>OX328102.1:50293982-51682631 GCA_946811185.2 Hippopus hippopus | reverse complement strand
ATTTAGCCATACTTGGACTCTCACCCAGTAGTATTTTTTAATATATATATTTTCTAATGTTTGAAAACATTGGCCATTCCAGAAAAAAGTGCATTTCATCTTCTAATGTATTGCATAGTTTGTATTACCTTTCCTGGAATGAGATTTTTTCCATCTTCATGCTTCTATTTCTAGTGTATGTGATCAAACACGGAAACGACTAAGGGCTGTTCTAAATCCTCCCCCCCCCCAAAAAAAAAATATCTAAATACTATTTAAATATATATCGACACCTTGATTTAACTGTACATTGTATAAAAGCCAGTACTTTCTAAAATACCTTTAATTTACAAATTTTGTCCAAGATATCTTATTAGTCAAGACTTCTAAATCATTTAACACACGCTCATTGTCGTTTAAAAACTGGGATCGTATGGTACAGGGTTAAAAGAAAGGATAATAGGACTATTAATACCGGACCAGAGAGCTGTTCAGTCTGGCCTCGGTCCGCACTGTCTGCATAAGTTAGCAAGTTATGAACGATAGTTCATGATTGGAGCAATGGATTAATTTAACATAGTGGAGAGCAAAAGGGTGCACACACGCTCCTGTTCTCTGTCTATACTGTCTGTAGAAGCTATTTTTCCAGAACACTGGTATATGAGTGGATCATGATAATACAGAGATAAAGAGAGAGTCGGAAACACATCTATATACGATTTTCGCAGCTAAGAAAGGTCAATAAAAGTAAAGGAAAAAAAAAAAAAAAATGAAAACGATCCAGTCCTCCTGAGTTCACTCTTCCGAGTTGCTAGGCCTCATTTTATAAAATGGCAAACGTTAAATTAGATCGCACAGGAAAGGAAAATGGTTGTCTGGTGACATTTTTTAAACAATTTAATTAAATTTAGACATTATAGCTCTCAGAAATTTGCACAGATGTGTTAGTGCATCTGTGTTGTTAATAGCCAAGAAATATTTGACTTCAATTCTGTGAACTTCGGTTAAACCGAGAACGGCAGGGAAAAATGCTCCTTCTGCAGATAGGGAGCTGCATTCAAACATGTAGTGCGCTTCTGATCCTACACTATCCTCGGTGCATAATCGGCAGGTTCTATCTTCGTAAGGGATCGATTCATAGCGTCCAGTTTCCAGGGGTAGCTTAAAGTTGGCAGTCCTAAATTTAAACAAAGTGAGGGCGTCATGATTGTTCAAAAGTTTGAAATAGATTCAAGTTCATGCGAGTTCTTTAAGTTATTGTAGGTTCTAACTTTCTCTGATTCTCTGAGTTGTGATGCCCAGGTTTGTTTGTACTGATCAATGTAAGTCTGCTTGATGTGTTTTCTTTTTCTTAGAATATCTATAATGGGATTTAGTGTAAAAAGATGATCGGAAGTAGAGTAGCCTCGCCTTGGATGTCTTCGAGGTAGCTTGTTAATCTTTGGTTGAGCACGGAAGTAAAAAGTTTGCCTAGTGATAGGTCTATATTCACAAGGTTCTGTCGGGCTACCCTTATTTTTGAAAACAGGGATAATAACTCCTTGTAGCCATGACCTTGGAATATAGCCAGAATCTAGCACAGCATTTAATAACTTGTGTATAGCGGACATAAAATTTCTTTGGTACTTTTTAGCGGATTTGCTATAGCAAATCCGCTTACTGTGATCGTTTTGACCGGAACCAAATACATCATGCATGCTTACTTTCAGTTTTTGCATGGCTGATAATTAGGACGAACAGCGCAGATCTACAAATCAGATCAACTCTGACCCTGAACAAACCATACAAATTAAGTTTGATTTCTTTATCGAAATTTCGCCAAAACTAAAAGAATTGTCAATCTAAAATACTGAAACAAAGTTTTTTTTTTTTTTTTTCAAAATGCACAGTAGCGTATTAACATTGTTTACACTGCCCTCGTTTTCATTCAAAAACCTTCATTCACAACTTGTGTCGTCCGCTGCCAAAATGAACAAGGAGATTAAGCAGTTTTTCCTCGATAAAATTTTATTTTGTGACATTTCAGTAAAAAAAAAAAAAAAAAAATGCTGAATTTTCAGATAAATTTATGATAAAGGATCCACAGGAATGCATCTATGCGTCTTTCTATTTAGACATATAGATTTGAAATCTTTGATATATTTTTGATCCTGTGAATTAGAAGTGCATGTACAGAGCAAGTTATATAACTATTTTTACTTATAAATTCTTATTATGAACTGCTGCTCAACCCATATTTAAGACGGTGACTGTGTTTTATGTAATTCAAAGCTTAGCATGAAGGTATGCCTATAGTCTTTAAACTTTTATAGAGTGACCCAATGCTATTAACCCTTAGGTTGCTAAGTGCTACTCAAGGACCTTTTGCAGAGAGTATTGATTAAGATCAGAGTGCACAGAAAGTGCAGTCTGATCTTTGATCCATACTGCCTGTTAAGAAAGTATTTTTCCCCAAAGAATAACTTCAAAATAGCAATAATTGGATTTGTAAATTCGACTTGAAAGTTTCATTTTAGTTATGTTAAGGTCATTTTTTACTCTGCATGGCAACTTGTCACACTGAGTGTGATCTTGATCCATTCTGGCTGCTAAAGTACCTTCACCAAGGGCTTGGATTCACACATATAAAAAAAGGACTATGTTCTGCCAGGTGATGAGTGATGATTTTAATTCTTTTCTTTAGACCATGAAAATGGATTAACTCAAAAATGCATTGGATGTGATGAATAACCCTTATCCATTTTAAATATTAATTTCAAGTATTTCATAATACATCAGGTATTTTTTGCACATATCCCTGCAATGATTTAGTAATATAGTGTGCAAGGTTGGCAAAGAGCAGGTCAATATGAGTATTGACCAGGCTGGCCAGGATTTTTTAGAATGTCCGTAGACAAGACACTGCAGAGAACCAGCCTAGCCCTAGTAAAGCCCAAAAGGTACACAAATAGATGAATTGTTGTCACTGTAAGACTGAAACAGTGTTGACACTAATGTAGACACCAGAAATCAGTCAACCATCAAATTATTCTTGAAGGTAGTTACAATCATTTTCATATTTTGTGCATGAGTTGACCTTACTTTCTTTTGTAAAATCATTATTTTCCTGACTTGTTTATTCATGAAGTTACAGGGTAAATTTTCATTTATCTTATAGAAGAAAGGTACATTCAATATTCATGAATTACACATGGTCTAAATCTTAGAAATTACTGAACACATCACTTAGTTTTCACCTTTCAGACTATTACAAAACATATTTGAGTTCAAGAATGAAACCAAGAACATTTTCATGAAAGGAAAGAAGAAATCATTGAACCTAACAATCAAATTATTGTTTCTAGTTAGATTTTGTATTTCATTTTGAAATTAATAGTTTGAAGTTGTGTAGTAATTAGGAGAAACCCTTGAAAGGATTCCTATGTGTTAGAGTTATGGAAAGGACAATGTGCTTTCAGTAAGAACTTACATACAAAATACCACTGTTTCTTTTTCCCTGAGAGGACTCCTGTATTGTTTTATTTTTTAACTAAACCGTACTAGTTTCAAAACAATGCATGCTTTATACCTCAGAATGAGGACAGTCTATATAGTATGTAAAAAGTGTACCGGTAGAGTAAGATCGGACTGCCAAACATAGTAAAATTCCATTCTTATAGGCACACTATTTTAGATTTGAATTGTTCAGTCTATATGATTATACCAACCATACAAAAGTTTAGAAGTTGTTGTGTTTAGGCTAGAATTGTAAAATGCTACTGTAAAAATCAAAACCTTGATGTCTGAGTACAGAAGTTTCAATCTTTCAAAAGAGTCTTGCATAATGATGAATAATGATGAATTTAGAAATGCTTAAAATGCTATAGAAAAGAAAGATATAGTCATCATGTCTTGTTTATCTATGTAAGCTCACAAACCCAAGGCTGAGCTGTTAATATTTTCAATCTGATTTAAAGCAAAGTTTCAGACAAAAAAACACCTCAGCCAATTGGTTTTCAAAAACTTAACAGCTACATTTTGTGAGGCTGACAGAAATGTTAGATGAAGGTTAACCTTGCAGCCCAATGTTACATCCACATTTGATTAATTGAATGATGATTACTGTCACTTTCAACATTATTTCAGTCATATGACTGCTACAGCTAGCTTATTTCTGTATGTCTGGGTTATCAGGTAACAAGTCCTACACTTTACTAGTGAGCCATGCAGGACCCCAAATCCACGTTTAGATGGGTGTTAATTTTTGTAAGATTGCCATTTCATTATTCATTCCTTTCCCATATGACAAGTTTTAGGCACTTTAACTCTTTCACTACTAAACAAATTAATTGTCTCAAAGGCTAAAAATACATTTCTTCTGCAAGATCAAGAAACAATTCGGTCATAATCTACAATATAGCAGTGAACAGTGGAGATCAGAGGTCTACACTGTCCACAAAAGCTTCTGGTGTTGCCTATAGTATGGAAAGAGTTAAATGCATCTGCAGACAACATAAAATGATACCTGTAAATGAACTGAAGTTCACTTGTATAGTTGAAAACACTATTGGAACAGGAGAAAATACTAAAAAAAAAATATATATATATTGCTTACCAGAATTTTGTCTTTGTCTCATAATGCTTTCAATTGACCATTTCCTTCAGGATTATTAACACAGAGTATTTGGTATTTACAATTTTAAGTGTTAAAATAAACCCTAATCAAAATTTTCTCAAGATCCAGTTGTCGGATGCCATGACCAGACATGGATATGTTGAATACTGGTCTATCCCAAAGATTGATGTAAATTGTGTTTGTATAAGGGAATACTTATACTGTCTTGCTATAGAGCTAGCTTTTGTAGCAATGTGGTCGACCGTTCGACTTGGGACCTGAAGATTCTGGGTTCAATCCCAGCCTTGGGGGGCTATTTTGCAGAACTGTTACAGATACATGTAATCAGTATTTGGAATGCCTTATGGTTTGTTCAAACATGACCTATATTTGACCCTTGAATTTTTGTGTCATACAAAGTTAAATTGGGAGAATTTTTAAGGATTTTTCTTTTTTAAGCCCTTTAACACGCAATAATTCCTGTGTTTTATGAGTTCTGTGTAAAAGGCTTCATGAAAACATTGTTGGAAAACAAGACATCAGTATTTCTTTTCTTTTTTTGTTCTAGAATTTTTTCTATCCTTTACAAATACAAACCACATAATCTGAGCCATATTTATTGAATTGTTTGTTAATCACGAATCAAAATTTTTTTGTAAAAGGCAAATAAAAACTATCAGAAAAATATTACATTTTCATAAAGTGTATGGTTAAATTCAGTAAAATGATGCAATTTTGGGCGTTTGATAATGAAATTGTTCATTTTTATTACACCAGATATATACTGAACCAAAAAAGAAACTTCCCCTGTGTTTAAGTGCAAATGCAATGTTATTAAAAAACATCAAAGTATCAGATGACCTACATATATTCGGGCGAACGATTATGTGTCCGATAAAACAAATTTTAACTCGATTGAAAGCATTTTGCAGAAGAAACCCGCTGAAAGCGAATTTCATGTGCATGCACGGACCAGTATAATTCGTGTATATTTTTTGAAACCTTTCAGTCTAATTTTATAGACTTTCATGTCAATAAGAAAAAGACGTTGAAAAAAATTAAATTCTTTTTAGTTTTCTTTATTTTTGATATGCCTAGAATTCCGCAAAATTTACGCGAACGTGCCATTGGCATGCTTAATGCTCGTATGACGATGAATGCTGTTGCTATGAGTATTGGATGTTCTACTCGTGCTATTCGACACCTTAGACAACGTTTTCAAGCAACAGGGCGTACGGAAGATCGACCACGTAGTGGACGTCCTCGCGTCACGACGGGCGGCCAAGACCGCTATATTCGGAACACCCACCTGCGCAGTCGCTTCCAAACTGTCACAGCCAATGCTGCTAACACCCCTGGTACACACAACAACCGTATATCTGCCCAAACTGTGTGCAATCGCTTGCGCGAGGGTGGGCTACGCGCACGTCGTCCATACGTTGGTTGTGTTTTGACGCGACGTCACCGCGTAAATCGTGTTAATTGGGCACGTACACACCAACGCTGGCTTAGACAACAATGGAATAGCGTTCTTTTTTCTGACGAGTCCAGGTTTTCCATTCATCGAGGTGATGGCAGGATTCGAGTATACCGTAGGAGAAATGAATGTTATGCAGACTGTTGCGTACTTGAACGAGATCGTTTTGGGGGGTGGGGGTTCTGTCTTGGTCTGGGCGGGCATTGCACATGGCTTTCGCACTAATCTCGTCGTCATCGAAGGGAATTTGAATGCCCAACGCTATCGAGATGAAATTCTTGCGAGGCACGTTATCCCACTGTTTCAAAATAATGCCAATATCACTCTTTTTCAGCATGATAATGCCACAAGCCATACAGCTAGGGACAATGTGAATTTCCTCAGGGCGAATAACATTGTATTTATTAATGACTGGCCTGCCAAAAGCCCTGATCTGAATCCCATTGAACACCTTTGGGATAATTTGGACCAGCGTGTTAGACGTCGCCCTATTCCACCGTCAAACGTCATTCAGCTAAGACAAGCCTTAATTCAGGAATGGAACAACATTCCACAAGCCGAAATCAATACACTTATCCGTTCTATGGGCCAACGATGCCAGGCAGTCCTTCATGCTGTGAAGGTGGTCATACCCGGTATTAATTTGTGATTTTGGTGAGCGACCCCTTCCGCATTTTAACTACCATTACACTACTTTTGGATAAACCCTCAGCAATAATTATTTTCACACAAAGTCGCAATAAAATACTCTTTCAATGCATATAAATCTAGTTTAATCCTGATTTTCATATTTGTGTATATCTGCACTTAAACACAGGGGAAGTTTCTTTTTTGGTTCAGTATATAACGTCTGGATACATATTTGATTATGAATCCTTGTCAACCGTGGGTGTTGTTGACATAAAATCTAATAATACCCATAGAGGCTATGTAGCTCAATGAGGAAATACCAATTAAGATTTTTTTTTCTAAATCTTATCTTAGTTCTTTAACAACAATTTTCCAGTCATTAATGTCGATGTTATTTTTGAAATCGTTACTCAGTGTACTGTCCCAGAAAGCTTGTTATGGATTTGCTTGGGTTTCGGTAAGGTTTGATATAGGTAGAAAGTATTGCGATCTCGAAAGGTAAAGTTCCCGCGTTTTGTTTTTTTTTAAATAATCTGCCGTTAAGAATGAATATATTGTTATTCTAAATTTGTCTTTTGGTCATAATTACATCTGTCTAGCGGGATTTGATAAGTTTTTTAGTTCGATATGTTTATAGAAAAATTCATCTGATACATCTGAAAAATCGAAATAATCCTGTAAAAATGTGTCGGATTCAACAAAATGCTTCAAGTTACCAGTGCGCGCATTGGTATCACCGGTTGCTAAAGTAACCTACAATTCCATTATCAAACGCCCAAAATTACATCATTTTACTGAATTTAACCGTACACTTTATATGAAAAGAAATATATATATCTGGTAGTGTTTATTGGCATTTTACAAAATGATTTGATCCTTGACATAAAAACTTGCTATTATTTTTTTCAAAAGGTTACACAATGTTAAAAGCAGATGTCGAATCTGGAAAATCAAACTGGCTTTCTAATTTAAAGTTATTTCTAGCGCAGAGAATTTCGTGAAATTTTATCACAGAAATACTTCAAAGTATGTTCTTTCAATATGCGAAGAGATAATCAGACGTTGCCTGATGAATCAAAAAGTTCTGAGCCCACGAAGAACATAACCCTTTTTTCGAATTTACACAAAAAACCAATTATTGCAGCATACGTAAGAATTTTGTGATTAAAATCTGTAGTTTCAGTCAAATCTTGTTCTCTGTGTTTTAAATTCATAGTGAAACAATGGATCCTCTGACTTTGATGGGAAATTAACAGATATTTCAAATTAATGATACGCTATCTATGTTTCAATAAAACCCTTAGCCCACAAAATTGCTCTTTTTACCACACTAAACTAACTATCCGGATAAGTAATGTCCGACAAATGTACATGTTCCGTTTTCGCTGTTTAGGAATGATTTACACCTTCATAAACTGATCTTTAAAAAAAATGTATCTACTACTACTTTCTCCACATCTTGCAGCAAAAATCAGTAGTCCAATAATAGTACTACAATCAGACGCGCTAGAAAACAGAGAAGCGAAGAGACATGCGCGAAAATCTTGCGCACTGACAACCCGACGAAACGTCGTTAAAAGATTTATTGGAACATTATGGATTCGCAGATGTTTGGCTTAACCTTTATAGTTTACATACAAATAGTTTCATCTGTACTTTTGAACAATGTGTTTTAGACTGTTTCAAACAACCTTGGCATGAAAATATGAAAAAAACTGAATTATTATACTCATACAAGCATTTCAAAATAGACTTTGGTATTGAAAAGTATTTAAAAATTTTACCTAAAAAATTACGTATGTCATCTCATAATTTAAAAATAGAAGAAGGACCATATGGGAGGTGTAACAAAGTCACGAAAAGCAAGAAGAAGTAACATTTCTAAGATTTTATTCTACCAAAGTTCCACGAAAGTTCGTTACATAGCCCCAGGTTCGAAAGATAAAGGTGTGATAAACGGAGAGAGAGATTTCTCTAGCAACTGACCAACCCGTTCTCTTGATCTGCAGTCCGGCTCTCTATTTATACTCAGTTTTCTAGTTATACAAGAGAATGGACATAACCAACCGGATATATCCATATTTGCAGTCCAGTCTGGTCATTTCTAAGAAGCAGTGGTCATTATCTAGAGTTCTAAAAATACTTCTACTACATGTTACCTAGCTGATAATGCTGATTCAGGTATGTACTCTGTAACATATACAGCCGTGGCATGTTGAAATGAGAGAAAGGATAGTAAACAAGATATCCATCTTGTTACAGAGGGTTAAAATTATAAGAAGTGAAAGGTATTGTTTGAAATGTAATACCAATGATATTGAGGACGGGTACCATTTTATTTTAATCTGCCCGTTGTACACGTTGTTGAGAAATACATATATAAAGAAATACTACACAAAAAAAAACAAGTTTTATAAAATTTTGTTCTTTCATGTCATCAGAAAACCACAATGAAATAAAGTTAGCAATATTTGTAAAAAAAAGACCTTATCGCTAAGAAACCTATTGTAGGCCCTAAAGTATCTTTAACAAGTTCATTCTAAAAAGAAAACTTTTTCTATCAGTATTAATTCTATTTGAGTATTATTCCATTATTCTTCAGTATTATTCTTCGATATGATTGATGTTTCTCTGTGCACATGTTTTTTTTTTTTTTTTTGTTTTTCAACATGTAATGACATAGTCATTAGTACGGTATATTATGTAACATTCCATATTCTTCTTCATGAATTAACGGTAGGAGAGATTTGCCCATGACATGGCCCATAAGACAGTGGTTTCAAAACTCTCTTATTATGTAGGGTTCATGGTGTTATAGAAAAACGAAGTTAAAGGTTTGACAAATTACTATAAATCAGAAAGCTCCTGTAGCTCAAAACTTTTTGATGCTGAAGATAAGTATATATATTAGGATTATCAGTACATAACTATTTTTAATTCAACTTGTTACGTTTTTTGTATCTTGATGATTTTTGCACATGACTCCTTTCTGCACAAACTGCTTTCGCTCTTTTTTGTTCTGCACAAAGGTGTCAAATGCATGGCATATGATAAGAAATGAGTACCAAATGAGCAAAAAATGCTAATATGTACATCTCTTTTCAAAAAGATGTTCATATTAAACAACATGTAAAAGTTTCAGATTACACTCAAAAATCAATCAAATCAAAACCCGAATTTTCAAAGAAAATTTTATCAGGTATCGCTACCTTTCATTATTTTGTTTGGTAGGAATATACATTTTTTTTTTCTGTTTAAAGTTGTTTCCAACATTTTTTCAGTCATGTAGCATCAGATAGTGCACCTGCTCATGCATTTTCTGGAGTTCCCTTCACACTATACTCTTTCCAAGCCACTTGCTGCTACTTCTTATGAACATTGTCAAAGCAGTGTTCAGTGGTGCAAGAAAAATTGATCCGGAGGCAATAACTGTCACTGATCTTTGAAAAGAGCTTGGCCATGCTTAGTATCTGCTTTGCAACCCCTTTATTAGTAGCCCTTTATTTATATGAGCTACCTAGTGACTCACAAAAGATCAGTTGTTGCAATGATTGAACTGCTGTCGTGCCTCTTGCATTTAATGATAAATCAAATTTTCTTTTTTCCGAGAAATACAGACATTCAGATTCAGAATAAAGAAGAAAAACATTTCACTATTCGTTTTTGCTGGTCTGCTGTACAAATGAAGATTCTTGAAGTTTGCAAAATGAATTATTATGTAATTTGATCAAATGAGAATTTTGCACACTAAGACTCTCTGTTATATCCACCTTACAGGTATCCAGTTTATTTCGATTCCATTGGTTGCACTTCCAGTGCATAGCTTCAAAACTTAAAAATCATCAATGTGAGAAATAATTGCAAAGTTCTCTTTCTTTCCAGTCTGATAGGACTTTTGAGTGAACCTTCAGTTCAAATGTAATAAAGCATTGAGAGTCTTAGGATTTTTCTCTTGCCTTTTTCTTTTTATACATTTCAAAATAATTCAAAACATGACTGGCAAACTAGGCCACTGAAATAACGTAAGTGATATTTCTGCTTGCTAACATAGCTTTATGAGCACAAGATCACATTAGATGTACACACTTGGGTGTAGGACAAAAGCCCCAGAGCACAAAAGCCCCATAGGATAAAAGCCCCAAGGACGATTGCCCAATGAAACAAAAGTCCAATGTTATCTAATAAAGTAATACATCACGAGCAATTACCTCATATCCTTAGATTTGCAAACTATCTTTGGTTTTAGTGATCAATTTCCTATGTTCTAGGGCTCCACAGAGAAACATTGTGGTGCTTGAGCTGATATATTGTTTCTTGTACTCTCCTTGTTTATTTATACAACCCAAGATATGAATGATAATTATTGGAAATTACATGTGCACATTGGATAAGCAGTGACTCTTGATAATTCATGTTTTCAAAAGTCACATGTAGTAGGAACCAGTTTTTTTGCCAGTTTTGAATTATGCCATGATAATTATTGTAAATGCAAAACACGAAGGCACATGATTTCTCGACAGGATTGTTTGATAACAGGATGAACTTGATTTTACTATTGATCATTTCTATTTTATGATGATGCTTTCAAATATACAATAGGTTAATCAGAGGTAAAAAAAAAAAAAAAAATACATGCAAATCAGACTGCCATTTTATCTTCGGTGTTATTCTGTGATCCTTGATAGGATTGCTAATTTAATCCTCGATATTTAATCAGCAAACTCTC
Organism: Hippopus hippopus; assembly: GCA_946811185.2. Taxonomy (NCBI): domain Eukaryota; kingdom Metazoa; phylum Mollusca; class Bivalvia; order Cardiida; family Cardiidae; genus Hippopus; species Hippopus hippopus. The sequence goes on along the minus strand of OX328102.1, from coordinate 51,671,225 downwards.
TTTTTCAAAAACATACAGTGAAAAGCCAAAAAATAAAAAAGATACACATAAATTTATATCATTGGGTTTTTGTCAGTATTTCTCTTTAAAGTACATAGAGCTTTTGTCTGTTGGATATTACCCTATGCGGTTTTTTCCTATGAGGCTTTGGTCTGCATCCCACACACTCATGTATTGCGCTTTGCAACAAAGAGACTGCCACTGTTTTGTGAGAAAGACTTAATGTACAAGTTCATTGGTATAGTACGCCATTATCCTATAAAATAGTCAGGAATCCATTTGTTAAAGAATCATACCTTTTTTGAGTTATCCTGCACACAGGACATGGTGGTGCTTCTATTTGTCGAGAAATCATGTGCCTTCGTGTTTTGCATTTACAATAATTATCATGGCATAATTCAAAACTGGCAAAAAAACTGGTTCCTACTACATGTGACTTTTAATAAATTCATTCATTTTGCCTTCTCGTATCCTTTTGCAAGAGGCTTTTTTCTCAATAACTCGTCAAGTCCGTCTTTAAGACACTTTGCATACCAATTACGTTTAATCTGCAATGTTGGAAAACCAGGCTATTATAAGTTTTATAATTGTTATGCTTTTAATAATTTACAAGCACCAATAAACACCGCACGCAGCTACGTTGCATGTATTATTAAGAACTGTGCATATTTCTCGGCAAATGGTCCATAATTAGACCACTCATCATTATTGGCATGTAGTTCTTTTTTTTTTTTTTTTAAACACGTAGTTATTTTTTAAAATTAAGAATAATATGTACTTAATTATTCAGATTGAACCTATAGGAACATACTTTACTTTACCATTTGAATAATATTAGGAAATGATCTTATCTGTACTCATTTTTCCCCTTGATTTTCAGCATTAAAAAAAATACTGCAGAGGGTTTGGTGTCAACAAAAAAAGATATAATCTATCACAATACTCATTCAGTGTTCCAAGTGTTACGGCTTAGTTGTAAGTGTACCGTCACCCTAAAATAGTAAATAAATCAAGATTATTTATTAGGGACAGAAAAAGCGTTTACCGTAATTTCATACATGCATGTGTATAGCTCATTGAAAAGCAGACACTATAGATCCAAGATCACAAAGAGGTACTTGTAGTCTGATTTTGATCTACACTGTTTCCAGAAACATCTCAATCTGTAATTAATAGCCCTTGCTCTAGAGGCTAGGAAGAAAAATTAATAGGAATACAGTCTTCCCTAAAATGAGATCAAAATGAGATCCTTATCAGAGAGAAAGTGAAATAATTTGGAAGTGGTGGTGTAAACAAAGTCTAAGTAATGATAAAATAAATACCAAGTAGGAATTATCTTCATGTTCCTGATCATATTTCATATATCTAGTATTGTAGTGCTTCACTTGGACCCTTTATGTAATATGAAAGATTGGTCAGACTACAGGTATAAGGTTGTGCAGAATGGAGTCATCTGTCACTTGATCCCCTTCTGCATAACTAGTAAGGCACTTGACTCCTTTTTGCATGTGATATTTGGATAAAAATCACTTGTATCCTTTAGACGTTGGTCAATAATTTTGTTATTTATCCTCCTTTGGAGTTGTTCTTTTGCAGGCATATAGTAGTCATTATAATAAGTTAGAAAATGCATTTAACTCAATTTTACAAAAATGTCACTTGACTACTTTCTGCATCAGGCCCACGAAATGCAGACGAAATTGCGTAAACAATAGATGGAAATTTTCACTTTCAAATTCCAATAGTATTCGTTTGATGTTTTTCAAAAGCAATAGGGTTCAAGCTGTTGATGATACAAAGCAACCGTTCAAGTTTCATAAAAATCTGACTACAAATGCAGACTGTATTGCATAAACAAGAAATGGACATTTGCAATATCAAATGGCTTCTTTTCCCGTACTGTTCGTTGGATGTTTTTCAAAGTCAATAGCGTTCAAGCTGTTGATAATACAAAGCAACTGTGTAAGTTTCCTGAAAATCTGACCACAAATGCAGACTAAACAAGCAATGGAATTTTTCACTTTCCAACGGCTATTTTGTCCAATACTGTTTTTATTTCTTTTTCAAAATCAATAAGGTTTAAGCTGTTGATCATACAAAGCAACTGTGCAAGCTTCATGAAAATCTGTCCACAAATGCATACTTTATTGTGTAAACAAGAAATGGTAATTCTTCAAATGGCTCCTTTTGGAATACTGATTGTTGGACGTTTTTTTCTTTAAAATCAATAGCGTTGAAGCTCTTGATTATACAAAGCAGCTGTGGAAGTTTCACGAAAATCTGACCATAAATGCAGACTTTATTGTGATAGTAAGAAATGGAAATTTGCAACTTCAAATGGCTACTTTTCCTGTACTCTTTGTAGGATTTTTTTCAAAATCATTACGGATTATGCTGTTGATGATAAAAAGCAACTATATAAATCTCATGAAAATCTGACTACAAATGCAGATTTTATTGCGTAAACAAGAAATGTAAATTTGAAATTTCACATGGCTACTTTTCCCGTAGTATTTGTTTGTGTGTGTGTGTGTGTGTTTTTTTTTAAATCAATAGGGTTCAATCTGTTGATGATACAAAGCAACTTTGCAAGTTCAATGAAAATCTGACCATAAATGCAGACTTTATTGCGTAAACAAGAATTGGCTATTTTCAACTTCAAATGACTACTTTTACCGTACTGTTTGTTGGATTTCTTTTTTTCAAAATCAATAGGGATTAAGCTAATATTAATACAAATGCAGACAAGAAATGGAAATTTGGAACTTCAAATGGCTACTTTTCCTGTATTGTTTGTTGATTTTTTTTTTCTCAATCAATAGCGTTCAAGGTGTTGATGATACAAAGCAACTATACAAAATTCATAAAAATCTGAATACAAATGCAGAGAGGAAATGTAGAAAACAAAAAATGGAAATTTCCAAATTCAAATGGTAACTTCTCCCCTACCGTTTTCAGAGGATTTTGTTGAAAATTAGTAGCATTCAAGCTGTTGATGATACAAAGCAACTGTGCAAGTTTCATGAAAATCTGACTACAAATGCAGACTTTATTGCGTAAACAAAAAATGGAAATTTGCAACTTAAAATGGCTACTTTTCCGATATTGTAAGTTAGATTTATTTCAAAATCAATAGTGTTTAAGCTGCTGCTGATACAAAGCAACTGTGTAGGTCGGATGAAAATCTGATTACAAATCCAGATTTTATTGCGTAAACTAGAAATGGAACTTCAAATGGCTACTTTTCACGTACTATTTGTCTGTGGTTTGTTTTAATCAATAGGGTTCTGTTGATATTACAAAGCAACTATAGAAGTTTCATGAAAATATGACTACAAATGCAGACTTTGTTGCGTAAACAAGATATGGAAATTTGAAAATTGAAATGGCTACTTTTCGAGTATTGTTTGTTAGATTTATTTGAAAATTAATAGCATTCACAAGCTGTTGATGATACAAAGCAATTGCGCAAGATTCATGAAAATCCGACTACAAATGCAGACTTTATTGCGTAAACAAGAAATGGAAATTTGCAACTTCAAATGGCTCCTTTTCACCGTACTATTCGTTGGATGTTTTTGAAAATCAATGGGGTTCAAGCTGTTCATGATACAAGCTGTTGATGATACATAGCAACTATACAAGTTTCATGAAAATCTGACCACAAATGCAGACTTTATTGCATAAACAAGAAATGGAAATTTACAAATTCAAATGGCTACTTTTCCCGTACTGTTTGTTGGATGTTTTTAAACATCAACAGGGCTCTAGCTGTTGATGATAGAAGCTGTTGATGATACAAAGCAACTGTGCAAGTTTCCTTAAAATCTGACCACTAATGCAGACTTTAAGAGACTTAAGAAGAAATGGAAATTTTCATTTTCAAATGGCCACTTTTCCAATACTGTTTTTCATTTCTTTTTCAAAATCAATAAGGTACAAGCTGTTGATCATACAAAGGAACTGTGGAAGTTTCATGAAAATGTGACCACAAATGCAGACTTTATTGTCTAAACAATAAAAAATGGAAATTTGCTATTTGAAATTGTTACTTTTCCCGTACTGTTTGTAGGAGATTTTCAAAATCAATAGGGTTCAAGCTGTTGATGATACAAAGCAACTATTCAAGTTTCATGAAAATCTGACTACAAATGCAGACTTTATTGCGTAAACAAGAAATGGAAATTTTCAACTTCAAATGGCTACTTTTTTTATACGCCCGTCGAAGACGGGACGTATTATGGGATCACCCATGCCGTAATGGGGTCCTGGCGTGCAGGCGGGCGGGTGGGAACCGTCCAGTTCTTTGTCTGGAGCATAACTTTATCAATTCCAAACCGATTGACTTGAACCTTGGCATTTGTGCAAGAATTGTAACTCTACATCGTGCTGTCTTTGAGTTATTTCCCTTTGATCATTTTTACAGCATTTAGTGCTTGTACGGAATATAACTTTGTCATTTCAGGTCATGCATACCAAGTTTGAAGTCGTTCTGACTTGAGATGACAAAGTTATATTCCAGACAAGCACTAAATGCTGTAAAAATGTCGATCAAAGGGAAATAACTCAAAGACAGCACGAGGTAGAGTAATAATTCTTGCACACTGCACTTCCAAATATTGCAACAAATAAGCATACCATATTTCAAGTCATTTCTACTTAAGATGACAAAGTTATGCTCCGGACAAGCAAGAAAAGCTGTAAAAATTAAGATCAAAGAGGGAATAACTCTAAATTCTTGCCAGGAAGAGTTATGATTCTTGTGCACTCCACTCCGTAATTTTTCAACAAACATGCATACCGAATTTGAAGATGTTCAGACCAGAAGATGGCAAAATTATATTCCGGAGAAGCAGAAAATGCTGTAAAAATGACGATCAAAGGGAAATAACTCAAAGACAGCATGAGGTAGATTTATGGTTCTTTCGCACTGCACTCAGTAATTTTTCAACAATCATGCATACCAAATTTGAAGATGTTCAGACTAGAGATCGCAAAGTTATATTCCGGACAAGCAGAAAATGTTGTAAAAATGACGATCAAAGGGAAATAACTCAAAGACAGCATGTGGTAGAGTTATGGCTCTTTCGCACTGCACTCCGTATTATTGCAACAAACACAAATGCCAAGTTTCAAGGCGGACAGGAGATGACAAAATTAAGCTCCCGACAAAGAACTGGACTGTAAAAATGAAGATCAAAGTGGAAATACTCAAATTCCGCACTAGGTAGAGTTACAATTCTTGCGCAATGCTCTTGCAAATATTGCAACAAATAAGCATACCATATTTCAAGTCATTCCTACTTAAGATGACAAAGTTATTCTCCGGACAAGCAAGAAATGGTATAAAATTAAGATCAAAGGGATAATAACTCAAAATTCTTCCTAGGGTTTATTAGACTATGAGCCAGCAGGGTGTTTGCTACCCCATGGGGGAATTTTCCGGACTATTTTTTTCTTGAGCCCCAATGTCTCCTGAGCACAGTCCTAAAGTCTGCCACCTGGCAAGTGGCGCTTTTGGAAGTTATAGAGGTCAAAGTTCATCAAGTGCACCTCTAACCCTAACCTTAGAAGTTGATCCTCTATTGCCAATTTGTTGGAAATTTTATACCCTTTGAAAGTTCTAAATGATCTCAGGTAATGTAATAAGCTTATATTTAGATAATTCTTTGCGTTTCTAAAAAAATAAAAGGAATTTGATGCAAATCAAAGCACTGAAAGCAGTATTTAAACAAAAACGTAGTCCCGAAAATTCCCCCGGGGGGGGGGGAGCAAACACCCTGCTGGCTCATGGTCTAATAACACGTCCTAGCTCGAATTTTGAATTATTCCCCCTTTGATCTTAATTTTTATGGGATTTATTCCTTGTCCGGAGCATAACTTTGTCATCTTAAGTAGGAATGACTTTAAATATGGTATGCTTATTTGTTGCAATATTTGGAAGTGCAGTGCGCAAAAATTGTAACCCTACCTTGTGCTATCTTTGAGTTATTTCCCTTTCATCGTCATTTTTACAGCATTTAGTGCTTCTCCGGAATATAACTTTGTCATCTTAAGTCAGAACCACTTCAAAATTGGTATGCATTTTTATTGCCATATTACGGAGTACAGTGCGCAAGAACAATAACTCTACCTAGCTCGGATTGTGAGTAATTCGACTTTCATCTTCATTTTTACAGTCCAGCTCTTTGTCCGGAGCTTAACTTTATCATCTCCAGTCCGATTGAACTTGAAACTCTGCATTTGTGTTTGTTGCAATAATACGGAGTGCAGTGCGAAAGAGCCATAACTCTACCTGATGCTGTCTTTGAGTTTTATCCCTTTGATCGTCATTTTTACAGCATTTTCTGCTTGTCAGGAATATAACTTTGCCATCTCTAGTCTAAACATCTTCAAATTTGGTATGCATGATTGTTGAAAAATTACGGAGTGCAGTCATAACACTTTCTAACACGAATTTTGAGTTATTCCCCCTTTGATGTTCATTTTTATAGCATTTCTTGACTTGTCCGGAGAATAACTTTGTCATCTTAAGTAGAAATGACGTGAAATATGGTATGCTTATTTGTTGCAATATTTGGAAGTGCAGTGCGCAAGAATTGTAACCCTACCTCGTGCTGTCTTTGAGTTATTTCCCTTTCATCGTCATTTTTACAGCATTCAGTGCTTGTCCGGAATATAACTTCAAATGGGTACTTTTCCTGTACTATTTGTGTGGGCGTTTTTTTCTTTTTTTTAAATCAATAGTGATCAAGCTGTTGATCATAAAAAGGAACTGTAGAAGTTTCATAAAAATCTGACCACAAATGGCGACTTTTTTGCGTAAACAAGAAATGGAAGATTTCACCTTGACATGGCTACTTTTCTAATACTGTATATTGCATTTTTTTTGTCTTAATCGATACCGTTAAAACTGTCGATGATACAAAGCAACTGTGGAAGTTTCATGGAAATCTGACTACAAATGCAGGCTTTATTCCATAAACAAGAAATGAAAATTTGCAAATTCAAATGGCTACTTTCCAGTAGTGTTTGTTAGGTTTATTTCAAAATGAATAGTGTTCAAACTGTTGATGATCCAAAGCAACTGTGCAAGTTTCATGAAAATCTGATTACAAATGCAGACTTTATTGCATAAAGAAAAAATGTAAATTTGCAAATTCAAATGACTGCTTTTCCAGTACTGTCTGTTAGATTTATTTCAAAATCAATATGATTCAAGCTGTTGATGATACATAGCAACTATACAAGTTTCATGAAAATCTGACCACAAATGCAGACTTTATTGCATAAACAAGAAATGGAAATTTACAAATTCAAATGGCTACTTTTCCCGTACTGTTTGTTGGATGTTTTTAAACATCAACAGGGCTCTAGCTGTTGATGATAGAAGCTGTTGATGATACAAAGCAACTGTGCAAGTTTCCTTAAAATCTGACCACTAATGCAGACTTTAAGAGACTTAAGAAGAAATGGAAATTTTCATTTTCAAATGGCCACTTTTCCAATACTGTTTTTCATTTCTTTTTCAAAATCAATAAGGTACAAGCTGTTGATCATACAAAGGAACTGTGGAAGTTTCATGAAAATGTGACCACAAATGCAGACTTTATTGTCTAAACAATAAAAAATGGAAATTTGCTATTTGAAATTGTTACTTTTCCCGTACTGTTTGTAGGAGATTTTCAAAATCAATAGGGTTCAAGCTGTTGATGATACAAAGCAACTATTCAAGTTTCATGAAAATCTGACTACAAATGCAGACTTTATTGCGTAAACAAGAAATGGAAATTTTCAACTTCAAATGGCTACTTTTTTTATACGCCCGTCGAAGACGGGACGTATTATGGGATCACCCATGCCGTAATGGGGTCCTGGCGTGCAGGCGGGCGGGTGGGAACCGTCCAGTTCTTTGTCTGGAGCATAACTTTATCAATTCCAAACCGATTGACTTGAACCTTGGCATTTGTGCAAGAATTGTAACTCTACATCGTGCTGTCTTTGAGTTATTTCCCTTTGATCATTTTTACAGCATTTAGTGCTTGTACGGAATATAACTTTGTCATTTCAGGTCATGCATACCAAGTTTGAAGTCGTTCTGACTTGAGATGACAAAGTTATATTCCAGACAAGCACTAAATGCTGTAAAAATGTCGATCAAAGGGAAATAACTCAAAGACAGCACGAGGTAGAGTAATAATTCTTGCACACTGCACTTCCAAATATTGCAACAAATAAGCATACCATATTTCAAGTCATTTCTACTTAAGATGACAAAGTTATGCTCCGGACAAGCAAGAAAAGCTGTAAAAATTAAGATCAAAGAGGGAATAACTCTAAATTCTTGCCAGGAAGAGTTATGATTCTTGTGCACTCCACTCCGTAATTTTTCAACAAACATGCATACCGAATTTGAAGATGTTCAGACCAGAAGATGGCAAAATTATATTCCGGAGAAGCAGAAAATGCTGTAAAAATGACGATCAAAGGGAAATAACTCAAAGACAGCATGAGGTAGATTTATGGTTCTTTCGCACTGCACTCAGTAATTTTTCAACAATCATGCATACCAAATTTGAAGATGTTCAGACTAGAGATCGCAAAGTTATATTCCGGACAAGCAGAAAATGTTGTAAAAATGACGATCAAAGGGAAATAACTCAAAGACAGCATGTGGTAGAGTTATGGCTCTTTCGCACTGCACTCCGTATTATTGCAACAAACACAAATGCCAAGTTTCAAGGCGGACAGGAGATGACAAAATTAAGCTCCCGACAAAGAACTGGACTGTAAAAATGAAGATCAAAGTGGAAATACTCAAATTCCGCACTAGGTAGAGTTACAATTCTTGCGCAATGCTCTTGCAAATATTGCAACAAATAAGCATACCATATTTCAAGTCATTCCTACTTAAGATGACAAAGTTATTCTCCGGACAAGCAAGAAATGGTATAAAATTAAGATCAAAGGGATAATAACTCAAAATTCTTCCTAGGGTTTATTAGACTATGAGCCAGCAGGGTGTTTGCTACCCCATGGGGGAATTTTCCGGACTATTTTTTTCTTGAGCCCCAATGTCTCCTGAGCACAGTCCTAAAGTCTGCCACCTGGCAAGTGGCGCTTTTGGAAGTTATAGAGGTCAAAGTTCATCAAGTGCACCTCTAACCCTAACCTTAGAAGTTGATCCTCTATTGCCAATTTGTTGGAAATTTTATACCCTTTGAAAGTTCTAAATGATCTCAGGTAATGTAATAAGCTTATATTTAGATAATTCTTTGCGTTTCTAAAAAAATAAAAGGAATTTGATGCAAATCAAAGCACTGAAAGCAGTATTTAAACAAAAACGTAGTCCCGAAAATTCCCCCGGGGGGGGGGAGCAAACACCCTGCTGGCTCATGGTCTAATAACACGTCCTAGCTCGAATTTTGAATTATTCCCCCTTTGATCTTAATTTTTATGGGATTTATTCCTTGTCCGGAGCATAACTTTGTCATCTTAAGTAGGAATGACTTTAAATATGGTATGCTTATTTGTTGCAATATTTGGAAGTGCAGTGCGCAAAAATTGTAACCCTACCTTGTGCTATCTTTGAGTTATTTCCCTTTCATCGTCATTTTTACAGCATTTAGTGCTTCTCCGGAATATAACTTTGTCATCTTAAGTCAGAACCACTTCAAAATTGGTATGCATTTTTATTGCCATATTACGGAGTACAGTGCGCAAGAACAATAACTCTACCTAGCTCGGATTGTGAGTAATTCGACTTTCATCTTCATTTTTACAGTCCAGCTCTTTGTCCGGAGCTTAACTTTATCATCTCCAGTCCGATTGAACTTGAAACTCTGCATTTGTGTTTGTTGCAATAATACGGAGTGCAGTGCGAAAGAGCCATAACTCTACCTGATGCTGTCTTTGAGTTTTATCCCTTTGATCGTCATTTTTACAGCATTTTCTGCTTGTCAGGAATATAACTTTGCCATCTCTAGTCTAAACATCTTCAAATTTGGTATGCATGATTGTTGAAAAATTACGGAGTGCAGTCATAACACTTTCTAACACGAATTTTGAGTTATTCCCCCTTTGATGTTCATTTTTATAGCATTTCTTGACTTGTCCGGAGAATAACTTTGTCATCTTAAGTAGAAATGACGTGAAATATGGTATGCTTATTTGTTGCAATATTTGGAAGTGCAGTGCGCAAGAATTGTAACCCTACCTCGTGCTGTCTTTGAGTTATTTCCCTTTCATCGTCATTTTTACAGCATTCAGTGCTTGTCCGGAATATAACTTCAAATGGGTACTTTTCCTGTACTATTTGTGTGGGCGTTTTTTTCTTTTTTTTAAATCAATAGTGATCAAGCTGTTGATCATAAAAAGGAACTGTAGAAGTTTCATAAAAATCTGACCACAAATGGCGACTTTTTTGCGTAAACAAGAAATGGAAGATTTCACCTTGACATGGCTACTTTTCTAATACTGTATATTGCATTTTTTTTGTCTTAATCGATACCGTTAAAACTGTCGATGATACAAAGCAACTGTGGAAGTTTCATGGAAATCTGACTACAAATGCAGGCTTTATTCCATAAACAAGAAATGAAAATTTGCAAATTCAAATGGCTACTTTCCAGTAGTGTTTGTTAGGTTTATTTCAAAATGAATAGTGTTCAAACTGTTGATGATCCAAAGCAACTGTGCAAGTTTCATGAAAATCTGATTACAAATGCAGACTTTATTGCATAAAGAAAAAATGTAAATTTGCAAATTCAAATGACTGCTTTTCCAGTACTGTCTGTTAGATTTATTTCAAAATCAATATGATTCAAGCTGTTGATGATACAAAGCAACTGTGCAAATTTCATGAAAATCTGACCGCAAATGCCGACTTTATTGCGTAAAAAAGTAATGTAAATTTGCAACTTTAAATGGCTGCTTTTCCAGTACTGTCTTTTAGATTAATTTCAAAATTAATAGCGTTCAATCTGTTGATGACACAAAGCAACTGTGCAAGGTTCATGCGAATCTGACTACAAATGCAGACTTTATTGCGTAAACAAGAAATGGATATTTTCAACTTCAAATGGCTACCTTTTCCGTACTGTTTGTTGGATTTTTCCAAATCAATATGATTCAAGCTGTTGATGATACAAAGCAACCGTTCAAGTTTCATAAAAATCTAACTACATATGCAGACTTTAGTGCATAAACAAGAAATGGATATTTGCAATATCAAATGGCTTCTTTTCCTGTACTGTTCGTTGGATGTTTTTCAAAATCAATAGCGTTTAAGCTGTTGATGATACAAAGCAACTATGGAAGTTTCCTGAAAATCTGACCACTAATGCAGACATTATAGCCTAAACATGAAATGGAAATTTTCACTTTCAAATGGCTACTTTCCAATACTGTTTTTTATTTCTTTTTCAAAAATCAATAAGGTTCAAGCTGTTGATCATACAAAGCAACTATAGAAGTTTCATGAAAACCTGACCACAAATGCAGATTTTATTGCGTAAATAAGAAATGGAAATGTTCAAATTCAAATGGCTACTTTTTTATATGCCCGTCGAATTCGGGACGTATTATGGCATCACCGATGGCGTACGACGTCCAGGCGGGTTTTCGGTGGGGCAGGCGGGCGGCGTCCAGTTCTTTGTCCGGAGCATAACTTTGTCATCTCCAGTCCGCTTGACTTGAAACTTTGCATTTGTGTTTGTTGTAATAATACGGAGTGCAGTGCGAAAGAACCATAACTCTATCTCATGCTGTCTTTGAGTTATGTCCCTTTGATCGTCATTTTTACAGTATTTTCTGCTTGTCCGGAATATTACTTTGCCATCTCTAGTCTGAACATCTTCAAATTTGGTATGCATGATTGTTGAAAAATTACGGAGTGGAGTGCACAATAACCATAACTCTTCCTAGCACGAATTTTGAGTTTTTCCCTCTTTGATGTTCATTTTTATAGCATTTCTTGCTTGTCCGGAGCATAACTTTGTCATCTTAAGTAGGAATGACTTGAAATATGGTATGCTTATTCGTTGCAATATTTGAAAGTGCATTGCGCAAGAATTGTAACCCTACCTCGTGCCGTCTTTGAGTTATTTTCCTTTGATCATCTTTTTTACGGCATTTAGTGCTTGTCTGGAATATAACTTTGTCATCTCAAGTCAGAAAGACTTCAAACTTGGTATGCCTGTTTGTTGCCATATTACGGAGTACAGTGCACAAGAACAATAACTCTACCTAGGGTGGATTTTGAGTAATTCCACTTTCATTTTCATTTTTACAGTTAATTTTTTTCTCCGGAGCTTGACTTTGTCATCTCCAGTCCGATTGACTTGAAACTCTGCATTTGTGTTTGTTGCAGTAATACGGAGTGCAGTGCGAAAGAACCAAAACTCTACCTCTTGCAGTCTTTGAGTTATTTCCCTTTGATTGTCATTTTTACAGCATTTTTTTGCTTGTCCCGAATATAACTTTGCCATATCTAGTCTGAATATCTTCAAATTTGGTATGCATGATTATTGAAAAATTACGGAGTGCAGTCATAACATTTTCTAGCACGAATTTTGAGTTATTGCCCCTCTGATGTTCATTTTTATAGCATTTCTTGACTTGTCCGGAGAATAACTTTGTCATCTTAAGTAGAAATGACGTGAAATTGTAACCCTACCTCGTGCTGTAGAAATGACGTGAATTATGGTATGCTTATTTGTTGCAATATTTGGAAGTGCAGTGCGCAAGAATTGTAACCCTACCTCGTGCTGTCTTTGAGTTATTTCCCTTTCATCGTCATTTTTACAGCATTCAGTGCTTGTCCGGAATATAACTTCAAATGGGTACTTTTCCTGTACTATTTGTGTGTGTTTTTTTTTCTTTTTATTAAATCAGTAGTGTTCAAGCTGTTGATCATAAAAAGAAACTGTAGAAGTTTCATAAAAATCTGACCACAAATGGCGACTTTATTGCGTAAACAAGAAATGGAAGTTTTCACCTTTATGTGGCTACTTTTCTTATACTGTATATTGTAATTTTTCTGTCTTAATCGATACCGTTCAAACTGTCGATGATACAAAACGACTGTGCAAGTTTCATGGAAATCTGATTACAAGTACAGACTTTATTGCGTAAACAAGAAAGCAAATTATGTTGCATAAACAAGAAATGGAAATTTTCAACTTCAAACGGGTACTTTTCTCGTACTAATTATGGGATTTTTTTGTCAAAATCAATAGGGTTCAAGCTGTTGATGATACAAAGGAGGTAATGCAGACTTTATTGCGTAAACAAGAAATGGAAATTTGGAACTTCAAATGGCTACTTTTCCAATACTGTATGTTGCATTTTTTTTCTTAATCGATAGCCTTCAAGCTGTCCATGATACAAAGCAACAGTGCAAGTTTCATGAAAATCTGACTACAAATGCAGACTTTATTGCGTAAACAAGAAATGGAAGTTTGCAATATCAAACGGCTACTTTTGCAATACTGTTTGTTAGATTTAAGGTAGTGAACCCGTAATAGAAAACAGCTATTTCCCCTATAATATTATCCTACAAAATTTGCTATGATTAAAAATGTGTATTATTGTACAACTTTAACCGAGCCACTTTTTTCTTTTTTTCCTATAAAGACTTATCAATTATAAATCTAAAACCACTATATTCTCATTACAAAGGGAGATAATAATTACCACCCCTAAACAATAGGGTTCAAGCTGTTGATAATACAAAGCAGCTGTGCAAGTTTCATAAAAATCTGACCACAAATGCAGAATAAATTGCATAAACAAGAAAATGAAATTTTAAAATTCAAATGGCTACTTTTCCCGTACTGTTTGTAGGATTTTTTTTCAAAATGAATAGGGTTCAAGCTGTTCATGATACAAAGCAACTGTGCAAGTTTCATGAAAATCTAACTACAAATGCAGACTTAATTGCGTAAACAAGAAATGGAAATTTTCAAATTCAAATGGCTACTTTTTACCGTACTGTTCGTTGGATGTTTTTCAAAATCAATGGGTTCTAGCTGTTGATCATACAAAGCACCTACACAAGTTTCATGAAAATCTGACTACAAATGCAGACTTTTTTGAGTAAACAAGAAATGGAAATTTGCAAATTCAAATGGTTACTTTTCCAACACTGTTTGTTAAATTTATTTCAAAATCAATAGCGCACAAGTTGTTGATGATAGAAAGCAACTGTGCAAGTTTCATGAAAATCTGACTATAAATGCAAACTTTATTGCGTAAACAAAAAATGGATATTTTCAACTTCAAATGGCTACCTTTAACATATTCTTTCTTGGATATTTTTCAAAATCAATAGGATTTAAGCTGTTGATGATACAAAGCAACTGTGCAAGTTTAATGAAAATCTGACTACAAATGCAGACTTTATTGCGTAAACAAGAAATGGATATTTTCAAATTCAAATGGCTACTTTTACTATACTCTTTGTTGGATTTTTTTCAAAATCAATAGGCTTTAAGCTGTTGATAATACAAAGCAACTATAAAAGTTTCATGAAAAGTTGAATACAAATGCAGACTTTATTGCGTAAACAAGAATTGGAATTTGAAACTTCAAATGGGTACTTTTCCTGTACTATTTGTATGTTTTTTTTTTAAATCAATAGTGTTCAAGCTGTTGATGATACAAAGGAACTATAGAAGTTTCGTAAAAATCTGACCACAAATGCCGACTTTATTGCGTAAACAAGAAATAGTAATTTATACCTTCAAATGGCTACTTTTCCAATACTGTATGTTGCATTAATTTTTCTTAATCGATAGCGTTCAAGCTGTCGATAATACAAAGCAACTGTGCAAGTATCATAAAAATCTGACTACAAGTGCAGACTTTATTGCGTAAACAAGAAATGGAAGTTTGCAATATCAAATAGCTACTTTTTCAATACTGTTTGTTAGATTTAATTCAAAATCAATAGGGTTCAAGCCGTTGATGATACAAAGCACCTATGCAAGTTTCATGAAAATCTGACTACAAATGCAGATTATATTGCGTAAACAAGAAATGGAAATTTTCAACTTCAAACGGGTACTTTTCCTGTACTAATTATTGGATTTTTTTGTCAAAATCAATAGGGTTCAAGCTGTTGATGATACAAAGCAACTATACAAGTTTCATGAAAATCTGAATACAAATGCAGACTTTATTGCGTAACAAAAAGTGGAAATATGGAACTTCAAATGGCTACTTTTCCTGTACTGTTTGTTTGATTTTTTTTCGAAATCAATAGCGTTCAAACTGTGATGATACAAAGCAACTATACAAGTTTTATGAAAATCTGACTACAAATGCAGACTTAATAGCGTAAACAAGAAAAGGAAATCCTTCAAATGGCTACTTTTCCAGAATGGTTTGTTGGATTTTTTTCAGAATCATGAAGGGTTCAAGCTGTTGATGATACAAAGCAACTGTGCAAGTTTCATGAAAATCTGACTACAAATGGAGACTTTATTGCGTAAACACGAAATGGAAATTTGCAAATTCAGATGGCTAATTATCCCGTACCATTTCTGTTTTTCTTTTTTTTTTTTTCAATCAATACGGTTCAATCTGTTGATATTACAAAGCAACTGTAGAAGTTTCATGAAAATCTGATTACAAATGCAGACTTTATTCCATAAACAAGAAATGGAAATTTGCAAATTCAAATGGTTACTTTTCCAGTAGTGTTTGTTAGATTTATTTCAAAATCAATAGTGTTCAAGCTGTTGATGATACAAAGCAACTGTGCAAGTTTCATGAAAATCATATTACAAATGCAGACTTTATTGCGTAAAGAAGTTGTAAATTTGCAATTTCAAATGGCTCCTTTTCCAGTACTGATTTTTAGATTAATTTCAAAATTAATAGCGTTCAAGCTGTTGATGACACAAAGCAACTGTGTAAGGTTCATGTGAATCTGACTACAAATGCAGACTTTATTGCGTAAACAAGAAATGAATATTTTCATCTTCAAATAGCTACTTTTTCCGTAGTGGTTGTTGGATTTTTCCAAATCAATATGATTCAAGCTTTTGATGATACAAAGCAACCGTTCAAGTTTCATAAAAATCTGACTACAAATGCAGACTTTATTGCATAAACAAGAAATGGATATTTGCAATATCAAATGTCTTCTTTTCTTCTACTGTTTGTTGGACGTTTTTCAAAATCAATAGCGTTTAAGCTGTTGATGATAGAAAGCAACTATGCAAGTTTCCTGAAAATCTGACCACTAATGCAGACATTATAGCCTAAACATGAAATGGAAATTTTCACTTTCAAATGGCTACTTTTCCAATACTGTTTTTTATTTCTTTTTCAAAATCAATAAGGTTCAAGCTGTTGATCATACAAAGGAACTGTGGGAGTTTCATGAAAATCTGACCACAAATGTAGACTTTATTGTGTAAACAAGAAATGAAAATTTGCTAATTCAAATGGTTACTTTTCCCGTACTGTTTGTAGGAGATTTTCAAAATCAATAGGTTTCAAGCTGTTGATGATACAAAGCAACAATACAAGTTTCATGAAAATCTGACCACAAATGCAGAATTTATTGCGTAAACAAGAAATGGAAGTTTGCAATATCAAATGGCTACTTTTCCAATACTGTTTGTTAGATTTAAGGTAGCGGACCCGTAATAAAAAAACAGCTATTTCCACTATAATATTATCCTACAAAATTTGCTATGATTAAAAATGCGTATTATTGTACAACTTTAACCGAGCCACCTTTTTCTTTTCTTCCTATTAAGACTTATCAATTATAAATCTAAAACCACTATATTCTCATAACAAAGGGAGATAATAATTACCTCCCTTCTCTAGAGACTAACAAAAGTATCAACAAATAATTTCAAGATAGACATCAAAGGAATTTCTGGTCGGTTGAAAATCTGCAAATTTATTATATCAGTATAAATCCTGATTTATCAACTATAAAGAAATTTTATTCCATTTTGCACTAAAAGCGTTAGGGGTCAACTACCTTAATCAATAGGATTCAAGCTGTTGATAATACAAAGCAGCTGTGCAAGTTTCATAAAAATCTGACCACAAATGCAGAATAAATTGCATAAACAAGAAAAGGAAATTTTCAACTTCAAATGGCTAGTTTTCCCGAACTGTTTGTTGGATTTTTTTTCAAAATGAATAGGGTTCAAGCTGTTCATGATACAAAGCAACAGTGCAAGTTTCATGAAAATCTAACTACAAATGCAGACTTTATTGCGTAAACAAGAAATGGAAATTTTCAAATTCAAATGGCTACTTTTCACCGTACTTTCGTTGGATATTTTTCAAAATCAATGGGTTCTAGCTGTTGATCATACAAAGCACCTACACAAGTTTCATGAAAATCTGACTACAAATGCAGACTTTATTGAGTAAACAAGAAATGGAAATTTGCAAATTCAAATGGCTACTTTTCCAACACTGTTTGTTAGATTTATTTCAAAATCAATAGCGTTTAAGTTGTTGATGATAGAAAGCAACTGTGCAAGTTTCATGAAAATCTGACTACAAATGCAAACTTTATTGCGTAAACAAAAAATGGATATTTTCAACTTCAAATGGCTACTTTTAACATACCCTTTCTTGGATATTTTTCAAAATCAATAGGATTTAAGCTGTTGATGATACAAAGCAACTGTGCAAGTTTAATGAAAATCTGACTACAAATGCAGACTTTATTGCGTAAACAAGAAATGGATATTTTCAAATTCAAATGTCTACTTTTACCATACTCTTTATTGGATTTTTTTCGAAATCAATAGGCTTTAAGCTGTTGATGATAGAAAGCAACTGTGCAAATTTCCTGAGAATCTAACCACAAATGACGACTTTCTTGCATAAAGAATTTATGTAAATTTGGAACTTCAAATGGCTATTTTTCCAATACTGTATGTTGCATTTTTTTTCTTAATCGATAGCCTTAAAGCTGTCGATGATACAAAGCAACAGTGCAAGTTTCATGAAAATCTGACTACAAATGCAGACTTTATTGCGTAAACAAAAAGTGGAAATTTGGAACTTCAAATGGGTACTTTTCCTGTACTATTTGTATGTTTTTTTTTTTAAATCAATAGTGTTCAAGCTGTTGATCATACAAAGGAACTATAGAAGTTTCATAAAAATCTGACCACAAATGCCGACTTTATTGCGTAAACAAGAAATGGAAATTTTCACCTTCAAATGGCTACTTTTCCAATACTGTATGTTGCAATATTTTTTCTTAATCAATAGCGTTCAAGCTGTGATGATACAAAGCAACTATACAAGTTTTATGAAAATCTGACTACAAATGCAGACTTAATTGCGTAAACAAGAAAAGGAAATCCTTCAAATGGCTACTTTTCTAAGACGGTTTGATACAAAGCAACTGTGCAAGTGTCATAAAAATCTGACTACAAATGGAGACTTTATTGCGTAAATACGAATTGGAAATTTGCAAGTTCAAATGACTACTTTTCCAGTAGTGTTTGTTAGATTTATTTAAAAATCAATAGTGTTCAAGCTGTTGATGATACAAAGCAACTGTGCAAGTTTCATGAAAATCTGATTACAAATGCAGACTTTATTGTGTAAAGAAAAAATGTAAATTTGCAAATTCAAATGGCTGCCCTCAAGTACTATCTGTTAGATTTATTTCAAAATCAATAGCTTTCAAGCTGTTTATGATACAAAGCAACTGTACAAATTTCATGAAAATCTGACCACAAATGCCGACTTTATTGCGTAAAAAAGTTATGTAAATTTGCTATTTCAAATGGCTACTTTTCCAGTACTGTCTTTTAGATTAATTTCAAAATTAATAGCGTTCAAGCTGTTGATGACACAAAGCAACTGTGTAAGGTTCATGCGAATCTGACTACAAATGCAGACTCTATTGCGTAAACAAGAAATGGATATTTTCATCTTCAAATGGCTACTTTTTCCGTACTGTTTGTTGGATTTTTCCAAATCAATATGATTCAAGCTGTTGATGATACAAAGCAACCGTTCAAGTTTCATAAAAATCTAACTACATATGCAGACTTTAGTGCATAAACAAGAAATGGATATTTGCAATATCAAATGGCTTCTTTTCCTGTACTGTTCGTTGGATGTTTTTCAAAATCAATAGCGTTTAAGCTGTTGATGATAGAAAGCAACTATGCAAGTTTCCTGAAAATCTGACCACTAATGCAGACATTATAGCCTAAACATGAAATGGAAATTTTCACTTTAAATGGCTACTTTTCCAATACTGTTTTTTATTTCTTTTTCAAAATCAATCAGGTTCAAGCTGTTGATCATACAAAGGAACTGTGGAAGTTTCATGAAAATCTGACCACAAATGCAGACTTTATTGTGTAAACAAGAAATGGAAATTTGCTAATTCAAATGGTTACTTTTCCCATACTGTTTGTAGGAGATTTTCAAAATCAATAGGTTTCAAGCTGTTGATGATACAAAGCAACTATACAAGTTTCATGAAAATCTGACCACAAATGCAAACTTTATTGCGTAAACAAGAAACGGAAATTTTCAACTGGAAATTGCTACTTTTTTATATGCCCGTCGAATTCGGGACGTATTATGGGATCACCAATGGCGTGCGGGGGTCCAGGCGGCTTCCGACGGGCAGGCGGGCGGCGTCCAGTTCTTTGTCCGGAGCATGGCTTTGTCATCTCCAATCCGATTGACTTGACACTCTGCATTTGTGTTTGTTGTGATAATACGGTGCGAAAGAACCATAAATCTGCCTCATGCTGTCTTTGAGTTATTTCCCTTTGATCGTCATTTTTACAGCATTTTCTGCTTGTCCGGAATATAACTTTGCCATCTCTAGTCTGAACATCTTCAAATTTGGTGTGCATGATTGTTGAAAAATTACGGAGTGGAGTGCACAATAACCATAACTCTTCCTAGCACGAATTTTGAGTTTTTCCCTCTTTGATGTTCATTTTTATAGCATTTCTTGCTTGTCCGGAGCATAACTTTGTCATCTTAAGTAGGAATGACTTGCAATATAGAATGTTTATTTGTTGCAATATTTGGAAGTGCAGTGCGCAAGAATTGTAACCCTACCTCGTGCTGTCTTTGAGTTATTTCCCTTTGATCATCTTTTTTACTGCATTTAGTGCTTGTCCGGAATGTAACTTTGTCATCTCAAGTCAGAAAGACTTCAAACTTGGTATGCATGTTTGTTGCCATATTACGGAGTACAGTGCGCAAGAACAATAACTCTATCTAGCGTGGATTTTGAGTAATTCCACTTTCATCTTCATTTTTAAAGTCCAGTTTTTTTTCCGGAGCTTGACTTTGTCATCTCCAGTCCGATTGAGCTTGAAACTCTGCATTTGTGTTTGCTGCAATAATACGGAGTGCAGTGCGAAAGAACCATAACTCTACCTGATGCTGTCTTTGAGTTTTTTTCCCTTTGATCGTCATTTTTACAGCATTTTCTGCTTGTCCGGAATATAACTTTGCCATCTCTAGTCTGAACATCTTCAAAGTTGGTATGCATGATTGTTGAAAAATTACTGAGTGCAGTGCACAATAACCATAACTCTTTCTAGCACGAATTTCGAGTTATTCCCTCTTTGATGTTAATTTTTATAGCATTTCTTGCTTGTCCCGAGCATAACTTTGTCATCTTAAGTAGAAATGACGTGAAATATGGTATGTGTATTTGTTGTAATATTTGGAAGTGCAGTGCGCAAGAATTGTAACTTTACCTCGTGCTGTCTTTGAGTTATTTCCATTCGATCATCCAGTTCACTGCATTTAGTGCTTGTCCGGTATATAACTTTGTAATCTCAAGTCAGAACGACTTCCAACTTGGTATGCATTTTTTGTTGCAGTGTTACGGAGTACAGTGCACAAGAACAATAACTCTACCTAGCTCGGATTGTGAATAATTCCACTTTCATCTTCACTTTCACCTTAACTTTATCATCTGCAGTCCGATTGAACTTGAAACTCTGCATTTGTGTTTGTTGCAATAATACGGAGTGCAGTGCGAAAGAACCATAACTCTACCTGATGCTGTCTTTGAGTTTTTTCCCTTTGATCGTCATTTTTACAGCATTTTCTGCTTGTCCGGAATATAACTTTGCCATCTCTAGTCTAAACATCTTCAAATTTGGTATGCATGATTGTTGAAAAATTACGGAGTGCAGTCATAACACTTCCTAGGACGAATTTTGACTTATTCCCCCTTTGATCTTCATTTTTATAGCATTTCTTTTCTTGTCCGGAGAATAACTTTGTCATCTTAAGTAGAAATGACGTGAAATTGTAACCCAACCTCGTGCTGTCTTTGAGTTATTTCCCTTCCATCATCATTTTTACAGCATTTAGTGCTTGTCGGGAATATAACTTCAAATGGGTACTTTTCCTGTACTATTTGTGTGTGTGTGTTTTTTGTTTTTGTTTTGTTTTAAAATCAATAGTGATCAAGCTGTTGATCATACAAAGGAACTGTAGAAGTTTCATAAAAATCTGACCACAAATGCCGACTTTATTGCGTAGAGAAGAAATGGAATTTTTCACCTTGATATGTCTACTTTTCTAATAATGTATGTTGCATTTTTTTTGTCTTAATCGATACCGTTAAAACTGTCGATGATACAAAGCAACTGTGGAACTTTCATGGAAATCTGACTACAAGTACAGACTTGATTGCGTAAACAAGAAATGGAAGTTTGCAATATCAAATAGCTACTTTTTCAATACTGTTTGTTAGATTTAATTCCAAATCAATAGAGTTCAAGCTGTTGATGATACAAAGCAACTGTGCAAGTTTCATGAAAATCTGACCAGAAAGGCAGACTTTATTGCGTAAACAAGAAATGGAAATTTTCAACTTCAAATGGCTACTTTTTTATATGCACGTCGAATTCGGGACGTATTATGGGATCACTGATGGCGTACGGACGTCCAGGCGCGCTTCCAGCGGACAGGCGGGCGGCGTCCAGTTCTTTGTCCGGAGGATAACTTTGTCATCTCCAGTCCGATTGACTTGAAACTTGGCATTTGTGTTTGTTGCAATAATACGGAGTACAGTGCGAAAGAACCATAACTCTACCTCGTGCAGTCTTTGAGTTATTTCCCTTTGCTCGTCATTATTACAGCCTTTTCTGCTTGTCCGGAATTTAACTTTGTCATCTCTAGTCTGAACATCTTCAAATTTGGTATGCATGATTGTTGAAAAATTACTGAGTGTAATGCACAACCACCATAACTCTTCCTGTCACGAATTTTGAGTTTTTCCCTCTTTGATGTTCATTTTGATAGCATTTCTTGCTTGTCCGAAGATTAACTTTGTCATCTTGAGTAGGAATGACTTGAAATATAGAATGCTTATTTGTTGCAATATTTGGAAGTGCAGTGCGCAAGAATTGTAACTCTACCTCGTGCTGTCTTTGAGTTATTTCCCTTTGATGGACATTTTTACAGCATTTAGTGCTTGTCCGGAATATAACTTTGTCATCTCAAGTCAGAACGACTTCAAATTTGGTATGCATGTTTGTTGCCATATTACGGAGTACAGTGCGCAAGAACAATAACTCTACCTAGCTCGGATTGTGAGTAATTCCACTTTCGTCTTCATTTTTACAATCCAGTTTTTTGACCAAAGCTTAACATTGTCATCTCCATTCCGATTGACTTGAAACTTGGCATTTGTGTTTGTTGCAATAATACGGAGTGCAGTGCGAAAGAACTATAAATCCACCTCGTGCATTCCTTGAGTTATTTCCCTTTCATCGTCATTTTTACAGCATATTCTGCTTCTCCGGAATATAACTTTGCCATCTCTAGTCTGAACATCTTCAAATTTGGAATGCATAATTGTTCAAAAATTACGGAGTGGAGTGCACAATAACCATAACTCTTCCTAGCCCGAATTTTGAGTTTTTCCCTCTTTGATGTTCATTTTTATAGCATTTCTTGCTTGTCCGGAGCATAACTTTGTCATCTTAAGAAGGAATGACTTGAAATATGGAATTCTTATTTGTTGCAATATTTGGAAGTGCAGTGCGCAAGAATTATAACTCTACCTCGTGCTGTCTTTGAGTCATTTCCCTTTGATCATTCTTTTTACTGCATTTAGTGCTTGTCCGGAGCATAACTTTGTCGTCTTAAGTAGGAATGATTTGAATTATGGTATGCTTATTTGTTGCAATATTTGGAAGTACAGTGCGCAAGAATTGTAACTCTACCTCCTGCTGCCTTTGAGTTATTTCCCTTTCATCCATCTTTTTACAGCATTTAGTGCTTGTCCGGAATATAACTTTGCCATCTTAAGTAGGAATGACCTGAAATATGGTATGCTTACTTGTTGCAATATTTGGAAGTGCAGTGTGGAAGAACTGTAACCCTACCTCGTGCTGTCTTTGAGTTATTTCCCTTTGATCGTCATTTTTACAGCATTTAGTGCTTGTCCGGAATATAACTTTGTCATCTCAAGTCAGAAAGACTTCAAACTTGGTATGCATATTTGTTGCCATATTACGGAGTACAGTGCGCAAGAACAATAACTCTACCTAGCGCAGATTTGGAGTAATTCCACTTTCATCTTCATTTTTACAATCCAGTTTTTTGTCCGGAGCTAAACTTTGTCATCTACAGTCCGATTGACTTGAAACTTGGCATTCATGTTTGTTGCAATAATACGGAGTGCAGTGCGAAAGAACTATAACTCTACCTCATGCTGTCTTTGAGTTATTTCCCTTTGATTGTCATTTTTACAGCATTTTCTGCTTGTCCGGAATATAACTTTGCCATCTCTAGTCTGAACATCTTCAAATTTGGTATGCGTGATTGTTGAAAAATTACTGAGCGCAGTGCACAATCACCATAACTCTTCCTAGCACGAATTATGAGTTATTCCCACTTTGATCTTCATTTTTATAGCATTTCATGCTTGTCCCGAGCATAACTTTGTCATCTTAAGTAGGAATGATTTGAAATATGGAATGCTAATTTGTTGCAATATTTGGAAGTACAGTACGCAAGAAATGTAACTCTACCTCCTGCTGTCTTTCAGTTATTTCCCTTTGATGGACATTTTTACAGCATTTAGTGCTTGTCCGGAACATAACTTTGTCATCTCAAGTCAGAAAGACTTGAAACTTGGTATGCATGTTTGTTGCCATGTTACCCAGTACAGTGCGCAAGAACAATAACTCTACCTAGCTCGGATTGTGAGTAATTCGACTTCCATCTTCATTTTTACAGTCCAGTTCTTTGTCCGGAGCTTAACTTTGTCATCTCCAGTCCGATTGAACTTGAAACTCTGCATTTGTATTTGTTGCAATAATTCGGATTGCAGTGCAAAAGAACCATATCTCTACCTCATGCTGTCTTTGAGTTATTTTCCTTTGATCGTCATTTTTACAGAATTTATTGCTTGTCCGGAATATAACTTTGCTATCTCTAGTCTGAACATCTTCAAATTTGGTATGCATGATTGTTGAAAAATTATGGAGTGCAGTGAACAATAACCATAACTCTTCCTAGCACGAATTTTGAGTTATTCCCTCTTTGATCTTCCTTTTTATAGCATTTCTTGCTTCTTCGGAGCATAACTTTGCATCAGCTGTTTATCATACAGAGCAACTGTTAAAGTTTCATAAAAATCTGACCACAAATGCCAACTTTATTGCGTAAACAAGAAATGGAAATTTTCACCTTCAAATGGCTACTTCTCCAATACTGTATGTTGCAATTTTTTTCTTAATCGATAGCGTTCAACCTGTCGATGTAACAAAGCAACAGTCTGACTACAAATGCAGACTTTATTGAGTAAACAAGAATTGGAACTTTACAACTTCAAACGGGTACTTTTCCTCTACTATTTGTGTGTGTGTGTGTATGTGTGTTTTTTTTTTTTTTTTTTTTTTCTTTTTCTTTTTTTTTAATCAATAGTGTTCAAGCTGTTGATCATACAAAGGGACTGTAGAATTTTCATAAAAATCTGACCACAAATGCCGACTTTATTGCGTAAACAAGAAATGGAAGTTTGCAATATTAAATAGCTACTTTTCCAATATTTTTTGTTAGATTTAATTCAAAATCAATAGGGTTCAAGCCGTTGAAGATACAAATCTACTATACAAAATTCATGAAAATCTGAATACAAATGCAGACTTTATTGCATTAACAAGAAATGGAAATTTGGAAGTTCAAATGGCTACTTTTCCTTGTACTGTTTGTTTGATTTTTTTTCTAAATCATTAGCGTTCAAGCTGTGATGATACAAAGGAACTATAAAAGTTTTATGAAAATCTGACTACAAGTGCAGACTTAATTGCGTAAACAAGAAAAGGAAATCCTTCAAATGTCTACTTTTCCAATACGGTTTGTTGGATGTTTTTCAAAATCAATAGGGTTCAAGCTGTTGATGATACAAAGCAACTGTGGAAGTTACATAAAAATCTGACGACAAATGGAGACTTTATTGCGTAAACACGAAATGGAATTTTGCAACTTCAAATGGCTAATTATCCCGTACTGTTTGTTGGATTTTTGTTCAAAATCAATAGGGTTCAAGCTGGTGATCATGCAAAGAAACTGTACTAGTTTCATAAAAATCTGACTGCAAATGCAGATTTTATTGCGTAAACAAGAAATGGAAATTTGCTATGTCAAATGCCTACTTTTCCAGTACTATTATTATTATTTTTTTTTTAATCAATAGAGTTCAGTCTATTGTTATTACAAAGCAACTGTAGAAGTTTCATGAAAATCAGACCACAAGTGCCGACTTTATAGCGTAAACAAGAAATGGACATTTGCAAATTCAAATGGCTACTTTTCCAGTACTGTTTGCCAGATTTATTTCAAAATCAATAGCGTTCAAGCTGTTGATGATACAAAGCAACTATGCAAGGTTCATGAAAATCTGACTACAAATGCAGATTTTATTGCGTAAACAAGAAATTTATATTTTCAACTTCAAATGGCTACTTTTTCCGTACTGTTTGTTGGATTTTTCCAAATCGATAGGATTCAAGCTGTTGATGATACAAAGCAACCGTTCAAGATTCATAAAAATCTGACTACAAATGCAGACTTTATTGCATAAACAAGAAATGGACATTTGCAATATCAAATGGCTTCTTTTCCTGTACTGTTCGTTGGATGTTCTTCAAAATCAATAGCGTTTAAGCTGTTGATTATACAAAGCAACTATGCAAGTTTCCTGAAAATCTGACCACTAATGCAGACTTTATAGCCTAAACAAGAAATGGAAATTTTCACTTTCAAATGGCTACTTTTCCAATACTGTTTTTTTATTTCTTTTTCAAAATCAATAAAGTTCAAGCTGTTGATCATACAAAGCAACTGTGGAAGTTTCATGAAAATGTGACCACAAATGCAGACTTTATTGTGTAAACAAGAAATGGAAATTTACTAATTCAAATGGCTACTTTTCCCGTACTGTTTGTAGGAGATTTTCAAAATCAATAGGTTTCAAGCTGTTGATGATACAAAGCAACTATACAAGTTTCATGAAAATCTGACCACAAATGCAGACTTTATTGCGTAAACAAGAAATGGAAATTTTCAATTTCAAATGGCTACTTTTTTATATGCCCGTCGAATTCGGGACGTATTATG
This sequence comes from Hippopus hippopus, assembly GCA_946811185.2. Lineage (NCBI taxonomy): Eukaryota > Metazoa > Mollusca > Bivalvia > Cardiida > Cardiidae > Hippopus > Hippopus hippopus. The sequence goes on along the minus strand of OX328102.1, from coordinate 51,644,597 downwards.
GGATCACCGATGGGGTACGGCCGTCTTTGTCATCTTAAAGTAGGAATGACTTGAAATATGAAGTTGCAAATTTCCATTTCCTGTTTACGAAATAAAATATGCATTTGTGGTCAGATTTCCATGAAACTTGCACAATTGCTTTCTATCATCAACAGCTTAAACCCTATTGTTTTGTAAAAATCCAACAACCAGACGTTGAAAAGTAGCCATTTGAAGTTGAAAATTTCCATTTTTTTTTTTTTTTTTTCGCGATAAAGTCTGCAATTTTGTATTCAGATTTTCATTAAATTTGTACAGTAGCTTTATATCAACAGCTTGAACCGTATTGATTTTGAAAAAATCCAACAAACAGTATGGGAAAAGTAGGCATTTCAAGTTGCAAATTTCCAGTTCTTCTTTTCGCCATAAAGTCTGCATTTGTAGAAAATTTGTTGAAAATTTCCATTTCTTGTTTACACATTTAAATCTGCATATGTGGTCAGATTTATATGAAAGTTGCGTAGTTTCTTTGTATTAAACCCAGCTCTAACCCTATTGATTTTGAAAAACATCCAACAAACAGTACGGGAAAAGTAACAATTTCAATTTCTTGTTTAGGCGAAAAAGTCTGCATTTGTGGTCAGATTTTCATGAAACTTGTACAGTTGCTTCTTGAACCCTATTGATTTTGAAAAATTCAACAAATAGTATGGGAAAAGTAGCCATTTCAAGTAGAAAATTTCCTATTATTTTTTACGCAATGATATCTGCATTTTTGGTTAGATTTTCATGGAACTTGTAAAAGTTTCATTGTATCATCAACAGCTTGAATCCTATTGATTTTGAAAAAAATCAAACAGTTTGGCAAAAGTAGCCATTTGAAGTTGCAAATTTCGATTTTTCGCTTATGCATTGAAATGTGCATTTGAGGTCAGATTTTCATGCTTTGCATCATGAACAGGTTGAATCCTGTTGATTTTGAAAATAATCCTACAAACAGTAATTTAAAAGTAGCCATCTTAAGTTGAAAATTTCCATTTCTTGTTTACGCCATTAAGTCTGCATTTGTGGTAACACCTTCATAAACATTGTACAGTTGCTTTGTATCATCAACAGCTTGAATCCTATTGATTTTGAAAAAATCCTACAAGCAGTGTTGGAAAAATAGCCGTTTGAAATTGAAAATTTCTATTTTTGTTTATGCAATAAAATCTGTATTTGTGGTCCGATTTTTATGAAACTTGATCAGTTGCTTTGTATCATCAACGGCTTTAAAGCTCTTGATTTAAAAAAAATCAATCAACCTTTATGGGAAAAGTAGCCATTTCAATTTCCAAATTTCCATTTCTTCTTTAAGCAATAACGTCTAGATTTGTTGTCGGATTAGCATGAAAATCGCAGTTTGTTTATCTCATCAAAGCTTGAATTCTATTGATTTTGAAAAAGATCCAACAAACAGTACGGGAAAAAGTAGCCATTTGAAGTTGCAAATTTCCATTCCTTGTTTCCGTAATAAAGTCTGCATTTGTGGTCAGATTTTTATAAAACTTGCACAGTTGCTTTCTATCATCAACAGGTTGAACTGTATTGATTTTGAAAAATCCAAGAAACAGTACGGGAAAAGTAGCCATTTGAAGTTGCAAATGTCCATTTCTTGTTTACGCAATAAAGTCTGCATCTGTGGTCAGATTTTCATGAAACTTCTACAGTTGCTTTGTATTATCACCAGCTTAAACTCTCTTGACTTTCAAAAAAATCCAACAGAACAGTACAGGCAGAGTAGCCATTTGAAATTGAAAATTTCCTTTTCTTGTTTACACGATAAAGTCTGCATTTGGCATCGGATTTTACAGTTGCTTTGTATCATCAACAGCTTGAACTCTACTGATTTCAAAAAAAAAAAAAAAAAAAAAAAAAAAATCTGACAGTAAGTATGGGAAAAGTAGTCATCTAAATTTAAAAATATTCATTTCTTGTTTAGGTTATGAAGTCCATATTTTTTCATTCAATTCTTCCGAAACTTGCACAGATTGTTTGGTTCATCAAGGGATTTAACTCTGTTTAAAGTGAAGAAAATCTAGAAATCAGTTTAGGAAAAGCAGCCATTTGTTGACTTGGTATTGTTTACTAAACAAAGTCCACATTATTAGTCACACTTTTTTGAAATTTGCTAGGATTGTTAAATACAATGCATATGGAAACCCTATCTGGTTTTGAGAAATTGTACTTCAATTTTTTTCACTATTTGTTCAATTCACCATGTCTTCTTTATGCTGTCTTAGTGGGTTCAAGCCCATTTCTTATTTTTGTTTTTCCTTTTTCATGAATTCATAATGTATGCGAGCAAAAAAGCAAAATCTCTGCTATTTGAGCGATTTCAGGCCCTCAAGGGCCTCTAGTTTTTTTTTTTTTAGACTTGTTTAAATATGACGTCCATTGACCGCCACTTACCAAAAAAATATTGTATTCATTCCATATTATTTTATTCTCAATTGTATAACCATTACCCATGTTTACAAATGGGGAATAATTTTTTTTTTTCAAAATGACACTTGGAGTTTGATCTCTTTTATTCATTTATGTATAATTTATATGTTAGTACTAAAATAAATGAGAAAGTATGGGATGATATAAAGGAATATTTTATTCAGGAGAAAAAGGCAGAACGCCTATCATACCACATATAGTCATCGAATATATATACAATCAACATTGACAGTCAATGGATCATTTGGATGAAATTTAAGGGAGCTAACGTCTCTAGTACTCTGTAAAGTGCATATAAAAGTTATCCTTTTTGTATATATTTATTTTTTTTAATAAAAAAAACTAGATTTCAGATCAGCCATATCTTCTTGATCTGAATCTATGTTATTTCTTAAGTTTTCTAATCTATATCTTTTTACTGTGACAAAACACTTGAATCATCATTTATGAAATGCGTATTCAATTTTGCTTTAACTTTAAAGGAAAAAAAATATACATGTAATACACTTTGACCTATTTTTCAGTGTTTTTAGTTCGTTTTCGCTGCCAAGTTACTGTATAAACTTTATCTATTTCAAAGACTGTAAATACAACCCATTTTATCTAGAAATGATTTTAAGCCTACAGGTTTGACTTAACAAGAGGATGACACAGACCCTAGATCAGAGAGTATCAGCCACAGAAGCCATTGATTTCACCTATGGCACTGAATGAGTTGAGGTTTATTTATAAAATCACAGCACAGAATTTTTTTTACCTATTGGAACTATTGACCTATTGAGTAATTGAATAATTAATTTTGAGTTTTTGAGAGGAGAATAAAAAAAATGCAACATCCTTTATAGATAAATATTGATAAATTTCTAATAGTCTGTTTGTTTTCATTTTTCATCAATTCAATGAAATTAGCCATACTTGGCTTCTCTCCCAGTAGTATTTCATAACAAATATATTTTCTAATATTTAAGAACATTGGCCATTCCAGAAAAAAGTGCATTTCATCTTCTAACGTATTGCATGGTTTTCATTTCCTTTCCTGGAATGGGATTTTTCCTGATTTATGCCATCTTCATGCTTCTATTTCTAGTGTATGTGATCAAAGATGGAAACGACTAAGGGCTGTTCTAAATTTTTCAATAAAAAAAATATATTTAAATACTATTTAAATGTATATCAACACCTTGACTTAACTGTACATTGTAAAAGCCAGTACTTTCTAAAATACCTTTAAATAACAAATTTTGTCCAAGATATCTTATCAGGAAAGACTTCTAAATCATTTAACATAAGATAATACCCATGCTTGATTGGTTTTTGGTCAGGAATTCTTATAACTTTTAACCAATATTTATAAACTCTTGACAATCGTTTTATTTTCAAAGAGAATCTCCTAAATTCACCATAAATGAAACTGTTTTGTGTTTGGCGCGGAAATCCTAATATCTGTTTACAAAATTGCAAATGAATATTTTCCAACTTGTTTACTTTATTCATACCCACACCTCACATCCATAATCCATCCATAAGAACAGGTTCAATAAGTTTATCAAATAAATCTAATTTGTGGGATATTGACATATTGGAAAATCTAATTAGGTAATATTTGAGCCTACCGATAGCTTTCAATACTTGGCCATGTAATTCTGAATGATACCTCTACTGTGATATGCAAATTTGACTACGAATGCAGACTTTACTGCGTAAACAAAAAATGGAAATTTGCACATTCAAATGGCTACTTTTCCCATACTGTATGTTGGATTTTTTCAAAATCAAAATGAGATCAACTCACTGTGCAAGTTTCATGAAAATCCGACAACAAATGCAGATTTTATCGCGTAAACAAAAACAATTACTAACAGACGGACGGACAACGGACGGACGGACAACGGAAACCATTCCATGACATAAAACTAGCGAGAGGGAATTAGACCAGAAAAAAAATTTGTTGACAAGATGGCCGAAAGAAGGTTTAGTAATGATATCGAAATGAAAATGGAAGAAAAACATGATGGATCTAGAACCTTTACTTGACTTTTCTGTTCCCACGAACAATCGATATGAGAGGCGGGAAAAGAACAAAGAAGATGACAGATGGAAAACACAGGTACGAAATCGAAAGAAGGGGGGGACAGTCCGTAATGAGAACAATGAAGAATTTACCTAGATGAGTCTGTACTCTGTAGGCATACAGAATCACTCATAGCAGGATAGTCAAACATCTGTTATTGTTGATATTGGAAAAACCCAGAGGTCATGTGACATAAAGTCATCACTACTGGAAACTAGCTCAAATAAAAACGACAGTGCTCACTTACCTTATGGACACTCAGCTCCGAAAGAGAGAGAATATGAGAACTAGGTTAAAATCCAGATCTAGAAGCCACACAAAATTCCCGAAAATTAATTCTATGATGAATAAACACAATATTCCGAACACTCAAAATCGACAAGGTTCACCACAATGAGGAAACACGTGCAAATCAAAACGAGGCAAATCATACGTCGGTAGAAGGTATTTCCACTACGTCGTCAGAAGGTGTGTCGCGATTTAGCCAATCAGGAACCATAGATAAAGACAAAGGTGAAAACAGGCAAAATGTAAATAGGACAGATCTGTGAGGAGAATTAGTGATATAATTGTGTGTACAGGGTTCGATTTGCAAGAGATACTTGAATTATTAAGCTAGACTTACCTTCGTAGAAGTAATGCGAAGGTTGATCATAATTTCATCCGACATAAAACTCCCTTATGGGCCCCACAGATTATGACGCAGCGTCAGCAATCCAGGTGGTCATATTTTAGAGTACTTATGGCACAGTAGTTGCATAATTTTGTAAGGAATTGTTGGAAGGGTGGTTGAGTGTGGGCGTGTGAGCCCTAAGTGAGTTTTGTGTCGGATGAAATTATGATCACTCTTCGCCTTACTTCTACGAAGGTAAGTCTAGCTTAATCATTCAACACATAAACTCCCTTATGGGCCCCACAGATTCTTTGGAGTTGATTACTTACAAAATGGGCTGGTTAAGCATAGAGAGAGGTGCTGACTTTCATTGACAGCAATTTTGGAATTCTGCTATTCCAAAAGGAATTTGCGTGTCATATCTGCTCTGCTGTGAAGTATAGTATTAAACAGGCGTGTTAGCATTACTCCGGTCAGCTGATAATATGACCTCTCTCAAACGCCCTCCCTCACGATGAATTTGTAACAAGGACGCCGATCTAATCCTATGTGGCTTGGAATTTTCACAGTTTTAATAAGCAATGTATTACTATTTACAAGTATTTGTACTTTACCGTTATATTGATGATTGTAACAATACGAGATTTATCATTTCCTCATACCGATGTACAGTCGGGTTTCTATAGGATACGTCCATATTGCAGTGAACTAGGCAGAGAAAGAGTTTCTTCATTGAGTACATCTTACAAAACCGGCTGATAATTTGTTTCGTGTATGTTAACATTCTTGTTTATCCATGTGCTGATTAGCCTGATATTCAACGATTGTTTTTGCTTGAATTTTGGTAATGGCCGTTTTTTTTTAAAGAACCAATAATCCATTATAAAGTTAATAATATTTTGCTCGCAGATTTCTGTACATTTGACTACACCATGTGAATAGAAATGCATCACAAGTCGCTGCTTCTGGTTTAGAATATTTAGAACCATATGAAAGAAGTTTGGCATTCAAACGCGATGCAACCAGTTCTGTGTGCATATCTGGCCGTAATTACTTTCGTGATGCATAAAAACATTTGCATCTAATGGTCCTCCTAGAATATTATTTCCACTCCTACAGAGTTTTTTATGCCTGTTTATTTCTCACTTTGGCTTTAAATACGATATTCCGATATGTGTATATGCACGGAATCATACTGTCTCTTCCCACCATGATTATTCATTCATAAACAACTTGTATCGTTCGTATGTAGTCGTATGTAGACTTTTCTCATGTTCCTATTGAAGACGTGATCCTAGATTTCAAAATCTTCTCTTATATTAATTTCTTTGAATTTTGATTTTCCTTTGATCAAAATCGCCTTGTTTCCAGTATTATTTAATCACATGTCCCATACATTTAAGTGCAGTAGCGGTATGGATTGTAATACTAATATGTGCTGGATTTAGCTTTACTTTCTTGTACCTTTGTTGTCAAGTCAACATTCCGATTGTACTCTAGGACAGGAGGTACGTTCAATTAACTGTCAGAAATGCTATGATATGGCTATAATCGGCATGTTTCACTCCCGCTGGCTTAAAACAGTGTTGGATATCGCACATCGGCTTGATCAACGATTAATTTCCTGGATTTACGGAAACGTACTGTTCTCCGTATGTTCAAGTCATAAAACTGTAATATTCCCGCATGTTTCTTATATCATTAGTAGTCGTGGATTCTTAGCTAAGAACAGACCTTGAACCATCATCTTACCTGGCAAGAGCTCAGTTTTTGTTTTTTTTTTGTTACACCCAAAGCTCCACTGGATGCACTGTTCCTTTTACATAACGTAAGCAAGTCGGATGGCTATTACCAATGGAATTCACGCTCGCATGACTGAGTAACCCTAGATAAACGAGTTCATACAAGTTTCAGTGGTTCAGATTCCAAGGCTGCATGAAGAGCCCATAACTAATGCCGTTTAATTAGTATTTATGTCCTCTGAAGTGATTCTGAAATATTTACAAACTGGTCCTCATATCTCGATCGAGTAATTAATAATCACCTGAAAGGTCAACAGATGCTAACCAGTAATCCTTCCTCGATACAGTAAGTGGTGAGTGCAGTGATTTTGTCTTGAAATGACTTTCGTCAACGTCAAGCGAGTTAAAGAATTTCAGATGTCAATCAAATAAGTCTTATTCTATTTTCCATAATTCACCGAGCTGAAATATTTGATATGCATGCATTGTTGGTATCTATGAGACACAAATGATTTAAAATGGAAAACAAAGTTAAAAATAGATCTATATGAAATATTAATAAAATGACAATACGTTTACTTGAATATCTAACTTTGTTCAATAACCTATGCACATCCAAAAAATGGCACTTGTCATCAATGTTTGAGTTTGACGTTAATCATAACACTTGGTGCATGGAGAATATGCTGAATGTGTAGATATAGATCAGACTACAAATTACATGCAGTGAAGTCTTGGTATTTACAAAATGCACATTGACGTGTAGCTGTTACTGTCTTCCTCACTAAGAGTAGATTTCAATTATGAAATAAGTCTAAATTCTGTACTGGTGAAAGTTCAGCTCAATATAGGCAACTTGTAATTTTTTTTCTTTTGAATTAGCCGTTTTAGCCATTTACCACAAAAGTTGGTAGTGGATCCACAGTATTACCCACACACACATCTTAGGTTTGAGTTTGTCAACAACGCTTTAAGCTTTGACAAACTGGAACTTAATATGTTCGTAGCAGGAGAGTTAGAAATAATTTCAAAGAAACATATTAGTTCTGCAGAGAGGTCGGGTCGGTTAGAGTTTCTAAAGAGGTTGATGTACCTGAATAACGCTTATGAATTTCCTATTTTGAAGTCCTTGTATGCTGCAGTTTTGCGGGAGATAGAGTTAGGTTATAGACGTTGGGGTGATGATTTTACCTACATTGAAAATACTGTTTTAGCTTCAAGTTCACGTAAATTCCGACCTTCAACAGATTTTTCTCAAGGTAGTTCTAGCGTGCCAAAAGCAGAAAATAAGCTTTGGTTTTGTGCCAATAAATGCTCTTTTAAGGAATCACATACGGTTCAAATTAATGGGAGAGTACGATTTGCAAAGCATGTCTGTGCTTCTTGCTGGCAAAAAGACAAAAAAGAGCTCAATCACCCAGAATGTTCAACGGCTTGTCCTCATTCATCTGCATGACTTTGTCTACCTAAAAAGCACAATCTGAAAATGTATAATGATGCTGCTGATATGATTTTGCCGTCTTTTTGGCTAAAGAAAAATCTGCATGATTCTTTGGATAAACATGAACAAAATTGCACATTATGTAAATCTGTAAAACCTATTATTTCAGTATCATCTTCCAATAAACTTCGCATCCATAATTTATGTAGAGCATCTGGGAAACCTAATTTTCAAGGTTGCAAAATTCCTGTGAACACCAAATTCAATATAGAATTCATGAAAAGAATGCTGCATGATTACCATGATTTAAGGGTCTGTCAATTCTTAAAATATGGCTTTCCGATTGGTTTCACAGGAATTAGATCATCTGATAAGCTCAGTGTTGATACTAGTCCAATAACTAAACCCAAAATGCCAAAAAATCATAAAGGTGCACTGGATTACCCAGAAGATATTCACAATTATCTTCTCAAAGAAGCTAGCTTTGGAGCTATTATGGGACCTTTTTCTCATAATCCCTTCTCTGACATAATAATTCTTTCACCCCTTAATTCAGTTCCAAAGTCTACTCCCTCTGAGAGGAGGGTGATTTTAGATTTAAGTTTTTCAAAAAATGGTTCTAGTATCAATAGTCATATTTCAAGTGATATCTATCTGAATGAATTTATTGATTTCAGCCTACCTAAAATTGATGATTTTGTTGCCTTAATAAAATGTAAAGGAAAGGGTGCTTTAATGTACAAGCTGGATTTGAAAAGAGCTTACAGACAAATTAGCATTTGTCCGTTGGATTATAACTTAGTATCTTTTCAATGGAAAGGTCATATTTTCTGTGATACCGTCTTACCAATGGGTCTTCGTTCTTCAGCTTATATCTGTCAGCGGGTTACTAATGCCTTTAGTTGCATGTTGTTGAAGATTGGCCTTGTAGTGCTTAACTATTTAGATGATTTTGATGGGGTGGAGAAAAAAGAGATTGCTCCCTTTGCTTTTAATGTGGCTAGACAAATTTTTCTTAAGAGCGGTTTAGAGGAAGCAATGGACAAAGCGCGTGAGCCATCAGAAGTAATGATATTCTTAGGTATTCTGTTCAATACCAAAAATATGACCATGTCCGTTCCACCAGACAAACATATCTCGTTTAACCAAACACATTGAAAGATTTCCGGTACTAGTGTCTTCGAAATTCACCATTATTCATGTTGGAACTAATGATGTAAACTCATTGTCAGTTCAGGAAATTCTTAGTGCCTTTTATAACCTAGTAACAGTGATAAATAAGATTTCAAACACTAATATTATTTTGTCTAGTATTCTTCCTCGTCCTTTGGATTATGAAAAAACTGGGGACAAGACAAAGCTTATAAATTTGAAATTAAAAAGGTTATGTCCGTTAAGAAAGATTCAGTTCCTGCATTCGTTCAGACCTTTCTTTAAGTTTGGTAGACCTGTCAGGGACATGTTTGCCATACAGGATGGTGGCCTACATCTCAGTTCTGAGGGCACCTGGAGACTGAAACTTTTTTTAATAAATGCAGTTGCACACATGCTACAGTAGGCTGTACGCATACATTTTCGTCTTTGGGATATGATTTTTTTTAAGTATATGGATTTCTTGCTATAATTTTGCATAGTTGGCTGATGATGGTAATTTCAGCTTTCTTTATGTTTGAATGGGGAGGGGCCCCTTTTAATGAAGGTATCTTACTTCATTGAGGGTTTATTCCTCTGGGTAGTAGTAGTATTTGATATTACCTAGGAACGGGTTGGTATGGGTTTCAATTAAAGTTGAAATTTCAAGCCTTTCAATAGGCCACAAATTTTTATGTATTTTTCTTTTTTCCTCTCGAGTGATTGGGTCCCTTTTAATGAAGGTATCTTACTTCATTGAGGGTTTATTCCTTGTGGTAGTAGTAAGTGATACTACCCAAAATGGGTAGGTTGGGTTAGGGACTATAAGTTGAAATTTCCATTTGATTTGTTGGCTTCTATTTTTATATGTATTATTATAATTTGGCATATATATTGGAGGCTATCATTTGGCGGTTTGCGATATTCTTGGTCGGAGTCCTATTTCATTTGTAATTAATCATCACTCATTTATGTGTATATAACTTGCATGTTTAGAACTCTGTCAAGAAGTTTGCTAAGCGTTAACCCTTTGCAAGAATATAAATGTTAGCAGATGACTTTGAATTAACCTCTGTTGAGTCACGCAAATATTTCTAATCATTGAGGTTACTGGGCAAAGGATAGAATGTTCTGATGCTCAATTTTTCCTTTGTCAAGTGATGTGCTTTTTAACCGTGGCATTTGAGAGGAGATTTGTCTAAAGGTTGAATTGAGGGTTAATGCTTATACTTTCTTGTCATAATTTGTTTGTTGAAATTGCTTTATTCAAATGTGCTTTACTTCATGTTTGTTAAGTTATATGTGTTTGCATGATTGCTTTGCGCTCTTGTGTTGTTTATTGGATGTCAGCTAAACCACATTAAATCTGATCATTCTCAAATATGGCTTCTTTCTAAGCTCAACATAGCAAATTTGTTTTCCATGCAAGATTAAGAATTCTTATGATATGGCAGTCAAGTTTTCTACATTGTAGATTTCGCCCTTCGACTTATAGATTTCTCCTGACGAGAACGCTTAGATAACATTTACCTTGAAGTTCGACAACTTAACGACGGTTTTCAACAATTTCCTGTTGATTGAATCATATACAATTCATAACTTCCTGTCCTGTTACTATTTTTCCCTTGACGTAAATGTGTAATATAAAGGTGCCATATAACAGTGAAAACGTAGTATCCAAGTACACATATGTGTAGGTATCTTTTACTTGTAGTGCTTTTGAAACAGTGTAAATGCATCGTCAATGGAAACATTGATATAGAACCAAATTTTGCTGAATCGACGTAAAGGCATCCTTAATATAACCTCAACTATATAGAAGAAATTTTCACTCACAAGTACGATGTAAGTGCATCGTTAATATATTTTGAATATTAAAGCAATTTCTGCTTGATGAAAATCCATCATTCATAGAACTGTGATATAGAAGCACTTTTGCTTAAACAATGTAAATCCATAGTTAATAGGACTTGGCTATAGAAGCAACTTTGGCTTTATCGGTGTAAATCCGCCTTCAATTAATACATGTTTGTTATAGAAACAACGCTTTGATTGAACATTGTAAATCCATGTTAGATAAAACTTTGACATAAAAATAATATTTGTTTGAACGATGTAAATTCATCATAAAAAGAACTTTGACATAGAAGCATCTCTGGCTTGAAAGATGTAAATCCATCCTTGATAATTTTTTGTACATAGAAAAAATGAACGATGTAAAGCAATCGTAAATGCTAGGACGTCGTGAATCTGTTCAAGATTGCCACGAAACGTGTAATTTGCTGCAGAGACGTAGATTCATCGTTTACAGCTATTTGATATAGAACTACTTTTTGTCAGAACGTTGAAAAAACCAATATCAATTAATCTTTGATATAGAAGTAATTGTTGCATGAACGACGTAAATCAGTCCTTAATAAATCTTAGATATCAAAGTAACTTTTGTTTGAACGATGTGAAATTAATTAGCGTTGATAAATCTTTGATGTAAATCTAGAAGCAGTTTTAGCTGTAAAGACGTGAATCAGACCTTAATTAATCTTTGATATAGAAGTAACTTCTGCTTGAACGACGTAAATCCATCGTCAATAGAACCAAGATGTACGGGTAATATAAATTTTGCATAAGCGCTTGAGCGACGTAATTTCATCGTTTGATACAAAAAAAAAAAAAAAAAAACTTGAGCGATGTAATTCCATCGTTCGTATGGGGACTCCCTAAAATGCTGAATTTTCTGCTGAATTCAGCAACCTGCTGATCAGCAGATATACATTTAAAAGCTGAACTGCTGAATTGCTGAAAAAATAAAGATATGGTATTTATAAACTTTATTATGCATTAATATGTCTTTTATTAGAATTTAGATAATCATATTATTGATTTCTAGGGGGGGGGGGGTTGTTTTTATTTATTTAATTTGATTTCTCGAGAAATGAAAGTTATATTAGGTATTACGTTGCTGAATTGCTGATAAAAATGAATATATGATTTTAGATGCTTAATTAAGAAAAACACGTAGTATTATTGTCTGATTGATATTTTTGAAAATAAAACTACATGTATTTTATCTGTAATATTTGGACCATTTTACGAGAAAAGTAAGTTTGAGCAAGGTTTTGTTGCTGAATTGCTAATAAAAAGAATCTTTGATTTTAAATGCTTTCTAATGCATTAACGTATCATCATCATCATTATCATTAGTAGTCGTAGTAGTAGTTTTTAATACATGAGATTTGTTACAAGATAACACATTTTATAAAAAAAGTGTTTTGTTTCGTGTGCTTACGATAATTGTGGGTAAAGGATAAACTGCTGGTTACAAGCATATTATCCTTTTTCCACAATGTGTCGTACCCAGGCAAATAGCTTCAGTTTATTTTGTATCACTTTGGATATTGTTGTCTGCAGGAGTCTTCAATGTGAAATAGTCTAGAAATAATATGGTAAAGAATTAACTGGAAACCTGCTGGTTGTGATACTTGGAGAATCTCTTATCTCTGTAACTTATGATATCACAAGTCTGTTAATTGGTATATCACTGATTGGATTATAGTGTCAAACTGTTTGAAACATGTTAAATCGGTATACTGTTTAAAAGATGTGTGCTTAACTAGAAACCAAGTTGTACTACTTGAAAAATCTCCCAACTCCGTTATTATTGAGATGAGAAGTATGTTAACTGACAGCACATTTAAAGAAAATTTTACCCCCTTAACTTAATATTTGACTCGGTCATTCGTTAGTTTGTTTTGAAGACTTTTGAAAAACTATTAATACGAGTAAAAACGTTAAAAACGAAATGACGTGTTTCGGCTGTCCGAAGTGAAAGGCCAACAAATGTTGTTCTACCATTTGTCATTAATTACCATTTATCAACATTTTAAGAGATCTACTAATTTGCTCCAATAAAAACTTTGAAGTAATTTAAAAAGCGGATCCTTTGTTAGCTGATCAGATTCTTAAGCTTAACACGGGTATACAGAAATTTCAGTTTCGGTTATATCACATCTGTACATGTCATCTTATTTTTTTATAATGGAAAGAATTTCAGTTAAAAGTATCAAAGAAACCAGGATATCTATTTCATTGCTTTTTATCGATATTAACATCATAGAATGATCGGTGCTAACGATTGCTATCAAAGAACAGGATTGTCAAAAAAAAATAAAAAAAAAAAGAAGAGAATTTTCAAGCATCACTAATTGATTTCCAGTGAAATACACTTCATACTTTTTAGCGATATGTAGAAGCGATACGTAGAGTTTCCAGGATTCAAATCCTAACATCGTTTGTAAGATAATTTAATTAAAGGTAGTGTGATGACAACTAAAATAACTGTTAAAAGTAAGGACTGTGTGGTTAAGGGTTAAATACACTGCCTACCTTAAACAGTATGCGTCGGCATAACAGGATTAAAACAATATTGGAAAGATAATCCAATAAGAGTGATAGCTCTAATCAGTCGTGGAATGGCTTAATATACTACGATAACAGATTTTTCAAGTAGCACAACTTGGTTTCTAGTTAAGCACACTTTCCTTCTTGTAAACAGTATACTAATTTAACATGTTTCAAACAATTAGACATTATAATCCAATCAGTGATATACCAATCAACAGACTTGTGATATCATAAGTTACAGAGATAAGAGATTCTCAAAGTATCACAACCAGCAGGTTTCCAGTTATCCTTTAGACTGCTAGGCGCGACTCAAGGACCTTTTGCGGACACTGTAGATCAAGATCAGACTGTACAGAACGTGCAGTCTGATCTTGGATGTACAATGTCCGATAATGAGATATCTTTTCCATGAAAATACTTTTGAAATAGCAAAATTTGGGTTTTTTTACTACAGGCTTGAGTGTTTAATTTTAGTCATTTAACGGGATAAGAGTAAATCTTTTTGCCAAAACACAGTTTCTAGACCGTTCGAGGGTCCTGAATGCAACAATGTCGAAAGTGATACAAATAAACTGAAGTTTTTTTTTGCCAGGGTACTACACATTGTGAAAAAAAGGATAATATGATTGGAACCAGCATTTTCTCCTTTAGCCACAATGTTTTTGGAAGCCCTCTCTTACAGGATTGTTAAAAATAAGGATTGTGTGTAAAAGGGTTAAATGCACTGCCTACCTTCAACAGGGTGTCGACTTAATAGAATTAAAACAGTACTGGAAAGACTAATTGATTGAATGGTGTTTTACGCCGCTTTTAACATGGTTTCAGTCATATCAGAGGGACAACTCACATATTCATGTATTTCCTGGGTTTCACCAGTACTAGGCTTGGGCTCTGAAGAGTCTTGCCCAAGGACACTTCCACGAAAATCCAGGCGGATCCAATGAGAGTCGAACCAAAGGCCTCCAGGTCACAAGCCCTGCACTTTACAACTGAACCACGCAGGACCCCAGTATTGGAAAGATAATCTAATGAGAGTGATAAACAGTAGTGGAGGGACTTAATATACTACGATAATAGATTTTTCAAGTAGAACATCTTGGTTTCCAGTTAAGCACACTTTCCACTTTCAGACTTTGCATACTTCACAGAAATCTAACAATACTTACACGATAATTAAATTTACTAATTAGAATTTGTCAGTCTGGACTTTCTCTTATCGTTGAAAGTTGTCTGAGAGTAAAAATATGACTTATGTCGCTGCTGAATACTAATGTGTAATTCCGATGCACGTGGTAACATTGTATACCAGTGCTACTGTAAGAATTTGGTTATTAGGTAAGCAATCGGCTTCAGTTAAAGATTTGTAGCAGTTACTGTCGTTTAGTCCTTCAAAACCAAAAAAACAAGAAACGGAATGTGTCAAAAATCACAATACACATTAAACTATTCTATAATTAACATGAAGAAAGATATCTTATCTGTGAAAGTATCACAGACAATACCTGGAAAAGGTGGGATAAAGCGACCACGGGAAATTAATGACTCTCTTACAGTGTCATGACCTTAGCAGTGATTCTGGCCATGGAGATACTAGAGATCTACGCTTTATTGAGGCGAAATAAGCAGAGGCCCAATATGGGAAAAACTCGAAAAGAAATGGCTGCGCATTTATGACTTTTCAAACAACAGCTTCGACATTGACAAAAAAGATGTATAGACGGATCTAACTACAAAGGGTAGCTCTGTTTTGTAGGGTAAAGTAAAGCAGGATAAATTAAACACACTTCAATTTACATTTAAACGACAAAAGAGTGTCGAAACTGACAAGTCTCGATAGTAGATGGCATTTTTGCCGACATTAAACATCCCTATATAAAAAAAAAAAAAACATACATAAGACATCTCGCTGGCATTTCTATAGTGTGTCGCACAATCCAATGAGTTGAGGAAATGTGCGCAAATATCTCTTTCCCATGTAAACGTCTTTTAATTCAACATTTCTTTTTTAGAAATACTGCCTGAGATAAATTGTCTCAAGTAAACAAAGACTTTCCTCACTTAAGGAAAAAAAAAAAAAAAATTCACAGCGAAAAGGGGAGGAGGGAAATAACAGCAACAACGACCATCATTACTACAGTAGGAATCAGAGTCAACCTTTTCCCACACCCTGATGACAAAAATAATCCACGCTGGAACAACTACAACCCTCAATACAACAATAAGAGCGAAACCGGGGATAAATATAGATTAAGTCCGAATATCAAATATAAGTTCGACTTGGAAATTCCAGGGTGGTAAAACGGCTTCATCGTTACATGAGGGAAAATGAATCCTTAACAACATAGATACCAACAATGCATGCATATCAAATAATTTCAGCTCAAGGAAGTATGGAAAATACAATAGGACTTATTTAAACATCTGAAATTCTTTAACTCGCTTTACATTGACGAAAGTCATTTTTAAGACAAAATCACTGCACTCAGCACTTACTGTATTGAGGAAGGATTGCTGGTTAGCTTCTGTTGACCTTTCAGGTGATTATTAATTACTCGATCGAGATATGAGGTTTGTAAATATTTCAGAATCATTTCAGAGGACATAAATACTAATTAAACGGCATTAGTTATGGGCTCTTCATGCAGTCTTGGAATCTGAACCATGAAACTTGTATGAACTCGTTTATCTAGGGTCACACAGTCATGCGAGCGTGAATTCCATTGGTAATAGCCATAAGACTTGCTTACGTAATGTAAAAGGAACAGTGCATCCAGTAGCGATTTAGGTGTAAGAATATTACAGCTTTATGACATGAAGATACGGAGAACAGTACGTTTCCGTAAATCCAGGAAATTAAAGGTTCATTAATCCGATGTGCGATATCCAACACAGTTTTAAGCCAGCGGGAGGGAAACATGCCGATTATAGCCTTATCATAGCATTTCTTACAGTTAATTGAACGTACCTCCAGTCCTAGAGTACAATCGGAATGTTGACTTGACAACAAAGGTACAAGAAAGTAAAGCTAAATCCAGCACATATTAGTATTACAATCCATACCGCTACTGCACTTAAATGTATGGGACATGTGATTAAATAATACTGGAAACAAGGCGATTTTGATCAAAGGAACATCAAAATTCAAAGAAATTAATATAAGAGAAGATTTGAAATCTAGGATCACGTCTTCAATAGGAACATGAGAAAAGTCTACATACGACAACATACGAACGATACAAGTTGTTTATGAATCATGGTGGGAAGAGACACTATGATTCCGTGCATTGAACGGCATATACACATATCGGAATATCGTATAGCCAAAGTGAGAAATAAACAGGCATAAAAAACTCTGTAGAAGTGGAAATGATATTCTAGAAGGATATTCTAGATGCAAATGTTTTCATGCATCACGAAAGTATTTACAGCCAGATATGCACACAGAATTGGTTGCATCACGTTTGAATGCCAAACTTCTTTTATATGGTTCTAAATATTCTAAACCAGAAGCAGCGGCTTGTGATGCATTTCTATTCACATGGTGTAGTCAAATGTATAAAAATCTGGGAGAAAAATATTAACTTTATAATGGATTATTGGTTCTTTAAAAAAAAAACGGCCATTACCAAAATTTAAGCAAAAACAATCGTTGAATATCAGGCTAATCAGCACATGGATAAACAAGAATGTTAACATACACGAAACAAAATTATCAGCCGGTTTTGTAAGATGTACTCAATGAAGAAACTCTTTCTCTGCCTAGTTCACTGCAATATGGACGTATGCAATAGATTCCCGACTGTACATCGGTATGAGGAAACGATAAATCTTGTATTGTTACAATAATCAATATAATGGGAAAGTACAAATACTTGTAAATAGTAATAAATTACTTATTAAAACTGTGAAAATTCCAAGCCGCATAGGATTAGATCGGCGTCCTTGTTACAAATTCATCGTGAGGGAGGGCGTTTGAGAGAGGTCATATTATCAGCTGACCGGAGTAATGCTCACAAGCCTGCTTAATACTATACTTCACAGCAGAGCAGATATGACACGCAAATTCCTTTTGGAATAGTAGAATTCCAAAATTGCTGTCAATGAAAGTCAGCACCTCTCTCTATGCTTTACTAGCCCATTTTGTAAGTAATCAACTCTAAAAAATCTGTGGAGCCCATAAGGGAGTTTATGTGTTGAATGAAATTGAATGATTAAGCTGGACTTACCTTCGTAGAAGTAAGGCGAAGAGTGATCATAATTTCATCCAACACAAAACTCCCTTAGGGCTCACAAGCCCACCCTCAACCACCCTTCCAACGATTCCTTACAAAATTATGCAACTACTGCGCCATAAGTACTCTAAAATATGACCACCTGGATTGCTGACGCTGCGTCATAATCTGTGGGGCCAATAAGGGAGTTTTGTGTCGGATGAAATTATGATCAACCTTTGCCTTACTTCTAAGAAAGGTAAGTCTAGCTTAATAATTCAAGTATCTCTTGCCAATCAAACCCTGTACACACAATTATATCACTAATTCTCCTCACAGATCTGTCCTATTTACATTTTGCCTGTCCTTCACTTTTGTCTTCATCCATGGTTCCTGATTGGCTAGTTCGCGACACACCTTCTGACGACGTAGTGGAAATACCTTCTACCGACGTATGATTTGCCCCGTGTTTCCTCATTGTGGTGAACCTTGTCGATTTTGATTGTTCGGAATGCTGTGTTTATTCATCATGTTCCGAAATTTTGTGTGGCTTCTAGATCTGGATTTAACACAGTTCACATATTCTCTCTCCTTCGGAGCTGAGTGTCCATAAGGTAAGTCAGCACTGTCGTCTTTATTTGTGCTAGTTTCCAGTAGTGTCCTATTAATAGATGATGACTTTATGTCTCATGACCCCTGGGTTTTTCCAATATCAACAATGACAGATGTTTGACTATCCTGCTATGAGTGATTCTGTATGCCTACAGAGTACAGACTCATCTAGGTAAATTCTTCATTGTTCTTATTACGGACTGACCCCCCCAATTTCTTTCGATTTCGTACCTGTGTTTTCCATCTGTTTTCTTCTTTGTTCTTTTCCCGCCTCTCATATCGATTGTTCGTGGGAACAGAAAAGTCAAGTAAAGGTTCTAGATCCATCATGTTTTTCTTCCATTTTCATTTCGATATCATTACTAAACCTTCTTTCGGCCATCTTGTCAAAAAAATTACTTTTCTTATCTCATCCACTCTCGCTAGTTTCATGTAATGCCGTTTTAAGTTCCAAATTTCCATTCCTTGTTTTTTTTTTTATCTCATCAATAGCTTGAAGCCTATTGATTTTGAAATAAAAGCAAACAAACAGTATGGGAAAAGTAGCCATTTAAAGTTGAAAACTTTCATTTCTCGTTTACGCGATAAAGTCTGCATTTGGCATCAGATTTTTGTGAAACTTGCACAATTGCTTTGTATCATCAACAGCTCAAACCCTATTGACTTTAAAAAAAAATGTCCAACAAAAGGTATTGGAAAAGTAGAGATTTGAAGTTGCAAATTTCCATTTTTTTTAGGCGATAAGTCTCCGTTTGTGGTCAGATTTTCATGAATCTTGTACAGTTGCTTTATACCATCATCAGCTTAAACTCTATTGATTTTGAAAAAAAATCCAAAGAACAGTACGGGAAAAGTAGCCATTTGAAGTTGCAAATTTCCATTTCTTCTTTACGCCATTAAGTCCTTATTTATAGTCAGATTTAGTGAAACTTGTGCAGTTGCTTTGTATCATCAACTGCTTGAATTCTATCCATTTTCAAAAAATCCAACAAACAGTATGGAAAAAAGGAGCCATTTGAAGTTGAAAATTTCCATTTCTTGTTTACGAGATAAAGTCTGCATTTGTGGTCAGATTTTCATTAAACTTGCACAGTGGCTTTGTATCATAAACAGCTTGAACCGTAGTGATTAACAAAAAAAGATCTGACTGTCAGTATGGGAAAAGTAGTTATCTAAATCTGAAAATTCTCATTTCTTGTTTGGGTAATGAAGTCCATATTTTTTCATTTAATTCTTTCGAAACTTCCTCAGATTGTTTGGTTCATCAAGCAATTGAACTCTATTTAAAGTAAAGAAAATCAGTTTAGGAAAAGCAGCCATTTGTTGACTTGTTATTGTTTACTAAACAAAGTCCACATTATTAGTCACATTTTTGAAATTTGGTAGGATTGTTAAATTCAATGCATATGGAAACCCTATCATTGGTTTTGAGAAATTGTACTTCAATTTTTTTTACTATTTGTTCAATTCACCATGCCTTCTTTATGCTGTCTTAGTGGGTTCAAGCCCATTTCTTATTTTTGTTTTTCCTTTTTCATGAATTCATAATGTATGCGAGCAAAAAAGCAAAATCTGCTATTTGAGCGATTTCAGGCTCTGAAGGGCCTCTAGTTTTTTTCCTCAGTCTTGTTTACATCTGACGTCCATTGACCGCCACTTACCAAAAAAACAGTGTATTCACTCCATATTGTTTTATTCTCAATTGTATAACCATTACCAATGTTTACAAATGGGGATTAAAATATTTTTTTCAAAATGACACTTGGAGTTTGATCTTTATTATTCATTTATGTATAATTGATATGTTAGTACTATAATAAATGAGAAAGTATGGGATGATATAAAGGAATATTTTATTCAGGAGAAAAAGGCAGAATGCCTATCATACCAAATATAGTTATCGAATATATATATACACACACACACACACACACACACACACACATACAATCAACAATGACAGTCAATGGATCATTTGGATGAAAATGAATGGAGGTAATGTCTCTAAAGTGTATATAAAAGTTATCCTGTTTGTATATATTTATTTATTTATTTATTTTTATTTTTTTTTTAAATAAAAAACTAGAAGAACACATAGATTTCAGATCAGCCATATCTTGTTGATCTGAATCTATGTTATTTCTCAAGTTTTCTTTTTACTTTGACAAAACACTTGAATCATCATTTATGAAATGCATATTCAATTTTGCTTTAACTTTAAAGGAAAAATAATATACATTTGACCTATTTTGGAGTGTTTTTATTTGGTTTTCGCTGCCAAGTTACTGTATAAACTTTATCTCTTTCAAAGACTGTAAATACAACCCACTTTATCTAGAAATTATTTTAAGCCTACAGGTTTGACTAAAAAAGAGGATGACACTGACTCTAGATCAGAGAGTATCAGCCACAGAAGCCATTGATTTCACCTATGGCACTGAATGAGTTGAGGTTAATTTATAAAATCACAGCACAGAAATTTTTTACCTATTGGAACTATTGACCTATTGAGTAATTGAATAATTAATTTTTAGTTTTTGAGATGAGAATAAAAGAAATGCAACATTAAAAACAATAGTTCTGTCTATCTCTTTCTTTATATCCTTTATTAGATAAAAATTGATAAATTTCTAATAGTCTGTTTGTTTTCACTTTTCATCAATTCAATGAATTTAGCCATACTTGGACTCTCACCCAGTAGTATTTTTTAATATATATATTTTCTAATGTTTGAAAACATTGGCCATTCCAGAAAAAAGTGCATTTCATCTTCTAATGTATTGCATAGTTTGTATTACCTTTCCTGGAATGAGATTTTTTCCATCTTCATGCTTCTATTTCTAGTGTATGTGATCAAACACGGAAACGACTAAGGGCTGTTCTAAATCCTCCCCCCCCCCAAAAAAAAATATCTAAATACTATTTAAATATATATCGACACCTTGATTTAACTGTACATTGTATAAAAGCCAGTACTTTCTAAAATACCTTTAATTTACAAATTTTGTCCAAGATATCTTATTAGTCAAGACTTCTAAATCATTTAACACACGCTCATTGTCGTTTAAAAACTGGGATCGTATGGTACAGGGTTAAAAGAAAGGATAATAGGACTATTAATACCGGACCAGAGAGCTGTTCAGTCTGGCCTCGGTCCGCACTGTCTGCATAAGTTAGCAAGTTATGAACGATAGTTCATGATTGGAGCAATGGATTGATTTAACATAGTGGAGAGCAAAAGGGTGCACACACGCTCCTGTTCTCTGTCTATACTGTCTGTAGAAGCTATTTTTCCAGAACACTGGTATATGAGTGGATCATGATAATACAGAGATAAAGAGAGAGTCGGAAACACATCTATATACGATTTTCGCAGCTAAGAAAGGTCAATAAAAGTAAAGGGAAAAAAAAAAATGAAAACGATCCAGTCCTCCTGAGTTCACTCTTCCGAGTTGCTAGGCCTCATTTTATAAAATGGCAAACGTTAAATTAGATCGCACAGGAAAGGAAAATGGTTGTCTGGTGACATTTTTTAAACAATTTAATTAAATTTAGACATTATAGCTCTCAGAAATTTGCACAGATGTGTTAGTGCATCTGTGTTGTTAATAGCCAAGAAATATTTGACTTCAATTCTGTGAACTTCGGTTAAACCGAGAACGGCAGGGAAAAATGCTCCTTCTGCAGATAGGGAGCTGCATTCAAACATGTAGTGCGCTTCTGATCCTACACTATCCTCGGTGCATAATCGGCAGGTTCTATCTTCGTAAGGGATCGATTCATAGCGTCCAGTTTCCAGGGGTAGCTTAAAGTTGGCAGTCCTAAATTTAAACAAAGTGAGGGCGTCATGATTGTTCAAAAGTTTGAAATAGATTCAAGTTCATGCGAGTTCTTTAAGTTATTGTAGGTTCTAACTTTCTCTGATTCTCTGAGTTGTGATGCCCAGGTTTGTTTGTACTGATCAATGTAAGTCTGCTTGATGTGTTTTCTTTTTCTTAGAATATCTATAATGGGATTTAGTGTAAAAAGATGATCGGAAGTAGAGTAGCCTCGCCTTGGATGTCTTCGAGGTAGCTTGTTAATCTTTGGTTGAGCACGGAAGTAAAAAGTTTGCCTAGTGATAGGTCTATATTCACAAGGTTCTGTCGGGCTACCCTTATTTTTGAAAACAGGGATAATAACTCCTTGTAGCCATGACCTTGGAATATAGCCAGAATCTAGCACAGCATTTAATAACTTGTGTATAGCGGACATAAAATTTCTTTGGTACTTTTTAGCGGATTTGCTATAGCAAATCCGCTTACTGTGATCGTTTTGACCGGAACCAAATACATCATGCATGCTTACTTTCAGTTTTTGCATGGCTGATAATTAGGACGAACAGCGCAGATCTACAAATCAGATCAACTCTGACCCTGAACAAACCATACAAATTAAGTTTGATTTCTTTATCGAAATTTCGCCAAAACTAAAAGAATTGTCAATCTAAAATACTGAAACAAAGTTTTTTTTTTTTTTTTTTCAAAATGCACAGTAGCGTATTAACATTGTTTACACTGCCCTCGTTTTCATTCAAAAACCTTCATTCACAACTTGTGTCGTCCGCTGCCAAAATGAACAAGGAGATTAAGCAGTTTTTCCTCGATAAAATTTTATTTTGTGACATTTCAGTAAAAAAAAAAAAAAAAAAAAAATGCTGAATTTTCAGATAAATTTATGATAAAGGATCCACAGGAATGCATCTATGCGTCTTTCTATTTAGACATATAGATTTGAAATCTTTGATATATTTTTGATCCTGTGAATTAGAAGTGCATGTACAGAGCAAGTTATATAACTATTTTTACTTATAAATTCTTATTATGAACTGCTGCTCAACCCATATTTAAGACGGTGACTGTGTTTTATGTAATTCAAAGCTTAGCATGAAGGTATGCCTATAGTCTTTAAACTTTTATAGAGTGACCCAATGCTATTAACCCTTAGGTTGCTAAGTGCTACTCAAGGACCTTTTGCAGAGAGTATTGATTAAGATCAGAGTGCACAGAAAGTGCAGTCTGATCTTTGATCCATACTGCCTGTTAAGAAAGTATTTTTCCCCAAAGAATAACTTCAAAATAGCAATAATTGGATTTGTAAATTCGACTTGAAAGTTTCATTTTAGTTATGTTAAGGTCATTTTTTACTCTGCATGGCAACTTGTCACACTGAGTGTGATCTTGATCCATTCTGGCTGCTAAAGTACCTTCACCAAGGGCTTGGATTCACACATATAAAAAAAAGGACTATGTTCTGCCAGGTGATGAGTGATGATTTTAATTCTTTTCTTTAGACCATGAAAATGGATTAACTCAAAAATGCATTGGATGTGATGAATAACCCTTATCCATTTTAAATATTAATTTCAAGTATTTCATAATACATCAGGTATTTTTTGCACATATCCCTGCAATGATTTAGTAATATAGTGTGCAAGGTTGGCAAAGAGCAGGTCAATATGAGTATTGACCAGGCTGGCCAGGATTTTTTAGAATGTCCGTAGACAAGACACTGCAGAGAACCAGCCTAGCCCTAGTAAAACCCAAAAGGTACACAAATAGATGAATTGTTGTCACTGTAAGACTGAAACAGTGTTGACACTAATGTAGACACCAGAAATCAGTCAACCATCAAATTATTCTTGAAGGTAGTTACAATCATTTTCATATTTTGTGCATGAGTTGACCTTACTTTCTTTTGTAAAATCATTATTTTCCTGACTTGTTTATTCATGAAGTTACAGGGTAAATTTTCATTTATCTTATAGAAGAAAGGTACATTCAATATTCATGAATTACACATGGTCTAAATCTTAGAAATTACTGAACACATCACTTAGTTTTCACCTTTCAGACTATTACAAAACATATTTGAGTTCAAGAATGAAACCAAGAACATTTTCATGAAAGGAAAGAAGAAATCATTGAACCTAACAATCAAATTATTGTTTCTAGTTAGATTTTGTATTTCATTTTGAAATTAATAGTTTGAAGTTGTGTAGTAATTAGGAGAAACCCTTGAAAGGATTCCTATGTGTTAGAGTTATGGAAAGGACAATGTGCTTTCAGTAAGAACTTACATACAAAATACCACTGTTTCTTTTTCCCTGAGAGGACTCCTGTATTGTTTTATTTTTTAACTAAACCGTACTAGTTTCAAAACAATGCATGCTTTATACCTCAGAATGAGGACAGTCTATATAGTATGTAAAAAGTGTACCGGTAGAGTAAGATCGGACTGCCAAACATAGTAAAATTCCATTCTTATAGGCACACTATTTTAGATTTGAATTGTTCAGTCTATATGATTATACCAACCATACAAAAGTTTAGAAGTTGTTGTGTTTAGGCTAGAATTGTAAAATGCTACTGTAAAAATCAAAACCTTGATGTCTGAGTACAGAAGTTTCAATCTTTCAAAAGAGTCTTGCATAATGATGAATAATGATGAATTTAGAAATGCTTAAAATGCTATAGAAAAGAAAGATATAGTCATCATGTCTTGTTTATCTATGTAAGCTCACAAACCCAAGGCTGAGCTGTTAATATTTTCAATCTGATTTAAAGCAAAGTTTCAGACAAAAAAACACCTCAGCCAATTGGTTTTCAAAAACTTAACAGCTACATTTTGTGAGGCTGACAGAAATGTTAGATGAAGGTTAACCTTGCAGCCCAATGTTACATCCACATTTGATTAATTGAATGATGATTACTGTCACTTTCAACATTATTTCAGTCATATGACTGCTACAGCTAGCTTATTTCTGTATGTCTGGGTTATCAGGTAACAAGTCCTACACTTTACTAGTGAGCCATGCAGGACCCCAAATCCACGTTTAGATGGGTGTTAATTTTTGTAAGATTGCCATTTCATTATTCATTCCTTTCCCATATGACAAGTTTTAGGCACTTTAACTCTTTCACTACTAAACAAATTAATTGTCTCAAAGGCTAAAAATACATTTCTTCTGCAAGATCAAGAAACAATTCGGTCATAATCTACAATATAGCAGTGAACAGTGGAGATCAGAGGTCTACACTGTCCACAAAAGCTTCTGGTGTTGCCTATAGTATGGAAAGAGTTAAATGCATCTGCAGACAACATAAAATGATACCTGTAAATGAACTGAAGTTCACTTGTATAGTTGAAAACACTATTGGAACAGGAGAAAATACTAAAAAAAAAAAATATATATATTGCTTACCAGAATTTTGTCTTTGTCTCATAATGCTTTCAATTGACCATTTCCTTCAGGATTATTAACACAGAGTATTTGGTATTTACAATTTTAAGTGTTAAAATAAACCCTAATCAAAATTTTCTCAAGATCCAGTGCCAGACATGGATATGTTGAATACTGGTCTATCCCAAAGATTGATGTAAATTGTGTTTGTATAAGGGAATACTTATACTGTCTTGCTATAGAGCTAGCTTTTGTAGCAATGTGGTCGACCGTTCGACTTGGGACCTGAAGATTCTGGGTTCAATCCCAGCCTTGGGGGGCTATTTTGCAGAACTGTTACAGATACATGTAATCAGTATTTGGAATGCCTTATGGTTTGTTCAAACATGACCTATATTTGACCCTTGAATTTTTGTGTCATACAAAGTTAAATTGGGAGAATTTTTAAGGATTTTTCTTTTTTAAGCCCTTTAACACGCAATAATTCCTGTGTTTTATGAGTTCTGTGTAAAAGGCTTCATGAAAACATTGTTGGAAAACAAGACATCAGTATTTCTTTTCTTTTTTTGTTCTAGAATTTTTTCTATCCTTTACAAATACAAACCACATAATCTGAGCCATATTTATTGAATTGTTTGTTAATCACGAATCAAAATTTTTTTGTAAAAGGCAAATAAAAACTATCAGAAAAATATTACATTTTCATAAAGTGTATGGTTAAATTCAGTAAAATGATGCAATTTTGGGCGTTTGATAATGAAATTGTTCATTTTTATTACACCAGATATATACTGAACCAAAAAAGAAACTTCCCCTGTGTTTAAGTGCAAATGCAATGTTATTAAAAAACATCAAAGTATCAGATGACCTACATATATTCGGGCGAACGATTATGTGTCCGATAAAACAAATTTTAACTCGATTGAAAGCATTTTGCAGAAGAAACCCGCTGAAAGCGAATTTCATGTGCATGCACGGACCAGTATAATTCGTGTATATTTTTTGAAACCTTTCAGTCTAATTTTATAGACTTTCATGTCAATAAGAAAAAGACGTTGAAAAAAATTAAATTCTTTTTAGTTTTCTTTATTTTTGATATGCCTAGAATTCCGCAAAATTTACGCGAACGTGCCATTGGCATGCTTAATGCTCGTATGACGATGAATGCTGTTGCTATGAGTATTGGATGTTCTACTCGTGCTATTCGACACCTTAGACAACGTTTTCAAGCAACAGGGCGTACGGAAGATCGACCACGTAGTGGACGTCCTCGCGTCACGACGGGCGGCCAAGACCGCTATATTCGGAACACCCACCTGCGCAGTCGCTTCCAAACTGTCACAGCCAATGCTGCTAACACCCCTGGTACACACAACAACCGTATATCTGCCCAAACTGTGTGCAATCGCTTGCGCGAGGGTGGGCTACGCGCACGTCGTCCATACGTTGGTTGTGTTTTGACGCGACGTCACCGCGTAAATCGTGTTAATTGGGCACGTACACACCAACGCTGGCTTAGACAACAATGGAATAGCGTTCTTTTTTCTGACGAGTCCAGGTTTTCCATTCATCGAGGTGATGGCAGGATTCGAGTATACCGTAGGAGAAATGAATGTTATGCAGACTGTTGCGTACTTGAACGAGATCGTTTTGGGGGGTGGGGGTTCTGTCTTGGTCTGGGCGGGCATTGCACATGGCTTTCGCACTAATCTCGTCGTCATCGAAGGGAATTTGAATGCCCAACGCTATCGAGATGAAATTCTTGCGAGGCACGTTATCCCACTGTTTCAAAATAATGCCAATATCACTCTTTTTCAGCATGATAATGCCACAAGCCATACAGCTAGGGACAATGTGAATTTCCTCAGGGCGAATAACATTGTATTTATTAATGACTGGCCTGCCAAAAGCCCTGATCTGAATCCCATTGAACACCTTTGGGATAATTTGGACCAGCGTGTTAGACGTCGCCCTATTCCACCGTCAAACGTCATTCAGCTAAGACAAGCCTTAATTCAGGAATGGAACAACATTCCACAAGCCGAAATCAATACACTTATCCGTTCTATGGGCCAACGATGCCAGGCAGTCCTTCATGCTGTGAAGGTGGTCATACCCGGTATTAATTTGTGATTTTGGTGAGCGACCCCTTCCGCATTTTAACTACCATTACACTACTTTTGGATAAACCCTCAGCAATAATTATTTTCACACAAAGTCGCAATAAAATACTCTTTCAATGCATATAAATCTAGTTTAATCCTGATTTTCATATTTGTGTATATCTGCACTTAAACACAGGGGAAGTTTCTTTTTTGGTTCAGTATATAACGTCTGGATACATATTTGATTATGAATCCTTGTCAACCGTGGGTGTTGTTGACATAAAATCTAATAATACCCATAGAGGCTATGTAGCTCAATGAGGAAATACCAATTAAGATTTTTTTTTCTAAATCTTATCTTAGTTCTTTAACAACAATTTTCCAGTCATTAATGTCGATGTTATTTTTGAAATCGTTACTCAGTGTACTGTCCCAGAAAGCTTGTTATGGATTTGCTTGGGTTTCGGTAAGGTTTGATATAGGTAGAAAGTATTGCGATCTCGAAAGGTAAAGTTCTCGCGTTTTGTTTTTTTTTAAATAATCTGCCGTTAAGAATGAATATATTGTTATTCTAAATTTGTCTTTTGGTCATAATTACATCTGTCTAGCGGGATTTGATAAGTTTTTTAGTTCGATATGTTTATAGAAAAATTCATCTGATACATCTGAAAAATCGAAATAATCCTGTAAAAATGTGTCGGATTCAACAAAATGCTTCAAGTTACCAGTGCGCGCATTGGTATCACCGGTTGCTAAAGTAACCTACAATTCCATTATCAAACGCCCAAAATTACATCATTTTACTGAATTTAACCGTACACTTTATATGAAAAGAAATATATATATCTGGTAGTGTTTATTGGCATTTTACAAAATGATTTGATCCTTGACATAAAAACTTGCTATTATTTTTTTCAAAAGGTTACACAATGTTAAAAGCAGATGTCGAATCTGGAAAATCAAACTGGCTTTCTAATTTAAAGTTATTTCTAGCGCAGAGAATTTCGTGAAATTTTATCACAGAAATACTTCAAAGTATGTTCTTTCAATATGCGAAGAGATAATCAGACGTTGCCTGATGAATCAAAAAGTTCTGAGCCCACGAAGAACATAACCCTTTTTTCGAATTTACACAAAAAACCAATTATTGCAGCATACGTAAGAATTTTGTGATTAAAATCTGTAGTTTCAGTCAAATCTTGTTCTCTGTGTTTTAAATTCATAGTGAAACAATGGATCCTCTGACTTTGATGGGAAATTAACAGATATTTCAAATTAATGATACGCTATCTATGTTTCAATAAAACCCTTAGCCCACAAAATTGCTCTTTTTACCACACTAAACTAACTATCCGGATAAGTAATGTCCGACAAATGTACATGTTCCGTTTTCGCTGTTTAGGAATGATTTACACCTTCATAAACTGATCTTTAAAAAAAATGTATCTACTACTACTTTCTCCACATCTTGCAGCAAAAATCAGTAGTCCAATAATAGTACTACAATCAGACGCGCTAGAAAACAGAGAAGCGAAGAGACATGCGCGAAAATCTTGCGCACTGACAACCCGATGAAACGTCGTTAAAAGATTTATTGGAACATTATGGATTCGCAGATGTTTGGCTTAACCTTTATAGTTTACATACAAATAGTTTCATCTGTACTTTTGAACAATGTGTTTTAGACTGTTTCAAACAACCTTGGCATGAAAATATGAAAAAAACTGAATTATTATACTCATACAAGCATTTCAAAATAGACTTTGGTATTGAAAAGTATTTAAAAATTTTACCTAAAAAATTACGTATGTCATCTCATAATTTAAAAATAGAAGAAGGACCATATGGGAGGTGTAACAAAGTCACGAAAAGCAAGAAGAAGTAACATTTCTAAGATTTTATTCTACCAAAGTTCCACGAAAGTTCGTTACATAGCCCCAGGTTCGAAAGATAAAGGTGTGATAAACGGAGAGAGAGATTTCTCTAGCAACTGACCAACCCGTTCTCTTGATCTGCAGTCCGGCTCTCTATTTATACTCAGTTTTCTAGTTATACAAGAGAATGGACATAACCAACCGGATATATCCATATTTGCAGTCCAGTCTGGTCATTTCTAAGAAGCAGTGGTCATTATCTAGAGTTCTAAAAATACTTCTACTACATGTTACCTAGCTGATAATGCTGATTCAGGTATGTACTCTGTAACATATACAGCCGTGGCATGTTGAAATGAGAGAAAGGATAGTAAACAAGATATCCATCTTGTTACAGACGGTTAAAATTATAAGAAGTGAAAGGTATTGTTTGAAATGTAATACCAATGATATTGAGGATGGGTACCATTTTATTTTAATCTGCCCGTTGTACACGTTGTTGAGAAATACATATATAAAGAAATACTACACAAAAAAAAAACAAGTTTTATAAAATTTTGTTCTTTCATGTCATCAGAAAACCACAATGAAATAAAGTTAGCAATATTTGTAAAAAAAGACCTTATCGCTAAGAAACCTATTGTAGGCCCTAAATTATCTTTAACAAGTTCATTCTAAAAAGAAAACTTTTTCTATCAGTATTAATTCTATTTGAGTATTATTCCATTATTCTTCAGTATTATTCTTCGATATGATTGATGTTTCTCTGTGCACATGTTTTTTTTTTTTTTTGTTTTTCAACATGTAATGACATAGTCATTAGTACGGTATATTATGTAACATTCCATATTCTTCTTCATGAATTAACGGTAGGAGAGATTTGCCCATGACATGGCCCATAAGACAGTGGTTTCAAAACTCTCTTATTATGTAGGGTTCATGGTGTTATAGAAAAACGAAGTTAAAGGTTTGACAAATTACTATAAATCAGAAAGCTCCTGTAGCTCAAAACTTTTTGATGCTGAAGATAAGTATATATATTAGGATTATCAGTACATAACTATTTTTAATTCAACTTGTTACGTTTTTTGTATCTTGATGATTTTTGCACATGACTCCTTTCTGCACAAACTGCTTTCGCTCTTTTTTGTTCTGCACAAAGGTGTCAAATGCATGGCATATGATAAGAAATGAGTACCAAATGAGCAAAAAATGCTAATATGTACATCTCTTTTCAAAAAGATGTTCATATTAAACAACATGTAAAAGTTTCAGATTACACTCAAAAATCAATCAAATCAAAACCCGAATTTTCAAAGAAAATTTTATCAGGTATCGCTACCTTTCATTATTTTGTTTGGTAGGAATATACATTTTTTTTCTGTTTAAAGTTGTTTCCAACATTTTTTCAGTCATGTAGCATCAGATAGTGCACCTGCTCATGCATTTTCTGGAGTTCCCTTCACACTATACTCTTTCCAAGCCACTTGCTGCTACTTCTTATGAACATTGTCAAAGCAGTGTTCAGTGGTGCAAGAAAAATTGATCCGGAGGCAATAACTGTCACTGATCTTTGAAAAGAGCTTGGCCATGCTTAGTATCTGCTTTGCAACCCCTTTATTAGTAGCCCTTTATTTATATGAGCTACCTAGTGAATCACAAAAGATCAGTTGTTGCAATGATTGAACTGCTGTCGTGCCTCTTGCATTTAATGATAAATCAAATTTTCTTTTTTCCGAGAAATACAGACATTCAGATTCAGAATAAAGAAGAAAAACATTTCACTATTCGTTTTTGCTGGTCTGCTGTACAAATGAAGATTCTTGAAGTTTGCAAAATGAATTATTATGTAATTTGATCAAATGAGAATTTTGCACACTAAGACTCTCTGTTATATCCACCTTACAGGTATCCAGTTTATTTCGATTCCATTGGTTGCACTTCCAGTGCATAGCTTCAAAACTTAAAAATCATCAATGTGAGAAATAATTGCAAAGTTCTCTTTCTTTCCAGTCTGATAGGACTTTTGAGTGAACCTTCAGTTCAAATGTAATAAAGCATTGAGAGTCTTAGGATTTTTCTCTTGCCTTTTTCTTTTTATACATTTCAAAATAATTCAAAACATGACTGGCAAACTAGGCCACTGAAATAACGTAAGTGATATTTCTGCTTGCTAACATAGCTTTATGAGCACAAGATCACATTAGATGTACACACTTGGGTGTAGGACAAAAGCCCCAGAGCACAAAAGCCCCATAGGATAAAAGCCCCAAGGACGATTGCCCAATGAAACAAAAGTCCAATGTTATCTAATAAAGTAATACATCACGAGCAATTACCTCATATCCTTAGATTTGCAAACTATCTTTGGTTTTAGTGATCAATTTCCTATGTTCTAGGGCTCCACAGAGAAACATTGTGGTGCTTGAGCTGATATATTGTTTCTTGTACTCTCCTTGTTTATTTATACAACCCAAGATATGAATGATAATTATTGGAAATTACATGTGCACATTGGATAAGCAGTGACTCTTGATAATTCATGTTTTCAAAAGTCACATGTAGTAGGAACCAGTTTTTTTGCCAGTTTTGAATTATGCCATGATAATTATTGTAAATGCAAAACACGAAGGCACATGATTTCTCGACAGGATTGTTTGATAACAGGATGAACTTGATTTTACTATTGATCATTTCTATTTTATGATGATGCTTTCAAATATACAATAGGTTAATCAGAGGTAAAAAAAAAAAAATACATGCAAATCATACTGCCATTTTATCTTCGGTGTTATTCTGTGATCCTTGATAGGATTGCTAATTTAATCCTCGATATTTAATCAGCAAACTCTCTTTTTCAAAAACATACAGTGAAAAGCCAAAAAATAAAAAAGATACACATAAATTTATATCATTGGGTTTTTGTCAGTATTTCTCTTTAAAGTACATAGAGCTTTTGTCTGTTGGATATTACCCTATGCGGTTTTTTCCTATGAGGCTTTGGTCTGCATCCCACACACTCATGTATTGCGCTTTGCAACAAAGAGACTGCCACTGTTTTGTGAGAAAGACTTAATGTACAAGTTCATTGGTATAGTACGCCATTATCCTATAAAATAGTCAGGAATCCATTTGTTAAAGAATCATACCTTTTTTGAGTTATCCTGCACACAGGACATGGTGGTGCTTCTATTTGTCGAGAAATCATGTGCCTTCGTGTTTTGCATTTACAATAATTATCATGGCATAATTCAAAACTGGCAAAAAAACTGGTTCCTACTACATGTGACTTTTAATAAATTCATTCATTTTGCCTTCTCGTATCCTTTTGCAAGAGGCTTTTTTCTCAATAACTCGTCAAGTCCGTCTTTAAGACACTTTGCATACCAATTACGTTTAATCTGCAATGTTGGAAAACCAGGCTATTATAAGTTTTATAATTGTTATGCTTTTAATAATTTACAAGCACCAATAAACACCGCACGCAGCTACGTTGCATGTATTATTAAGAACTGTGCATATTTCTCGGCAAATGGTCCATAATTAGACCACTCATCATTATTGGCATGTAGTTCTTTTTTTTTTTTTTTAAACACGTAGTTATTTTTTAAAATTAAGAATAATATGTACTTAATTATTCAGATTGAACCTATAGGAACATACTTTACTTTACCATTTGAATAATATTAGGAAATGATCTTATCTGTACTCATTTTTCCCCTTGATTTTCAGCATTAAAAAAAATACTGCAGAGGGTTTGGTGTCAACAAAAAAAGATATAATCTATCACAATACTCATTCAGTGTTCCAAGTGTTACGGCTTAGTTGTAAGTGTACCGTCACCCTAAAATAGTAAATAAATCAAGATTATTTATTAGGGACAGAAAAAGCGTTTACCGTAATTTCATACATGCATGTGTATAGCTCATTGAAAAGCAGACACTATAGATCCAAGATCACAAAGAGGTACTTGTAGTCTGATTTTGATCTACACTGTTTCCAGAAACATCTCAATCTGTAATTAATAGCCCTTGCTCTAGAGGCTAGGAAGAAAAATTAATAGGAATACAGTCTTCCCTAAAATGAGATCAAAATGAGATCCTTATCAGAGAGAAAGTGAAATAATTTGGAAGTGGTGGTGTAAACAAAGTCTAAGTAATGATAAAATAAATACCAAGTAGGAATTATCTTCATGTTCCTGATCATATTTCATATATCTAGTATTGTAGTGCTTCACTTGGACCCTTTATGTAATATGAAAGATTGGTCAGACTACAGGTATAAGGTTGTGCAGAATGGAGTCATCTGTCACTTGATCCCCTTCTGCATAACTAGTAAGGCACTTGACTCCTTTTTGCATGTGATATTTGGATAAAAATCACTTGTATCCTTTAGACGTTGGTCAATAATTTTGTTATTTATCCTCCTTTGGAGTTGTTCTTTTGCAGGCATATAGTAGTCATTATAATAAGTTAGAAAATGCATTTAACTCAATTTTACAAAAATGTCACTTGACTACTTTCTGCATCAGGCCCACGAAATGCAGACGAAATTGCGTAAACAATAGATGGAAATTTTCACTTTCAAATTCCAATAGTATTCGTTTGATGTTTTTCAAAAGCAATAGGGTTCAAGCTGTTGATGATACAAAGCAACCGTTCAAGTTTCATAAAAATCTGACTACAAATGCAGACTGTATTGCATAAACAAGAAATGGACATTTGCAATATCAAATGGCTTCTTTTCCCGTACTGTTCGTTGGATGTTTTTCAAAGTCAATAGCGTTCAAGCTGTTGATAATACAAAGCAACTGTGTAAGTTTCCTGAAAATCTGACCACAAATGCAGACTAAACAAGCAATGGAATTTTTCACTTTCCAACGGCTATTTTGTCCAATACTGTTTTTATTTCTTTTTCAAAATCAATAAGGTTTAAGCTGTTGATCATACAAAGCAACTGTGCAAGCTTCATGAAAATCTGTCCACAAATGCATACTTTATTGTGTAAACAAGAAATGGTAATTCTTCAAATGGCTCCTTTTGGAATACTGATTGTTGGACGTTTTTTTCTTTAAAATCAATAGCGTTGAAGCTCTTGATTATACAAAGCAGCTGTGGAAGTTTCACGAAAATCTGACCATAAATGCAGACTTTATTGTGATAGTAAGAAATGGAAATTTGCAACTTCAAATGGCTACTTTTCCTGTACTCTTTGTAGGATTTTTTTCAAAATCATTACGGATTATGCTGTTGATGATAAAAAGCAACTATATAAATCTCATGAAAATCTGACTACAAATGCAGATTTTATTGCGTAAACAAGAAATGTAAATTTGAAATTTCACATGGCTACTTTTCCCGTAGTATTTGTTTGTGTGTGTGTGTGTGTGTTTTTTTTTAAATCAATAGGGTTCAATCTGTTGATGATACAAAGCAACTTTGCAAGTTCAATGAAAATCTGACCATAAATGCAGACTTTATTGCGTAAACAAGAATTGGCTATTTTCAACTTCAAATGACTACTTTTACCGTACTGTTTGTTGGATTTCTTTTTTTCAAAATCAATAGGGATTAAGCTAATATTAATACAAATGCAGACAAGAAATGGAAATTTGGAACTTCAAATGGCTACTTTTCCTGTATTGTTTGTTGATTTTTTTTTTCTCAATCAATAGCGTTCAAGGTGTTGATGATACAAAGCAACTATACAAAATTCATAAAAATCTGAATACAAATGCAGAGAGGAAATGTAGAAAACAAAAAATGGAAATTTCCAAATTCAAATGGTAACTTCTCCCCTACCGTTTTCAGAGGATTTTGTTGAAAATTAGTAGCATTCAAGCTGTTGATGATACAAAGCAACTGTGCAAGTTTCATGAAAATCTGACTACAAATGCAGACTTTATTGCGTAAACAAAAAATGGAAATTTGCAACTTAAAATGGCTACTTTTCCGATATTGTAAGTTAGATTTATTTCAAAATCAATAGTGTTTAAGCTGCTGCTGATACAAAGCAACTGTGTAGGTCGGATGAAAATCTGATTACAAATCCAGATTTTATTGCGTAAACTAGAAATGGAACTTCAAATGGCTACTTTTCACGTACTATTTGTCTGTGGTTTGTTTTAATCAATAGGGTTCTGTTGATATTACAAAGCAACTATAGAAGTTTCATGAAAATATGACTACAAATGCAGACTTTGTTGCGTAAACAAGATATGGAAATTTGAAAATTGAAATGGCTACTTTTCGAGTATTGTTTGTTAGATTTATTTGAAAATTAATAGCATTCACAAGCTGTTGATGATACAAAGCAATTGCGCAAGATTCATGAAAATCCGACTACAAATGCAGACTTTATTGCGTAAACAAGAAATGGAAATTTGCAACTTCAAATGGCTCCTTTTCACCGTACTATTCGTTGGATGTTTTTGAAAATCAATGGGGTTCAAGCTGTTCATGATACAAGCTGTTGATGATACATAGCAACTATACAAGTTTCATGAAAATCTGACCACAAATGCAGACTTTATTGCATAAACAAGAAATGGAAATTTACAAATTCAAATGGCTACTTTTCCCGTACTGTTTGTTGGATGTTTTTAAACATCAACAGGGCTCTAGCTGTTGATGATAGAAGCTGTTGATGATACAAAGCAACTGTGCAAGTTTCCTTAAAATCTGACCACTAATGCAGACTTTAAGAGACTTAAGAAGAAATGGAAATTTTCATTTTCAAATGGCCACTTTTCCAATAGTGTTTATCATTTCTTTTTCAAAATCAATAAGGTTCAAGCTGTTGATCATACAAAGGAACTGTGGAAGTTTCATGAAAATGTGACCACAAATGCAGACTTTATTGTCTAAACAATAAAAAATGGAAATTTGCTATTTGAAATTGTTACTTTTCCCGTACTGTTTGTAGGAGATTTTCAAAATCAATAGGGTTCAAGCTGTTGATGATACAAAGCAACTATTCAAGTTTCATGAAAATCTGACTACAAATGCAGACTTTATTGCGTAAACAAGAAATGGAAATTTTCAACTTCAAATGGCTACTTTTTTTATACGCCCGTCGAAGACGGGACGTATTATGGGATCACCCATGCCGTAATGGGGTCCTGGCGTGCAGGCGGGCGGGTGGGAACCGTCCAGTTCTTTGTCTGGAGCATAACTTTATCAATTCCAAACCGATTGACTTGAACCTTGGCATTTGTGCAAGAATTGTAACTCTACATCGTGCTGTCTTTGAGTTATTTCCCTTTGATCATTTTTACAGCATTTAGTGCTTGTACGGAATATAACTTTGTCATTTCAGGTCATGCATACCAAGTTTGAAGTCGTTCTGACTTGAGATGACAAAGTTATATTCCAGACAAGCACTAAATGCTGTAAAAATGTCGATCAAAGGGAAATAACTCAAAGACAGCACGAGGTAGAGTAATAATTCTTGCACACTGCACTTCCAAATATTGCAACAAATAAGCATACCATATTTCAAGTCATTTCTACTTAAGATGACAAAGTTATGCTCCGGACAAGCAAGAAAAGCTGTAAAAATTAAGATCAAAGAGGGAATAACTCTAAATTCTTGCCAGGAAGAGTTATGATTCTTGTGCACTCCACTCCGTAATTTTTCAACAAACATGCATACCGAATTTGAAGATGTTCAGACCAGAAGATGGCAAAATTATATTCCGGAGAAGCAGAAAATGCTGTAAAAATGACGATCAAAGGGAAATAACTCAAAGACAGCATGAGGTAGATTTATGGTTCTTTCGCACTGCACTCAGTAATTTTTCAACAATCATGCATACCAAATTTGAAGATGTTCAGACTAGAGATCGCAAAGTTATATTCCGGACAAGCAGAAAATGTTGTAAAAATGACGATCAAAGGGAAATAACTCAAAGACAGCATGTGGTAGAGTTATGGCTCTTTCGCACTGCACTCCGTATTATTGCAACAAACACAAATGCCAAGTTTCAAGGCGGACAGGAGATGACAAAATTAAGCTCCCGACAAAGAACTGGACTGTAAAAATGAAGATCAAAGTGGAAATACTCAAATTCCGCACTAGGTAGAGTTACAATTCTTGCGCAATGCTCTTGCAAATATTGCAACAAATAAGCATACCATATTTCAAGTCATTCCTACTTAAGATGACAAAGTTATTCTCCGGACAAGCAAGAAATGGTATAAAATTAAGATCAAAGGGATAATAACTCAAAATTCTTCCTAGGGTTTATTAGACTATGAGCCAGCAGGGTGTTTGCTACCCCATGGGGGAATTTTCCGGACTATTTTTTTCTTGAGCCCCAATGTCTCCTGAGCACAGTCCTAAAGTCTGCCACCTGGCAAGTGGCGCTTTTGGAAGTTATAGAGGTCAAAGTTCATCAAGTGCACCTCTAACCCTAACCTTAGAAGTTGATCCTCTATTGCCAATTTGTTGGAAATTTTATACCCTTTGAAAGTTCTAAATGATCTCAGGTAATGTAATAAGCTTATATTTAGATAATTCTTTGCGTTTCTAAAAAAATAAAAGGAATTTGATGCAAATCAAAGCACTGACAGCAGTATTTAAACAAAAACGTAGTCCCGAAAATTCCCCCGGGGGGGGGGAGCAAACACCCTGCTGGCTCATGGTCTAATAACACGTCCTAGCTCGAATTTTGAATTATTCCCCCTTTGATCTTAATTTTTATGGGATTTATTCCTTGTCCGGAGCATAACTTTGTCATCTTAAGTAGGAATGACTTTAAATATGGTATGCTTATTTGTTGCAATATTTGGAAGTGCAGTGCGCAAAAATTGTAACCCTACCTTGTGCTATCTTTGAGTTATTTCCCTTTCATCGTCATTTTTACAGCATTTAGTGCTTCTCCGGAATATAACTTTGTCATCTTAAGTCAGAACCACTTCAAAATTGGTATGCATTTTTATTGCCATATTACGGAGTACAGTGCGCAAGAACAATAACTCTACCTAGCTCGGATTGTGAGTAATTCGACTTTCATCTTCATTTTTACAGTCCAGCTCTTTGTCCGGAGCTTAACTTTATCATCTCCAGTCCGATTGAACTTGAAACTCTGCATTTGTGTTTGTTGCAATAATACGGAGTGCAGTGCGAAAGAGCCATAACTCTACCTGATGCTGTCTTTGAGTTTTATCCCTTTGATCGTCATTTTTACAGCATTTTCTGCTTGTCAGGAATATAACTTTGCCATCTCTAGTCTAAACATCTTCAAATTTGGTATGCATGATTGTTGAAAAATTACGGAGTGCAGTCATAACACTTTCTAACACGAATTTTGAGTTATTCCCCCTTTGATGTTCATTTTTATAGCATTTCTTGACTTGTCCGGAGAATAACTTTGTCGTCTTAAGTAGAAATGACGTGAAATATGGTATGCTTATTTGTTGCAATATTTGGAAGTGCAGTGCGCAAGAATTGTAACCCTACCTCGTGCTGTCTTTGAGTTATTTCCCTTTCATCGTCATTTTTACAGCATTTAGTGCTTGTCCGGAATATAACTTCAAATGGGTACTTTTCCTGTACTATTTGTGTGGGCGTTTTTTTCTTTTTTTTAAATCAATAGTGATCAAGCTGTTGATCATAAAAAGGAACTGTAGAAGTTTCATAAAAATCTGACCACAAATGGCGACTTTTTTGCGTAAACAAGAAATGGAAGATTTCACCTTGACATGGCTACTTTTCTAATACTGTATATTGCATTTTTTTTGTCTTAATCGATACCGTTAAAACTGTCGATGATACAAAGCAACTGTGCAAGTTTCATGGAAATCTGACTACAAATGCAGGCTTTATTCCATAAACAAGAAATGAAAATTTGCAAATTCAAATGGCTACTTTCCAGTAGTGTTTGTTAGGTTTATTTCAAAATGAATAGTGTTCAAACTGTTGATGATCCAAAGCAACTGTGCAAGTTTCATGAAAATCTGATTACAAATGCAGACTTTATTGCATAAAGAAAAAATGTAAATTTGCAAATTCAAATGACTGCTTTTCCAGTACTGTCTGTTAGATTTATTTCAAAATCAATATGATTCAAGCTGTTGATGATACAAAGCAACTGTGCAAATTTCATGAAAATCTGACCGCAAATGCCGACTTTATTGCGTAAAAAAGTAATGTAAATTTGCAACTTTAAATGGCTGCTTTTCCAGTACTGTCTTTTAGATTAATTTCAAAATTAATAGCGTTCAATCTGTTGATGACACAAAGCAACTGTGCAAGGTTCATGCGAATCTGACTACAAATGCAGACTTTATTGCGTAAACAAGAAATGGATATTTTCAACTTCAAATGGCTACCTTTTCCGTACTGTTTGTTGGATTTTTCCAAATCAATATGATTCAAGCTGTTGATGATACAAAGCAACCGTTCAAGTTTCATAAAAATCTAACTACATATGCAGACTTTAGTGCATAAACAAGAAATGGATATTTGCAATATCAAATGGCTTCTTTTCCTGTACTGTTCGTTGGATGTTTTTCAAAATCAATAGCGTTTAAGCTGTTGATGATACAAAGCAACTATGGAAGTTTCCTGAAAATCTGACCACTAATGCAGACATTATAGCCTAAACATGAAATGGAAATTTTCACTTTCAAATGGCTACTTTCCAATACTGTTTTTTATTTCTTTTTCAAAAATCAATAAGGTTCAAGCTGTTGATCATACAAAGCAACTATAGAAGTTTCATGAAAACCTGACCACAAATGCAGATTTTATTGCGTAAATAAGAAATGGAAATGTTCAAATTCAAATGGCTACTTTTTTATATGCCCGTCGAATTCGGGACGTATTATGGCATCACCGATGGCGTACGACGTCCAGGCGGGTTTTCGGTGGGGCAGGCGGGCGGCGTCCAGTTCTTTGTCCGGAGCATAACTTTGTCATCTCCAGTCCGCTTGACTTGAAACTTTGCATTTGTGTTTGTTGTAATAATACGGAGTGCAGTGCGAAAGAACCATAACTCTATCTCATGCTGTCTTTGAGTTATGTCCCTTTGATCGTCATTTTTACAGTATTTTCTGCTTGTCCGGAATATTACTTTGCCATCTCTAGTCTGAACATCTTCAAATTTGGTATGCATGATTGTTGAAAAATTACGGAGTGGAGTGCACAATAACCATAACTCTTCCTAGCACGAATTTTGAGTTTTTCCCTCTTTGATGTTCATTTTTATAGCATTTCTTGCTTGTCCGGAGCATAACTTTGTCATCTTAAGTAGGAATGACTTGAAATATGGTATGCTTATTCGTTGCAATATTTGGAAGTGCATTGCGCAAGAATTGTAACCCTACCTCGTGCCGTCTTTGAGTTATTTTCCTTTGATCATCTTTTTTACTGCATTTAGTGCTTGTCTGGAATATAACTTTGTCATCTCAAGTCAGAAAGACTTCAAACTTGGTATGCCTGTTTGTTGCCATATTACGGAGTACAGTGCACAAGAACAATAACTCTACCTAGGGTGGATTTTGAGTAATTCCACTTTCATTTTCATTTTTACAGTTAATTTTTTTCTCCGGAGCTTGACTTTGTCATCTCCAGTCCGATTGACTTGAAACTCTGCATTTGTGTTTGTTGCAGTAATACGGAGTGCAGTGCGAAAGAACCAAAACTCTACCTCTTGCAGTCTTTGAGTTATTTCCCTTTGATTGTCATTTTTACAGCATTTTTTTGCTTGTCCCGAATATAACTTTGCCATATCTAGTCTGAATATCTTCAAATTTGGTATGCATGATTATTGAAAAATTACGGAGTGCAGTCATAACATTTTCTAGCACGAATTTTGAGTTATTGCCCCTCTGATGTTCATTTTTATAGCATTTCTTGACTTGTCCGGAGAATAACTTTGTCATCTTAAGTAGAAATGACGTGAAATTGTAACCCTACCTCGTGCTGTAGAAATGACGTGAAATATGGTATGCTTATTTGTTGCAATATTTGGAAGTGCAGTGCGCAAGAATTGTAACCCTACCTCGTGCTGTCTTTGAGTTATTTCCCTTTCATCGTCATTTTTACAGCATTCAGTGCTTGTCCGGAATATAACTTCAAATGGGTACTTTTCCTGTACTATTTGTGTGTGTTTTTTTTTTCTTTTTATTAAATCAGTAGTGTTCAAGCTGTTGATCATAAAAAGAAACTGTAGAAGTTTCATAAAAATCTGACCACAAATGGCGACTTTATTGCGTAAACAAGAAATGGAAGTTTTCACCTTTATGTGGCTACTTTTCTTATACTGTATATTGCAATTTTTCTGTCTTAATCGATACCGTTCAAACTGTCGATGATACAAAACGACTGTGCAAGTTTCATGGAAATCTGATTACAAGTACAGACTTTATTGCGTAAACAAGAAAGCAAATTATGTTGCATAAACAAGAAATGGAAATTTTCAACTTCAACGGGTACTTTTCTCGTACTAATTATGGGATTTTTTTGTCAAAATCAATAGGGTTCAAGCTGTTGATGATACAAAGGAGGTAATGCAGACTTTATTGCGTAAACAAGAAATGGAAATTTGGAACTTCAAATGGCTACTTTTCCAATACTGTATGTTGCATTTTTTTTCTTAATCGATAGCCTTCAAGCTGTCCATGATACAAAGCAACAGTGCAAGTTTCATGAAAATCTGACTACAAATGCAGACTTTATTGCGTAAACAAGAAATGGAAGTTTGCAATATCAAACGGCTACTTTTGCAATACTGTTTGTTAGATTTAAGGTAGTGAACCCGTAATAGAAAACAGCTATTTCCCCTATAATATTATCCTACAAAATTTGCTATGATTAAAAATGCGTATTATTGTACAACTTTAACCGAGCCACTTTTTTCTTTTTTTCCTATAAAGACTTATCAATTATAAATCTAAAACCACTATATTCTCATTACAAAGGGAGATAATAATTACCACCCCTAAACAATAGGGTTCAAGCTGTTGATAATACAAAGCACCTGTGCAAGTTTCATAAAAATCTGACCACAAATGCAGAATAAATTGCATAAACAAGAAAAGGAAATTTTAAAATTCAAATGGCTACTTTTCCCGTACTGTTTGTAGGATTTTTTTTCAAAATGAATAGGGTTCAAGCTGTTCATGATACAAAGCAACTGTGCAAGTTTCATGAAAATCTAACTACAAATGCAGACTTAATTGCGTAAACAAGAAATGGAAATTTTCAAATTCAAATGGCTACTTTTTACCGTACTGTTCGTTGGATGTTTTTCAAAATCAATGGGTTCTAGCTGTTGATCATACAAAGCACCTACACAAGTTTCATGAAAATCTGACTACAAATGCAGACTTTTTTGAGTAAACAAGAAATGGAAATTTGCAAATTCAAATGGCTACTTTTCCAACACTGTTTGTTAAATTTATTTCAAAATCAATAGCGCACAAGTTGTTGATGATAGAAAGCAACTGTGCAAGTTTCATGAAAATCTGACTACAAATGCAAACTTTATTGCGTAAACAAAAAATGGATATTTTCAACTTCAAATGGCTACCTTTAACATATTCTTTCTTGGATATTTTTCAAAATCAATAGGATTTAAGCTGTTGATGATACAAAGCAACTGTGCAAGTTTAATGAAAATCTGACTACAAATGCAGACTTTATTGCGTAAACAAGAAATGGATATTTTCAAATTCAAATGGCTACTTTTACTATACTCTTTGTTGGATTTTTTTCAAAATCAATAGGCTTTAAGCTGTTGATAATACAAAGCAACTATAAAAGTTTCATGAAAAGTTGAATACAAATGCAGACTTTATTGCGTAAACAAGAATTGGAATTTGAAACTTCAAATGGGTACTTTTCCTGTACTATTTGTATGTTTTTTTTTTAAATCAATAGTGTTCAAGCTGTTGATGATACAAAGGAACTATAGAAGTTTCGTAAAAATCTGACCACAAATGCCGACTTTATTGCGTAAACAAGAAATAGTAATTTATACCTTCAAATGGCTACTTTTCCAATACTGTATGTTGCATTAATTTTTCTTAATCGATAGCGTTCAAGCTGTCGATAATACAAAGCAACTGTGCAAGTATCATAAAAATCTGACTACAAGTGCAGACTTTATTGCGTAAACAAGAAATGGAAGTTTGCAATATCAAATAGCTACTTTTTCAATACTGTTTGTTAGATTTAATTCAAAATCAATAGGGTTCAAGCCGTTGATGATACAAAGCACCTATGCAAGTTTCATGAAAATCTGACTACAAATGCAGATTATATTGCGTAAACAAGAAATGGAAATTTTCAACTTCAAACGGGTACTTTTCCTGTACTAATTATTGGATTTTTTTGTCAAAATCAATAGGGTTCAAGCTGTTGATGATACAAAGCAACTATACAAGTTTCATGAAAATCTGAATACAAATGCAGACTTTATTGCGTAACAAAAAGTGGAAATATGGAACTTCAAATGGCTACTTTTCCTGTACTGTTTGTTGGATTTTTTTTTCGAAATCAATAGCGTTCAAACTGTGATGATACAAAGCAACTATACAAGTTTTATGAAAATCTGACTACAAATGCAGACTTAATAGCGTAAACAAGAAAAGGAAATCCTTCAAATGGCTACTTTTCCAGAATGGTTTGTTGGATTTTTTTCAGAATCATGAAGGGTTCAAGCTGTTGATGATACAAAGCAACTGTGCAAGTTTCATAAAAATCTGACTACAAATGGAGACTTTATTGCGTAAACACGAAATGGAAATTTGCAAATTCAGATGGCTAATTATCCCGTACCATTTCTGTTTTTCTTTTTTTTTTTTTCAATCAATACGGTTCAATCTGTTGATATTACAAAGCAACTGTAGAAGTTTCATGAAAATCTGATTACAAATGCAGACTTTATTCCATAAACAAGAAATGGAAATTTGCAAATTCAAATGGTTACTTTTCCAGTAGTGTTTGTTAGATTTATTTCAAAATCAATAGTGTTCAAGCTGTTGATGATACAAAGCAACTGTGCAAGTTTCATGAAAATCATATTACAAATGCAGACTTTATTGCCTAAAGAAGTTGTAAATTTGCAATTTCAAATG
Organism: Hippopus hippopus; assembly: GCA_946811185.2. NCBI lineage: Eukaryota > Metazoa > Mollusca > Bivalvia > Cardiida > Cardiidae > Hippopus > Hippopus hippopus. The sequence continues at coordinate 51,599,622 of OX328102.1, read as the reverse complement.
GCTCCTTTTCCAGTACTGATTTTTAGATTAATTTCAAAATTAATAGCGTTCAAGCTGTTGATGACACAAAGCAACTGTGTAAGGTTCATGTGAATCTGACTACAAATGCAGACTTTATTGCGTAAACAAGAAATGAATATTTTCATCTTCAAATAGCTACTTTTTCCGTAGTGGTTGTTGGATTTTTCCAAATCAATATGATTCAAGCTTTTGATGATACAAAGCAACCGTTCAAGTTTCATAAAAATCTGACTACAAATGCAGACTTTATTGCATAAACAAGAAATGGATATTTGCAATATCAAATGTCTTCTTTTCTTCTACTGTTTGTTGGACGTTTTTCAAAATCAATAGCGTTTAAGCTGTTGATGATAGAAAGCAACTATGCAAGTTTCCTGAAAATCTGACCACTAATGCAGACATTATAGCCTAAACATGAAATGGAAATTTTCACTTTCAAATGGCTACTTTGCCAATACTGTTTTTTATTTCTTTTTCAAAATCAATAAGGTTCAAGCTGTTGATCATACAAAGGAACTGTGGGAGTTTCATGAAAATCTGACCACAAATGTAGACTTTATTGTGTAAACAAGAAATGAAAATTTGCTAATTCAAATGGTTACTTTTCCCGTACTGTTTGTAGGAGATTTTCAAAATCAATAGGTTTCAAGCTGTTGATGATACAAAGCAACAATACAAGTTTCATGAAAATCTGACCACAAATGCAGACTTTATTGCGTAAACAAGAAATGGAAGTTTGCAATATCAAATGGCTACTTTTCCAATACTGTTTGTTAGATTTAAGGTAGCGGACCCGTAATAGAAAACAGCTATTTCCACTATAATATTATCCTACAAAATTTGCTATGATTAAAAATGCGTATTATTGTACAACTTTAACCGAGCCACTTTTTTCTTTTCTTCCTATTAAGACTTATCAATTATAAATCTAAAACCACTATATTCTCATAACAAAGGGAGATAATAATTACCTCCCTTCTCTAGAGACTAACAAAAGTATCAACAAATAATTTCAAGATAGACATCAAAGGAATTTCTGGTCGGTTGAAAATCTGCAAATTTATTATATCAGTATAAATCCTGATTTATCAACTATAAAGAAATTTTATTCCATTTTGCACTAAAAGCGTTAGGGGTCAACTACCTTAATCAATAGGATTCAAGCTGTTGATAATACAAAGCACCTGTGCAAGTTTCATAAAAATCTGACCACAAATGCAGAATAAATTGCATAAACAAGAAAAGGAAATTTTCAACTTCAAATGGCTAGTTTTCCCGAACTGTTTGTTGGATTTTTTTTCAAAATGAATAGGGTTCAAGCTGTTCATGATACAAAGCAACAGTGCAAGTTTCATGAAAATCTAACTACAAATGCAGACTTTATTGCGTAAACAAGAAATGGAAATTTTCAAATTCAAATGGCTACTTTTCACCGTACTTTCGTTGGATATTTTTCAAAATCAATGGGTTCTAGCTGTTGATCATACAAAGCACCTACACAAGTTTCATGAAAATCTGACTACAAATGCAGACTTTATTGAGTAAACAAGAAATGGAAATTTGCAAATTCAAATGGCTACTTTTCCAACACTGTTTGTTAGATTTATTTCAAAATCAATAGCGTTTAAGTTGTTGATGATAGAAAGCAACTGTGCAAGTTTCATGAAAATCTGACTACAAATGCAAACTTTATTGCGTAAACAAAAAATGGATATTTTCAACTTCAAATGGCTACTTTTAACATACCCTTTCTTGGATATTTTTCAAAATCAATAGGATTTAAGCTGTTGATGATACAAAGCAACTGTGCAAGTTTAATGAAAATCTGACTACAAATGCAGACTTTATTGCGTAAACAAGAAATGGATATTTTCAAATTCAAATGTCTACTTTTACCATACTCTTTATTGGATTTTTTTCGAAATCAATAGGCTTTAAGCTGTTGATGATAGAAAGCAACTGTGCAAATTTCCTGAGAATCTAACCACAAATGACGACTTTCTTGCATAAAGAATTTATGTAAATTTGGAACTTCAAATGGCTATTTTTCCAATACTGTATGTTGCATTTTTTTTCTTAATCGATAGCCTTAAAGCTGTCGATGATACAAAGCAACAGTGCAAGTTTCATGAAAATCTGAATACAAATGCAGACTTTATTGCGTAAACAAAAAGTGGAAATTTGGAACTTCAAATGGGTACTTTTCCTGTACTATTTGTATGTTTTTTTTTTTAAATCAATAGTGTTCAAGCTGTTGATCATACAAAGGAACTATAGAAGTTTCATAAAAATCTGACCACAAATGCCTACTTTATTGCGTAAACAAGAAATGGAAATTTTCACCTTCAAATGGCTACTTTTCCAATACTGTATGTTGCAATATTTTTTCTTAATCAATAGCGTTCAAGCTGTGATGATACAAAGCAACTATACAAGTTTTATGAAAATCTGACTACAAATGCAGACTTAATTGCGTAAACAAGAAAAGGAAATCCTTCAAATGGCTACTTTTCTAAGACGGTTTGATACAAAGCAACTGTGCAAGTGTCATAAAAATCTGACTACAAATGGAGACTTTATTGCGTAAATACGAATTGGAAATTTGCAAGTTCAAATGACTACTTTTCCAGTAGTGTTTGTTAGATTTATTTAAAAATCAATAGTGTTCAAGCTGTTGATGATACAAAGCAACTGTGCAAGTTTCATGAAAATCTGATTACAAATGCAGACTTTATTGTGTAAAGAAAAAATGTAAATTTGCAAATTCAAATGGCTGCCCTCAAGTACTATCTGTTAGATTTATTTCAAAATCAATAGCTTTCAAGCTGTTTATGATACAAAGCAACTGTACAAATTTCATGAAAATCTGACCACAAATGCCGACTTTATTGCGTAAAAAAGTTATGTAAATTTGCTATTTCAAATGGCTACTTTTCCAGTACTGTCTTTTAGATTAATTTCAAAATTAATAGCGTTCAAGCTGTTGATGACACAAAGCAACTGTGTAAGGTTCATGCGAATCTGACTACAAATGCAGACTCTATTGCGTAAACAAGAAATGGATATTTTCATCTTCAAATGGCTACTTTTTCCGTACTGTTTGTTGGATTTTTCCAAATCAATATGATTCAAGCTGTTGATGATACAAAGCAACCGTTCAAGTTTCATAAAAATCTAACTACATATGCAGACTTTAGTGCATAAACAAGAAATGGATATTTGCAATATCAAATGGCTTCTTTTCCTCTACTGTTCGTTGGATGTTTTTCAAAATCAATAGCGTTGATGATAGAAAGCAACTATGCAAGTTTCCTGAAAATCTGACCACTAATGCAGACATTATAGCCTAAACATGAAATGGAAATTTTCACTTTAAATGGCTACTTTTCCAATACTGTTTTTTATTTCTTTTTCAAAATCAATCAGGTTCAAACTGTTGATCATACAAAGGAACTGTGGAAGTTTCATGAAAATCTGACCACAAATGCAGACTTTATTGTGTAAACAAGAAATGGAAATTTGCTAATTCAAATGGTTACTTTTCCCGTACTGTTTGTAGGAGATTTTCAAAATCAATAGGTTTCAAGCTGTTGATGATACAAAGCAACTATACAAGTTTCATGAAAATCTGACCACAAATGCAAACTTTATTGCGTAAACAAGAAACGGAAATTTTCAACTGGAAATTGCTACTTTTTTATATGCCCGTCGAATTCGGGACGTATTATGGGATCACCAATGGCGTGCGGGGGTCCAGGCGGCTTCCGACGGGCAGGCGGGCGGCGTCCAGTTCTTTGTCCGGAGCATAGCTTTGTCATCTCCAATCCGATTGACTTGACACTCTGCATTTGTGTTTGTTGTGATAATACGGTGCGAAAGAACCATAAATCTGCCTCATGCTGTCTTTGAGTTATTTCCCTTTGATCGTCATTTTTACAGCATTTTCTGCTTGTCCGGAATATAACTTTGCCATCTCTAGTCTGAACATCTTCAAATTTGGTGTGCATGATTGTTGAAAAATTACGGAGTGGAGTGCACAATAACCATAACTCTTCCTAGCACGAATTTTGAGTTTTTCCCTCTTTGATGTTCATTTTTATAGCATTTCTTGCTTGTCCGGAGCATAACTTTGTCATCTTAAGTAGGAATGACTTGCAATATAGAATGTTTATTTGTTGCAATATTTGGAAGTGCAGTGCGCAAGAATTGTAACCCTACCTCGTGCTGTCTTTGAGTTATTTCCCTTTGATCATCTTTTTTACTGCATTTAGTGCTTGTCCGGAATGTAACTTTGTCATCTCAAGTCAGAAAGACTTCAAACTTGGTATGCATGTTTGTTGCCATATTACGGAGTACAGTGCGCAAGAACAATAACTCTATCTAGCGTGGATTTTGAGTAATTCCACTTTCATCTTCATTTTTAAAGTCCAGTTTTTTTTCCGGAGCTTGACTTTGTCATCTCCAGTCCGATTGAGCTTGAAACTCTGCATTTGTGTTTGTTGCAATAATACGGAGTGCAGTGCGAAAGAACCATAACTCTACCTGATGCTGTCTTTGAGTTTTTTTCCCTTTGATCGTCATTTTTACAGCATTTTCTGCTTGTCCGGAATATAACTTTGCCATCTCTAGTCTGAACATCTTCAAAGTTGGTATGCATGATTGTTGAAAAATTACTGAGTGCAGTGCACAATAACCATAACTCTTCCTAGCACGAATTTCGAGTTATTCCCTCTTTGATGTTAATTTTTATAGCATTTCTTGCTTGTCCCGAGCATAACTTTGTCATCTTAAGTAGAAATGACGTGAAATATGGTATGTGTATTTGTTGTAATATTTGGAAGTGCAGTGCGCAAGAATTGTAACTTTACCTCGTGCTGTCTTTGAGTTATTTCCATTTGATCATCCAGTTCACTGCATTTAGTGCTTGTCCGGTATATAACTTTGTAATCTCAAGTCAGAACGACTTCCAACTTGGTATGCATTTTTTGTTGCAGTGTTACGGAGTACAGTGCACAAGAACAATAACTCTACCTAGCTCGGATTGTGAATAATTCCACTTTCATCTTCACTTTCACCTTAACTTTATCATCTGCAGTCCGATTGAACTTGAAACTCTGCATTTGTGTTTGTTGCAATAATACGGAGTGCAGTGCGAAAGAACCATAACTCTACCTGATGCTGTCTTTGAGTTTTTTCCCTTTGATCGTCATTTTTACAGCATTTTCTGCTTGTCCGGAATATAACTTTGCCATCTCTAGTCTAAACATCTTCAAATTTGGTATGCATGATTGTTGAAAAATTACGGAGTGCAGTCATAACACTTCCTAGGACGAATTTTGACTTATTCCCCCTTTGATCTTCATTTTTATAGCATTTCTTTTCTTGTCCGGAGAATAACTTTGTCATCTTAAGTAGAAATGACGTGAAATTGTAACCCAACCTCGTGCTGTCTTTGAGTTATTTCCCTTCCATCATCATTTTTACAGCATTTAGTGCTTGTCGGGAATATAACTTCAAATGGGTACTTTTCCTGTACTATTTGTGTGTGTGTGTTTTTTGTTTTTGTTTTGTTTTAAAATCAATAGTGATCAAGCTGTTGATCATACAAAGGAACTGTAGAAGTTTCATAAAAATCTGACCACAAATGCCGACTTTATTGCGTAGAGAAGAAATGGAATTTTTCACCTTGATATGTCTACTTTTCTAATAATGTATGTTGCATTTTTTTTGTCTTAATCGATACCGTTAAAACTGTCGATGATACAAAGCAACTGTGGAACTTTCATGGAAATCTGACTACAAGTACAGACTTGATTGCGTAAACAAGAAATGGAAGTTTGCAATATCAAATAGCTACTTTTTCAATACTGTTTGTTAGATTTAATTCCAAATCAATAGAGTTCAAGCTGTTGATGATACAAAGCAACTGTGCAAGTTTCATGAAAATCTGACCAGAAAGGCAGACTTTATTGCGTAAACAAGAAATGGAAATTTTCAACTTCAAATGGCTACTTTTTTATATGCACGTCGAATTCGGGACGTATTATGGGATCACTGATGGCGTACGGACGTCCAGGCGCGCTTCCAGCGGACAGGCGGGCGGCGTCCAGTTCTTTGTCCGGAGGATAACTTTGTCATCTCCAGTCCGATTGACTTGAAACTTGGCATTTGTGTTTGTTGCAATAATACGGAGTACAGTGCGAAAGAACCATAACTCTACCTCGTGCAGTCTTTGAGTTATTTCCCTTTGCTCGTCATTATTACAGCCTTTTCTGCTTGTCCGGAATTTAACTTTGTCATCTCTAGTCTGAACATCTTCAAATTTGGTATGCATGATTGTTGAAAAATTACTGAGTGTAATGCACAACCACCATAACTCTTCCTGTCACGAATTTTGAGTTTTTCCCTCTTTGATGTTCATTTTGATAGCATTTCTTGCTTGTCCGAAGATTAACTTTGTCATCTTGAGTAGGAATGACTTGAAATATAGAATGCTTATTTGTTGCAATATTTAGAAAGTGCAGTGCGCAAGAATTGTAACTCTACCTCGTGCTGTCTTTGAGTTATTTCCCTTTGATGGACATTTTTACAGCATTTAGTGCTTGTCCGGAATATAACTTTGTCATCTCAAGTCAGAACGACTTCAAATTTGGTATGCATGTTTGTTGCCATATTACGGAGTACAGTGCGCAAGAACAATAACTCTACCTAGCTCGGATTGTGAGTAATTCCACTTTCGTCTTCATTTTTACAATCCAGTTTTTTGACCAAAGCTTAACATTGTCATCTCCATTTCGATTGACTTGAAACTTGGCATTTGTGTTTGTTGCAATAATACGGAGTGCAGTGCGAAAGAACTATAAATCCACCTCGTGCATTCCTTGAGTTATTTCCCTTTCATCGTCATTTTTACAGCATTTTCTGCTTCTCCGGAATATAACTTTGCCATCTCTAGTCTGAACATCTTCAAATTTGGAATGCATAATTGTTCAAAAATTACGGAGTGGAGTGCACAATAACCATAACTCTTCCTAGCCCGAATTTTGAGTTTTTCCCTCTTTGATGTTCATTTTTATAGCATTTCTTGCTTGTCCGGAGCATAACTTTGTCATCTTAAGAAGGAATGACTTGAAATATGGAATTCTTATTTGTTGCAATATTTGGAAGTGCAGTGCGCAAGAATTATAACTCTACCTCGTGCTGTCTTTGAGTCATTTCCCTTTGATCATTCTTTTTACTGCATTTAGTGCTTGTCCGGAGCATAACTTTGTCGTCTTAAGTAGGAATGATTTGAATTATGGTATGCTTATTTGTTGCAATATTTGGAAGTACAGTGCGCAAGAATTGTAACTCTACCTCCTGCTGCCTTTGAGTTATTTCCCTTTCATCCATCTTTTTACAGCATTTAGTGCTTGTCCGGAATATAACTTTGCCATCTTAAGTAGGAATGACCTGAAATATGGTATGCTTACTTGTTGCAATATTTGGAAGTGCAGTGTGGAAGAACTGTAACCCTACCTCGTGCTGTCTTTGAGTTATTTCCCTTTGATCGTCATTTTTACAGCATTTAGTGCTTGTCCGGAATATAACTTTGTCATCTCAAGTCAGAAAGACTTCAAACTTGGTATGCATATTTGTTGCCATATTACGGAGTACAGTGCGCAAGAACAATAACTCTACCTAGCGCAGATTTGGAGTAATTCCACTTTCATCTTCATTTTTACAATCCAGTTTTTTGTCCGGAGCTAAACTTTGTCATCTACAGTCCGATTGACTTGAAACTTGGCATTCATGTTTGTTGCAATAATACGGAGTGCAGTGCGAAAGAACTATAACTCTACCTCATGCTGTCTTTGAGTTATTTCCCTTTGATTGTCATTTTTACAGCATTTTCTGCTTGTCCGGAATATAACTTTGCCATCTCTAGTCTGAACATCTTCAAATTTGGTATGCGTGATTGTTGAAAAATTACTGAGCGCAGTGCACAATCACCATAACTCTTCCTAGCACGAATTATGAGTTATTCCCACTTTGATCTTCATTTTTATAGCATTTCATGCTTGTCCCGAGCATAACTTTGTCATCTTAAGTAGGAATGATTTGAAATATGGAATGCTAATTTGTTGCAATATTTGGAAGTACAGTACGCAAGAAATGTAACTCTACCTCCTGCTGTCTTTCAGTTATTTCCCTTTGATGGACATTTTTACAGCATTTAGTGCTTGTCCGGAACATAACTTTGTCATCTCAAGTCAGAAAGACTTGAAACTTGGTATGCATGTTTGTTGCCATGTTACCCAGTACAGTGCGCAAGAACAATAACTCTACCTAGCTCGGATTGTGAGTAATTCGACTTCCATCTTCATTTTTACAGTCCAGTTCTTTGTCCGGAGCTTAACTTTGTCATCTCCAGTCCGATTGAACTTGAAACTCTGCATTTGTATTTGTTGCAATAATTCGGATTGCAGTGCAAAAGAACCATATCTCTACCTCATGCTGTCTTTGAGTTATTTTCCTTTGATCGTCATTTTTACAGAATTTATTGCTTGTCCGGAATATAACTTTGCTATCTCTAGTCTGAACATCTTCAAATTTGGTATGCATGATTGTTGAAAAATTATGGAGTGCAGTGAACAATAACCATAACTCTTCCTAGCACGAATTTTGAGTTATTCCCTCTTTGATCTTCCTTTTTATAGCATTTCTTGCTTCTTCGGAGCATAACTTTGCATCAGCTGTTTATCATACAGAGCAACTGTTAAAGTTTCATAAAAATCTGACCACAAATGCCAACTTTATTGCGTAAACAAGAAATGGAAATTTTCACCTTCAAATGGCTACTTCTCCAATACTGTATGTTGCAATTTTTTTCTTAATCGATAGCGTTCAACCTGTCGATGTAACAAAGCAACAGTCTGACTACAAATGCAGACTTTATTGAGTAAACAAGAATTGGAACTTTACAACTTCAAACGGGTACTTTTCCTCTACTATTTGTGTGTGTGTGTGTGTGTGTGTGTGTGTTTTTTTTTTTTTTTTTTTTCTTTTTCTTTTTTTTTAATCAATAGTGTTCAAGCTGTTGATCATACAAAGGGACTGTAGAATTTTCATAAAAATCTGACCACAAATGCCGACTTTATTGCGTAAACAAGAAATGGAAGTTTGCAATATTAAATAGCTACTTTTCCAATATTTTTTGTTAGATTTAATTCAAAATCAATAGGGTTCAAGCCGTTGAAGATACAAATCTACTATACAAAATTCATGAAAATCTGAATACAAATGCAGACTTTATTGCATTAACAAGAAATGGAAATTTGGAAGTTCAAATGGCTACTTTTCCTTGTACTGTTTGTTTGATTTTTTTTCTAAATCATTAGCGTTCAAGCTGTGATGATACAAAGGAACTATAAAAGTTTTATGAAAATCTGACTACAAGTGCAGACTTAATTGCGTAAACAAGAAAAGGAAATCCTTCAAATGTCTACTTTTCCAATACGGTTTGTTGGATGTTTTTCAAAGTCAATAGGGTTCAAGCTGTTGATGATACAAAGCAACTGTGGAAGTTACATAAAAATCTGACGACAAATGGAGACTTTATTGCGTAAACACGAAATGGAATTTTGCAACTTCAAATGGCTAATTATCCCGTACTGTTTGTTGGATTTTTGTTCAAAATCAATAGGGTTCAAGCTGGTGATCATGCAAAGAAACTGTACTAGTTTCATAAAAATCTGACTGCAAATGCAGATTTTATTGCGTAAACAAGAAATGGAAATTTGCTATGTCAAATGCCTACTTTTCCAGTACTATTTTTTTTTTTTTTTTTTAATCAATAGAGTTCAGTCTATTGTTATTACAAAGCAACTGTAGAAGTTTCATGAAAATCAGACCACAAGTGCCGACTTTATAGCGTAAACAAGAAATGGACATTTGCAAATTCAAATGGCTACTTTTCCAGTACTGTTTGCCAGATTTATTTCAAAATCAATAGCGTTCAAGCTGTTGATGATACAAAGCAACTATGCAAGGTTCATGAAAATCTGACTACAAATGCAGATTTTATTGCGTAAACAAGAAATTTATATTTTCAACTTCAAATGGCTACTTTTTCCGTACTGTTTGTTGGATTTTTCCAAATCGATAGGATTCAAGCTGTTGATGATACAAAGCAACCGTTCAAGATTCATAAAAATCTGACTACAAATGCAGACTTTATTGCATAAACAAGAAATGGACATTTGCAATATCAAATGGCTTCTTTTCCTGTACTGTTCGTTGGATGTTCTTCAAAATCAATAGCGTTTAAGCTGTTGATTATACAAAGCAACTATGCAAGTTTCCTGAAAATCTGACCACTAATGCAGACTTTATAGCCTAAACAAGAAATGGAAATTTTCACTTTCAAATGGCTACTTTTCCAATACTGTTTTTTTATTTCTTTTTCAAAATCAATAAATTTCAAGCTGTTGATCATACAAAGCAACTGTGGAAGTTTCATGAAAATGTGACCACAAATGCAGACTTTATTGTGTAAACAAGAAATGGAAATTTACTAATTCAAATGGCTACTTTTCCCGTACTGTTTGTAGGAGATTTTCAAAATCAATAGGTTTCAAGCTGTTGATGATACAAAGCAACTATACAAGTTTCATGAAAATCTGGCCACAAATGCAGACTTTATTGCGTAAACAAGAAATGGAAATTTTCAATTTTAAATGGCTACTTTTTTATATGCCCGTCGAATTCGGGACGTATTATGGGATCACCGATGGGGTACGGCCGTCTTTGTCATCTTAAAGTAGGAATGACTTGAAATATGAAGTTGCAAATTTCCATTTCCTGTTTACGAAATAAAATATGCATTTGTGGTCAGATTTCCATGAAACTTGCACAATTGCTTTCTATCATCAACAGCTTAAACCCTATTGTTTTGTAAAAATCCAACAACCAGACGTTGAAAAGTAGCCATTTGAAGTTGAAAATTTCCATTTTTTTTTCGCGATAAAGTCTGCAATTTTGTATTCAGATTTTCATTAAATTTGTACAGTAGCTTTATATCAACAGCTTGAACCGTATTGATTTTGAAAAAATCCAACAAACAGTATGGGAAAAGTAGGCATTTCAAGTTGCAAATTTCCAGTTCTTCTTTTCGCCATAAAGTCTGCATTTGTAGAAAATTTGTTGAAAATTTCCATTTCTTGTTTACACATTTAAATCTGCATATGTGGTCAGATTTATATGAAAGTTGCGTAGTTTCTTTGTATTAAACCCAGCTCTAACCCTATTGATTTTGAAAAACATCCAACAAACAGTACGGGAAAAGTAACAATTTCAATTTCTTGTTTAGGCGAAAAAGTCTGCATTTGTGGTCAGATTTTCATGAAACTTGTACAGTTGCTTCTTGAACCCTATTGATTTTGAAAAATTCAACAAATAGTATGGGAAAAGTAGCCATTTCAAGTAGAAAATTTCCTATTATTTTTTACGCAATGATATCTGCATTTTTGGTTAGATTTTCATGGAACTTGTAAAAGTTTCATTGTATCATCAACAGCTTGAATCCTATTGATTTTGAAAAAAATCAAACAGTTTGGCAAAAGTAGCCATTTGAAGTTGCAAATTTCGATTTTTCGCTTATGCATTGAAATGTGCATTTGAGGTCAGATTTTCATGCTTTGCATCATGAACAGGTTGAATCCTGTTGATTTTGAAAATAATCCTACAAACAGTAATTTAAAAGTAGCCATCTTAAGTTGAAAATTTCCATTTCTTGTTTACGCCATTAAGTCTGCATTTGTGGTAACACCTTCATAAACATTGTACAGTTGCTTTGTATCATCAACAGCTTGAATCCTATTGATTTTGAAAAAATCCTACAAGCAGTGTTGGAAAAATAGCCGTTTGAAATTGAAAATTTCTATTTTTGTTTATGCAATAAAATCTGTATTTGTGGTCCGATTTTTATGAAACTTGATCAGTTGCTTTGTATCATCAACGGCTTTAAAGCTCTTGATTTAAAAAAAATCAATCAACCTTTATGGGAAAAGTAGACATTTCAATTTCCAAATTTCCATTTCTTCTTTAAGCAATAACGTCTAGATTTGTTGTCGGATTAGCATGAAAATCGCAGTTTGTTTATCTCATCAAAGCTTGAATTCTATTGATTTTGAAAAAGATCCAACAAACAGTACGGGAAAAAGTAGCCATTTGAAGTTGCAAATTTCCATTCCTTGTTTCCGTAATAAAGTCTGCATTTGTGGTCAGATTTTTATAAAACTTGCACAGTTGCTTTCTATCATCAACAGGTTGAACTGTATTGATTTTGAAAAATCCAAGAAACAGTACGGGAAAAGTAGCCATTTGAAGTTGCAAATGTCCATTTCTTGTTTACGCAATAAAGTCTGCATCTGTGGTCAGATTTTCATGAAACTTCTACAGTTGCTTTGTATTATCACCAGCTTAAACTCTCTTGACTTTCAAAAAAATCCAACAGAACAGTACAGGCAGAGTAGCCATTTGAAATTGAAAATTTCCTTTTCTTGTTTACACGATAAAGTCTGCATTTGGCATCGGATTTTACAGTTGCTTTGTATCATCAACAGCTTGAACTCTACTGATTTCAAAAAAAAAAAAAAAAAAAAAAAAAAAAAAATCTGACAGTAAGTATGGGAAAAGTAGTCATCTAAATTTAAAAATATTCATTTCTTGTTTAGGTTATGAAGTCCATATTTTTTCATTCAATTCTTCCGAAACTTGCACAGATTGTTTGGTTCATCAAGGGATTTAACTCTGTTTAAAGTGAAGAAAATCTAGAAATCAGTTTAGGAAAAGCAGCCATTTGTTGACTTGGTATTGTTTACTAAACAAAGTCCACATTATTAGTCACACTTTTTTGAAATTTGCTAGGATTGTTAAATACAATGCATATGGAAACCCTATCTGGTTTTGAGAAATTGTACTTCAATTTTTTTCACTATTTGTTCAATTCACCATGTCTTCTTTATGCTGTCTTAGTGGGTTCAAGCCCATTTCTTATTTTTGTTTTTCCTTTTTCATGAATTCATAATGTATGCGAGCAAAAAAGCAAAATCTCTGCTATTTGAGCGATTTCAGGCCCTCAAGGGCCTCTAGTTTTTTTTTTTTTAGACTTGTTTAAATATGACGTCCATTGACCGCCACTTACCAAAAAAATATTGTATTCATTCAATATTATTTTATTCTCAATTGTATAACCATTACCCATGTTTACAAATGGGGAATAATTTTTTTTTTTCAAAATGACACTTGGAGTTTGATCTCTTTTATTCATTTATGTATAATTTATATGTTAGTACTAAAATAAATGAGAAAGTATGGGATGATATAAAGGAATATTTTATTCAGGAGAAAAAGGCAGAACGCCTATCATACCACATATAGTCATCGAATATATATACAATCAACATTGACAGTCAATGGATCATTTGGATGAAATTTAAGGGAGCTAACGTCTCTAGTACTCTGTAAAGTGCATATAAAAGTTATCCTTTTTGTATATATTTATTTTTTTTAATAAAAAAAACTAGATTTCAGATCAGCCATATCTTCTTGATCTGAATCTATGTTATTTCTTAAGTTTTCTAATCTATATCTTTTTACTGTGACAAAACACTTGAATCATCATTTATGAAATGCGTATTCAATTTTGCTTTAACTTTAAAGGAAAAAAAATATACATGTAATACACTTTGACCTATTTTTCAGTGTTTTTAGTTCGTTTTCGCTGCCAAGTTACTGTATAAACTTTATCTATTTCAAAGACTGTAAATACAACCCATTTTATCTAGAAATGATTTTAAGCCTACAGGTTTGACTTAACAAGAGGATGACACAGACCCTAGATCAGAGAGTATCAGCCACAGAAGCCATTGATTTCACCTATGGCACTGAATGAGTTGAGGTTTATTTATAAAATCACAGCACAGAATTTTTTTTACCTATTGGAACTATTGACCTATTGAGTAATTGAATAATTAATTTTGAGTTTTTGAGAGGAGAATAAAAAAAATGCAACATCCTTTATAGATAAATATTGATAAATTTCTAATAGTCTGTTTGTTTTCATTTTTCATCAATTCAATGAAATTAGCCATACTTGGCTTCTCTCCCAGTAGTATTTCATAACAAATATATTTTCTAATATTTAAGAACATTGGCCATTCCAGAAAAAAGTGCATTTCATCTTCTAACGTATTGCATGGTTTTCATTTCCTTTCCTGGAATGGGATTTTTCCTGATTTATGCCATCTTCATGCTTCTATTTCTAGTGTATGTGATCAAAGATGGAAACGACTAAGGGCTGTTCTAAATTTTTCAGTAAAAAAAATATATTTAAATACTATTTAAATGTATATCAACACCTTGACTTAACTGTACATTGTAAAAGCCAGTACTTTCTAAAATACCTTTAAATAACAAATTTTGTCCAAGATATCTTATCAGGAAAGACTTCTAAATCATTTAACATAAGATAATACCCATGCTTGATTGGTTTTTGGTCAGGAATTCTTATAACTTTTAACCAATATTTATAAACTCTTGACAATCGTTTTATTTTCAAAGAGAATCTCCTAAATTCACCATAAATGAAACTGTTTTGTGTTTGGCGCGGAAATCCTAATATCTGTTTACAAAATTGCAAATGAATATTTTCCAACTTGTTTACTTTATTCATACCCACACCTCACATCCATAATCCATCCATAAGAACAGGTTCAATAAGTTTATCAAATAAATCTAATTTGTGGGATATTGACATATTGGAAAATCTAATTAGGTAATATTTGAGCCTACCGATAGCTTTCAATACTTGGCCATGTAATTCTGAATGATACCTCTACTGTGATATGCAAATTTGACTACGAATGCAGACTTTACTGCGTAAACAAAAAATGGAAATTTGCACATTCAAATGGCTACTTTTCCCATACTGTATGTTGGATTTTTTCAAAATCAAAATGAGATCAACTCACTGTGCAAGTTTCATGAAAATCCGACAACAAATGCAGATTTTATCGCGTAAACAAAAACAATTACTAACAGACGGACGGACAACGGACGGACGGACAACGGAAACCATTCCATGACATAAAACTAGCGAGAGGGAATTAGACCAGAAAAAAAATTTGTTGACAAGATGGCCGAAAGAAGGTTTAGTAATGATATCGAAATGAAAATGGAAGAAAAACATGATGGATCTAGAACCTTTACTTGACTTTTCTGTTCCCACGAACAATCGATATGAGAGGCGGGAAAAGAACAAAGAAGATGACAGATGGAAAACACAGGTACGAAATCGAAAGAAGGGGGGGACAGTCCGTAATGAGAACAATGAAGAATTTACCTAGATGAGTCTGTACTCTGTAGGCATACAGAATCACTCATAGCAGGATAGTCAAACATCTGTTATTGTTGATATTGGAAAAACCCAGAGGTCATGTGACATAAAGTCATCACTACTGGAAACTAGCTCAAATAAAAACGACAGTGCTCACTTACCTTATGGACACTCAGCTCCGAAAGAGAGAGAATATGAGAACTAGGTTAAAATCCAGATCTAGAAGCCACACAAAATTCCCGAAAATTAATTCTATGATGAATAAACACAATATTCCGAACACTCAAAATCGACAAGGTTCACCACAATGAGGAAACACGTGCAAATCAAAACGAGGCAAATCATACGTCGGTAGAAGGTATTTCCACTACGTCGTCAGAAGGTGTGTCGCGATTTAGCCAATCAGGAACCATAGATAAAGACAAAGGTGAAAACAGGCAAAATGTAAATAGGACAGATCTGTGAGGAGAATTAGTGATATAATTGTGTGTACAGGGTTCGATTTGCAAGAGATACTTGAATTATTAAGCTAGACTTACCTTCGTAGAAGTAATGCGAAGGTTGATCATAATTTCATCCGACATAAAACTCCCTTATGGGCCCCACAGATTATGACGCAGCGTCAGCAATCCAGGTGGTCATATTTTAGAGTACTTATGGCACAGTAGTTGCATAATTTTGTAAGGAATTGTTGGAAGGGTGGTTGAGTGTGGGCGTGTGAGCCCTAAGTGAGTTTTGTGTCGGATGAAATTATGATCACTCTTCGCCTTACTTCTACGAAGGTAAGTCTAGCTTAATCATTCAACACATAAACTCCCTTATGGGCCCCACAGATTCATTGGAGTTGATTACTTACAAAATGGGCTGGTTAAGCATAGAGAGAGGTGCTGACTTTCATTGACAGCAATTTTGGAATTCTGCTATTCCAAAAGGAATTTGCGTGTCATATCTGCTCTGCTGTGAAGTATAGTATTAAACAGGCGTGTTAGCATTACTCCGGTCAGCTGATAATATGACCTCTCTCAAACGCCCTCCCTCACGATGAATTTGTAACAAGGACGCCGATCTAATCCTATGTGGCTTGGAATTTTCACAGTTTTAATAAGCAATGTATTACTATTTACAAGTATTTGTACTTTACCGTTATATTGATGATTGTAACAATACGAGATTTATCATTTCCTCATACCGATGTACAGTCGGGTTTCTACAGGATACGTCCATATTGCAGTGAACTAGGCAGAGAAAGAGTTTCTTCATTGAGTACATCTTACAAAACCGGCTGATAATTTGTTTCGTGTATGTTAACATTCTTGTTTATCCATGTGCTGATTAGCCTGATATTCAACGATTGTTTTTGCTTGAATTTTGGTAATGGCCGTTTTTTTTTTAAAGAACCAATAATCCATTATAAAGTTAATAATATTTTGCTCGCAGATTTCTGTACATTTGACTACACCATGTGAATAGAAATGCATCACAAGTCGCTGCTTCTGGTTTAGAATATTTAGAACCATATGAAAGAAGTTTGGCATTCAAACGCGATGCAACCAGTTCTGTGTGCATATCTGGCCGTAATTACTTTCGTGATGCATAAAAACATTTGCATCTAATGGTCCTCCTAGAATATTATTTCCACTCCTACAGAGTTTTTTATGCCTGTTTATTTCTCACTTTGGCTTTAAATACGATATTCCGATATGTGTATATGCATGGAATCATACTGTCTCTTCCCACCATAATTATTCATTCATAAACAACTTGTATCGTTCGTATGTAGTCGTATGTAGACTTTTCTCATGTTCCTATTGAAGACGTGATCCTAGATTTCAAAATCTTCTCTTATATTAATTTCTTTGAATTTTGATTTTCCTTTGATCAAAATCGCCTTGTTTCCAGTATTATTTAATCACATGTCCCATACATTTAAGTGCAGTAGCGGTATGGATTGTAATACTAATATGTGCTGGATTTAGCTTTACTTTCTTGTACCTTTGTTGTCAAGTCAACATTCCGATTGTACTCTAGGACAGGAGGTACGTTCAATTAACTGTCAGAAATGCTATGATATGGCTATAATCGGCATGTTTCACTCCCGCTGGCTTAAAACAGTGTTGGATATCGCACATCGGCTTGATCAACGATTAATTTCCTGGATTTACGGAAACGTACTGTTCTCCGTATGTTCAAGTCATAAAACTGTAATATTCCCGCATGTTTCTTATATTATTAGTAGTCGTGGATTCTTAGCTAAGAACAGACCTTGAACCATCATCTTACCTGGCAAGAGCTCAGTTTTTTTTTTTTTTTTTGTTACACCCAAAGCTCCACTGGATGCACTGTTCCTTTTACATAACGTAAGCAAGTCGGATGGCTATTACCAATGGAATTCACGCTCGCATGACTGAGTAACCCTAGATAAACGAGTTCATACAAGTTTCAGTGGTTCAGATTCCAAGGCTGCATGAAGAGCCCATAACTAATGCCGTTTAATTAGTATTTATGTCCTCTGAAGTGATTCTGAAATATTTACAAACTGGTCCTCATATCTCGATCGAGTAATTAATAATCACCTGAAAGGTCAACAGATGCTAACCAGTAATCCTTCCTCGATACAGTAAGTGGTGAGTGCAGTGATTTTGTCTTGAAATGACTTTCGTCAACGTCAAGCGAGTTAAAGAATTTCAGATGTCAATCAAATAAGTCTTATTCTATTTTCCATAATTCACCGAGCTGAAATATTTGATATGCATGCATTGTTGGTATCTATGAGACACAAATGATTTAAAATGGAAAACAAAGTTAAAAATAGATCTATATGAAATATTAATAAAATGACAATACGTTTACTTGAATATCTAACTTTGTTCAATAACCTATGCACATCCAAAAAATGGCACTTGTCATCAATGTTTGAGTTTGACGTTAATCATAACACTTGGTGCATGGAGAATATGCTGAATGTGTAGATATAGATCAGACTACAAATTACATGCAGTGAAGTCTTGGTATTTACAAAATGCACATTGACGTGTAGCTGTTACTGTCTTCCTCACTAAGAGTAGATTTCAATTATGAAATAAGTCTAAATTCTGTACTGGTGAAAGTTCAGCTCAATATAGGCAACTTGTAATTTTTTTTCTTTTGAATTAGCCGTTTTAGCCATTTACCACAAAAGTTGGTAGTGGATCCACAGTATTACCCACACACACATCTTAGGTTTGAGTTTGTCAACAACGCTTTAAGCTTTGACAAACTGGAACTTAATATGTTCGTAGCAGGAGAGTTAGAAATAATTTCAAAGAAACATATTAGTTCTGCAGAGAGGTCGGGTCGGTTAGAGTTTCTAAAGAGGTTGATGTACCTGAATAACGCTTATGAATTTCCTATTTTGAAGTCCTTGTATGCTGCAGTTTTGCGGGAGATAGAGTTAGGTTATAGACGTTGGGGTGATGATTTTACCTACATTGAAAATACTGTTTTAGCTTCAAGTTCACGTAAATTCCGACCTTCAACAGATTTTTCTCAAGGTAGTTCTAGCGTGCCAAAAGCAGAAAATAAGCTTTGGTTTTGTGCCAATAAATGCTCTTTTAAGGAATCACATACGGTTCAAATTAATGGGAGAGTACGATTTGCAAAGCATGTCTGTGCTTCTTGCTGGCAAAAAGACAAAAAAGAGCTCAATCACCCAGAATGTTCAACGGCTTGTCCTCATTCATCTGCATGACTTTGTCTACCTAAAAAGCACAATCTGAAAATGTATAATGATGCTGCTGATATGATTTTGCCGTCTTTTTGGCTAAAGAAAAATCTGCATGATTCTTTGGATAAACATGAACAAAATTGCACATTATGTAAATCTGTAAAACCTATTATTTCAGTATCATCTTCCAATAAACTTCGCATCCATAATTTATGTAGAGCATCTGGGAAACCTAATTTTCAAGGTTGCAAAATTCCTGTGAACACCAAATTCAATATAGAATTCATGAAAAGAATGCTGCATGATTACCATGATTTAAGGGTCTGTCAATTCTTAAAATATGGCTTTCCGATTGGTTTCACAGGAATTAGATCATCTGATAAGCTCAGTGTTGATACTAGTCCAATAACTAAACCCAAAATGCCAAAAAATCATAAAGGTGCACTGGATTACCCAGAAGATATTCACAATTATCTTCTCAAAGAAGCTAGCTTTGGAGCTATTATGGGACCTTTTTCTCATAATCCCTTCTCTGACATAATAATTCTTTCACCCCTTAATTCAGTTCCAAAGTCTACTCCCTCTGAGAGGAGGGTGATTTTAGATTTAAGTTTTTCAAAAAATGGTTCTAGTATCAATAGTCATATTTCAAGTGATATCTATCTGAATGAATTTATTGATTTCAGCCTACCTAAAATTGATGATTTTGTTGCCTTAATAAAATGTAAAGGAAAGGGTGCTTTAATGTACAAGCTGGATTTGAAAAGAGCTTACAGACAAATTAGCATTTGTCCGTTGGATTATAACTTAGTATCTTTTCAATGGAAAGGTCATATTTTCTGTGATACCGTCTTACCAATGGGTCTTCGTTCTTCAGCTTATATCTGTCAGCGGGTTACTAATGCCTTTAGTTGCATGTTGTTGAAGATTGGCCTTGTAGTGCTTAACTATTTAGATGATTTTGATGGGGTGGAGAAAAAAGAGATTGCTCCCTTTGCTTTTAATGTGGCTAGACAAATTTTTCTTAAGAGCGGTTTAGAGGAAGCAATGGACAAAGCGCGTGAGCCATCAGAAGTAATGATATTCTTAGGTATTCTGTTCAATACCAAAAATATGACCATGTCCGTTCCACCAGACAAACATATCTCGTTTAACCAAACACATTGAAAGATTTCCGGTACTAGTGTCTTCGAAATTCACCATTATTCATGTTGGAACTAATGATGTAAACTCATTGTCAGTTCAGGAAATTCTTAGTGCCTTTTATAACCTAGTAACAGTGATAAATAAGATTTCAAACACTAATATTATTTTGTCTAGTATTCTTCCTCGTCCTTTGGATTATGAAAAAACTGGGGACAAGACAAAGCTTATAAATTTGAAATTAAAAAGGTTATGTCCGTTAAGAAAGATTCAGTTCCTGCATTCGTTCAGACCTTTCTTTAAGTTTGGTAGACCTGTCAGGGACATGTTTGCCATACAGGATGGTGGCCTACATCTCAGTTCTGAGGGCACCTGGAGACTGAAACTTTTTTTAATAAATGCAGTTGCACACATGCTACAGTAGGCTGTACGCATACATTTTCGTCTTTGGGATATGATTTTTTTTAAGTATATGGATTTCTTGCTATAATTTTGCATAGTTGGCTGATGATGGTAATTTCAGCTTTCTTTATGTTTGAATGGGGAGGGGCCCCTTTTAATGAAGGTATCTTACTTCATTGAGGGTTTATTCCTCTGGGTAGTAGTAGTATTTGATATTACCTAGGAACGGGTTGGTATGGGTTTCAATTAAAGTTGAAATTTCAAGCCTTTCAATAGGCCACAAATTTTTATGTATTTTTCTTTTTTCCTCTCGAGTGATTGGGTCCCTTTTAATGAAGGTATCTTACTTCATTGAGGGTTTATTCCTTGTGGTAGTAGTAAGTGATACTACCCAAAATGGGTAGGTTGGGTTAGGGACTATAAGTTGAAATTTCCATTTGATTTGTTGGCTTCTATTTTTATATGTATTATTATAATTTGGCATATATATTGGAGGCTATCATTTGGCGGTTTGCGATATTCTTGGTCGGAGTCCTATTTCATTTGTAATTAATCATCACTCATTTATGTGTATATAACTTGCATGTTTAGAACTCTGTCAAGAAGTTTGCTAAGCGTTAACCCTTTGCAAGAATATAAATGTTAGCAGATGACTTTGAATTAACCTCTGTTGAGTCACGCAAATATTTCTAATCATTGAGGTTACTGGGCAAAGGATAGAATGTTCTGATGCTCAATTTTTCCTTTGTCAAGTGATGTGCTTTTTAACCGTGGCATTTGAGAGGAGATTTGTCTAAAGGTTGAATTGAGGGTTAATGCTTATACTTTCTTGTCATAATTTGTTTGTTGAAATTGCTTTATTCAAATGTGCTTTACTTCATGTTTGTTAAGTTATATGTGTTTGCATGATTGCTTTGCGCTCTTGTGTTGTTTATTGGATGTCAGCTAAACCACATTAAATCTGATCATTCTCAAATATGGCTTCTTTCTAAGCTCAACATAGCAAATTTGTTTTCCATGCAAGATTAAGAATTCTTATGATATGGCAGTCAAGTTTTCTACATTGTAGATTTCGCCCTTCGACTTATAGATTTCTCCTGACGAGAACGCTTAGATAACATTTACCTTGAAGTTCGACAACTTAACGACGGTTTTCAACAATTTCCTGTTGATTGAATCATATACAATTCATAACTTCCTGTCCTGTTACTATTTTTCCCTTGACGTAAATGTGTAATATAAAGGTGCCATATAACAGTGAAAACGTAGTATCCAAGTACACATATGTGTAGGTATCTTTTACTTGTAGTGCTTTTGAAACAGTGTAAATGCATCGTCAATGGAAACATTGATATAGAACCAAATTTTGCTGAATCGACGTAAAGGCATCCTTAATATAACCTCAACTATATAGAAGAAATTTTCACTCACAAGTACGATGTAAGTGCATCGTTAATATATTTTGAATATTAAAGCAATTTCTGCTTGATGAAAATCCATCATTCATAGAACTGTGATATAGAAGCACTTTTGCTTAAACAATGTAAATCCATAGTTAATAGGACTTGGCTATAGAAGCAACTTTGGCTTTATCGGTGTAAATCCGCCTTCAATTAATACATGTTTGTTATAGAAACAACGCTTTGATTGAACATTGTAAATCCATGTTAGATAAAACTTTGACATAAAAATAATATTTGTTTGAACGATGTAAATTCATCATAAAAAGAACTTTGACATAGAAGCATCTCTGGCTTGAAAGATGTAAATCCATCCTTGATAATTTTTTGTACATAGAAAAAATGAACGATGTAAAGCAATCGTAAATGCTAGGACGTCGTGAATCTGTTCAAGATTGCCACGAAACGTGTAATTTGCTGCAGAGACGTAGATTCATCGTTTACAGCTATTTGATATAGAACTACTTTTTGTCAGAACGTTGAAAAAACCAATATCAATTAATCTTTGATATAGAAGTAATTGTTGCATGAACGACGTAAATCAGTCCTTAATAAATCTTAGATATCAAAGTAACTTTTGTTTGAACGATGTGAAATTAATTAGCGTTGATAAATCTTTGATGTAAATCTAGAAGCAGTTTTAGCTGTAAAGACGTGAATCAGACCTTAATTAATCTTTGATATAGAAGTAACTTCTGCTTGAACGACGTAAATCCATCGTCAATAGAACCAAGATGTACGGGTAATATAAATTTTGCATAAGCGCTTGAGCGACGTAATTTCATCGTTTGATACAAAAAAAAAAAAAAAAAACTTGAGCGATGTAATTCCATCGTTCGTATGGGGACTCCCTAAAATGCTGAATTTTCTGCTGAATTCAGCAACCTGCTGATCAGCAGATATACATTTAAAAGCTGAACTGCTGAATTGCTGAAAAAATAAAGATATGGTATTTATAAACTTTATTATGCATTAATATGTCTTTTATTAGAATTTAGATAATCATATTATTGATTTCTAGGGGGGGGGGTTTGTTTTTATTTATTTACTTTGATTTCTCGAGAAATGAAAGTTATATTAGGTATTACGTTGCTGAATTGCTGATAAAAATGAATATATGATTTTAGATGCTTAATTAAGAAAAACACGTAGTATTATTGTCTGATTGATATTTTTGAAAATAAAACTACATGTATTTTATCTGTAATATTTGGACCATTTTACGAGAAAAGTAAGTTTGAGCAAGGTTTTGTTGCTGAATTGCTAATAAAAAGAATCTTTGATTTTAAATGCTTTCTAATGCATTAACGTATCATCATCATCATTATCATTAGTAGTCGTAGTAGTAGTTTTTAATACATGAGATTTGTTACAAGATAACACATTTTATAAAAAAAGTGTTTTGTTTCGTGTGCTTACGATAATTGTGGGTAAAGGATAAACTGCTGGTTACAAGCATATTATCCTTTTTCCACAATGTGTCGTACCCAGGCAAATAGCTTCAGTTTATTTTGTATCACTTTGGATATTGTTGTCTGCAGGAGTCTTCAATGTGAAATAGTCTAGAAATAATATGGTAAAGAATTAACTGGAAACCTGCTGGTTGTGATACTTGGAGAATCTCTTATCTCTGTAACTTATGATATCACAAGTCTGTTAATTGGTATATCACTGATTGGATTATAGTGTCAAACTGTTTGAAACATGTTAAATCGGTATACTGTTTAAAAGATGTGTGCTTAACTAGAAACCAAGTTGTACTACTTGAAAAATCTCCCAACTCCGTTATTATTGAGATGAGAAGTATGTTAACTGACAGCACATTTAAAGAAAATTTTACCCCCTTAACTTAATATTTGACTCGGTCATTCGTCAGTTTGTTTTGAAGACTTTTGAAAAACTATTAATACGAGTAAAAACGTTAAAAACGAAATGACGTGTTTCGGCTGTCCGAAGTGAAAGGCCAACAAATGTTGTTCTACCATTTGTCATTAATTACCATTTATCAACATTTTAAGAGATCTACTAATTTGCTCCAATAAAAACTTTGAAGTAATTTAAAAAGCGGATCCTTTGTTAGCTGATCAGATTCTTAAGCTTAACACGGGTATACAGAAATTTCAGTTTCGGTTATATCACATCTGTACATGTCATCTTATTTTTTTATAATGGAAAGAATTTCAGTTAAAAGTATCAAAGAAACCAGGATATCTATTTCATTGCTTTTTATCGATATTAACATCATAGAATGATCGGTGCTAACGATTGCTATCAAAGAACAGGATTGTCAAAAAAAAAATAAAAAAAAAAAGAAGAGAATTTTCAAGCATCACTAATTGATTTCCAGTGAAATACACTTCATACTTTTTAGCGATATGTAGAAGCGATACGTAGAGTTTCCAGGATTCAAATCCTAACATCATTTGTAAGATAATTTAATTAAAGGTAGTGTGATGACAACTAAAATAACTGTTAAAAGTAAGGACTGTGTGGTTAAGGGTTAAATACACTGCCTACCTTAAACAGTATGCGTCGGCATAACAGGATTAAAACAATATTGGAAAGATAATCCAATAAGAGTGATAGCTCTAATCAGTCGTGGAATGGCTTAATATACTACGATAACAGATTTTTCAAGTAGCACAACTTGGTTTCTAGTTAAGCACACTTTCCTTCTTGTAAACAGTATACTAATTTAACATGTTTCAAACAATTAGACATTATAATCCAATCAGTGATATACCAATCAACAGACTTGTGATATCATAAGTTACAGAGATAAGAGATTCTCAAAGTATCACAACCAGCAGGTTTCCAGTTATCCTTTAGACTGCTAGGCGCGACTCAAGGACCTTTTGCGGACACTGTAGATCAAGATCAGACTGTACAGAACGTGCAGTCTGATCTTGGATGTACAATGTCCGATAATGAGATATCTTTTCCATGAAAATACTTTTGAAATAGCAAAATTTGGGTTTTTTTACTACAGGCTTGAGTGTTTAATTTTAGTCATTTAACGGGATAAGAGTAAATCTTTTTGCCAAAACACAGTTTCTAGACCGTTCGAGGGTCCTGAATGCAACAATGTCGAAAGTGATACAAATAAACTGAAGTTTTTTTTTGCCAGGGTACTACACATTGTGAAAAAAAGGATAATATGATTGGAACCAGCATTTTCTCCTTTAGCCACAATGTTTTTGGAAGCCCTCTCTTACAGGATTGTTAAAAATAAGGATTGTGTGTAAAAGGGTTAAATGCACTGCCTACCTTCAACAGGGTGTCGACTTAATAGAATTAAAACAGTACTGGAAAGACTAATTGATTGAATGGTGTTTTACGCCGCTTTTAACATGGTTTCAGTCATATCAGAGGGACAACTCACATATTCATGTATTTCCTGGGTTTCACCAGTACTAGGCTTGGGCTCTGAAGAGTCTTGCCCAAGGACACTTCCACGAAAATCCAGGCGGATCCAATGAGAGTCGAACCAAAGGCCTCCAGGTCACAAGCCCTGCACTTTACAACTGAACCACGCAGGACCCCAGTATTGGAAAGATAATCTAATGAGAGTGATAAACAGTAGTGGAGGGACTTAATATACTACGATAATAGATTTTTCAAGTAGAACATCTTGGTTTCCAGTTAAGCACACTTTCCACTTTCAGACTTTGCATACTTCACAGAAATCTAACAATACTTACACGATAATTAAATTTACTAATTAGAATTTGTCAGTCTGGACTTTCTCTTATCGTTGAAAGTTGTCTGAGAGTAAAAATATGACTTATGTCGCTGCTGAATACTAATGTGTAATTCCGATGCACGTGGTAACATTGTATACCAGTGCTACTGTAAGAATTTGGTTATTAGGTAAGCAATCGGCTTCAGTTAAAGATTTGTAGCAGTTACTGTCGTTTAGTCCTTCAAAACCAAAAAAACAAGAAACGGAATGTGTCAAAAATCACAATACACATTAAACTATTCTATAATTAACATGAAGAAAGATATCTTATCTGTGAAAGTATCACAGACAATACCTGGAAAAGGTGGGATAAAGCGACCACGGGAAATTAATGACTCTCTTACAGTGTCATGACCTTAGCAGTGATTCTGGCCATGGAGATACTAGAGATCTACGCTTTATTGAGGCGAAATAAGCAGAGGCCCAATATGGGAAAAACTCGAAAAGAAATGGCTGCGCATTTATGACTTTTCAAACAACAGCTTCGACATTGACAAAAAAGATGTATAGACGGATCTAACTACAAAGGGTAGCTCTGTTTTGTAGGGTAAAGTAAAGCAGGATAAATTAAACGCACTTCAATTTACATTTAAACGACAAAAGAGTGTCGAAACTGACAAGTCTCGATAGTAGATGGCATTTTTGCCGACATTAAACATCCCTATATAAAAAAAAAAAAACATACATAAGACATCTCGCTGGCATTTCTATAGTGTGTCGCACAATCCAATGAGTTGAGGAAATGTGCGCAAATATCTCTTTCCCATGTAAACGTCTTTTAATTCAACATTTCTTTTTTAGAAATACTGCCTGAGATAAATTGTCTCAAGTAAACAAAGACTTTCCTCACTTAAGAAAAAAAAAAAAAAAAAAAAATTCACAGCGAAAAGGGGAGGAGGGAAATAACAGCAACAACGACCATCATTACTACAGTAGGAATCAGAGTCAACCTTTTCCCACACCCTGATGACAAAAATAATCCACGCTGGAACAACTACAACCCTCAATACAACAATAAGAGCGAAACCGGGGATAAATATAGATTAAGTCCGAATATCAAATATAAGTTCGACTTGGAAATTCCAGGGTGGTAAAACGGCTTCATCGTTACATGAGGGAAAATGAATCCTTAACAACATAGATACCAACAATGCATGCATATCAAATAATTTCAGCTCAAGGAAGTATGGAAAATACAATAGGACTTATTTAAACATCTGAAATTCTTTAACTCGCTTTACATTGACGAAAGTCATTTTTAAGACAAAATCACTGCACTCAGCACTTACTGTATTGAGGAAGGATTGCTGGTTAGCTTCTGTTGACCTTTCAGGTGATTATTAATTACTCGATCGAGATATGAGGTTTGTAAATATTTCAGAATCATTTCAGAGGACATAAATACTAATTAAACGGCATTAGTTATGGGCTCTTCATGCAGTCTTGGAATCTGAACCATGAAACTTGTATGAACTCGTTTATCTAGGGTCACACAGTCATGCGAGCGTGAATTCCATTGGTAATAGCCATAAGACTTGCTTACGTAATGTAAAAGGAACAGTGCATCCAGTAGCGATTTAGGTGTAAGAATATTACAGCTTTATGACATGAAGATACGGAGAACAGTACGTTTCCGTAAATCCAGGAAATTAAAGGTTCATTAATCCGATGTGCGATATCCAACACAGTTTTAAGCCAGCGGGAGGGAAACATGCCGATTATAGCCTTATCATAGCATTTCTTACAGTTAATTGAACGTACCTCCAGTCCTAGAGTACAATCGGAATGTTGACTTGACAACAAAGGTACAAGAAAGTAAAGCTAAATCCAGCACATATTAGTATTACAATCCATACCGCTACTGCACTTAAATGTATGGGACATGTGATTAAATAATACTGGAAACAAGGCGATTTTGATCAAAGGAACATCAAAATTCAAAGAAATTAATATAAGAGAAGATTTGAAATCTAGGATCACGTCTTCAATAGGAACATGAGAAAAGTCTACATACGACAACATACGAACGATACAAGTTGTTTATGAATCATGGTGGGAAGAGACACTATGATTCCGTGCATTGAACGGCATATACACATATCGGAATATCGTATAGCCAAAGTGAGAAATAAACAGGCATAAAAAACTCTGTAGAAGTGGAAATGATATTCTAGAAGGATATTCTAGATGCAAATGTTTTCATGCATCACGAAAGTATTTACAGCCAGATATGCACACAGAATTGGTTGCATCACGTTTGAATGCCAAACTTCTTTTATATGGTTCTAAATATTCTAAACCAGAAGCAGCGGCTTGTGATGCATTTCTATTCACATGGTGTAGTCAAATGTATAAAAATCTGGGAGAAAAATATTAACTTTATAATGGATTATTGGTTCTTTAAAAAAAAAAACGGCCATTACCAAAATTTAAGCAAAAACAATCGTTGAATATCAGGCTAATCAGCACATGGATAAACAAGAATGTTAACATACACGAAACAAAATTATCAGCCGGTTTTGTAAGATGTACTCAATGAAGAAACTCTTTCTCTGCCTAGTTCACTGCAATATGGACGTATGCAATAGATTCCCGACTGTACATCGGTATGAGGAAACGATAAATCTTGTATTGTTACAATAATCAATATAATGGGAAAGTACAAATACTTGTAAATAGTAATAAATTACTTATTAAAACTGTGAAAATTCCAAGCCGCATAGGATTAGATCGGCGTCCTTGTTACAAATTCATCGTGAGGGAGGGCGTTTGAGAGAGGTCATATTATCAGCTGACCGGAGTAATGCTCACAAGCCTGCTTAATACTATACTTCACAGCAGAGCAGATATGACACGCAAATTCCTTTTGGAATAGTAGAATTCCAAAATTGCTGTCAATGAAAGTCAGCACCTCTCTCTATGCTTTACTAGCCCATTTTGTAAGTAATCAACTCTAAAAAATCTGTGGAGCCCATAAGGGAGTTTATGTGTTGAATGAAATTGAATGATTAAGCTGGACTTACCTTCGTAGAAGTAAGGCGAAGAGTGATCATAATTTCATCCAACACAAAACTCCCTTAGGGCTCACAAGCCCACCCTCAACCACCCTTCCAACGATTCCTTACAAAATTATGCAACTACTGCGCCATAAGTACTCTAAAATATGACCACCTGGATTGCTGACGCTGCGTCATAATCTGTGGGGCCAATAAGGGAGTTTTGTGTCGGATGAAATTATGATCAACCTTTGCCTTACTTCTAAGAAAGGTAAGTCTAGCTTAATAATTCAAGTATCTCTTGCCAATCAAACCCTGTACACACAATTATATCACTAATTCTCCTCACAGATCTGTCCTATTTACATTTTGCCTGTCCTTCACTTTTGTCTTCATCCATGGTTCCTGATTGGCTAGTTCGCGACACACCTTCTGACGACGTAGTGGAAACACCTTCTACCGACGTATGATTTGCCCCGTGTTTCCTCATTGTGGTGAACCTTGTCGATTTTGATTGTTCGGAATGCTGTGTTTATTCATCATGTTCCGAAATTTTGTGTGGCTTCTAGATCTGGATTTAACACAGTTCACATATTCTCTCTCCTTCGGAGCTGAGTGTCCATAAGGTAAGTCAGCACTGTCGTCTTTATTTGTGCTAGTTTCCAGTAGTGTCCTATTAATAGATGATGACTTTATGTCTCATGACCCCTGGGTTTTTCCAATATCAACAATGACAGATGTTTGACTATCCTGCTATGAGTGATTCTGTATGCCTACAGAGTACAGACTCATCTAGGTAAATTCTTCATTGTTCTTATTACGGACTGACCCCCCCAATTTCTTTCGATTTCGTACCTGTGTTTTCCATCTGTTTTCTTCTTTGTTCTTTTCCCGCCTCTCATATCGATTGTTCGTGGGAACAGAAAAGTCAAGTAAAGGTTCTAGATCCATCATATTTTTCTTCCATTTTCATTTCGATATCATTACTAAACCTTCTTTCGGCCATCTTGTCAAAAAAATTACTTTTCTTATCTCATCCACTCTCGCTAGTTTCATGTAATGCCGTTTTAAGTTCCAAATTTCCATTCCTTGTTTTTTTTTTTATCTCATCAATAGCTTGAAGCCTATTGATTTTGAAATAAAAGCAAACAAACAGTATGGGAAAAGTAGCCATTTAAAGTTGAAAACTTTCATTTCTCGTTTACGCGATAAAGTCTGCATTTGGCATCAGATTTTTGTGAAACTTGCACAATTGCTTTGTATCATCAACAGCTCAAACCCTATTGACTTTAAAAAAAAATGTCCAACAAAAGGTATTGGAAAAGTAGAGATTTGAAGTTGCAAATTTCCATTTTTTTTAGGCGATAAGTCTCCGTTTGTGGTCAGATTTTCATGAATCTTGTACAGTTGCTTTATACCATCATCAGCTTAAACTCTATTGATTTTGAAAAAAAATCCAAAGAACAGTACGGGAAAAGTAGCCATTTGAAGTTGCAAATTTCCATTTCTTCTTTACGCCATTAAGTCCTTATTTATAGTCAGATTTAGTGAAACTTGTGCAGTTGCTTTGTATCATCAACTGCTTGAATTCTATCCATTTTCAAAAAATCCAACAAACAGTATGGAAAAAAGGAGCCATTTGAAGTTGAAAATTTCCATTTCTTGTTTACGAGATAAAGTCTGCATTTGTGGTCAGATTTTCATTAAACTTGCACAGTGGCTTTGTATCATAAACAGCTTGAACCGTAGTGATTAACAAAAAAAGATCTGACTGTCAGTATGGGAAAAGTAGTTATCTAAATCTGAAAATTCTCATTTCTTGTTTGGGTAATGAAGTCCATATTTTTTCATTTAATTCTTTCGAAACTTCCTCAGATTGTTTGGTTCATCAAGCAATTGAACTCTATTTAAAGTAAAGAAAATCAGTTTAGGAAAAGCAGCCATTTGTTGACTTGTTATTGTTTACTAAACAAAGTCCACATTATTAGTCACATTTTTGAAATTTGGTAGGATTGTTAAATTCAATGCATATGGAAACCCTATCATTGGTTTTGAGAAATTGTACTTCAATTTTTTTTACTATTTGTTCAATTCACCATGCCTTCTTTATGCTGTCTTAGTGGGTTCAAGCCCATTTCTTATTTTTGTTTTTCCTTTTTCATGAATTCATAATGTATGCGAGCAAAAAAGCAAAATCTGCTATTTGAGCGATTTCAGGCTCTGAAGGGCCTCTAGTTTTTTTCCTCAGTCTTGTTTACATCTGACGTCCATTGACCGCCACTTACCAAAAAAACAGTGTATTCACTCCATATTGTTTTATTCTCAATTGTATAACCATTACCAATGTTTACAAATGGGGATTAAAATATTTTTTTCAAAATGACACTTGGAGTTTGATCTTTATTATTCATTTATGTATAATTGATATGTTAGTACTATAATAAATGAGAAAGTATGGGATGATATAAAGGAATATTTTATTCAGGAGAAAAAGGCAGAATGCCTATCATACCAAATATAGTTATCGAATATATATATATACACACACACACACACACACACACACACACACACACACACATACAATCAACAATGACAGTCAATGGATCATTTGGATGAAAATGAATGGAGGTAATGTCTCTAAAGTGTATATAAAAGTTATCCTGTTTGTATATATTTATTTATTTATTTATTTTTATTTTTTTTTTAAATAAAAAACTAGAAGAACACATAGATTTCAGATCAGCCATATCTTGTTGATCTGAATCTATGTTATTTCTCAAGTTTTCTTTTTACTTTGACAAAACACTTGAATCATCATTTATGAAATGCATATTCAATTTTGCTTTAACTTTAAAGGAAAAATAATATACATTTGACCTATTTTGGAGTGTTTTTATTTGGTTTTCGCTGCCAAGTTACTGTATAAACTTTATCTCTTTCAAAGACTGTAAATACAACCCACTTTATCTAGAAATTATTTTAAGCCTACAGGTTTGACTAAAAAAGAGGATGACACTGACTCTAGATCAGAGAGTATCAGCCACAGAAGCCATTGATTTCACCTATGGCACTGAATGAGTTGAGGTTAATTTATAAAATCACAGCACAGAAATTTTTTACCTATTGGAACTATTGACCTATTGAGTAATTGAATAATTAATTTTTAGTTTTTGAGATGAGAATAAAAGAAATGCAACATTAAAAACAATAGTTCTGTCTATCTCTTTCTTTATATCCTTTATTAGATAAAAATTGATAAATTTCTAATAGTCTGTTTGTTTTCACTTTTCATCAATTCAATGAATTTAGCCATACTTGGACTCTCACCCAGTAGTATTTTTTAATATATATATTTTCTAATGTTTGAAAACATTGGCCATTCCAGAAAAAAGTGCATTTCATCTTCTAATGTATTGCATAGTTTGTATTACCTTTCCTGGAATGAGATTTTTTCCATCTTCATGCTTCTATTTCTAGTGTATGTGATCAAACACGGAAACGACTAAGGGCTGTTCTAAATCCTCCCCCCCCCCAAAAAAAAATATCTAAATACTATTTAAATATATATCGACACCTTGATTTAACTGTACATTGTATAAAAGCCAGTACTTTCTAAAATACCTTTAATTTACAAATTTTGTCCAAGATATCTTATTAGTCAAGACTTCTAAATCATTTAACACACGCTCATTGTCGTTTAAAAACTGGGATCGTATGGTACAGGGTTAAAAGAAAGGATAATAGGACTATTAATACCGGACCAGAGAGCTGTTCAGTCTGGCCTCGGTCCGCACTGTCTGCATAAGTTAGCAAGTTATGAACGATAGTTCATGATTGGAGCAATGGATTGATTTAACATAGTGGAGAGCAAAAGGGTGCACACACGCTCCTGTTCTCTGTCTATACTGTCTGTAGAAGCTATTTTTCCAGAACACTGGTATATGAGTGGATCATGATAATACAGAGATAAAGAGAGAGTCGGAAACACATCTATATACGATTTTCGCAGCTAAGAAATGTCAATAAAAGTAAAGGAAAAAAAAAAAAAAAATGAAAACGATCCAGTCCTCCTGAGTTCACTCTTCCGAGTTGCTAGGCCTCATTTTATAAAATGGCAAACGTTAAATTAGATCGCACAGGAAAGGAAAATGGTTGTCTGGTGACATTTTTTAAACAATTTAATTAAATTTAGACATTATAGCTCTCAGAAATTTGCACAGATGTGTTAGTGCATCTGTGTTGTTAATAGCCAAGAAATATTTGACTTCAATTCTGTGAACTTCGGTTAAACCGAGAACGGCAGGGAAAAATGCTCCTTCTGCAGATAGGGAGCTGCATTCAAACATGTAGTGCGCTTCTGATCCTACACTATCCTCGGTGCATAATCGGCAGGTTCTATCTTCGTAAGGGATCGATTCATAGCGTCCAGTTTCCAGGGGTAGCTTAAAGTTGGCAGTCCTAAATTTAAACAAAGTGAGGGCGTCATGATTGTTCAAAAGTTTGAAATAGATTCAAGTTCATGCGAGTTCTTTAAGTTATTGTAGGTTCTAACTTTCTCTGATTCTCTGAGTTGTGATGCCCAGGTTTGTTTGTACTGATCGATGTAAGTCTGCTTGATGTGTTTTCTTTTTCTTAGAATATCTATAATGGGATTTAGTGTAAAAAGATGATCGGAAGTAGAGTAGCCTCGCCTTGGATGTCTTCGAGGTAGCTTGTTAATCTTTGGTTGAGCACGGAAGTAAAAAGTTTGCCTAGTGATAGGTCTATATTCACAAGGTTCTGTCGGGCTACCCTTATTTTTGAAAACAGGGATAATAACTCCTTGTAGCCATGACCTTGGAATATAGCCAGAATCTAGCACAGCATTTAATAACTTGTGTATAGCGGACATAAAATTTCTTTGGTACTTTTTAGCGGATTTGCTATAGCAAATCCGCTTACTGTGATCGTTTTGACCGGAACCAAATACATCATGCATGCTTACTTTCAGTTTTTGCATGGCTGATAATTAGGACGAACAGCGCAGATCTACAAATCAGATCAACTCTGACCCTGAACAAACCATACAAATTAAGTTTGATTTCTTTATCGAAATTTCGCCAAAACTAAAAGAATTGTCAATCTAAAATACTGAAACAAAGTTTTTTTTTTTTTTTTTTTCAAAATGCACAGTAGCGTATTAACATTGTTTACACTGCCCTCGTTTTCATTCAAAAACCTTCATTCACAACTTGTGTCGTCCGCTGCCAAAATGAACAAGGAGATTAAGCAGTTTTTCCTCGATAAAATTTTATTTTGTGACATTTCAGTAAAAAAAAAAAAAAAAAAAATGCTGAATTTTCAGATAAATTTATGATAAAGGATCCACAGGAATGCATCTATGCGTCTTTCTATTTAGACATATAGATTTGAAATCTTTGATATATTTTTGATCCTGTGAATTAGAAGTGCATGTACAGAGCAAGTTATATAACTATTTTTACTTATAAATTCTTATTATGAACTGCTGCTCAACCCATATTTAAGACGGTGACTGTGTTTTATGTAATTCAAAGCTTAGCATGAAGGTATGCCTATAGTCTTTAAACTTTTATAGAGTGACCCAATGCTATTAACCCTTAGGTTGCTAAGTGCTACTCAAGGACCTTTTGCAGAGAGTATTGATTAAGATCAGAGTGCACAGAAAGTGCAGTCTGATCTTTGATCCATACTGCCTGTTAAGAAAGTATTTTTCCCCAAAGAATAACTTCAAAATAGCAATAATTGGATTTGTAAATTCGACTTGAAAGTTTCATTTTAGTTATGTTAAGGTCATTTTTTACTCTGCATGGCAACTTGTCACACTGAGTGTGATCTTGATCCATTCTGGCTGCTAAAGTACCTTCACCAAGGGCTTGGATTCACACATATAAAAAAAAGGACTATGTTCTGCCAGGTGATGAGTGATGATTTTAATTCTTTTCTTTAGACCATGAAAATGGATTAACTCAAAAATGCATTGGATGTGATGAATAACCCTTATCCATTTTAAATATTAATTTCAAGTATTTCATAATACATCAGGTATTTTTTGCACATATCCCTGCAATGATTTAGTAATATAGTGTGCAAGGTTGGCAAAGAGCAGGTCAATATGAGTATTGACCAGGCTGGCCAGGATTTTTTAGAATGTCCGTAGACAAGACACTGCAGAGAACCAGCCTAGCCCTAGTAAAACCCAAAAGGTACACAAATAGATGAATTGTTGTCACTGTAAGACTGAAACAGTGTTGACACTAATGTAGACACCAGAAATCAGTCAACCATCAAATTATTCTTGAAGGTAGTTACAATCATTTTCATATTTTGTGCATGAGTTGACCTTACTTTCTTTTGTAAAATCATTATTTTCCTGACTTGTTTATTCATGAAGTTACAGGGTAAATTTTCATTTATCTTATAGAAGAAAGGTACATTCAATATTCATGAATTACACATGGTCTAAATCTTAGAAATTACTGAACACATCACTTAGTTTTCACCTTTCAGACTATTACAAAACATATTTGAGTTCAAGAATGAAACCAAGAACATTTTCATGAAAGGAAAGAAGAAATCATTGAACCTAACAATCAAATTATTGTTTCTAGTTAGATTTTGTATTTCATTTTGAAATTAATAGTTTGAAGTTGTGTAGTAATTAGGAGAAACCCTTGAAAGGATTCCTATGTGTTAGAGTTATGGAAAGGACAATGTGCTTTCAGTAAGAACTTACATACAAAATACCACTGTTTCTTTTTCCCTGAGAGGACTCCTGTATTGTTTTATTTTTTAACTAAACCGTACTAGTTTCAAAACAATGCATGCTTTATACCTCAGAATGAGGACAGTCTATATAGTATGTAAAAAGTGTACCGGTAGAGTAAGATCGGACTGCCAAACATAGTAAAATTCCATTCTTATAGGCACACTATTTTAGATTTGAATTGTTCAGTCTATATGATTATACCAACCATACAAAAGTTTAGAAGTTGTTGTGTTTAGGCTAGAATTGTAAAATGCTACTGTAAAAATCAAAACCTTGATGTCTGAGTACAGAAGTTTCAATCTTTCAAAAGAGTCTTGCATAATGATGAATAATGATGAATTTAGAAATGCTTAAAATGCTATAGAAAAGAAAGATATAGTCATCATGTCTTGTTTATCTATGTAAGCTCACAAACCCAAGGCTGAGCTGTTAATATTTTCAATCTGATTTAAAGCAAAGTTTCAGACAAAAAAACACCTCAGCCAATTGGTTTTCAAAAACTTAACAGCTACATTTTGTGAGGCTGACAGAAATGTTAGATGAAGGTTAACCTTGCAGCCCAATGTTACATCCACATTTGATTAATTGAATGATGATTACTGTCACTTTCAACATTATTTCAGTCATATGGCTGCTACAGCTAGCTTATTTCTGTATGTCTGGGTTATCAGGTAACAAGTCCTACACTTTACTAGTGAGCCATGCAGGACCCCAAATCCACGTTTAGATGGGTGTTAATTTTTGTAAGATTGCCATTTCATTATTCATTCCTTTCCCATATGACAAGTTTTAGGCACTTTAACTCTTTCACTACTAAACAAATTAATTGTCTCAAAGGCTAAAAATACATTTCTTCTGCAAGATCAAGAAACAATTCGGTCATAATCTACAATATAGCAGTGAACAGTGGAGATCAGAGGTCTACACTGTCCACAAAAGCTTCTGGTGTTGCCTATAGTATGGAAAGAGTTAAATGCATCTGCAGACAACATAAAATGATACCTGTAAATGAACTGAAGTTCACTTGTATAGTTGAAAACACTATTGGAACAGGAGAAAATACTAAAAAAAAAAAAATATATATATTGCTTACCAGAATTTTGTCTTTGTCTCATAATGCTTTCAATTGACCATTTCCTTCAGGATTATTAACACAGAGTATTTGGTATTTACAATTTTAAGTGTTAAAATAAACCCTAATCAAAATTTTCTCAAGATCCAGTGCCAGACATGGATATGTTGAATACTGGTCTATCCCAAAGATTGATGTAAATTGTGTTTGTATAAGGGAATACTTATACTGTCTTGCTATAGAGCTAGCTTTTGTAGCAATGTGGTCGACCGTTCGACTTGGGACCTGAAGATTCTGGGTTCAATCCCAGCCTTGGGGGGCTATTTTGCAGAACTGTTACAGATACATGTAATCAGTATTTGGAATGCCTTATGGTTTGTTCAAACATGACCTATATTTGACCCTTGAATTTTTGTGTCATACAAAGTTAAATTGGGAGAATTTTTAAGGATTTTTCTTTTTTAAGCCCTTTAACACGCAATAATTCCTGTGTTTTATGAGTTCTGTGTAAAAGGCTTCATGAAAACATTGTTGGAAAACAAGACATCAATATTTCTTTTCTTTTTTTTGTTCTAGAATTTTTTCTATCCTTTACAAATACAAACCACATAATCTGAGCCATATTTATTGAATTGTTTGTTAATCACGAATCAAAATTTTTTTGTAAAAGGCAAATAAAAACTATCAGAAAAATATTACATTTTCATAAAGTGTATGGTTAAATTCAGTAAAATGATGCAATTTTGGGCGTTTGATAATGAAATTGTTCATTTTTATTACACCAGATATATACTGAACCAAAAAAGAAACTTCCCCTGTGTTTAAGTGCAAATGCAATGTTATTAAAAAACATCAAAGTATCAGATGACCTACATATATTCGGGCGAACGATTATGTGTCCGATAAAACAAATTTTAACTCGATTGAAAGCATTTTGCAGAAGAAACCCGCTGAAAGCGAATTTCATGTGCATGCACGGACCAGTATAATTCGTGTATATTTTTTGAAACCTTTCAGTCTAATTTTATAGACTTTCATGTCAATAAGAAAAAGACGTTGAAAAAAATTAAATTCTTTTTAGTT
Organism: Hippopus hippopus; assembly: GCA_946811185.2. Taxonomy (NCBI): domain Eukaryota; kingdom Metazoa; phylum Mollusca; class Bivalvia; order Cardiida; family Cardiidae; genus Hippopus; species Hippopus hippopus. The sequence continues at coordinate 51,561,831 of OX328102.1, read as the reverse complement.
TTCTTTATTTTTGATATGCCTAGAATTCCGCAAAATTTACGCGAACGTGCCATTGGCATGCTTAATGCTCGTATGACGATGAATGCTGTTGCTATGAGTATTGGATGTTCTACTCGTGCTATTCGACACCTTAGACAACGTTTTCAAGCAACAGGGCGTACGGAAGATCGACCACGTAGTGGACGTCCTCGCGTCACGACGGGCGGCCAAGACCGCTATATTCGGAACACCCACCTGCGCAGTCGCTTCCAAACTGTCACAGCCAATGCTGCTAACACCCCTGGTACACACAACAACCGTATATCTGCCCAAACTGTGTGCAATCGCTTGCGCGAGGGTGGGCTACGCGCACGTCGTCCATACGTTGGTTGTGTTTTGACGCGACGTCACCGCGTAAATCGTGTTAATTGGGCACGTACACACCAACGCTGGCTTAGACAACAATGGAATAGCGTTCTTTTTTCTGACGAGTCCAGGTTTTCCATTCATCGAGGTGATGGCAGGATTCGAGTATACCGTAGGAGAAATTAATGTTATGCAGACTGTTGCGTACTTGAACGAGATCGTTTTGGGGGGTGGGGGTTCTGTCTTGGTCTGGGCGGGCATTGCACATGGCTTTCGCACTAATCTCGTCGTCATCGAAGGGAATTTGAATGCCCAACGCTATCGAGATGAAATTCTTGCGAGGCACGTTATCCCACTGTTTCAAAATAATGCCAATATCACTCTTTTTCAGCATGATAATGCCACAAGCCATACAGCTAGGGACAATGTGAATTTCCTCAGGGCGAATAACATTGTATTTATTAATGACTGGCCTGCCAAAAGCCCTGATCTGAATCCCATTGAACACCTTTGGGATAATTTGGACCAGCGTGTTAGACGTCGCCCTATTCCACCGTCAAACGTCATTCAGCTAAGACAAGCCTTAATTCAGGAATGGAACAACATTCCACAAGCCGAAATCAATACACTTATCCGTTCTATGGGCCAACGATGCCAGGCAGTCCTTCATGCTGTGAAGGTGGTCATACCCGGTATTAATTTGTGATTTTGGTGAGCGACCCCTTCCGCATTTTAACTACCATTACACTACTTTTGGATAAACCCTCAGCAATAATTATTTTCACACAAAGTCGCAATAAAATACTCTTTCAATGCATATAAATCTAGTTTAATCCTGATTTTCATATTTGTGTATATCTGCACTTAAACACAGGGGAAGTTTCTTTTTTGGTTCAGTATATAACGTCTGGATACATATTTGATTATGAATCCTTGTCAACCGTGGGTGTTGTTGACATAAAATCTAATAATACCCATAGAGGCTATGTAGCTCAATGAGGAAATACCAATTAAGATTTTTTTTTCTAAATCTTATCTTAGTTCTTTAACAACAATTTTCCAGTCATTAATGTCGATGTTATTTTTGAAATCGTTACTCAGTGTACTGTCCCAGAAAGCTTGTTATGGATTTGCTTGGGTTTCGGTAAGGTTTGATATAGGTAGAAAGTATTGCGATCTCGAAAGGTAAAGTTCCCGCGTTTTGTTTTTTTTTAAATAATCTGCCGTTAAGAATGAATATATTGTTATTCTAAATTTGTCTTTTGGTCATAATTACATCTGTCTAGCGGGATTTGATAAGTTTTTTAGTTCGATATGTTTATAGAAAAATTCATCTGATACATCTGAAAAATCGAAATAATCCTGTAAAAATGTGTCGGATTCAACAAAATGCTTCAAGTTACCAGTGCGCGCATTGGTATCACCGGTTGCTAAAGTAACCTACAATTCCATTATCAAACGCCCAAAATTACATCATTTTACTGAATTTAACCGTACACTTTATATGAAAAGAAATATATATATCTGGTAGTGTTTATTGGCATTTTACAAAATGATTTGATCCTTGACATAAAAACTTGCTATTATTTTTTTCAAAAGGTTACACAATGTTAAAAGCAGATGTCGAATCTGGAAAATCAAACTGGCTTTCTAATTTAAAGTTATTTCTAGCGCAGAGAATTTCGTGAAATTTTATCACAGAAATACTTCAAAGTATGTTCTTTCAATATGCGAAGAGATAATCAGACGTTGCCTGATGAATCAAAAAGTTCTGAGCCCACGAAGAACATAACCCTTTTTTCGAATTTACACAAAAAACCAATTATTGCAGCATACGTAAGAATTTTGTGATTAAAATCTGTAGTTTCAGTCAAATCTTGTTCTCTGTGTTTTAAATTCATAGTGAAACAATGGATCCTCTGACTTTGATGGGAAATTAACAGATATTTCAAATTAATGATACGCTATCTATGTTTCAATAAAACCCTTAGCCCACAAAATTGCTCTTTTTACCACACTAAACTAACTATCCGGATAAGTAATGTCCGACAAATGTACATGTTCCGTTTTCGCTGTTTAGGAATGATTTACACCTTCATAAACTGATCTTTAAAAAAAATGTATCTACTACTACTTTCTCCACATCTTGCAGCAAAAATCAGTAGTCCAATAATAGTACTACAATCAGACGCGCTAGAAAACAGAGAAGCGAAGAGACATGCGCGAAAATCTTGCGCACTGACAACCCGACGAAACGTCGTTAAAAGATTTATTGGAACATTATGGATTCGCAGATGTTTGGCTTAACCTTTATAGTTTACATACAAATAGTTTCATCTGTACTTTTGAACAATGTGTTTTAGACTGTTTCAAACAACCTTGGCATGAAAATATGAAAAAAACTGAATTATTATACTCATACAAGCATTTCAAAATAGACTTTGGTATTGAAAAGTATTTAAAAATTTTACCTAAAAAATTACGTATGTCATCTCATAATTTAAAAATAGAAGAAGGACCATATGGGAGGTGTAACAAAGTCACGAAAAGCAAGAAGAAGTAACATTTCTAAGATTTTATTCTACCAAAGTTCCACGAAAGTTCGTTACATAGCCCCAGGTTCGAAAGATAAAGGTGTGATAAACGGAGAGAGAGATTTCTCTAGCAACTGACCAACCCGTTCTCTTGATCTGCAGTCCGGCTCTCTATTTATACTCAGTTTTCTAGTTATACAAGAGAATGGACATAACCAACCGGATATATCCATATTTGCAGTCCAGTCTGGTCATTTCTAAGAAGCAGTGGTCATTATCTAGAGTTCTAAAAATACTTCTACTACATGTTACCTAGCTGATAATGCTGATTCAGGTATGTACTCTGTAACATATACAGCCGTGGCATGTTGAAATGAGAGAAAGGATAGTAAACAAGATATCCATCTTGTTACAGAGGGTTAAAATTATAAGAAGTGAAAGGTATTGTTTGAAATGTAATACCAATGATATTGAGGACGGGTACCATTTTATTTTAATCTGCCCGTTGTACACGTTGTTGAGAAATACATATATAAAGAAATACTACACAAAAAAAAACAAGTTTTATAAAATTTTGTTCTTTCATGTCATCAGAAAACCACAATGAAATAAAGTTAGCAATATTTGTAAAAAAAGACCTTATCGCTAAGAAACCTATTGTAGGCCCTAAATTATCTTTAACAAGTTCATTCTAAAAAGAAAACTTTTTCTATCAGTATTAATTCTATTTGAGTATTATTCCATTATTCTTCAGTATTATTCTTCGATATGATTGATGTTTCTCTGTGCACATGTTTTTTTTTTTTTTTTGTTTTTCAACATGTAATGACATAGTCATTAGTACGGTATATTATGTAACATTCCATATTCTTCTTCATGAATTAACGGTAGGAGAGATTTGCCCATGACATGGCCCATAAGACAGTGGTTTCAAAACTCTCTTATTATGTAGGGTTCATGGTGTTATAGAAAAACGAAGTTAAAGGTTTGACAAATTACTATAAATCAGAAAGCTCCTGTAGCTCAAAACTTTTTGATGCTGAAGATAAGTATATATATTAGGATTATCAGTACATAACTATTTTTAATTCAACTTGTTACGTTTTTTGTATCTTGATGATTTTTGCACATGACTCCTTTCTGCACAAACTGCTTTCGCTCTTTTTTGTTCTGCACAAAGGTGTCAAATGCATGGCATATGATAAGAAATGAGTACCAAATGAGCAAAAAATGCTAATATGTACATCTCTTTTCAAAAAGATGTTCATATTAAACAACATGTAAAAGTTTCAGATTACACTCAAAAATCAATCAAATCAAAACCCGAATTTTCAAAGAAAATTTTATCAGGTATCGCTACCTTTCATTATTTTGTTTGGTAGGAATATACATTTTTTTTTTCTGTTTAAAGTTGTTTCCAACATTTTTTCAGTCATGTAGCATCAGATAGTGCACCTGCTCATGCATTTTCTGGAGTTCCCTTCACACTATACTCTTTCCAAGCCACTTGCTGCTACTTCTTATGAACATTGTCAAAGCAGTGTTCAGTGGTGCAAGAAAAATTGATCCGGAGGCAATAACTGTCACTGATCTTTGAAAAGAGCTTGGCCATGCTTAGTATCTGCTTTGCAACCCCTTTATTAGTAGCCCTTTATTTATATGAGCTACCTAGTGACTCACAAAAGATCAGTTGTTGCAATGATTGAACTGCTGTCGTGCCTCTTGCATTTAATGATAAATCAAATTTTCTTTTTTCCGAGAAATACAGACATTCAGATTCAGAATAAAGAAGAAAAACATTTCACTATTCGTTTTTGCTGGTCTGCTGTACAAATGAAGATTCTTGAAGTTTGCAAAATGAATTATTATGTAATTTGATCAAATGAGAATTTTGCACACTAAGACTCTCTGTTATATCCACCTTACAGGTATCCAGTTTATTTCGATTCCATTGGTTGCACTTCCAGTGCATAGCTTCAAAACTTAAAAATCATCAATGTGAGAAATAATTGCAAAGTTCTCTTTCTTTCCAGTCTGATAGGACTTTTGAGTGAACCTTCAGTTCAAATGTAATAAAGCATTGAGAGTCTTAGGATTTTTCTCTTGCCTTTTTCTTTTTATACATTTCAAAATAATTCAAAACATGACTGGCAAACTAGGCCACTGAAATAACGTAAGTGATATTTCTGCTTGCTAACATAGCTTTATGAGCACAAGATCACATTAGATGTACACACTTGGGTGTAGGACAAAAGCCCCAGAGCACAAAAGCCCCATAGGATAAAAGCCCCAAGGACGATTGCCCAATGAAACAAAAGTCCAATGTTATCTAATAAAGTAATACATCACGAGCAATTACCTCATATCCTTAGATTTGCAAACTATCTTTGGTTTTAGTGATCAATTTCCTATGTTCTAGGGCTCCACAGAGAAACATTGTGGTGCTTGAGCTGATATATTGTTTCTTGTACTCTCCTTGTTTATTTATACAACCCAAGATATGAATGATAATTATTGGAAATTACATGTGCACATTGGATAAGCAGTGACTCTTGATAATTCATGTTTTCAAAAGTCACATGTAGTAGGAACCAGTTTTTTTGCCAGTTTTGAATTATGCCATGATAATTATTGTAAATGCAAAACACGAAGGCACATGATTTCTCGACAGGATTGTTTGATAACAGGATGAACTTGATTTTACTATTGATCATTTCTATTTTATGATGATGCTTTCAAATATACAATAGGTTAATCAGAGGTAAAAAAAAAAAAAAAATACATGCAAATCAGACTGCCATTTTATCTTCGGTGTTATTCTGTGATCCTTGATAGGATTGCTAATTTAATCCTCGATATTTAATCAGCAAACTCTCTTTTTCAAAAACATACAGTGAAAAGCCAAAAAATAAAAAAGATACACATAAATTTATATCATTGGGTTTTTGTCAGTATTTCTCTTTAAAGTACATAGAGCTTTTGTCTGTTGGATATTACCCTATGCGGTTTTTTCCTATGAGGCTTTGGTCTGCATCCCACACACTCATGTATTGCGCTTTGCAACAAAGAGACTGCCACTGTTTTGTGAGAAAGACTTAATGTACAAGTTCATTGGTATAGTACGCCATTATCCTATAAAATAGTCAGGAATCCATTTGTTAAAGAATCATACCTTTTTTGAGTTATCCTGCACACAGGACATGGTGGTGCTTCTATTTGTCGAGAAATCATGTGCCTTCGTGTTTTGCATTTACAATAATTATCATGGCATAATTCAAAACTGGCAAAAAAACTGGTTCCTACTACATGTGACTTTTAATAAATTCATTCATTTTGCCTTCTCGTATCCTTTTGCAAGAGGCTTTTTTCTCAATAACTCGTCAAGTCCGTCTTTAAGACACTTTGCATACCAATTACGTTTAATCTGCAATGTTGGAAAACCAGGCTATTATAAGTTTTATAATTGTTATGCTTTTAATAATTTACAAGCACCAATAAACACCGCACGCAGCTACGTTGCATGTATTATTAAGAACTGTGCATATTTCTCGGCAAATGGTCCATAATTAGACCACTCATCATTATTGGCATGTAGTTCTTTTTTTTTTTTTTTTTAAACACGTAGTTATTTTTTAAAATTAAGAATAATATGTACTTAATTATTCAGATTGAACCTATAGGAACATACTTTACTTTACCATTTGAATAATATTAGGAAATGATCTTATCTGTACTCATTTTTCCCCTTGATTTTCAGCATTAAAAAAAATACTGCAGAGGGTTTGGTGTCAACAAAAAAAGATATAATCTATCACAATACTCATTCAGTGTTCCAAGTGTTACGGCTTAGTTGTAAGTGTACCGTCACCCTAAAATAGTAAATAAATCAAGATTATTTATTAGGGACAGAAAAAGCGTTTACCGTAATTTCATACATGCATGTGTATAGCTCATTGAAAAGCAGACACTATAGATCCAAGATCACAAAGAGGTACTTGTAGTCTGATTTTGATCTACACTGTTTCCAGAAACATCTCAATCTGTAATTAATAGCCCTTGCTCTAGAGGCTAGGAAGAAAAATTAATAGGAATACAGTCTTCCCTAAAATGAGATCAAAATGAGATCCTTATCAGAGAGAAAGTGAAATAATTTGGAAGTGGTGGTGTAAACAAAGTCTAAGTAATGATAAAATAAATACCAAGTAGGAATTATCTTCATGTTCCTGATCATATTTCATATATCTAGTATTGTAGTGCTTCACTTGGACCCTTTATGTAATATGAAAGATTGGTCAGACTACAGGTATAAGGTTGTGCAGAATGGAGTCATCTGTCACTTGATCCCCTTCTGCATAACTAGTAAGGCACTTGACTCCTTTTTGCATGTGATATTTGGATAAAAATCACTTGTATCCTTTAGACGTTGGTCAATAATTTTGTTATTTATCCTCCTTTGGAGTTGTTCTTTTGCAGGCATATAGTAGTCATTATAATAAGTTAGAAAATGCATTTAACTCAATTTTACAAAAATGTCACTTGACTACTTTCTGCATCAGGCCCACGAAATGCAGACGAAATTGCGTAAACAATAGATGGAAATTTTCACTTTCAAATTCCAATAGTATTCGTTTGATGTTTTTCAAAAGCAATAGGGTTCAAGCTGTTGATGATACAAAGCAACCGTTCAAGTTTCATAAAAATCTGACTACAAATGCAGACTGTATTGCATAAACAAGAAATGGACATTTGCAATATCAAATGGCTTCTTTTCCCGTACTGTTCGTTGGATGTTTTTCAAAGTCAATAGCGTTCAAGCTGTTGATAATACAAAGCAACTGTGTAAGTTTCCTGAAAATCTGACCACAAATGCAGACTAAACAAGCAATGGAATTTTTCACTTTCCAACGGCTATTTTGTCCAATACTGTTTTTATTTCTTTTTCAAAATCAATAAGGTTTAAGCTGTTGATCATACAAAGCAACTGTGCAAGCTTCATGAAAATCTGTCCACAAATGCATACTTTATTGTGTAAACAAGAAATGGTAATTCTTCAAATGGCTCCTTTTGGAATACTGATTGTTGGACGTTTTTTTCTTTAAAATCAATAGCGTTGAAGCTCTTGATTATACAAAGCAGCTGTGGAAGTTTCACGAAAATCTGACCATAAATGCAGACTTTATTGTGATAGTAAGAAATGGAAATTTGCAACTTCAAATGGCTACTTTTCCTGTACTCTTTGTAGGATTTTTTTCAAAATCATTACGGATTATGCTGTTGATGATAAAAAGCAACTATATAAATCTCATGAAAATCTGACTACAAATGCAGATTTTATTGCGTAAACAAGAAATGTAAATTTGAAATTTCACATGGCTACTTTTCCCGTAGTATTTGTTTGTGTGTGTGTGTTTTTTTTTTTTTTTAAATCAATAGGGTTCAATCTGTTGATGATACAAAGCAACTTTGCAAGTTCAATGAAAATCTGACCATAAATGCAGACTTTATTGCGTAAACAAGAATTGGCTATTTTCAACTTCAAATGACTACTTTTACCGTACTGTTTGTTGGATTTCTTTTTTTCAAAATCAATAGGGATTAAGCTAATATTAATACAAATGCAGACAAGAAATGGAAATTTGGAACTTCAAATGGCTACTTTTCCTGTATTGTTTGTTGATTTTTTTTTTCTCAATCAATAGCGTTCAAGGCGTTGATGATACAAAGCAACTATACAAAATTCATAAAAATCTGAATACAAATGCAGAGAGGAAATGTAGAAAACAAAAAATGGAAATTTCCAAATTCAAATGGTAACTTCTCCCCTACCGTTTTCAGAGGATTTTGTTGAAAATTAGTAGCATTCAAGCTGTTGATGATACAAAGCAACTGTGCAAGTTTCATGAAAATCTGACTACAAATGCAGACTTTATTGCGTAAACAAAAAATGGAAATTTGCAACTTAAAATGGCTACTTTTCCGATATTGTAAGTTAGATTTATTTCAAAATCAATAGTGTTTAAGCTGCTGCTGATACAAAGCAACTGTGTAGGTCGGATGAAAATCTGATTACAAATCCAGATTTTATTGCGTAAACTAGAAATGGAACTTCAAATGGCTACTTTTCACGTACTATTTGTCTGTGGTTTGTTTTAATCAATAGGGTTCTGTTGATATTACAAAGCAACTATAGAAGTTTCATGAAAATATGACTACAAATGCAGACTTTGTTGCGTAAACAAGATATGGAAATTTGAAAATTGAAATGGCTACTTTTCGAGTATTGTTTGTTAGATTTATTTGAAAATTAATAGCATTCACAAGCTGTTGATGATACAAAGCAATTGCGCAAGATTCATGAAAATCCGACTACAAATGCAGACTTTATTGCGTAAACAAGAAATGGAAATTTGCAACTTCAAATGGCTCCTTTTCACCGTACTATTCGTTGGATGTTTTTGAAAATCAATGGGGTTCAAGCTGTTCATGATACAAGCTGTTGATGATACATAGCAACTATACAAGTTTCATGAAAATCTGACCACAAATGCAGACTTTATTGCATAAACAAGAAATGGAAATTTACAAATTCAAATGGCTACTTTTCCCGTACTGTTTGTTGGATGTTTTTAAACATCAACAGGGCTCTAGCTGTTGATGATAGAAGCTGTTGATGATACAAAGCAACTGTGCAAGTTTCCTTAAAATCTGACCACTAATGCAGACTTTAAGAGACTTAAGAAGAAATGGAAATTTTCATTTTCAAATGGCCACTTTTCCAATACTGTTTTTCATTTCTTTTTCAAAATCAATAAGGTTCAAGCTGTTGATCATACAAAGGAACTGTGGAAGTTTCATGAAAATGTGACCACAAATGCAGACTTTATTGTCTAAACAATAAAAAATGGAAATTTGCTATTTGAAATTGTTACTTTTCCCGTACTGTTTGTAGGAGATTTTCAAAATCAATAGGGTTCAAGCTGTTGATGATACAAAGCAACTATTCAAGTTTCATGAAAATCTGACTACAAATGCAGACTTTATTGCGTAAACAAGAAATGGAAATTTTCAACTTCAAATGGCTACTTTTTTTATACGCCCGTCGAAGACGGGACGTATTATGGGATCACCCATGCCGTAATGGGGTCCTGGCGTGCAGGCGGGCGGGTGGGAACCGTCCAGTTCTTTGTCTGGAGCATAACTTTATCAATTCCAAACCGATTGACTTGAACCTTGGCATTTGTGCAAGAATTGTAACTCTACATCGTGCTGTCTTTGAGTTATTTCCCTTTGATCATTTTTACAGCATTTAGTGCTTGTACGGAATATAACTTTGTCATTTCAGGTCATGCATACCAAGTTTGAAGTCGTTCTGACTTGAGATGACAAAGTTATATTCCAGACAAGCACTAAATGCTGTAAAAATGTCGATCAAAGGGAAATAACTCAAAGACAGCACGAGGTAGAGTAATAATTCTTGCACACTGCACTTCCAAATATTGCAACAAATAAGCATACCATATTTCAAGTCATTTCTACTTAAGATGACAAAGTTATGCTCCGGACAAGCAAGAAAAGCTGTAAAAATTAAGATCAAAGAGGGAATAACTCTAAATTCTTGCCAGGAAGAGTTATGATTCTTGTGCACTCCACTCCGTAATTTTTCAACAAACATGCATACCGAATTTGAAGATGTTCAGACCAGAAGATGGCAAAATTATATTCCGGAGAAGCAGAAAATGCTGTAAAAATGACGATCAAAGGGAAATAACTCAAAGACAGCATGAGGTAGATTTATGGTTCTTTCGCACTGCACTCAGTAATTTTTCAACAATCATGCATACCAAATTTGAAGATGTTCAGACTAGAGATCGCAAAGTTATATTCCGGACAAGCAGAAAATGTTGTAAAAATGACGATCAAAGGGAAATAACTCAAAGACAGCATGTGGTAGAGTTATGGCTCTTTCGCACTGCACTCCGTATTATTGCAACAAACACAAATGCCAAGTTTCAAGGCGGACAGGAGATGACAAAATTAAGCTCCCGACAAAGAACTGGACTGTAAAAATGAAGATCAAAGTGGAAATACTCAAATTCCGCACTAGGTAGAGTTACAATTCTTGCGCAATGCTCTTGCAAATATTGCAACAAATAAGCATACCATATTTCAAGTCATTCCTACTTAAGATGACAAAGTTATTCTCCGGACAAGCAAGAAATGGTATAAAATTAAGATCAAAGGGATAATAACTCAAAATTCTTCCTAGGGTTTATTAGACTATGAGCCAGCAGGGTGTTTGCTACCCCATGGGGGAATTTTCCGGACTATTTTTTTCTTGAGCCCCAATGTCTCCTGAGCACAGTCCTAAAGTCTGCCACCTGGCAAGTGGCGCTTTTGGAAGTTATAGAGGTCAAAGTTCATCAAGTGCACCTCTAACCCTAACCTTAGAAGTTGATCCTCTATTGCCAATTTGTTGGAAATTTTATACCCTTTGAAAGTTCTAAATGATCTCAGGTAATGTAATAAGCTTATATTTAGATAATTCTTTGCGTTTCTAAAAAAATAAAAGGAATTTGATGCAAATCAAAGCACTGACAGCAGTATTTAAACAAAAACGTAGTCCCGAAAATTCCCCCGGGGGGGGGGAGCAAACACCCTGCTGGCTCATGGTCTAATAACACGTCCTAGCTCGAATTTTGAATTATTCCCCCTTTGATCTTAATTTTTATGGGATTTATTCCTTGTCCGGAGCATAACTTTGTCATCTTAAGTAGGAATGACTTTAAATATGGTATGCTTATTTGTTGCAATATTTGGAAGTGCAGTGCGCAAAAATTGTAACCCTACCTTGTGCTATCTTTGAGTTATTTCCCTTTCATCGTCATTTTTACAGCATTTAGTGCTTCTCCGGAATATAACTTTGTCATCTTAAGTCAGAACCACTTCAAAATTGGTATGCATTTTTATTGCCATATTACGGAGTACAGTGCGCAAGAACAATAACTCTACCTAGCTCGGATTGTGAGTAATTCGACTTTCATCTTCATTTTTACAGTCCAGCTCTTTGTCCGGAGCTTAACTTTATCATCTCCAGTCCGATTGAACTTGAAACTCTGCATTTGTGTTTGTTGCAATAATACGGAGTGCAGTGCGAAAGAGCCATAACTCTACCTGATGCTGTCTTTGAGTTTTATCCCTTTGATCGTCATTTTTACAGCATTTTCTGCTTGTCAGGAATATAACTTTGCCATCTCTAGTCTAAACATCTTCAAATTTGGTATGCATGATTGTTGAAAAATTACGGAGTGTAGTCATAACACTTTCTAACACGAATTTTGAGTTATTCCCCCTTTGATGTTCATTTTTATAGCATTTCTTGACTTGTCCGGAGAATAACTTTGTCGTCTTAAGTAGAAATGACGTGAAATATGGTATGCTTATTTGTTGCAATATTTGGAAGTGCAGTGCGCAAGAATTGTAACCCTACCTCGTGCTGTCTTTGAGTTATTTCCCTTTCATCGTCATTTTTACAGCATTTAGTGCTTGTCCGGAATATAACTTCAAATGGGTACTTTTCCTGTACTATTTGTGTGGGCGTTTTTTTCTTTTTTTTAAATCAATAGTGATCAAGCTGTTGATCATAAAAAGGAACTGTAGAAGTTTCATAAAAATCTGACCACAAATGGCGACTTTTTTGCGTAAACAAGAAATGGAAGATTTCACCTTGACATGGCTACTTTTCTAATACTGTATATTGCATTTTTTTTGTCTTAATCGATACCGTTAAAACTGTCGATGATACAAAGCAACTGTGCAAGTTTCATGGAAATCTGACTACAAATGCAGGCTTTATTCCATAAACAAGAAATGAAAATTTGCAAATTCAAATGGCTACTTTCCAGTAGTGTTTGTTAGGTTTATTTCAAAATGAATAGTGTTCAAACTGTTGATGATCCAAAGCAACTGTGCAAGTTTCATGAAAATCTGATTACAAATGCAGACTTTATTGCATAAAGAAAAAATGTAAATTTGCAAATTCAAATGACTGCTTTTCCAGTACTGTCTGTTAGATTTATTTCAAAATCAATATGATTCAAGCTGTTGATGATACAAAGCAACTGTGCAAATTTCATGAAAATCTGACCGCAAATGCCGACTTTATTGCGTAAAAAAGTAATGTAAATTTGCAACTTTAAATGGCTGCTTTTCCAGTACTGTCTTTTAGATTAATTTCAAAATTAATAGCGTTCAATCTGTTGATGACACAAAGCAACTGTGCAAGGTTCATGCGAATCTGACTACAAATGCAGACTTTATTGCGTAAACAAGAAATGGATATTTTCAACTTCAAATGGCTACCTTTTCCGTACTGTTTGTTGGATTTTTCCAAATCAATATGATTCAAGCTGTTGATGATACAAAGCAACCGTTCAAGTTTCATAAAAATCTAACTACATATGCAGACTTTAGTGCATAAACAAGAAATGGATATTTGCAATATCAAATGGCTTCTTTTCCTGTACTGTTCGTTGGATGTTTTTCAAAATCAATAGCGTTTAAGCTGTAGATGATAGAAAGCAACTATGGAAGTTTCCTGAAAATCTGACCACTAATGCAGACATTATAGCCTAAACATGAAATGGAAATTTTCACTTTCAAATGGCTACTTTCCAATACTGTTTTTTATTTCTTTTTCAAAAATCAATAAGGTTCAAGCTGTTGATCATACAAAGCAACTATAGAAGTTTCATGAAAACCTGACCACAAATGCAGATTTTATTGCGTAAATAAGAAATGGAAATGTTCAAATTCAAATGGCTACTTTTTTATATGCCCGTCGAATTCGGGACGTATTATGGCATCATCGATGGCGTACGACGTCCAGGCGGGTTTTCGGTGGGGCAGGCGGGCGGCGTCCAGTTCTTTGTCCGGAGCATAACTTTGTCATCTCCAGTCCGCTTGACTTGAAACTTTGCATTTGTGTTTGTTGTAATAATACGGAGTGCAGTGCGAAAGAACCATAACTCTATCTCATGCTGTCTTTGAGTTATGTCCCTTTGATCGTCATTTTTACAGTATTTTCTGCTTGTCCGGAATATTACTTTGCCATCTCTAGTCTGAACATCTTCAAATTTGGTATGCATGATTGTTGAAAAATTACGGAGTGGAGTGCACAATAACCATAACTCTTCCTAGCACGAATTTTGAGTTTTTCCCTCTTTGATGTTCATTTTTATAGCATTTCTTGCTTGTCCGGAGCATAACTTTGTCATCTTAAGTAGGAATGACTTGAAATATGGTATGCTTATTCGTTGCAATATTTGGAAGTGCATTGCGCAAGAATTGTAACCCTACCTCGTGCCGTCTTTGAGTTATTTTCCTTTGATCATCTTTTTTACTGCATTTAGTGCTTGTCTGGAATATAACTTTGTCATCTCAAGTCAGAAAGACTTCAAACTTGGTATGCCTGTTTGTTGCCATATTACGGAGTACAGTGCACAAGAACAATAACTCTACCTAGGGTGGATTTTGAGTAATTCCACTTTCATTTTCATTTTTACAGTTAATTTTTTTCTCCGGAGCTTGACTTTGTCATCTCCAGTCCGATTGACTTGAAACTCTGCATTTGTGTTTGTTGCAGTAATACGGAGTGCAGTGCGAAAGAACCAAAACTCTACCTCTTGCAGTCTTTGAGTTATTTCCCTTTGATTGTCATTTTTACAGCATTTTTTTGCTTGTCCCGAATATAACTTTGCCATATCTAGTCTGAATATCTTCAAATTTGGTATGCATGATTATTGAAAAATTACGGAGTGCAGTCATAACATTTTCTAGCACGAATTTTGAGTTATTGCCCCTCTGATGTTCATTTTTATAGCATTTCTTGACTTGTCCGGAGAATAACTTTGTCATCTTAAGTAGAAATGACGTGAAATTGTAACCCTACCTCGTGCTGTAGAAATGACGTGAAATATGGTATGCTTATTTGTTGCAATATTTGGAAGTGCAGTGCGCAAGAATTGTAACCCTACCTCGTGCTGTCTTTGAGTTATTTCCCTTTCATCGTCATTTTTACAGCATTCAGTGCTTGTCCGGAATATAACTTCAAATGGGTACTTTTCCTGTACTATTTGTGTGTGTTTTTTTTTCTTTTTATTAAATCAGTAGTGTTCAAGCTGTTGATGGAACTGTAGAAGTTTCATAAAAATCTGACCACAAATGGCGACTTTATTGCGTAAACAAGAAATGGAAGTTTTCACCTTTATGTGGCTACTTTTCTTATACTGTATATTGCAATTTTTCTGTCTTAATCGATACCGTTCAAACTGTCGATGATACAAAACGACTGTGCAAGTTTCATGGAAATCTGATTACAAGTACAGACTTTATTGCGTAAACAAGAAAGCAAATTATGTTGCATAAACAAGAAATGGAAATTTTCAACTTCAAACGGGTACTTTTCTCGTACTAATTATGGGATTTTTTTGTCAAAATCAATAGGGTTCAAGCTGTTGATGATACAAAGGAGGTAATGCAGACTTTATTGCGTAAACAAGAAATGGAAATTTGGAACTTCAAATGGCTACTTTTCCAATACTGTATGTTGCATTTTTTTTCTTAATCGATAGCCTTCAAGCTGTCCATGATACAAAGCAACAGTGCAAGTTTCATGAAAATCTGACTACAAATGCAGACTTTATTGCGTAAACAAGAAATGGAAGTTTGCAATATCAAACGGCTACTTTTGCAATACTGTTTGTTAGATTTAAGGTAGTGAACCCGTAATAGAAAACAGCTATTTCCCCTATAATATTATCCTACAAAATTTGCTATGATTAAAAATGCGTATTATTGTACAACTTTAACCGAGCCACTTTTTTCTTTTTTTCCTATAAAGACTTATCAATTATAAATCTAAAACCACTATATTCTCATTACAAAGGGAGATAATAATTACCACCCCTAAACAATAGGGTTCAAGCTGTTGATAATACAAAGCAGCTGTGCAAGTTTCATAAAAATCTGACCACAAATGCAGAATAAATTGCATAAACAAGAAAAGGAAATTTTAAAATTCAAATGGCTACTTTTCCCGTACTGTTTGTAGGATTTTTTTTCAAAATGAATAGGGTTCAAGCTGTTCATGATACAAAGCAACTGTGCAAGTTTCATGAAAATCTAACTACAAATGCAGACTTAATTGCGTAAACAAGAAATGGAAATTTTCAAATTCAAATGGCTACTTTTTACCGTACTGTTCGTTGGATGTTTTTCAAAATCAATGGGTTCTAGCTGTTGATCATACAAAGCACCTACACAAGTTTCATGAAAATCTGACTACAAATGCAGACTTTTTTGAGTAAACAAGAAATGGAAATTTGCAAATTCAAATGGCTACTTTTCCAACACTGTTTGTTAAATTTATTTCAAAATCAATAGCGCACAAGTTGTTGATGATAGAAAGCAACTGTGCAAGTTTCATGAAAATCTGACTACAAATGCAAACTTTATTGCGTAAACAAAAAATGGATATTTTCAACTTCAAATGGCTACCTTTAACATATTCTTTCTTGGATATTTTTCAAAATCAATAGGATTTAAGCTGTTGATGATACAAAGCAACTGTGCAAGTTTAATGAAAATCTGACTACAAATGCAGACTTTATTGCGTAAACAAGAAATGGATATTTTCAAATTCAAATGGCTACTTTTACTATACTCTTTGTTGGATTTTTTTCAAAATCAATAGGCTTTAAGCTGTTGATAATACAAAGCAACTATAAAAGTTTCATGAAAAGTTGAATACAAATGCAGACTTTATTGCGTAAACAAGAATTGGAATTTGAAACTTCAAATGGGTACTTTTCCTGTACTATTTGTATGTTTTTTTTTTAAATCAATAGTGTTCAAGCTGTTGATGATACAAAGGAACTATAGAAGTTTCGTAAAAATCTGACCACAAATGCCGACTTTATTGCGTAAACAAGAAATAGTAATTTATACCTTCAAATGGCTACTTTTCCAATACTGTATGTTGCATTAATTTTTCTTAATCGATAGCGTTCAAGCTGTCGATAATACAAAGCAACTGTGCAAGTATCATAAAAATCTGACTACAAGTGCAGACTTTATTGCGTAAACAAGAAATGGAAGTTTGCAATATCAAATAGCTACTTTTTCAATACTGTTTGTTAGATTTAATTCAAAATCAATAGGGTTCAAGCCGTTGATGATACAAAGCACCTATGCAAGTTTCATGAAAATCTGACTACAAATGCAGATTATATTGCGTAAACAAGAAATGGAAATTTTCAACTTCAAACGGGTACTTTTCCTGTACTAATTATTGGATTTTTTTGTCAAAATCAATAGGGTTCAAGCTGTTGATGATACAAAGCAACTATACAAGTTTCATGAAAATCTGAATACAAATGCAGACTTTATTGCGTAACAAAAAGTGGAAATATGGAACTTCAAATGGCTACTTTTCCTGTACTGTTTGTTGGATTTTTCTTCGAAATCAATAGCGTTCAAACTGTGATGATACAAAGCAACTATACAAGTTTTATGAAAATCTGACTACAAATGCAGACTTAATAGCGTAAACAAGAAAAGGAAATCCTTCAAATGGCTACTTTTCCAGAATGGTTTGTTGGATTTTTTTCAGAATCATGAAGGGTTCAAGCTGTTGATGATACAAAGCAACTGTGCAAGTTTCATAAAAATCTGACTACAAATGGAGACTTTATTGCGTAAACACGAAATGGAAATTTGCAAATTCAGATGGCTAATTATCCCGTACCATTTCTGTTTTTCTTTTTTTTTTTTTTCAATCAATACGGTTCAATCTGTTGATATTACAAAGCAACTGTAGAAGTTTCATGAAAATCTGATTACAAATGCAGACTTTATTCCATAAACAAGAAATGGAAATTTGCAAATTCAAATGGTTACTTTTCCAGTAGTGTTTGTTAGATTTATTTCAAAATCAATAGTGTTCAAGCTGTTGATGATACAAAGCAACTGTGCAAGTTTCATGAAAATCATATTACAAATGCAGACTTTATTGCGTAAAGAAGTTGTAAATTTGCAATTTCAAATGGCTCCTTTTCCAGTACTGATTTTTATATTAATTTCAAAATTAATAGCGTTCAAGCTGTTGATGACACAAAGCAACCGTTCAAGTTTCATAAAAATCTGACTACAAATGCAGACTTTATTGCATAATCAAGAAATGGATATTTGCAATATCAAATGTCTTCTTTTCTTCTACTGTTTGTTGGACGTTTTTCAAAATCAATAGCGTTTAAGCTGTTGATGATAGAAAGCAACTATGCAAGTTTCCTGAAAATCTGACCACTAATGCAGACATTATAGCCTAAACATGAAATGGAAATTTTCACTTTCAAATGGCTACCTTTCCAATACTGTTTTTTATTTCTTTTTCAAAATCAATAAGGTTCAAGCTGTTGATCATACAAAGGAACTGTGGAAGTTTCATGAAAATCTGACCACAAATGCAGACTTTATTGTGTAAACAAGAAATGAAAATTTGCTAATTCAAATGGTTACTTTTCCCGTACTGTTTGTAGGAGATTTTCAAAATCAATAGGTTTCAAGCTGTTGATGA
Source organism: Hippopus hippopus (assembly GCA_946811185.2). NCBI lineage: Eukaryota > Metazoa > Mollusca > Bivalvia > Cardiida > Cardiidae > Hippopus > Hippopus hippopus. Next base: position 51,543,321 of record OX328102.1, on the reverse strand, counting down.
TACAAAGCAACAATACAAGTTTGATGAAAATCTGACCACAAATGCAGACTTTATTGCGTAAACAAGAAATGGAAGTTTGCAATATCAAATGGCTACTTTTCCAATACTGTTTGTTAGATTTAAGGTAGCGGACCCGTAATAGAAAACAGCTATTTCCACTATAATATTATCCTACAAAATTTGCTATGATTAAAAATGCGTATTATTGTACAACTTTAACCGAGCCACTTTTTTCTTTTCTTCCTATTAAGACTTATCAATTATAAATCTAAAACCACTATATTCTCATAACAAAGGGAGATAATAATTACCTCCCTTCTCTAGAGACTAACAAAAGTATCAACAAATAATTTCAAGATAGACATCAAAGGAATTTCTGGTCGGTTGAAAATCTGCAAATTTATTATATCAGTATAAATCCTGATTTATCAACTATAAAGAAATTTTATTCCATTTTGCACTAAAAGCGTTAGGGGTCAACTACCTTAATCAATAGGATTCAAGCTGTTGATAATACAAAGCACCTGTGCAAGTTTCATAAAAATCTGACCACAAATGCAGAATAAATTGCATAAACAAGAAAAGGAAATTTTCAACTTCAAATGGCTAGTTTTCCCGAACTGTTTGTTGGATTTTTTTTCAAAATGAATAGGGTTCAAGCTGTTCATGATACAAAGCAACAGTGCAAGTTTCATGAAAATCTAACTACAAATGCAGACTTTATTGCGTAAACAAGAAATGGAAATTTTCAAATTCAAATGGCTACTTTTCACCGTACTTTCGTTGGATATTTTTCAAAATCAATGGGTTCTAGCTGTTGATCATACAAAGCACCTACACAAGTTTCATGAAATTCTGACTACAAATGCAGACTTTATTGAGTAAACAAGAAATGGAAATTTGCAAATTCAAATGGCTACTTTTCCAACACTGTTTGTTAGATTTATTTCAAAATCAATAGCGTTTAAGTTGTTGATGATAGAAAGCAACTGTGCAAGTTTCATGAAAATCTGACTACAAATGCAAACTTTATTGCGTAAACAAAAAATGGATATTTTCAACTTCAAATGGCTACTTTTAACATACCCTTTCTTGGATATTTTTCAAAATCAATAGGATTTAAGCTGTTGATGATACAAAGCAACTGTGCAAGTTTAATGAAAATCTGACTACAAATGCAGACTTTATTGCGTAAACAAGAAATGGATATTTTCAAATTCAAATGTCTACTTTTACCATACTCTTTATTGGATTTTTTTCGAAATCAATAGGCTTTAAGCTGTTGATGATAGAAAGCAACTGTGCAAATTTCCTGAGAATCTAACCACAAATGACGACTTTCTTGCATAAAGAATTTATGTAAATTTGGAACTTCAAATGGCTATTTTTCCAATACTGTATGTTGCATTTTTTTTCTTAATCGATAGCCTTAAAGCTGTCGATGATACAAAGCAACAGTGCAAGTTTCATGAAAATCTGACTACAAATGCAGACTTTATTGCGTAAACAAAAAGTGGAAATTTGGAACTTCAAATGGGTACTTTTCCTGTACTATTTGTATGTTTTTTTTTTTTAAATCAATAGTGTTCAAGCTGTTGATCATACAAAGGAACTATAGAAGTTTCATAAAAATCTGACCACAAATGCCGACTTTATTGCGTAAACAAGAAATGGAAATTTTCACCTTCAAATGGCTACTTTTCCAATACTGTATGTTGCAATATTTTTTCTTAATCAATAGCGTTCAAGCTGTGATGATACAAAGCAACTATACAAGTTTTATGAAAATCTGACTACAAATGCAGACTTAATTTCGTAAACAAGAAAAGGAAATCCTTCAAATGGCTACTTTTCTAAGACGGTTTGATACAAAGCAACTGTGCAAGTGTCATAAAAATCTGACTACAAATGGAGACTTTATTGCGTAAATACGAATTGGAAATTTGCAAGTTCAAATGACTACTTTTCCAGTAGTGTTTGTTAGATTTATTTAAAAATCAATAGTGTTCAAGCTGTTGATGATACAAAGCAACTGTGCAAGTTTCATGAAAATCTGATTACAAATGCAGACTTTATTGTGTAAAGAAAAAATGTAAATTTGCAAATTCAAATGGCTGCCCTCAAGTACTATCTGTTAGATTTATTTCAAAATCAATAGCTTTCAAGCTGTTTATGATACAAAGCAACTGTACAAATTTCATGAAAATCTGACCACAAATGCCGACTTTATTGCGTAAAAAAGTTATGTAAATTTGCTATTTCAAATGGCTACTTTTCCAGTACTGTCTTTTAGATTAATTTCAAAATTAATAGCGTTCAAGCTGTTGATGACACAAAGCAACTGTGTAAGGTTCATGCGAATCTGACTACAAATGCAGACTCTATTGCGTAAACAAGAAATGGATATTTTCATCTTCAAATGGCTACTTTTTCCGTACTGTTTGTTGGATTTTTCCAAATCAATATGATTCAAGCTGTTGATGATACAAAGCAACCGTTCAAGTTTCATAAAAATCTAACTACATATGCAGACTTTAGTGCATAAACAAGAAATGGATATTTGCAATATCAAATGGCTTCTTTTCCTCTACAGTTCGTTGGATGTTTTTCAAAATCAATAGCGTTTAAGCTGTTGATGATAGAAAGCAACTATGCAAGTTTCCTGAAAATCTGACCACTAATGCAGACATTATAGCCTAAACATGAAATGGAAATTTTCACTTTAAATGGCTACTTTTCCAATACTGTTTTTTATTTCTTTTTCAAAATCAATCAGGTTCAAGCTGTTGATCATACAAAGGAACTGTGGAAGTTTCATGAAAATCTGACCACAAATGCAGACTTTATTGTGTAAACAAGAAATGGAAATTTGCTAATTCAAATGGTTACTTTTCCCGTACTGTTCGTAGGAGATTTTCAAAATCAATAGGTTTCAAGCTGTTGATGATACAAAGCAACTATACAAGTTTCATGAAAATCTGACCACAAATGCAAACTTTATTGCGTAAACAAGAAACGGAAATTTTCAACTGGAAATTGCTACTTTTTTATATGCCCGTCGAATTCGGGACGTATTATGGGATCACCAATGGCGTGCGGGGGTCCAGGCGGCTTCCGACGGGCAGGCGGGCGGCGTCCAGTTCTTTGTCCGGAGCATAGCTTTGTCATCTCCAATCCGATTGACTTGACACTCTGCATTTGTGTTTGTTGTGATAATACGGTGCGAAAGAACCATAAATCTGCCTCATGCTGTCTTTGAGTTATTTCCCTTTGATCGTCATTTTTACAGCATTTTCTGCTTGTCCGGAATATAACTTTGCCATCTCTAGTCTGAACATCTTCAAATTTGGTGTGCATGATTGTTGAAAAATTACGGAGTGGAGTGCACAATAACCATAACTCTTCCTAGCACGAATTTTGAGTTTTTCCCTCTTTGATGTTCATTTTTATAGCATTTCTTGCTTGTCCGGAGCATAACTTTGTCATCTTAAGTAGGAATGACTTGCAATATAGAATGTTTATTTGTTGCAATATTTGGAAGTGCAGTGCGCAAGAATTGTAACCCTACCTCGTGCTGTCTTTGAGTTATTTCCCTTTGATCATCTTTTTTACTGCATTTAGTGCTTGTCCGGAATGTAACTTTGTCATCTCAAGTCAGAAAGACTTCAAACTTGGTATGCATGTTTGTTGCCATATTACGGAGTACAGTGCGCAAGAACAATAACTCTATCTAGCGTGGATTTTGAGTAATTCCACTTTCATCTTCATTTTTAAAGTCCAGTTTTTTTTCCGGAGCTTGACTTTGTCATCTCCAGTCCGATTGAGCTTGAAACTCTGCATTTGTGTTTGTTGCAATAATACGGAGTGCAGTGCGAAAGAACCATAACTCTACCTGATGCTGTCTTTGAGTTTTTTTCCCTTTGATCGTCATTTTTACAGCATTTTCTGCTTGTCCGGAATATAACTTTGCCATCTCTAGTCTGAACATCTTCAAAGTTGGTATGCATGATTGTTGAAAAATTACTGAGTGCAGTGCACAATAACCATAACTCTTTCTAGCACGAATTTCGAGTTATTCCCTCTTTGATGTTAATTTTTATAGCATTTCTTGCTTGTCCCGAGCATAACTTTGTCATCTTAAGTAGAAATGACGTGAAATATGGTATGTGTATTTGTTGTAATATTTGGAAGTGCAGTGCGCAAGAATTGTAACTTTACCTCGTGCTGTCTTTGAGTTATTTCCATTTGATCATCCAGTTCACTGCATTTAGTGCTTGTCCGGAATATAACTTTGTAATCTCAAGTCAGAACGACTTCCAACTTGGTATGCATTTTTTGTTGCAGTGTTACGGAGTACAGTGCACAAGAACAATAACTCTACCTAGCTCGGATTGTGAATAATTCCACTTTCATCTTCACTTTCACCTTAACTTTATCATCTGCAGTCCGATTGAACTTGAAACTCTGCATTTGTGTTTGTTGCAATAATACGGAGTGCAGTGCGAAAGAACCATAACTCTACCTGATGCTGTCTTTGAGTTTTTTCCCTTTGATCGTCATTTTTACAGCATTTTCTGCTTGTCCGGAATATAACTTTGCCATCTCTAGTCTAAACATCTTCAAATTTGGTATGCATGATTGTTGAAAAATTACGGAGTGCAGTCATAACACTTCCTAGGACGAATTTTGACTTATTCCCCCTTTGATCTTCATTTTTATAGCATTTCTTTTCTTGTCCGGAGAATAACTTTGTCATCTTAAGTAGAAATGACGTGAAATTGTAACCCAACCTCGTGCTGTCTTTGAGTTATTTCCCTTCCATCATCATTTTTACAGCATTTAGTGCTTGTCGGGAATATAACTTCAAATGGGTACTTTTCCTGTACTATTTGTGTGTGTGTGTTTTTTGTTTTTGTTTTGTTTTAAAATCAATAGTGATCAAGCTGTTGATCATACAAAGGAACTGTAGAAGTTTCATAAAAATCTGACCACAAATGCCGACTTTATTGCGTAGAGAAGAAATGGAATTTTTCACCTTGATATGTCTACTTTTCTAATAATGTATGTTGCATTTTTTTTTGTCTTAATCGATACCGTTAAAACTGTCGATGATACAAAGCAACTGTGGAACTTTCATGGAAATCTGACTACAAGTACAGACTTGATTGCGTAAACAAGAAATGGAAGTTTGCAATATCAAATAGCTACTTTTTCAATACTGTTTGTTAGATTTAATTCCAAATCAATAGAGTTCAAGCTGTTGATGATACAAAGCAACTGTGCAAGTTTCATGAAAATCTGACCAGAAAGGCAGACTTTATTGCGTAAACAAGAAATGGAAATTTTCAACTTCAAATGGCTACTTTTTTATATGCACGTCGAATTCGGGACGTATTATGGGATCACTGATGGCGTACGGACGTCCAGGCGCGCTTCCAGCGGACAGGCGGGCGGCGTCCAGTTCTTTGTCCGGAGGATAACTTTGTCATCTCCAGTCCGATTGACTTGAAACTTGGCATTTGTGTTTGTTGCAATAATACGGAGTACAGTGCGAAAGAACCATAACTCTACCTCGTGCAGTCTTTGAGTTATTTCCCTTTGCTCGTCATTATTACAGCCTTTTCTGCTTGTCCGGAATTTAACTTTGTCATCTCTAGTCTGAACATCTTCAAATTTGGTATGCATGATTGTTGAAAAATTACTGAGTGTAATGCACAACCACCATAACTCTTCCTGTCACGAATTTTGAGTTTTTCCCTCTTTGATGTTCATTTTGATAGCATTTCTTGCTTGTCCGAAGATTAACTTTGTCATCTTGAGTAGGAATGACTTGAAATATAGAATGCTTATTTGTTGCAATATTTGGAAGTGCAGTGCGCAAGAATTGTAACTCTACCTCGTGCTGTCTTTGAGTTATTTCCCTGTGATGGACATTTTTACAGCATTTAGTGCTTGTCCGGAATATAACTTTGTCATCTCAAGTCAGAACGACTTCAAATTTGGTATGCATGTTTGTTGCCATATTACGGAGTACAGTGCGCAAGAACAATAACTCTACCTAGCTCGGATTGTGAGTAATTCCACTTTCGTCTTCATTTTTACAATCCAGTTTTTTGACCAAAGCTTAACATTGTCATCTCCATTCCGATTGACTTGAAACTTGGCATTTGTGTTTGTTGCAATAATACGGAGTGCAGTGCGAAAGAACTATAAATCCACCTCGTGCATTCCTTGAGTTATTTCCCTTTCATCGTCATTTTTACAGCATTTTCTGCTTCTCCGGAATATAACTTTGCCATCTCTAGTCTGAACATCTTCAAATTTGGAATGCATAATTGTTCAAAAATTACGGAGTGGAGTGCACAATAACCATAACTCTTCCTAGCCCGAATTTTGAGTTTTTCCCTCTTTGATGTTCATTTTTATAGCATTTCTTGCTTGTCCGGAGCATAACTTTGTCATCTTAAGTAGGAATGACTTGAAATATGGAATTCTTATTTGTTGCAATATTTGGAAGTGCATTGCGCAAGAATTATAACTCTACCTCGTGCTGTCTTTGAGTCATTTCCCTTTGATCATTCTTTTTACTGCATTTAGTGCTTGTCCGGAGCATAACTTTGTCGTTTTAAGTAGGAATGATTTGAATTATGGTATGCTTATTTGTTGCAATATTTGGAAGTACAGTGCGCAAGAATTGTAACTCTACCTCCTGCTGCCTTTGAGTTATTTCCCTTTCATCCATCTTTTTACAGCATTTAGTGCTTGTCCGGAATATAACTTTGCCATCTTAAGTAGGAATGACCTGAAATATGGTATGCTTACTTGTTGCAATATTTGGAAGTGCAGTGTGGAAGAACTGTAACCCTACCTCGTGCTGTCTTTGAGTTATTTCCCTTTGATCGTCATTTTTACAGCATTTAGTGCTTGTCCGGAATATAACTTTGTCATCTCAAGTCAGAAAGACTTCAAACTTGGTATGCATATTTGTTGCCATATTACGGAGTACAGTGCGCAAGAACAATAACTCTACCTAGCGCAGATTTGGAGTAATTCCACTTTCATCTTCATTTTTACAATCCAGTTTTTTGTCCGGAGCTAAACTTTGTCATCTACAGTCCGATTGACTTGAAACTTGGCATTCATGTTTGTTGCAATAATACGGAGTGCAGTGCGAAAGAACTATAACTCTACCTCATGCTGTCTTTGAGTTATTTCCCTTTGATTGTCATTTTTACAGCATTTTCTGCTTGTCCGGAATATAACTTTGCCATCTCTAGTCTGAACATCTTCAAATTTGGTATGCGTGATTGTTGAAAAATTACTGAGCGCAGTGCACAATCACCATAACTCTTCCTAGCACGAATTATGAGTTATTCCCACTTTGATCTTCATTTTTATAGCATTTCATGCTTGTCCCGAGCATAACTTTGTCATCTTAAGTAGGAATGATTTGAAATATGGAATGCTAATTTGTTGCAATATTTGGAAGTACAGTACGCAAGAAATGTAACTCTACCTCCTGCTGTCTTTCAGTTATTTCCCTTTGATGGACATTTTTACAGCATTTAGTGCTTGTCCGGAACATAACTTTGTCATCTCAAGTCAGAAAGACTTGAAACTTGGTATGCATGTTTGTTGCCATGTTACCCAGTACAGTGCGCAAGAACAATAACTCTACCTAGCTCGGATTGTGAGTAATTCGACTTCCATCTTCATTTTTACAGTCCAGTTCTTTGTCCGGAGCTTAACTTTGTCATCTCCAGTCCGATTGAACTTGAAACTCTGCATTTGTATTTGTTGCAATAATTCGGATTGCAGTGCAAAAGAACCATATCTCTACCTCATGCTGTCTTTGAGTTATTTTCCTTTGATCGTCATTTTTACAGAATTTATTGCTTGTCCGGAATATAACTTTGCTATCTCTAGTCTGAACATCTTCAAATTTGGTATGCATGATTGTTGAAAAATTATGGAGTGCAGTGAACAATAACCATAACTCTTCCTAGCACGAATTTTGAGTTATTCCCTCTTTGATCTTCCTTTTTATAGCATTTCTTGCTTCTTCGGAGCATAACTTTGCATCAGCTGTTTATCATACAGAGCAACTGTTAAAGTTTCATAAAAATCTGACCACAAATGCCAACTTTATTGCGTAAACAAGAAATGGAAATTTTCACCTTCAAATGGCTACTTCTCCAATACTGTATGTTGCAATTTTTTTCTTAATCGATAGCGTTCAACCTGTCGATGTAACAAAGCAACAGTCTGACTACAAATGCAGACTTTATTGAGTAAACAAGAATTGGAACTTTACAACTTCAAACGGGTACTTTTCCTCTAATATTTGTGTGTGTGTGTGTGTGTATGTGTGTTTTTTTTTTTTTTTTTTTTTCTTTTTCTTTTTTTAAATCAATAGTGTTCAAGCTGTTGATCATACAAAGGGACTGTAGAATTTTCATAAAAATCTGACCACAAATGCCGACTTTATTGCGTAAACAAGAAATGGAAGTTTGCAATATTAAATAGCTACTTTTCCAATATTTTTTGTTAGATTTAATTCAAAATCAATAGGGTTCAAGCCGTTGAAGATACAAATCTACTATACAAAATTCATGAAAATCTGAATACAAATGCAGACTTTATTGCATTAACAAGAAATGGAAATTTGGAAGTTCAAATGGCTACTTTTCCTTGTACTGTTTGTTTGATTTTTTTTCTAAATCATTAGCGTTCAAGCTGTGATGATACAAAGGAACTATAAAAGTTTTATGAAAATCTGACTACAAGTGCAGACTTAATTGCGTAAACAAGAAAAGGAAATCCTTCAAATGTCTACTTTTCCAATACGGTTTGTTGGATGTTTTTCAAAGTCAATAGGGTTCAAGCTGTTGATGATACAAAGCAACTGTGGAAGTTACATAAAAATCTGACGACAAATGGAGACTTTATTGCGTAAACACGAAATGGAATTTTGCAACTTCAAATGGCTAATTATCCCGTACTGTTTGTTGGATTTTTGTTCAAAATCAATAGGGTTCAAGCTGGTGATCATGCAAAGAAACTGTACTAGTTTCATAAAAATCTGACTGCAAATGCAGATTTTATTGCGTAAACAAGAAATGGAAATTTGCTATGTCAAATGCCTACTTTTCCAGTACTATTTTTTTTTTTTTTTTTTAATCAATAGAGTTCAGTCTATTGTTATTACAAAGCAACTGTAGAAGTTTCATGAAAATCAGACCACAAGTGCCGACTTTATAGCGTAAACAAGAAATGGACATTTGCAAATTCAAATGGCTACTTTTCCAGTACTGTTTGCCAGATTTATTTCAAAATCAATAGCGTTCAAGCTGTTGATGATACAAAGCAACTATGCAAGGTTCATGAAAATCTGACTACAAATGCAGATTTTATTGCGTAAACAAGAAATTTATATTTTCAACTTCAAATGGCTACTTTTTCCGTACTGTTTGTTGGATTTTTCCAAATCGATAGGATTCAAGCTGTTGATGATACAAAGCAACCGTTCAAGATTCATAAAAATCTGACTACAAATGCAGACTTTATTGCATAAACAAGAAATGGACATTTGCAATATCAAATGGCTTCTTTTCCTGTACTGTTCGTTGGATGTTCTTCAAAATCAATAGCGTTTAAGCTGTTGATTATACAAAGCAACTATGCAAGTTTCCTGAAAATCTGACCACTAATGCAGACTTTATAGCCTAAACAAGAAATGGAAATTTTCACTTTCAAATGGCTACTTTTCCAATACTGTTTTTTTATTTCTTTTTCAAAATCAATAAAGTTCAAGCTGTTGATCATACAAAGCAACTGTGGAAGTTTCATGAAAATGTGACCACAAATGCAGACTTTATTGTGTAAACAAGAAATGGAAATTTACTAATTCAAATGGCTACTTTTCCCGTACTGTTTGTAGGAGATTTTCAAAATCAATAGGTTTCAAGCTGTTGATGATACAAAGCAACTATACAAGTTTCATGAAAATCTGGCCACAAATGCAGACTTTATTGCGTAAACAAGAAATGGAAATTTTCAATTTCAAATGGCTACTTTTTTATATGCCCGTCGAATTCGGGACGTATTATGGGATCACCGATGGGGTACGGCCGTCTTTGTCATCTTAAAGTAGGAATGACTTGAAATATGAAGTTGCAAATTTCCATTTCCTGTTTACGAAATAAAATATGCATTTGTGGTCAGATTTCCATGAAACTTGCACAATTGCTTTCTATCATCAACAGCTTAAACCCTATTGTTTTGTAAAAATCCAACAACCAGACGTTGAAAAGTAGCCATTTGAAGTTGAAAATTTCCATTTTTTTTTCGCGATAAAGTCTGCAATTTTGTATTCAGATTTTCATTAAATTTGTACAGTAGCTTTATATCAACAGCTTGAACCGTATTGATTTTGAAAAAATCCAACAAACAGTATGGGAAAAGTAGGCATTTCAAGTTGCAAATTTCCAGTTCTTCTTTTCGCCATAAAGTCTGCATTTGTAGAAAATTTGTTGAAAATTTCCATTTCTTGTTTACACATTTAAATCTGCATATGTGGTCAGATTTATATGAAAGTTGCGTAGTTTCTTTGTATTAAACCCAGCTCTAACCCTATTGATTTTGAAAAACATCCAACAAACAGTACGGGAAAAGTAACAATTTCAATTTCTTGTTTAGGCGAAAAAGTCTGCATTTGTGGTCAGATTTTCATGAAACTTGTACAGTTGCTTCTTGAACCCTATTGATTTTGAAAAATTCAACAAATAGTATGGGAAAAGTAGCCATTTCAAGTAGAAAATTTCCTATTATTTTTTACGCAATGATATCTGCATTTTTGGTTAGATTTTCATGGAACTTGTAAAAGTTTCATTGTATCATCAACAGCTTGAATCCTATTGATTTTGAAAAAAATCAAACAGTTTGGCAAAAGTAGCCATTTGAAGTTGCAAATTTCGATTTTTCGCTTATGCATTGAAATGTGCATTTGAGGTCAGATTTTCATGCTTTGCATCATGAACAGGTTGAATCCTGTTGATTTTGAAAATAATCCTACAAACAGTAATTTAAAAGTAGCCATCTTAAGTTGAAAATTTCCATTTCTTGTTTACGCCATTAAGTCTGCATTTGTGGTAACACCTTCATAAACATTGTACAGTTGCTTTGTATCATCAACAGCTTGAATCCTATTGATTTTGAAAAAATCCTACAAGCAGTGTTGGAAAAATAGCCGTTTGAAATTGAAAATTTCTATTTTTGTTTATGCAATAAAATCTGTATTTGTGGTCCGATTTTTATGAAACTTGATCAGTTGCTTTGTATCATCAACGGCTTTAAAGCTCTTGATTTAAAAAAAATCAATCAACCTTTATGGGAAAAGTAGCCATTTCAATTTCCAAATTTCCATTTCTTCTTTAAGCAATAACGTCTAGATTTGTTGTCGGATTAGCATGAAAATCGCAGTTTGTTTATCTCATCAAAGCTTGAATTCTATTGATTTTGAAAAAGATCCAACAAACAGTACGGGAAAAAGTAGCCATTTGAAGTTGCAAATTTCCATTCCTTGTTTCCGTAATAAAGTCTGCATTTGTGGTCAGATTTTTATAAAACTTGCACAGTTGCTTTCTATCATCAACAGGTTGAACTGTATTGATTTTGAAAAATCCAAGAAACAGTACGGGAAAAGTAGCCATTTGAAGTTGCAAATGTCCATTTCTTGTTTACGCAATAAAGTCTGCATCTGTGGTCAGATTTTCATGAAACTTCTACAGTTGCTTTGTATTATCACCAGCTTAAACTCTCTTGACTTTCAAAAAAATCCAACAGAACAGTACAGGCAGAGTAGCCATTTGAAATTGAAAATTTCCTTTTCTTGTTTACACGATAAAGTCTGCATTTGGCATCGGATTTTACAGTTGCTTTGTATCATCAACAGCTTGAACTCTACTGATTTCAAAAAAAAAAAAAAAAAAAAAAAAAAAAATCTGACAGTAAGTATGGGAAAAGTAGTCATCTAAATTTAAAAATATTCATTTCTTGTTTAGGTTATGAAGTCCATATTTTTTCATTCAATTCTTCCGAAACTTGCACAGATTGTTTGGTTCATCAAGGGATTTAACTCTGTTTAAAGTGAAGAAAATCTAGAAATCAGTTTAGGAAAAGCAGCCATTTGTTGACTTGGTATTGTTTACTAAACAAAGTCCACATTATTAGTCACACTTTTTTGAAATTTGCTAGGATTGTTAAATACAATGCATATGGAAACCCTATCTGGTTTTGAGAAATTGTACTTCAATTTTTTTCACTATTTGTTCAATTCACCATGTCTTCTTTATGCTGTCTTAGTGGGTTCAAGCCCATTTCTTATTTTTGTTTTTCCTTTTTCATGAATTCATAATGTATGCGAGCAAAAAAGCAAAATCTCTGCTATTTGAGCGATTTCAGGCCCTCAAGGGCCTCTAGTTTTTTTTTTTTTAGACTTGTTTAAATATGACGTCCATTGACCGCCACTTACCAAAAAAATATTGTATTCATTCCATATTATTTTATTCTCAATTGTATAACCATTACCCATGTTTACAAATGGGGAATAATTTTTTTTTTTCAAAATGACACTTGGAGTTTGATCTCTTTTATTCATTTATGTATAATTTATATGTTAGTACTAAAATAAATGAGAAAGTATGGGATGATATAAAGGAATATTTTATTCAGGAGAAAAAGGCAGAACGCCTATCATACCACATATAGTCATCGAATATATATACAATCAACATTGACAGTCAATGGATCATTTGGATGAAATTTAAGGGAGCTAACGTCTCTAGTACTCTGTAAAGTGCATATAAAAGTTATCCTTTTTGTATATATTTATTTTTTTTAATAAAAAAAACTAGATTTCAGATCAGCCATATCTTCTTGATCTGAATCTATGTTATTTCTTAAGTTTTCTAATCTATATCTTTTTACTGTGACAAAACACTTGAATCATCATTTATGAAATGCGTATTCAATTTTGCTTTAACTTTAAAGGAAAAAAAATATACATGTAATACACTTTGACCTATTTTTCAGTGTTTTTAGTTCGTTTTCGCTGCCAAGTTACTGTATAAACTTTATCTATTTCAAAGACTGTAAATACAACCCATTTTATCTAGAAATGATTTTAAGCCTACAGGTTTGACTTAACAAGAGGATGACACAGACCCTAGATCAGAGAGTATCAGCCACAGAAGCCATTGATTTCACCTATGGCACTGAATGAGTTGAGGTTTATTTATAAAATCACAGCACAGAATTTTTTTTACCTATTGGAACTATTGACCTATTGAGTAATTGAATAATTAATTTTGAGTTTTTGAGAGGAGAATAAAAAAAATGCAACATCCTTTATAGATAAATATTGATAAATTTCTAATAGTCTGTTTGTTTTCATTTTTCATCAATTCAATGAAATTAGCCATACTTGGCTTCTCTCCCAGTAGTATTTCATAACAAATATATTTTCTAATATTTAAGAACATTGGCCATTCCAGAAAAAAGTGCATTTCATCTTCTAACGTATTGCATGGTTTTCATTTCCTTTCCTGGAATGGGATTTTTCCTGATTTATGCCATCTTCATGCTTCTATTTCTAGTGTATGTGATCAAAGATGGAAACGACTAAGGGCTGTTCTAAATTTTTCAATAAAAAAAATATATTTAAATACTATTTAAATGTATATCAACACCTTGACTTAACTGTACATTGTAAAAGCCAGTACTTTCTAAAATACCTTTAAATAACAAATTTTGTCCAAGATATCTTATCAGGAAAGACTTCTAAATCATTTAACATAAGATAATACCCATGCTTGATTGGTTTTTGGTCAGGAATTCTTATAACTTTTAACCAATATTTATAAACTCTTGACAATCGTTTTATTTTCAAAGAGAATCTCCTAAATTCACCATAAATGAAACTGTTTTGTGTTTGGCGCGGAAATCCTAATATCTGTTTACAAAATTGCAAATGAATATTTTCCAACTTGTTTACTTTATTCATACCCACACCTCACATCCATAATCCATCCATAAGAACAGGTTCAATAAGTTTATCAAATAAATCTAATTTGTGGGATATTGACATATTGGAAAATCTAATTAGGTAATATTTGAGCCTACCGATAGCTTTCAATACTTGGCCATGTAATTCTGAATGATACCTCTACTGTGATATGCAAATTTGACTACGAATGCAGACTTTACTGCGTAAACAAAAAATGGAAATTTGCACATTCAAATGGCTACTTTTCCCATACTGTATGTTGGATTTTTTCAAAATCAAAATGAGATCAACTCACTGTGCAAGTTTCATGAAAATCCGACAACAAATGCAGATTTTATCGCGTAAACAAAAACAATTACTAACAGACGGACGGACAACGGACGGACGGACAACGGAAACCATTCCATGACATAAAACTAGCGAGAGGGAATTAGACCAGAAAAAAAATTTGTTGACAAGATGGCCGAAAGAAGGTTTAGTAATGATATCGAAATGAAAATGGAAGAAAAACATGATGGATCTAGAACCTTTACTTGACTTTTCTGTTCCCACGAACAATCGATATGAGAGGCGGGAAAAGAACAAAGAAGATGACAGATGGAAAACACAGGTACGAAATCGAAAGAAGGGGGGGACAGTCCGTAATGAGAACAATGAAGAATTTACCTAGATGAGTCTGTACTCTGTAGGCATACAGAATCACTCATAGCAGGATAGTCAAACATCTGTTATTGTTGATATTGGAAAAACCCAGAGGTCATGTGACATAAAGTCATCACTACTGGAAACTAGCTCAAATAAAAACGACAGTGCTCACTTACCTTATGGACACTCAGCTCCGAAAGAGAGAGAATATGAGAACTAGGTTAAAATCCAGATCTAGAAGCCACACAAAATTCCCGAAAATTAATTCTATGATAAATAAACACAATATTCCGAACACTCAAAATCGACAAGGTTCACCACAATGAGGAAACACGTGCAAATCAAAACGAGGCAAATCATACGTCGGTAGAAGGTATTTCCACTACGTCGTCAGAAGGTGTGTCGCGATCTAGCCAATCAGGAACCATAGATAAAGACAAAGGTGAAAACAGGCAAAATGTAAATAGGACAGATCTGTGAGGAGAATTAGTGATATAATTGTGTGTACGGGGTTCGATTTGCAAGAGATACTTGAATTATTAAGCTAGACTTACCTTCGTAGAAGTAATGCGAAGGTTGATCATAATTTCATCCGACATAAAACTCCCTTATGGGCCCCACAGATTATGACGCAGCGTCAGCAATCCAGGTGGTCATATTTTAGAGTACTTATGGCACAGTAGTTGCATAATTTTGTAAGGAATTGTTGGAAGGGTGGTTGAGTGTGGGCGTGTGAGCCCTAAGTGAGTTTTGTGTCGGATGAAATTATGATCACTCTTCGCCTTACTTCTACGAAGGTAAGTCTAGCTTAATCATTCAACACATAAACTCCCTTATGGGCCCCACAGATTCTTTGGAGTTGATTACTTACAAAATGGGCTGGTTAAGCATAGAGAGAGGTGCTGACTTTCATTGACAGCAATTTTGGAATTCTGCTATTCCAAAAGGAATTTGCGTGTCATATCTGCTCTGCTGTGAAGTATAGTATTAAACAGGCGTGTTAGCATTACTCCGGTCAGCTGATAATATGACCTCTCTCAAACGCCCTCCCTCACGATGAATTTGTAACAAGGACGCCGATCTAATCCTATGTGGCTTGGAATTTTCACAGTTTTAATAAGCAATGTATTACTATTTACAAGTATTTGTACTTTACCGTTATATTGATGATTGTAACAATACGAGATTTATCATTTCCTCATACCGATGTACAGTCGGGTTTCTACAGGATACGTCCATATTGCAGTGAACTAGGCAGAGAAAGAGTTTCTTCATTGAGTACATCTTACAAAACCGGCTGATAATTTGTTTCGTGTATGTTAACATTCTTGTTTATCCATGTGCTGATTAGCCTGATATTCAACGATTGTTTTTGCTTGAATTTTGGTAATGGCCGTTTTTTTTTAAAGAACCAATAATCCATTATAAAGTTAATAATATTTTGCTCGCAGATTTCTGTACATTTGACTACACCATGTGAATAGAAATGCATCACAAGTCGCTGCTTCTGGTTTAGAATATTTAGAACCATATGAAAGAAGTTTGGCATTCAAACGCGATGCAACCAGTTCTGTGTGCATATCTGGCCGTAATTACTTTCGTGATGCATAAAAACATTTGCATCTAATGGTCCTCCTAGAATATTATTTCCACTCCTACAGAGTTTTTTATGCCTGTTTATTTCTCACTTTGGCATTAAATACGATATTCCGATATGTGTATATGCATGGAATCATACTGTCTCTTCCCACCATGATTATTCATTCATAAACAACTTGTATCGTTCGTATGTAGTCGTATGTAGACTTTTCTCATGTTCCTATTGAAGACGTGATCCTAGATTTCAAAATCTTCTCTTATATTAATTTCTTTGAATTTTGATTTTCCTTTGATCAAAATCGCCTTGTTTCCAGTATTATTTAATCACATGTCCCATACATTTAAGTGCAGTAGCGGTATGGATTGTAATACTAATATGTGCTGGATTTAGCTTTACTTTCTTGTACCTTTGTTGTCAAGTCAACATTCCGATTGTACTCTAGGACAGGAGGTACGTTCAATTAACTGTCAGAAATGCTATGATATGGCTATAATCGGCATGTTTCACTCCCGCTGGCTTAAAACAGTGTTGGATATCGCACATCGGCTTGATCAACGATTAATTTCCTGGATTTACGGAAACGTACTGTTCTCCGTATGTTCAAGTCATAAAACTGTAATATTCCCGCATGTTTCTTATATTATTAGTAGTCGTGGATTCTTAGCTAAGAACAGACCTTGAACCATCATCTTACCTGGCAAGAGCTCAGTTTTTGTTTTTTTTTTTTGTTACACCCAAAGCTCCACTGGATGCACTGTTCCTTTTACATAACGTAAGCAAGTCGGATGGCTATTACCAATGGAATTCACGCTCGCATGACTGAGTAACCCTAGATAAACGAGTTCATACAAGTTTCAGTGGTTCAGATTCCAAGGCTGCATGAAGAGCCCATAACTAATGCCGTTTAATTAGTATTTATGTCCTCTGAAGTGATTCTGAAATATTTACAAACTGGTCCTCATATCTCGATCGAGTAATTAATAATCACCTGAAAGGTCAACAGATGCTAACCAGTAATCCTTCCTCGATACAGTAAGTGGTGAGTGCAGTGATTTTGTCTTGAAATGACTTTCGTCAACGTCAAGCGAGTTAAAGAATTTCAGATGTCAATCAAATAAGTCTTATTCTATTTTCCATAATTCACCGAGCTGAAATATTTGATATGCATGCATTGTTGGTATCTATGAGACACAAATGATTTAAAATGGAAAACAAAGTTAAAAATAGATCTATATGAAATATTAATAAAATGACAATACGTTTACTTGAATATCTAACTTTGTTCAATAACCTATGCACATCCAAAAAATGGCACTTGTCATCAATGTTTGAGTTTGACGTTAATCATAACACTTGGTGCATGGAGAATATGCTGAATGTGTAGATATAGATCAGACTACAAATTACATGCAGTGAAGTCTTGGTATTTACAAAATGCACATTGACGTGTAGCTGTTACTGTCTTCCTCACTAAGAGTAGATTTCAATTATGAAATAAGTCTAAATTCTGTACTGGTGAAAGTTCAGCTCAATATAGGCAACTTGTAATTTTTTTTCTTTTGAATTAGCCGTTTTAGCCATTTACCACAAAAGTTGGTAGTGGATCCACAGTATTACCCACACGCACATCTTAGGTTTGAGTTTGTCAACAACGCTTTAAGCTTTGACAAACTGGAACTTAATATGTTCGTAGCAGGAGAGTTAGAAATAATTTCAAAGAAACATATTAGTTCTGCAGAGAGGTCGGGTCGGTTAGAGTTTCTAAAGAGGTTGATGTACCTGAATAACGCTTATGAATTTCCTATTTTGAAGTCCTTGTATGCTGCAGTTTTGCGGGAGATAGAGTTAGGTTATAGACGTTGGGGTGATGATTTTACCTACATTGAAAATACTGTTTTAGCTTCAAGTTCACGTAAATTCCGACCTTCAACAGATTTTTCTCAAGGTAGTTCTAGCGTGCCAAAAGCAGAAAATAAGCTTTGGTTTTGTGCCAATAAATGCTCTTTTAAGGAATCACATACGGTTCAAATTAATGGGAGAGTACGATTTGCAAAGCATGTCTGTGCTTCTTGCTGGCAAAAAGACAAAAAAGAGCTCAATCACCCAGAATGTTCAACGGCTTGTCCTCATTCATCTGCATGACTTTGTCTACCTAAAAAGCACAATCTGAAAAAGTATAATGATGCTGCTGATATGATTTTGCCGTCTTTTTGGCTAAAGAAAAATCTGCATGATTCTTTGGATAAACATGAACAAAATTGCACATTATGTAAATCTGTAAAACCTATTATTTCAGTATCATCTTCCAATAAACTTCGCATCCATAATTTATGTAGAGCATCTGGGAAACCTAATTTTCAAGGTTGCAAAATTCCTGTGAACACCAAATTCAATATAGAATTCATGAAAAGAATGCTGCATGATTACCATGATTTAAGGGTCTGTCAATTCTTAAAATATGGCTTTCCGATTGGTTTCACAGGAATTAGATCATCTGATAAGCTCAGTGTTGATACTAGTCCAATAACTAAACCCAAAATGCCAAAAAATCATAAAGGTGCACTGGATTACCCAGAAGATATTCACAATTATCTTCTCAAAGATTTGTTGGCTTCTATTTTTATATGTATTATTATAATTTGGCATATATATTGGAGGCTATCATTTGGCGGTTTGCGATATTCTTGGTCGGAGTCCTATTTCATTTGTAATTAATCATCACTCATTTATGTGTATATAACTTGCATGTTTAGAACTCTGTCAAGAAGTTTGCTAAGCGTTAACCCTTTGCAAGAATATAAATGTTAGCAGATGACTTTGAATTAACCTCTGTTGAGTCACGCAAATATTTCTAATCATTGAGGTTACTGGGCAAAGGATAGAATGTTCTGATGCTCAATTTTTCCTTTGTCAAGTGATGTGCTTTTTAACCGTGGCATTTGAGAGGAGATTTGTCTAAAGGTTGAATTGAGGGTTAATGCTTATACTTTCTTGTCATAATTTGTTTGTTGAAATTGCTTTATTCAAATGTGCTTTACTTCATGTTTGTTAAGTTATATGTGTTTGCATGATTGCTTTGCGCTCTTGTGTTGTTTATTGGATGTCAGCTAAACCACATTAAATCTGATCATTCTCAAATATGGCTTCTTTCTAAGCTCAACATAGCAAATTTGTTTTCCATGCAAGATTAAGAATTCTTATGATATGGCAGTCAAGTTTTCTACATTGTAGATTTCGCCCTTCGACTTATAGATTTCTCCTGACGAGAACGCTTAGATAACATTTACCTTGAAGTTCGACAACTTAACGACGGTTTTCAACAATTTCCTGTTGATTGAATCATATACAATTCATAACTTCCTGTCCTGTTACTATTTTTCCCTTGACGTAAATGTGTAATATAAAGGTGCCATATAACAGTGAAAACGTAGTATCCAAGTACACATATGTGTAGGTATCTTTTACTTGTAGTGCTTTTGAAACAGTGTAAATGCATCGTCAATGGAAACATTGATATAGAACCAAATTTTGCTGAATCGACGTAAAGGCATCCTTAATATAACCTCAACTATATAGAAGAAATTTTCACTCACAAGTACGATGTAAGTGCATCGTTAATATATTTTGAATATTAAAGCAATTTCTGCTTGATGAAAATCCATCATTCATAGAACTGTGATATAGAAGCACTTTTGCTTAAACAATGTAAATCCATAGTTAATAGGACTTGGCTATAGAAGCAACTTTGGCTTTATCGGTGTAAATCCGCCTTCAATTAATACATGTTTGTTATAGAAACAACGCTTTGATTGAACATTGTAAATCCATGTTAGATAAAACTTTGACATAAAAATAATATTTGTTTGAACGATGTAAATTCATCATAAAAAGAACTTTGACATAGAAGCATCTCTGGCTTGAAAGATGTAAATCCATCCTTGATAATTTTTTGTACATAGAAAAAATGAACGATGTAAAGCAATCGTAAATGCTAGGACGTCGTGAATCTGTTCAAGATTGCCACGAAACGTGTAATTTGCTGCAGAGACGTAGATTCATCGTTTACAGCTATTTGATATAGAACTACTTTTTGTCAGAACGTTGAAAAAACCAATATCAATTAATCTTTGATATAGAAGTAATTGTTGCATGAACGACGTAAATCAGTCCTTAATAAATCTTAGATATCAAAGTAACTTTTGTTTGAACGATGTGAAATTAATTAGCGTTGATAAATCTTTGATGTAAATCTAGAAGCAGTTTTAGCTGTAAAGACGTGAATCAGACCTTAATTAATCTTTGATATAGAAGTAACTTCTGCTTGAACGACGTAAATCCATCGTCAATAGAACCAAGATGTACGGGTAATATAAATTTTGCATAAGCGCTTGAGCGACGTAATTTCATCGTTTGATACAAAACAAAAAAAAAAAAAAACTTGAGCGATGTAATTCCATCGTTCGTATGGGGACTCCCTAAAATGCTGAATTTTCTGCTGAATTCAGCAACCTGCTGATCAGCAGATATACATTTAAAAGCTGAACTGCTGAATTGCTGAAAAAATAAAGATATGGTATTTATAAACTTTATTATGCATTAATATGTCTTTTATTAGAATTTAGATAATCATATTATTGATTTCTAGGGGGGGGGGTTGTTTTTATTTATTTACTTTGATTTCTCGAGAAATGAAAGTTATATTAGGTATTACGTTGCTGAATTGCTGATAAAAATGAATATATGATTTTAGATGCTTAATTAAGAAAAACACGTAGTATTATTGTCTGATTGATATTTTTGAAAATAAAACTACATGTATTTTATCTGTAATATTTGGACCATTTTACGAGAAAAGTAAGTTTGAGCAAGGTTTTGTTGCTGAATTGCTAATAAAAAGAATCTTTGATTTTAAATGCTTTCTAATGCATTAACGTATCATCATCATCATTATCATTAGTAGTCGTAGTAGTAGTTTTTAATACATGAGATTTGTTACAAGATAACACATTTTATAAAAAAAGTGTTTTGTTTCGTGTGCTTACGATAATTGTGGGTAAAGGATAAACTGCTGGTTACAAGCATATTATCCTTTTTCCACAATGTGTCGTACCCAGGCAAATAGCTTCAGTTTATTTTGTATCACTTTGGATATTGTTGTCTGCAGGAGTCTTCAATGTGAAATAGTCTAGAAATAATATGGTAAAGAATTAACTGGAAACCTGCTGGTTGTGATACTTGGAGAATCTCTTATCTCTGTAACTTATGATATCACAAGTCTGTTAATTGGTATATCACTGATTGGATTATAGTGTCAAACTGTTTGAAACATGTTAAATCGGTATACTGTTTAAAAGATGTGTGCTTAACTAGAAACCAAGTTGTACTACTTGAAAAATCTCCCAACTCCGTTATTATTGAGATGAGAAGTATGTTAACTGACAGCACATTTAAAGAAAATTTTACCCCCTTAACTTAATATTTGACTCGGTCATTCGTCAGTTTGTTTTGAAGACTTTTGAAAAACTATTAATACGAGTAAAAACGTTAAAAACGAAATGACGTGTTTCGGCTGTCCGAAGTGAAAGGCCAACAAATGTTGTTCTACCATTTGTCATTAATTACCATTTATCAACATTTTAAGAGATCTACTAATTTGCTCCAATAAAAACTTTGAAGTAATTTAAAAAGCGGATCCTTTGTTAGCTGATCAGATTCTTAAGCTTAACACGGGTATACAGAAATTTCAGTTTCGGTTATATCACATCTGTACATGTCATCTTATTTTTTTATAATGGAAAGAATTTCAGTTAAAAGTATCAAAGAAACCAGGATATCTATTTCATTGCTTTTTATCGATATTAACATCATAGAATGATCGGTGCTAACGATTGCTATCAAAGAACAGGATTGTCAAAAAAAAATAAAAAAAAAAAGAAGAGAATTTTCAAGCATCACTAATTGATTTCCAGTGAAATACACTTCATACTTTTTAGCGATATGTAGAAGCGATACGTAGAGTTTCCAGGATTCAAATCCTAACATCATTTGTAAGATAATTTAATTAAAGGTAGTGTGATGACAACTAAAATAACTGTTAAAAGTAAGGACTGTGTGGTTAAGGGTTAAATACACTGCCTACCTTAAACAGTATGCGTCGGCATAACAGGATTAAAACAATATTGGAAAGATAATCCAATAAGAGTGATAGCTCTAATCAGTCGTGGAATGGCTTAATATACTACGATAACAGATTTTTCAAGTAGCACAACTTGGTTTCTAGTTAAGCACACTTTCCTTCTTGTAAACAGTATACTAATTTAACATGTTTCAAACAATTAGACATTATAATCCAATCAGTGATATACCAATCAACAGACTTGTGATATCATAAGTTACAGAGATAAGAGATTCTCAAAGTATCACAACCAGCAGGTTTCCAGTTATCCTTTAGACTGCTAGGCGCGACTCAAGGACCTTTTGCGGACACTGTAGATCAAGATCAGACTGTACAGAACGTGCAGTCTGATCTTGGATGTACAATGTCCGATAATGAGATATCTTTTCCATGAAAATACTTTTGAAATAGCAAAATTTGGGTTTTTTTACTACAGGCTTGAGTGTTTAATTTTAGTCATTTAACGGGATAAGAGTAAATCTTTTTGCCAAAACACAGTTTCTAGACCGTTCGAGGGTCCTGAATGCAACAATGTCGAAAGTGATACAAATAAACTGAAGTTTTTTTTTGCCAGGGTACTACACATTGTGAAAAAAAGGATAATATGATTGGAACCAGCATTTTCTCCTTTAGCCACAATGTTTTTGGAAGCCCTCTCTTACAGGATTGTTAAAAATAAGGATTGTGTGTAAAAGGGTTAAATGCACTGCCTACCTTCAACAGGGTGTCGACTTAATAGAATTAAAACAGTACTGGAAAGACTAATTGATTGAATGGTGTTTTACGCCGCTTTTAACATGGTTTCAGTCATATCAGAGGGACAACTCACATATTCATGTATTTCCTGGGTTTCACCAGTACTAGGCTTGGGCTCTGAAGAGTCTTGCCCAAGGACACTTCCACGAAAATCCAGGCGGATCCAATGAGAGTCGAACCAAAGGCCTCCAGGTCACAAGCCCTGCACTTTACAACTGAACCACGCAGGACCCCAGTATTGGAAAGATAATCTAATGAGAGTGATAAACAGTAGTGGAGGGACTTAATATACTACGATAATAGATTTTTCAAGTAGAACATCTTGGTTTCCAGTTAAGCACACTTTCCACTTTCAGACTTTGCATACTTCACAGAAATCTAACAATACTTACACGATAATTAAATTTACTAATTAGAATTTGTCAGTCTGGACTTTCTCTTATCGTTGAAAGTTGTCTGAGAGTAAAAATATGACTTATGTCGCTGCTGAATACTAATGTGTAATTCCGATGCACGTGGTAACATTGTATACCAGTGCTACTGTAAGAATTTGGTTATTAGGTAAGCAATCGGCTTCAGTTAAAGATTTGTAGCAGTTACTGTCGTTTAGTCCTTCAAAACCAAAAAACAAGAAACGGAATGTGTCAAAAATCACAATACACATTAAACTATTCTATAATTAACATGAAGAAAGATATCTTATCTGTGAAAGTATCACAGACAATACCTGGAAAAGGTGGGATAAAGCGACCACGGGAAATTAATGACTCTCTTACAGTGTCATGACCTTAGCAGTGATTCTGGCCATGGAGATACTAGAGATCTACGCTTTATTGAGGTGAAATAAGCAGAGGCCCAATATGGGAAAAACTCGAAAAGAAATGGCTGCGCATTTATGACTTTTCAAACAACAGCTTCGACATTGACAAAAAAGATGTATAGACGGATCTAACTACAAAGGGTAGCTCTGTTTTGTAGGGTAAAGTAAAGCAGGATAAATTAAACGCACTTCAATTTACATTTAAACGACAAAAGAGTGTCGAAACTGACAAGTCTCGATAGTAGATGGCATTTTTGCCGACATTAAACATCCCTATATAAAAAAAAAAAAACATACATAAGACATCTCGCTGGCATTTCTATAGTGTGTCGCACAATCCAATGAGTTGAGGAAATGTGCGCAAATATCTCTTTCCCATGTAAACGTCTTTTAATTCAACATTTCTTTTTTAGAAATACTGCCTGAGATAAATTGTCTCAAGTAAACAAAGACTTTCCTCACTTAAGAAAAAAAAAAAAAAAAAAATTCACAGCGAAAAGGGGAGGAGGGAAATAACAGCAACAACGACCATCATTACTACAGTAGGAATCAGAGTCAACCTTTTCCCACACCCTGATGACAAAAATAATCCACGCTGGAACAACTACAACCCTCAATACAACAATAAGAGCGAAACCGGGGATAAATATAGATTAAGTCCGAATATCAAATATAAGTTCGACTTGGAAATTCCAGGGTGGTAAAACGGCTTCATCGTTACATGAGGGAAAATGAATCCTTAACAACATAGATACCAACAATGCATGCATATCAAATAATTTCAGCTCAAGGAAGTATGGAAAATACAATAGGACTTATTTAAACATCTGAAATTCTTTAACTCGCTTTACATTGACGAAAGTCATTTTTAAGACAAAATCACTGCACTCAGCACTTACTGTATTGAGGAAGGATTGCTGGTTAGCTTCTGTTGACCTTTCAGGTGATTATTAATTACTCGATCGAGATATGAGGTTTGTAAATATTTCAGAATCATTTCAGAGGACATAAATACTAATTAAACGGCATTAGTTATGGGCTCTTCATGCAGTCTTGGAATCTGAACCATGAAACTTGTATGAACTCGTTTATCTAGGGTCACACAGTCATGCGAGCGTGAATTCCATTGGTAATAGCCATAAGACTTGCTTACGTAATGTAAAAGGAACAGTGCATCCAGTAGCGATTTAGGTGTAAGAATATTACAGCTTTATGACATGAAGATACGGAGAACAGTACGTTTCCGTAAATCCAGGAAATTAAAGGTTCATTAATCCGATGTGCGATATCCAACACAGTTTTAAGCCAGCGGGAGGGAAACATGCCGATTATAGCCTTATCATAGCATTTCTTACAGTTAATTGAACGTACCTCCAGTCCTAGAGTACAATCGGAATGTTGACTTGACAACAAAGGTACAAGAAAGTAAAGCTAAATCCAGCACATATTAGTATTACAATCCATACCGCTACTGCACTTAAATGTATGGGACATGTGATTAAATAATACTGGAAACAAGGCGATTTTGATCAAAGGAACATCAAAATTCAAAGAAATTAATATAAGAGAAGATTTGAAATCTATGATCACGTCTTCAATAGGAACATGAGAAAAGTCTACATACGACAACATACGAACGATACAAGTTGTTTATGAATCATGGTGGGAAGAGACACTATGATTCCGTGCATTGAACGGCATATACACATATCGGAATATCGTATAGCCAAAGTGAGAAATAAACAGGCATAAAAAACTCTGTAGAAGTGGAAATGATATTCTAGAAGGATATTCTAGATGCAAATGTTTTCATGCATCACGAAAGTATTTACAGCCAGATATGCACACAGAATTGGTTGCATCACGTTTGAATGCCAAACTTCTTTTATATGGTTCTAAATATTCTAAACCAGAAGCAGCGGCTTGTGATGCATTTCTATTCACATGGTGTAGTCAAATGTATAAAAATCTGGGAGAAAAATATTAACTTTATAATGGATTATTGGTTCTTTAAAAAAAAAACGGCCATTACCAAAATTTAAGCAAAAACAATCGTTGAATATCAGGCTAATCAGCACATGGATAAACAAGAATGTTAACATACACGAAACAAAATTATCAGCCGGTTTTGTAAGATGTACTCAATGAAGAAACTCTTTCTCTGCCTAGTTCACTGCAATATGGACGTATGCAATAGATTCCCGACTGTACATCGGTATGAGGAAACGATAAATCTTGTATTGTTACAATAATCAATATAATGGGAAAGTACAAATACTTGTAAATAGTAATAAATTACTTATTAAAACTGTGAAAATTCCAAGCCGCATAGGATTAGATCGGCGTCCTTGTTACAAATTCATCGTGAGGGAGGGCGTTTGAGAGAGGTCATATTATCAGCTGACCGGAGTAATGCTCACAAGCCTGCTTAATACTATACTTCACAGCAGAGCAGATATGACACGCAAATTCCTTTTGGAATAGTAGAATTCCAAAATTGCTGTCAATGAAAGTCAGCACCTCTCTCTATGCTTTACTAGCCCATTTTGTAAGTAATCAACTCTAAAAAATCTGTGGAGCCCATAAGGGAGTTTATGTGTTGAATGAAATTGAATGATTAAGCTGGACTTACCTTCGTAGAAGTAAGGCGAAGAGTGATCATAATTTCATCCAACACAAAACTCCCTTAGGGCTCACAAGCCCACCCTCAACCACCCTTCCAACGATTCCTTACAAAATTATGCAACTACTGCGCCATAAGTACTCTAAAATATGACCACCTGGATTGCTGACGCTGCGTCATAATCTGTGGGGCCAATAAGGGAGTTTTGTGTCGGATGAAATTATGATCAACCTTTGCCTTACTTCTAAGAAAGGTAAGTCTAGCTTAATAATTCAAGTATCTCTTGCCAATCAAACCCTGTACACACAATTATATCACTAATTCTCCTCACAGATCTGTCCTATTTACATTTTGCCTGTCCTTCACTTTTGTCTTCATCCATGGTTCCTGATTGGCTAGTTCGCGACACACCTTCTGACGACGTAGTGGAAACACCTTCTACCGACGTATGATTTGCCCCGTGTTTCCTCATTGTGGTGAACCTTGTCGATTTTGATTGTTCGGAATGCTGTGTTTATTCATCATGTTCCGAAATTTTGTGTGGCTTCTAGATCTGGATTTAACACAGTTCACATATTCTCTCTCCTTCGGAGCTGAGTGTCCATAAGGTAAGTCAGCACTGTCGTCTTTATTTGTGCTAGTTTCCAGTAGTGTCCTATTAATAGATGATGACTTTATGTCTCATGACCCCTGGGTTTTTCCAATATCAACAATGACAGATGTTTGACTATCCTGCTATGAGTGATTCTGTATGCCTACAGAGTACAGACTCATCTAGGTAAATTCTTCATTGTTCTTATTACGGACTGACCCCCCCCAATTTCTTTCGATTTCGTACCTGTGTTTTCCATCTGTTTTCTTCTTTGTTCTTTTCCCGCCTCTCATATCGATTGTTCGTGGGAACAGAAAAGTCAAGTAAAGGTTCTAGATCCATCATGTTTTTCTTCCATTTTCATTTCGATATCATTACTAAACCTTCTTTCGGCCATCTTGTCAAAAAAATTACTTTTCTTATCTCATCCACTCTCGCTAGTTTCATGTAATGCCGTTTTAAGTTCCAAATTTCCATTCCTTGTTTTTTTTTTTATCTCATCAATAGCTTGAAGCCTATTGATTTTGAAATAAAAGCAAACAAACAGTATGGGAAAAGTAGCCATTTAAAGTTGAAAACTTTCATTTCTCGTTTACGCGATAAAGTCTGCATTTGGCATCAGATTTTTGTGAAACTTGCACAATTGCTTTGTATCATCAACAGCTCAAACCCTATTGACTTTAAAAAAAAATGTCCAACAAAAGGTATTGGAAAAGTAGAGATTTGAAGTTGCAAATTTCCATTTTTTTTAGGCGATAAGTCTCCGTTTGTGGTCAGATTTTCATGAATCTTGTACAGTTGCTTTATACCATCATCAGCTTAAACTCTATTGATTTTGAAAAAAAATCCAAAGAACAGTACGGGAAAAGTAGCCATTTGAAGTTGCAAATTTCCATTTCTTCTTTACGCCATTAAGTCCTTATTTATAGTCAGATTTAGTGAAACTTGTGCAGTTGCTTTGTATCATCAACTGCTTGAATTCTATCCATTTTCAAAAAATCCAACAAACAGTATGGAAAAAAGGAGCCATTTGAAGTTGAAAATTTCCATTTCTTGTTTACGAGATAAAGTCTGCATTTGTGGTCAGATTTTCATTAAACTTGCACAGTGGCTTTGTATCATAAACAGCTTGAACCGTAGTGATTAACAAAAAAAGATCTGACTGTCAGTATGGGAAAAGTAGTTATCTAAATCTGAAAATTCTCATTTCTTGTTTGGGTAATGAAGTCCATATTTTTTCATTTAATTCTTTCGAAACTTCCTCAGATTGTTTGGTTCATCAAGCAATTGAACTCTATTTAAAGTAAAGAAAATCAGTTTAGGAAAAGCAGCCATTTGTTGACTTGTTATTGTTTACTAAACAAAGTCCACATTATTAGTCACATTTTTGAAATTTGGTAGGATTGTTAAATTCAATGCATATGGAAACCTTATCATTGGTTTTGAGAAATTGTACTTCAATTTTTTTTACTATTTGTTCAATTCACCATGCCTTCTTTATGCTGTCTTAGTGGGTTCAAGCCCATTTCTTATTTTTGTTTTTCCTTTTTCATGAATTCATAATGTATGCGAGCAAAAAAGCAAAATCTGCTATTTGAGCGATTTCAGGCTCTGAAGGGCCTCTAGTTTTTTTCCTCAGTCTTGTTTACATCTGACGTCCATTGACCGCCACTTACCAAAAAAACAGTGTATTCACTCCATATTGTTTTATTCTCAATTGTATAACCATTACCAATGTTTACAAATGGGGATTAAAATATTTTTTTTCAAAATGACACTTGGAGTTTGATCTTTATTATTCATTTATGTATAATTGATATGTTAGTACTATAATAAATGAGAAAGTATGGGATGATATAAAGGAATATTTTATTCAGGAGAAAAAGGCAGAATGCCTATCATACCAAATATAGTTATCGAATATATATATATACACACACACACACACACACACACACACACATACAATCAACAATGACAGTCAATGGATCATTTGGATGAAAATGAATGGAGGTAATGTCTCTAAAGTGTATATAAAAGTTATCCTGTTTGTATATATTTATTTATTTATTTATTTTTATTTTTTTTTTAAATAAAAAACTAGAAGAACACATAGATTTCAGATCAGCCATATCTTGTTGATCTGAATCTATGTTATTTCTCAAGTTTTCTTTTTACTTTGACAAAACACTTGAATCATCATTTATGAAATGCATATTCAATTTTGCTTTAACTTTAAAGGAAAAATAATATACATTTGACCTATTTTGGAGTGTTTTTATTTGGTTTTCGCTGCCAAGTTACTGTATAAACTTTATCTCTTTCAAAGACTGTAAATACAACCCACTTTATCTAGAAATTATTTTAAGCCTACAGGTTTGACTAAAAAAGAGGATGACACTGACTCTAGATCAGAGAGTATCAGCCACAGAAGCCATTGATTTCACCTATGGCACTGAATGAGTTGAGGTTAATTTATAAAATCACAGCACAGAAATTTTTTACCTATTGGAACTATTGACCTATTGAGTAATTGAATAATTAATTTTTAGTTTTTGAGATGAGAATAAAAGAAATGCAACA
This sequence comes from Hippopus hippopus, assembly GCA_946811185.2. Taxonomy (NCBI): domain Eukaryota; kingdom Metazoa; phylum Mollusca; class Bivalvia; order Cardiida; family Cardiidae; genus Hippopus; species Hippopus hippopus. The sequence goes on along the minus strand of OX328102.1, from coordinate 51,513,462 downwards.
TTAAAAACAATAGTTCTGTCTATCTCTTTCTTTATATCCTTTATTAGATAAAAATTGATAAATTTCTAATAGTCTGTTTGTTTTCACTTTTCATCAATTCAATGAATTTAGCCATACTTGGACTCTCACCCAGTAGTATTTTTTAATATATATATTTTCTAATGTTTGAAAACATTGGCCATTCCAGAAAAAAGTGCATTTCATCTTCTAATGTATTGCATAGTTTGTATTACCTTTCCTGGAATGAGATTTTTTCCATCTTCATGCTTCTATTTCTAGTGTATGTGATCAAACACGGAAACGACTAAGGGCTGTTCTAAATCCCCCCCCCCAAAAAAAAATATCTAAATACTATTTAAATATATATCGACACCTTGATTTAACTGTACATTGTATAAAAGCCAGTACTTTCTAAAATACCTTTAATTTACAAATTTTGTCCAAGATATCTTATTAGTCAAGACTTCTAAATCATTTAACACACGCTCATTGTCGTTTAAAAACTGGGATCGTATGGTACAGGGTTAAAAGAAAGGATAATAGGACTATTAATACCGGACCAGAGAGCTGTTCAGTCTGGCCTCGGTCCGCACTGTCTGCATAAGTTAGCAAGTTATGAACGATAGTTCATGATTGGAGCAATGGATTGATTTAACATAGTGGAGAGCAAAAGGGTGCACACACGCTCCTGTTCTCTGTCTATACTGTCTGTAGAAGCTATTTTTCCAGAACACTGGTATATGAGTGGATCATGATAATACAGAGATAAAGAGAGAGTCGGAAACACATCTATACACGATTTTCGCAGCTAAGAAAGGTCAATAAAAGTAAAGGAAAAAAAAAAAAAAATGAAAACGATCCAGTCCTCCTGAGTTCACTCTTCCGAGTTGCTAGGCCTCATTTTATAAAATGGCAAACGTTAAATTAGATCGCACAGGAAAGGAAAATGGTTGTCTGGTGACATTTTTTAAACAATTTAATTAAATTTAGACATTATAGCTCTCAGAAATTTGCACAGATGTGTTAGTGCATCTGTGTTGTTAATAGCCAAGAAATATTTGACTTCAATTCTGTGAACTTCGGTTAAACCGAGAACGGCAGGGAAAAATGCTCCTTCTGCAGATAGGGAGCTGCATTCAAACATGTAGTGCGCTTCTGATCCTACACTATCCTCGGTGCATAATCGGCAGGTTCTATCTTCGTAAGGGATCGATTCATAGCGTCCAGTTTCCAGGGGTAGCTTAAAGTTGGCAGTCCTAAATTTAAACAAAGTGAGGGCGTCATGATTGTTCAAAAGTTTGAAATAGATTCAAGTTCATGCGAGTTCTTTAAGTTATTGTAGGTTCTAACTTTCTCTGATTCTCTGAGTTGTGATGCCCAGGTTTGTTTGTACTGATCAATGTAAGTCTGCTTGATGTGTTTTCTTTTTCTTAGAATATCTATAATGGGATTTAGTGTAAAAAGATGATCGGAAGTAGAGTAGCCTCGCCTTGGATGTCTTCGAGGTAGCTTGTTAATCTTTGGTTGAGCACGGAAGTAAAAAGTTTGCCTAGTGATAGGTCTATATTCACAAGGTTCTGTCGGGCTACCCTTATTTTTGAAAACAGGGATAATAACTCCTTGTAGCCATGACCTTGGAATATAGCCAGAATCTAGCACAGCATTTAATAACTTGTGTATAGCGGACATAAAATTTCTTTGGTACTTTTTAGCGGATTTGCTATAGCAAATCCGCTTACTGTGATCGTTTTGACCGGAACCAAATACATCATGCATGCTTACTTTCAGTTTTTGCATGGCTGATAATTAGGACGAACAGCGCAGATCTACAAATCAGATCAACTCTGACCCTGAACAAACCATACAAATTAAGTTTGATTTCTTTATCGAAATTTCGCCAAAACTAAAAGAATTGTCAATCTAAAATACTGAAACAAAGTTTTTTTTTTTTTTTCAAAATGCACAGTAGCGTATTAACATTGTTTACACTGCCCTCGTTTTCATTCAAAAACCTTCATTCACAACTTGTGTCGTCCGCTGCCAAAATGAACAAGGAGATTAAGCAGTTTTTCCTCGATAAAATTTTATTTTGTGACATTTCAGTAAAAAAAAAAAAAAAAAAAAAAATGCTGAATTTTCAGATAAATTTATGATAAAGGATCCACAGAAATGCATCTATGCGTCTTTCTATTTAGACATATAGATTTGAAATCTTTGATATATTTTTGATCCTGTGAATTAGAAGTGCATGTACAGAGCAAGTTATATAACTATTTTTACTTATAAATTCTTATTATGAACTGCTGCTCAACCCATATTTAAGACGGTGACTGTGTTTTATGTAATTCAAAGCTTAGCATGAAGGTATGCCTATAGTCTTTAAACTTTTATAGAGTGACCCAATGCTATTAACCCTTAGGTTGCTAAGTGCTACTCAAGGACCTTTTGCAGAGAGTATTGATTAAGATCAGAGTGCACAGAAAGTGCAGTCTGATCTTTGATCCATACTGCCTGTTAAGAAAGTATTTTTCCCCAAAGAATAACTTCAAAATAGCAATAATTGGATTTGTAAATTCGACTTGAAAGTTTCATTTTAGTTATGTTAAGGTCATTTTTTACTCTGCATGGCAACTTGTCACACTGAGTGTGATCTTGATCCATTCTGGCTGCTAAAGTACCTTCACCAAGGGCTTGGATTCACACATATAAAAAAAAGGACTATGTTCTGCCAGGTGATGAGTGATGATTTTAATTCTTTTCTTTAGACCATGAAAATGGATTAACTCAAAAATGCATTGGATGTGATGAATAACCCTTATCCATTTTAAATATTAATTTCAAGTATTTCATAATACATCAGGTATTTTTTGCACATATCCCTGCAATGATTTAGTAATATAGTGTGCAAGGTTGGCAAAGAGCAGGTCAATATGAGTATTGACCAGGCTGGCCAGGATTTTTTAGAATGTCCGTAGACAAGACACTGCAGAGAACCAGCCTAGCCCTAGTAAAACCCAAAAGGTACACAAATAGATGAATTGTTGTCACTGTAAGACTGAAACAGTGTTGACACTAATGTAGACACCAGAAATCAGTCAACCATCAAATTATTCTTGAAGGTAGTTACAATCATTTTCATATTTTGTGCATGAGTTGACCTTACTTTCTTTTGTAAAATCATTATTTTCCTGACTTGTTTATTCATGAAGTTACAGGGTAAATTTTCATTTATCTTATAGAAGAAAGGTACATTCAATATTCATGAATTACACATGGTCTAAATCTTAGAAATTACTGAACACATCACTTAGTTTTCACCTTTCAGACTATTACAAAACATATTTGAGTTCAAGAATGAAACCAAGAACATTTTCATGAAAGGAAAGAAGAAATCATTGAACCTAACAATCAAATTATTGTTTCTAGTTAGATTTTGTATTTCATTTTGAAATTAATAGTTTGAAGTTGTGTAGTAATTAGGAGAAACCCTTGAAAGGATTCCTATGTGTTAGAGTTATGGAAAGGACAATGTGCTTTCAGTAAGAACTTACATACAAAATACCACTGTTTCTTTTTCCCTGAGAGGACTCCTGTATTGTTTTATTTTTTAACTAAACCGTACTAGTTTCAAAACAATGCATGCTTTATACCTCAGAATGAGGACAGTCTATATAGTATGTAAAAAGTGTACCGGTAGAGTAAGATCGGACTGCCAAACATAGTAAAATTCCATTCTTATAGGCACACTATTTTAGATTTGAATTGTTCAGTCTATATGATTATACCAACCATACAAAAGTTTAGAAGTTGTTGTGTTTAGGCTAGAATTGTAAAATGCTACTGTAAAAATCAAAACCTTGATGTCTGAGTACAGAAGTTTCAATCTTTCAAAAGAGTCTTGCATAATGATGAATAATGATGAATTTAGAAATGCTTAAAATGCTATAGAAAAGAAAGATATAGTCATCATGTCTTGTTTATCTATGTAAGCTCACAAACCCAAGGCTGAGCTGTTAATATTTTCAATCTGATTTAAAGCAAAGTTTCAGACAAAAAAACACCTCAGCCAATTGGTTTTCAAAAACTTAACAGCTACATTTTGTGAGGCTGACAGAAATGTTAGATGAAGGTTAACCTTGCAGCCCAATGTTACATCCACATTTGATTAATTGAATGATGATTACTGTCACTTTCAACATTATTTCAGTCATATGACTGCTACAGCTAGCTTATTTCTGTATGTCTGGGTTATCAGGTAACAAGTCCTACACTTTACTAGTGAGCCATGCAGGACCCCAAATCCACGTTTAGATGGGTGTTAATTTTTGTAAGATTGCCATTTCATTATTCATTCCTTTCCCATATGACAAGTTTTAGGCACTTTAACTCTTTCACTACTAAACAAATTAATTGTCTCAAAGGCTAAAAATACATTTCTTCTGCAAGATCAAGAAACAATTCGGTCATAATCTACAATATAGCAGTGAACAGTGGAGATCAGAGGTCTACACTGTCCACAAAAGCTTCTGGTGTTGCCTATAGTATGGAAAGAGTTAAATGCATCTGCAGACAACATAAAATGATACCTGTAAATGAACTGAAGTTCACTTGTATAGTTGAAAACACTATTGGAACAGGAGAAAATACTAAAAAAAAAAATATATATATTGCTTACCAGAATTTTGTCTTTGTCTCATAATGCTTTCAATTGACCATTTCCTTCAGGATTATTAACACAGAGTATTTGGTATTTACAATTTTAAGTGCTAAAATAAACCCTAATCAAAATTTTCTCAAGATCCAGTGCCAGACATGGATATGTTGAATACTGGTCTATCCCAAAGATTGATGTAAATTGTGTTTGTATAAGGGAATACTTATACTGTCTTGCTATAGAGCTAGCTTTTGTAGCAATGTGGTCGACCGTTCGACTTGGGACCTGAAGATTCTGGGTTCAATCCCAGCCTTGGGGGGCTATTTTGCAGAACTGTTACAGATACATGTAATCAGTATTTGGAATGCCTTATGGTTTGTTCAAACATGACCTATATTTGACCCTTGAATTTTTGTGTCATACAAAGTTAAATTGGGAGAATTTTTAAGGATTTTTCTTTTTTAAGCCCTTTAACACGCAATAATTCCTGTGTTTTATGAGTTCTGTGTAAAAGGCTTCATGAAAACATTGTTGGAAAACAAGACATCAGTATTTCTTTTCTTTTTTTGTTCTAGAATTTTTTCTATCCTTTACAAATACAAACCACATAATCTGAGCCATATTTATTGAATTGTTTGTTAATCACGAATCAAAATTTTTTTGTAAAAGGCAAATAAAAACTATCAGAAAAATATTACATTTTCATAAAGTGTATGGTTAAATTCAGTAAAATGATGCAATTTTGGGCGTTTGATAATGAAATTGTTCATTTTTATTACACCAGATATATACTGAACCAAAAAAGAAACTTCCCCTGTGTTTAAGTGCAAATGCAATGTTATTAAAAAACATCAAAGTATCAGATGACCTACATATGTTCGGGCGAACGATTATGTGTCCGATAAAACAAATTTTAACTCGATTGAAAGCATTTTGCAGAAGAAACCCGCTGAAAGCGAATTTCATGTGCATGCACGGACCAGTATAATTCGTGTATATTTTTTGAAACCTTTCAGTCTAATTTTATAGACTTTCATGTCAATAAGAAAAAGACGTTGAAAAAAATTAAATTCTTTTTAGTTTTCTTTATTTTTGATATGCCTAGAATTCCGCAAAATTTACGCGAACGTGCCATTGGCATGCTTAATGCTCGTATGACGATGAATGCTGTTGCTATGAGTATTGGATGTTCTACTCGTGCTATTCGACACCTTAGACAACGTTTTCAAGCAACAGGGCGTACGGAAGATCGACCACGTAGTGGACGTCCTCGCGTCACGACGGGCGGCCAAGACCGCTATATTCGGAACACCCACCTGCGCAGTCGCTTCCAAACTGTCACAGCCAATGCTGCTAACACCCCTGGTACACACAACAACCGTATATCTGCCCAAACTGTGTGCAATCGCTTGCGCGAGGGTGGGCTACGCGCACGTCGTCCATACGTTGGTTGTGTTTTGACGCGACGTCACCGCGTAAATCGTGTTAATTGGGCACGTACACACCAACGCTGGCTTAGACAACAATGGAATAGCGTTCTTTTTTCTGACGAGTCCAGGTTTTCCATTCATCGAGGTGATGGCAGGATTCGAGTATACCGTAGGAGAAATGAATGTTATGCAGACTGTTGCGTACTTGAACGAGATCGTTTTGGGGGGTGGGGGTTCTGTCTTGGTCTGGGCGGGCATTGCACATGGCTTTCGCACTAATCTCGTCGTCATCGAAGGGAATTTGAATGCCCAACGCTATCGAGATGAAATTCTTGCGAGGCACGTTATCCCACTGTTTCAAAATAATGCCAATATCACTCTTTTTCAGCATGATAATGCCACAAGCCATACAGCTAGGGACAATGTGAATTTCCTCAGGGCGAATAACATTGTATTTATTAATGACTGGCCTGCCAAAAGCCCTGATCTGAATCCCATTGAACACCTTTGGGATAATTTGGACCAGCGTGTTAGACGTCGCCCTATTCCACCGTCAAACGTCATTCAGCTAAGACAAGCCTTAATTCAGGAATGGAACAACATTCCACAAGCCGAAATCAATACACTTATCCGTTCTATGGGCCAACGATGCCAGGCAGTCCTTCATGCTGTGAAGGTGGTCATACCCGGTATTAATTTGTGATTTTGGTGAGCGACCCCTTCCGCATTTTAACTACCATTACACTACTTTTGGATAAACCCTCAGCAATAATTATTTTCACACAAAGTCGCAATAAAATACTCTTTCAATGCATATAAATCTAGTTTAATCCTGATTTTCATATTTGTGTATATCTGCACTTAAACACAGGGGAAGTTTCTTTTTTGGTTCAGTATATAACGTCTGGATACATATTTGATTATGAATCCTTGTCAACCGTGGGTGTTGTTGACATAAAATCTAATAATACCCATAGAGGCTATGTAGCTCAATGAGGAAATACCAATTAAGATTTTTTTTTCTAAATCTTATCTTAGTTCTTTAACAACAATTTTCCAGTCATTAATGTCGATGTTATTTTTGAAATCGTTACTCAGTGTACTGTCCCAGAAAGCTTGTTATGGATTTGCTTGGGTTTCGGTAAGGTTTGATATAGGTAGAAAGTATTGCGATCTCGAAAGGTAAAGTTCCCGCGTTTTGTTTTTTTTTAAATAATCTGCCGTTAAGAATGAATATATTGTTATTCTAAATTTGTCTTTTGGTCATAATTACATCTGTCTAGCGGGATTTGATAAGTTTTTTAGTTCGATATGTTTATAGAAAAATTCATCTGATACATCTGAAAAATCGAAATAATCCTGTAAAAATGTGTCGGATTCAACAAAATGCTTCAAGTTACCAGTGCGCGCATTGGTATCACCGGTTGCTAAAGTAACCTACAATTCCATTATCAAACGCCCAAAATTACATCATTTTACTGAATTTAACCGTACACTTTATATGAAAAGAAATATATATATCTGGTAGTGTTTATTGGCATTTTACAAAATGATTTGATCCTTGACATAAAAACTTGCTATTATTTTTTTCAAAAGGTTACACAATGTTAAAAGCAGATGTCGAATCTGGAAAATCAAACTGGCTTTCTAATTTAAAGTTATTTCTAGCGCAGAGAATTTCGTGAAATTTTATCACAGAAATACTTCAAAGTATGTTCTTTCAATATGCGAAGAGATAATCAGACGTTGCCTGATGAATCAAAAAGTTCTGAGCCCACGAAGAACATAACCCTTTTTTCGAATTTACACAAAAAACCAATTATTGCAGCATACGTAAGAATTTTGTGATTAAAATCTGTAGTTTCAGTCAAATCTTGTTCTCTGTGTTTTAAATTCATAGTGAAACAATGGATCCTCTGACTTTGATGGGAAATTAACAGATATTTCAAATTAATGATACGCTATCTATGTTTCAATAAAACCCTTAGCCCACAAAATTGCTCTTTTTACCACACTAAACTAACTATCCGGATAAGTAATGTCCGACAAATGTACATGTTCCGTTTTCGCTGTTTAGGAATGATTTACACCTTCATAAACTGATCTTTAAAAAAAATGTATCTACTACTACTTTCTCCACATCTTGCAGCAAAAATCAGTAGTCCAATAATAGTACTACAATCAGACGCGCTAGAAAACAGAGAAGCGAAGAGACATGCGCGAAAATCTTGCGCACTGACAACCCGACGAAACGTCGTTAAAAGATTTATTGGAACATTATGGATTCGCAGATGTTTGGCTTAACCTTTATAGTTTACATACAAATAGTTTCATCTGTACTTTTGAACAATGTGTTTTAGACTGTTTCAAACAACCTTGGCATGAAAATATGAAAAAAACTGAATTATTATACTCATACAAGCATTTCAAAATAGACTTTGGTATTGAAAAGTATTTAAAAATTTTACCTAAAAAATTACGTATGTCATCTCATAATTTAAAAATAGAAGAAGGACCATATGGGAGGTGTAACAAAGTCACGAAAAGCAAGAAGAAGTAACATTTCTAAGATTTTATTCTACCAAAGTTCCACGAAAGTTCGTTACATAGCCCCAGGTTCGAAAGATAAAGGTGTGATAAACGGAGAGAGAGATTTCTCTAGCAACTGACCAACCCGTTCTCTTGATCTGCAGTCCGGCTCTCTATTTATACTCAGTTTTCTAATTATACAAGAGAATGGACATAACCAACCGGATATATCCATATTTGCAGTCCAGTCTGGTCATTTCTAAGAAGCAGTGGTCATTATCTAGAGTTCTAAAAATACTTCTACTACATGTTACCTAGCTGATAATGCTGATTCAGGTATGTACTCTGTAACATATACAGCCGTGGCATGTTGAAATGAGAGAAAGGATAGTAAACAAGATATCCATCTTGTTACAGAGGGTTAAAATTATAAGAAGTGAAAGGTATTGTTTGAAATGTAATACCAATGATATTGAGGATGGGTACCATTTTATTTTAATCTGCCCGTTGTACACGTTGTTGAGAAATACATATATAAAGAAATACTACACAAAAAAAAACAAGTTTTATAAAATTTTGTTCTTTCATGTCATCAGAAAACCACAATGAAATAAAGTTAGCAATATTTGTAAAAAAAGACCTTATCGCTAAGAAACCTATTGTAGGCCCTAAATTATCTTTAACAAGTTCATTCTAAAAAGAAAACTTTTTCTATCAGTATTAATTCTATTTGAGTATTATTCCATTATTCTTCAGTATTATTCTTCGATATGATTGATGTTTCTCTGTGCACATGTTTTTTTTTTTTTTTTTGTTTTTCAACATGTAATGACATAGTCATTAGTATGGTATATTATGTAACATTCCATATTCTTCTTCATGAATTAACGGTAGGAGAGATTTGCCCATGACATGGCCCATAAGACAGTGGTTTCAAAACTCTCTTATTATGTAGGGTTCATGGTGTTATAGAAAAACGAAGTTAAAGGTTTGACAAATTACTATAAATCAGAAAGCTCCTGTAGCTCAAAACTTTTTGATGCTGAAGATAAGTATATATATTAGGATTATCAGTACATAACTATTTTTAATTCAACTTGTTACGTTTTTTGTATCTTGATGATTTTTGCACATGACTCCTTTCTGCACAAACTGCTTTCGCTCTTTTTTGTTCTGCACAAAGGTGTCAAATGCATGGCATATGATAAGAAATGAGTACCAAATGAGCAAAAAATGCTAATATGTACATCTCTTTTCAAAAAGATGTTCATATTAAACAACATGTAAAAGTTTCAGATTACACTCAAAAATCAATCAAATCAAAACCCGAATTTTCAAAGAAAATTTTATCAGGTATCGCTACCTTTCATTATTTTGTTTGGTAGGAATATACATTTTTTTTTCTGTTTAAAGTTGTTTCCAACATTTTTTCAGTCATGTAGCATCAGATAGTGCACCTGCTCATGCATTTTCTGGAGTTCCCTTCACACTATACTCTTTCCAAGCCACTTGCTGCTACTTCTTATGAACATTGTCAAAGCAGTGTTCAGTGGTGCAAGAAAAATTGATCCGGAGGCAATAACTGTCACTGATCTTTGAAAAGAGCTTGGCCATGCTTAGTATCTGCTTTGCAACCCCTTTATTAGTAGCCCTTTATTTATATGAGCTACCTAGTGACTCACAAAAGATCAGTTGTTGCAATGATTGAACTGCTGTCGTGCCTCTTGCATTTAATGATAAATCAAATTTTCTTTTTTCCGAGAAATACAGACATTCAGATTCAGAATAAAGAAGAAAAACATTTCACTATTCGTTTTTGCTGGTCTGCTGTACAAATGAAGATTCTTGAAGTTTGCAAAATGAATTATTATGTAATTTGATCAAATGAGAATTTTGCACACTAAGACTCTCTGTTATATCCACCTTACAGGTATCCAGTTTATTTCGATTCCATTGGTTGCACTTCCAGTGCATAGCTTCAAAACTTAAAAATCATCAATGTGAGAAATAATTGCAAAGTTCTCTTTCTTTCCAGTCTGATAGGACTTTTGAGTGAACCTTCAGTTCAAATGTAATAAAGCATTGAGAGTCTTAGGATTTTTCTCTTGCCTTTTTCTTTTTATACATTTCAAAATAATTCAAAACATGACTGGCAAACTAGGCCACTGAAATAACGTAAGTGATATTTCTGCTTGCTAACATAGCTTTATGAGCACAAGATCACATTAGATGTACACACTTGGGTGTAGGACAAAAGCCCCAGAGCACAAAAGCCCCATAGGATAAAAGCCCCAAGGACGATTGCCCAATGAAACAAAAGTCCAATGTTATCTAATAAAGTAATACATCACGAGCAATTACCTCATATCCTTAGATTTGCAAACTATCTTTGGTTTTAGTGATCAATTTCCTATGTTCTAGGGCTCCACAGAGAAACATTGTGGTGCTTGAGCTGATATATTGTTTCTTGTACTCTCCTTGTTTATTTATACAACCCAAGATATGAATGATAATTATTGGAAATTACATGTGCACATTGGATAAGCAGTGACTCTTGATAATTCATGTTTTCAAAAGTCACATGTAGTAGGAACCAGTTTTTTTGCCAGTTTTGAATTATGCCATGATAATTATTGTAAATGCAAAACACGAAGGCACATGATTTCTCGACAGGATTGTTTGATAACAGGATGAACTTGATTTTACTATTGATCATTTCTATTTTATGATGATGCTTTCAAATATACAATAGGTTAATCAGAGGTAAAAAAAAAAAAATACATGCAAATCAGACTGCCATTTTATCTTCGGTGTTATTCTGTGATCCTTGATAGGATTGCTAATTTAATCCTCGATATTTAATCAGCAAACTCTCTTTTTCAAAAACATACAGTGAAAAGCCAAAAAATAAAAAAGATACACATAAATTTATATCATTGGGTTTTTGTCAGTATTTCTCTTTAAAGTACATAGAGCTTTTGTCTGTTGGATATTACCCTATGCGGTTTTTTCCTATGAGGCTTTGGTCTGCATCCCACACACTCATGTATTGCGCTTTGCAACAAAGAGACTGCCACTGTTTTGTGAGAAAGACTTAATGTACAAGTTCATTGGTATAGTACGCCATTATCCTATAAAATAGTCAGGAATCCATTTGTTAAAGAATCATACCTTTTTTGAGTTATCCTGCACACAGGACATGGTGGTGCTTCTATTTGTCGAGAAATCATGTGCCTTCGTGTTTTGCATTTACAATAATTATCATGGCATAATTCAAAACTGGCAAAAAAACTGGTTCCTACTACATGTGACTTTTAATAAATTCATTCATTTTGCCTTCTCGTATCCTTTTGCAAGAGGCTTTTTTCTCAATAACTCGTCAAGTCCGTCTTTAAGACACTTTGCATACCAATTACGTTTAATCTGCAATGTTGGAAAACCAGGCTATTATAAGTTTTATAATTGTTATGCTTTTAATAATTTACAAGCACCAATAAACACCGCACGCAGCTACGTTGCATGTATTATTAAGAACTGTGCATATTTCTCGGCAAATGGTCCATAATTAGACCACTCATCATTATTGGCATGTAGTTCTTTTTTTTTTTTTTTTTAAACACGTAGTTATTTTTTAAAATTAAGAATAATATGTACTTAATTATTCAGATTGAACCTATAGGAACATACTTTACTTTACCATTTGAATAATATTAGGAAATGATCTTATCTGTACTCATTTTTCCCCTTGATTTTCAGCATTAAAAAAAATACTGCAGAGGGTTTGGTGTCAACAAAAAAAGATATAATCTATCACAATACTCATTCAGTGTTCCAAGTGTTACGGCTTAGTTGTAAGTGTACCGTCACCCTAAAATAGTAAATAAATCAAGATTATTTATTAGGGACAGAAAAAGCGTTTACCGTAATTTCATACATGCATGTGTATAGCTCATTGAAAAGCAGACACTATAGATCCAAGATCACAAAGAGGTACTTGTAGTCTGATTTTGATCTACACTGTTTCCAGAAACATCTCAATCTGTAATTAATAGCCCTTGCTCTAGAGGCTAGGAAGAAAAATTAATAGGAATACAGTCTTCCCTAAAATGAGATCAAAATGAGATCCTTATCAGAGAGAAAGTGAAATAATTTGGAAGTGGTGGTGTAAACAAAGTCTAAGTAATGATAAAATAAATACCAAGTAGGAATTATCTTCATGTTCCTGATCATATTTCATATATCTAGTATTGTAGTGCTTCACTTGGACCCTTTATGTAATATGAAAGATTGGTCAGACTACAGGTATAAGGTTGTGCAGAATGGAGTCATCTGTCACTTGATCCCCTTCTGCATAACTAGTAAGGCACTTGACTCCTTTTTGCATGTGATATTTGGATAAAAATCACTTGTATCCTTTAGACGTTGGTCAATAATTTTGTTATTTATCCTCCTTTGGAGTTGTTCTTTTGCAGGCATATAGTAGTCATTATAATAAGTTAGAAAATGCATTTAACTCAATTTTACAAAAATGTCACTTGACTACTTTCTGCATCAGGCCCACGAAATGCAGACGAAATTGCGTAAACAATAGATGGAAATTTTCACTTTCAAATTCCAATAGTATTCGTTTGATGTTTTTCAAAAGCAATAGGGTTCAAGCTGTTGATGATACAAAGCAACCGTTCAAGTTTCATAAAAATCTGACTACAAATGCAGACTGTATTGCATAAACAAGAAATGGACATTTGCAATATCAAATGGCTTCTTTTCCCGTACTGTTCGTTGGATGTTTTTCAAAGTCAATAGCGTTCAAGCTGTTGATAATACAAAGCAACTGTGTAAGTTTCCTGAAAATCTGACCACAAATGCAGACTAAACAAGCAATGGAATTTTTCACTTTCCAACGGCTATTTTGTCCAATACTGTTTTTATTTCTTTTTCAAAATCAATAAGGTTTAAGCTGTTGATCATACAAAGCAACTGTGCAAGCTTCATGAAAATCTGTCCACAAATGCATACTTTATTGTGTAAACAAGAAATGGTAATTCTTCAAATGGCTCCTTTTGGAATACTGATTGTTGGACGTTTTTTTCTTTAAAATCAATAGCGTTGAAGCTCTTGATTATACAAAGCAGCTGTGGAAGTTTCACGAAAATCTGACCATAAATGCAGACTTTATTGTGATAGTAAGAAATGGAAATTTGCAACTTCAAATGGCTACTTTTCCTGTACTCTTTGTAGGATTTTTTTCAAAATCATTACGGATTATGCTGTTGATGATAAAAAGCAACTATATAAATCTCATGAAAATCTGACTACAAATGCAGATTTTATTGCGTAAACAAGAAATGTAAATTTGAAATTTCACATGGCTACTTTTCCCGTAGTATTTGTTTGTGTGTGTGTGTTTTTTTTTTTAAATCAATAGGGTTCAATCTGTTGATGATACAAAGCAACTTTGCAAGTTCAATGAAAATCTGACCATAAATGCAGACTTTATTGCGTAAACAAGAATTGGCTATTTTCAACTTCAAATGACTACTTTTACCGTACTGTTTGTTGGATTTCTTTTTTTCAAAATCAATAGGGATTAAGCTAATATTAATACAAATGCAGACAAGAAATGGAAATTTGGAACTTCAAATGGCTACTTTTCCTGTATTGTTTGTTGATTTTTTTTTTCTCAATCAATAGCGTTCAAGGTGTTGATGATACAAAGCAACTATACAAAATTCATAAAAATCTGAATACAAATGCAGAGAGGAAATGTAGAAAACAAAAAATGGAAATTTCCAAATTCAAATGGTAACTTCTCCCCTACCGTTTTCAGAGGATTTTGTTGAAAATTAGTAGCATTCAAGCTGTTGATGATACAAAGCAACTGTGCAAGTTTCATGAAAATCTGACTACAAATGCAGACTTTATTGCGTAAACAAAAAATGGAAATTTGCAACTTAAAATGGCTACTTTTCCGATATTGTAAGTTAGATTTATTTCAAAATCAATAGTGTTTAAGCTGCTGCTGATACAAAGCAACTGTGTAGGTCGGATGAAAATCTGATTACAAATCCAGATTTTATTGCGTAAACTAGAAATGGAACTTCAAATGGCTACTTTTCACGTACTATTTGTCTGTGGTTTGTTTTAATCAATAGGGTTCTGTTGATATTACAAAGCAACTATAGAAGTTTCATGAAAATATGACTACAAATGCAGACTTTGTTGCGTAAACAAGATATGGAAATTTGAAAATTGAAATGGCTACTTTTCGAGTATTGTTTGTTAGATTTATTTGAAAATTAATAGCATTCACAAGCTGTTGATGATACAAAGCAATTGCGCAAGATTCATGAAAATCCGACTACAAATGCAGACTTTATTGCGTAAACAAGAAATGGAAATTTGCAACTTCAAATGGCTCCTTTTCACCGTACTATTCGTTGGATGTTTTTGAAAATCAATGGGGTTCAAGCTGTTCATGATACAAGCTGTTGATGATACATAGCAACTATACAAGTTTCATGAAAATCTGACCACAAATGCAGACTTTATTGCATAAACAAGAAATGGAAATTTACAAATTCAAATGGCTACTTTTCCCGTACTGTTTGTTGGATGTTTTTAAACATCAACAGGGCTCTAGCTGTTGATGATAGAAGCTGTTGATGATACAAAGCAACTGTGCAAGTTTCCTTAAAATCTGACCACTAATGCAGACTTTAAGAGACTTAAGAAGAAATGGAAATTTTCATTTTCAAATGGCCACTTTTCCAATACTGTTTTTCATTTCTTTTTCAAAATCAATAAGGTTCAAGCTGTTGATCATACAAAGGAACTGTGGAAGTTTCATGAAAATGTGACCACAAATGCAGACTTTATTGTCTAAACAATAAAAAATGGAAATTTGCTATTTGAAATTGTTACTTTTCCCGTACTGTTTGTAGGAGATTTTCAAAATCAATAGGGTTCAAGCTGTTGATGATACAAAGCAACTATTCAAGTTTCATGAAAATCTGACTACAAATGCAGACTTTATTGCGTAAACAAGAAATGGAAATTTTCAACTTCAAATGGCTACTTTTTTTATACGCCCGTCGAAGACGGGACGTATTATGGGATCACCCATGCCGTAATGGGGTCCTGGCGTGCAGGCGGGCGGGTGGGAACCGTCCAGTTCTTTGTCTGGAGCATAACTTTATCAATTCCAAACCGATTGACTTGAACCTTGGCATTTGTGCAAGAATTGTAACTCTACATCGTGCTGTCTTTGAGTTATTTCCCTTTGATCATTTTTACAGCATTTAGTGCTTGTACGGAATATAACTTTGTCATTTCAGGTCATGCATACCAAGTTTGAAGTCGTTCTGACTTGAGATGACAAAGTTATATTCCAGACAAGCACTAAATGCTGTAAAAATGTCGATCAAAGGGAAATAACTCAAAGACAGCACGAGGTAGAGTAATAATTCTTGCACACTGCACTTCCAAATATTGCAACAAATAAGCATACCATATTTCAAGTCATTTCTACTTAAGATGACAAAGTTATGCTCCGGACAAGCAAGAAAAGCTGTAAAAATTAAGATCAAAGAGGGAATAACTCTAAATTCTTGCCAGGAAGAGTTATGATTCTTGTGCACTCCACTCCGTAATTTTTCAACAAACATGCATACCGAATTTGAAGATGTTCAGACCAGAAGATGGCAAAATTATATTCCGGAGAAGCAGAAAATGCTGTAAAAATGACGATCAAAGGGAAATAACTCAAAGACAGCATGAGGTAGATTTATGGTTCTTTCGCACTGCACTCAGTAATTTTTCAACAATCATGCATACCAAATTTGAAGATGTTCAGACTAGAGATCGCAAAGTTATATTCCGGACAAGCAGAAAATGTTGTAAAAATGACGATCAAAGGGAAATAACTCAAAGACAGCATGTGGTAGAGTTATGGCTCTTTCGCACTGCACTCCGTATTATTGCAACAAACACAAATGCCAAGTTTCAAGGCGGACAGGAGATGACAAAATTAAGCTCCCGACAAAGAACTGGACTGTAAAAATGAAGATCAAAGTGGAAATACTCAAATTCCGCACTAGGTAGAGTTACAATTCTTGCGCAATGCTCTTGCAAATATTGCAACAAATAAGCATACCATATTTCAAGTCATTCCTACTTAAGATGACAAAGTTATTCTCCGGACAAGCAAGAAATGGTATAAAATTAAGATCAAAGGGATAATAACTCAAAATTCTTCCTAGGGTTTATTAGACTATGAGCCAGCAGGGTGTTTGCTACCCCATGGGGGAATTTTCCGGACTATTTTTTTCTTGAGCCCCAATGTCTCCTGAGCACAGTCCTAAAGTCTGCCACCTGGCAAGTGGCGCTTTTGGAAGTTATAGAGGTCAAAGTTCATCAAGTGCACCTCTAACCCTAACCTTAGAAGTTGATCCTCTATTGCCAATTTGTTGGAAATTTTATACCCTTTGAAAGTTCTAAATGATCTCAGGTAATGTAATAAGCTTATATTTAGATAATTCTTTGCGTTTCTAAAAAAATAAAAGGAATTTGATGCAAATCAAAGCACTGACAGCAGTATTTAAACAAAAACGTAGTCCCGAAAATTCCCCCGGGGGGGGGAGCAAACAGCCTGCTGGCTCATGGTCTAATAACACGTCCTAGCTCGAATTTTGAATTATTCCCCCTTTGATCTTAATTTTTATGGGATTTATTCCTTGTCCGGAGCATAACTTTGTCATCTTAAGTAGGAATGACTTTAAATATGGTATGCTTATTTGTTGCAATATTTGGAAGTGCAGTGCGCAAAAATTGTAACCCTACCTTGTGCTATCTTTGAGTTATTTCCCTTTCATCGTCATTTTTACAGCATTTAGTGCTTCTCCGGAATATAACTTTGTCATCTTAAGTCAGAACCACTTCAAAATTGGTATGCATTTTTATTGCCATATTACGGAGTACAGTGCGCAAGAACAATAACTCTACCTAGCTCGGATTGTGAGTAATTCGACTTTCATCTTCATTTTTACAGTCCAGCTCTTTGTCCGGAGCTTAACTTTATCATCTCCAGTCCGATTGAACTTGAAACTCTGCATTTGTGTTTGTTGCAATAATACGGAGTGCAGTGCGAAAGAGCCATAACTCTACCTGATGCTGTCTTTGAGTTTTATCCCTTTGATCGTCATTTTTACAGCATTTTCTGCTTGTCAGGAATATAACTTTGCCATCTCTAGTCTAAACATCTTCAAATTTGGTATGCATGATTGTTGAAAAATTACGGAGTGCAGTCATAACACTTTCTAACACGAATTTTGAGTTATTCCCCCTTTGATGTTCATTTTTATAGCATTTCTTGACTTGTCCGGAGAATAACTTTGTCGTCTTAAGTAGAAATGACGTGAAATATGGTATGCTTATTTGTTGCAATATTTGGAAGTGCAGTGCGCAAGAATTGTAACCCTACCTCGTGCTGTCTTTGAGTTATTTCCCTTTCATCGTCATTTTTACAGCATTTAGTGCTTGTCCGGAATATAACTTCAAATGGGTACTTTTCCTGTACTATTTGTGTGGGCGTTTTTTTCTTTTTTTTAAATCAATAGTGATCAAGCTGTTGATCATAAAAAGGAACTGTAGAAGTTTCATAAAAATCTGACCACAAATGGCGACTTTTTTGCGTAAACAAGAAATGGAAGATTTCACCTTGACATGGCTACTTTTCTAATACTGTATATTGCATTTTTTTTGTCTTAATCGATACCGTTAAAACTGTCGATGATACAAAGCAACTGTGGAAGTTTCATGGAAATCTGACTACAAATGCAGGCTTTATTCCATAAACAAGAAATGAAAATTTGCAAATTCAAATGGCTACTTTCCAGTAGTGTTTGTTAGGTTTATTTCAAAATGAATAGTGTTCAAACTGTTGATGATCCAAAGCAACTGTGCAAGTTTCATGAAAATCTGATTACAAATGCAGACTTTATTGCATAAAGAAAAAATGTAAATTTGCAAATTCAAATGACTGCTTTTCCAGTACTGTCTGTTAGATTTATTTCAAAATCAATATGATTCAAGCTGTTGATGATACAAAGCAACTGTGCAAATTTCATGAAAATCTGACCGCAAATGCCGACTTTATTGCGTAAAAAAGTAATGTAAATTTGCAACTTTAAATGGCTGCTTTTCCAGTACTGTCTTTTAGATTAATTTCAAAATTAATAGCGTTCAATCTGTTGATGACACAAAGCAACTGTGCAAGGTTCATGCGAATCTGACTACAAATGCAGACTTTATTGCATAAACAAGAAATGGATATTTTCAACTTCAAATGGCTACCTTTTCCGTACTGTTTGTTGGATTTTTCCAAATCAATATGATTCAAGCTGTTGATGATACAAAGCAACCGTTCAAGTTTCATAAAAATCTAACTACATATGCAGACTTTAGTGCATAAACAAGAAATGGATATTTGCAATATCAAATGGCTTCTTTTCCTGTACTGTTCGTTGGATGTTTTTCAAAATCAATAGCGTTTAAGCTGTAGATGATACAAAGCAACTATGGAAGTTTCCTGAAAATCTGACCACTAATGCAGACATTATAGCCTAAACATGAAATGGAAATTTTCACTTTCAAATGGCTACTTTCCAATACTGTTTTTTATTTCTTTTTCAAAAATCAATAAGGTTCAAGCTGTTGATCATACAAAGCAACTATAGAAGTTTCATGAAAACCTGACCACAAATGCAGATTTTATTGCGTAAATAAGAAATGGAAATGTTCAAATTCAAATGGCTACTTTTTTATATGCCCGTCGAATTCGGGACGTATTATGGCATCATCGATGGCGTACGACGTCCAGGCGGGTTTTCGGTGGGGCAGGCGGGCGGCGTCCAGTTCTTTGTCCGGAGCATAACTTTGTCATCTCCAGTCCGCTTGACTTGAAACTTTGCATTTGTGTTTGTTGTAATAATACGGAGTGCAGTGCGAAAGAACCATAACTCTATCTCATGCTGTCTTTGAGTTATGTCCCTTTGATCGTCATTTTTACAGCATTTTCTGCTTGTCCGGAATATTACTTTGCCATCTCTAGTCTGAACATCTTCAAATTTGGTATGCATGATTGTTCAAAAATTACGGAGTGGAGTGCACAATAACCATAACTCTTCCTAGCACGAATTTTGAGTTTTTCCCTCTTTGATGTTCATTTTTATAGCATTTCTTGCTTGTCCGGAGCATAACTTTGTCATCTTAAGTAGGAATGACTTGAAATATGGTATGCTTATTCGTTGCAATATTTGGAAGTGCATTGCGCAAGAATTGTAACCCTACCTCGTGCCGTCTTTGAGTTATTTTCCTTTGATCATCTTTTTTACTGCATTTAGTGCTTGTCTGGAATATAACTTTGTCATCTCAAGTCAGAAAGACTTCAAACTTGGTATGCCTGTTTGTTGCCATATTACGGAGTACAGTGCACAAGAACAATAACTCTACCTAGGGTGGATTTTGAGTAATTCCACTTTCATTTTCATTTTTACAGTTAATTTTTTTCTCCGGAGCTTGACTTTGTCATCTCCAGTCCGATTGACTTGAAACTCTGCATTTGTGTTTGTTGCAGTAATACGGAGTGCAGTGCGAAAGAACCAAAACTCTACCTCTTGCAGTCTTTGAGTTATTTCCCTTTGATTGTCATTTTTACAGCATTTTTTTGCTTGTCCCGAATATAACTTTGCCATATCTAGTCTGAATATCTTCAAATTTGGTATGCATGATTATTGAAAAATTACGGAGTGCAGTCATAACATTTTCTAGCACGAATTTTGAGTTATTGCCCCTCTGATGTTCATTTTTATAGCATTTCTTGACTTGTCCGGAGAATAACTTTGTCATCTTAAGTAGAAATGACGTGAAATTGTAACCCTACCTCGTGCTGTAGAAATGACGTGAAATATGGTATGCTTATTTGTTGCAATATTTGGAAGTGCAGTGCGCAAGAATTGTAACCCTACCTCGTGCTGTCTTTGAGTTATTTCCCTTTCATCGTCATTTTTACAGCATTCAGTGCTTGTCCGGAATATAACTTCAAATGGGTACTTTTCCTGTACTATTTGTGTGTGTTTTTTTTTCTTTTTATTAAATCAGTAGTGTTCAAGCTGTTGATGGAACTGTAGAAGTTTCATAAAAATCTTACCACAAATGGCGACTTTATTGCGTAAACAAGAAATGGAAGTTTTCACCTTTATGTGGCTACTTTTCTTATACTGTATATTGCAATTTTTCTGTCTTAATCGATACCGTTCAAACTGTCGATGATACAAAACGACTGTGCAAGTTTCATGGAAATCTGATTACAAGTACAGACTTTATTGCGTAAACAAGAAAGCAAATTATGTTGCATAAACAAGAAATGGAAATTTTCAACTTCAAACGGGTACTTTTCTCGTACTAATTATGGGATTTTTTTGTCAAAATCAATAGGGTTCAAGCTGTTGATGATACAAAGGAGGTAATGCAGACTTTATTGCGTAAACAAGAAATGGAAATTTGGAACTTCAAATGGCTACTTTTCCAATACTGTATGTTGCATTTTTTTTCTTAATCGATAGCCTTCAAGCTGTCCATGATACAAAGCAACAGTGCAAGTTTCATGAAAATCTGACTACAAATGCAGACTTTATTGCGTAAACAAGAAATGGAAGTTTGCAATATCAAACGGCTACTTTTGCAATACTGTTTGTTAGATTTAAGGTAGTGAACCCGTAATAGAAAACAGCTATTTCCCCTATAATATTATCCTACAAAATTTGCTATGATTAAAAATGCGTATTATTGTACAACTTTAACCGAGCCACTTTTTTCTTTTTTTCCTATAAAGACTTATCAATTATAAATCTAAAACCACTATATTCTCATTACAAAGGGAGATAATAATTACCACCCCTAAACAATAGGGTTCAAGCTGTTGATAATACAAAGCACCTGTGCAAGTTTCATAAAAATCTGACCACAAATGCAGAATAAATTGCATAAACAAGAAAAGGAAATTTTAAAATTCAAATGGCTACTTTTCCCGTACTGTTTGTAGGATTTTTTTTCAAAATGAATAGGGTTCAAGCTGTTCATGATACAAAGCAACTGTGCAAGTTTCATGAAAATCTAACTACAAATGCAGACTTAATTGCGTAAACAAGAAATGGAAATTTTCAAATTCAAATGGCTACTTTTTACCGTACTGTTCGTTGGATGTTTTTCAAAATCAATGGGTTCTAGCTGTTGATCATACAAAGCACCTACACAAGTTTCATGAAAATCTGACTACAAATGCAGACTTTTTTGAGTAAACAAGAAATGGAAATTTGCAAATTCAAATGGCTACTTTTCCAACACTGTTTGTTAAATTTATTTCAAAATCAATAGCGCACAAGTTGTTGATGATAGAAAGCAACTGTGCAAGTTTCATGAAAATCTGACTACAAATGCAAACTTTATTGCGTAAACAAAAAATGGATATTTTCAACTTCAAATGGCTACCTTTAACATATTCTTTCTTGGATATTTTTCAAAATCAATAGGATTTAAGCTGTTGATGATACAAAGCAACTGTGCAAGTTTAATGAAAATCTGACTACAAATGCAGACTTTATTGCGTAAACAAGAAATGGATATTTTCAAATTCAAATGGCTACTTTTACTATACTCTTTGTTGGATTTTTTTCAAAATCAATAGGCTTTAAGCTGTTGATAATACAAAGCAACTATAAAAGTTTCATGAAAAGTTGAATACAAATGCAGACTTTATTGCGTAAACAAGAATTGGAATTTGAAACTTCAAATGGGTACTTTTCCTGTACTATTTGTATGTTTTTTTTTTAAATCAATAGTGTTCAAGCTGTTGATGATACAAAGGAACTATAGAAGTTTCGTAAAAATCTGACCACAAATGCCGACTTTATTGCGTAAACAAGAAATAGTAATTTATACCTTCAAATGGCTACTTTTCCAATACTGTATGTTGCATTAATTTTTCTTAATCGATAGCGTTCAAGCTGTCGATAATACAAAGCAACTGTGCAAGTATCATAAAAATCTGACTACAAGTGCAGACTTTATTGCGTAAACAAGAAATGGAAGTTTGCAATATCAAATAGCTACTTTTTCAATACTGTTTGTTAGATTTAATTCAAAATCAATAGGGTTCAAGCCGTTGATGATACAAAGCACCTATGCAAGTTTCATGAAAATCTGACTACAAATGCAGATTATATTGCGTAAACAAGAAATGGAAATTTTCAACTTCAAACGGGTACTTTTCCTGTACTAATTATTGGATTTTTTTGTCAAAATCAATAGGGTTCAAGCTGTTGATGATACAAAGCAACTATACAAGTTTCATGAAAATCTGAATACAAATGCAGACTTTATTGCATAACAAAAAGTGGAAATATGGAACTTCAAATGGCTACTTTTCCTGTACTGTTTGTTGGATTTTTTTTCGAAATCAATAGCGTTCAAACTGTGATGATACAAAGCAACTATACAAGTTTTATGAAAATCTGACTACAAATGCAGACTTAATAGCGTAAACAAGAAAAGGAAATCCTTCAAATGGCTACTTTTCCAGAATGGTTTGTTGGATTTTTTTCAGAATCATGAAGGGTTCAAGCTGTTGATGATACAAAGCAACTGTGCAAGTTTCATAAAAATCTGACTACAAATGGAGACTTTATTGCGTAAACACGAAATGGAAATTTGCAAATTCAGATGGCTAATTATCCCGTACCATTTCTGTTTTTCTTTTTTTTTTTTTCAATCAATACGGTTCAATCTGTTGATATTACAAAGCAACTGTAGAAGTTTCATGAAAATCTGATTACAAATGCAGACTTTATTCCATAAACAAGAAATGGAAATTTGCAAATTCAAATGGTTACTTTTCCAGTAGTGTTTGTTAGATTTATTTCAAAATCAATAGTGTTCAAGCTGTTGATGATACAAAGCAACTGTGCAAGTTTCATGAAAATCATATTACAAATGCAGACTTTATTGCCTAAAGAAGTTGTAAATTTGCAATTTCAAATGGCTCCTTTTCCAGTACTGATTTTTAGATTAATTTCAAAATTAATAGCGTTCAAGCTGTTGATGACACAAAGCAACTGTGTAAGGTTCATGTGAATCTGACTACAAATGCAGACTTTATTGCGTAAACAAGAAATGAATATTTTCATCTTCAAATAGCTACTTTTTCCGTAGTGGTTGTTGGATTTTTCCAAATCAATATGATTCAAGCTTTTGATGATACAAAGCAACCGTTCAAGTTTCATAAAAATCTGACTACAAATGCAGACTTTATTGCATAAACAAGAAATGGATATTTGCAATATCAAATGTCTTCTTTTCTTCTACTGTTTGTTGGACGTTTTTCAAAATCAATAGCGTTTAAGCTGTTGATGATAGAAAGCAACTATGCAAGTTTCCTGAAAATCTGACCACTAATGCAGACATTATAGCCTAAACATGAAATGGAAATTTTCACTTTCAAATGGCTACTTTTCCAATACTGTTTTTTATTTCTTTTTCAAAATCAATAAGGTTCAAGCTGTTGATCATACAAAGGAACTGTGGGAGTTTCATGAAAATCTGACCACAAATGTAGACTTTATTGTGTAAACAAGAAATGAAAATTTGCTAATTCAAATGGTTACTTTTCCCGTACTGTTTGTAGGAGATTTTCAAAATCAATAGGTTTCAAGCTGTTGATGATACAAAGCAACAATACAAGTTTCATGAAAATCTGACCACAAATGCAGACTTTATTGCGTAAACAAGAAATGGAAGTTTGCAATATCAAATGGCTACTTTTCCAATACTGTTTGTTAGATTTAAGGTAGCGGACCCGTAATAGAAAACAGCTATTTCCACTATAATATTATCCTACAAAATTTGCTATGATTAAAAATGCGTATTATTGTACAACTTTAACCGAGCCACTTTTTTCTTTTCTTCCTATTAAGACTTATCAATTATAAATCTAAAACCACTATATTCTCATAACAAAGGGAGATAATAATTACCTCCCTTCTCTAGAGACTAACAAAAGTATCAACAAATAATTTCAAGATAGACATCAAAGGAATTTCTGGTCGGTTGAAAATCTGCAAATTTATTATATCAGTATAAATCCTGATTTATCAACTATAAAGAAATTTTATTCCATTTTGCACTAAAAGCGTTAGGGGTCAACTACCTTAATCAATAGGATTCAAGCTGTTGATAATACAAAGCACCTGTGCAAGTTTCATAAAAATCTGACCACAAATGCAGAATAAATTGCATAAACAAGAAAAGGAAATTTTCAACTTCAAATGGCTAGTTTTCCCGAACTGTTTGTTGGATTTTTTTTTCAAAATGAATAGGGTTCAAGCTGTTCATGATACAAAGCAACAGTGCAAGTTTCATGAAAATCTAACTACAAATGCAGACTTTATTGCGTAAACAAGAAATGGAAATTTTCAAATTCAAATGGCTACTTTTCACCGTACTTTCGTTGGATATTTTTCAAAATCAATGGGTTCTAGCTGTTGATCATACAAAGCACCTACACAAGTTTCATGAAAATCTGACTACAAATGCAGACTTTATTGAGTAAACAAGAAATGGAAATTTGCAAATTCAAATGGCTACTTTTCCAACACTGTTTGTTAGATTTATTTCAAAATCAATAGCGTTTAAGTTGTTGATGATAGAAAGCAACTGTGCAAGTTTCATGAAAATCTGACTACAAATGCAAACTTTATTGCGTAAACAAAAAATGGATATTTTCAACTTCAAATGGCTACTTTTAACATACCCTTTCTTGGATATTTTTCAAAATCAATAGGATTTAAGCTGTTGATGATACAAAGCAACTGTGCAAGTTTAATGAAAATCTGACTACAAATGCAGACTTTATTGCGTAAACAAGAAATGGATATTTTCAAATTCAAATGTCTACTTTTACCATACTCTTTATTGGATTTTTTTCGAAATCAATAGGCTTTAAGCTGTTGATGATAGAAAGCAACTGTGCAAATTTCCTGAGAATCTAACCACAAATGACGACTTTCTTGCATAAAGAATTTATGTAAATTTGGAACTTCAAATGGCTATTTTTCCAATACTGTATGTTGCATTTTTTTTCTTAATCGATAGCCTTAAAGCTGTCGATGATACAAAGCAACAGTGCAAGTTTCATGAAAATCTGACTACAAATGCAGACTTTATTGCGTAAACAAAAAGTGGAAATTTGGAACTTCAAATGGGTACTTTTCCTGTACTATTTGTATGTTTTTTTTTTTTAAATCAATAGTGTTCAAGCTGTTGATCATACAAAGGAACTATAGAAGTTTCATAAAAATCTGACCACAAATGCCGACTTTATTGCGTAAACAAGAAATGGAAATTTTCACCTTCAAATGGCTACTTTTCCAATACTGTATGTTGCAATATTTTTTCTTAATCAATAGCGTTCAAGCTGTGATGATACAAAGCAACTATACAAGTTTTATGAAAATCTGACTACAAATGCAGACTTAATTGCGTAAACAAGAAAAGGAAATCCTTCAAATGGCTACTTTTCTAAGACGGTTTGATACAAAGCAACTGTGCAAGTGTCATAAAAATCTGACTACAAATGGAGACTTTATTGCGTAAATACGAATTGGAAATTTGCAAGTTCAAATGACTACTTTTCCAGTAGTGTTTGTTAGATTTATTTAAAAATCAATAGTGTTCAAGCTGTTGATGATACAAAGCAACTGTGCAAGTTTCATGAAAATCTGATTACAAATGCAGACTTTATTGTGTAAAGAAAAAATGTAAATTTGCAAATTCAAATGGCTGCCCTCAAGTACTATCTGTTAGATTTATTTCAAAATCAATAGCTTTCAAGCTGTTTATGATACAAAGCAACTGTACAAATTTCATGAAAATCTGACCACAAATGCCGACTTTATTGCGTAAAAAAGTTATGTAAATTTGCTATTTCAAATGGCTACTTTTCCAGTACTGTCTTTTAGATTAATTTCAAAATTAATAGCGTTCAAGCTGTTGATGACACAAAGCAACTGTGTAAGGTTCATGCGAATCTGACTACAAATGCAGACTCTATTGCGTAAACAAGAAATGGATATTTTCATCTTCAAATGGCTACTTTTTCCGTACTGTTTGTTGGATTTTTCCAAATCAATATGATTCAAGCTGTTGATGATACAAAGCAACCGTTCAAGTTTCATAAAAATCTAACTACATATGCAGACTTTAGTGCATAAACAAGAAATGTATATTTGCAATATCAAATGGCTTCTTTTCCTCTACTGTTCGTTGGATGTTTTTCAAAATCAATAGCGTTTAAGCTGTTGATGATAGAAAGCAACTATGCAAGTTTCCTGAAAATCTGACCACTAATGCAGACATTATAGCCTAAACATGAAATGGAAATTTTCACTTTAAATGGCTACTTTTCCAATACTGTTTTTTATTTCTTTTTCAAAATCAATCAGGTTCAAGCTGTTGATCATACAAAGGAACTGTGGAAGTTTCATGAAAATCTGACCACAAATGCAGACTTTATTGTGTAAACAAGAAATGGAAATTTGCTAATTCAAATGGTTACTTTTCCCGTACTGTTTGTAGGAGATTTTCAAAATCAATAGGTTTCAAGCTGTTGATGATACAAAGCAACTATACAAGTTTCATGAAAATCTGACCACAAATGCAAACTTTATTGCGTAAACAAGAAACGGAAATTTTCAACTGGAAATTGCTACTTTTTTATATGCCCGTCGAATTCGGGACGTATTATGGGATCACCAATGGCGTGCGGGGGTCCAGGCGGCTTCCGACGGGCAGGCGGGCGGCGTCCAGTTCTTTGTCCGGAGCATAGCTTTGTCATCTCCAATCCGATTGACTTGACACTCTGCATTTGTGTTTGTTGTGATAATACGGTGCGAAAGAACCATAAATCTGCCTCATGCTGTCTTTGAGTTATTTCCCTTTGATCGTCATTTTTACAGCATTTTCTGCTTGTCCGGAATATAACTTTGCCATCTCTAGTCTGAACATCTTCAAATTTGGTGTGCATGATTGTTGAAAAATTACGGAGTGGAGTGCACAATAACCATAACTCTTCCTAGCACGAATTTTGAGTTTTTCCCTCTTTGATGTTCATTTTTATAGCATTTCTTGCTTGTCCGGAGCATAACTTTGTCATCTTAAGTAGGAATGACTTGCAATATAGAATGTTTATTTGTTGCAATATTTGGAAGTGCAGTGCGCAAGAATTGTAACCCTACCTCGTGCTGTCTTTGAGTTATTTCCCTTTGATCATCTTTTTTACTGCATTTAGTGCTTGTCCGGAATGTAACTTTGTCATCTCAAGTCAGAAAGACTTCAAACTTGGTATGCATGTTTGTTGCCATATTACGGAGTACAGTGCGCAAGAACAATAACTCTATCTAGCGTGGATTTTGAGTAATTCCACTTTCATCTTCATTTTTAAAGTCCAGTTTTTTTTCCGGAGCTTGACTTTGTCATCTCCAGTCCGATTGAGCTTGAAACTCTGCATTTGTGTTTGTTGCAATAATACGGAGTGCAGTGCGAAAGAACCATAACTCTACCTGATGCTGTCTTTGAGTTTTTTTCCCTTTGATCGTCATTTTTACAGCATTTTCTGCTTGTCCGGAATATAACTTTGCCATCTCTAGTCTGAACATCTTCAAAGTTGGTATGCATGATTGTTGAAAAATTACTGAGTGCAGTGCACAATAACCATAACTCTTTCTAGCACGAATTTCGAGTTATTCCCTCTTTGATGTTAATTTTTATAGCATTTCTTGCTTGTCCCGAGCATAACTTTGTCATCTTAAGTAGAAATGACGTGAAATATGGTATGTGTATTTGTTGTAATATTTGGAAGTGCAGTGCGCAAGAATTGTAACTTTACCTCGTGCTGTCTTTGAGTTATTTCCATTTGATCATCCAGTTCACTGCATTTAGTGCTTGTCCGGTATATAACTTTGTAATCTCAAGTCAGAACGACTTCCAACTTGGTATGCATTTTTTGTTGCAGTGTTACGGAGTACAGTGCACAAGAACAATAACTCTACCTAGCTCGGATTGTGAATAATTCCACTTTCATCTTCACTTTCACCTTAACTTTATCATCTGCAGTCCGATTGAACTTGAAACTCTGCATTTGTGTTTGTTGCAATAATACGGAGTGCAGTGCGAAAGAACCATAACTCTACCTGATGCTGTCTTTGAGTTTTTTCCCTTTGATCGTCATTTTTACAGCATTTTCTGCTTGTCCGGAATTTAACTTTGCCATCTCTAGTCTAAACATCTTCAAATTTGGTATGCATGATTGTTGAAAAATTACGGAGTGCAGTCATAACACTTCCTAGGACGAATTTTGACTTATTCCCCCTTTGATCTTCATTTTTATAGCATTTCTTTTCTTGTCCGGAGAATAACTTTGTCATCTTAAGTAGAAATGACGTGAAATTGTAACCCAACCTCGTGCTGTCTTTGAGTTATTTCCCTTCCATCATCATTTTTACAGCATTTAGTGCTTGTCGGGAATATAACTTCAAATGGGTACTTTTCCTGTACTATTTGTGTGTGTGTGTTTTTTGTTTTTGTTTTGTTTTAAAATCAATAGTGATCAAGCTGTTGATCATACAAAGGAACTGTAGAAGTTTCATAAAAATCTGACCACAAATGCCGACTTTATTGCGTAGAGAAGAAATGGAATTTTTCACCTTGATATGTCTACTTTTCTAATAATGTATGTTGCATTTTTTTTGTCTTAATCGATACCGTTAAAACTGTCGATGATACAAAGCAACTGTGGAACTTTCATGGAAATCTGACTACAAGTACAGACTTGATTGCGTAAACAAGAAATGGAAGTTTGCAATATCAAATAGCTACTTTTTCAATACTGTTTGTTAGATTTAATTCCAAATCAATAGAGTTCAAGCTGTTGATGATACAAAGCAACTGTGCAAGTTTCATGAAAATCTGACCAGAAAGGCAGACTTTATTGCGTAAACAAGAAATGGAAATTTTCAACTTCAAATGGCTACTTTTTTATATGCACGTCGAATTCGGGACGTATTATGGGATCACTGATGGCGTACGGACGTCCAGGCGCGCTTCCAGCGGTCAGCGGGCGGCGTCCAGTTCTTTGTCCGGAGGATAACTTTGTCATCTCCAGTCCGATTGACTTGAAACTTGGCATTTGTGTTTGTTGCAATAATACGGAGTACAGTGCGAAAGAACCATAACTCTACCTCGTGCAGTCTTTGAGTTATTTCCCTTTGCTCGTCATTATTACAGCCTTTTCTGCTTGTCCGGAATTTAACTTTGTCATCTCTAGTCTGAACATCTTCAAATTTGGTATGCATGATTGTTGAAAAATTACTGAGTGTAATGCACAACCACCATAACTCTTCCTGTCACGAATTTTGAGTTTTTCCCTCTTTGATGTTCATTTTGATAGCATTTCTTGCTTGTCCGAAGATTAACTTTGTCATCTTGAGTAGGAATGACTTGAAATATAGAATGCTTATTTGTTGCAATATTTGGAAGTGCAGTGCGCAAGAATTGTAACTCTACCTCGTGCTGTCTTTGAGTTATTTCCCTTTGATGGACATTTTTACAGCATTTAGTGCTTGTCCGGAATATAACTTTGTCATCTCAAGTCAGAACGACTTCAAATTTGGTATGCATGTTTGTTGCCATATTACGGAGTACAGTGCGCAAGAACAATAACTCTACCTAGCTCGGATTGTGAGTAATTCCACTTTCGTCTTCATTTTTACAATCCAGTTTTTTGACCAAAGCTTAACATTGTCATCTCCATTCCGATTGACTTGAAACTTGGCATTTGTGTTTGTTGCAATAATACGGAGTGCAGTGCGAAAGAACTATAAATCCACCTCGTGCATTCCTTGAGTTATTTCCCTTTCATCGTCATTTTTACAGCATTTTCTGCTTCTCCGGAATATAACTTTGCCATCTCTAGTCTGAACATCTTCAAATTTGGAATGCATAATTGTTCAAAAATTACGGAGTGGAGTGCACAATAACCATAACTCTTCCTAGCCCGAATTTTGAGTTTTTCCCTCTTTGATGTTCATTTTTATAGCATTTCTTGCTTGTCCGGAGCATAACTTTGTCATCTTAAGTAGGAATGACTTGAAATATGGAATTCTTATTTGTTGCAATATTTGGAAGTGCAGTGCGCAAGAATTATAACTCTACCTCGTGCTGTCTTTGAGTCATTTCCCTTTGATCATTCTTTTTACTGCATTTAGTGCTTGTCCGGAGCATAACTTTGTCGTCTTAAGTAGGAATGATTTGAATTATGGTATGCTTATTTGTTGCAATATTTGGAAGTACAGTGCGCAAGAATTGTAACTCTACCTCCTGCTGCCTTTGAGTTATTTCCCTTTCATCCATCTTTTTACAGCATTTAGTGCTTGTCCGGAATATAACTTTGCCATCTTAAGTAGGAATGACCTGAAATATGGTATGCTTACTTGTTGCAATATTTGGAAGTGCAGTGTGGAAGAACTGTAACCCTACCTCGTGCTGTCTTTGAGTTATTTCCCTTTGATCGTCATTTTTACAGCATTTAGTGCTTGTCCGGAATATAACTTTGTCATCTCAAGTCAGAAAGACTTCAAACTTGGTATGCATATTTGTTGCCATATTACGGAGTACAGTGCGCAAGAACAATAACTCTACCTAGCGCAGATTTGGAGTAATTCCACTTTCATCTTCATTTTTACAATCCAGTTTTTTGTCCGGAGCTAAACTTTGTCATCTACAGTCCGATTGACTTGAAACTTGGCATTCATGTTTGTTGCAATAATACGGAGTGCAGTGCGAAAGAACTATAACTCTACCTCATGCTGTCTTTGAGTTATTTCCCTTTGATTGTCATTTTTACAGCATTTTCTGCTTGTCCGGAATATAACTTTGCCATCTCTAGTCTGAACATCTTCAAATTTGGTATGCGTGATTGTTGAAAAATTACTGAGCGCAGTGCACAATCACCATAACTCTTCCTAGCACGAATTATGAGTTATTCCCACTTTGATCTTCATTTTTTATAGCATTTCATGCTTGTCCCGAGCATAACTTTGTCATCTTAAGTAGGAATGATTTGAAATATGGAATGCTAATTTGTTGCAATATTTGGAAGTACAGTACGCAAGAAATGTAACTCTACCTCCTGCTGTCTTTCAGTTATTTCCCTTTGATGGACATTTTTACAGCATTTAGTGCTTGTCCGGAACATAACTTTGTCATCTCAAGTCAGAAAGACTTGAAACTTGGTATGCATGTTTGTTGCCATGTTACCCAGTACAGTGCGCAAGAACAATAACTCTACCTAGCTCGGATTGTGAGTAATTCGACTTCCATCTTCATTTTTACAGTCCAGTTCTTTGTCCGGAGCTTAACTTTGTCATCTCCAGTCCGATTGAACTTGAAACTCTGCATTTGTATTTGTTGCAATAATTCGGATTGCAGTGCAAAAGAACCATATCTCTACCTCATGCTGTCTTTGAGTTATTTTCCTTTGATCGTCATTTTTACAGAATTTATTGCTTGTCCGGAATATAACTTTGCTATCTCTAGTCTGAACATCTTCAAATTTGGTATGCATGATTGTTGAAAAATTATGGAGTGCAGTGAACAATAACCATAACTCTTCCTAGCACGAATTTTGAGTTATTCCCTCTTTGATCTTCCTTTTTATAGCATTTCTTGCTTCTTCGGAGCATAACTTTGCATCAGCTGTTTATCATACAGAGCAACTGTTAAAGTTTCATAAAAATCTGACCACAAATGCCAACTTTATTGCGTAAACAAGAAATGGAAATTTTCACCTTCAAATGGCTACTTCTCCAATACTGTATGTTGCAATTTTTTTCTTAATCGATAGCGTTCAACCTGTCGATGTAACAAAGCAACAGTCTGACTACAAATGCAGACTTTATTGAGTAAACAAGAATTGGAACTTTACAACTTCAAACGGGTACTTTTCCTCTACTATTTGTGTGTGTGTGTGTGTGTATGTGTGTTTTTTTTTTTTTTTTTTCTTTTTCTTTTTTTTTAATCAATAGTGTTCAAGCTGTTGATCATACAAAGGGACTGTAGAATTTTCATAAAAATCTGACCACAAATGCCGACTTTATTGCGTAAACAAGAAATGGAAGTTTGCAATATTAAATAGCTACTTTTCCAATATTTTTTGTTAGATTTAATTCAAAATCAATAGGGTTCAAGCCGTTGAAGATACAAATCTACTATACAAAATTCATGAAAATCTGAATACAAATGCAGACTTTATTGCATTAACAAGAAATGGAAATTTGGAAGTTCAAATGGCTACTTTTCCTTGTACTGTTTGTTTGATTTTTTTTCTAAATCATTAGCGTTCAAGCTGTGATGATACAAAGGAACTATAAAAGTTTTATGAAAATCTGACTACAAGTGCAGACTTAATTGCGTAAACAAGAAAAGGAAATCCTTCAAATGTCTACTTTTCCAATACGGTTTGTTGGATGTTTTTCAAAGTCAATAGGGTTCAAGCTGTTGATGATACAAAGCAACTGTGGAAGTTACATAAAAATCTGACGACAAATGGAGACTTTATTGCGTAAACACGAAATGGAATTTTGCAACTTCAAATGGCTAATTATCCCGTACTGTTTGTTGGATTTTTGTTCAAAATCAATAGGGTTCAAGCTGGTGATCATGCAAAGAAACTGTACTAGTTTCATAAAAATCTGACTGCAAATGCAGATTTTATTGCGTAAACAAGAAATGGAAATTTGCTATGTCAAATGCCTACTTTTCCAGTACTATTTTTTTTTTTTTTTTTTAATCAATAGAGTTCAGTCTATTGTTATTACAAAGCAACTGTAGAAGTTTCATGAAAATCAGACCACAAGTGCCGACTTTATAGCGTAAACAAGAAATGGACATTTGCAAATTCAAATGGCTACTTTTCCAGTACTGTTTGCCAGATTTATTTCAAAATCAATAGCGTTCAAGCTGTTGATGATACAAAGCAACTATGCAAGGTTCATGAAAATCTGACTACAAATGCAGATTTTATTGCGTAAACAAGAAATTTATATTTTCAACTTCAAATGGCTACTTTTTCCGTACTGTTTGTTGGATTTTTCCAAATCGATAGGATTCAAGCTGTTGATGATACAAAGCAACCGTTCAAGATTCATAAAAATCTGACTACAAATGCAGACTTTATTGCATAAACAAGAAATGGACATTTGCAATATCAAATGGCTTCTTTTCCTGTACTGTTCGTTGGATGTTCTTCAAAATCAATAGCGTTTAAGCTGTTGATTATACAAAGCAACTATGCAAGTTTCCTGAAAATCTGACCACTAATGCAGACTTTATAGCCTAAACAAGAAATGGAAATTTTCACTTTCAAATGGCTACTTTTCCAATACTGTTTTTTTATTTCTTTTTCAAAATCAATAAATTTCAAGCTGTTGATCATACAAAGCAACTGTGGAAGTTTCATGAAAATGTGACCACAAATGCAGACTTTATTGTGTAAACAAGAAATGGAAATTTACTAATTCAAATGGCTACTTTTCCCGTACTGTTTGTAGGAGATTTTCAAAATCAATAGGTTTCAAGCTGTTGATGATACAAAGCAACTATACAAGTTTCATGAAAATCTGGCCACAAATGCAGACTTTATTGCGTAAACAAGAAATGGAAATTTTCAATTTCAAATGGCTACTTTTTTATATGCCCGTCGAATTCGGGACGTATTATGGGATCACCGATGGGGTACGGCCGTCTTTGTCATCTTAAAGTAGGAATGACTTGAAATATGAAGTTGCAAATTTCCATTTCCTGTTTACGAAATAAAATATGCATTTGTGGTCAGATTTCCATGAAACTTGCACAATTGCTTTCTATCATCAACAGCTTAAACCCTATTGTTTTGTAAAAATCCAACAACCAGACGTTGAAAAGTAGCCATTTGAAGTTGAAAATTTCCATTTTTTTTTCGCGATAAAGTCTGCAATTTTGTATTCAGATTTTCATTAAATTTGTACAGTAGCTTTATATCAACAGCTTGAACTGTATTGATTTTGAAAAAATCCAACAAACAGTATGGGAAAAGTAGGCATTTCAAGTTGCAAATTTCCAGTTCTTCTTTTCGCCATAAAGTCTGCATTTGTAGAAAATTTGTTGAAAATTTCCATTTCTTGTTTACACATTTAAATCTGCATATGTGGTCAGATTTATATGAAAGTTGCGTAGTTTCTTTGTATTAAACCCAGCTCTAACCCTATTGATTTTGAAAAACATCCAACAAACAGTACGGGAAAAGTAACAATTTCAATTTCTTGTTTAGGCGAAAAAGTCTGCATTTGTGGTCAGATTTTCATGAAACTTGTACAGTTGCTTCTTGAACCCTATTGATTTTGAAAAATTCAACAAATAGTATGGGAAAAGTAGCCATTTCAAGTAGAAAATTTCCTATTATTTTTTACGCAATGATATCTGCATTTTTGGTTAGATTTTCATGGAACTTGTAAAAGTTTCATTGTATCATCAACAGCTTGAATCCTATTGATTTTGAAAAAAATCAAACAGTTTGGCAAAAGTAGCCATTTGAAGTTGCAAATTTCGATTTTTCGCTTATGCATTGAAATGTGCATTTGAGGTCAGATTTTCATGCTTTGCATCATGAACAGGTTGAATCCTGTTGATTTTGAAAATAATCCTACAAACAGTAATTTAAAAGTAGCCATCTTAAGTTGAAAATTTCCATTTCTTGTTTACGCCATTAAGTCTGCATTTGTGGTAACACCTTCATAAACATTGTACAGTTGCTTTGTATCATCAACAGCTTGAATCCTATTGATTTTGAAAAAATCCTACAAGCAGTGTTGGAAAAATAGCCGTTTGAAATTGAAAATTTCTATTTTTGTTTATGCAATAAAATCTGTATTTGTGGTCCGATTTTTATGAAACTTGATCAGTTGCTTTGTATCATCAACGGCTTTAAAGCTCTTGATTTAAAAAAAAATCAATCAACCTTTATGGGAAAAGTAGCCATTTCAATTTCCAAATTTCCATTTCTTCTTTAAGCAATAACGTCTAGATTTGTTGTCGGATTAGCATGAAAATCGCAGTTTGTTTATCTCATCAAAGCTTGAATTCTATTGATTTTGAAAAAGATCCAACAAACAGTACGGGAAAAAGTAGCCATTTGAAGTTGCAAATTTCCATTCCTTGTTTCCGTAATAAAGTCTGCATTTGTGGTCAGATTTTTATAAAACTTGCACAGTTGCTTTCTATCATCAACAGGTTGAACTGTATTGATTTTGAAAAATCCAAGAAACAGTACGGGAAAAGTAGCCATTTGAAGTTGCAAATGTCCATTTCTTGTTTACGCAATAAAGTCTGCATCTGTGGTCAGATTTTCATGAAACTTCTACAGTTGCTTTGTATTATCACCAGCTTAAACTCTCTTGACTTTCAAAAAAATCCAACAGAACAGTACAGGCAGAGTAGCCATTTGAAATTGAAAATTTCCTTTTCTTGTTTACACGATAAAGTCTGCATTTGGCATCGGATTTTACAGTTGCTTTGTATCATCAACAGCTTGAACTCTACTGATTTCAAAAAAAAAAAAAAAAAAAAAAAAAATCTGACAGTAAGTATGGGAAAAGTAGTCATCTAAATTTAAAAATATTCATTTCTTGTTTAGGTTATGAAGTCCATATTTTTTCATTCAATTCTTCCGAAACTTGCACAGATTGTTTGGTTCATCAAGGGATTTAACTCTGTTTAAAGTGAAGAAAATCTAGAAATCAGTTTAGGAAAAGCAGCCATTTGTTGACTTGGTATTGTTTACTAAACAAAGTCCACATTATTAGTCACACTTTTTTGAAATTTGCTAGGATTGTTAAATACAATGCATATGGAAACCCTATCTGGTTTTGAGAAATTGTACTTCAATTTTTTTCACTATTTGTTCAATTCACCATGTCTTCTTTATGCTGTCTTAGTGGGTTCAAGCCCATTTCTTATTTTTGTTTTTCCTTTTTCATGAATTCATAATGTATGCGAGCAAAAAAGCAAAATCTCTGCTATTTGAGCGATTTCAGGCCCTCAAGGGCCTCTAGTTTTTTTTTTTTTTAGACTTGTTTAAATATGACGTCCATTGACCGCCACTTACCAAAAAAATATTGTATTCATTCCATATTATTTTATTCTCAATTGTATAACCATTACCCATGTTTACAAATGGGGAATAATTTTTTTTTTTTCAAAATGACACTTGGAGTTTGATCTCTTTTATTCATTTATGTATAATTTATATGTTAGTACTAAAATAAATGAGAAAGTATGGGATG
This sequence comes from Hippopus hippopus, assembly GCA_946811185.2. Taxonomy (NCBI): domain Eukaryota; kingdom Metazoa; phylum Mollusca; class Bivalvia; order Cardiida; family Cardiidae; genus Hippopus; species Hippopus hippopus. Next base: position 51,476,365 of record OX328102.1, on the reverse strand, counting down.
ATATAAAGGAATATTTTATTCAGGAGAAAAAGGCAGAACGCCTATCATACCACATATAGTCATCGAATATATATACAATCAACATTGACAGTCAATGGATCATTTGGATGAAATTTAAGGGAGCTAACGTCTCTAGTACTCTGTAAAGTGCATATAAAAGTTATCCTTTTTGTATATATTTATTTTTTTTAATAAAAAAAACTAGATTTCAGATCAGCCATATCTTCTTGATCTGAATCTATGTTATTTCTTAAGTTTTCTAATCTATATCTTTTTACTGTGACAAAACACTTGAATCATCATTTATGAAATGCGTATTCAATTTTGCTTTAACTTTAAAGGAAAAAAAATATACATGTAATACACTTTGACCTATTTTTCAGTGTTTTTAGTTCGTTTTCGCTGCCAAGTTACTGTATAAACTTTATCTATTTCAAAGACTGTAAATACAACCCATTTTATCTAGAAATGATTTTAAGCCTACAGGTTTGACTTAACAAGAGGATGACACAGACCCTAGATCAGAGAGTATCAGCCACAGAAGCCATTGATTTCACCTATGGCACTGAATGAGTTGAGGTTTATTTATAAAATCACAGCACAGAATTTTTTTTACCTATTGGAACTATTGACCTATTGAGTAATTGAATAATTAATTTTGAGTTTTTGAGAGGAGAATAAAAAAAATGCAACATCCTTTATAGATAAATATTGATAAATTTCTAATAGTCTGTTTGTTTTCATTTTTCATCAATTCAATGAAATTAGCCATACTTGGCTTCTCTCCCAGTAGTATTTCATAACAAATATATTTTCTAATATTTAAGAACATTGGCCATTCCAGAAAAAAGTGCATTTCATCTTCTAACGTATTGCATGGTTTTCATTTCCTTTCCTGGAATGGGATTTTTCCTGATTTATGCCATCTTCATGCTTCTATTTCTAGTGTATGTGATCAAAGATGGAAACGACTAAGGGCTGTTCTAAATTTTTCAATAAAAAAAATATATTTAAATACTATTTAAATGTATATCAACACCTTGACTTAACTGTACATTGTAAAAGCCAGTACTTTCTAAAATACCTTTAAATAACAAATTTTGTCCAAGATATCTTATCAGGAAAGACTTCTAAATCATTTAACATAAGATAATACCCATGCTTGATTGGTTTTTGGTCAGGAATTCTTATAACTTTTAACCAATATTTATAAACTCTTGACAATCGTTTTATTTTCAAAGAGAATCTCCTAAATTCACCATAAATGAAACTGTTTTGTGTTTGGCGCGGAAATCCTAATATCTGTTTACAAAATTGCAAATGAATATTTTCCAACTTGTTTACTTTATTCATACCCACACCTCACATCCATAATCCATCCATAAGAACAGGTTCAATAAGTTTATCAAATAAATCTAATTTGTGGGATATTGACATATTGGAAAATCTAATTAGGTAATATTTGAGCCTACCGATAGCTTTCAATACTTGGCCATGTAATTCTGAATGATACCTCTACTGTGATATGCAAATTTGACTACGAATGCAGACTTTACTGCGTAAACAAAAAATGGAAATTTGCACATTCAAATGGCTACTTTTCCCATACTGTATGTTGGATTTTTTCAAAATCAAAATGAGATCAACTCACTGTGCAAGTTTCATGAAAATCCGACAACAAATGCAGATTTTATCGCGTAAACAAAAACAATTACTAACAGACGGACGGACAACGGACGGACGGACAACGGAAACCATTCCATGACATAAAACTAGCGAGAGGGAATTAGACCAGAAAAAAAATTTGTTGACAAGATGGCCGAAAGAAGGTTTAGTAATGATATCGAAATGAAAATGGAAGAAAAACATGATGGATCTAGAACCTTTACTTGACTTTTCTGTTCCCACGAACAATCGATATGAGAGGCGGGAAAAGAACAAAGAAGATGACAGATGGAAAACACAGGTACGAAATCGAAAGAAGGGGGGGACAGTCCGTAATGAGAACAATGAAGAATTTACCTAGATGAGTCTGTACTCTGTAGGCATACAGAATCACTCATAGCAGGATAGTCAAACATCTGTTATTGTTGATATTGGAAAAACCCAGAGGTCATGTGACATAAAGTCATCACTACTGGAAACTAGCTCAAATAAAAACGACAGTGCTCACTTACCTTATGGACACTCAGCTCCGAAAGAGAGAGAATATGAGAACTAGGTTAAAATCCAGATCTAGAAGCCACACAAAATTCCCGAAAATTAATTCTATGATGAATAAACACAATATTCCGAACACTCAAAATCGACAAGGTTCACCACAATGAGGAAACACGTGCAAATCAAAACGAGGCAAATCATACGTCGGTAGAAGGTATTTCCACTACGTCGTCAGAAGGTGTGTCGCGATCTAGCCAATCAGGAACCATAGATAAAGACAAAGGTGAAAACAGGCAAAATGTAAATAGGACAGATCTGTGAGGAGAATTAGTGATATAATTGTGTGTACGGGGTTCGATTTGCAAGAGATACTTGAATTATTAAGCTAGACTTACCTTCGTAGAAGTAATGCGAAGGTTGATCATAATTTCATCCGACATAAAACTCCCTTATGGGCCCCACAGATTATGACGCAGCGTCAGCAATCCAGGTGGTCATATTTTAGAGTACTTATGGCACAGTAGTTGCATAATTTTGTAAGGAATTGTTGGAAGGGTGGTTGAGTGTGGGCGTGTGAGCCCTAAGTGAGTTTTGTGTCGGATGAAATTATGATCACTCTTCGCCTTACTTCTACGAAGGTAAGTCTAGCTTAATCATTCAACACATAAACTCCCTTATGGGCCCCACAGATTCTTTGGAGTTGATTACTTACAAAATGGGCTGGTTAAGCATAGAGAGAGGTGCTGACTTTCATTGACAGCAATTTTGGAATTCTGCTATTCCAAAAGGAATTTGCGTGTCATATCTGCTCTGCTGTGAAGTATAGTATTAAACAGGCGTGTTAGCATTACTCCGGTCAGCTGATAATATGACCTCTCTCAAACGCCCTCCCTCACGATGAATTTGTAACAAGGACGCCGATCTAATCCTATGTGGCTTGGAATTTTCACAGTTTTAATAAGCAATGTATTACTATTTACAAGTATTTGTACTTTACCGTTATATTGATGATTGTAACAATACGAGATTTATCATTTCCTCATACCGATGTACAGTCGGGTTTCTACAGGATACGTCCATATTGCAGTGAACTAGGCAGAGAAAGAGTTTCTTCATTGAGTACATCTTACAAAACCGGCTGATAATTTGTTTCGTGTATGTTAACATTCTTGTTTATCCATGTGCTGATTAGCCTGATATTCAACGATTGTTTTTGCTTGAATTTTGGTAATGGCCGTTTTTTTTTTAAAGAACCAATAATCCATTATAAAGTTAATAATATTTTGCTCGCAGATTTCTGTACATTTGACTACACCATGTGAATAGAAATGCATCACAAGTCGCTGCTTCTGGTTTAGAATATTTAGAACCATATGAAAGAAGTTTGGCATTCAAACGCGATGCAACCAGTTCTGTGTGCATATCTGGCCGTAATTACTTTCGTGATGCATAAAAACATTTGCATCTAATGGTCCTCCTAGAATATTATTTCCACTCCTACAGAGTTTTTTATGCCTGTTTATTTCTCACTTTGGCTTTAAATACGATATTCCGATATGTGTATATGCATGGAATCATACTGTCTCTTCCCACCATGATTATTCATTCATAAACAACTTGTATCGTTCGTATGTAGTCGTATGTAGACTTTTCTCATGTTCCTATTGAAGACGTGATCCTAGATTTCAAAATCTTCTCTTATATTAATTTCTTTGAATTTTGATTTTCCTTTGATCAAAATCGCCTTGTTTCCAGTATTATTTAATCACATGTCCCATACATTTAAGTGCAGTAGCGGTATGGATTGTAATACTAATATGTGCTGGATTTAGCTTTACTTTCTTGTACCTTTGTTGTCAAGTCAACATTCCGATTGTACTCTAGGACAGGAGGTACGTTCAATTAACTGTCAGAAATGCTATGATATGGCTATAATCGGCATGTTTCACTCCCGCTGGCTTAAAACAGTGTTGGATATCGCACATCGGCTTGATCAACGATTAATTTCCTGGATTTACGGAAACGTACTGTTCTCCGTATGTTCAAGTCATAAAACTGTAATATTCCCGCATGTTTCTTATATTATTAGTAGTCGTGGATTCTTAGCTAAGAACAGACCTTGAACCATCATCTTACCTGGCAAGAGCTCAGTTTTTGTTTTTTTTTTTGTTACACCCAAAGCTCCACTGGATGCACTGTTCCTTTTACATAACGTAAGCAAGTCGGATGGCTATTACCAATGGAATTCACGCTCGCATGACTGAGTAACCCTAGATAAACGAGTTCATACAAGTTTCAGTGGTTCAGATTCCAAGGCTGCATGAAGAGCCCATAACTAATGCCGTTTAATTAGTATTTATGTCCTCTGAAGTGATTCTGAAATATTTACAAACTGGTCCTCATATCTCGATCGAGTAATTAATAATCACCTGAAAGGTCAACAGATGCTAACCAGTAATCCTTCCTCGATACAGTAAGTGGTGAGTGCAGTGATTTTGTCTTGAAATGACTTTCGTCAACGTCAAGCGAGTTAAAGAATTTCAGATGTCAATCAAATAAGTCTTATTCTATTTTCCATAATTCACCGAGCTGAAATATTTGATATGCATGCATTGTTGGTATCTATGAGACACAAATGATTTAAAATGGAAAACAAAGTTAAAAATAGATCTATATGAAATATTAATAAAATAACAATACGTTTACTTGAATATCTAACTTTGTTCAATAACCTATGCACATCCAAAAAATGGCACTTGTCATCAATGTTTGAGTTTGACGTTAATCATAACACTTGGTGCATGGAGAATATGCTGAATGTGTAGATATAGATCAGACTACAAATTACATGCAGTGAAGTCTTGGTATTTACAAAATGCACATTGACGTGTAGCTGTTACTGTCTTCCTCACTAAGAGTAGATTTCAATTATGAAATAAGTCTAAATTCTGTACTGGTGAAAGTTCAGCTCAATATAGGCAACTTGTAATTTTTTTTCTTTTGAATTAGCCGTTTTAGCCATTTACCACAAAAGTTGGTAGTGGATCCACAGTATTACCCACACGCACATCTTAGGTTTGAGTTTATCAACAACGCTTTAAGCTTTGACAAACTGGAACTTAATATGTTCGTAGCAGGAGAGTTAGAAATAATTTCAAAGAAACATATTAGTTCTGCAGAGAGGTCGGGTCGGTTAGAGTTTCTAAAGAGGTTGATGTACCTGAATAACGCTTATGAATTTCCTATTTTGAAGTCCTTGTATGCTGCAGTTTTGCGGGAGATAGAGTTAGGTTATAGACGTTGGGGTGATGATTTTACCTACATTGAAAATACTGTTTTAGCTTCAAGTTCACGTAAATTCCGACCTTCAACAGATTTTTCTCAAGGTAGTTCTAGCGTGCCAAAAGCAGAAAATAAGCTTTGGTTTTGTGCCAATAAATGCTCTTTTAAGGAATCACATACGGTTCAAATTAATGGGAGAGTACGATTTGCAAAGCATGTCTGTGCTTCTTGCTGGCAAAAAGACAAAAAAGAGCTCAATCACCCAGAATGTTCAACGGCTTGTCCTCATTCATCTGCATGACTTTGTCTACCTAAAAAGCACAATCTGAAAAAGTATAATGATGCTGCTGATATGATTTTGCCGTCTTTTTGGCTAAAGAAAAATCTGCATGATTCTTTGGATAAACATGAACAAAATTGCACATTATGTAAATCTGTAAAACCTATTATTTCAGTATCATCTTCCAATAAACTTCGCATCCATAATTTATGTAGAGCATCTGGGAAACCTAATTTTCAAGGTTGCAAAATTCCTGTGAACACCAAATTCAATATAGAATTCATGAAAAGAATGCTGCATGATTACCATGATTTAAGGGTCTGTCAATTCTTAAAATATGGCTTTCCGATTGGTTTCACAGGAATTAGATCATCTGATAAGCTCAGTGTTGATACTAGTCCAATAACTAAACCCAAAATGCCAAAAAATCATAAAGGTGCACTGGATTACCCAGAAGATATTCACAATTATCTTCTCAAAGATTTGTTGGCTTCTATTTTTATATGTATTATTATAATTTGGCATATATATTGGAGGCTATCATTTGGCGGTTTGCGATATTCTTGGTCGGAGTCCTATTTCATTTGTAATTAATCATCACTCATTTATGTGTATATAACTTGCATGTTTAGAACTCTGTCAAGAAGTTTGCTAAGCGTTAACCCTTTGCAAGAATATAAATGTTAGCAGATGACTTTGAATTAACCTCTGTTGAGTCACGCAAATATTTCTAATCATTGAGGTTACTGGGCAAAGGATAGAATGTTCTGATGCTCAATTTTTCCTTTGTCAAGTGATGTGCTTTTTAACCGTGGCATTTGAGAGGAGATTTGTCTAAAGGTTGAATTGAGGGTTAATGCTTATACTTTCTTGTCATAATTTGTTTGTTGAAATTGCTTTATTCAAATGTGCTTTACTTCATGTTTGTTAAGTTATATGTGTTTGCATGATTGCTTTGCGCTCTTGTGTTGTTTATTGGATGTCAGCTAAACCACATTAAATCTGATCATTCTCAAATATGGCTTCTTTCTAAGCTCAACATAGCAAATTTGTTTTCCATGCAAGATTAAGAATTCTTATGATATGGCAGTCAAGTTTTCTACATTGTAGATTTCGCCCTTCGACTTATAGATTTCTCCTGACGAGAACGCTTAGATAACATTTACCTTGAAGTTCGACAACTTAACGACGGTTTTCAACAATTTCCTGTTGATTGAATCATATACAATTCATAACTTCCTGTCCTGTTACTATTTTTCCCTTGACGTAAATGTGTAATATAAAGGTGCCATATAACAGTGAAAACGTAGTATCCAAGTACACATATGTGTAGGTATCTTTTACTTGTAGTGCTTTTGAAACAGTGTAAATGCATCGTCAATGGAAACATTGATATAGAACCAAATTTTGCTGAATCGACGTAAAGGCATCCTTAATATAACCTCAACTATATAGAAGAAATTTTCACTCACAAGTACGATGTAAGTGCATCGTTAATATATTTTGAATATTAAAGCAATTTCTGCTTGATGAAAATCCATCATTCATAGAACTGTGATATAGAAGCACTTTTGCTTAAACAATGTAAATCCATAGTTAATAGGACTTGGCTATAGAAGCAACTTTGGCTTTATCGGTGTAAATCCGCCTTCAATTAATACATGTTTGTTATAGAAACAACGCTTTGATTGAACATTGTAAATCCATGTTAGATAAAACTTTGACATAAAAATAATATTTGTTTGAACGATGTAAATTCATCATAAAAAGAACTTTGACATAGAAGCATCTCTGGCTTGAAAGATGTAAATCCATCCTTGATAATTTTTTGTACATAGAAAAAATGAACGATGTAAAGCAATCGTAAATGCTAGGACGTCGTGAATCTGTTCAAGATTGCCACGAAACGTGTAATTTGCTGCAGAGACGTAGATTCATCGTTTACAGCTATTTGATATAGAACTACTTTTTGTCAGAACGTTGAAAAAACCAATATCAATTAATCTTTGATATAGAAGTAATTGTTGCATGAACGACGTAAATCAGTCCTTAATAAATCTTAGATATCAAAGTAACTTTTGTTTGAACGATGTGAAATTAATTAGCGTTGATAAATCTTTGATGTAAATCTAGAAGCAGTTTTAGCTGTAAAGACGTGAATCAGACCTTAATTAATCTTTGATATAGAAGTAACTTCTGCTTGAACGACGTAAATCCATCGTCAATAGAACCAAGATGTACGGGTAATATAAATTTTGCATAAGCGCTTGAGCGACGTAATTTCATCGTTTGATACAAAAAAAAAAAAAAAAAAAACTTGAGCGATGTAATTCCATCGTTCGTATGGGGACTCCCTAAAATGCTGAATTATCTGCTGAATTCAGCAACCTGCTGATCAGCAGATATACATTTAAAAGCTGAACTGCTGAATTGCTGAAAAAATAAAGATATGGTATTTATAAACTTTATTATGCATTAATATGTCTTTTATTAGAATTTAGATAATCATATTATTGATTTCTAGGGGGGGGGGGTTTGTTTTTATTTATTTACTTTGATTTCTCGAGAAATGAAAGTTATATTAGGTATTACGTTGCTGAATTGCTGATAAAAATGAATATATGATTTTAGATGCTTAATTAAGAAAAACACGTAGTATTATTGTCTGATTGATATTTTTGAAAATAAAACTACATGTATTTTATCTGTAATATTTGGACCATTTTACGAGAAAAGTAAGTTTGAGCAAGGTTTTGTTGCTGAATTGCTAATAAAAAGAATCTTTGATTTTAAATGCTTTCTAATGCATTAACGTATCATCATCATCATTATCATTAGTAGTCGTAGTAGTAGTTTTTAATACATGAGATTTGTTACAAGATAACACATTTTATAAAAAAAGTGTTTTGTTTCGTGTGCTTACGATAATTGCGGGTAAAGGATAAACTGCTGGTTACAAGCATATTATCCTTTTTCCACAATGTGTCGTACCCAGGCAAATAGCTTCAGTTTATTTTGTATCACTTTGGATATTGTTGTCTGCAGGAGTCTTCAATGTGAAATAGTCTAGAAATAATATGGTAAAGAATTAACTGGAAACCTGCTGGTTGTGATACTTGGAGAATCTCTTATCTCTGTAACTTATGATATCACAAGTCTGTTAATTGGTATATCACTGATTGGATTATAGTGTCAAACTGTTTGAAACATGTTAAATCGGTATACTGTTTAAAAGATGTGTGCTTAACTAGAAACCAAGTTGTACTACTTGAAAAATCTCCCAACTCCGTTATTATTGAGATGTGAAGTATGTTAACTGACAGCACATTTAAAGAAAATTTTACCCCCTTAACTTAATATTTGACTCGGTCATTCGTTAGTTTGTTTTGAAGACTTTTGAAAAACTATTAATACGAGTAAAAACGTTAAAAACGAAATGACGTGTTTCGGCTGTCCGAAGTGAAAGGCCAACAAATGTTGTTCTACTATTTGTCATTAATTACCATTTATCAACATTTTAAGAGATCTACTAATTTGCTCCAATAAAAACTTTGAAGTAATTTAAAAAGCGGATCCTTTGTTAGCTGATCAGATTCTTAAGCTTAACACGGGTATACAGAAATTTCAGTTTCGGTTATATCACATCTGTACATGTCATCTTATTTTTTTATAATGGAAAGAATTTCAGTTAAAAGTATCAAAGAAACCAGGATATCTATTTCATTGCTTTTTATCGATATTAACATCATAGAATGATCGGTGCTAACGATTGCTATCAAAGAACAGGATTGTCAAAAAAAAATAAAAAAAAAAAGAAGAGAATTTTCAAGCATCACTAATTGATTTCCAGTGAAATACACTTCATACTTTTTAGCGATATGTAGAAGCGATACGTAGAGTTTCCAGGATTCAAATCCTAACATCATTTGTAAGATAATTTAATTAAAGGTAGTGTGATGACAACTAAAATAACTGTTAAAAGTAAGGACTGTGTGGTTAAGGGTTAAATACACTGCCTACCTTAAACAGTATGCGTCGGCATAACAGGATTAAAACAATATTGGAAAGATAATCCAATAAGAGTGATAGCTCTAATCAGTCGTGGAATGGCTTAATATACTACGATAACAGATTTTTCAAGTAGCACAACTTGGTTTCTAGTTAAGCACACTTTCCTTCTTGTAAACAGTATACTAATTTAACATGTTTCAAACAATTAGACATTATAATCCAATCAGTGATATACCAATCAACAGACTTGTGATATCATAAGTTACAGAGATAAGAGATTCTCAAAGTATCACAACCAGCAGGTTTCCAGTTATCCTTTAGACTGCTAGGCGCGACTCAAGGACCTTTTGCGGACACTGTAGATCAAGATCAGACTGTACAGAACGTGCAGTCTGATCTTGGATGTACAATGTCCGATAATGAGATATCTTTTCCATGAAAATACTTTTGAAATAGCAAAATTTGGGTTTTTTTACTACAGGCTTGAGTGTTTAATTTTAGTCATTTAACGGGATAAGAGTAAATCTTTTTGCCAAAACACAGTTTCTAGACCGTTCGAGGGTCCTGAATGCAACAATGTCGAAAGTGATACAAATAAACTGAAGTTTTTTTTTGCCAGGGTACTACACATTGTGAAAAAAAGGATAATATGATTGGAACCAGCATTTTCTCCTTTAGCCACAATGTTTTTGGAAGCCCTCTCTTACAGGATTGTTAAAAATAAGGATTGTGTGTAAAAGGGTTAAATGCACTGCCTACCTTCAACAGGGTGTCGACTTAATAGAATTAAAACAGTACTGGAAAGACTAATTGATTGAATGGTGTTTTACGCCGCTTTTAACATGGTTTCAGTCATATCAGAGGGACAACTCACATATTCATGTATTTCCTGGGTTTCACCAGTACTAGGCTTGGGCTCTGAAGAGTCTTGCCCAAGGACACTTCCACGAAAATCCAGGCGGATCCAATGAGAGTCGAACCAAAGGCCTCCAGGTCACAAGCCCTGCACTTTACAACTGAACCACGCAGGACCCCAGTATTGGAAAGATAATCTAATGAGAGTGATAAACAGTAGTGGAGGGACTTAATATACTACGATAATAGATTTTTCAAGTAGAACATCTTGGTTTCCAGTTAAGCACACTTTCCACTTTCAGACTTTGCATACTTCACAGAAATCTAACAATACTTACACGATAATTAAATTTACTAATTAGAATTTGTCAGTCTGGACTTTCTCTTATCGTTGAAAGTTGTCTGAGAGTAAAAATATGACTTATGTCGCTGCTGAATACTAATGTGTAATTCCGATGCACGTGGTAACATTGTATACCAGTGCTACTGTAAGAATTTGGTTATTAGGTAAGCAATCGGCTTCAGTTAAAGATTTGTAGCAGTTACTGTCGTTTAGTCCTTCAAAACCAAAAAAACAAGAAACGGAATGTGTCAAAAATCACAATACACATTAAACTATTCTATAATTAACATGAAGAAAGATATCTTATCTGTGAAAGTATCACAGACAATACCTGGAAAAGGTGGGATAAAGCGACCACGGGAAATTAATGACTCTCTTACAGTGTCATGACCTTAGCAGTGATTCTGGCCATGGAGATACTAGAGATCTACGCTTTATTGAGGCGAAATAAGCAGAGGCCCAATATGGGAAAAACTCGAAAAGAAATGGCTGCGCATTTATGACTTTTCAAACAACAGCTTCGACATTGACAAAAAAGATGTATAGACGGATCTAACTACAAAGGGTAGCTCTGTTTTGTAGGGTAAAGTAAAGCAGGATAAATTAAACGCACTTCAATTTACATTTAAACGACAAAAGAGTGTCGAAACTGACAAGTCTCGATAGTAGATGGCATTTTTGCCGACATTAAACATCCCTATATAAAAAAAAAAAAACATACATAAGACATCTCGCTGGCATTTCTATAGTGTGTCGCACAATCCAATGAGTTGAGGAAATGTGCGCAAATATCTCTTTCCCATGTAAACGTCTTTTAATTCAACATTTCTTTTTTAGAAATACTGCCTGAGATAAATTGTCTCAAGTAAACAAAGACTTTCCTCACTTAAGAAAAAAAAAAGAAAAAAATTCACAGCGAAAAGGGGAGGAGGGAAATAACAGCAACAACGACCATCATTACTACAGTAGGAATCAGAGTCAACCTTTTCCCACACCCTGATGACAAAAATAATCCACGCTGGAACAACTACAACCCTCAATACAACAATAAGAGCGAAACCGGGGATAAATATAGATTAAGTCCGAATATCAAATATAAGTTCGACTTGGAAATTCCAGGGTGGTAAAACGGCTTCATCGTTACATGAGGGAAAATGAATCCTTAACAACATAGATACCAACAATGCATGCATATCAAATAATTTCAGCTCAAGGAAGTATGGAAAATACAATAGGACTTATTTAAACATCTGAAATTCTTTAACTCGCTTTACATTGACGAAAGTCATTTTTAAGACAAAATCACTGCACTCAGCACTTACTGTATTGAGGAAGGATTGCTGGTTAGCTTCTGTTGACCTTTCAGGTGATTATTAATTACTCGATCGAGATATGAGGTTTGTAAATATTTCAGAATCATTTCAGAGGACATAAATACTAATTAAACGGCATTAGTTATGGGCTCTTCATGCAGTCTTGGAATCTGAACCATGAAACTTGTATGAACTCGTTTATCTAGGGTCACACAGTCATGCGAGCGTGAATTCCATTGGTAATAGCCATAAGACTTGCTTACGTAATGTAAAAGGAACAGTGCATCCAGTAGCGATTTAGGTGTAAGAATATTACAGCTTTATGACATGAAGATACGGAGAACAGTACGTTTCCGTAAATCCAGGAAATTAAAGGTTCATTAATCCGATGTGCGATATCCAACACAGTTTTAAGCCAGCGGGAGGGAAACATGCCGATTATAGCCTTATCATAGCATTTCTTACAGTTAATTGAACGTACCTCCAGTCCTAGAGTACAATCGGAATGTTGACTTGACAACAAAGGTACAAGAAAGTAAAGCTAAATCCAGCACATATTAGTATTACAATCCATACCGCTACTGCACTTAAATGTATGGGACATGTGATTAAATAATACTGGAAACAAGGCGATTTTGATCAAAGGAACATCAAAATTCAAAGAAATTAATATAAGAGAAGATTTGAAATCTAGGATCACGTCTTCAATAGGAACATGAGAAAAGTCTACATACGACAACATACGAACGATACAAGTTGTTTATGAATCATGGTGGGAAGAGACACTATGATTCCGTGCATTGAACGGCATATACACATATCGGAATATCGTATAGCCAAAGTAAGAAATAAACAGGCATAAAAAACTCTGTAGAAGTGGAAATGATATTTTAGAAGGATATTCTAGATGCAAATGTTTTCATGCATCACGAAAGTATTTACAGCCAGATATGCACACAGAATTGGTTGCATCACGTTTGAATGCCAAACTTCTTTTATATGGTTCTAAATATTCTAAACCAGAAGCAGCGGCTTGTGATGCATTTCTATTCACATGGTGTAGTCAAATGTATAAAAATCTGGGAGAAAAATATTAACTTTATAATGGATTATTGGTTCTTTAAAAAAAAAAACGGCCATTACCAAAATTTAAGCAAAAACAATCGTTGAATATCAGGCTAATCAGCACATGGATAAACAAGAATATTAACATACACGAAACAAAATTATCAGCCGGTTTTGTAAGATGTACTCAATGAAGAAACTCTTTCTCTGCCTAGTTCACTGCAATATGGACGTATGCAATAGATTCCCGACTGTACATCGGTATGAGGAAACGATAAATCTTGTATTGTTACAATAATCAATATAATGGGAAAGTACAAATACTTGTAAATAGTAATAAATTACTTATTAAAACTGTGAAAATTCCAAGCCGCATAGGATTAGATCGGCGTCCTTGTTACAAATTCATCGTGAGGGAGGGCGTTTGAGAGAGGTCATATTATCAGCTGACCGGAGTAATGCTCACAAGCCTGCTTAATACTATACTTCACAGCAGAGCAGATATGACACGCAAATTCCTTTTGGAATAGTAGAATTCCAAAATTGCTGTCAATGAAAGTCAGCACCTCTCTCTATGCTTTACTAGCCCATTTTGTAAGTAATCAACTCTAAAAAATCTGTGGAGCCCATAAGGGAGTTTATGTGTTGAATGAAATTGAATGATTAAGCTGGACTTACCTTCGTAGAAGTAAGGCGAAGAGTGATCATAATTTCATCCAACACAAAACTCCCTTAGGGCTCACAAGCCCACCCTCAACCACCCTTCCAACGATTCCTTACAAAATTATGCAACTACTGCGCCATAAGTACTCTAAAATATGACCACCTGGATTGCTGACGCTGCGTCATAATCTGTGGGGCCAATAAGGGAGTTTTGTGTCGGATGAAATTATGATCAACCTTTGCCTTACTTCTAAGAAAGGTAAGTCTAGCTTAATAATTCAAGTATCTCTTGCCAATCAAACCCTGTACACACAATTATATCACTAATTCTCCTCACAGATCTGTCCTATTTACATTTTGCCTGTCCTTCACTTTTGTCTTCATCCATGGTTCCTGATTGGCTAGTTCGCGACACACCTTCTGACGACGTAGTGGAAACACCTTCTACCGACGTATGATTTGCCCCGTGTTTCCTCATTGTGGTGAACCTTGTCGATTTTGATTGTTCGGAATGCTGTGTTTATTCATCATGTTCCGAAATTTTGTGTGGCTTCTAGATCTGGATTTAACACAGTTCACATATTCTCTCTCCTTCGGAGCTGAGTGTCCATAAGGTAAGTCAGCACTGTCGTCTTTATTTGTGCTAGTTTCCAGTAGTGTCCTATTAATAGATGATGACTTTATGTCTCATGACCCCTGGGTTTTTCCAATATCAACAATGACAGATGTTTGACTATCCTGCTATGAGTGATTCTGTATGCCTACAGAGTACAGACTCATCTAGGTAAATTCTTCATTGTTCTTATTACGGACTGACCCCCCCCCCCCAATTTCTTTCGATTTCGTACCTGTGTTTTCCATCTGTTTTCTTCTTTGTTCTTTTCCCGCCTCTCATATCGATTGTTCGTGGGAACAGAAAAGTCAAGTAAAGGTTCTAGATCCATCATGTTTTTCTTCCATTTTCATTTCGATATCATTACTAAACCTTCTTTCGGCCATCTTGTCAAAAAAATTACTTTTCTTATCTCATCCACTCTCGCTAGTTTCATGTAATGCCGTTTTAAGTTCCAAATTTCCATTCCTTGTTTTTTTTTTTATCTCATCAATAGCTTGAAGCCTATTGATTTTGAAATAAAAGCAAACAAACAGTATGGGAAAAGTAGCCATTTAAAGTTGAAAACTTTCATTTCTCGTTTACGCGATAAAGTCTGCATTTGGCATCAGATTTTTGTGAAACTTGCACAATTGCTTTGTATCATCAACAGCTCAAACCCTATTGACTTTAAAAAAAAATGTCCAACAAAAGGTATTGGAAAAGTAGAGATTTGAAGTTGCAAATTTCCATTTTTTTTAGGCGATAAGTCTCCGTTTGTGGTCAGATTTTCATGAATCTTGTACAGTTGCTTTATACCATCATCAGCTTAAACTCTATTGATTTTGAAAAAAAATCCAAAGAACAGTACGGGAAAAGTAGCCATTTGAAGTTGCAAATTTCCATTTCTTCTTTACGCCATTAAGTCCTTATTTATAGTCAGATTTAGTGAAACTTGTGCAGTTGCTTTGTATCATCAACTGCTTGAATTCTATCCATTTTCAAAAAATCCAACAAACAGTATGGAAAAAAGGAGCCATTTGAAGTTGAAAATTTCCATTTCTTGTTTACGAGATAAAGTCTGCATTTGTGGTCAGATTTTCATTAAACTTGCACAGTGGCTTTGTATCATAAACAGCTTGAACCGTAGTGATTAACAAAAAAAGATCTGACTGTCAGTATGGGAAAAGTAGTTATCTAAATCTGAAAATTCTCATTTCTTGTTTGGGTAATGAAGTCCATATTTTTTCATTTAATTCTTTCGAAACTTCCTCAGATTGTTTGGTTCATCAAGCAATTGAACTCTATTTAAAGTAAAGAAAATCAGTTTAGGAAAAGCAGCCATTTGTTGACTTGTTATTGTTTACTAAACAAAGTCCACATTATTAGTCACATTTTTTGAAATTTGGTAGGATTGTTAAATTCAATGCATATGGAAACCCTATCATTGGTTTTGAGAAATTGTACTTCAATTTTTTTTACTATTTGTTCAATTCACCATGCCTTCTTTATGCTGTCTTAGTGGGTTCAAGCCCATTTCTTATTTTTGTTTTTCCTTTTTCATGAATTCATAATGTATGCGAGCAAAAAAGCAAAATCTGCTATTTGAGCGATTTCAGGCTCTGAAGGGCCTCTAGTTTTTTTCCTCAGTCTTGTTTACATCTGACGTCCATTGACCGCCACTTACCAAAAAAACAGTGTATTCACTCCATATTGTTTTATTCTCAATTGTATAACCATTACCAATGTTTACAAATGGGGATTAAAATATTTTTTTCAAAATGACACTTGGAGTTTGATCTTTATTATTCATTTATGTATAATTGATATGTTAGTACTATAATAAATGAGAAAGTATGGGATGATATAAAGGAATATTTTATTCAGGAGAAAAAGGCAGAATGCCTATCATACCAAATATAGTTATCGAATATATATATACACACACACACACACACACACACACACACACACACACACATACAATCAACAATGACAGTCAATGGATCATTTGGATGAAAATGAATGGAGGTAATGTCTCTAAAGTGTATATAAAAGTTATCCTGTTTGTATATATTTATTTATTTATTTATCTTTATTTTTTTTTTAAATAAAAAACTAGAAGAACACATAGATTTCAGATCAGCCATATCTTGTTGATCTGAATCTATGTTATTTCTCAAGTTTTCTTTTTACTTTGACAAAACACTTGAATCATCATTTATGAAATGCATATTCAATTTTGCTTTAACTTTAAAGGAAAAATAATATACATTTGACCTATTTTGGAGTGTTTTTATTTGGTTTTCGCTGCCAAGTTACTGTATAAACTTTATCTCTTTCAAAGACTGTAAATACAACCCACTTTATCTAGAAATTATTTTAAGCCTACAGGTTTGACTAAAAAAGAGGATGACACTGACTCTAGATCAGAGAGTATCAGCCACAGAAGCCATTGATTTCACCTATGGCACTGAATGAGTTGAGGTTAATTTATAAAATCACAGCACAGAAATTTTTTACCTATTGGAACTATTGACCTATTGAGTAATTGAATAATTAATTTTTAGTTTTTGAGATGAGAATAAAAGAAATGCAACATTAAAAACAATAGTTCTGTCTATCTCTTTCTTTATATCCTTTATTAGATAAAAATTGATAAATTTCTAATAGTCTGTTTGTTTTCACTTTTCATCAATTCAATGAATTTAGCCATACTTGGACTCTCACCCAGTAGTATTTTTTAATATATATATTTTCTAATGTTTGAAAACATTGGCCATTCCAGAAAAAAGTGCATTTCATCTTCTAATGTATTGCATAGTTTGTATTACCTTTCCTGGAATGAGATTTTTTCCATCTTCATGCTTCTATTTCTAGTGTATGTGATCAAACACGGAAACGACTAAGGGCTGTTCTAAATCCCCCCCCCCCTCAAAAAAAATATCTAAATACTATTTAAATATATATCGACACCTTGATTTAACTGTACATTGTATAAAAGCCAGTACTTTCTAAAATACCTTTAATTTACAAATTTTGTCCAAGATATCTTATTAGTCAAGACTTCTAAATCATTTAACACACGCTCATTGTCGTTTAAAAACTGGGATCGTATGGTACAGGGTTAAAAGAAAGGATAATAGGACTATTAATACCGGACCAGAGAGCTGTTCAGTCTGGCCTCGGTCCGCACTGTCTGCATAAGTTAGCAAGTTATGAACGATAGTTCATGATTGGAGCAATGGATTGATTTAACATAGTGGAGAGCAAAAGGGTGCACACACGCTCCTGTTCTCTATCTATACTGTCTGTAGAAGCTATTTTTCCAGAACACTGGTATATGAGTGGATCATGATAATACAGAGATAAAGAGAGAGTCGGAAACACATCTATATACGATTTTCGCAGCTAAGAAAGGTCAATAAAAGTAAAGGAAAAAAAAAAAATGAAAACGATCCAGTCCTCCTGAGTTCACTCTTCCGAGTTGCTAGGCCTCATTTTATAAAATGGCAAACGTTAAATTAGATCGCACAGGAAAGGAAAATGGTTGTCTGGTGACATTTTTTAAACAATTTAATTAAATTTAGACATTATAGCTCTCAGAAATTTGCACAGATGTGTTAGTGCATCTGTGTTGTTAATAGCCAAGAAATATTTGACTTCAATTCTGTGAACTTCGGTTAAACCGAGAACGGCAGGGAAAAATGCTCCTTCTGCAGATAGGGAGCTGCATTCAAACATGTAGTGCGCTTCTGATCCTACACTATCCTCGGTGCATAATCGGCAGGTTCTATCTTCGTAAGGGATCGATTCATAGCGTCCAGTTTCCAGGGGTAGCTTAAAGTTGGCAGTCCTAAATTTAAACAAAGTGAGGGCGTCATGATTGTTCAAAAGTTTGAAATAGATTCAAGTTCATGCGAGTTCTTTAAGTTATTGTAGGTTCTAACTTTCTCTGATTCTCTGAGTTGTGATGCCCAGGTTTGTTTGTACTGATCAATGTAAGTCTGCTTGATGTGTTTTCTTTTTCTTAGAATATCTATAATGGGATTTAGTGTAAAAAGATGATCGGAAGTAGAGTAGCCTCGCCTTGGATGTCTTCGAGGTAGCTTGTTAATCTTTGGTTGAGCACGGAAGTAAAAAGTTTGCCTAGTGATAGGTCTATATTCACAAGGTTCTGTCGGGCTACCCTTATTTTTGAAAACAGGGATAATAACTCCTTGTAGCCATGACCTTGGAATATAGCCAGAATCTAGCACAGCATTTAATAACTTGTGTATAGCGGACATAAAATTTCTTTGGTACTTTTTAGCGGATTTGCTATAGCAAATCCGCTTACTGTGATCGTTTTGACCGGAACCAAATACATCATGCATGCTTACTTTCAGTTTTTGCATGGCTGATAATTAGGACGAACAGCGCAGATCTACAAATCAGATCAACTCTGACCCTGAACAAACCATACAAATTAAGTTTGATTTCTTTATCGAAATTTCGCCAAAACTAAAAGAATTGTCAATCTAAAATACTGAAACAAAGTTTTTTTTTTTTTTTTTTTCAAAATGCACAGTAGCGTATTAACATTGTTTACACTGCCCTCGTTTTCATTCAAAAACCTTCATTCACAACTTGTGTCGTCCGCTGCCAAAATGAACAAGGAGATTAAGCAGTTTTTCCTCGATAAAATTTTATTTTGTGACATTTCAGTAAAAAAAAAAAAAAAAAAAAATGCTGAATTTTCAGATAAATTTATGATAAAGGATCCACAGGAATGCATCTATGCGTCTTTCTATTTAGACATATAGATTTGAAATCTTTGATATATTTTTGATCCTGTGAATTAGAAGTGCATGTACAGAGCAAGTTATATAACTATTTTTACTTATAAATTCTTATTATGAACTGCTGCTCAACCCATATTTAAGACGGTGACTGTGTTTTATGTAATTCAAAGCTTAGCATGAAGGTATGCCTATAGTCTTTAAACTTTTATAGAGTGACCCAATGCTATTAACCCTTAGGTTGCTAAGTGCTACTCAAGGACCTTTTGCAGAGAGTATTGATTAAGATCAGAGTGCACAGAAAGTGCAGTCTGATCTTTGATCCATACTGCCTGTTAAGAAAGTATTTTTCCCCAAAGAATAACTTCAAAATAGCAATAATTGGATTTGTAAATTCGACTTGAAAGTTTCATTTTAGTTATGTTAAGGTCATTTTTTACTCTGCATGGCAACTTGTCACACTGAGTGTGATCTTGATCCATTCTGGCTGCTAAAGTACCTTCACCAAGGGCTTGGATTCACACATATAAAAAAAAGGACTATGTTCTGCCAGGTGATGAGTGATGATTTTAATTCTTTTCTTTAGACCATGAAAATGGATTAACTCAAAAATGCATTGGATGTGATGAATAACCCTTATCCATTTTAAATATTAATTTCAAGTATTTCATAATACATCAGGTATTTTTTGCACATATCCCTGCAATGATTTAGTAATATAGTGTGCAAGGTTGGCAAAGAGCAGGTCAATATGAGTATTGACCAGGCTGGCCAGGATTTTTTAGAATGTCCGTAGACAAGACACTGCAGAGAACCAGCCTAGCCCTAGTAAAACCCAAAAGGTACACAAATAGATGAATTGTTGTCACTGTAAGACTGAAACAGTGTTGACACTAATGTAGACACCAGAAATCAGTCAACCATCAAATTATTCTTGAAGGTAGTTACAATCATTTTCATATTTTGTGCATGAGTTGACCTTACTTTCTTTTGTAAAATCATTATTTTCCTGACTTGTTTATTCATGAAGTTACAGGGTAAATTTTCATTTATCTTATAGAAGAAAGGTACATTCAATATTCATGAATTACACATGGTCTAAATCTTAGAAATTACTGAACACATCACTTAGTTTTCACCTTTCAGACTATTACAAAACATATTTGAGTTCAAGAATGAAACCAAGAACATTTTCATGAAAGGAAAGAAGAAATCATTGAACCTAACAATCAAATTATTGTTTCTAGTTAGATTTTGTATTTCATTTTGAAATTAATAGTTTGAAGTTGTGTAGTAATTAGGAGAAACCCTTGAAAGGATTCCTATGTGTTAGAGTTATGGAAAGGACAATGTGCTTTCAGTAAGAACTTACATACAAAATACCACTGTTTCTTTTTCCCTGAGAGGACTCCTGTATTGTTTTATTTTTTAACTAAACCGTACTAGTTTCAAAACAATGCATGCTTTATACCTCAGAATGAGGACAGTCTATATAGTATGTAAAAAGTGTACCGGTAGAGTAAGATCGGACTGCCAAACATAGTAAAATTCCATTCTTATAGGCACACTATTTTAGATTTGAATTGTTCAGTCTATATGATTATACCAACCATACAAAAGTTTAGAAGTTGTTGTGTTTAGGCTAGAATTGTAAAATGCTACTGTAAAAATCAAAACCTTGATGTCTGAGTACAGAAGTTTCAATCTTTCAAAAGAGTCTTGCATAATGATGAATAATGATGAATTTAGAAATGCTTAAAATGCTATAGAAAAGAAAGATATAGTCATCATGTCTTGTTTATCTATGTAAGCTCACAAATCCAAGGCTGAGCTGTTAATATTTTCAATCTGATTTAAAGCAAAGTTTCAGACAAAAAAACACCTCAGCCAATTGGTTTTCAAAAACTTAACAGCTACATTTTGTGAGGCTGACAGAAATGTTAGATGAAGGTTAACCTTGCAGCCCAATGTTACATCCACATTTGATTAATTGAATGATGATTACTGTCACTTTCAACATTATTTCAGTCATATGACTGCTACAGCTAGCTTATTTCTGTATGTCTGGGTTATCAGGTAACAAGTCCTACACTTTACTAGTGAGCCATGCAGGACCCCAAATCCACGTTTAGATGGGTGTTAATTTTTGTAAGATTGCCATTTCATTATTCATTCCTTTCCCATATGACAAGTTTTAGGCACTTTAACTCTTTCACTACTAAACAAATTAATTGTCTCAAAGGCTAAAAATACATTTCTTCTGCAAGATCAAGAAACAATTCGGTCATAATCTACAATATAGCAGTGAACAGTGGAGATCAGAGGTCTACACTGTCCACAAAAGCTTCTGGTGTTGCCTATAGTATGGAAAGAGTTAAATGCATCTGCAGACAACATAAAATGATACCTGTAAATGAACTGAAGTTCACTTGTATAGTTGAAAACACTATTGGAACAGGAGAAAATACTAAAAAAAAAATATATATATATTGCTTACCAGAATTTTGTCTTTGTCTCATAATGCTTTCAATTGACCATTTCCTTCAGGATTATTAACACAGAGTATTTGGTATTTACAATTTTAAGTGTTAAAATAAACCCTAATCAAAATTTTCTCAAGATCCAGTTGTCGGATGCCATGACCAGACATGGATATGTTGAATACTGGTCTATCCCAAAGATTGATGTAAATTGTGTTTGTATAAGGGAATACTTATACTGTCTTGCTATAGAGCTAGCTTTTGTAGCAATGTGGTCGACCGTTCGACTTGGGACCTGAAGATTCTGGGTTCAATCCCAGCCTTGGGGGGCTATTTTGCAGAACTGTTACAGATACATGTAATCAGTATTTGGAATGCCTTATGGTTTGTTCAAACATGACCTATATTTGACCCTTGAATTTTTGTGTCATACAAAGTTAAATTGGGAGAATTTTTAAAGATTTTTCTTTTTTAAGCCCTTTAACACGCAATAATTCCTGTGTTTTATGAGTTCTGTGTAAAAGGCTTCATGAAAACATTGTTGGAAAACAAGACATCAGTATTTCTTTTCTTTTTTTGTTCTAGAATTTTTTCTATCCTTTACAAATACAAACCACATAATCTGAGCCATATTTATTGAATTGTTTGTTAATCACGAATCAAAATTTTTTTGTAAAAGGCAAATAAAAACTATCAGAAAAATATTACATTTTCATAAAGTGTATGGTTAAATTCAGTAAAATGATGCAATTTTGGGCGTTTGATAATGAAATTGTTCATTTTTATTACACCAGATATATACTGAACCAAAAAAGAAACTTCCCCTGTGTTTAAGTGCAAATGCAATGTTATTAAAAAACATCAAAGTATCAGATGACCTACATATATTCGGGCGAACGATTATGTGTCCGATAAAACAAATTTTAACTCGATTGAAAGCATTTTGCAGAAGAAACCCGCTGAAAGCGAATTTCATGTGCATGCACGGACCAGTATAATTCGTGTATATTTTTTGAAACCTTTCAGTCTAATTTTATAGACTTTCATGTCAATAAGAAAAAGACGTTGAAAAAAATTAAATTCTTTTTAGTTTTCTTTATTTTTGATATGCCTAGAATTCCGCAAAATTTACGCGAACGTGCCATTGGCATGCTTAATGCTCGTATGACGATGAATGCTGTTGCTATGAGTATTGGATGTTCTACTCGTGCTATTCGACACCTTAGACAACGTTTTCAAGCAACAGGGCGTACGGAAGATCGACCACGTAGTGGACGTCCTCGCGTCACGACGGGCGGCCAAGACCGCTATATTCGGAACACCCACCTGCGCAGTCGCTTCCAAACTGTCACAGCCAATGCTGCTAACACCCCTGGTACACACAACAACCGTATATCTGCCCAAACTGTGTGCAATCGCTTGCGCGAGGGTGGGCTACGCGCACGTCGTCCATACGTTGGTTGTGTTTTGACGCGACGTCACCGCGTAAATCGTGTTAATTGGGCACGTACACACCAACGCTGGCTTAGACAACAATGGAATAGCGTTCTTTTTTCTGACGAGTCCAGGTTTTCCATTCATCGAGGTGATGGCAGGATTCGAGTATACCGTAGGAGAAATGAATGTTATGCAGACTGTTGCGTACTTGAACGAGATCGTTTTGGGGGGTGGGGGTTCTGTCTTGGTCTGGGCGGGCATTGCACATGGCTTTCGCACTAATCTCGTCGTTATCGAAGGGAATTTGAATGCCCAACGCTATCGAGATGAAATTCTTGCGAGGCACGTTATCCCACTGTTTCAAAATAATGCCAATATCACTCTTTTTCAGCATGATAATGCCACAAGCCATACAGCTAGGGACAATGTGAATTTCCTCAGGGCGAATAACATTGCATTTATTAATGACTGGCCTGCCAAAAGCCCTGATCTGAATCCCATTGAACACCTTTGGGATAATTTGGACCAGCGTGTTAGACGTCGCCCTATTCCACCGTCAAACGTCATTCAGCTAAGACAAGCCTTAATTCAGGAATGGAACAACATTCCACAAGCCGAAATCAATACACTTATCCGTTCTATGGGCCAACGATGCCAGGCAGTCCTTCATGCTGTGAAGGTGGTCATACCCGGTATTAATTTGTGATTTTGGTGAGCGACCCCTTCCGCATTTTAACTACCATTACACTACTTTTGGATAAACCCTCAGCAATAATTATTTTCACACAAAGTCGCAATAAAATACTCTTTCAATGCATATAAATCTAGTTTAATCCTGATTTTCATATTTGTGTATATCTGCACTTAAACACAGGGGAAGTTTCTTTTTTGGTTCAGTATATAACGTCTGGATACATATTTGATTATGAATCCTTGTCAACCGTGGGTGTTGTTGACATAAAATTTAATAATACCCATAGAGGCTATGTAGCTCAATGAGGAAATACCAATTAAGATTTTTTTTTCTAAATCTTATCTTAGTTCTTTAACAACAATTTTCCAGTCATTAATGTCGATGTTATTTTTGAAATCGTTACTCAGTGTACTGTCCCAGAAAGCTTGTTATGGATTTGCTTGGGTTTCGGTAAGGTTTGATATAGGTAGAAAGTATTGCGATCTCGAAAGGTAAAGTTCCCGCGTTTTTTTTTTTTTTAAATAATCTGCCGTTAAGAATGAATATATTGTTATTCTAAATTTGTCTTTTGGTCATAATTACATCTGTCTAGCGGGATTTGATAAGTTTTTTAGTTCGATATGTTTATAGAAAAATTCATCTGATACATCTGAAAAATCGAAATAATCCTGTAAAAATGTGTCGGATTCAACAAAATGCTTCAAGTTACCAGTGCGCGCATTGGTATCACCGGTTGCTAAAGTAACCTACAATTCCATTATCAAACGCCCAAAATTACATCATTTTACTGAATTTAACCGTACACTTTATATGAAAAGAAATATATATATCTGGTAGTGTTTATTGGCATTTTACAAAATGATTTGATCCTTGGCATAAAAACTTGCTATTATTTTTTTCAAAAGGTTACACAATGTTAAAAGCAGATGTCGAATCTGGAAAATCAAACTGGCTTTCTAATTTAAAGTTATTTCTAGCGCAGAGAATTTCGTGAAATTTTATCACAGAAATACTTCAAAGTATGTTCTTTCAATATGCGAAGAGATAATCAGACGTTGCCTGATGAATCAAAAAGTTCTGAGCCCACGAAGAACATAACCCTTTTTTCGAATTTACACAAAAAACCAATTATTGCAGCATACGTAAGAATTTTGTGATTAAAATCTGTAGTTTCAGTCAAATCTTGTTCTCTGTGTTTTAAATTCATAGTGAAACAATGGATCCTCTGACTTTGATGGGAAATTAACAGATATTTCAAATTAATGATACGCTATCTATGTTTCAATAAAACCCTTAGCCCACAAAATTGCTCTTTTTACCACACTAAACTAACTATCCGGATAAGTAATGTCCGACAAATGTACATGTTCCGTTTTCGCTGTTTAGGAATGATTTACACCTTCATAAACTGATCTTTAAAAAAAATGTATCTACTACTACTTTCTCCACATCTTGCAGCAAAAATCAGTAGTCCAATAATAGTACTACAATCAGACGCGCTAGAAAACAGAGAAGCGAAGAGACATGCGCGAAAATCTTGCGCACTGACAACCCGACGAAACGTCGTTAAAAGATTTATTGGAACATTATGGATTCGCAGATGTTTGGCTTAACCTTTATAGTTTACATACAAATAGTTTCATCTGTACTTTTGAACAATGTGTTTTAGACTGTTTCAAACAACCTTGGCATGAAAATATGAAAAAAACTGAATTATTATACTCATACAAGCATTTCAAAATAGACTTTGGTATTGAAAAGTATTTAAAAATTTTACCTAAAAAATTACGTATGTCATCTCATAATTTAAAAATAGAAGAAGGACCATATGGGAGGTGTAACAAAGTCACGAAAAGCAAGAAGAAGTAACATTTCTAAGATTTTATTCTACCAAAGTTCCACGAAAGTTCGTTACATAGCCCCAGGTTCGAAAGATAAAGGTGTGATAAACGGAGAGAGAGATTTCTCTAGCAACTGACCAACCCGTTCTCTTGATCTGCAGTCCGGCTCTCTATTTATACTCAGTTTTCTAGTTATACAAGAGAATGGACATAACCAACCGGATATATCCATATTTGCAGTCCAGTCTGGTCATTTCTAAGAAGCAGTGGTCATTATCTAGAGTTCTAAAAATACTTCTACTACATGTTACCTAGCTGATAATGCTGATTCAGGTATGTACTCTGTAACATATACAGCCGTGGCATGTTGAAATGAGAGAAAGGATAGTAAACAAGATATCCATCTTGTTACAGAGGGTTAAAATTATAAGAAGTGAAAGGTATTGTTTGAAATGTAATACCAATGATATTGAGGATGGGTACCATTTTATTTTAATCTGCCCGTTGTACACGTTGTTGAGAAATACATATATAAAGAAATACTACACAAAAAAAAACAAGTTTTATAAAATTTTGTTCTTTCATGTCATCAGAAAACCACAATGAAATAAAGTTAGCAATATTTGTAAAAAAAGACCTTATCGCTAAGAAACCTATTGTAGGCCCTAAATTATCTTTAACAAGTTCATTCTAAAAAGAAAACTTTTTCTATCAGTATTAATTCTATTTGAGTATTATTCCATTATTCTTCAGTATTATTCTTCGATATGATTGATGTTTCTCTGTGCACATGTTTTTTTTTTTTTTTTTGTTTTTCAACATGTAATGACATAGTCATTAGTACGGTATATTATGTAACATTCCATATTCTTCTTCATGAATTAACGGTAGGAGAGATTTGCCCATGACATGGCCCATAAGACAGTGGTTTCAAAACTCTCTTATTATGTAGGGTTCATGGTGTTATAGAAAAACGAAGTTAAAAGTTTGACAAATTACTATAAATCAGAAAGCTCCTGTAGCTCAAAACTTTTTGATGCTGAAGATAAGTATATATATTAGGATTATCAGTACATAACTATTTTTAATTCAACTTGTTACGTTTTTTGTATCTTGATGATTTTTGCACATGACTCCTTTCTGCACAAACTGCTTTCGCTCTTTTTTGTTCTGCACAAAGGTGTCAAATGCATGGCATATGATAAGAAATGAGTACCAAATGAGCAAAAAATGCTAATATGTACATCTCTTTTCAAAAAGATGTTCATATTAAACAACATGTAAAAGTTTCAGATTACACTCAAAAATCAATCAAATCAAAACCCGAATTTTCAAAGAAAATTTTATCAGGTATCGCTACCTTTCATTATTTTGTTTGGTAGGAATATACATTTTTTTTCTGTTTAAAGTTGTTTCCAACATTTTTTCAGTCATGTAGCATCAGATAGTGCACCTGCTCATGCATTTTCTGGAGTTCCCTTCACACTATACTCTTTCCAAGCCACTTGCTGCTACTTCTTATGAACATTGTCAAAGCAGTGTTCAGTGGTGCAAGAAGAATTGATCCGGAGGCAATAACTGTCACTGATCTTTGAAAAGAGCTTGGCCATGCTTAGTATCTGCTTTGCAACCCCTTTATTAGTAGCCCTTTATTTATATGAGCTACCTAGTGACTCACAAAAGATCAGTTGTTGCAATGATTGAACTGCTGTCGTGCCTCTTGCATTTAATGATAAATCAAATTTTCTTTTTTCCGAGAAATACAGACATTCAGATTCAGAATAAAGAAGAAAAACATTTCACTATTCGTTTTTGCTGGTCTGCTGTACAAATGAAGATTCTTGAAGTTTGCAAAATGAATTATTATGTAGTTTGATCAAATGAGAATTTTGCACACTAAGACTCTCTGTTATATCCACCTTACAGGTATCCAGTTTATTTCGATTCCATTGGTTGCACTTCCAGTGCATAGCTTCAAAACTTAAAAATCATCAATGTGAGAAATAATTGCAAAGTTCTCTTTCTTTCCAGTCTGATAGGACTTTTGAGTGAACCTTCAGTTCAAATGTAATAAAGCATTGAGAGTCTTAGGATTTTTCTCTTGCCTTTTTCTTTTTATACATTTCAAAATAATTCAAAACATGACTGGCAAACTAGGCCACTGAAATAACGTAAGTGATATTTCTGCTTGCTAACATAGCTTTATGAGCACAAGATCACATTAGATGTACACACTTGGGTGTAGGACAAAAGCCCCAGAGCACAAAAGCCCCATAGGATAAAAGCCCCAAGGACGATTGCCCAATGAAACAAAAGTCCAATGTTATCTAATAAAGTAATACATCACGAGCAATTACCTCATATCCTTAGATTTGCAAACTATCTTTGGTTTTAGTGATCAATTTCCTATGTTCTAGGGCTCCACAGAGAAACATTGTGGTGCTTGAGCTGATATATTGTTTCTTGTACTCTCCTTGTTTATTTATACAACCCAAGATATGAATGATAATTATTGGAAATTACATGTGCACATTGGATAAGCAGTGACTCTTGATAATTCATGTTTTCAAAAGTCACATGTAGTAGGAACCAGTTTTTTTGCCAGTTTTGAATTATGCCATGATAATTATTGTAAATGCAAAACACGAAGGCACATGATTTCTCGACAGGATTGTTTGATAACAGGATGAACTTGATTTTACTATTGATCATTTCTATTTTATGATGATGCTTTCAAATATACAATAGGTTAATCAGAGGTAAAAAAAAAAAAAAATACATGCAAATCAGACTGCCATTTTATCTTCGGTGTTATTCTGTGATCCTTGATAGGATTGCTAATTTAATCCTCGATATTTAATCAGCAAACTCTCTTTTTCAAAAACATACAGTGAAAAGCCAAAAAATAAAAAAGATACACATAAATTTATATCATTGGGTTTTTGTCAGTATTTCTCTTTAAAGTACATAGAGCTTTTGTCTGTTGGATATTACCCTATGCGGTTTTTTCCTATGAGGCTTTGGTCTGCATCCCACACACTCATGTATTGCGCTTTGCAACAAAGAGACTGCCACTGTTTTGTGAGAAAGACTTAATGTACAAGTTCATTGGTATAGTACGCCATTATCCTATAAAATAGTCAGGAATCCATTTGTTAAAGAATCATACCTTTTTTGAGTTATCCTGCACACAGGACATGGTGGTGCTTCTATTTGTCGAGAAATCATGTGCCTTCGTGTTTTGCATTTACAATAATTATCATGGCATAATTCAAAACTGGCAAAAAAACTGGTTCCTACTACATGTGACTTTTAATAAATTCATTCATTTTGCCTTCTCGTATCCTTTTGCAAGAGGCTTTTTTCTCAATAACTCGTCAAGTCCGTCTTTAAGACACTTTGCATACCAATTACGTTTAATCTGCAATGTTGGAAAACCAGGCTATTATAAGTTTTATAATTGTTATGCTTTTAATAATTTACAAGCACCAATAAACACCGCACGCAGCTACGTTGCATGTATTATTAAGAACTGTGCATATTTCTCGGCAAATGGTCCATAATTAGACCACTCATCATTATTGGCATGTAGTTCTTTTTTTTTTTTTTTAAACACGTAGTTATTTTTTAAAATTAAGAATAATATGTACTTAATTATTCAGATTGAACCTATAGGAACATACTTTACTTTACCATTTGAATAATATTAGGAAATGATCTTATCTGTACTCATTTTTCCCCTTGATTTTCAGCATTAAAAAAAATACTGCAGAGGGTTTGGTGTCAACAAAAAAAGATATAATCTATCACAATACTCATTCAGTGTTCCAAGTGTTACGGCTTAGTTGTAAGTGTACCGTCACCCTAAAATAGTAAATAAATCAAGATTATTTATTAGGGACAGAAAAAGCGTTTACCGTAATTTCATACATGCATGTGTATAGCTCATTGAAAAGCAGACACTATAGATCCAAGATCACAAAGAGGTACTTGTAGTCTGATTTTGATCTACACTGTTTCCAGAAACATCTCAATCTGTAATTAATAGCCCTTGCTCTAGAGGCTAGGAAGAAAAATTAATAGGAATACAGTCTTCCCTAAAATGAGATCAAAATGAGATCCTTATCAGAGAGAAAGTGAAATAATTTGGAAGTGGTGGTGTAAACAAAGTCTAAGTAATGATAAAATAAATACCAAGTAGGAATTATCTTCATGTTCCTGATCATATTTCATATATCTAGTATTGTAGTGCTTCACTTGGACCCTTTATGTAATATGAAAGATTGGTCAGACTACAGGTATAAGGTTGTGCAGAATGGAGTCATCTGTCACTTGATCCCCTTCTGCATAACTAGTAAGGCACTTGACTCCTTTTTGCATGTGATATTTGGATAAAAATCACTTGTATCCTTTAGACGTTGGTCAATAATTTTGTTATTTATCCTCCTTTGGAGTTGTTCTTTTGCAGGCATATAGTAGTCATTATAATAAGTTAGAAAATGCATTTAACTCAATTTTACAAAAATGTCACTTGACTACTTTCTGCATCAGGCCCACGAAATGCAGACGAAATTGCGTAAACAATAGATGGAAATTTTCACTTTCAAATTCCAATAGTATTCGTTTGATGTTTTTCAAAAGCAATAGGGTTCAAGCTGTTGATGATACAAAGCAACCGTTCAAGTTTCATAAAAATCTGACTACAAATGCAGACTGTATTGCATAAACAAGAAATGGACATTTGCAATATCAAATGGCTTCTTTTCCCGTACTGTTCGTTGGATGTTTTTCAAAGTCAATAGCGTTCAAGCTGTTGATAATACAAAGCAACTGTGTAAGTTTCCTGAAAATCTGACCACAAATGCAGACTAAACAAGCAATGGAATTTTTCACTTTCCAACGGCTATTTTGTCCAATACTGTTTTTATTTCTTTTTCAAAATCAATAAGGTTTAAGCTGTTGATCATACAAAGCAACTGTGCAAGCTTCATGAAAATCTGTCCACAAATGCATACTTTATTGTGTAAACAAGAAATGGTAATTCTTCAAATGGCTCCTTTTGGAATACTGATTGTTGGACGTTTTTTTCTTTAAAATCAATAGCGTTGAAGCTCTTGATTATACAAAGCAGCTGTGGAAGTTTCACGAAAATCTGACCATAAATGCAGACTTTATTGTGATAGTAAGAAATGGAAATTTGCAACTTCAAATGGCTACTTTTCCTGTACTCTTTGTAGGATTTTTTTCAAAATCATTACGGATTATGCTGTTGATGATAAAAAGCAACTATATAAATCTCATGAAAATCTGACTACAAATGCAGATTTTATTGCGTAAACAAGAAATGTAAATTTGAAATTTCACATGGCTACTTTTCCCGTAGTATTTGTTTGTGTGTGTGTGTTTTTTTTTTTAAATCAATAGGGTTCAATTTGTTGATGATACAAAGCAACTTTGCAAGTTCAATGAAAATCTGACCATAAATGCAGACTTTATTGCGTAAACAAGAATTGGCTATTTTCAACTTCAAATGACTACTTTTACCGTACTGTTTGTTGGATTTCTTTTTTTCAAAATCAATAGGGATTAAGCTAATATTAATACAAATGCAGACAAGAAATGGAAATTTGGAACTTCAAATGGCTACTTTTCCTGTATTGTTTGTTGATTTTTTTTTCTCAATCAATAGCGTTCAAGGTGTTGATGATACAAAGCAACTATACAAAATTCATAAAAATCTGAATACAAATGCAGAGAGGAAATGTAGAAAACAAAAAATGGAAATTTCCAAATTCAAATGGTAACTTCTCCCCTACCGTTTTCAGAGGATTTTGTTGAAAATTAGTAGCATTCAAGCTGTTGATGATACAAAGCAACTGTGCAAGTTTCATGAAAATCTGACTACAAATGCAGACTTTATTGCGTAAACAAAAAATGGAAATTTGCAACTTAAAATGGCTACTTTTCCGATATTGTAAGTTAGATTTATTTCAAAATCAATAGTGTTTAAGCTGCTGCTGATACAAAGCAACTGTGTAGGTCGGATGAAAATCTGATTACAAATCCAGATTTTATTGCGTAAACTAGAAATGGAACTTCAAATGGCTACTTTTCACGTACTATTTGTCTGTGGTTTGTTTTAATCAATAGGGTTCTGTTGATATTACAAAGCAACTATAGAAGTTTCATGAAAATATGACTACAAATGCAGACTTTGTTGCGTAAACAAGATATGGAAATTTGAAAATTGAAATGGCTACTTTTCGAGTATTGTTTGTTAGATTTATTTGAAAATTAATAGCATTCACAAGCTGTTGATGATACAAAGCAATTGCGCAAGATTCATGAAAATCCGACTACAAATGCAGACTTTATTGCGTAAACAAGAAATGGAAATTTGCAACTTCAAATGGCTCCTTTTCACCGTACTATTCGTTGGATGTTTTTGAAAATCAATGGGGTTCAAGCTGTTCATGATACAAGCTGTTGATGATACATAGCAACTATACAAGTTTCATGAAAATCTGACCACAAATGCAGACTTTATTGCATAAACAAGAAATGGAAATTTACAAATTCAAATGGCTACTTTTCCCGTACTGTTTGTTGGATGTTTTTAAACATCAACAGGGCTCTAGCTGTTGATGATAGAAGCTGTTGATGATACAAAGCAACTGTGCAAGTTTCCTTAAAATCTGACCACTAATGCAGACTTTAAGAGACTTAAGAAGAAATGGAAATTTTCATTTTCAAATGGCCACTTTTCCAATACTGTTTTTCATTTCTTTTTCAAAATCAATAAGGTTCAAGCTGTTGATCATACAAAGGAACTGTGGAAGTTTCATGAAAATGTGACCACAAATGCAGACTTTATTGTCTAAACAATAAAAAATGGAAATTTGCTATTTGAAATTGTTACTTTTCCCGTACTGTTTGTAGGAGATTTTCAAAATCAATAGGGTTCAAGCTGTTGATGATACAAAGCAACTATTCAAGTTTCATGAAAATCTGACTACAAATGCAGACTTTATTGCGTAAACAAGAAATGGAAATTTTCAACTTCAAATGGCTACTTTTTTTATACGCCCGTCGAAGACGGGACGTATTATGGGATCACCCATGCCGTAATGGGGTCCTGGCGTGCAGGCGGGCGGGTGGGAACCGTCCAGTTCTTTGTCTGGAGCATAACTTTATCAATTCCAAACCGATTGACTTGAACCTTGGCATTTGTGCAAGAATTGTAACTCTACATCGTGCTGTCTTTGAGTTATTTCCCTTTGATCATTTTTACAGCATTTAGTGCTTGTACGGAATATAACTTTGTCATTTCAGGTCATGCATACCAAGTTTGAAGTCGTTCTGACTTGAGATGACAAAGTTATATTCCAGACAAGCACTAAATGCTGTAAAAATGTCGATCAAAGGGAAATAACTCAAAGACAGCACGAGGTAGAGTAATAATTCTTGCACACTGCACTTCCAAATATTGCAACAAATAAGCATACCATATTTCAAGTCATTTCTACTTAAGATGACAAAGTTATGCTCCGGACAAGCAAGAAAAGCTGTAAAAATTAAGATCAAAGAGGGAATAACTCTAAATTCTTGCCAGGAAGAGTTATGATTCTTGTGCACTCCACTCCGTAATTTTTCAACAAACATGCATACCGAATTTGAAGATGTTCAGACCAGAAGATGGCAAAATTATATTCCGGAGAAGCAGAAAATGCTGTAAAAATGACGATCAAAGGGAAATAACTCAAAGACAGCATGAGGTAGATTTATGGTTCTTTCGCACTGCACTCAGTAATTTTTCAACAATCATGCATACCAAATTTGAAGATGTTCAGACTAGAGATCGCAAAGTTATATTCCGGACAAGCAGAAAATGTTGTAAAAATGACGATCAAAGGGAAATAACTCAAAGACAGCATGTGGTAGAGTTATGGCTCTTTCGCACTGCACTCCGTATTATTGCAACAAACACAAATGCCAAGTTTCAAGGCGGACAGGAGATGACAAAATTAAGCTCCCGACAAAGAACTGGACTGTAAAAATGAAGATCAAAGTGGAAATACTCAAATTCCGCACTAGGTAGAGTTACAATTCTTGCGCAATGCTCTTGCAAATATTGCAACAAATAAGCATACCATATTTCAAGTCATTCCTACTTAAGATGACAAAGTTATTCTCCGGACAAGCAAGAAATGGTATAAAATTAAGATCAAAGGGATAATAACTCAAAATTCTTCCTAGGGTTTATTAGACTATGAGCCAGCAGGGTGTTTGCTACCCCATGGGGGAATTTTCCGGACTATTTTTTTCTTGAGCCCCAATGTCTCCTGAGCACAGTCCTAAAGTCTGCCACCTGGCAAGTGGCGCTTTTGGAAGTTATAGAGGTCAAAGTTCATCAAGTGCACCTCTAACCCTAACCTTAGAAGTTGATCCTCTATTGCCAATTTGTTGGAAATTTTATACCCTTTGAAAGTTCTAAATGATCTCAGGTAATGTAATAAGCTTATATTTAGATAATTCTTTGCGTTTCTAAAAAAATAAAAGGAATTTGATGCAAATCAAAGCACTGACAGCAGTATTTAAACAAAAACGTAGTCCCGAAAATTCCCCCGGGGGGGGGGAGCAAACAGCCTGCTGGCTCATGGTCTAATAACACGTCCTAGCTCGAATTTTGAATTATTCCCCCTTTGATCTTAATTTTTATGGGATTTATTCCTTGTCCGGAGCATAACTTTGTCATCTTAAGTAGGAATGACTTTAAATATGGTATGCTTATTTGTTGCAATATTTGGAAGTGCAGTGCGCAAAAATTGTAACCCTACCTTGTGCTATCTTTGAGTTATTTCCCTTTCATCGTCATTTTTACAGCATTTAGTGCTTCTCCGGAATATAACTTTGTCATCTTAAGTCAGAACCACTTCAAAATTGGTATGCATTTTTATTGCCATATTACGGAGTACAGTGCGCAAGAACAATAACTCTACCTAGCTCGGATTGTGAGTAATTCGACTTTCATCTTCATTTTTACAGTCCAGCTCTTTGTCCGGAGCTTAACTTTATCATCTCCAGTCCGATTGAACTTGAAACTCTGCATTTGTGTTTGTTGCAATAATACGGAGTGCAGTGCGAAAGAGCCATAACTCTACCTGATGCTGTCTTTGAGTTTTATCCCTTTGATCGTCATTTTTACAGCATTTTCTGCTTGTCAGGAATATAACTTTGCCATCTCTAGTCTAAACATCTTCAAATTTGGTATGCATGATTGTTGAAAAATTACGGAGTGCAGTCATAACACTTTCTAACACGAATTTTGAGTTATTCCCCCTTTGATGTTCATTTTTATAGCATTTCTTGACTTGTCCGGAGAATAACTTTGTCATCTTAAGTAGAAATGACGTGAAATATGGTATGCTTATTTGTTGCAATATTTGGAAGTGCAGTGCGCAAGAATTGTAACCCTACCTCGTGCTGTCTTTGAGTTATTTCCCTTTCATCGTCATTTTTACAGCATTTAGTGCTTGTCCGGAATATAACTTCAAATGGGTACTTTTCCTGTACTATTTGTGTGGGCGTTTTTTTCTTTTTTTTAAATCAATAGTGATCAAGCTGTTGATCATAAAAAGGAACTGTAGAAGTTTCATAAAAATCTGACCACAAATGGCGACTTTTTTGCGTAAACAAGAAATGGAAGATTTCACCTTGACATGGCTACTTTTCTAATACTGTATATTGCATTTTTTTTGTCTTAATCGATACCGTTAAAACTGTCGATGATACAAAGCAACTGTGGAAGTTTCATGGAAATCTGACTACAAATGCAGGCTTTATTCCATAAACAAGAAATGAAAATTTGCAAATTCAAATGGCTACTTTCCAGTAGTGTTTGTTAGGTTTATTTCAAAATGAATAGTGTTCAAACTGTTGATGATCCAAAGCAACTGTGCAAGTTTCATGAAAATCTGATTACAAATGCAGACTTTATTGCATAAAGAAAAAATGTAAATTTGCAAATTCAAATGACTGCTTTTCCAGTACTGTCTGTTAGATTTATTTCAAAATCAATATGATTCAAGCTGTTGATGATACAAAGCAACTGTGCAAATTTCATGAAAATCTGACCGCAAATGCCGACTTTATTGCGTAAAAAAGTAATGTAAATTTGCAACTTTAAATGGCTGCTTTTCCAGTACTGTCTTTTAGATTAATTTCAAAATTAATAGCGTTCAATCTGTTGATGACACAAAGCAACTGTGCAAGGTTCATGCGAATCTGACTACAAATGCAGACTTTATTGCGTAAACAAGAAATGGATATTTTCAACTTCAAATGGCTACCTTTTCCGTACTGTTTGTTGGATTTTTCCAAATCAATATGATTCAAGCTGTTGATGATACAAAGCAACCGTTCAAGTTTCATAAAAATCTAACTACATATGCAGACTTTAGTGCATAAACAAGAAATGGATATTTGCAATATCAAATGGCTTCTTTTCCTGTACTGTTCGTTGGATGTTTTTCAAAATCAATAGCGTTTAAGCTGTTGATGATACAAAGCAACTATGGAAGTTTCCTGAAAATCTGACCACTAATGCAGACATTATAGCCTAAACATGAAATGGAAATTTTCACTTTCAAATGGCTACTTTCCAATACTGTTTTTTATTTCTTTTTCAAAAATCAATAAGGTTCAAGCTGTTGATCATACAAAGCAACTATAGAAGTTTCATGAAAACCTGACCACAAATGCAGATTTTATTGCGTAAATAAGAAATGGAAATGTTCAAATTCAAATGGCTACTTTTTTATATGCCCGTCGAATTCGGGACGTATTATGGCATCACCGATGGCGTACGACGTCCAGGCGGGTTTTCGGTGGGGCAGGCGGGCGGCGTCCAGTTCTTTGTCCGGAGCATAACTTTGTCATCTCCAGTCCGCTTGACTTGAAACTTTGCATTTGTGTTTGTTGTAATAATACGGAGTGCAGTGCGAAAGAACCATAACTCTATCTCATGCTGTCTTTGAGTTATGTCCCTTTGATCGTCATTTTTACAGTATTTTCTGCTTGTCCGGAATATTACTTTGCCATCTCTAGTCTGAACATCTTCAAATTTGGTATGCATGATTGTTGAAAAATTACGGAGTGGAGTGCACAATAACCATAACTCTTCCTAGCACGAATTTTGAGTTTTTCCCTCTTTGATGTTCATTTTTATAGCATTTCTTGCTTGTCCGGAGCATAACTTTGTCATCTTAAGTAGGAATGACTTGAAATATGGTATGCTTATTCGTTGCAATATTTGGAAGTGCAGTGCGCAAGAATTGTAACCCTACCTCGTGCCGTCTTTGAGTTATTTTCCTTTGATCATCTTTTTTACGGCATTTAGTGCTTGTCTGGAATATAACTTTGTCATCTCAAGTCAGAAAGACTTCAAACTTGGTATGCCTGTTTGTTGCCATATTACGGAGTACAGTGCACAAGAACAATAACTCTACCTAGGGTGGATTTTGAGTAATTCCACTTTCATTTTCATTTTTACAGTTAATTTTTTTCTCCGGAGCTTGACTTTGTCATCTCCAGTCCGATTGACTTGAAACTCTGCATTTGTGTTTGTTGCAGTAATACGGAGTGCAGTGCGAAAGAACCAAAACTCTACCTCTTGCAGTCTTTGAGTTATTTCCCTTTGATTGTCATTTTTACAGCATTTTTTTGCTTGTCCCGAATATAACTTTGCCATATCTAGTCTGAATATCTTCAAATTTGGTATGCATGATTATTGAAAAATTACGGAGTGCAGTCATAACATTTTCTAGCACGAATTTTGAGTTATTGCCCCTCTGTTGTTCATTTTTATAGCATTTCTTGACTTGTCCGGAGAATAACTTTGTCATCTTAAGTAGAAATGACGTGAAATTGTAACCCTACCTCGTGCTGTAGAAATGACGTGAAATATGGTATGCTTATTTGTTGCAATATTTGGAAGTGCAGTGCGCAAGAATTGTAAAACCCTACCTCGTGCTGTCTTTGAGTTATTTCCCTTTCATCGTCATTTTTACAGCATTTAGTGCTTGTCCGGAATATAACTTCAAATGGGTACTTTTCCTGTACTATTTGTGTGTGTTTTTTTTTTCTTTTTATTAAATCAGTAGTGTTCAAGCTGTTGATCATAAAAAGGAACTGTAGAAGTTTCATAAAAATCTGACCACAAATGGCGACTTTATTGCGTAAACAAGAAATGGAAGTTTTCACCTTTATGTGGCTACTTTTCTTATACTGTATATTGCAATTTTTCTGTCTTAATCGATACCGTTCAAACTGTCGATGATACAAAACGACTGTGCAAGTTTCATGGAAATCTGATTACAAGTACAGACTTTATTGCGTAAACAAGAAAGCAAATTATGTTGCATAAACAAGAAATGGAAATTTTCAACTTCAAACGGGTACTTTTCTCGTACTAATTATGGGATTTTTTTGTCAAAATCAATAGGGTTCAAGCTGTTGATGATACAAAGGAGGTAATGCAGACTTTATTGCGTAAACAAGAAATGGAAATTTGGAACTTCAAATGGCTACTTTTCCAATACTGTATGTTGCATTTTTTTTCTTAATCGATAGCCTTCAAGCTGTCCATGATACAAAGCAACAGTGCAAGTTTCATGAAAATCTGACTACAAATGCAGACTTTAT
Source organism: Hippopus hippopus (assembly GCA_946811185.2). Lineage (NCBI taxonomy): Eukaryota > Metazoa > Mollusca > Bivalvia > Cardiida > Cardiidae > Hippopus > Hippopus hippopus. The sequence continues at coordinate 51,437,866 of OX328102.1, read as the reverse complement.
TGCGTAAACAAGAAATGGAAGTTTGCAATATCAAACGGCTACTTTTGCAATACTGTTTGTTAGATTTAAGGTAGTGAACCCGTAATAGAAAACAGCTATTTCCCCTATAATATTATCCTACAAAATTTGCTATGATTAAAAATGCGTATTATTGTACAACTTTAACCGAGCCACTTTTTTCTTTTTTTCCTATAAAGACTTATCAATTATAAATCTAAAACCACTATATTCTCATTACAAAGGGAGATAATAATTACCACCCCTAAACAATAGGGTTCAAGCTGTTGATAATACAAAGCACCTGTGCAAGTTTCATAAAAATCTGACCACAAATGCAGAATAAATTGCATAAACAAGAAAAGGAAATTTTAAAATTCAAATGGCTACTTTTCCCGTACTGTTTGTAGGATTTTTTTTCAAAATGAATAGGGTTCAAGCTGTTCATGATACAAAGCAACTGTGCAAGTTTCATGAAAATCTAACTACAAATGCAGACTTAATTGCGTAAACAAGAAATGGAAATTTTCAAATTCAAATGGCTACTTTTTACCGTACTGTTCGTTGGATGTTTTTCAAAATCAATGGGTTCTAGCTGTTGATCATACAAAGCACCTACACAAGTTTCATGAAAATCTGACTACAAATGCAGACTTTTTTGAGTAAACAAGAAATGGAAATTTGCAAATTCAAATGGCTACTTTTCCAACACTGTTTGTTAAATTTATTTCAAAATCAATAGCGCACAAGTTGTTGATGATAGAAAGCAACTGTGCAAGTTTCATGAAAATCTGACTACAAATGCAAACTTTATTGCGTAAACAAAAAATGGATATTTTCAACTTCAAATGGCTACCTTTAACATATTCTTTCTTGGATATTTTTCAAAATCAATAGGATTTAAGCTGTTGATGATACAAAGCAACTGTGCAAGTTTAATGAAAATCTGACTACAAATGCAGACTTTATTGCGTAAACAAGAAATGGATATTTTCAAATTCAAATGGCTACTTTTACTATACTCTTTGTTGGATTTCTTTCAAAATCAATAGGCTTTAAGCTGTTGATAATACAAAGCAACTATAAAAGTTTCATGAAAAGTTGAATACAAATGCAGACTTTATTGCGTAAACAAGAATTGGAATTTGAAACTTCAAATGGGTACTTTTCCTGTACTATTTGTATGTTTTTTTTTTAAATCAATAGTGTTCAAGCTGTTGATGATACAAAGGAACTATAGAAGTTTCGTAAAAATCTGACCACAAATGCCGACTTTATTGCGTAAACAAGAAATAGTAATTTATACCTTCAAATGGCTACTTTTCCAATACTGTATGTTGCATTAATTTTTCTTAATCGATAGCGTTCAAGCTGTCGATAATACAAAGCAACTGTGCAAGTATCATGAAAATCTGACTACAAGTGCAGACTTTATTGCGTAAACAAGAAATGGAAGTTTGCAATATCAAATAGCTACTTTTTCAATACTGTTTGTTAGATTTAATTCAAAATCAATAGGGTTCAAGCCGTTGATGATACAAAGCACCTATGCAAGTTTCATGAAAATCTGACTACAAATGCAGATTATATTGCGTAAACAAGAAATGGAAATGTTCAACTTCAAACGGGTACTTTTCCTGTACTAATTATTGGATTTTTTTGTCAAAATCAATAGGGTTCAAGCTGTTGATGATACAAAGCAACTATACAAGTTTCATGAAAATCTGAATACAAATGCAGACTTTATTGCGTAACAAAAAGTGGAAATATGGAACTTCAAATGGCTACTTTTCCTGTACTGTTTGTTGGATTTTTTTTCGAAATCAATAGCGTTCAAATTGTGATGATACAAAGCAACTATACAAGTTTTATGAAAATCTGACTACAAATGCAGACTTAATAGCGTAAACAAGAAAAGGAAATCCTTCAAATGGCTACTTTTCCAGAATGGTTTGTTGGATTTTTTTCAGAATCATGAAGGGTTCAAGCTGTTGATGATACAAAGCAACTGTGCAAGTTTCATAAAAATCTGACTACAAATGGAGACTTTATTGCGTAAACACGAAATGGAAATTTGAAAATTCAGATGGCTAATTATCCCGTACCATTTCTGTTTTTCTTTTTTTTTTTTTCAATCAATACGGTTCAATCTGTTGATATTACAAAGCAACTGTAGAAATTTCATGAAAATCTGATTACAAATGCAGACTTTATTCCATAAACAAGAAATGGAAATTTGCAAATTCAAATGGTTACTTTTCCAGTAGTGTTTGTTAGATTTATTTCAAAATCAATAGTGTTCAAGCTGTTGATGATACAAAGCAACTGTGCAAGTTTCATGAAAATCATATTACAAATGCAGACTTTATTGCGTAAAGAAGTTGTAAATTTGCAATTTCAAATGGCTCCTTTTCCAGTACTGATTTTTAGATTAATTTCAAAATTAATAGCGTTCAAGCTGTTGATGACACAAAGCAACTGTGTAAGGTTCATGTGAATCTGACTACAAATGCAGACTTTATTGCGTAAACAAGAAATGAATATTTTCATCTTCAAATGGCTACTTTTTCCGTAGTGGTTGTTGGATTTTTCCAAATCAATATGATTCAAGCTTTTGATGATACAAAGCAACCGTTCAAGTTTCATAAAAATCTGACTACAAATGCAGACTTTATTGCATAAACAAGAAATGGATATTTGCAATATCAAATGTCTTCTTTTCTTCTACTGTTTGTTGGACGTTTTTCAAAATCAATAGCGTTTAAGCTGTTGATGATAGAAAGCAACTATGCAAGTTTCCTGAAAATCTGACCACTAATGCAGACATTATAGCCTAAACATGAAATGGAAATTTTCACTTTCAAATGGCTACTTTTCCAATACTGGTTTTTATTTCTTTTTCAAAATCAATAAGGTTCAAGCTGTTGATCATACAAAGGAACTGTGGGAGTTTCATGAAAATCTGACCACAAATGTAGACTTTATTGTGTAAACAAGAAATGAAAATTTGCTAATTCAAATGGTTACTTTTCCCGTACTGTTTGTAGGAGATTTTCAAAATCAATAGGTTTCAAGCTGTTGATGATACAAAGCAACAATACAAGTTTCATGAAAATCTGACCACAAATGCAGACTTTATTGCGTAAACAAGAAATGGAAGTTTGCAATATCAAATGGCTACTTTTCCAATACTGTTTGTTAGGTTTAAGGTAGCGGACCCGTAATAGAAAACAGCTATTTCCACTATAATATTATCCTACAAAATTTGCTATGATTAAAAATGCGTATTATTGTACAACTTTAACCGAGCCACTTTTTTCTTTTCTTCCTATTAAGACTTATCAATTATAAATCTAAAACCACTATATTCTCATAACAAAGGGAGATAATAATTACCTCCCTTCTCTAGAGACTAACAAAAGTATCAACAAATAATTTCAAGATAGACATCAAAGGAATTTCTGGTCGGTTGAAAATCTGCAAATTTATTATATCAGTATAAATCCTGATTTATCAACTATAAAGAAATTTTATTCCATTTTGCACTAAAAGCGTTAGGGGTCAACTACCTTAATCAATAGGATTCAAGCTGTTGATAATACAAAGCACCTGTGCAAGTTTCATAAAAATCTGACCACAAATGCAGAATAAATTGCATAAACAAGAAAAGGAAATTTTCAACTTCAAATGGCTAGTTTTCCCGAACTGTTTGTTGGATTTTTTTTCAAAATGAATAGGGTTCAAGCTGTTCATGATACAAAGCAACAGTGCAAGTTTCATGAAAATCTAACTACAAATGCAGACTTTATTGCGTAAACAAGAAATGGAAATTTTCAAATTCAAATGGCTACTTTTCACCGTACTTTCGTTGGATATTTTTCAAAATCAATGGGTTCTAGCTGTTGATCATACAAAGCACCTACACAAGTTTCATGAAAATCTGACTACAAATGCAGACTTTATTGAGTAAACAAGAAATGGAAATTTGCAAATTCAAATGGCTACTTTTCCAACACTGTTTGTTAGATTTATTTCAAAATCAATAGCGTTTAAGTTGTTGATGATAGAAAGCAACTGTGCAAGTTTCATGAAAATCTGACTACAAATGCAAACTTTATTGCGTAAACAAAAAATGGATATTTTCAACTTCAAATGGCTACTTTTAACATACCCTTTCTTGGATATTTTTCAAAATCAATAGGATTTAAGCTGTTGATGATACAAAGCAACTGTGCAAGTTTAATGAAAATCTGACTACAAATGCAGACTTTATTGCGTAAACAAGAAATGGATATTTTCAAATTCAAATGTCTACTTTTACCATACTCTTTATTGGATTTTTTTCGAAATCAATAGGCTTTAAGCTGTTGATGATAGAAAGCAACTGTGCAAATTTCCTGAGAATCTAACCACAAATGACGACTTTCTTGCATAAAGAATTTATGTAAATTTGGAACTTCAAATGGCTATTTTTCCAATACTGTATGTTGCATTTTTTTTCTTAATCGATAGCCTTAAAGCTGTCGATGATACAAAGCAACAGTGCAAGTTTCATGAAAATCTGACTACAAATGCAGACTTTATTGCGTAAACAAAAAGTGGAAATTTGGAACTTCAAATGGGTACTTTTCCTGTACTATTTGTATGTTTTTTTTTTTTTAAATCAATAGTGTTCAAGCTGTTGATCATACAAAGGAACTATAGAAGTTTCATAAAAATCTGACCACAAATGCCGACTTTATTGCGTAAACAAGAAATGGAAATTTTCACCTTCAAATGGCTACTTTTCCAATACTGTATGTTGCAATATTTTTTCTTAATCAATAGCGTTCAAGCTGTGATGATACAAAGCAACTATACAAGTTTTATGAAAATCTGACTACAAATGCAGACTTAATTGCGTAAACAAGAAAAGGAAATCCTTCAAATGGCTACTTTTCTAAGACGGTTTGATACAAAGCAACTGTGCAAGTGTCATAAAAATCTGACTACAAATGGAGACTTTATTGCGTAAATACGAATTGGAAATTTGCAAGTTCAAATGACTACTTTTCCAGTAGTGTTTGTTAGATTTATTTAAAAATCAATAGTGTTCAAGCTGTTGATGATACAAAGCAACTGTGCAAGTTTCATGAAAATCTGATCACAAATGCAGACTTTATTGTGTAAAGAAAAAATGTAAATTTGCAAATTCAAATGGCTGCCCTCAAGTACTATCTGTTAGATTTATTTCAAAATCAATAGCTTTCAAGCTGTTTATGATACAAAGCAACTGTACAAATTTCATGAAAATCTGACCACAAATGCCGACTTTATTGCGTAAAAAAGTTATGTAAATTTGCTATTTCAAATGGCTACTTTTCCAGTACTGTCTTTTAGATTAATTTCAAAATTAATAGCGTTCAAGCTGTTGATGACACAAAGCAACTGTGTAAGGTTCATGCGAATCTGACTACAAATGCAGACTCTATTGCGTAAACAAGAAATGGATATTTTCATCTTCAAATGGCTACTTTTTCCGTACTGTTTGTTGGATTTTTCCAAATCAATATGATTCAAGCTGTTGATGATACAAAGCAACCGTTCAAGTTTCATAAAAATCTAACTACATATGCAGACTTTAGTGCATAAACAAGAAATGGATATTTGCAATATCAAATGGCTTCTTTTCCTCTACTGTTCGTTGGATGTTTTTCAAAATCAATAGCGTTTAAGCTGTTGATGATAGAAAGCAACTATGCAAGTTTCCTGAAAATCTGACATTATAGCCTAAACATGAAATGGAAATTTTCACTTTCAAATGGCTACTTTTCCAATACTGTTTTTTATTTCTTTTTCAAAATCAATCAGGTTCAAGCTGTTGATCATACAAAGGAACTGTGGAAGTTTCATGAAAATCTGACCACAAATGCAGACTTTATTGTGTAAACAAGAAATGAAAATTTGCTAATTCAAATGGTTACTTTTCCCGTACTGTTTGTAGGAGATTTTCAAAATCAATAGGTTTCAAGCTGTTGATGATACAAAGCAACTATACAAGTTTCATGAAAATCTGACCACAAATGCAAACTTTATTGCGTAAACAAGAAACGGAAATTTTCAACTGGAAATTGCTACTTTTTTATATGCCCGTCGAATTCGGGACGTATTATGGGATCACCAATGGCGTGCGGGGGTCCAGGCGGCTTCCGACGGGCAGGCGGGCGGCGTCCAGTTCTTTGTCCGGAGCATAGCTTTGTCATCTCCAATCCGATTGACTTGACACTCTGCATTTGTGTTTGTTGTGATAATACGGTGCGAAAGAACCATAAATCTGCCTCATGCTGTCTTTGAGTTATTTCCCTTTGATCGTCATTTTTACAGCATTTTCTGCTTGTCCGGAATATAACTTTGCCATCTCTAGTCTGAACATCTTCAAATTTGGTGTGCATGATTGTTGAAAAATTACGGAGTGGAGTGCACAATAACCATAACTCTTCCTAGCACGAATTTTGAGTTTTTCCCTCTTTGATGTTCATTTTTATAGCATTTCTTGCTTGTCCGGAGCATAACTTTGTCATCTTAAGTAGGAATGACTTGCAATATGGAATGTTTATTTGTTGCAATATTTGGAAGTGCAGTGCGCAAGAATTGTAACTTTACCTCGTGCTGTCTTTGAGTTATTTCCCTTTGATCATCTTTTTTACTGCATTTAGTGCTTGTCCGGAATGTAACTTTGTCATCTCAAGTCAGAAAGACTTCAAACTTGGTATGCATGTTTGTTGCCATATTACGGAGTACAGTGCGCAAGAACAATAACTCTATCTAGCGTGGATTTTGAGTAATTCCACTTTCATCTTCATTTTTAAAGTCCAGTTTTTTTTCCGGAGCTTGACTTTGTCATCTCCAGTCCGATTGAGCTTGAAACTCTGCATTTGTGTTTGTTGCAATAATACGGAGTGCAGTGCGAAAGAACCATAACTCTACCTGATGCTGTCTTTGAGTTTTTTTCCCTTTGATCGTCATTTTTACAGCATTTTCTGCTTGTCCGGAATATAACTTTGCCATCTCTAGTCTGAACATCTTCAAAGTTGGTATGCATGATTGTTGAAAAATTACTGAGTGCAGTGCACAATAACCATAACTCTTTCTAGCACGAATTTCGAGTTATTCCCTCTTTGATGTTAATTTTTATAGCATTTCTTGCTTGTCCCGAGCATAACTTTGTCATCTTAAGTAGAAATGACGTGAAATATGGTATGTGTATTTGTTGTAATATTTGGAAGTGCAGTGCGCAAGAATTGTAACTTTACCTCGTGCTGTCTTTGAGTTATTTCCATTTGATCATCCAGTTCACTGCATTTAGTGCTTGTCCGGTATATAACTTTGTAATCTCAAGTCAGAACGACTTCCAACTTGGTATGCATTTTTTGTTGCAGTGTTACGGAGTACAGTGCACAAGAACAATAACTCTACCTAGCTCGGATTGTGAATAATTCCACTTTCATCTTCACTTTCACCTTAACTTTATCATCTGCAGTCCGATTGAACTTGAAACTCTGCATTTGTGTTTGTTGCAATAATACGGAGTGCAGTGCGAAAGAACCATAACTCTACCTGATGCTGTCTTTGAGTTTTTTCCCTTTGATCGTCATTTTTACAGCATTTTCTGCTTGTCCGGAATATAACTTTGCCATCTCTAGTCTAAACATCTTCAAATTTGGTATGCATGATTGTTGAAAAATTACGGAGTGCAGTCATAACACTTCCTAGGACGAATTTTGACTTATTCCCCCTTTGATCTTCATTTTTATAGCATTTCTTTTCTTGTCCGGAGAATAACTTTGTCATCTTAAGTAGAAATGACGTGAAATTGTAACCCAACCTCGTGCTGTCTTTGAGTTATTTCCCTTCCATCATCATTTTTACAGCATTTAGTGCTTGTCGGGAATATAACTTCAAATGGGTACTTTTCCTGTACTATTTGTGTGTGTGTGTTTTTTGGTTTTTTTTTGTTTTAAAATCAATAGTGATCAAGCTGTTGATCATACAAAGGAACTGTAGAAGTTTCATAAAAATCTGACCACAAATGCCGACTTTATTGCGTAGAGAAGAAATGGAATTTTTCACCTTGATATGTCTACTTTTCTAATAATGTATGTTGCATTTTTTTTGTCTTAATCGATACCGTTAAAACTGTCGATGATACAAAGCAACTGTGGAACTTTCATGGAAATCTGACTACAAGTACAGACTTGATTGCGTAAACAAGAAATGGAAGTTTGCAATATCAAATAGCTACTTTTTCAATACTGTTTGTTAGATTTAATTCCAAATCAATAGAGTTCAAGCTGTTGATGATACAAAGCAACTGTGCAAGTTTCATGAAAATCTGACCAGAAAGGCAGACTTTATTGCGTAAACAAGAAATGGAAATTTTCAACTTCAAATGGCTACTTTTTTATATGCACGTCGAATTCGGGACGTATTATGGGATCACTGATGGCGTACGGACGTCCAGGCGCGCTTCCAGCGGACAGGCGGGCGGCGTCCAGTTCTTTGTCCGGAGGATAACTTTGTCATCTCCAGTCCGATTGACTTGAAACTTGGCATTTGTGTTTGTTGCAATAATACGGAGTACAGTGCGAAAGAACCATAACTCTACCTCGTGCAGTCTTTGAGTTATTTCCCTTTGCTCGTCATTATTACAGCCTTTTCTGCTTGTCCGGAATTTAACTTTGTCATCTCTAGTCTGAACATCTTCAAATTTGGTATGCATGATTGTTGAAAAATTACTGAGTGTAATGCACAACCACCATAACTCTTCCTGTCACGAATTTTGAGTTTTTCCCTCTTTGATGTTCATTTTGATAGCATTTCTTGCTTGTCCGAAGATTAACTTTGTCATCTTGAGTAGGAATGACTTGAAATATAGAATGCTTATTTGTTGCAATATTTGGAAGTGCAGTGCGCAAGAATTGTAACTCTACCTCGTGCTGTCTTTGAGTTATTTCCCTTTGATGGACATTTTTACAGCATTTAGTGCTTGTCCGGAATATAACTTTGTCATCTCAAGTCAGAACGACTTCAAACTTGGTATGCATGTTTGTTGCCATATTACGGAGTACAGTGCGCAAGAACAATAACTCTACCTAGCTCGGATTGTGAGTAATTCCACTTTCGTCTTCATTTTTACAATCCAGTTTTTTGACCAAAGCTTAACATTGTCATCTCCATTCCGATTGACTTGAAACTTGGCATTTGTGTTTGTTGCAATAATACGGAGTGCAGTGCGAAAGAACTATAAATCCACCTCGTGCATTCCTTGAGTTATTTCCCTTTCATCGTCATTTTTACAGCATTTTCTGCTTCTCCGGAATATAACTTTGCCATCTCTAGTCTGAACATCTTCAAATTTGGAATGCATAATTGTTCAAAAATTACGGAGTGGAGTGCACAATAACCATAACTCTTCCTAGCCCGAATTTTGAGTTTTTCCCTCTTTGATGTTCATTTTTATAGCATTTCTTGCTTGTCCGGAGCATAACTTTGTCATCTTAAGTAGGAATGACTTGAAATATGGAATTCTTATTTGTTGCAATATTTGGAAGTGCAGTGCGCAAGAATTATAACTCTACCTCGTGCTGTCTTTGAGTCATTTCCCTTTGATCATTCTTTTTACTGCATTTAGTGCTTGTCCGGAGCATAACTTTGTCGTCTTAAGTAGGAATGATTTGAATTATGGTATGCTTATTTGTTGCAATATTTGGAAGTACAGTGCGCAAGAATTGTAACTCTACCTCCTGCTGCCTTTGAGTTATTTCCCTTTCATCCATCTTTTTACAGCATTTAGTGCTTGTCCGGAATATAACTTTGCCATCTTAAGTAGGAATGACCTGAAATATGGTATGCTTACTTGTTGCAATATTTGGAAGTGCAGTGTGGAAGAACTGTAACCCTACCTCGTGCTGTCTTTGAGTTATTTCCCTTTGATCGTCATTTTTACAGCATTTAGTGCTTGTCCGGAATATAACTTTGTCATCTCAAGTCAGAAAGACTTCAAACTTGGTATGCATATTTGTTGCCATATTACGGAGTACAGTGCGCAAGAACAATAACTCTACCTAGCGCAGATTTGGAGTAATTCCACTTTCATCTTCATTTTTACAATCCAGTTTTTTGTCCGGAGCTAAACTTTGTCATCTCCAGTCCGATTGACTTGAAACTTGGCATTCATGTTTGTTGCAATAATACGGAGTGCAGTGCGAAAGAACTATAACTCTACCTCATGCTGTCTTTGAGTTATTTCCCTTTGATTGTCATTTTTACAGCATTTTCTGCTTGTCCGGAATATAACTTTGCCATCTCTAGTCTGAACATCTTCAAATTTGGTATGCGTGATTGTTGAAAAATTACTGAGCGCAGTGCACAATCACCATAACTCTTCCTAGCACGAATTATGAGTTATTCCCACTTTGATCTTCATTTTTATAGCATTTCATGCTTGTCCCGAGCATAACTTTGTCATCTTAAGTAGGAATGATTTGAAATATGGAATGCTAATTTGTTGCAATATTTGGAAGTACAGTACGCAAGAAATGTAACTCTACCTCCTGCTGTCTTTCAGTTATTTCCCTTTGATCGACATTTTTACAGCATTTAGTGCTTGTCCGGAACATAACTTTGTCATCTCAAGTCAGAAAGACTTGAAACTTGGTATGCATGTTTGTTGCCATGTTACCCAGTACAGTGCGCAAGAACAATAACTCTACCTAGCTCGGATTGTGAGTAATTCGACTTCCATCTTCATTTTTACAGTCCAGTTCTTTGTCCGGAGCTTAACTTTGTCATCTCCAGTCCGATTGAACTTGAAACTCTGCATTTGTATTTGTTGCAATAATTCGGATTGCAGTGCAAAAGAACCATATCTCTACCTCATGCTGTCTTTGAGTTATTTTCCTTTGATCGTCATTTTTACAGAATTTATTGCTTGTCCGGAATATAACTTTGCTATCTCTAGTCTGAACATCTTCAAATTTGGTATGCATGATTGTTGAAAAATTATGGAGTGCAGTGAACAATAACCATAACTCTTCCTAGCACGAATTTTGAGTTATTCCCTCTTTGATCTTCCTTTTTATAGCATTTCTTGCTTCTTCGGAGCATAACTTTGCATCAGCTGTTTATCATACAGAGCAACTGTTAAAGTTTCATAAAAATCTGACCACAAATGCCAACTTTATTGCGTAAACAAGAAATGGAAATTTTCACCTTCAAATGGCTACTTCTCCAATACTGTATGTTGCAATTTTTTTCTTAATCGATAGCGTTCAACCTGTCGATGTAACAAAGCAACAGTCTGACTACAAATGCAGACTTTATTGAGTAAACAAGAATTGGAACTTTACAACTTCAAACGGGTACTTTTCCTCTACTATTTGTGTGTGTGTGTGTATGTGTGTGTTTTTTTTTTTTTTTTCTTCTTTTTCTTTTTTTTTAATCAATAGTGTTCAAGCTGTTGATCATACAAAGGGACTGTAGAATTTTCATAAAAATCTGACCACAAATGCCGACTTTATTGCGTAAACAAGAAATGGAAGTTTGCAATATTAAATAGCTACTTTTCCAATATTTTTTGTTAGATTTAATTCAAAATCAACAGGGTTCAAGCCGTTGAAGATACAAATCTACTATACAAAATTCATGAAAATCTGAATACAAATGCAGACTTTATTGCATTAACAAGAAATGGAAATTTGGAAGTTCAAATGGCTACTTTTCCTTGTACTGTTTGTTTGATTTTTTTTCTAAATCATTAGCGTTCAAGCTGTGATGATACAAAGGAACTATAAAAGTTTTATGAAAATCTGACTACAAGTGCAGACTTAATTGCGTAAACAAGAAAAGGAAATCCTTCAAATGTCTACTTTTCCAATACGGTTTGTTGGATGTTTTTCAAAATCAATAGGGTTCAAGCTGTTGATGATACAAAGCAACTGTGGAAGTTACATAAAAATCTGACGACAAATGGAGACTTTATTGCGTAAACACGAAATGGAATTTTGCAACTTCAAATGGCTAATTATCCCGTACTGTTTGTTGGATTTTTGTTCAAAATCAATAGGGTTCAAGCTGGTGATCATGCAAAGAAACTGTACTAGTTTCATAAAAATCTGACTGCAAATGCAGATTTTATTGCGTAAACAAGAAATGGAAATTTGCTATGTCAAATGCCTACTTTTCCAGTACTATTATTATTTTTTTTTTTTTAATCAATAGAGTTCAGTCTATTGTTATTACAAAGCAACTGTAGAAGTTTCATGAAAATCAGACCACAAGTGCCGACTTTATAGCGTAAACAAGAAATGGACATTTGCAAATTCAAATGGCTACTTTTCCAGTACTGTTTGCCAGATTTATTTCAAAATCAATAGCGTTCAAGCTGTTGATGATACAAAGCAACTATGCAAGGTTCATGAAAATCTGACTACAAATGCAGATTTTATTGCGTAAACAAGAAATTTATATTTTCAACTTCAAATGGCTACTTTTTCCGTACTGTTTGTTGGATTTTTCCAAATCGATAGGATTCAAGCTGTTGATGATACAAAGCAACCGTTCAAGATTCATAAAAATCTGACTACAAATGCAGACTTTATTGCATAAACAAGAAATGGACATTTGCAATATCAAATGGCTTCTTTTCCTGTACTGTTCGTTGGATGTTCTTCAAAATCAATAGCGTTTAAGCTGTTGATTATACAAAGCAACTATGCAAGTTTCCTGAAAATCTGACCACTAATGCAGACTTTATAGCCTAAACAAGAAATGGAAATTTTCACTTTCAAATGGCTACTTTTCCAATACTGTTTTTTTATTTCTTTTTCAAAATCAATAAAGTTCAAGCTGTTGATCATACAAAGCAACTGTGGAAGTTTCATGAAAATGTGACCACAAATGCAGACTTTATTGTGTAAACAAGAAATGGAAATTTACTAATTCAAATGGCTACTTTTCCCGTACTGTTTGTAGGAGATTTTCAAAATCAATAGGTTTCAAGCTGTTGATGATACAAAGCAACTATACAAGTTTCATGAAAATCTGACCACAAATGCAGACTTTATTGCGTAAACAAGAAATGGAAATTTTCAATTTCAAATGGCTACTTTTTTATATGCCCGTCGAATTCGGGACGTATTATGGGATCACCGATGGGGTACGGCCGTCTTTGTCATCTTAAAGTAGGAATGACTTGAAATATGAAGTTGCAAATTTCCATTTCCTGTTTACGAAATAAAATATGCATTTGTGGTCAGATTTCCATGAAACTTGCACAATTGCTTTCTATCATCAACAGCTTAAACCCTATTGTTTTGTAAAAATCCAACAACCAGACGTTGAAAAGTAGCCATTTGAAGTTGAAAATTTCCATTTTTTTTTTTTTTTTTCGCGATAAAGTCTGCAATTTTGTATTCAGATTTTCATTAAATTTGTACAGTAGCTTTATATCAACAGCTTGAACCGTATTGATTTTGAAAAAATCCAACAAACAGTATGGGAAAAGTAGGCATTTCAAGTTGCAAATTTCCAGTTCTTCTTTTCGCCATAAAGTCTGCATTTGTAGAAAATTTGTTGAAAATTTCCATTTCTTGTTTACACATTTAAATCTGCATATGTGGTCAGATTTATATGAAAGTTGCGTAGTTTCTTTGTATTAAACCCAGCTCTAACCCTATTGATTTTGAAAAACATCCAACAAACAGTACGGGAAAAGTAACAATTTCAATTTCTTGTTTAGGCGAAAAAGTCTGCATTTGTGGTCAGATTTTCATGAAACTTGTACAGTTGCTTCTTGAACCCTATTGATTTTGAAAAATTCAACAAATAGTATGGGAAAAGTAGCCATTTCAAGTAGAAAATTTCCTATTATTTTTTACGCAATGATATCTGCATTTTTGGTTAGATTTTCATGGAACTTGTAAAAGTTTCATTGTATCATCAACAGCTTGAATCCTATTGATTTTGAAAAAAATCAAACAGTTTGGCAAAAGTAGCCATTTGAAGTTGCAAATTTCGATTTTTCGCTTATGCATTGAAATGTGCATTTGAGGTCAGATTTTCATGCTTTGCATCATGAACAGGTTGAATCCTGTTGATTTTGAAAATAATCCTACAAACAGTAATTTAAAAGTAGCCATCTTAAGTTGAAAATTTCCATTTCTTGTTTACGCCATTAAGTCTGCATTTGTGGTAACACCTTCATAAACATTGTACAGTTGCTTTGTATCATCAACAGCTTGAATCCTATTGATTTTGAAAAAATCCTACAAGCAGTGTTGGAAAAATAGCCGTTTGAAATTGAAAATTTCTATTTTTGTTTATGCAATAAAATCTGTATTTGTGGTCCGATTTTTATGAAACTTGATCAGTTGCTTTGTATCATCAACGGCTTTAAAGCTCTTGATTTAAAAAAAATCAATCAACCTTTATGGGAAAAGTAGCCATTTCAATTTCCAAATTTCCATTTCTTCTTTAAGCAATAACGTCTAGATTTGTTGTCGGATTAGCATGAAAATCGCAGTTTGTTTATCTCATCAAAGCTTGAATTCTATTGATTTTGAAAAAGATCCAACAAACAGTACGGGAAAAAGTAGCCATTTGAAGTTGCAAATTTCCATTCCTTGTTTCCGTAATAAAGTCTGCATTTGTGGTCAGATTTTTATAAAACTTGCACAGTTGCTTTCTATCATCAACAGGTTGAACTGTATTGATTTTGAAAAATCCAAGAAACAGTACGGGAAAAGTAGCCATTTGAAGTTGCAAATGTCCATTTCTTGTTTACGCAATAAAGTCTGCATCTGTGGTCAGATTTTCATGAAACTTCTACAGTTGCTTTGTATTATCACCAGCTTAAACTCTCTTGACTTTCAAAAAAATCCAACAGAACAGTACAGGCAGAGTAGCCATTTGAAATTGAAAATTTCCTTTTCTTGTTTACACGATAAAGTCTGCATTTGGCATCGGATTTTACAGTTGCTTTGTATCATCAACAGCTTGAACTCTACTGATTTCAAAAAAAAAAAAAAAAAAAAAAAAATCTGACAGTAAGTATGGGAAAAGTAGTCATCTAAATTTAAAAATATTCATTTCTTGTTTAGGTTATGAAGTCCATATTTTTTCATTCAATTCTTCCGAAACTTGCACAGATTGTTTGGTTCATCAAGGGATTTAACTCTGTTTAAAGTGAAGAAAATCTAGAAATCAGTTTAGGAAAAGCAGCCATTTGTTGACTTGGTATTGTTTACTAAACAAAGTCCACATTATTAGTCACACTTTTTTGAAATTTGCTAGGATTGTTAAATACAATGCATATGGAAACCCTATCTGGTTTTGAGAAATTGTACTTCAATTTTTTTCACTATTTGTTCAATTCACCATGTCTTCTTTATGCTGTCTTAGTGGGTTCAAGCCCATTTCTTATTTTTGTTTTTCCTTTTTCATGAATTCATAATGTATGCGAGCAAAAAAGCAAAATCTCTGCTATTTGAGCGATTTCAGGCCCTCAAGGGCCTCTAGTTTTTTTTTTTTTTAGACTTGTTTAAATATGACGTCCATTGACCGCCACTTACCAAAAAAATATTGTATTCATTCCATATTATTTTATTCTCAATTGTATAACCATTACCCATGTTTACAAATGGGGAATAATTTTTTTTTTTCAAAATGACACTTGGAGTTTGATCTCTTTTATTCATTTATGTATAATTTATATGTTAGTACTAAAATAAATGAGAAAGTATGGGATGATATAAAGGAATATTTTATTCAGGAGAAAAAGGCAGAACGCCTATCATACCACATATAGTCATCGAATATATATACAATCAACATGGACAGTCAATGGATCATTTGGATGAAATTTAAGGGAGCTAACGTCTCTAGTACTCTGTAAAGTGCATATAAAAGTTATCCTTTTTGTATATATTTATTTTTTTTAATAAAAAAAACTAGATTTCAGATCAGCCATATCTTCTTGATCTGAATCTATGTTATTTCTTAAGTTTTCTAATCTATATCTTTTTACTGTGACAAAACACTTGAATCATCATTTATGAAATGCGTATTCAATTTTGCTTTAACTTTAAAGGAAAAAAAATATACATGTAATACACTTTGACCTATTTTTCAGTGTTTTTAGTTCGTTTTCGCTGCCAAGTTACTGTATAAACTTTATCTATTTCAAAGACTGTAAATACAACCCATTTTATCTAGAAATGATTTTAAGCCTACAGGTTTGACTTAACAAGAGGATGACACAGACCCTAGATCAGAGAGTATCAGCCACAGAAGCCATTGATTTCACCTATGGCACTGAATGAGTTGAGGTTTATTTATAAAATCACAGCACAGAATTTTTTTTACCTATTGGAACTATTGACCTATTGAGTAATTGAATAATTAATTTTGAGTTTTTGAGAGGAGAATAAAAAAAATGCAACATCCTTTATAGATAAATATTGATAAATTTCTAATAGTCTGTTTGTTTTCATTTTTCATCAATTCAATGAAATTAGCCATACTTGGCTTCTCTCCCAGTAGTATTTCATAACAAATATATTTTCTAATATTTAAGAACATTGGCCATTCCAGAAAAAAGTGCATTTCATCTTCTAACGTATTGCATGGTTTTCATTTCCTTTCCTGGAATGGGATTTTTCCTGATTTATGCCATCTTCATGCTTCTATTTCTAGTGTATGTGATCAAAGATGGAAACGACTAAGGGCTGTTCTAAATTTTTCAATAAAAAAAATATATTTAAATACTATTTAAATGTATATCAACACCTTGACTTAACTGTACATTGTAAAAGCCAGTACTTTCTAAAATACCTTTAAATAACAAATTTTGTCCAAGATATCTTATCAGGAAAGACTTCTAAATCATTTAACATAAGATAATACCCATGCTTGATTGGTTTTTGGTCAGGAATTCTTATAACTTTTAACCAATATTTATAAACTCTTGACAATCGTTTTATTTTCAAAGAGAATCTCCTAAATTCACCATAAATGAAACTGTTTTGTGTTTGGCGCGGAAATCCTAATATCTGTTTACAAAATTGCAAATGAATATTTTCCAACTTGTTTACTTTATTCATACCCACACCTCACATCCATAATCCATCCATAAGAACAGGTTCAATAAGTTTATCAAATAAATCTAATTTGTGGGATATTGACATATTGGAAAATCTAATTAGGTAATATTTGAGCCTACCGATAGCTTTCAATACTTGGCCATGTAATTCTGAATGATACCTCTACTGTGATATGCAAATTTGACTACGAATGCAGACTTTACTGCGTAAACAAAAAATGGAAATTTGCACATTCAAATGGCTACTTTTCCCATACTGTATGTTGGATTTTTTCAAAATCAAAATGAGATCAACTCACTGTGCAAGTTTCATGAAAATCCGACAACAAATGCAGATTTTATCGCGTAAACAAAAACAATTACTAACAGACGGACGGACAACGGACGGACGGACAACGGAAACCATTCCATGACATAAAACTAGCGAGAGGGAATTAGACCAGAAAAAAAATTTGTTGACAAGATGGCCGAAAGAAGGTTTAGTAATGATATCGAAATGAAAATGGAAGAAAAACATGATGGATCTAGAACCTTTACTTGACTTTTCTGTTCCCACGAACAATCGATATGAGAGGCGGGAAAAGAACAAAGAAGATGACAGATGGAAAACACAGGTACGAAATCGAAAGAAGGGGGGGACAGTCCGTAATGAGAACAATGAAGAATTTACCTAGATGAGTCTGTACTCTGTAGGCATACAGAATCACTCATA
This sequence comes from Hippopus hippopus, assembly GCA_946811185.2. Classification (NCBI taxonomy): domain Eukaryota; kingdom Metazoa; phylum Mollusca; class Bivalvia; order Cardiida; family Cardiidae; genus Hippopus; species Hippopus hippopus. Next base: position 51,420,020 of record OX328102.1, on the reverse strand, counting down.
GCAGGATAGTCAAACATCTGTTATTGTTGATATTGGAAAAACCCAGAGGTCATGTGACATAAAGTCATCACTACTGGAAACTAGCTCAAATAAAAACGACAGTGCTCACTTACCTTATGGACACTCAGCTCCGAAAGAGAGAGAATATGAGAACTAGGTTAAAATCCAGATCTAGAAGCCACACAAAATTCCCGAAAATTAATTCTATGATGAATAAACACAATATTCCGAACACTCAAAATCGACAAGGTTCACCACAATGAGGAAACACGTGCAAATCAAAACGAGGCAAATCATACGTCGGTAGAAGGTATTTCCACTACGTCGTCAGAAGGTGTGTCGCGATTTAGCCAATCAGGAACCATAGATAAAGACAAAGGTGAAAACAGGCAAAATGTAAATAGGACAGATCTGTGAGGAGAATTAGTGATATAATTGTGTGTACAGGGTTCGATTTGCAAGAGATACTTGAATTATTAAGCTAGACTTACCTTCGTAGAAGTAATGCGAAGGTTGATCATAATTTCATCCGACATAAAACTCCCTTATGGGCCCCACAGATTATGACGCAGCGTCAGCAATCCAGGTGGTCATATTTTAGAGTACTTATGGCACAGTAGTTGCATAATTTTGTAAGGAATTGTTGGAAGGGTGGTTGAGTGTGGGCGTGTGAGCCCTAAGTGAGTTTTGTGTCGGATGAAATTATGATCACTCTTCGCCTTACTTCTACGAAGGTAAGTCTAGCTTAATCATTCAACACATAAACTCCCTTATGGGCCCCACAGATTCTTTGGAGTTGATTACTTACAAAATGGGCTGGTTAAGCATAGAGAGAGGTGCTGACTTTCATTGACAGCAATTTTGGAATTCTGCTATTCCAAAAGGAATTTGCGTGTCATATCTGCTCTGCTGTGAAGTATAGTATTAAACAGGCGTGTTAGCATTACTCCGGTCAGCTGATAATATGACCTCTCTCAAACGCCCTCCCTCACGATGAATTTGTAACAAGGACGCCGATCTAATCCTATGTGGCTTGGAATTTTCACAGTTTTAATAAGCAATGTATTACTATTTACAAGTATTTGTACTTTACCGTTATAATGATGATTGTAACAATACGAGATTTATCATTTCCTCATACCGATGTACAGTCGGGTTTCTATAGGATACGTCCATATTGCAGTGAACTAGGCAGAGAAAGAGTTTCTTCATTGAGTACATCTTACAAAACCGGCTGATAATTTGTTTCGTGTATGTTAACATTCTTGTTTATCCATGTGCTGATTAGCCTGATATTCAACGATTGTTTTTGCTTGAATTTTGGTAATGGCCGTTTTTTTTTAAAGAACCAATAATCCATTATAAAGTTAATAATATTTTGCTCGCAGATTTCTGTACATTTGACTACACCATGTGAATAGAAATGCATCACAAGTCGCTGCTTCTGGTTTAGAATATTTAGAACCATATGAAAGAAGTTTGGCATTCAAACGCGATGCAACCAGTTCTGTGTGCATATCTGGCCGTAATTACTTTCGTGATGCATAAAAACATTTGCATCTAATGGTCCTCCTAGAATATTATTTCCACTCCTACAGAGTTTTTTATGCCTGTTTATTTCTCACTTTGGCATTAAATACGATATTCCGATATGTGTATATGCATGGAATCATACTGTCTCTTCCCACCATGATTATTCATTCATAAACAACTTGTATCGTTCGTATGTAGTCGTATGTAGACTTTTCTCATGTTCCTATTGAAGACGTGATCCTAGATTTCAAAATCTTCTCTTATATTAATTTCTTTGAATTTTGATTTTCCTTTGATCAAAATCGCCTTGTTTCCAGTATTATTTAATCACATGTCCCATACATTTAAGTGCAGTAGCGGTATGGATTGTAATACTAATATGTGCTGGATTTAGCTTTACTTTCTTGTACCTTTGTTGTCAAGTCAACATTCCGATTGTACTCTAGGACAGGAGGTACGTTCAATTAACTGTCAGAAATGCTATGATATGGCTATAATCGGCATGTTTCACTCCCGCTGGCTTAAAACAGTGTTGGATATCGCACATCGGCTTGATCAACGATTAATTTCCTGGATTTACGGAAACGTACTGTTCTCCGTATGTTCAAGTCATAAAACTGTAATATTCCCGCATGTTTCTTATATTATTAGTAGTCGTGGATTCTTAGCTAAGAACAGACCTTGAACCATCATCTTACCTGGCAAGAGCTCAGTTTTTGTTTTTTTTTTGTTACACCCAAAGCTCCACTGGATGCACTGTTCCTTTTACATAACGTAAGCAAGTCGGATGGCTATTACCAATGGAATTCACGCTCGCATGACTGAGTAACCCTAGATAAACGAGTTCATACAAGTTTCAGTGGTTCAGATTCCAAGGCTGCATGAAGAGCCCATAACTAATGCCGTTTAATTAGTATTTATGTCCTCTGAAGTGATTCTGAAATATTTACAAACTGGTCCTCATATCTCGATCGAGTAATTAATAATCACCTGAAAGGTCAACAGATGCTAACCAGTAATCCTTCCTCGATACAGTAAGTGGTGAGTGCAGTGATTTTGTCTTGAAATGACTTTCGTCAACGTCAAGCGAGTTAAAGAATTTCAGATGTCAATCAAATAAGTCTTATTCTATTTTCCATAATTCACCGAGCTGAAATATTTGATATGCATGCATTGTTGGTATCTATGAGACACAAATGATTTAAAATGGAAAACAAAGTTAAAAATAGATCTATATGAAATATTAATAAAATGACAATACGTTTACTTGAATATCTAACTTTGTTCAATAACCTATGCACATCCAAAAAATGGCACTTGTCATCAATGTTTGAGTTTGACGTTAATCATAACACTTGGTGCATGGAGAATATGCTGAATGTGTAGATATAGATCAGACTACAAATTACATGCAGTGAAGTCTTGGTATTTACAAAATGCACATTGACGTGTAGCTGTTACTGTCTTCCTCACTAAGAGTAGATTTCAATTATGAAATAAGTCTAAATTCTGTACTGGTGAAAGTTCAGCTCAATATAGGCAACTTGTAATTTTTTTTCTTTTGAATTAGCCGTTTTAGCCATTTACCACAAAAGTTGGTAGTGGATCCACAGTATTACCCACACGCACATCTTAGGTTTGAGTTTGTCAACAACGCTTTAAGCTTTGACAAACTGGAACTTAATATGTTCGTAGCAGGAGAGTTAGAAATAATTTCAAAGAAACATATTAGTTCTGCAGAGAGGTCGGGTCGGTTAGAGTTTCTAAAGAGGTTGATGTACCTGAATAACGCTTATGAATTTCCTATTTTGAAGTCCTTGTATGCTGCAGTTTTGCGGGAGATAGAGTTAGGTTATAGACGTTGGGGTGATGATTTTACCTACATTGAAAATACTGTTTTAGCTTCAAGTTCACGTAAATTCCGACCTTCAACAGATTTTTCTCAAGGTAGTTCTAGCGTGCCAAAAGCAGAAAATAAGCTTTGGTTTTGTGCCAATAAATGCTCTTTTAAGGAATCACATACGGTTCAAATTAATGGGAGAGTACGATTTGCAAAGCATGTCTGTGCTTCTTGCTGGCAAAAAGACAAAAAAGAGCTCAATCACCCAGAATGTTCAACGGCTTGTCCTCATTCATCTGCATGACTTTGTCTACCTAAAAAGCACAATCTGAAAAAGTATAATGATGCTGCTGATATGATTTTGCCGTCTTTTTGGCTAAAGAAAAATCTGCATGATTCTTTGGATAAACATGAACAAAATTGCACATTATGTAAATCTGTAAAACCTATTATTTCAGTATCATCTTCCAATAAACTTCGCATCCATAATTTATGTAGAGCATCTGGGAAACCTAATTTTCAAGGTTGCAAAATTCCTGTGAACACCAAATTCAATATAGAATTCATGAAAAGAATGCTGCATGATTACCATGATTTAAGGGTCTGTCAATTCTTAAAATATGGCTTTCCGATTGGTTTCACAGGAATTAGATCATCTGATAAGCTCAGTGTTGATACTAGTCCAATAACTAAACCCAAAATGCCAAAAAATCATAAAGGTGCACTGGATTACCCAGAAGATATTCACAATTATCTTCTCAAAGATTTGTTGGCTTCTATTTTTATATGTATTATTATAATTTGGCATATATATTGGAGGCTATCATTTGGCGGTTTGCGATATTCTTGGTCGGAGTCCTATTTCATTTGTAATTAATCATCACTCATTTATGTGTATATAACTTGCATGTTTAGAACTCTGTCAAGAAGTTTGCTAAGCGTTAACCCTTTGCAAGAATATAAATGTTAGCAGATGACTTTGAATTAACCTCTGTTGAGTCACGCAAATATTTCTAATCATTGAGGTTACTGGGCAAAGGATAGAATGTTCTGATGCTCAATTTTTCCTTTGTCAAGTGATGTGCTTTTTAACCGTGGCATTTGAGAGGAGATTTGTCTAAAGGTTGAATTGAGGGTTAATGCTTATACTTTCTTGTCATAATTTGTTTGTTGAAATTGCTTTATTCAAATGTGCTTTACTTCATGTTTGTTAAGTTATATGTGTTTGCATGATTGCTTTGCGCTCTTGTGTTGTTTATTGGATGTCAGCTAAACCACATTAAATCTGATCATTCTCAAATATGGCTTCTTTCTAAGCTCAACATAGCAAATTTGTTTTCCATGCAAGATTAAGAATTCTTATGATATGGCAGTCAAGTTTTCTACATTGTAGATTTCGCCCTTCGACTTATAGATTTCTCCTGACGAGAACGCTTAGATAACATTTACCTTGAAGTTCGACAACTTAACGACGGTTTTCAACAATTTCCTGTTGATTGAATCATATACAATTCAAAACTTCCTGTCCTGTTACTATTTTTCCCTTGACGTAAATGTGTAATATAAAGGTGCCATATAACAGTGAAAACGTAGTATCCAAGTACACATATGTGTAGGTATCTTTTACTTGTAGTGCTTTTGAAACAGTGTAAATGCATCGTCAATGGAAACATTGATATAGAACCAAATTTTGCTGAATCGACGTAAAGGCATCCTTAATATAACCTCAACTATATAGAAGAAATTTTCACTCACAAGTACGATGTAAGTGCATCGTTAATATATTTTGAATATTAAAGCAATTTCTGCTTGATGAAAATCCATCATTCATAGAACTGTGATATAGAAGCACTTTTGCTTAAACAATGTAAATCCATAGTTAATAGGACTTGGCTATAGAAGCAACTTTGGCTTTATCGGTGTAAATCCGCCTTCAATTAATACATGTTTGTTATAGAAACAACGCTTTGATTGAACATTGTAAATCCATGTTAGATAAAACTTTGACATAAAAATAATATTTGTTTGAACGATGTAAATTCATCATAAAAAGAACTTTGACATAGAAGCATCTCTGGCTTGAAAGATGTAAATCCATCCTTGATAATTTTTTGTACATAGAAAAAATGAACGATGTAAAGCAATCGTAAATGCTAGGACGTCGTGAATCTGTTCAAGATTGCCACGAAACGTGTAATTTGCTGCAGAGACGTAGATTCATCGTTTACAGCTATTTGATATAGAACTACTTTTTGTCAGAACGTTGAAAAAAACAATATCAATTAATCTTTGATATAGAAGTAATTGTTGCATGAACGACGTAAATCAGTCCTTAATAAATCTTAGATATCAAAGTAACTTTTGTTTGAACGATGTGAAATTAATTAGCGTTGATAAATCTTTGATGTAAATCTAGAAGCAGTTTTAGCTGTAAAGACGTGAATCAGACCTTAATTAATCTTTGATATAGAAGTAACTTCTGCTTGAACGACGTAAATCCATCGTCAATAGAACCAAGATGTACGGGTAATATAAATTTTGCATAAGCGCTTGAGCGACGTAATTTCATCGTTTGATACAAAAAAAAAAAAAAAAAACTTGAGCGATGTAATTCCATCGTTCGTATGGGGACTCCCTAAAATGCTGAATTTTCTGCTGAATTCAGCAACCTGCTGATCAGCAGATATACATTTAAAAGCTGAACTGCTGAATTGCTGAAAAAATAAAGATATGGTATTTATAAACTTTATTATGCATTAATATGTCTTTTATTAGAATTTAGATAATCATATTATTGATTTCTAGGGGGGGGGGGTTTGTTTTTATTTATTTACTTTGATTTCTCGAGAAATGAAAGTTATATTAGGTATTACGTTGCTGAATTGCTGATAAAAATGAATATATGATTTTAGATGCTTAATTAAGAAAAACACGTAGTATTATTGTCTGATTGATATTTTTGAAAATAAAACTACATGTATTTTATCTGTAATATTTGGACCATTTTACGAGAAAAGTAAGTTTGAGCAAGGTTTTGTTGCTGAATTGCTAATAAAAAGAATCTTTGATTTTAAATGCTTTCTAATGCATTAACGTATCATCATCATCATTATCATTAGTAGTCGTAGTAGTAGTTTTTAATACATGAGATTTGTTACAAGATAACACATTTTATAAAAAAAGTGTTTTGTTTCGTGTGCTTACGATAATTGTGGGTAAAGGATAAACTGCTGGTTACAAGCATATTATCCTTTTTCCACAATGTGTCGTACCCAGGCAAATAGCTTCAGTTTATTTTGTATCACTTTGGATATTGTTGTCTGCAGGAGTCTTCAATGTGAAATAGTCTAGAAATAATATGGTAAAGAATTAACTGGAAACCTGCTGGTTGTGATACTTGGAGAATCTCTTATCTCTGTAACTTATGATATCACAAGTCTGTTAATTGGTATATCACTGATTGGATTATAGTGTCAAACTGTTTGAAACATGTTAAATCGGTATACTGTTTAAAAGATGTGTGCTTAACTAGAAACCAAGTTGTACTACTTGAAAAATCTCCCAACTCCGTTATTATTGAGATGAGAAGTATGTTAACTGACAGCACATTTAAAGAAAATTTTACCCCCTTAACTTAATATTTGACTCGGTCATTCGTCAGTTTGTTTTGAAGACTTTTGAAAAACTATTAATACGAGTAAAAACGTTAAAAACGAAATGACGTGTTTCGGCTGTCCGAAGTGAAAGGCCAACAAATGTTGTTCTACCATTTGTCATTAATTACCATTTATCAACATTTTAAGAGATCTACTAATTTGCTCCAATAAAAACTTTGAAGTAATTTAAAAAGCGGATCCTTTGTTAGCTGATCAGATTCTTAAGCTTAACACGGGTATACAGAAATTTCAGTTTCGGTTATATCACATCTGTACATGTCATCTTATTTTTTTATAATGGAAAGAATTTCAGTTAAAAGTATCAAAGAAACCAGGATATCTATTTCATTGCTTTTTATCGATATTAACATCATAGAATGATCGGTGCTAACGATTGCTATCAAAGAACAGGATTGTCAAAAAAAAATAAAAAAAAAAAGAAGAGAATTTTCAAGCATCACTAATTGATTTCCAGTGAAATACACTTCATACTTTTTAGCGATATGTAGAAGCGATACGTAGAGTTTCCAGGATTCAAATCCTAACATCATTTGTAAGATAATTTAATTAAAGGTAGTGTGATGACAACTAAAATAACTGTTAAAAGTAAGGACTGTGTGGTTAAGGGTTAAATACACTGCCTACCTTAAACAGTATGCGTCGGCATAACAGGATTAAAACAATATTGGAAAGATAATCCAATAAGAGTGATAGCTCTAATCAGTCGTGGAATGGCTTAATATACTACGATAACAGATTTTTCAAGTAGCACAACTTGGTTTCTAGTTAAGCACACTTTCCTTCTTGTAAACAGTATACTAATTTAACATGTTTCAAACAATTAGACATTATAATCCAATCAGTGATATACCAATCAACAGACTTGTGATATCATAATTTACAGAGATAAGAGATTCTCAAAGTATCACAACCAGCAGGTTTCCAGTTATCCTTTAGACTGCTAGGCGCGACTCAAGGACCTTTTGCGGACACTGTAGATCAAGATCAGACTGTACAGAACGTGCAGTCTGATCTTGGATGTACAATGTCCGATAATGAGATATCTTTTCCATGAAAATACTTTTGAAATAGCAAAATTTGGGTTTTTTTACTACAGGCTTGAGTGTTTAATTTTAGTCATTTAACGGGATAAGAGTAAATCTTTTTGCCAAAACACAGTTTCTAGACCGTTCGAGGGTCCTGAATGCAACAATGTCGAAAGTGATACAAATAAACTGAAGTTTTTTTTTGCCAGGGTACTACACATTGTGAAAAAAAGGATAATATGATTGGAACCAGCATTTTCTCCTTTAGCCACAATGTTTTTGGAAGCCCTCTCTTACAGGATTGTTAAAAATAAGGATTGTGTGTAAAAGGGTTAAATGCACTGCCTACCTTCAACAGGGTGTCGACTTAATAGAATTAAAACAGTACTGGAAAGACTAATTGATTGAATGGTGTTTTACGCCGCTTTTAACATGGTTTCAGTCATATCAGAGGGACAACTCACATATTCATGTATTTCCTGGGTTTCACCAGTACTAGGCTTGGGCTCTGAAGAGTCTTGCCCAAGGACACTTCCACGAAAATCCAGGCGGATCCAATGAGAGTCGAACCAAAGGCCTCCAGGTCACAAGCCCTGCACTTTACAACTGAACCACGCAGGACCCCAGTATTGGAAAGATAATCTAATGAGAGTGATAAACAGTAGTGGAGGGACTTAATATACTACGATAATAGATTTTTCAAGTAGAACATCTTGGTTTCCAGTTAAGCACACTTTCCACTTTCAGACTTTGCATACTTCACAGAAATCTAACAATACTTACACGATAATTAAATTTACTAATTAGAATTTGTCAGTCTGGACTTTCTCTTATCGTTGAAAGTTGTCTGAGAGTAAAAATATGACTTATGTCGCTGCTGAATACTAATGTGTAATTCCGATGCACGTGGTAACATTGTATACCAGTGCTACTGTAAGAATTTGGTTATTAGGTAAGCAATCGGCTTCAGTTAAAGATTTGTAGCAGTTACTGTCGTTTAGTCCTTCAAAACCAAAAAACAAGAAACGGAATGTGTCAAAAATCACAATACACATTAAACTATTCTATAATTAACATGAAGAAAGATATCTTATCTGTGAAAGTATCACAGACAATACCTGGAAAAGGTGGGATAAAGCGACCACGGGAAATTAATGACTCTCTTACAGTGTCATGACCTTAGCAGTGATTCTGGCCATGGAGATACTAGAGATCTACGCTTTATTGAGGTGAAATAAGCAGAGGCCCAATATGGGAAAAACTCGAAAAGAAATGGCTGCGCATTTATGACTTTTCAAACAACAGCTTCGACATTGACAAAAAAGATGTATAGACGGATCTAACTACAAAGGGTAGCTCTGTTTTGTAGGGTAAAGTAAAGCAGGATAAATTAAACGCACTTCAATTTACATTTAAACGACAAAAGAGTGTCGAAACTGACAAGTCTCGATAGTAGATGGCATTTTTGCCGACATTAAACATCCCTATATAAAAAAAAAAAAAACATACATAAGACATCTCGCTGGCATTTCTATAGTGTGTCGCACAATCCAATGAGTTGAGGAAATGTGCGCAAATATCTCTTTCCCATGTAAACGTCTTTTAATTCAACATTTCTTTTTTAGAAATACTGCCTGAGATAAATTGTCTCAAGTAAACAAAGACTTTCCTCACTTAAGAAAAAAAAAAAAAAAAAAAATTCACAGCGAAAAGGGGAGGAGGGAAATAACAGCAACAACGACCATCATTACTACAGTAGGAATCAGAGTCAACCTTTTCCCACACCCTGATGACAAAAATAATCCACGCTGGAACAACTACAACCCTCAATACAACAATAAGAGCGAAACCGGGGATAAATATAGATTAAGTCCGAATATCAAATATAAGTTCGACTTGGAAATTCCAGGGTGGTAAAACGGCTTCATCGTTACATGAGGGAAAATGAATCCTTAACAACATAGATACCAACAATGCATGCATATCAAATAATTTCAGCTCAAGGAAGTATGGAAAATACAATAGGACTTATTTAAACATCTGAAATTCTTTAACTCGCTTTACATTGACGAAAGTCATTTTTAAGACAAAATCACTGCACTCAGCACTTACTGTATTGAGGAAGGATTGCTGGTTAGCTTCTGTTGACCTTTCAGGTGATTATTAATTACTCGATCGAGATATGAGGTTTGTAAATATTTCAGAATCATTTCAGAGGACATAAATACTAATTAAACGGCATTAGTTATGGGCTCTTCATGCAGTCTTGGAATCTGAACCATGAAACTTGTATGAACTCGTTTATCTAGGGTCACACAGTCATGCGAGCGTGAATTCCATTGGTAATAGCCATAAGACTTGCTTACGTAATGTAAAAGGAACAGTGCATCCAGTAGCGATTTAGGTGTAAGAATATTACAGCTTTATGACATGAAGATACGGAGAACAGTACGTTTCCGTAAATCCAGGAAATTAAAGGTTCATTAATCCGATGTGCGATATCCAACACAGTTTTAAGCCAGCGGGAGGGAAACATGCCGATTATAGCCTTATCATAGCATTTCTTACAGTTAATTGAACGTACCTCCAGTCCTAGAGTACAATCGGAATGTTGACTTGACAACAAAGGTACAAGAAAGTAAAGCTAAATCCAGCACATATTAGTATTACAATCCATACCGCTACTGCACTTAAATGTATGGGACATGTGATTAAATAATACTGGAAACAAGGCGATTTTGATCAAAGGAACATCAAAATTCAAAGAAATTAATATAAGAGAAGATTTGAAATCTAGGATCACGTCTTCAATAGGAACATGAGAAAAGTCTACATACGACAACATACGAACGATACAAGTTGTTTATGAATCATGGTGGGAAGAGACACTATGATTCCGTGCATTGAACGGCATATACACATATCGGAATATCGTATAGCCAAAGTGAGAAATAAACAGGCATAAAAAACTCTGTAGAAGTGGAAATGATATTCTAGAAGGATATTCTAGATGCAAATGTTTTCATGCATCACGAAAGTATTTACAGCCAGATATGCACACAGAATTGGTTGCATCACGTTTGAATGCCAAACTTCTTTTATATGGTTCTAAATATTCTAAACCAGAAGCAGCGGCTTGTGATGCATTTCTATTCACATGGTGTAGTCAAATGTATAAAAATCTGGGAGAAAAATATTAACTTTATAATGGATTATTGGTTCTTTAAAAAAAAAACGGCCATTACCAAAATTTAAGCAAAAACAATCGTTGAATATCAGGCTAATCAGCACATGGATAAACAAGAATGTTAACATACACGAAACAAAATTATCAGCCGGTTTTGTAAGATGTACTCAATGAAGAAACTCTTTCTCTGCCTAGTTCACTGCAATATGGACGTATGCAATAGATTCCCGACTGTACATCGGTATGAGGAAACGATAAATCTTGTATTGTTACAATAATCAATATAATGGGAAAGTACAAATACTTGTAAATAGTAATAAATTACTTATTAAAACTGTGAAAATTCCAAGCCGCATAGGATTAGATCGGCGTCCTTGTTACAAATTCATCGTGAGGGAGGGCGTTTGAGAGAGGTCATATTATCAGCTGACCGGAGTAATGCTCACAAGCCTGCTTAATACTATACTTCACAGCAGAGCAGATATGACACGCAAATTCCTTTTGGAATAGTAGAATTCCAAAATTGCTGTCAATGAAAGTCAGCACCTCTCTCTATGCTTTACTAGCCCATTTTGTAAGTAATCAACTCTAAAAAATCTGTGGAGCCCATAAGGGAGTTTATGTGTTGAATGAAATTGAATGATTAAGCTGGACTTACCTTCGTAGAAGTAAGGCGAAGAGTGATCATAATTTCATCCAACACAAAACTCCCTTAGGGCTCACAAGCCCACCCTCAACCACCCTTCCAACGATTCCTTACAAAATTATGCAACTACTGCGCCATAAGTACTCTAAAATATGACCACCTGGATTGCTGACGCTGCGTCATAATCTGTGGGGCCAATAAGGGAGTTTTGTGTCGGATGAAATTATGATCAACCTTTGCCTTACTTCTAAGAAAGGTAAGTCTAGCTTAATAATTCAAGTATCTCTTGCCAATCAAACCCTGTACACACAATTATATCACTAATTCTCCTCACAGATCTGTCCTATTTACATTTTGCCTGTCCTTCACTTTTGTCTTCATCCATGGTTCCTGATTGGCTAGTTCGCGACACACCTTCTGACGACGTAGTGGAAACACCTTCTACCGACGTATGATTTGCCCCGTGTTTCCTCATTGTGGTGAACCTTGTCGATTTTGATTGTTCGGAATGCTGTGTTTATTCATCATGTTCCGAAATTTTGTGTGGCTTCTAGATCTGGATTTAACACAGTTCACATATTCTCTCTCCTTCGGAGCTGAGTGTCCATAAGGTAAGTCAGCACTGTCGTCTTTATTTGTGCTAGTTTCCAGTAGTGTCCTATTAATAGATGATGACTTTATGTCTCATGACCCCTGGGTTTTTCCAATATCAACAATGACAGATGTTTGACTATCCTGCTATGAGTGATTCTGTATGCCTACAGAGTACAGACTCATCTAGGTAAATTCTTCATTGTTCTTATTACGGACTGACCCCCCCAATTTCTTTCGATTTCGTACCTGTGTTTTCCATCTGTTTTCTTCTTTGTTCTTTTCCCGCCTCTCATATCGATTGTTCGTGGGAACAGAAAAGTCAAGTAAAGGTTCTAGATCCATCATGTTTTTCTTCCATTTTCATTTCGATATCATTACTAAACCTTCTTTCGGCCATCTTGTCAAAAAAATTACTTTTCTTATCTCATCCACTCTCGCTAGTTTCATGTAATGCCGTTTTAAGTTCCAAATTTCCATTCCTTGTTTTTTTTTTTTATCTCATCAATAGCTTGAAGCCTATTGATTTTGAAATAAAAGCAAACAAACAGTATGGGAAAAGTAGCCATTTAAAGTTGAAAACTTTCATTTCTCGTTTACGCGATAAAGTCTGCATTTGGCATCAGATTTTTGTGAAACTTGCACAATTGCTTTGTATCATCAACAGCTCAAACCCTATTGACTTTAAAAAAAAAATGTCCAACAAAAGGTATTGGAAAAGTAGAGATTTGAAGTTGCAAATTTCCATTTTTTTTAGGCGATAAGTCTCCGTTTGTGGTCAGATTTTCATGAATCTTGTACAGTTGCTTTATACCATCATCAGCTTAAACTCTATTGATTTTGAAAAAAAATCCAAAGAACAGTACGGGAAAAGTAGCCATTTGAAGTTGCAAATTTCCATTTCTTCTTTACGCCATTAAGTCTTTATTTATAGTCAGATTTAGTGAAACTTGTGCAGTTGCTTTGTATCATCAACTGCTTGAATTCTATCCATTTTCAAAAAATCCAACAAACAGTATGGAAAAAAGGAGCCATTTGAAGTTGAAAATTTCCATTTCTTGTTTACGAGATAAAGTCTGCATTTGTGGTCAGATTTTCATTAAACTTGCACAGTGGCTTTGTATCATAAACAGCTTGAACCGTAGTGATTAACAAAAAAAGATCTGACTGTCAGTATGGGAAAAGTAGTTATCTAAATCTGAAAATTCTCATTTCTTGTTTGGGTAATGAAGTCCATATTTTTTCATTTAATTCTTTCGAAACTTCCTCAGATTGTTTGGTTCATCAAGCAATTGAACTCTATTTAAAGTAAAGAAAATCAGTTTAGGAAAAGCAGCCATTTGTTGACTTGTTATTGTTTACTAAACAAAGTCCACATTATTAGTCACATTTTTTGAAATTTGGTAGGATTGTTAAATTCAATGCATATGGAAACCCTATCATTGGTTTTGAGAAATTGTACTTCAATTTTTTTTACTATTTGTTCAATTCACCATGCCTTCTTTATGCTGTCTTAGTGGGTTCAAGCCCATTTCTTATTTTTGTTTTTCCTTTTTCATGAATTCATAATGTATGCGAGCAAAAAAGCAAAATCTGCTATTTGAGCGATTTCAGGCTCTGAAGGGCCTCTAGTTTTTTTCCTCAGTCTTGTTTACATCTGACGTCCATTGACCGCCACTTACCAAAAAAACAGTGTATTCACTCCATATTGTTTTATTCTCAATTGTATAACCATTACCAATGTTTACAAATGGGGATTAAAATATTTTTTTTCAAAATGACACTTGGAGTTTGATCTTTATTATTCATTTATGTATAATTGATATGTTAGTACTATAATAAATGAGAAAGTATGGGATGATATAAAGGAATATTTTATTCAGGAGAAAAAGGCAGAATGCCTATCATACCAAATATAGTTATCGAATATATATATATACACACACACACACACACACACACACACACACACACATACAATCAACAATGACAGTCAATGGATCATTTGGATGAAAATGAATGGAGGTAATGTCTCTAAAGTGTATATAAAAGTTATCCTGTTTGTATATATTTATTTATTTATTTATTTTTATTTTTTTTTTAAATAAAAAACTAGAAGAACACATAGATTTCAGATCAGCCATATCTTGTTGATCTGAATCTATGTTATTTCTCAAGTTTTCTTTTTACTTTGACAAAACACTTGAATCATCATTTATGAAATGCATATTCAATTTTGCTTTAACTTTAAAGGAAAAATAATATACATTTGACCTATTTTGGAGTGTTTTTATTTGGTTTTCGCTGCCAAGTTACTGTATAAACTTTATCTCTTTCAAAGACTGTAAATACAACCCACTTTATCTAGAAATTATTTTAAGCCTACAGGTTTGACTAAAAAAGAGGATGACACTGACTCTAGATCAGAGAGTATCAGCCACAGAAGCCATTGATTTCACCTATGGCACTGAATGAGTTGAGGTTAATTTATAAAATCACAGCACAGAAATTTTTTACCTATTGGAACTATTGACCTATTGAGTAATTGAATAATTAATTTTTAGTTTTTGAGATGAGAATAAAAGAAATGCAACATTAAAAACAATAGTTCTGTCTATCTCTTTCTTTATATCCTTTATTAGATAAAAATTGATAAATTTCTAATAGTCTGTTTGTTTTCACTTTTCATCAATTCAATGAATTTAGCCATACTTGGACTCTCACCCAGTAGTATTTTTTAATATATATATTTTCTAATGTTTGAAAACATTGGCCATTCCAGAAAAAAGTGCATTTCATCTTCTAATGTATTGCATAGTTTGTATTACCTTTCCTGGAATGAGATTTTTTCCATCTTCATGCTTCTATTTCTAGTGTATGTGATCAAACACGGAAACGACTAAGGGCTGTTCTAAATCCCCCCCCCCCAAAAAAAATATCTAAATACTATTTAAATATATATCGACACCTTGATTTAACTGTACATTGTATAAAAGCCAGTACTTTCTAAAATACCTTTAATTTACAAATTTTGTCCAAGATATCTTATTAGTCAAGACTTCTAAATCATTTAACACACGCTCATTGTCGTTTAAAAACTGGGATCGTATGGTACAGGGTTAAAAGAAAGGATAATAGGACTATTAATACCGGACCAGAGAGCTGTTCAGTCTGGCCTCGGTCCGCACTGTCTGCATAAGTTAGCAAGTTATGAACGATAGTTCATGATTGGAGCAATGGATTGATTTAACATAGTGGAGAGCAAAAGGGTGCACACACGCTCCTGTTCTCTGTCTATACTGTCTGTAGAAGCTATTTTTCCAGAACACTGGTATATGAGTGGATCATGATAATACAGAGATAAAGAGAGAGTCGGAAACACATCTATATACGATTTTCGCAGCTAAGAAAGGTCAATAAAAGTAAAGGAAAAAAAAAAAATGAAAACGTTCCAGTCCTCCTGAGTTCACTCTTCCGAGTTGCTAGGCCTCATTTTATAAAATGGCAAACGTTAAATTAGATCGCACAGGAAAGGAAAATGGTTGTCTGGTGACATTTTTTAAACAATTTAATTAAATTTAGACATTATAGCTCTCAGAAATTTGCACAGATGTGTTAGTGCATCTGTGTTGTTAATAGCCAAGAAATATTTGACTTCAATTCTGTGAACTTCGGTTAAACCGAGAACGGCAGGGAAAAATGCTCCTTCTGCAGATAGGGAGCTGCATTCAAACATGTAGTGCGCTTCTGATCCTACACTATCCTCGGTGCATAATCGGCAGGTTCTATCTTCGTAAGGGATCGATTCATAGCGTCCAGTTACCAGGGGTAGCTTAAAGTTGGCAGTCCTAAATTTAAACAAAGTGAGGGCGTCATGATTGTTCAAAAGTTTGAAATAGATTCAAGTTCATGCGAGTTCTTTAAGTTATTGTAGGTTCTAACTTTCTCTGATTCTCTGAGTTGTGATGCCCAGGTTTGTTTGTACTGATCAATGTAAGTCTGCTTGATGTGTTTTCTTTTTCTTAGAATATCTATAATGGGATTTAGTGTAAAAAGATGATCGGAAGTAGAGTAGCCTCGCCTTGGATGTCTTCGAGGTAGCTTGTTAATCTTTGGTTTAGCACGGAAGTAAAAAGTTTGCCTAGTGATAGGTCTATATTCACAAGGTTCTGTCGGGCTACCCTTATTTTTGAAAACAGGGATAATAACTCCTTGTAGCCATGACCTTGGAATATAGCCAGAATCTAGCACAGCATTTAATAACTTGTGTATAGCGGACATAAAATTTCTTTGGTACTTTTTAGCGGATTTGCTATAGCAAATCCGCTTACTGTGATCGTTTTGACCGGAACCAAATACATCATGCATGCTTACTTTCAGTTTTTGCATGGCTGATAATTAGGACGAACAGCGCAGATCTACAAATCAGATCAACTCTGACCCTGAACAAACCATACAAATTAAGTTTGATTTCTTTATCGAAATTTCGCCAAAACTAAAAGAATTGTCAATCTAAAATACTGAAACAAAGTTTTTTTTTTTTTTTCAAAATGCACAGTAGCGTATTAACATTGTTTACACTGCCCTCGTTTTCATTCAAAAACCTTCATTCACAACTTGTGTCGTCCGCTGCCAAAATGAACAAGGAGATTAAGCAGTTTTTCCTCGATAAAATTTTATTTTGTGACATTTCAGTAAAAAAAAAAAAAAAAAAAAATGCTGAATTTTCAGATAAATTTATGATAAAGGATCCACAGGAATGCATCTATGCGTCTTTCTATTTAGACATATAGATTTGAAATCTTTGATATATTTTTGATCCTGTGAATTAGAAGTGCATGTACAGAGCAAGTTATATAACTATTTTTACTTATAAATTCTTATTATGAACTGCTGCTCAACCCATATTTAAGACGGTGACTGTGTTTTATGTAATTCAAAGCTTAGCATGAAGGTATGCCTATAGTCTTTAAACTTTTATAGAGTGACCCAATGCTATTAACCCTTAGGTTGCTAAGTGCTACTCAAGGACCTTTTGCAGAGAGTATTGATTAAGATCAGAGTGCACAGAAAGTGCAGTCTGATCTTTGATCCATACTGCCTGTTAAGAAAGTATTTTTCCCCAAAGAATAACTTCAAAATAGCAATAATTGGATTTGTAAATTCGACTTGAAAGTTTCATTTTAGTTATGTTAAGGTCATTTTTTACTCTGCATGGCAACTTGTCACACTGAGTGTGATCTTGATCCATTCTGGCTGCTAAAGTACCTTCACCAAGGGCTTGGATTCACACATATAAAAAAAAGGACTATGTTCTGCCAGGTGATGAGTGATGATTTTAATTCTTTTCTTTAGACCATGAAAATGGATTAACTCAAAAATGCATTGGATGTGATGAATAACCCTTATCCATTTTAAATATTAATTTCAAGTATTTCATAATACATCAGGTATTTTTTGCACATATCCCTGCAATGATTTAGTAATATAGTGTGCAAGGTTGGCAAAGAGCAGGTCAATATGAGTATTGACCAGGCTGGCCAGGATTTTTTAGAATGTCCGTAGACAAGACACTGCAGAGAACCAGCCTAGCCCTAGTAAAACCCAGAAGGTACACAAATAGATGAATTGTTGTCACTGTAAGACTGAAACAGTGTTGACACTAATGTAGACACCAGAAATCAGTCAACCATCAAATTATTCTTGAAGGTAGTTACAATCATTTTCATATTTTGTGCATGAGTTGACCTTACTTTCTTTTGTAAAATCATTATTTTCCTGACTTGTTTATTCATGAAGTTACAGGGTAAATTTTCATTTATCTTATAGAAGAAAGGTACATTCAATATTCATGAATTACACATGGTCTAAATCTTAGAAATTACTGAACACATCACTTAGTTTTCACCTTTCAGACTATTACAAAACATATTTGAGTTCAAGAATGAAACCAAGAACATTTTCATGAAAGGAAAGAAGAAATCATTGAACCTAACAATCAAATTATTGTTTCTAGTTAGATTTTGTATTTCATTTTGAAATTAATAGTTTGAAGTTGTGTAGTAATTAGGAGAAACCCTTGAAAGGATTCCTATGTGTTAGAGTTATGGAAAGGACAATGTGCTTTCAGTAAGAACTTACATACAAAATACCACTGTTTCTTTTTCCCTGAGAGGACTCCTGTATTGTTTTATTTTTTAACTAAACCGTACTAGTTTCAAAACAATGCATGCTTTATACCTCAGAATGAGGACAGTCTATATAGTATGTAAAAAGTGTACCGGTAGAGTAAGATCGGACTGCCAAACATAGTAAAATTCCATTCTTATAGGCACACTATTTTAGATTTGAATTGTTCAGTCTATATGATTATACCAACCATACAAAAGTTTAGAAGTTGTTGTGTTTAGGCTAGAATTGTAAAATGCTACTGTAAAAATCAAAACCTTGATGTCTGAGTACAGAAGTTTCAATCTTTCAAAAGAGTCTTGCATAATGATGAATAATGATGAATTTAGAAATGCTTAAAATGCTATAGAAAAGAAAGATATAGTCATCATGTCTTGTTTATCTATGTAAGCTCACAAACCCAAGGCTGAGCTGTTAATATTTTCAATCTGATTTAAAGCAAAGTTTCAGACAAAAAAACACCTCAGCCAATTGGTTTTCAAAAACTTAACAGCTACATTTTGTGAGGCTGACAGAAATGTTAGATGAAGGTTAACCTTGCAGCCCAATGTTACATCCACATTTGATTAATTGAATGATGATTACTGTCACTTTCAACATTATTTCAGTCATATGACTGCTACAGCTAGCTTATTTCTGTATGCCTGGGTTATCAGGTAACAAGTCCTACACTTTACTAGTGAGCCATGCAGGACCCCAAATCCACGTTTAGATGGGTGTTAATTTTTGTAAGATTGCCATTTCATTATTCATTCCTTTCCCATATGACAAGTTTTAGGCACTTTAACTCTTTCACTACTAAACAAATTAATTGTCTCAAAGGCTAAAAATACATTTCTTCTGCAAGATCAAGAAACAATTCGGTCATAATCTACAATATAGCAGTGAACAGTGGAGATCAGAGGTCTACACTGTCCACAAAAGCTTCTGGTGTTGCCTATAGTATGGAAAGAGTTAAATGCATCTGCAGACAACATAAAATGATACCTGTAAATGAACTGAAGTTCACTTGTATAGTTGAAAACACTATTGGAACAGGAGAAAATACTAAAAAAAAAAATATATATATATTGCTTACCAGAATTTTGTCTTTGTCTCATAATGCTTTCAATTGACCATTTCCTTCAGGATTATTAACACAGAGTATTTGGTATTTACAATTTTAAGTGTTAAAATAAACCCTAATCAAAATTTTCTCAAGATCCAGTTGTCGGATGCCATGACCAGACATGGATATGTTGAATACTGGTCTATCCCAAAGATTGATGTAAATTGTGTTTGTATAAGGGAATACTTATACTGTCTTGCTATAGAGCTAGCTTTTGTAGCAATGTGGTCGACCGTTCGACTTGGGACCTGAAGATTCTGGGTTCAATCCCAGCCTTGGGGGGCTATTTTGCAGAACTGTTACAGATACATGTAATCAGTATTTGGAATGCCTTATGGTTTGTTCAAACATGACCTATAGTTGACCCTTGAATTTTTGTGTCATACAAAGTTAAATTGGGAGAATTTTTAAGGATTTTTCTTTTTTAAGCCCTTTAACACGCAATAATTCCTGTGTTTTATGAGTTCTGTGTAAAAGGCTTCATGAAAACATTGTTGGAAAACAAGACATCAGTATTTCTTTTCTTTTTTTGTTCTAGAATTTTTTCTATCCTTTACAAATACAAACCACATAATCTGAGCCATATTTATTGAATTGTTTGTTAATCACGAATCAAAATTTTTTTGTAAAAGGCAAATAAAAACTATCAGAAAAATATTACATTTTCATAAAGTGTATGGTTAAATTCAGTAAAATGATGCAATTTTGGGCGTTTGATAATGAAATTGTTCATTTTTATTACACCAGATATATACTGAACCAAAAAAGAAACTTCCCCTGTGTTTAAGTGCAAATGCAATGTTATTAAAAAACATCAAAGTATCAGATGACCTACATATGTTCGGGCGAACGATTATGTGTCCGATAAAACAAATTTTAACTCGATTGAAAGCATTTTGCAGAAGAAACCCGCTGAAAGCGAATTTCATGTGCATGCACGGACCAGTATAATTCGTGTATATTTTTTGAAACCTTTCAGTCTAATTTTATAGACTTTCATGTCAATAAGAAAAAGACGTTGAAAAAAATTAAATTCTTTTTAGTTTTCTTTATTTTTGATATGCCTAGAATTCCGCAAAATTTACGCGAACGTGCCATTGGCATGCTTAATGCTCGTATGACGATGAATGCTGTTGCTATGAGTATTGGATGTTCTACTCGTGCTATTCGACACCTTAGACAACGTTTTCAAGCAACAGGGCGTACGGAAGATCGACCACGTAGTGGACGTCCTCGCGTCACGACGGGCGGCCAAGACCGCTATATTCGGAACACCCACCTGCGCAGTCGCTTCCAAACTGTCACAGCCAATGCTGCTAACACCCCTGGTACACACAACAACCGTATATCTGCCCAAACTGTGTGCAATCGCTTGCGCGAGGGTGGGCTACGCGCACGTCGTCCATACGTTGGTTGTGTTTTGACGCGACGTCACCGCGTAAATCGTGTTAATTGGGCACGTACACACCAACGCTGGCTTAGACAACAATGGAATAGCGTTCTTTTTTCTGACGAGTCCAGGTTTTCCATTCATCGAGGTGATGGCAGGATTCGAGTATACCGTAGGAGAAATGAATGTTATGCAGACTGTTGCGTACTTGAACGAGATCGTTTTGGGGGGTGGGGGTTCTGTCTTGGTCTGGGCGGGCATTGCACATGGCTTTCGCACTAATCTCGTCGTTATCGAAGGGAATTTGAATGCCCAACGCTATCGAGATGAAATTCTTGCGAGGCACGTTATCCCACTGTTTCAAAATAATGCCAATATCACTCTTTTTCAGCATGATAATGCCACAAGCCATACAGCTAGGGACAATGTGAATTTCCTCAGGGCGAATAACATTGCATTTATTAATGACTGGCCTGCCAAAAGCCCTGATCTGAATCCCATTGAACACCTTTGGGATAATTTGGACCAGCGTGTTAGACGTCGCCCTATTCCACCGTCAAACGTCATTCAGCTAAGACAAGCCTTAATTCAGGAATGGAACAACATTCCACAAGCCGAAATCAATACACTTATCCGTTCTATGGGCCAACGATGCCAGGCAGTCCTTCATGCTGTGAAGGTGGTCATACCCGGTATTAATTTGTGATTTTGGTGAGCGACCCCTTCCGCATTTTAACTACCATTACACTACTTTTGGATAAACCCTCAGCAATAATTATTTTCACACAAAGTCGCAATAAAATACTCTTTCAATGCATATAAATCTAGTTTAATCCTGATTTTCATATTTGTGTATATCTGCACTTAAACACAGGGGAAGTTTCTTTTTTGGTTCAGTATATAACGTCTGGATACATATTTGATTATGAATCCTTGTCAACCGTGGGTGTTGTTGACATAAAATTTAATAATACCCATAGAGGCTATGTAGCTCAATGAGGAAATACCAATTAAGATTTTTTTTTCTAAATCTTATCTTAGTTCTTTAACAACAATTTTCCAGTCATTAATGTCGATGTTATTTTTGAAATCGTTACTCAGTGTACTGTCCCAGAAAGCTTGTTATGGATTTGCTTGGGTTTCGGTAAGGTTTGATATAGGTAGAAAGTATTGCGATCTCGAAAGGTAAAGTTCCCGCGTTTTTTTTTTTTTTAAATAATCTGCCGTTAAGAATGAATATATTGTTATTCTAAATTTGTCTTTTGGTCATAATTACATCTGTCTAGCGGGATTTGATAAGTTTTTCAGTTCGATATGTTTATAGAAAAATTCATCTGATACATCTGAAAAATCGAAATAATCCTGTAAAAATGTGTCGGATTCAACAAAATGCTTCAAGTTACCAGTGCGCGCATTGGTATCACCGGTTGCTAAAGTAACCTACAATTCCATTATCAAACGCCCAAAATTACATCATTTTACTGAATTTAACCGTACACTTTATATGAAAAGAAATATATATATCTGGTAGTGTTTATTGGCATTTTACAAAATGATTTGATCCTTGGCATAAAAACTTGCTATTATTTTTTTCAAAAGGTTACACAATGTTAAAAGCAGATGTCGAATCTGGAAAATCAAACTGGCTTTCTAATTTAAAGTTATTTCTAGCGCAGAGAATTTCGTGAAATTTTATCACAGAAATACTTCAAAGTATGTTCTTTCAATATGCGAAGAGATAATCAGACGTTGCCTGATGAATCAAAAAGTTCTGAGCCCACGAAGAACATAACCCTTTTTTCGAATTTACACAAAAAAACAATTATTGCAGCATACGTAAGAATTTTGTGATTAAAATCTGTAGTTTCAGTCAAATCTTGTTCTCTGTGTTTTAAATTCATAGTGAAACAATGGATCCTCTGACTTTGATGGGAAATTAACAGATATTTCAAATTAATGATACGCTATCTATGTTTCAATAAAACCCTTAGCCCACAAAATTGCTCTTTTTACCACACTAAACTAACTATCCGGATAAGTAATGTCCGACAAATGTACATGTTCCGTTTTCGCTGTTTAGGAATGATTTACACCTTCATAAACTGATCTTTAAAAAAAATGTATCTACTACTACTTTCTCCACATCTTGCAGCAAAAATCAGTAGTCCAATAATAGTACTACAATCAGACGCGCTAGAAAACAGAGAAGCGAAGAGACATGCGCGAAAATCTTGCGCACTGACAACCCGACGAAACGTCGTTAAAAGATTTATTGGAACATTATGGATTCGCAGATGTTTGGCTTAACCTTTATAGTTTACATACAAATAGTTTCATCTGTACTTTTGAACAATGTGTTTTAGACTGTTTCAAACAACCTTGGCATGAAAATATGAAAAAAACTGAATTATTATACTCATACAAGCATTTCAAAATAGACTTTGGTATTGAAAAGTATTTAAAAATTTTACCTAAAAAATTACGTATGTCATCTCATAATTTAAAAATAGAAGAAGGACCATATGGGAGGTGTAACAAAGTCACGAAAAGCAAGAAGAAGTAACATTTCTAAGATTTTATTCTACCAAAGTTCCACGAAAGTTCGTTACATAGCCCCAGGTTCGAAAGATAAAGGTGTGATAAACGGAGAGAGAGATTTCTCTAGCAACTGACCAACCCGTTCTCTTGATCTGCAGTCCGGCTCTCTATTTATACTCAGTTTTCTAGTTATACAAGAGAATGGACATAACCAACCGGATATATCCATATTTGCAGTCCAGTCTGGTCATTTCTAAGAAGCAGTGGTCATTATCTAGAGTTCTAAAAATACTTCTACTACATGTTACCTAGCTGATAATGCTGATTCAGGTATGTACTCTGTAACATATACAGCCGTGGCATGTTGAAATGAGAGAAAGGATAGTAAACAAGATATCCATCTTGTTACAGAGGGTTAAAATTATAAGAAGTGAAAGGTATTGTTTGAAATGTAATACCAATGATATTGAGGATGGGTACCATTTTATTTTAATCTGCCCGTTGTACACGTTGTTGAGAAATACATATATAAAGAAATACTACACAAAAAAAAAACAAGTTTTATAAAATTTTGTTCTTTCATGTCATCAGAAAACCACAATGAAATAAAGTTAGCAATATTTGTAAAAAAAGACCTTATCGCTAAGAAACCTATTGTAGGCCCTAAATTATCTTTAACAAGTTCATTCTAAAAAGAAAACTTTTTCTATCAGTATTAATTCTATTTGAGTATTATTCCATTATTCTTCAGTATTATTCTTCGATATGATTGATGTTTCTCTGTGCACATGTTTTTTTTTTTTTTTTTTGTTTTTCAACATGTAATGACATAGTCATTAGTACGGTATATTATGTAACATTCCATATTCTTCTTCATGAATTAACGGTAGGAGAGATTTGCCCATGACATGGCCCATAAGACAGTGGTTTCAAAACTCTCTTATTATGTAGGGTTCATGGTGTTATAGAAAAACGAAGTTAAAGGTTTGACAAATTACTATAAATCAGAAAGCTCCTGTAGCTCAAAACTTTTTGATGCTGAAGATAAGTATATATATTAGGATTATCAGTACATAACTATTTTTAATTCAACTTGTTACGTTTTTTGTATCTTGATGATTTTTGCACATGACTCCTTTCTGCACAAACTGCTTTCGCTCTTTTTTGTTCTGCACAAAGGTGTCAAATGCATGGCATATGATAAGAAATGAGTACCAAATGAGCAAAAAATGCTAATATGTACATCTCTTTTCAAAAAGATGTTCATATTAAACAACATGTAAAAGTTTCAGATTACACTCAAAAATCAATCAAATCAAAACCCGAATTTTCAAAGAAAATTTTATCAGGTATCGCTACCTTTCATTATTTTGTTTGGTAGGAATATACATTTTTTTTTCTGTTTAAAGTTGTTTCCAACATTTTTTCAGTCATGTAGCATCAGATAGTGCACCTGCTCATGCATTTTCTGGAGTTCCCTTCACACTATACTCTTTCCAAGCCACTTGCTGCTACTTCTTATGAACATTGTCAAAGCAGTGTTCAGTGGTGCAAGAAAAATTGATCCGGAGGCAATAACTGTCACTGATCTTTGAAAAGAGCTTGGCCATGCTTAGTATCTGCTTTGCAACCCCTTTATTAGTAGCCCTTTATTTATATGAGCTACCTAGTGACTCACAAAAGATCAGTTGTTGCAATGATTGAACTGCTGTCGTGCCTCTTGCATTTAATGATAAATCAAATTTTCTTTTTTCCGAGAAATACAGACATTCAGATTCAGAATAAAGAAGAAAAACATTTCACTATTCGTTTTTGCTGGTCTGCTGTACAAATGAAGATTCTTGAAGTTTGCAAAATGAATTATTATGTAATTTGATCAAATGAGAATTTTGCACACTAAGACTCTCTGTTATATCCACCTTACAGGTATCCAGTTTATTTCGATTCCATTGGTTGCACTTCCAGTGCATAGCTTCAAAACTTAAAAATCATCAATGTGAGAAATAATTGCAAAGTTCTCTTTCTTTCCAGTCTGATAGGACTTTTGAGTGAACCTTCAGTTCAAATGTAATAAAGCATTGAGAGTCTTAGGATTTTTCTCTTGCCTTTTTCTTTTTATACATTTCAAAATAATTCAAAACATGACTGGCAAACTAGGCCACTGAAATAACGTAAGTGATATTTCTGCTTGCTAACATAGCTTTATGAGCACAAGATCACATTAGATGTACACACTTGGGTGTAGGACAAAAGCCCCAGAGCACAAAAGCCCCATAGGATAAAAGCCCCAAGGACGATTGCCCAATGAAACAAAAGTCCAATGTTATCTAATAAAGTAATACATCACGAGCAATTACCTCATATCCTTAGATTTGCAAACTATCTTTGGTTTTAGTGATCAATTTCCTATGTTCTAGGGCTCCACAGAGAAACATTGTGGTGCTTGAGCTGATATATTGTTTCTTGTACTCTCCTTGTTTATTTATACAACCCAAGATATGAATGATAATTATTGGAAATTACATGTGCACATTGGATAAGCAGTGACTCTTGATAATTCATGTTTTCAAAAGTCACATGTAGTAGGAACCAGTTTTTTTGCCAGTTTTGAATTATGCCATGATAATTATTGTAAATGCAAAACACGAAGGCACATGATTTCTCGACAGGATTGTTTGATAACAGGATGAACTTGATTTTACTATTGATCATTTCTATTTTATGATGATGCTTTCAAATATACAATAGGTTAATCAGAGGTAAAAAAAAAAAAAAAATACATGCAAATCAGACTGCCATTTTATCTTCGGTGTTATTCTGTGATCCTTGATAGGATTGCTAATTTAATCCTCGATATTTAATCAGCAAACTCTCTTTTTCAAAAACATACAGTGAAAAGCCAAAAAATAAAAAAGATACACATAAATTTATATCATTGGGTTTTTGTCAGTATTTCTCTTTAAAGTACATAGAGCTTTTGTCTGTTGGATATTACCCTATGCGGTTTTTTCCTATGAGGCTTTGGTCTGCATCCCACACACTCATGTATTGCGCTTTGCAACAAAGAGACTGCCACTGTTTTGTGAGAAAGACTTAATGTACAAGTTCATTGGTATAGTACGCCATTATCCTATAAAATAGTCAGGAATCCATTTGTTAAAGAATCATACCTTTTTTGAGTTATCCTGCACACAGGACATGGTGGTGCTTCTATTTGTCGAGAAATCATGTGCCTTCGTGTTTTGCATTTACAATAATTATCATGGCATAATTCAAAACTGGCAAAAAAACTGGTTCCTACTACATGTGACTTTTAATAAATTCATTCATTTTGCCTTCTCGTATCCTTTTGCAAGAGGCTTTTTTCTCAATAACTCGTCAAGTCCGTCTTTAAGACACTTTGCATACCAATTACGTTTAATCTGCAATGTTGGAAAACCAGGCTATTATAAGTTTTATAATTGTTATGCTTTTAATAATTTACAAGCACCAATAAACACCGCACGCAGCTACGTTGCATGTATTATTAAGAACTGTGCATATTTCTCGGCAAATGGTCCATAATTAGACCACTCATCATTATTGGCATGTAGTTCTTTTTTTTTTTTTTTAAACACGTAGTTATTTTTTAAAATTAAGAATAATATGTACTTAATTATTCAGATTGAACCTATAGGAACATACTTTACTTTACCATTTGAATAATATTAGGAAATGATCTTATCTGTACTCATTTTTCCCCTTGATTTTCAGCATTAAAAAAAATACTGCAGAGGGTTTGGTGTCAACAAAAAAAGATATAATCTATCACAATACTCATTCAGTGTTCCAAGTGTTACGGCTTAGTTGTAAGTGTACCGTCACCCTAAAATAGTAAATAAATCAAGATTATTTATTAGGGACAGAAAAAGCGTTTACCGTAATTTCATACATGCATGTGTATAGCTCATTGAAAAGCAGACACTATAGATCCAAGATCACAAAGAGGTACTTGTAGTCTGATTTTGATCTACACTGTTTCCAGAAACATCTCAATCTGTAATTAATAGCCCTTGCTCTAGAGGCTAGGAAGAAAAATTAATAGGAATACAGTCTTCCCTAAAATGAGATCAAAATGAGATCCTTATCAGAGAGAAAGTGAAATAATTTGGAAGTGGTGGTGTAAACAAAGTCTAAGTAATGATAAAATAAATACCAAGTAGGAATTATCTTCATGTTCCTGATCATATTTCATATATCTAGTATTGTAGTGCTTCACTTGGACCCTTTATGTAATATGAAAGATTGGTCAGACTACAGGTATAAGGTTGTGCAGAATGGAGTCATCTGTCACTTGATCCCCTTCTGCATAACTAGTAAGGCACTTGACTCCTTTTTGCATGTGATATTTGGATAAAAATCACTTGTATCCTTTAGACGTTGGTCAATAATTTTGTTATTTATCCTCCTTTGGAGTTGTTCTTTTGCAGGCATATAGTAGTCATTATAATAAGTTAGAAAATGCATTTAACTCAATTTTACAAAAAAGTCACTCGACTACTTTCTGCATCAGGCCCACGAAATGCAGACGAAATTGCGTAAACAATAGATGGAAATTTTCACTTTCAAATTCCAATAGTATTCGTTTGATGTTTTTCAAAAGCAATAGGGTTCAAGCTGTTGATGATACAAAGCAACCGTTCAAGTTTCATAAAAATCTGACTACAAATGCAGACTGTATTGCATAAACAAGAAATGGACATTTGCAATATCAAATGGCTTCTTTTCCCGTACTGTTCGTTGGATGTTTTTCAAAGTCAATAGCGTTCAAGCTGTTGATAATACAAAGCAACTGTGTAAGTTTCCTGAAAATCTGACCACAAATGCAGACTAAACAAGCAATGGAATTTTTCACTTTCCAACGGCTATTTTGTCCAATACTGTTTTTATTTCTTTTTCAAAATCAATAAGGTTTAAGCTGTTGATCATACAAAGCAACTGTGCAAGCTTCATGAAAATCTGTCCACAAATGCATACTTTATTGTGTAAACAAGAAATGGTAATTCTTCAAATGGCTCCTTTTGGAATACTGATTGTTGGACGTTTTTTTCTTTAAAATCAATAGCGTTGAAGCTCTTGATTATACAAAGCAGCTGTGAAAGTTTCACGAAAATCTGACCATAAATGCAGACTTTATTGTGATAGTAAGAAATGGAAATTTGCAACTTCAAATGGCTACTTTTCCTGTACTCTTTGTAGGATTTTTTTCAAAATCATTACGGATTATGCTGTTGATGATAAAAAGCAACTATATAAATCTCATGAAAATCTGACTACAAATGCAGATTTTATTGCGTAAACAAGAAATGTAAATTTGAAATTTCACATGGCTACTTTTCCCGTAGTATTTGTTTGTGTGTGTGTGTGTTTTTTTTTTTAAATCAATAGGGTTCAATCTGTTGATGATACAAAGCAACTTTGCAAGTTCAATGAAAATCTGACCATAAATGCAGACTGTATTGCGTAAACAAGAATTGGCTATTTTCAACTTCAAATGACTACTTTTACCGTACTGTTTGTTGGATTTCTTTTTTTCAAAATCAATAGGGATTAAGCTAATATTAATACAAATGCAGACAAGAAATGGAAATTTGGAACTTCAAATGGCTACTTTTCCTGTATTGTTTGTTGATTTTTTTTTTCTCAATCAATAGCGTTCAAGGTGTTGATGATACAAAGCAACTATACAAAATTCATAAAAATCTGAATACAAATGCAGAGAGGAAATGTAGAAAACAAAAAATGGAAATTTCCAAATTCAAATGGTAACTTCTCCCCTACCGTTTTCAGAGGATTTTGTTGAAAATTAGTAGCATTCAAGCTGTTGATGATATAAAGCAACTGTGCAAGTTTCATGAAAATCTGACTACAAATGCAGACTTTATTGCGTAAACAAAAAATGGAAATTTGCAACTTAAAATGGCTACTTTTCCGATATTGTAAGTTAGATTTATTTCAAAATCAATAGTGTTTAAGCTGCTGCTGATACAAAGCAACTGTGTAGGTCGGATGAAAATCTGATTACAAATCCAGATTTTATTGCGTAAACTAGAAATGGAACTTCAAATGGCTACTTTTCACGTACTATTTGTCTGTGGTTTGTTTTAATCAATAGGGTTCTGTTGATATTACAAAGCAACTATAGAAGTTTCATGAAAATATGACTACAAATGCAGACTTTGTTGCGTAAACAAGATATGGAAATTTGAAAATTGAAATGGCTACTTTTCGAGTATTGTTTGTTAGATTTATTTGAAAATTAATAGCATTCACAAGCTGTTGATGATACAAAGCAATTGCGCAAGATTCATGAAAATCCGACTACAAATGCAGACTTTATTGCGTAAACAAGAAATGGAAATTTGCAACTTCAAATGGCTCCTTTTCACCGTACTATTCGTTGGATGTTTTTGAAAATCAATGGGGTTCAAGCTGTTCATGATACAAGCTGTTGATGATACATAGCAACTATACAAGTTTCATGAAAATCTGACCACAAATGCAGACTTTATTGCATAAACAAGAAATGGAAATTTACAAATTCAAATGGCTACTTTTCCCGTACTGTTTGTTGGATGTTTTTAAACATCAACAGGGCTCTAGCTGTTGATGATAGAAGCTGTTGATGATACAAAGCAACTGTGCAAGTTTCCTTAAAATCTGACCACTAATGCAGACTTTAAGAGACTTAAGAAGAAATGGAAATTTTCATTTTCAAATGGCCACTTTTCCAATACTGTTTTTCATTTCTTTTTCAAAATCAATAAGGTTCAAGCTGTTGATCATACAAAGGAACTGTGGAAGTTTCATGAAAATGTGACCACAAATGCAGACTTTATTGTCTAAACAATAAATGGAAATTTGCTATTTGAAATTGTTACTTTTCCCGTACTGTTTGTAGGAGATTTTCAAAATCAATAGGGTTCAAGCTGTTGATGATACAAAGCAACTATTCAAGTTTCATGAAAATCTGACTACAAATGCAGACTTTATTGCGTAAACAAGAAATGGAAATTTTCAACTTCAAATGGCTACTTTTTTTATACGCCCGTCGAAGACGGGACGTATTATGGGATCACCCATGCCGTAATGGGGTCCTGGCGTGCAGGCGGGCGGGTGGGAACCGTCCAGTTCTTTGTCTGGAGCATAACTTTATCAATTCCAAACCGATTGACTTGAACCTTGGCATTTGTGCAAGAATTGTAACTCTACATCGTGCTGTCTTTGAGTTATTTCCCTTTGATCATTTTTACAGCATTTAGTGCTTGTACGGAATATAACTTTGTCATTTCAGGTCATGCATACCAAGTTTGAAGTCGTTCTGACTTGAGATGACAAAGTTATATTCCAGACAAGCACTAAATGCTGTAAAAATGTCGATCAAAGGGAAATAACTCAAAGACAGCACGAGGTAGAGTAATAATTCTTGCACACTGCACTTCCAAATATTGCAACAAATAAGCATACCATATTTCAAGTCATTTCTACTTAAGATGACAAAGTTATGCTCCGGACAAGCAAGAAAAGCTGTAAAAATTAAGATCAAAGAGGGAATAACTCTAAATTCTTGCCAGGAAGAGTTATGATTCTTGTGCACTCCACTCCGTAATTTTTCAACAAACATGCATACCGAATTTGAAGATGTTCAGACCAGAAGATGGCAAAATTATATTCCGGAGAAGCAGAAAATGCTGTAAAAATGACGATCAAAGGGAAATAACTCAAAGACAGCATGAGGTAGATTTATGGTTCTTTCGCACTGCACTCAGTAATTTTTCAACAATCATGCATACCAAATTTGAAGATGTTCAGACCAGAAGATGGCAAAGTTATATTCCGGACAAGCAGAAAATGTTGTAAAAATGACGATCAAAGGGAAATAACTCAAAGACAGCATGTGGTAGAGTTATGGCTCTTTCGCACTGCACTCCGTATTATTGCAACAAACACAAATGCCAAGTTTCAAGGCGGACAGGAGATGACAAAATTAAGCTCCCGACAAAGAACTGGACTGTAAAAATGAAGATCAAAGTGGAAATACTCAAATTCCGCACTAGGTAGAGTTACAATTCTTGCGCAATGCTCTTGCAAATATTGCAACAAATAAGCATACCATATTTCAAGTCATTCCTACTTAAGATGACAAAGTTATTCTCCGGACAAGCAAGAAATGGTATAAAATTAAGATCAAAGGGATAATAACTCAAAATTCTTCCTAGGGTTTATTAGACTATGAGCCAGCAGGGTGTTTGCTACCCCATGGGGGAATTTTCCGGACTATTTTTTTCTTGAGCCCCAATGTCTCCTGAGCACAGTCCTAAAGTCTGCCACCTGGCAAGTGGCGCTTTTGGAAGTTATAGAGGTCAAAGTTCATCAAGTGCACCTCTAACCCTAACCTTAGAAGTTGATCCTCTATTGCCAATTTGTTGGAAATTTTATACCCTTTGAAAGTTCTAAATGATCTCAGGTAATGTAATAAGCTTATATTTAGATAATTCTTTGCGTTTCTAAAAAAATAAAAGGAATTTGATGCAAATCAAAGCACTGACAGCAGTATTTAAACAAAAACATAGTCCCGAAAATTCCCCCGGGGGGGGGAGCAAACAGCCTGCTGGCTCATGGTCTAATAACACGTCCTAGCTCGAATTTTGAATTATTCCCCCTTTGATCTTAATTTTTATGGGATTTATTCCTTGTCCGGAGCATAACTTTGTCATCTTAAGTAGGAATGACTTTAAATATGGTATGCTTATTTGTTGCAATATTTGGAAGTGCAGTGCGCAAAAATTGTAACCCTACCTTGTGCTATCTTTGAGTTATTTCCCTTTCATCGTCATTTTTACAGCATTTAGTGCTTCTCCGGAATATAACTTTGTCATCTTAAGTCAGAACCACTTCAAAATTGGTATGCATTTTTATTGCCATATTACGGAGTACAGTGCGCAAGAACAATAACTCTACCTAGCTCGGATTGTGAGTAATTCGACTTTCATCTTCATTTTTACAGTCCAGCTCTTTGTCCGGAGCTTAACTTTATCATCTCCAGTCCGATTGAACTTGAAACTCTGCATTTGTGTTTGTTGCAATAATACGGAGTGCAGTGCGAAAGAGCCATAACTCTACCTGATGCTGTCTTTGAGTTTTATCCCTTTGATCGTCATTTTTACAGCATTTTCTGCTTGTCAGGAATATAACTTTGCCATCTCTAGTCTAAACATCTTCAAATTTGGTATGCATGATTGTTGAAAAATTACGGAGTGCAGTCATAACACTTTCTAACACGAATTTTGAGTTATTCCCCCTTTGATGTTCATTTTTATAGCATTTCTTGACTTGTCCGGAGAATAACTTTGTCATCTTAAGTAGAAATGACGTGAAATATGGTATGCTTATTTGTTGCAATATTTGGAAGTGCAGTGCGCAAGAATTGTAACCCTACCTCGTGCTGTCTTTGAGTTATTTCCCTTTCATCGTCATTTTTACAGCATTTAGTGCTTGTCCGGAATATAACTTCAAATGGGTACTTTTCCTGTACTATTTGTGTGGGCGTTTTTTTCTTTTTTTTAAATCAATAGTGATCAAGCTGTTGATCATAAAAAGGAACTGTAGAAGTTTCATAAAAATCTGACCACAAATGGCGACTTTTTTGCGTAAACAAGAAATGGAAGATTTCACCTTGACATGGCTACTTTTCTAATACTGTATATTGCATTTTTTTTGTCTTAATCGATACCGTTAAAACTGTCGATGATACAAAGCAACTGTGGAAGTTTCATGGAAATCTGACTACAAATGCAGGCTTTATTCCATAAACAAGAAATGAAAATTTGCAAATTCAAATGGCTACTTTCCAGTAGTGTTTGTTAGGTTTATTTCAAAATGAATAGTGTTCAAACTGTTGATGATCCAAAGCAACTGTGCAAGTTTCATGAAAATCTGATTACAAATGCAGACTTTATTGCATAAAGAAAAAATGTAAATTTGCAAATTCAAATGACTGCTTTTCCAGTACTGTCTGTTAGATTTATTTCAAAATCAATATGATTCAAGCTGTTGATGATACAAAGCAACTGTGCAAATTTCATGAAAATCTGACCGCAAATGCCGACTTTATTGCGTAAAAAAGTAATGTAAATTTGCAACTTTAAATGGCTGCTTTTCCAGTACTGTCTTTTAGATTAATTTCAAAATTAATAGCGTTCAATCTGTTGATGACACAAAGCAACTGTGCAAGGTTCATGCGAATCTGACTACAAATGCAGACTTTATTGCGTAAACAAGAAATGGATATTTTCAACTTCAAATGGCTACCTTTTCCGTACTGTTTGTTGGATTTTTCCAAATCAATATGATTCAAGCTGTTGATGATACAAAGCAACCGTTCAAGTTTCATAAAAATCTAACTACATATGCAGACTTTAGTGCATAAACAAGAAATGGATATTTGCAATATCAAATGGCTTCTTTTCCTGTACTGTTCGTTGGATGTTTTTCAAAATCAATAGCGTTTAAGCTGTTGATGATACAAAGCAACTATGGAAGTTTCCTGAAAATCTGACCACTAATGCAGACATTATAGCCTAAACATGAAATGGAAATTTTCACTTTCAAATGGCTACTTTCCAATACTGTTTTTTATTTCTTTTTCAAAAATCAATAAGGTTCAAGCTGTTGATCATACAAAGCAACTATAGAAGTTTCATGAAAACCTGACCACAAATGCAGATTTTATTGCGTAAATAAGAAATGGAAATGTTCAAATTCAAATGGCTACTTTTTTATATGCCCGTCGAATTCGGGACGTATTATGGCATCACCGATGGCGTACGACGTCCAGGCGGGTTTTCGGTGGGGCAGGCGGGCGGCGTCCAGTTCTTTGTCCGGAGCATAACTTTGCAATCTCCAGTCCGCTTGACTTGAAACTTTGCATTTGTGTTTGTTGTAATAATATGGAGTGCAGTGCGAAAGAACCATAACTCTATCTCATGCTGTCTTTGAGTTATGTCCCTTTGATCGTCATTTTTACAGTATTTTCTGCTTGTCCGGAATATTACTTTGCCATCTCTAGTCTGAACATCTTCAAATTTGGTATGCATGATTGTTGAAAAATTACGGAGTGGAGTGCACAATAACCATAACTTTTCCTAGCACGAATTTTGAGTTTTTCCCTCTTTGATGTTCATTTTTATAGCATTTCTTGCTTGTCCGGAGCATAACTTTGTCATCTTAAGTAGGAATGACTTGAAATATGGTATGCTTATTTGTTGCAATATTTGGAAGTGCAGTGCGCAAGAATTGTAACCCTACCTCGTGCCGTCTTTGAGTTATTTTCCTTTGATCATCTTTTTTACGGCATTTAGTGCTTGTCTGGAATATAACTTTGTCATCTCAAGTCAGAAAGACTTCAAACTTGGTATGCCTGTTTGTTGCCATATTACGGAGTACAGTGCACAAGAACAATAACTCTACCTAGGGTGGATTTTGAGTAATTCCACTTTCATTTTCATTTTTACAGTTAATTTTTTTCTCCGGAGCTTGACTTTGTCATCTCCAGTCCGATTGACTTGAAACTCTGCATTTGTGTTTGTTGCAGTAATACGGAGTGCAGTGCGAAAGAACCAAAACTCTACCTCTTGCAGTCTTTGAGTTATTTCCCTTTGATTGTCATTTTTACAGCATTTTTTTGCTTGTCCCGAATATAACTTTGCCATATCCAGTCTGAATATCTTCAAATTTGGTATGCATGATTATTGAAAAATTACGGAGTGCAGTCATAACATTTTCTAGCACGAATTTTGAGTTATTGCCCCTCTGATGTTCATTTTTATAGCATTTCTTGACTTGTCCGGAGAATAACTTTGTCATCTTAAGTAGAAATGACGTGAAATTGTAACCCTACCTCGTGCTGTAGAAATGACGTGAAATATGGTATGCTTATTTGTTGCAATATTTGGAAGTGCAGTGCGCAAGAATTGTAACCCTACCTCGTGCTGTCTTTGAGTTATTTCCCTTTCATCGTCATTTTTACAGCATTCAGTGCTTGTCCGGAATATAACTTCAAATGGGTACTTTTCCTGTACTATTTGTGTGTGTTTTTTTTTCTTTTTATTAAATCAGTAGTGTTCAAGCTGTTGATGGAACTGTAGAAGTTTCATAAAAATCTTACCACAAATGGCGACTTTATTGCGTAAACAAGAAATGGAAGTTTTCACCTTTATGTGGCTACTTTTCTTATACTGTATATTGCAATTTTTCTGTCTTAATCGATACCGTTCAAACTGTCGATGATACAAAACGACTGTGCAAGTTTCATGGAAATCTGATTACAAGTACAGACTTTATTGCGTAAACAAGAAAGCAAATTATGTTGCATAAACAAGAAATGGAAATTTTCAACTTCAAACGGGTACTTTTCTCGTACTAATTATGGGATTTTTTTGTCAAAATCAATAGGGTTCAAGCTGTTGATGATACAAAGGAGGTAATGCAGACTTTATTGCGTAAACAAGAAATGGAAATTTGGAACTTCAAATGGCTACTTTTCCAATACTGTATGTTGCATTTTTTTTCTTAATCGATAGCCTTCAAGCTGTCCATGATACAAAGCAACAGTGCAAGTTTCATGAAAATCTGACTACAAATGCAGACTTTATTGCGTAAACAAGAAATGGAAGTTTGCAATATCAAACGGCTACTTTTGCAATACTGTTTGTTAGATTTAAGGTAGTGAACCCGTAATAGAAAACAGCTATTTCCCCTATAATATTATCCTACAAAATTTGCTATGATTAAAAATGCGTATTATTGTACAACTTTAACCGAGCCACTTTTTTCTTTTTTTCCTATAAAGACTTATCAATTATAAATCTAAAACCACTATATTCTCATTACAAAGGGAGATAATAATTACCACCCCTAAACAATAGGGTTCAAGCTGTTGATAATACAAAGCAGCTGTGCAAGTTTCATAAAAATCTGACCACAAATGCAGAATAAATTGCATAAACAAGAAAAGGAAATTTTAAAATTCAAATGGCTACTTTTCCCGTACTGTTTGTAGGATTTTTTTTCAAAATGAATAGGGTTCAAGCTGTTCATGATACAAAGCAACTGTGCAAGTTTCATGAAAATCTAACTACAAATGCAGACTTAATTGCGTAAACAAGAAATGGAAATTTTCAAATTCAAATGGCTACTTTTTACCGTACTGTTCGTTGGATGTTTTTCAAAATCAATGGGTTCTAGCTGTTGATCATACAAAGCACCTACACAAGTTTCATGAAAATCTGACTACAAATGCAGACTTTTTTGAGTAAACAAGAAATGGAAATTTGCAAATTCAAATGGCTACTTTTCCAACACTGTTTGTTAAATTTATTTCAAAATCAATAGCGCACAAGTTGTTGATGATAGAAAGCAACTGTGCAAGTTTCATGAAAATCTGACTACAAATGCAAACTTTATTGCGTAAACAAAAAATGGATATTTTCAACTTCAAATGGCTACCTTTAACATATTCTTTCTTGGATATTTTTCAAAATCAAGAGGATTTAAGCTGTTGATGATACAAAGCAACTGTGCAAGTTTAATGAAAATCTGACTACAAATGCAGACTTTATTGCGTAAACAAGAAATGGATATTTTCAAATTCAAATGGCTACTTTTACTATACTCTTTGTTGGATTTTTTTCAAAATCAATAGGCTTTAAGCTGTTGATAATACAAAGCAACTATAAAAGTTTCATGAAAAGTTGAATACAAATGCAGACTTTATTGCGTAAACAAGAATTGGAATTTGAAACTTCAAATGGGTACTTTTCCTGTACTATTTGTATGTTTTTTTTTTTAAATCAATAGTGTTCAAGCTGTTGATGATACAAAGGAACTATAGAAGTTTCGTAAAAATCTGACCACAAATGCCGACTTTATTGCGTAAACAAGAAATAGTAATTTATACCTTCAAATGGCTACTTTTCCAATACTGTATGTTGCATTAATTTTTCTTAATCGATAGCGTTCAAGCTGTCGATAATACAAAGCAACTGTGCAAGTATCATGAAAATCTGACTACAAGTGCAGACTTTATTGCGTAAACAAGAAATGGAAGTTTGCAATATCAAACAGCTACTTTTTCAATACTGTTTGTTAGATTTAATTCAAAATCAATAGGGTTCAAGCCGTTGATGATACAAAGCACCTATGCAAGTTTCATGAAAATCTGACTACAAATGCAGATTATATTGCGTAAACAAGAAATGGAAATTTTCAACTTCAAACGGGTACTTTTCCTGTACTAATTATTGGATTTTTTTGTCAAAATCAATAGGGTTCAAGCTGTTGATGATACAAAGCAACTATACAAGTTTCATGAAAATCTGAATACAAATGCAGACTTTATTGCGTAACAAAAAGTGGAAATATGGAACTTCAAATTGCTACTTTTCCTGTACTGTTTGTTGGATTTTTTTTCGAAATCAATAGCGTTCAAACTGTGATGATACAAAGCAACTATACAAGTTTTATGAAAATCTGACTACAAATGCAGACTTAATAGCGTAAACAAGAAAAGGAAATCCTTCAAATGGCTACTTTTCCAGAATGGTTTGTTGGATTTTTTTCAGAATCATGAAGGGTTCAAGCTGTTGATGATACAAAGCAACTGTGCAAGTTTCATAAAAATCTGACTACAAATGGAGACTTTATTGCGTAAACAAGAAATGGAAGTTTGCAATATCAAATAGCTACTTTTTCAATACTGTTTGTTAGATTTAATTCAAAATCAATAGGGTTCAAGCCGTTGATGATACAAAGCACCTATGCAAGTTTCATGAAAATCTGACTACAAATGCAGATTATATTGCGTAAACAAGAAATGGAAATTTTCAACTTCAAACGGGTACTTTTCCTGTACTAATTATTGGATTTTTTTGTCAAAATCAATAGGCTTTAAGCTGTTGATGATACAAAGCAACTATACAAGTTTCATGAAAATCTGAATACAAATGCAGACTTTATTGCGTAACAAAAAGTGGAAATATGGAACTTCAAATGGCTACTTTTCCTGTACTGTTTGTTGGATTTTTTTTCGAAATCAATAGCGTTCAAACTGTGATGATACAAAGCAACTATACAAGTTTTATGAAAATCTGACTACAAATGCAGACTTAATAGCGTAAACAAGAAAAGGAAATCCTTCAAATGGCTACTTTTCCAGAATGGTTTGTTGGATTTTTTTCAGAATCATGAAGGGTTCAAGCTGTTGATGCTACAAAGCAACTGTGCAAGTTTCATAAAAATCTGACTACAAATGGAGACTTTATTGCGTAAACAAGAAATGGAAGTTTGCAATATCAAATAGCTACTTTTTCAATACTGTTTGTTAGATTTAATTCAAAATCAATAGGGTTCAAGCCGTTGATGATACAAAGCACCTATGCAAGTTTCATGAAAATCTGACTACAAATGCAGATTATATTGCGTAAACAAGAAATGGAAATTTTCAACTTCAAACGGGTACTTTTCCTGTACTAATTATTG
Source organism: Hippopus hippopus (assembly GCA_946811185.2). Taxonomy (NCBI): domain Eukaryota; kingdom Metazoa; phylum Mollusca; class Bivalvia; order Cardiida; family Cardiidae; genus Hippopus; species Hippopus hippopus. Next base: position 51,380,720 of record OX328102.1, on the reverse strand, counting down.
GATTTTTTTGTCAAAATCAATAGGGTTCAAGCTGTTGATGATACAAAGCAACTATACAAGTTTCATGAAAATCTGAATACAAATGCAGACTTTATTGCGTAACAAAAAGTGGAAATATGGAACTTCAAATGGCTACTTTTCCTGTACTGTTTGTTGGATTTTTTTTCGAAATCAATAGCGTTCAAACTGTGATGATACAAAGCAACTATACAAGTTTTATGAAAATCTGACTACAAATGCAGACTTAATAGCGTAAACAAGAAAAGGAAATCCTTCAAATGGCTACTTTTCCAGAATGGTTTGTTGGATTTTTTTCAGAATCATGAAGGGTTCAAGCTGTTGATGCTACAAAGCAACTGTGCAAGTTTCATAAAAATCTGACTACAAATGGAGACTTTATTGCGTAAACAAGAAATGGAAGTTTGCAATATCAAATAGCTACTTTTTCAATACTGTTTGTTAGATTTAATTCAAAATCAATAGGGTTCAAGCCGTTGATGATACAAAGCACCTATGCAAGTTTCATGAAAATCTGACTACAAATGCAGATTATATTGCGTAAACAAGAAATGGAAATTTTCAACTTCAAACGGGTACTTTTCCTGTACTAATTATTGGATTTTTTTGTCAAAATCAATAGGGTTCAAGCTGTTGATGATACAAAGCAACTATACAAGTTTCATGAAAATCTGAATACAAATGCAGACTTTATTGCGTAACAAAAAGTGGAAATATGGAACTTCAAATGGCTACTTTTCCTGTACTGTTTGTTGGATTTTTTTTCGAAATCAATAGCGTTCAAACTGTGATGATACAAAGCAACTATACAAGTTTTATGAAAATCTGACTACAAATGCAGACTTAATAGCGTAAACAAGAAAAGGAAATCCTTCAAATGGCTACTTTTCCAGAATGGTTTGTTGGATTTTTTTCAGAATCATGAAGGGTTCAAGCTGTTGATGCTACAAAGCAACTGTGCAAGTTTCATAAAAATCTGACTACAAATGGAGACTTTATTGCGTAAACAAGAAATGGAAGTTTGCAATATCAAATAGCTACTTTTTCAATACTGTTTGTTAGATTTAATTCAAAATCAATAGGGTTCAAGCCGTTGATGATACAAAGCACCTATGCAAGTTTCATGAAAATCTGACTACAAATGCAGATTATATTGCGTAAACAAGAAATGGAAATTTTCAACTTCAAACGGGTACTTTTCCTGTACTAATTATTGGATTTTTTTGTCAAAATCAATAGGGTTCAAGCTGTTGATGATACAAAGCAACTATACAAGTTTCATGAAAATCTGAATACAAATGCAGACTTTATTGCGTAACAAAAAGTGGAAATATGGAACTTCAAATGGCTACTTTTCCTGTACTGTTTGTTGGATTTTTTTTCGAAATCAATAGCGTTCAAACTGTGATGATACAAAGCAACTATACAAGTTTTATGAAAATCTGACTACAAATGCAGACTTAATAGCGTAAACAAGAAAAGGAAATCCTTCAAATGGCTACTTTTCCAGAATGGTTTGTTGGATTTTTTTCAGAATCATGAAGGGTTCAAGCTGTTGATGCTACAAAGCAACTGTGCAAGTTTCATAAAAATCTGACTACAAATGGAGACTTTATTGCGTAAACACGAAATGGAAATTTGCAAATTCAGATGGCTAATTATCCCGTACCATTTCTGTTTTTCTTTTTTTTTTTTTCAATCAATACGGTTCAATCTGTTGATATTACAAAGCAACTGTAGAAGTTTCATGAAAATCTGATTACAAATGCAGACTTTATTCCATAAACAAGAAATGGAAATTTGCAAATTCAAATGGTTACTTTTCCAGTAGTGTTTGTTAGATTTATTTCAAAATCAATAGTGTTCAAGCTGTTGATGATACAAAGCAACTGTGCAAGTTTCATGAAAATCATATTACAAATGCAGACTTTATTGCGTAAAGAAGTTGTAAATTTGCAATTTCAAATGGCTCCTTTTCCAGTACTGATTTTTAGATTAATTTCAAAATTAATAGCGTTCAAGCTGTTGATGACACAAAGCAACTGTGTAAGGTTCATGTGAATCTGACTACAAATGCAGACTTTATTGCGTAAACAAGAAATGAATATTTTCATCTTCAAATAGCTACTTTTTCCGTAGTGGTTGTTGGATTTTTCCAAATCAATATGATTCAAGCTTTTGATGATACAAAGCAACCGTTCAAGTTTCATAAAAATCTGACTACAAATGCAGACTTTATTGCATAAACAAGAAATGGATATTTGCAATATCAAATGTCTTCTTTTCTTCTACTGTTTGTTGGACGTTTTTCAAAATCAATAGCGTTTAAGCTGTTGATGATAGAAAGCATCTATGCAAGTTTCCTGAAAATCTGACCACTAATGCAGACATTATAGCCTAAACATGAAATGGAAATTTTCACTTTCAAATGGCTACTTTTCCAATACTGTTTTTTATTTCTTTTTCAAAATCAATAAGGTTCAAGCTGTTGATCATACAAAGGAACTGTGGGAGTTTCATGAAAATCTGACCACAAATGTAGACTTTATTGTGTAAACAAGAAATGAAAATTTGCTAATTCAAATGGTTACTTTTCCCGTACTGTTTGTAGGAGATTTTCAAAATCAATAGGTTTCAAGCTGTTGATGATACAAAGCAACAATACAAGTTTCATGAAAATCTGACCACAAATGCAGACTTTATTGCGTAAACAAGAAATGGAAGTTTGCAATATCAAATGGCTACTTTTCCAATACTGTTTGTTAGATTTAAGGTAGCGGACCCGTAATAGAAAACAGCTATTTCCACTATAATATTATCCTACAAAATTTGCTATGATTAAAAATGCGTATTATTGTACAACTTTAACCGAGCCACTTTTTTCTTTTCTTCCTATTAAGACTTATCAATTATAAATCTAAAACCACTATATTCTCATAACAAAGGGAGATAATAATTACCTCCCTTCTCTAGAGACTAACAAAAGTATCAACAAATAATTTCAAGATAGACATCAAAGGAATTTCTGGTCGGTTGAAAATCTGCAAATTTATTATATCAGTATAAATCCTGATTTATCAACTATAAAGAAATTTTATTCCATTTTGCACTAAAAGCGTTAGGGGTCAACTACCTTAATCAATAGGATTCAAGCTGTTGATAATACAAAGCAGCTGTGCAAGTTTCATAAAAATCTGACCACAAATGCAGAATAAATTGCATAAACAAGAAAAGGAAATTTTCAACTTCAAATGGCTAGTTTTCCCGAACTGTTTGTTGGATTTTTTTTTCAAAATAAATAGGGTTCAAGCTGTTCATGATACAAAGCAACAGTGCAAGTTTCATGAAAATCTAACTACAAATGCAGACTTTATTGCGTAAACAAGAAATGGAAATTTTCAAATTCAAATGGCTACTTTTCACCGTACTTTCGTTGGATATTTTTCAAAATCAATGGGTTCTAGCTGTTGATCATACAAAGCACCTACACAAGTTTCATGAAAATCTGACTACAAATGCAGACTTTATTGAGTAAACAAGAAATGGAAATTTGCAAATTCAAATGGCTACTTTTCCAACACTGTTTGTTAGATTTATTTCAAAATCAATAGCGTTTAAGTTGTTGATGATAGAAAGCAACTGTGCAAGTTTCATGAAAATCTGACTACAAATGCAAACTTTATTGCGTAAACAAAAAATGGATATTTTCAACTTCAAATGGCTACTTTTAACATACCCTTTCTTGGATATTTTTCAAAATCAATAGGATTTAAGCTGTTGATGATACAAAGCAACTGTGCAAGTTTAATGAAAATCTGACTATAAATGCAGACTTTATTGCGTAAACAAGAAATGGATATTTTCAAATTCAAATGTCTACTTTTACCATACTCTTTATTGGATTTTTTTCGAAATCAATAGGCTTTAAGCTGTTGATGATAGAAAGCAACTGTGCAAATTTCCTGAGAATCTAACCACAAATGACGACTTTCTTGCATAAAGAATTTATGTAAATTTGGAACTTCAAAAGGCTATTTTTCCAATACTGTATGTTGCATTTTTTTTCTTAATCGATAGCCTTAAAGCTGTCGATGATACAAAGCAACAGTGCAAGTTTCATGAAAATCTGACTACAAATGCAGACTTTATTGCGTAAACAAAAAGTGGAAATTTGGAACTTCAAATGGGTACTTTTCCTGTACTATTTGTATGTTTTTTTTTTTTAAATCAATAGTGTTCAAGCTGTTGATCATACAAAGGAACTATAGAAGTTTCATAAAAATCTGACCACAAATGCCGACTTTATTGCGTAAACAAGAAATGGAAATTTTCACCTTCAAATGGCTACTTTTCCAATACTGTATGTTGCAATATTTTTTCTTAATCAATAGCGTTCAAGCTGTGATGATACAAAGCAACTATACAAGTTTTATGAAAATCTGACTACAAATGCAGACTTAATTGCGTAAACAAGAAAAGGAAATCCTTCAAATGGCTACTTTTCTAAGACGGTTTGATACAAAGCAACTGTGCAAGTGTCATAAAAATCTGACTACAAATGGAGACTTTATTGCGTAAATACGAATTGGAAATTTGCAAGTTCAAATGACTACTTTTCCAGTAGTGTTTGTTAGATTTATTTAAAAATCAATAGTGTTCAAGCTGTTGATGATACAAAGCAACTGTGCAAGTTTCATGAAAATCTGATTACAAATGCAGACTTTATTGTGTAAAGAAAAAATGTAAATTTGCAAATTCAAATGGCTGCCCTCAAGTACTATCTGTTAGATTTATTTCAAAATCAATAGCTTTCAAGCTGTTTATGATACAAAGCAACTGTACAAATTTCATGAAAATCTGACCACAAATGCCGACTTTATTGCGTAAAAAAGTTATGTAAATTTGCTATTTCAAATGGCTACTTTTCCAGTACTGTCTTTTAGATTAATTTCAAAATTAATAGCGTTCAAGCTGTTGATGACACAAAGCAACTGTGTAAGGTTCATGCGAATCTGACTACAAATGCAGACTCTATTGCGTAAACAAGAAATGGATATTTTCATCTTCAAATGGCTACTTTTTCCGTACTGTTTGTTGGATTTTTCCAAATCAATATGATTCAAGCTGTTGATGATACAAAGCAACCGTTCAAGTTTCATAAAAATCTAACTACATATGCAGACTTTAGTGCATAAACAAGAAATGGATATTTGCAATATCAAATGGCTTCTTTTCCTCTACTGTTTGTTGGATGTTTTTCAAAATCAATAGCGTTTAAGCTGTTGATGATAGAAAGGAACTATGCAAGTTTCCTGAAAATCTGACCACTAATGCAGACATTATAGCCTAAACATGAAATGGAAATTTTCACTTTAAATGGCTACTTTTCCATTACTGTTTTTTATTTCTTTTTCAAAATCAATCAGGTTCAAGCTGTTGATCATACAAAGGAACTGTGGAAGTTTCATGAAAATCTGACCACAAATGCAGACTTTATTGTGTAAACAAGAAATGGAAATTTGCTAATTCAAATGGTTACTTTTCCCGTACTGTTTGTAGGAGATTTTCAAAATCAATAGGTTTCAAGCTGTTGATGATACAAAGCAACTATACAAGTTTCATGAAAATCTGACCACAAATGCAAACTTTATTGCGTAAACAAGAAACGGAAATTTTCAACTGGAAATTGCTACTTTTTTATATGCCCGTCGAATTCGGGACGTATTATGGGATCACCAATGGCGTGCGGGGGTCCAGGCGGCTTCCGACGGGCAGGCGGGCGGCGTCCAGTTCTTTGTCCGGAGCATAGCTTTGTCATCTCCAATCCGATTGACTTGACACTCTGCATTTGTGTTTGTTGTGATAATACGGTGCGAAAGAACCATAAATCTGCCTCATGCTGTCTTTGAGTTATTTCCCTTTGATCGTCATTTTTACAGCATTTTCTGCTTGTCCGGAATATAACTTTGCCATCTCTAGTCTGAACATCTTCAAATTTGGTGTGCATGATTGTTGAAAAATTACGGAGTGGAGTGCACAATAACCATAACTCTTCCTAGCACGAATTTTGAGTTTTTCCCTCTTTGATGTTCATTTTTATAGCATTTCTTGCTTGTCCGGAGCATAACTTTGTCATCTTAAGTAGGAATGACTTGCAATATGGAATGTTTATTTGTTGCAATATTTGGAAGTGCAGTGCGCAAGAATTGTAACCCTACCTCGTGCTGTCTTTGAGTTATTTCCCTTTGATCATCTTTTTTACTGCATTTAGTGCTTGTCCGGAATGTAACTTTGTCATCTCAAGTCAGAAAGACTTCAAACTTGGTATGCATGTTTGTTGCCATATTACGGAGTACAGTGCGCAAGAACAATAACTCTATCTAGCGTGGATTTTGAGTAATTCCACTTTCATCTTCATTTTTAAAGTCCAGTTTTTTTTCCGGAGCTTGACTTTGTCATCTCCAGTCCGATTGAGCTTGAAACTCTGCATTTGTGTTTGTTGCAATAATACGGAGTGCAGTGCGAAAGAACCATAACTCTACCTGATGCTGTCTTTGAGTTTTTTTCCCTTTGATCGTCATTTTTACAGCATTTTCTGCTTGTCCGGAATATAACTTTGCCATCTCTAGTCTGAACATCTTCAAAGTTGGTATGCATGATTGTTGAAAAATTACTGAGTGCAGTGCACAATAACCATAACTCTTTCTAGCACGAATTTCGAGTTATTCCCTCTTTGATGTTAATTTTTATAGCATTTCTTGCTTGTCCCGAGCATAACTTTGTCATCTTAAGTAGAAATGACGTGAAATATGGTATGTGTATTTGTTGTAATATTTGGAAGTGCAGTGCGCAAGAATTGTAACTTTACCTCGAGCTGTCTTTGAGTTATTTCCATTTGATCATCCAGTTCACTGCATTTAGTGCTTGTCCGGTATATAACTTTGTAATCTCAAGTCAGAACGACTTCCAACTTGGTATGCATTTTTTGTTGCAGTGTTACGGAGTACAGTGCACAAGAACAATAACTCTACCTAGCTCGGATTGTGAATAATTCCACTTTCATCTTCACTTTCACCTTAACTTTATCATCTGCAGTCCGATTGAACTTGAAACTCTGCATTTGTGTTTGTTGCAATAATACGGAGTGCAGTGCGAAAGAACCATAACTCTACCTGATGCTGTCTTTGAGTTTTTTCCCTTTGATCGTCATTTTTACAGCATTTTCTGCTTGTCCGGAATATAACTTTGCCATCTCTAGTCTAAACATCTTCAAATTTGGTATGCATGATTGTTGAAAAATTACGGAGTGCAGTCATAACACTTCCTAGGACGAATTTTGACTTATTCCCCCTTTGATCTTCATTTTTATAGCATTTCTTTTCTTGTCCGGAGAATAACTTTGTCATCTTAAGTAGAAATGACGTGAAATTGTAACCCAACCTCGTGCTGTCTTTGAGTTATTTCCCTTCCATCATCATTTTTACAGCATTTAGTGCTTGTCGGGAATATAACTTCAAATGGGTACTTTTCCTGTACTATTTGTGTGTGTGTGTTTTTTTTTTTTTTTTGTTTTAAAATCAATAGTGATCAAGCTGTTGATCATACAAAGGAACTGTAGAAGTTTCATAAAAATCTGACCACAAATGCCGACTTTATTGCGTAGAGAAGAAATGGAATTTTTCACCTTGATATGTCTACTTTTCTAATAATGTATGTTGCATTTTTTTTGTTTTAATCGATACCGTTAAAACTGTCGATGATACAAAGCAACTGTGGAACTTTCATGGAAATCTGACTACAAGTACAGACTTGATTGCGTAAACAAGAAATGGAAGTTTGCAATATCAAATAGCTACTTTTTCAATACTGTTTGTTAGATTTAATTCCAAATCAATAGAGTTCAAGCTGTTGATGATACAAAGCAACTGTGCAAGTTTCATGAAAATCTGACCACAAATGCAAACTTTATTGCGTAAACAAGAAACGGAAATTTTCAACTGGAAATTGCTACTTTTTTATATGCCCGTCGAATTCGGGACGTATTATGGGATCACCAATGGCGTGCGGGGGTCCAGGCGGCTTCCGACGGGCAGGCGGGCGGCGTCCAGTTCTTTGTCCGGAGCATAGCTTTGTCATCTCCAATCCGATTGACTTGACACTCTGCATTTGTGTTTGTTGTGATAATACGGTGCGAAAGAACCATAAATCTGCCTCATGCTGTCTTTGAGTTATTTCCCTTTGATCGTCATTTTTACAGCATTTTCTGCTTGTCCGGAATATAACTTTGCCATCTCTAGTCTGAACATCTTCAAATTTGGTGTGCATGATTGTTGAAAAATTACGGAGTGGAGTGCACAATAACCATAACTCTTCCTAGCACGAATTTTGAGTTTTTCCCTCTTTGATGTTCATTTTTATAGCATTTCTTGCTTGTCCGGAGCATAACTTTGTCATCTTAAGTAGGAATGACTTGCAATATGGAATGTTTATTTGTTGCAATATTTGGAAGTGCAGTGCGCAAGAATTGTAACCCTACCTCGTGCTGTCTTTGAGTTATTTCCCTTTGATCATCTTTTTTACTGCATTTAGTGCTTGTCCGGAATGTAACTTTGTCATCTCAAGTCAGAAAGACTTCAAACTTGGTATGCATGTTTGTTGCCATATTACGGAGTACAGTGCGCAAGAACAATAACTCTATCTAGCGTGGATTTTGAGTAATTCCACTTTCATCTTCATTTTTAAAGTCCAGTTTTTTTTCCGGAGCTTGACTTTGTCATCTCCAGTCCGATTGAGCTTGAAACTCTGCATTTGTGTTTGTTGCAATAATACGGAGTGCAGTGCGAAAGAACCATAACTCTACCTGATGCTGTCTTTGAGTTTTTTTCCCTTTGATCGTCATTTTTACAGCATTTTCTGCTTGTCCGGAATATAACTTTGCCATCTCTAGTCTGAACATCTTCAAAGTTGGTATGCATGATTGTTGAAAAATTACTGAGTGCAGTGCACAATAACCATAACTCTTTCTAGCACGAATTTCGAGTTATTCCCTCTTTGATGTTAATTTTTATAGCATTTCTTGCTTGTCCCGAGCATAACTTTGTCATCTTAAGTAGAAATGACGTGAAATATGGTATGTGTATTTGTTGTAATATTTGGAAGTGCAGTGCGCAAGAATTGTAACTTTACCTCGTGCTGTCTTTGAGTTATTTCCATTTGATCATCCAGTTCACTGCATTTAGTGCTTGTCCGGTATATAACTTTGTAATCTCAAGTCAGAACGACTTCCAACTTGGTATGCATTTTTTGTTGCAGTGTTACGGAGTACAGTGCACAAGAACAATAACTCTACCTAGCTCGGATTGTGAATAATTCCACTTTCATCTTCACTTTCACCTTAACTTTATCATCTGCAGTCCGATTGAACTTGAAACTCTGCATTTGTGTTTGTTGCAATAATACGGAGTGCAGTGCGAAAGAACCATAACTCTACCTGATGCTGTCTTTGAGTTTTTTCCCTTTGATCGTCATTTTTACAGCATTTTCTGCTTGTCCGGAATATAACTTTGCCATCTCTAGTCTAAACATCTTCAAATTTGGTATGCATGATTGTTGAAAAATTACGGAGTGCAGTCATAACACTTCCTAGGACGAATTTTGACTTATTCCCCCTTTGATCTTCATTTTTATAGCATTTCTTTTCTTGTCCGGAGAATAACTTTGTCATCTTAAGTAGAAATGACGTGAAATTGTAACCCAACCTCGTGCTGTCTTTGAGTTATTTCCCTTCCATCATCATTTTTACAGCATTTAGTGCTTGTCGGGAATATAACTTCAAATGGGTACTTTTCCTGTACTATTTGTGTGTGTGTGTTTTTTGTTTTTTTTTTTTTTTTTAAATCAATAGTGATCAAGCTGTTGATCATACAAAGGAACTGTAGAAGTTTCATAAAAATCTGACCACAAATGCCGACTTTATTGCGTAGAGAAGAAATGGAATTTTTCACCTTGATATGTCTACTTTTCTAATAATGTATGTTGCATTTTTTTTGTCTTAATCGATACCGTTAAAACTGTCGATGATACAAAGCAACTGTGGAACTTTCATGGAAATCTGACTACAAGTACAGACTTGATTGCGTAAACAAGAAATGGAAGTTTGCAATATCAAATAGCTACTTTTTCAATACTGTTTGTTAGATTTAATTCCAAATCAATAGAGTTCAAGCTGTTGATGATACAAAGCAACTGTGCAAGTTTCATGAAAATCTGACCAGAAAGGCAGACTTTATTGCGTAAACAAGAAATGGAAATTTTCAACGTCAAATGGCTACTTTTTTATATGCACGTCGAATTCGGGACGTATTATGGGATCACTGATGGCGTACGGACGTCCAGGCGCGCTTCCAGCGGACAGGCGGGCGGCGTCCAGTTCTTTGTCCGGAGGATAACTTTGTCATCTCCAGTCCGATTGACTTGAAACTTGGCATTTGTGTTTGTTGCAATAATACGGAGTACAGTGCGAAAGAACCATAACTCTACCTCGTGCAGGCTTTGAGTTATTTCCCTTTGCTCGTCATTATTACAGCATTTTCTGCTTGTCCGGAATTTAACTTTGTCATCTCTAGTCTGAACATCTTCAAATTTGGTATGCATGATTGTTGAAAAATTACTGAGTGTAATGCACAACCACCGTAACTCTTCCTGTCACGAATTTTGAGTTTTTCCCTCTTTGATGTTCATTTTGATAGCATTTCTTGCTTGTCCGAAGATTAACTTTGTCATCTTGAGTAGGAATGACTTGAAATATAGAATGCTTATTTGTTGCAATATTTGGAAGTGCAGTGTGCAAGAATTGTAACTCTACCTCGTGCTGTCTTTGAGTTATTTCCCTTTGATGGACATTTTTACAGCATTTAGTGCTTGTCCGGAATATAACTTTGTCATCTCAAGTCAGAACGACTTCAAATTTGGTATGCATGTTTGTTGCCATATTACGGAGTACAGTGCGCAAGAACAATAACTCTACCTAGCTCGGATTGTGAGTAATTCCACTTTCGTCTTCATTTTTACAATCCAGTTTTTTGACCAAAGCTTAACATTGTCATCTCGATTCCGATTGACTTGACACTTGGCATTTGTGTTTGTTGCAATAATACGGAGTGCAGTGCGAAAGAACTATAAATCCACCTCGTGCATTCCTTGAGTTATTTCCCTTTGATCGTCATTTTTACAGCATTTTCTGCTTCTCCGGAATATAACTTTGCCATCTCTAGTCTGAACATCTTCAAATTTGGAATGCATAATTGTTCAAAAATTACGGAGTGGAGTGCACAATAACCATAACTCTTCCTAGCCCGAATTTTGTGTTTTTCCCTCTTTGATGTTCATTTTTATAGCATTTCTTGCTTGTCCGGAGCATAACTTTGTCATCTTAAGTAGGAATGACTTGAAATATGGAATTCTTATTTGTTGCAATATTTGGAAGTGCAGTGCGCAAGAATTATAACTCTACCTCGTGCTGTCTTTGAGTCATTTCCCTTTGATCATTCTTTTTACTGCATTTAGTGCTTGTCCGGAGCATAACTTTGTCGTCTTAAGTAGGAATGATTTGAATTATGGTATGCTTATTTGTTGCAATATTTGGAAGTACAGTGCGCAAGAATTGTAACTCTACCTCCTGCTGCCTTTGAGTTATTTCCCTTTCATCCATCTTTTTACAGCATTTAGTGCTTGTCCGGAATATAACTTTGCCATCTTAAGTAGGAATGACCTGAAATATGGTATGCTTACTTGTTGCAATATTTGGAAGTGCAGTGTGGAAGAACTGTAACCCTACCTCGTGCTGTCTTTGAGTTATTTCCCTTTGATCGTCATTTTTACAGCATTTAGTGCTTGTCCGGAATATAACTTTGTCATCTCAAGTCAGAAAGACTTCAAACTTGGTATGCATATTTGTTGCCATATTACGGAGTACAGTGCGCAAGAACAATAACTCTACCTAGCGCAGATTTGGAGTAATTCCACTTTCATCTTCATTTTTACAATCCAGTTTTTTGTCCGGAGCTAAACTTTGTCATCTACAGTCCGATTGACTTGAAACTTGGCATTCATGTTTGTTGCAATAATACGGAGTGCAGTGCGAAAGAACTATAACTCTACCTCATGCTGTCTTTGAGTTATTTCCCTTTGATTGTCATTTTTACAGCATTTTCTGCTTGTCCGGAATATAACTTTGCCATCTCTAGTCTGAACATCTTCAAATTTGGTATGCGTGATTGTTGAAAAATTACTGAGCGCAGTGCACAATCACCATAACTCTTCCTAGCACGAATTATGAGTTATTCCCACTTTGATCTTCATTTTTATAGCATTTCATGCTTGTCCCGAGCATAACTTTGTCATCTTAAGTAGGAATGATTTGAAATATGGAATGCTAATTTGTTGCAATATTTGGAAGTACAGTACGCAAGAAATGTAACTCTACCTCCTGCTATCTTTCAGTTATTTCCCTTTGATGGACATTTTTACAGCATTTAGTGCTTGTCCGGAACATAACTTTGTCATCTCAAGTCAGAAAGACTTGAAACTTGGTATGCATGTTTGTTGCCATGTTACCCAGTACAGTGCGCAAGAACAATAACTCTACCTAGCTCGGATTGTGAGTAATTCGACTTCCATCTTCATTTTTACAGTCCAGTTCTTTGTCCGGAGCTTAACTTTGTCATCTCCAGTCCGATTGAACTTGAAACTCTGCATTTGTATTTGTTGCAATAATTCGGATTGCAGTGCAAAAGAACCATATCTCTACCTCATGCTGTCTTTGAGTTATTTTCCTTTGATCGTCATTTTTACAGAATTTATTGCTTGTCCGGAATATAACTTTGCTATCTCTAGTCTGAACATCTTCAAATTTGGTATGCATGATTGTTGAAAAATTATGGAGTGCAGTGAACAATAACCATAACTCTTCCTAGCACGAATTTTGAGTTATTCCCTCTTTGATCTTCCTTTTTATAGCATTTCTTGCTTCTTCGGAGCATAACTTTGCATCAGCTGTTTATCATACAGAGCAACTGTTAAAGTTTCATAAAAATCTGACCACAAATGCCAACTTTATTGCGTAAACAAGAAATGGAAATTTTCACCTTCAAATGGCTACTTCTCCAATACTGTATGTTGCAATTTTTTTCTTAATTGATAGCGTTCAACCTGTCGATGTAACAAAGCAACAGTCTGACTACAAATGCAGACTTTATTGAGTAAACAAGAATTGGAACTTTACAACTTCAAACGGGTACTTTTCCTCTACTATTTGTGTGTGTGTGTGTATGTGTGTTTTTTTTTTTTTTTTTTTTCTTTTTCTTTTTTTTTAATCAATAGTGTTCAAGCTGTTGATCATACAAAGGGACTGTAGAATTTTCATAAAAAAATCTGACCACAAATGCCGACTTTATTGCGTAAACAAGAAATGGAAGTTTGCAATATTAAATAGCTACTTTTCCAATATTTTTGTTAGATTTAATTCAAAATCAATAGGGTTCAAGCCGTTGAAGATACAAATCTACTATACAAAATTCATGAAAATCTGAATACAAATGCAGACTTTATTGCATTAACAAGAAATGGAAATTTGGAAGTTCAAATGGCTACTTTTCCTTGTACTGTTTGTTTGATTTTTTTTCTAAATCATTAGCGTTCAAGCTGTGATGATACAAAGGAACTATAAAAGTTTTATGAAAATCTGACTACAAGTGCAGACTTAATTGCGTAAACAAGAAAAGGAAATCCTTCAAATGTCTACTTTTCCAATACGATTTGTTGGATGTTTTTCAAAATCAATAGGGTTCAAGCTGTTGATGATACAAAGCAACTGTGGAAGTTACATAAAAATCTGACGACAAATGGAGACTTTATTGCGTAAACACGAAATGGAATTTTGCAACTTCAAATGGCTAATTATCCCGTACTGTTTGTTGGATTTTTGTTCAAAATCAATAGGGTTCAAGCTGGTGATCATGCAAAGAAACTGTACTAGTTTCATAAAAATCTGACTGCAAATGCAGATTTTTTTGCGTAAACAAGAAATGGAAATTTGCTATGTCAAATGCCTACTTTTCCAGTACTATTTTTTTTTTTTTTTTTTTTAATCAATAGAGTTCAGTCTATTGTTATTACAAAGCAACTGTAGAAGTTTCATGAAAATCAGACCACAAGTGCCGACTTTATAGCGTAAACAAGAAATGGACATTTGCAAATTCAAATGGCTACTTTTCCAGTACTGTTTGCCAGATTTATTTCAAAATTAATAGCGTTCAAGCTGTTGATGATACAAAGCAACTATGCAAGGTTCATGAAAATCTGACTACAAATGCAGACTTTATTGCGTAAACAAGAAATTTATATTTTCAACTTCAAATGGCTACTTTTTCCGTACTGTTTGTTGGATTTTTCCAAATCGATATGATTCAAGCTGTTGATGATACAAAGCAACCGTTCAAGATTCATAAAAATCTGACTACAAATGCAGACTTTATCGCATAAACAAGAAATGGACATTTGCAATATCAAATGGCTTCTTTTCCTGTACTGTTCGTTGGATGTTCTTCAAAATGAATAGCGTTTAAGCTGTTGATTATACAAAGCAACTATGCAAGTTTCCTGAAAATCTGACCACTAATGCAGACTTTATAGCCTAAACAAGAAATGGAAATTTTCACTTTCAAATGGCTACTTTTCCAATACTGTTTTTTATTTCTTTTTCAAAATCAATAAAGTTCAAGCTGTTGATCATACAAAGCAACTGTGGAAGTTTCATGAAAATGTGACCACAAATGCAGACTTTATTGTGTAAACAAGAAATGGAAATTTACTAATTCAAATGGCTACTTTTCCCGTACTGTTTGTAGGAGATTTTCAAAATCAATAGGTTTCAAGCTGTTGATGATACAAAGCAACTATACAAGTTTTATGAAAATCTGACCACAAATGCAGACTTTATTGCGTAAACAAGAAATGGAAATTTTCAATTTCAAATGGCTACTTTTTTATATGCCCGTCGAATTCGGGACGTATTATGGGATCACCGATGGGGTACGGCCGTCCAGGCGGGCTTCCGGCGGATAGGCGGGCGGCGTCCAGTTCTTTGTCCGGAGCATAACTTTGTCATCTCCAGTCCGATTGACTTGAAACTCTGCATTTGTGTTTGTTGTAATAATACGAAGTGCAGTGCGAAAGAACCATAACTCTACCTCATGCTGTCTTTCAGTTATTTCCCTTTCATCGTCAGTTTTGCAGCATTTTCTGCTTGTCCGGAATATAACTTTGCCATCTCTTGTCTGAACATCTTCAAATTTGGTATGCATGATTGTTGAAAAATTACGGAGTGGAGTGCACAATCACCATAACTCTTCCTAGCCCGAATTTTGAGTTATTCCCTCTTTGATGTTCATTTTTATAGCATTTCTTGCTTGTCCGGAGCATAACTTTGTCATCCTAAGTAGGAATGACTTGAAATATGGAATGCTAATTTGTTGCAATATTTGGAAGTACAGTGCGCAAGAATTGTAATCCTACCTCGTGCTGTCTTTGAGTTATTTCCCTTTGATCGACATTTTACAGCATTTAGTGCTTGTCCGGAATATAACTTTGTCATCTCAAGTCAGAAAGACTTCAAATTTGGTATGCATGTTTGTTGCCATATTACGGAGTACAGTGCGCAAGAACAATAACTCTACCTAGCTCGGATTGTGAGTAATTCCACTTTCATCTTCATTTTTACAATCCAGTTTTTTTGTCCAGAGCTTGACTTTGTCATCTCGAGTCCGATTGACTTGAAACTCTGCATTTGTGTTTGTTGCAATAATACGGAGTACAGTGCGAAAGAACTATTACTCTACCTCGTGCAGTCTTTGAGTTATTTCCCTTTGATCGTCATTTTTACAGCATTTAGTGCTTGTCCGGAATATAACTTTGCCATCTCTAGTCTGAACATCTTCAAATTCGGTATGCATGTTTGTTGAAAAATTACTGAGTGTAGTGCACAATCAACATAACTCTTCCTAGCACGAAGTTTGAATTATTCCCCCTTTGATCTTCATTTTTATTGCAGTTCTTGCTTGTCCGGAGCATAACTTTGTGATCTGAAAGTAGGAATGACTTGAAATATGGTATGCTTATTTGTTGCAATATTTGGAAGTGCAGTGCACAAGAATTGTAACTCTACCTCGTGCTGTCTTTGAGTTATTTCCCTTTGATCGACATTTTTACAGCATTTAGTGCTTTTCCAGAATATAACTTTGTCATCTCAAGTCAGAAAGACTTCAAACTTGGTATGCATGTTTGTTGCAATATTACGGAGTACAGTGCGCAAGAAGAATAACTCTACCTAGCGCGGATTTGGAGTTATACCACTTTGATCTACCTTTTTACACTATTTCTAGCTTGTCCGGAACGGAACTTTATCACCTCAAGTCAACTTACATGACACTTGGTAAACATGTTTGTTGCAGTTACGGAAAGTGCAGTGCACTGGAGCCGTAACCTTACCTAATGCCCTTTTGGAATTATTCCCTATTCATTATTTTTTTTTACACCTTTTCATGCTTCTCTACAATATAACTTTGTCCTTTCATGTTGGAATGACCTGAAACTTTATATGCATGTTTCCTTAACATTAGAGAAGACATTCATGCCTATTTCAATCACTTAAATGATTTCTGCTGCACTACTATTTTCCTCTACCTGCCCTTTACGATTATTATCCCCCTCGACAACTCGCGGTGGGACGGGCGTATCTTGTGACAATTTGCCGCTCTTGTCCCGTACTGTTATTTGGGTTTTTTTTTCAAAATCAATAGGGTTCAAGCTGTTGATCATACAGATCAACTGTTAAAGTTTCATAAAAATCTGAATACAAATGCAGACTTTATTGCGTTAACAAGAAATGGAAATTTTCACCTTCAAATAGCTACTTTTCCAATACTGCATGTTGCAATTTTTTTCTTAATCGATAGCGTTCTACCTCTCGATGATACAAAGCAACAGTGCAAGTTTCATGAAAATCTGACTACAAATGCAGACTTTATTGCGTAAACAAGAAATGGAAGTTTGCAACATTAAATAGCTACTTTTCCATTATTGTTTGTTAGATTTAATTCAAAATCAATAGGATTCAAGCCATTGATGATACAAAGCACCTACGCAATTTTCATGAAAATCTGACCACAAACGCAGAATAAATTGCATAAACAATAAATGGAAATTTTCAACTTCAAATGTCTAGTTTTCCCGTACTGTTTGTTGGATTTTTTTCAAAATGAATAGGGTTCTAGGTGTTGATGATACAAAGCAACTATACAAGATTCATGAAAATCTGACTACAAATGCACATTATATTGCGCAAACAAGAAATGGAAATTTTCAACTTCAAACAGGTACTTTTCCCATACTAATTATGGGATTTTTTTGTCACAATCAATAGGGTTCAAGCTGTTGATGATACAAAGCAGCTATGCAAGTTTTATGAAAATCTGAATACAAATACAGACTGTATTGCATAAACAAAAAATGGAAATTTACTAATTCAAATGGCTACTTTTTCCTGTACTGTTTGTTGGATTTTTTTTCAAAATCAATAGGGTTCAAGCTGTTGATGATACAAATCAACTATACAAAATTCATGAAAATCTGAATACAAATGCAGACTTTATTGTGTTAACAAGAAATCGAAATTTGGAACTTCAAATGGCAACTTTTCCTGTACTGTTTGATGGATTTTTTTTTTTTTTTTCTAAATCAATAGCGTTCAAGCTGTAATGATACAAAGCAACTAGACAAGTTTTATGAAAATCTGACTACAAGTGCAGACTTAATTGCGTAAACAAGAAAAGGAAATCCTTCAAATGGCTAATTTTCCAATACGGTTTGTTGGATGTTTTTCAAAATCAATAGGGTTCAAGCTGTTGATGATACAAAGCAACTGTGGAAATTACATAAAAATCTGACGACAAATGGAGACTTTATTGAGTAAATATGAAATGGAAATTTGCAACTTCAAATGGCTAATTATCCCGTACTTTTTCTTGGATTTTTCAACATCAATAGGGTTTAAGCTGGTGATCATACAAAGCAACTGCACAACTTTCATGAAAATCTGACTACAAATGCAGATTATATTGCGTAAACAAGAAATGGAAATTTGCAAATTCAAATGGCTACTTTTCCAGTCCTGTTTGTTAGATTTATTTCAAAATCAATAGCGTTCAAGCTGTTGATGATAGAAAGCAACGGTGCAAGTTTCACGAAAATTTGACAACAAATACCGACTTTATTGCGTAAACAAGAAATGTAAATTTGCAAATTCAAATGGATGCTTTTCCAGTACTCTCTGTTAGATTAATATCAAAATTAATAGCGTTCAAGCTGGTGATGACACATAGCAACTGTGCAAGGTTCATGAAAATCTGACTACAAATGCAGACTTTATTGCGTAAACAAGAAATTCATATTTTCAACTTCAAATGGCTACTTTTTCCGTACTGTTTGTTGGATTTTTCCAAATCGATAGGATTCAAGCTGTTGATGATACAAAGCAACCGTTCAAGATTCATAAAAATCTGACTACAAATGCAGACTTTATTGCATAAACAAGAAATGGACATTTGCAATATCAAATGGCTTCTTTTCCTGTACTGTTCGTTGGATGTTCTTCAAAATGAATAGCGTTTAAGCTGTTGATTATACAAAGCAACTATGCAAGTTTCCTGAAAATCTGACCACTAATGCAGACTTTATAGCCTAAACAAGAAATGGAAATTTTCACTTTCAAATGGCTACTTTTCCAATACTGTTTTTTATTTCTTTTTCAAAATCAATAACGTTCAAGCTGTTGATCATACAAAGCAACTATGCAAGTTTCATGAAAATGTGACCACAAATGCAGACTTTATTGTGTAAACAAGAAATGGAAATTTTCAACTTCAAATGGTTACTTCTTTATATGCCCGTCGAATTCGGTATGTATTTTGGGATCACCGATGGCGTACGGCCGTTCAGGTGGGCTTCCGTCGGGCAGGCGGGCGTCGTCCAGTTCTTTGTACGGAGCATAACTTTGTCATCTCCAATCCGATTGATTGGAAAGTCTGCATTTGTGTTTGTTGCAATAATACGGAGTGCAGTGCGAAAGAACCATAACTCTACCTCATGCTGTCTTTCAGTTATTTCCCTTTGATCGTCATTTTTACAGCATTTTCTGCTTGTCCGGAATATAACTTTGCCATCTCTTGTCTGAACATCTTCAAATTTGGTATGCATGATTGTTGAAAAATTACTGAGTGTAGTGCACAATCACCATAACTCTTCCTAGCCCGAATTTTGAGTTATTCCCTCATTGATGTTCATTTTTATAGCATTTCTTGCTTGTCCGAAGATTAACTTTGTCATCTTAAGTAGGAATGACTTGAAATATAGAATGCTTATCTGTTGCAATATTTGGAAGTACAATGCGCAAGAATTGTAACCCTACCTCGTGCTGTCTTTGAGTTATTTCCCTTTGATGGACCTTTTTACAGCATTTAGTGCTTGTCCGGAATATAACTTTGTCATCTCAAGTCAGAAAGACTGCAGACTTTATTGCATAAACAAGAAATGGATATTTTCAACTTCAAATGGCTACTTTTTCCGTACTGTTTGTTGGATTTTTCCAAATCGATAGGATTCAAGCTGTTGATGATGCAAAGCAACCATTCAAGTTTCATAAAAATCTGACTTCAAATGCAGACGTTCTTGCATAAACAAGAAATGAACATTTGCAATATCAAATGGCTTCTTTTCCTGTACTGTTCGTTGGATATTTTTCAAAATGAATAGCGTTTAAGCTGTTGATGATACAAAGCAACTATGCAAGTTTCCTGAAAATCTGACCACTAATGCAGACTTTACAGCCTAAACATGAAATGGAAATTTTCACTTTCAAATGGCTACTTTTTCAATACTGTTTTTTATTTCTTTTTCAAAATCAATAAGGTTCAAGCTGTTGATCATAAAAAGCAACTGTGGAAGTTTCATGAAAATCTGACCACAAATGCAGACTTTATTGTGTAAACAAGAAATGGAAATTTACTAATTCAAATGGTTACTTTTCCCGTACTGTTTGTAGGAGATTTTCAAAATCAATAGGTTTCAAACTGTTGATGATACAATGCAACTATAAAAGTTTCATGAAAATCTGACCACAAATGCAGACTTTATTGCGTAAACAAGAAATGGAAATTTTCAACTGGACGCCGCCCGCCTGCCCGACGGAAGCCCACCATAACTCTACCTCATGCTGTCTTTGAGTTATTTCCCTTCGATCGTCATTTTTGCAGCATTTTCTGCTTTTCCGGAATATAACTTTGCCATCTCTTGTCTGAACATCTTCAAATTTGGTATGCATGATTGTTGAAAAATTACTGAGTGCAGTGCACAATAACCATAACTCTTCCTAGCACGAATTTTGATTTATTCCCTCTTTGATCTTCATTTTTATAGCATTTCTTGCTTGTCCGAAGATTAACTTTGTCATCTTAAGTAGGAATGACTTGAAATATAGAATGCTTATCTGTTGCAATATTTGGAAGTACAGTGCGCAAGAATTGTAATCCTACCTCATGCTGCCTTTGAGTTATTTCCCTTTGATGGACCTTTTTACAGCATTTAGTGCTTTTCCAGAATATAACTTTGTCATCTCAAGTCAGAAAGACTTCAAATTTGGTATGCATGTTTGTTGCCATATTACGGAGTACAGTGCGCAAGAACAATAACTCTACCTAGCTCGGATTGTGAGTAATTCCACTTTCATCTTCATTTTTACAATCCAGTTTTTTGTCCAGAGCTTAACTTTGTCATCTCGAGTCCGATTGACTTGAAACTTGGTATTTGTGTTTGTTGCAATAATACGGAGTACAGTGCGAAAGAACTATAACTCTACCTCGTGCTGTCTTTGAGTTATTTCCCTTTGCTTGTCATTATTACAGCCTTTTCTGCTTGTCCGGAATATAACTTTGTCATCTCTAGTCTGAACATCTTCAAATTTGGTATGCATGATTGTTGAAAAATTACTGAGTGGAGTGCACAATAACCATAACTCTTCCTAGCACGAATTTTGATTTATTCCCTCTTTGATCTTCATTTTTATAGCATTTCTTGCTTGTCCGGAGCATAACTTTGTCATCTTAAGTAGGAATGACTTGACATATAGAATGCTTATTTGTTGCAATATCTGGAAGTGCAGTGCGCAAGAATTGTAACTCTACCTCGTGCTGTCTTTGAGTTATTTCCCTTTGATCGACATTTTTACAGCATTTAGTGCTTGTCCGGAATATAACTTTGTCATCTCAGATCAGAACGATTTCAAATTTGGTATGCATGTTTGTTGCCATATAACAGAGTACAGTGCGCAAGAACAATAACTCTACCTAGCTCGGATTGTGAGTAATTCCACTTTCATCTTCATTTTTACAATCCAGTTTTTTGTCCAGAGCTTTACTTTGTCATCTCGAGTCCGATTGACTTGAAACTTGGCATTTGTGTTTGTTGCAATAATACGGAGTACAGTGCGAAAGAACTATAACTCTACCTCGTGCAGTATTTGAGTTATTTCCCTTTGATCGTCACTTTTACAGCATTTAGTGCTTGTCCGGAATATAACTTTGCCATCTCTAGTCTGAACATCTTCAAATTTGGTATGCATGATTGTTGAAAAATTACGGAGTGCAGTGAACAATAACCATATCTCTTCCTAGCACGAATTTTTAATTATTCCCCTTTGATCTTCATTTTTATAGCATTTCCTGCTTGTCCGGAGCATAACTTTGTCATCTTAAAGTAGGAATGACTTGAAATATGAAGTTGCAAATTTCCATTTCCTGTTTACGAAATAAAATATGCATTTGTGGTCAGATTTCCATGAAACCTGCACGATTGCTTACTATCATCAACAGCTTAAACCCTATTGTTTTGTAAAAATCCAACAACCAGACGTTGAAAAGTAGCCATTTGAAGTTGAAAATTTCCATTTTTTTTTTTTTTTCGCGATAAAGTCTGCAATTTTGTATTCAGATTTTCATTAAATTTGTACAGTAGCTTTATATCAACAGCTTGAACCGTATTGATTTTGAAAAAATCCAACAAACAGTATGGGAAAAGTAGGCATTTCAAGTTGCAAATTTCCAGTTCTTCTTGTCGCCATAAAGTCTGCATTTGTAGAAAATTTGTTGAAAATTTCCATTTCTTGTTTACACATTTAAATCTGCATATGTGGTCAGATTTATATGAAAGTTGCGTAGTTTCTTTGTAATAAACCCAGCTCTAACCCTATTGATTTTGAAAAACATCCAACAAACAGTACGGGAAAAGTAACAATTTCAATTTCTTGTTTAGGCGAAAAAGTCTGCATTTGTGGTCAGATTTTCATGAAACTTGTACAGTTGCTTCTTGAACCCTATTGATTTTGAAAAATTCAACAAATAGTATGGGAAAAGTAGCCATTTCAAGTAGAAAATTTCCTATTATTTTTTACGCAATGATATCTGCATTTTTGGTTAGATTTTCATGGAACTTGTAAAAGTTTCATTGTATCATCAACAGCTTGAATCCTATTGATTTTGAAAAAAATCAAACAGTTTGGCAAAAGTAGCCATTTGAAGTTGCAAATTTCGATTTTTCGCTTATGCATTGAAATGTGCATTTGAGGTCAGATTTTCATGCTTTGCATCATGAACAGGTTGAATCCTGTTGATTTTGAAAATAATCCTACAAACAGTAATTTAAAAGTAGCCATCTTAAGTTGAAAATTTCCATTTCTTGTTTACGCCATTAAGTCTGCATTTGTGGTAACACCTTCATAAACATTGTACAGTTGCTTTGTATCATCAACAGCTTGAATCCTATTGATTTTGAAAAAATCCTACAAGCAGTGTTGGAAAAATAGCCGTTTGAAATTGAAAATTTCTATTTTTGTTTATGCAATAAAATCTGTATTTGTGGTCCGATTTTTATGAAACTTGATCAGTTGCTTTGTATCATCAACGGCTTGAAAGCTCTTGATTTAAAAAAAATCAATCAACCTTTATGGGAAAAGTAGCCATTTCAATTTGCAAATTTCCATTTCTTCTTTAAGCAATAACGTCTAGATTTGTTCTCGGATTAGCATGAAAATTGCAGTTTGTTTATCTCATCAAAGCTTGAATTCTATTGATTTTGAAAAAGATCCAACAAACAGTACGGGAAAAAGTAGCCATTTGAAGTTGCAAATTTCCATTCCTTGTTTCCGTAATAAAGTCTGCATTTGTGGTCAGATTTTTATAAAACTTGCACAGTTGCTTTCTATCATCAACAGGTTGAACTGTATTGATTTTGAAAAATCCAAGAAACAGTACGGGAAAAGTAGCCATTTGAAGTTGCAAATGTCCATTTCTTGTTTACGCAATAAAGTCTGCATCTGTGGTCAGATTTTCATGAAACTTCTACAGTTGCTTTGTATTATCACCAGCTTAAACTCTCTTGACTTTCAAAAAAATCCAACAGAACAGTACAGGCAGAGTAGCCATTTGAAATTGAAAATTTCCTTTTCTTGTTTACACGATAAAGTCTGCATTTGGCATCGGATTTTACAGTTGCTTTGTATCATCAACAGCTTGAACTCTACTGATTTCAAAAAAAAAAAAAAAAAAAAAAAAATCTGACAGTAAGTATGGGAAAAGTAGTCATCTAAATTTAAAAATATTCATTTCTTGTTTAGGTTATGAAGTCCATATTTTTTCATTCAATTCTTCCGAAACTTGCACAGATTGTTTGGTTCATCAAGGGATTTAACTCTGTTTAAAGTGAAGAAAATCTAGAAATCAGTTTAGGAAAAGCAGCCATTTGTTGACTTGGTATTGTTTACTAAACAAAGTCCACATTATTAGTCACACTTTTTTGAAATTTGCTAGGATTGTTAAATACAATGCATATGGAAACCCTATCTGGTTTTGAGAAATTGTACTTCAATTTTTTTTACTATTTGTTCAATTCACCATGTCTTCTTTATGCTGTCTTAGTGGGTTCAAGCCCATTTCTTATTTTTGTTTTTCCTTTTTCATGAATTCATAATGTATGCGAGCAAAAAAGCAAAATCTCTGCTATTTGAGCGATTTCAGGCCCTCAAGGGCCTCTAGTTTTTTTTTTTTTAGACTTGTTTAAATATGACGTCCATTGACCGCCACTTACCAAAAAAATATTGTATTCATTCCATATTATTTTATTCTCAATTGTATAACCATTACCCATGTTTACAAATGGGGAATAATTTTTTTTTTTCAAAATGACACTTGGAGTTTGATCTCTTTTATTCATTTATGTATAATTTATATGTTAGTACTAAAATAAATGAGAAAGTATGGGATGATATAAAGGAATATTTTATTCAGGAGAAAAAGGCAGAACGCCTATCATACCACATATAGTCATCGAATATATATACAATCAACATTGACAGTCAATGGATCATTTGGATGAAATTTAAGGGAGCTAACGTCTCTAGTACTCTGTAAAGTGCATATAAAAGTTATCCTTTTTGTATATATTTATTTTTTTTAATAAAAAAAACTAGATTTCAGATCAGCCATATCTTCTTGATCTGAATCTATGTTATTTCTTAAGTTTTCTAATCTATATCTTTTTACTGTGACAAAACACTTGAATCATCATTTATGAAATGCGTATTCAATTTTGCTTTAACTTTAAAGGAAAAAAAATATACATGTAATACACTTTGACCTATTTTTCAGTGTTTTTAGTTCGTTTTCGCTGCCAAGTTACTGTATAAACTTTATCTATTTCAAAGACTGTAAATACAACCCATTTTATCTAGAAATGATTTTAAGCCTACAGGTTTGACTTAACAAGAGGATGACACAGACCCTAGATCAGAGAGTATCAGCCACAGAAGCCATTGATTTCACCTATGGCACTGAATGAGTTGAGGTTTATTTATAAAATCACAGCACAGAATTTTTTTTACCTATTGGAACTATTGACCTATTGAGTAATTGAATAATTAATTTTGAGTTTTTGAGAGGAGAATAAAAAAAATGCAACATCCTTTATAGATAAATATTGATAAATTTCTAATAGTCTGTTTGTTTTCATTTTTCATCAATTCAATGAAATTAGCCATACTTGGCTTCTCTCCCAGTAGTATTTCATAACAAATATATTTTCTAATATTTAAGAACATTGGCCATTCCAGAAAAAAGTGCATTTCATCTTCTTACGTATTGCATGGTTTTCATTTCCTTTCCTGGAATGGGATTTTTCCTGATTTATGCCATCTTCATGCTTCTATTTCTAGTGTATGTGATCAAAGATGGAAACGACTAAGGGCTGTTCTAAATTTTTCAATAAAAAAAATATATTTAAATACTATTTAAATGTATATCAACACCTTGACTTAACTGTACATTGTAAAAGCCAGTACTTTCTAAAATACCTTTAAATAACAAATTTTGTCCAAGATATCTTATCAGGAAAGACTTCTAAATCATTTAACATAAGATAATACCCATGCTTGATTGGTTTTTGGTCAGGAATTCTTATAACTTTTAACCAATATTTATAAACTCTTGACAATCGTTTTATTTTCAAAGAGAATCTCCTAAATTCACCATAAATGAAACTGTTTTGTGTTTGGCGCGGAAATCCTAATATCTGTTTACAAAATTGCAAATGAATATTTTCCAACTTGTTTACTTTATTCATACCCACACCTCACATCCATAATCCATCCATAAGAACAGGTTCAATAAGTTTATCAAATAAATCTAATTTGTGGGATATTGACATATTGGAAAATCTAATTAGGTAATATTTGAGCCTACCGATAGCTTTCAATACTTGGCCATGTAATTCTGAATGATACCTCTACTGTGATATGCAAATTTGACTACGAATGCAGACTTTACTGCGTAAACAAAAAATGGAAATTTGCACATTCAAATGGCTACTTTTCCCATACTGTATGTTGGATTTTTTCAAAATCAAAATGAGATCAACTCACTGTGCAAGTTTCATGAAAATCCGACAACAAATGCAGATTTTATCGCGTAAACAAAAACAATTACTAACAGACGGACGGACAACGGACGGACGGACAACGGAAACCATTCCATGACATAAAACTAGCGAGAGGGAATTAGACCAGAAAAAAAATTTGTTGACAAGATGGCCGAAAGAAGGTTTAGTAATGATATCGAAATGAAAATGGAAGAAAAACATGATGGATCTAGAACCTTTACTTGACTTTTCTGTTCCCACGAACAATCGATATGAGAGGCGGGAAAAGAACAAAGAAGATGACAGATGGAAAACACAGGTACGAAATCGAAAGAAGGGGGGGACAGTCCGTAATGAGAACAATGAAGAATTTACCTAGATGAGTCTGTACTCTGTAGGCATACAGAATCACTCATAGCAGGATAGTCAAACATCTGTTATTGTTGATATTGGAAAAACCCAGAGGTCATGTGACATAAAGTCATCACTACTGGAAACTAGCTCAAATAAAAACGACAGTGCTCACTTACCTTATGGACACTCAGCTCCGAAAGAGAGAGAATATGAGAACTAGGTTAAAATCCAGATCTAGAAGCCACACAAAATTCCCGAAAATTAATTCTATGATGAATAAACACAATATTCCGAACACTCAAAATCGACAAGGTTCACCACAATGAGGAAACACGTGCAAATCAAAACGAGGCAAATCATACGTCGGTAGAAGGTATTTCCACTACGTCGTCAGAAGGTGTGTCGCGATTTAGCCAATCAGGAACCATAGATAAAGACAAAGGTGAAAACAGGCAAAATGTAAATAGGACAGATCTGTGAGGAGAATTAGTGATATAATTGTGTGTACAGGGTTCGATTTGCAAGAGATACTTGAATTATTAAGCTAGACTTACCTTCGTAGAAGTAATGCGAAGGTTGATCATAATTTCATCCGACATAAAACTCCCTTATGGGCCCCACAGATTATGACGCAGCGTCAGCAATCCAGGTGGTCATATTTTAGAGTACTTATGGCACAGTAGTTGCATAATTTTGTAAGGAATTGTTGGAAGGGTGGTTGAGTGTGGGCGTGTGAGCCCTAAGTGAGTTTTGTGTCGGATGAAATTATGATCACTCTTCGCCTTACTTCTACGAAGGTAAGTCTAGCTTAATCATTCAACACATAAACTCCCTTATGGGCCCCACAGATTCTTTGGAGTTGATTACTTACAAAATGGGCTGGTTAAGCATAGAGAGAGGTGCTGACTTTCATTGACAGCAATTTTGGAATTCTGCTATTCCAAAAGGAATTTGCGTGTCATATCTGCTCTGCTGTGAAGTATAGTATTAAACAGGCGTGTTAGCATTACTCCGGTCAGCTGATAATATGACCTCTCTCAAACGCCCTCCCTCACGATGAATTTGTAACAAGGACGCCGATCTAATCCTATGTGGCTTGGAATTTTCACAGTTTTAATAAGCAATGTATTACTATTTACAAGTATTTGTACTTTACCGTTATAATGATGATTGTAACAATACGAGATTTATCATTTCCTCATACCGATGTACAGTCGGGTTTCTATAGGATACGTCCATATTGCAGTGAACTAGGCAGAGAAAGAGTTTCTTCATTGAGTACATCTTACAAAACCGGCTGATAATTTGTTTCGTGTATGTTAACATTCTTGTTTATCCATGTGCTGATTAGCCTGATATTCAACGATTGTTTTTGCTTGAATTTTGGTAATGGCCGTTTTTTTTTAAAGAACCAATAATCCATTATAAAGTTAATAATATTTTGCTCGCAGATTTCTGTACATTTGACTACACCATGTGAATAGAAATGCATCACAAGTCGCTGCTTCTGGTTTAGAATATTTAGAACCATATGAAAGAAGTTTGGCATTCAAACGCGATGCAACCAGTTCTGTGTGCATATCTGGCCGTAATTACTTTCGTGATGCATAAAAACATTTGCATCTAATGGTCCTCCTAGAATATTATTTCCACTCCTACAGAGTTTTTTATGCCTGTTTATTTCTCACTTTGGCTTTAAATACGATATTCCGATATGTGTATATGCACGGAATCATACTGTCTCTTCCCACCATGATTATTCATTCATAAACAACTTGTATCGTTCGTATGTAGTCGTATGTAGACTTTTCTCATGTTCCTATTGAAGACGTGATCCTAGATTTCAAAATCTTCTCTTATATTAATTTCTTTGAATTTTGATTTTCCTTTGATCAAAATCGCCTTGTTTCCAGTATTATTTAATCACATGTCCCATACATTTAAGTGCAGTAGCGGTATGGATTGTAATACTAATATGTGCTGGATTTAGCTTTACTTTCTTGTACCTTTGTTGTCAAGTCAACATTCCGATTGTACTCTAGGACAGGAGGTACGTTCAATTAACTGTCAGAAATGCTATGATATGGCTATAATCGGCATGTTTCACTCCCGCTGGCTTAAAACAGTGTTGGATATCGCACATCGGCTTGATCAACGATTAATTTCCTGGATTTACGGAAACGTACTGTTCTCCGTATGTTCAAGTCATAAAACTGTAATATTCCCGCATGTTTCTTATATTATTAGTAGTCGTGGATTCTTAGCTAAGAACAGACCTTGAACCATCATCTTACCTGGCAAGAGCTCAGTTTTTGTTTTTTTTTTTGTTACACCCAAAGCTCCACTGGATGCACTGTTCCTTTTACATAACGTAAGCAAGTCGGATGGCTATTACCAATGGAATTCACGCTCGCATGACTGAGTAACCCTAGATAAACGAGTTCATACAAGTTTCAGTGATTCAGATTCCAAGGCTGCATGAAGAGCCCATAACTAATGCCGTTTAATTAGTATTTATGTCCTCTGAAGTGATTCTGAAATATTTACAAACTGGTCCTCATATCTCGATCGAG
This sequence comes from Hippopus hippopus, assembly GCA_946811185.2. Taxonomy (NCBI): domain Eukaryota; kingdom Metazoa; phylum Mollusca; class Bivalvia; order Cardiida; family Cardiidae; genus Hippopus; species Hippopus hippopus. The sequence goes on along the minus strand of OX328102.1, from coordinate 51,351,702 downwards.
TAATTAATAATCACCTGAAAGGTCAACAGATGCTAACCAGTAATCCTTCCTCGATACAGTAAGTGGTGAGTGCAGTGATTTTGTCTTGAAATGACTTTCGTCAACGTCAAGCGAGTTAAAGAATTTCAGATGTCAATCAAATAAGTCTTATTCTATTTTCCATAATTCACCGAGCTGAAATATTTGATATGCATGCATTGTTGGTATCTATGAGACACAAATGATTTAAAATGGAAAACAAAGTTAAAAATAGATCTATATGAAATATTAATAAAATGACAATACGTTTACTTGAATATCTAACTTTGTTCAATAACCTATGCACATCCAAAAAATGGCACTTGTCATCAATGTTTGAGTTTGACGTTAATCATAACACTTGGTGCATGGAGAATATGCTGAATGTGTAGATATAGATCAGACTACAAATTACATGCAGTGAAGTCTTGGTATTTACAAAATGCACATTGACGTGTAGCTGTTACTGTCTTCCTCACTAAGAGTAGATTTCAATTATGAAATAAGTCTAAATTCTGTACTGGTGAAAGTTCAGCTCAATATAGGCAACTTGTAATTTTTTTTCTTTTGAATTAGCCGTTTTAGCCATTTACCACAAAAGTTGGTAGTGGATCCACAGTATTACCCACACACACATCTTAGGTTTGAGTTTGTCAACAACGCTTTAAGCTTTGACAAACTGGAACTTAATATGTTCGTAGCAGGAGAGTTAGAAATAATTTCAAAGAAACATATTAGTTCTGCAGAGAGGTCGGGTCGGTTAGAGTTTCTAAAGAGGTTGATGTACCTGAATAACGCTTATGAATTTCCTATTTTGAAGTCCTTGTATGCTGCAGTTTTGCGGGAGATAGAGTTAGGTTATAGACGTTGGGGTGATGATTTTACCTACATTGAAAATACTGTTTTAGCTTCAAGTTCACGTAAATTCCGACCTTCAACAGATTTTTCTCAAGGTAGTTCTAGCGTGCCAAAAGCAGAAAATAAGCTTTGGTTTTGTGCCAATAAATGCTCTTTTAAGGAATCACATACGGTTCAAATTAATGGGAGAGTACGATTTGCAAAGCATGTCTGTGCTTCTTGCTGGCAAAAAGACAAAAAAGAGCTCAATCACCCAGAATGTTCAACGGCTTGTCCTCATTCATCTGCATGACTTTGTCTACCTAAAAAGCACAATCTGAAAAAGTATAATGATGCTGCTGATATGATTTTGCCGTCTTTTTGGCTAAAGAAAAATCTGCATGATTCTTTGGATAAACATGAACAAAATTGCACATTATGTAAATCTGTAAAACCTATTATTTCAGTATCATCTTCCAATAAACTTCGCATCCATAATTTATGTAGAGCATCTGGGAAACCTAATTTTCAAGGTTGCAAAATTCCTGTGAACACCAAATTCAATATAGAATTCATGAAAAGAATGCTGCATGATTACCATGATTTAAGGGTCTGTCAATTCTTAAAATATGGCTTTCCGATTGGTTTCACAGGAATTAGATCATCTGATAAGCTCAGTGTTGATACTAGTCCAATAACTAAACCCAAAATGCCAAAAAATCATAAAGGTGCACTGGATTACCCAGAAGATATTCACAATTATCTTCTCAAAGAAGCTAGCTTTGGAGCTATTATGGGACCTTTTTCTCATAATCCCTTCTCTGACATAATAATTCTTTCACCCCTTAATTCAGTTCCAAAGTCTACTCCCTCTGAGAGGAGGGTGATTTTAGATTTAAGTTTTTCAAAAAATGGTTCTAGTATCAATAGTCATATTTCAAGTGATATCTATCTGAATGAATTTATTGATTTCAGCCTACCTAAAATTGATGATTTTGTTGCCTTAATAAAATGTAAAGGAAAGGGTGCTTTAATGTACAAGCTGGATTTGAAAAGAGCTTACAGACAAATTAGCATTTGTCCGTTGGATTATAACTTAGTATCTTTTCAATGGAAAGGTCATATTTTCTGTGATACCGTCTTACCAATGGGTCTTCGTTCTTCAGCTTATATCTGTCAGCGGGTTACTAATGCCTTTAGTTGCATGTTGTTGAAGATTGGCCTTGTAGTGCTTAACTATTTAGATGATTTTGATGGGGTGGAGAAAAAAGAGATTGCTCCCTTTGCTTTTAATGTGGCTAGACAAATTTTTCTTAAGAGCGGTTTAGAGGAAGCAATGGACAAAGCGCGTGAGCCATCAGAAGTAATGATATTCTTAGGTATTCTGTTCAATACCAAAAATATGACCATGTCCGTTCCACCAGACAAACATATCTCGTTTAACCAAACACATTGAAAGATTTCCGGTACTAGTGTCTTCGAAATTCACCATTATTCATGTTGGAACTAATGATGTAAACTCATTGTCAGTTCAGGAAATTCTTAGTGCCTTTTATAACCTAGTAACAGTGATAAATAAGATTTCAAACACTAATATTATTTTGTCTAGTATTCTTCCTCGTCCTTTGGATTATGAAAAAACTGGGGACAAGACAAAGCTTATAAATTTGAAATTAAAAAGGTTATGTCCGTTAAGAAAGATTCAGTTCCTGCATTCGTTCAGACCTTTCTTTAAGTTTGGTAGACCTGTCAGGGAGATGTTTGCCATACAGGATGGTGGCCTACATCTCAATTCTGAGGGCACCTGGAGACTGAAACTTTTTTTAATAAATGCAGTTGCACACATGCTACAGTAGGCTGTACGCATACATTTTCGTCTTTGGGATATGATTTTTTTTAAGTATATGGATTTCTTGCTATAATTTTGCATAGTTGGCTGATGATGGTAATTTCAGCTTTCTTTATGTTTGAATGGGGAGGGGCCCCTTTTAATGAAGGTATCTTACTTCATTGAGGGTTTATTCCTCTGGGTAGTAGTAGTATTTGATATTACCTAGGAACGGGTTGGTATGGGTTTCAATTAAAGTTGAAATTTCAAGCCTTTCAATAGGCCACAAATTTTTATGTATTTTTCTTTTTTCCTCTCGAGTGATTGGGTCCCTTTTAATGAAGGTATCTTACTTCATTGAGGGTTTATTCCTTGTGGTAGTAGTAAGTGATACTACCCAAAATGGGTAGGTTGGGTTAGGGACTATAAGTTGAAATTTCCATTTGATTTGTTGGCTTCTATTTTTATATGTATTATTATAATTTGGCATATATATTGGAGGCTATCATTTGGCGGTTTGCGATATTCTTGGTCGGAGTCCTATTTCATTTGTAATTAATCATCACTCATTTATGTGTATATAACTTGCATGTTTAGAACTCTGTCAAGAAGTTTGCTAAGCGTTAACCCTTTGCAAGAATATAAATGTTAGCAGATGACTTTGAATTAACCTCTGTTGAGTCACGCAAATATTTCTAATCATTGAGGTTACTGGGCAAAGGATAGAATGTTCTGATGCTCAATTTTTCCTTTGTCAAGTGATGTGCTTTTTAACCGTGGCATTTGAGAGGAGATTTGTCTAAAGGTTGAATTGAGGGTTAATGCTTATACTTTCTTGTCATAATTTGTTTGTTGAAATTGCTTTATTCAAATGTGCTTTACTTCATGTTTGTTAAGTTATATGTGTTTGCATGATTGCTTTGCGCTCTTGTGTTGTTTATTGGATGTCAGCTAAACCACATTAAATCTGATCATTCTCAAATATGGCTTCTTTCTAAGCTCAACATAGCAAATTTGTTTTCCATGCAAGATTAAGAATTCTTATGATATGGCAGTCAAGTTTTCTACATTGTAGATTTCGCCCTTCGACTTATAGATTTCTCCTGACGAGAACGCTTAGATAACATTTACCTTGAAGTTCGACAACTTAACGACGGTTTTCAACAATTTCCTGTTGATTGAATCATATACAATTCATAACTTCCTGTCCTGTTACTATTTTTCCCTTGACGTAAATGTGTAATATAAAGGTGCCATATAACAGTGAAAACGTAGTATCCAAGTACACATATGTGTAGGTATCTTTTACTTGTAGTGCTTTTGAAACAGTGTAAATGCATCGTCAATGGAAACATTGATATAGAACCAAATTTTGCTGAATCGACGTAAAGGCATCCTTAATATAACCTCAACTATATAGAAGAAATTTTCACTCACAAGTACGATGTAAGTGCATCGTTAATATATTTTGAATATTAAAGCAATTTCTGCTTGATGAAAATCCATCATTCATAGAACTGTGATATAGAAGCACTTTTGCTTAAACAATGTAAATCCATAGTTAATAGGACTTGGCTATAGAAGCAACTTTGGCTTTATCGGTGTAAATCCGCCTTCAATTAATACATGTTTGTTATAGAAACAACGCTTTGATTGAACATTGTAAATCCATGTTAGATAAAACTTTGACATAAAAATAATATTTGTTTGAACGATGTAAATTCATCATAAAAAGAACTTTGACATAGAAGCATCTCTGGCTTGAAAGATGTAAATCCATCCTTGATAATTTTTTGTACATAGAAAAAATGAACGATGTAAAGCAATCGTAAATGCTAGGACGTCGTGAATCTGTTCAAGATTGCCACGAAACGTGTAATTTGCTGCAGAGACGTAGATTCATCGTTTACAGCTATTTGATATAGAACTACTTTTTGTCAGAACGTTGAAAAAACCAATATCAATTAATCTTTGATATAGAAGTAATTGTTGCATGAACGACGTAAATCAGTCCTTAATAAATCTTAGATATCAAAGTAACTTTTGTTTGAACGATGTGAAATTAATTAGCGTTGATAAATCTTTGATGTAAATCTAGAAGCAGTTTTAGCTGTAAAGACGTGAATCAGACCTTAATTAATCTTTGATATAGAAGTAACTTCTGCTTGAACGACGTAAATCCATCGTCAATAGAACCAAGATGTACGGGTAATATAAATTTTGCATAAGCGCTTGAGCGACGTAATTTCATCGTTTGATACAAAAAAAAAAAAAAAGAAAAAACTTGAGCGATGTAATTCCATCGTTCGTATGGGGACTCCCTAAAATGCTGAATTTTCTGCTGAATTCAACAACCTGCTGATCAGCAGATATACATTTAAAAGCTGAACTGCTGAATTGCTGAAAAAATAAAGATATGGTATTTATAAACTTTATTATGCATTAATATGTCTTTTATTAGAATTTAGATAATCATATTATTGATTTCTAGGGGGGGGGGGTTTGTTTTTATTTATTTACTTTGATTTCTCGAGAAATGAAAGTTATATTAGGTATTACGTTGCTGAATTGCTGATAAAAATGAATATATGATTTTAGATGCTTAATTAAGAAAAACACGTAGTATTATTGTCTGATTGATATTTTTGAAAATAAAACTACATGTATTTTATCTGTAATACAGGGTGTTTCATAATATCTACCACCATTTTAAACATCAAAAACTTTAACATAAAAAAGAAATTATGTCTTTACATTTAACTATGTTATTGTACATAGAATAAAGTTTTATTTGATATATAACATGTAGGTATTACCCTTGTAAATACACGCAGTTTCAAAATTCTTTAAAATGTCAATTTTATAGAATGTGTTCTAAATGACGTCCATTCTGGCCAATAACAACGTCGACTCTGTGCCGGAAATTTCGGATTACGTTTGCACATGTCTCGCTGCTTATGATCTTCATTTCTCTCTTGATTGCAGTTTTGAGTTCAGCTGTGGTCTGTGGGAAGTGCTTATAGACCCTGTCTTTAAGGTATCCCCACAGGAAAAAATCAAGTGGGCTTAAATCTGGGGAGTGTGGTGGCCACTCAATATCCGTTTTCAATGAAATGAAGTTATCACCAAGTCTTTTGTATCCAGTCAATCACATTTCTAGCTGTATGAGGAGTTGCACCATCCTGCTGGAACCATGTGGTGTTTATATCAATTCCCTTACGTCTCAAAGCTGGTAGAAATTTGTTTTTAAGAATATTTAAATAGCGGTCTTGATTTACAGTCTCCACAGTTCCATCCTCATCCTCAAAAAAGAAAGGGCCAATTATGCCCTCAGCACTTAATGCCGCCCACACTGTAACCTTTTGAGAGTGGAGAGGTTTTTCAATATAAAATTCTGGCTTTTCAGTTCCCCAAAATATGGAATTCTTCTTGTTCACTTGTGCATTTAGATAAAAGTAGGCTTCATCCGAGAACCAAATCTGTCCCACGATATCATCATTTTCCGTAACCCATCTTGCAAATGACAATCTGCTTTCGATATCTGTTGGTTTGAGGTGTTGCATAATAGAAATTTTATATGGAGTCAGTTTTAAATCATATTTTAGCATTCTGTAAACACTTGAATGGCTGGCAATGTTAGTAATATCTCCAAATACCATTCTAACAGATTTTCTTGGTGTTTCTGTGATGACCGCTTTAACCTGTTCAATTGTCGCTTCATTCCGCACAGACTTATGGTGACCCAGATTATTGTGTCTCCCATCTTCAATTGAGCCCATAACTTCAAATCGCTTTACAATTCTATGTATCTGTTTTTTATCAAGTTTACCTACATCTGGATACCTTTTCTGCATAGTTCTAATCACTGTAATAGGTGATTTAGTTTCATAATATATTTTAACAATTTCTTTGCAGTGATCCTTAGTTGGCGCCATCTTGGAAAACTGACCACAGGAAATGATGTCATAAATGACGTTATGACGTTGACGTTTTCCCGTACTTTATTAGTCAAATAAAATTTTAATATATAAGCTTTCAAAGGGTGTACATATCATTGTTTTATCCTCATGAACTAAAAAGATATAAAACTTTGTAATGGTGGCAGATATTATGAAACACCCTGTATTTGGACCATTTTACGAGAAAAGTAAGTTTGAGCAAGGTTTTGTTGCTGAATTGCTAATAAAAAGAATCTTTGATTTTAAATGCTTTCTAATGCATTAACGTATCATCATCATCATTATCATTAGTAGTCGTAGTAGTAGTTTTTAATACATGAGATTTGTTACAAGATAACACATTTTATAAAAAAAGTGTTTTGTTTCGTGTGCTTACGATAATTGTGGGTAAAGGATAAACTGCTGGTTACAAGCATATTATCCTTTTTCCACAATGTGTCGTACCCAGGCAAATAGCTTCAGTTTATTTTGTATCACTTTGGATATTGTTGTCTGCAGGAGTCTTCAATGAGAAATAGTCTAGAAATAATATGGTAAAGAATTAACTGGAAACCTGCTGGTTGTGATACTTGGAGAATCTCTTATCTCTGTAACTTATGATATCACAAGTCTGTTAATTGGTATATCACTGATTGGATTATAGTGTCAAACTGTTTGAAACATGTTAAATCGGTATACTGTTTAAAAGATGTGTGCTTAACTAGAAACCAAGTTGTACTACTTAAAAAATCTCCCAACTCCGTTATTATTGAGATGAGAAGTATGTTAACTGACAGCACATTTAAAGAAAATTTTACCCCCTTAACTTAATATTTGACTCGGTCATTCGTTAGTTTGTTTTGAAGAAGTTTGAAAAACTATTAATACGAGTAAAAACGTTAAAAACGAAACGACCTTTTTTTCTACACTGTAGAATAAGTAACAGAATCAGCTTTCAGAATGACGTGTTTCGGCTGTCCGAAGTGAAAGGCCAACAAATGTTGTTCTACCATTTGTCATTAATTACCATTTATCAACATTTTAAGAGATCTACTAATTTGCTCCAATAAATACTTTGAAGTAATTTAAAAAGCGGATCCTTTGTTAGCTGATCAGATTCTTAAGCTTAACACGGGTATACAGAAATTTCAGTTTCGGTTATATCACATCTGTACATGTCATCTTATTTTTTTATAATGGAAAGAATTTCAGTTAAAAGTATCAAAGAAACCAGGATATCTATTTCATTGCTTTTTATCGATATTAACATCACAGAATGATCGGTGCTAACGATTGCTATCAAAGAACAGGATTGTCAAAAAAAAAAAAAAAAAAAAAAAGAAGAGAATTTTCAAGCATCACTAATTGATTTCCAGTGAAATACACTTCATACTTTTTAGCGATATGTAGAAGCGATACGTAGAGTTTCCAGGATTCAAATCCTAACATCATTTGTAAGATAATTTAATTAAAGGTAGTGTGATGACAACTAAAATAACTGTTAAAAGTAAGGACTGTGTGGTTAAGGGTTAAATACACTGCCTACCTTAAACAGTATGCGTCGGCATAACAGGATTAAAACAATATTGGAAAGATAATCCAATAAGAGTGATAGCTCTAATCAGTCGTGGAATGGCTTAATATACTACGATAACAGATTTTTCAAGTAGCACAACTTGGTTTCTAGTTAAGCACACTTTCCTTCTTGTAAACAGTATACTGATTTAACATGTTTCAAACAATTAGACATTATAATCCAATCAGTGATATACCAATCAACAGACTTGTGATATCATAAGTTACAGAGATAAGAGATTCTCAAAGTATCACAACCAGCAGGTTTCCAGTTATCCTTTAGACTGCTAGGCGCGACTCAAGGACCTTTTGCGGACACTGTAGATCAAGATCAGACTGTACAGAACGTGCAGTCTGATCTTGGATGTACAATGTCCGATAATGAGATATCTTTTCCATGAAAATACTTTTGAAATAGCAAAATTTGGGTTTTTTTACTACAGGCTTGAGTGTTTAATTTTAGTCATTTAACGGGATAAGAGTAAATCTTTTTGCCAAAACACAGTTTCTAGACCGTTCGAGGGTCCTGAATGCAACAATGTCGAAAGTGATACAAATAAACTGAAGTTTCTTTTTGCCAGGGTACTACACATTGTGGAAAAAGGATAATATGATTGGAACCAGCATTTTCTCCTTTAGCCACAATGTTTTTGGAAGCCCTCTCTTACAGGATTGTTAAAAATAAGGATTGTGTGTAAAAGGGTTAAATGCACTGCCTACCTTCAACAGGGTGTCGACTTAATAGAATTAAAACAGTACTGGAAAGACTAATTGATTGAATGGTGTTTTACGCCGCTTTTAACATGGTTTCAGTCATATCAGAGGGACAGCTCACATATTCATGTATTTCCTGGGTTTCACCAGTACTAGGCTTGGGCTCTGAGGAGTCTTGCCCAAGGACACTTCCACGAAAATCCAGGCGGATCCAATGAGAGTCGAACCAAAGGCCTCCAGGTCACAAGCCCTGCACTTTACAACTGAACCACGCAGGACCCCAGTATTGGAAAAATAATCTAATGAGAGTGATAAACAGTAGTGGAGGGACTTAATATACTACGATAATAGATTTTTCAAGTAGAACATCTTGGTTTCCAGTTAAGCACACTTTCCACTTTCAGACTTTGCATACTTCACAGAAATCTAACAATACTTACACGATAATTAAATTTACTAATTAGAATTTGTCAGTCTGGACTTTCTCTTATCGTTGAAAGTTGTCTGAGAGTAAAAATATGACTTATGTCGCTGCTGAATACTAATGTGTAATTCCGATGCACGTGGTAACATTGTATACCAGTGCTACTGTAAGAATTTGGTTATTAGGTAAGCAATCGGCTTCAGTTAAAGATTTGTAGCAGTTACTGTCGTTTAGTCCTTCAAAACCAAAAAACAAGAAACGGAATGTGTCAAAAATCACAATACACATTAAACTATTCTATAATTAACATGAAGAAAGATATCTTATCTGTGAAAGTATCACAGACAATACCTGGAAAAGGTGGGATAAAGCGACCACGGGAAATTAATGACTCTCTTACAGTGTCATGACCTTAGCAGTGATTCTGGCCATGGAGATACTAGAGATCTACGCTTTATTGAGGCGAAATAAGCAGAGGCCCAATATGGGAAAAACTCGAAAAGAAATGGCTGCGCATTTATGACTTTTCAAACAACAGCTTCGACATTGACAAAAAAGATGTATAGACGGATCTAACTACAAAGGGTAGCTCTGTTTTGTAGGGTAAAGTAAAGCAGGATAAATTAAACGCACTTCAATTTACATTTAAACGACAAAAGAGTGTCGAAACTGACAAGTCTCGATAGTAGATGGCATTTTTGCCGACATTAAACATCCCTATATAAAAAAAAACATACATAAGACATCTCGCTGGCATTTCTATAGTGTGTCGCACAATCCAATGAGTTGAGGAAATGTGCGCAAATATCTCTTTCCCATGTAAACGTCTTTTAATTCAACATTTCTTTTTTAGAAATACTGCCTGAGATAAATTGTCTCAAGTAAACAAAGACTTTCCTCACTTAAGAAAAAAAAAAAAAAAAAAAAATTCACAGCGAAAAGGGGAGGAGGGAAATAACAGCAACAACGACCATCATTACTACAGTAGGAATCAGAGTCAACCTTTTCCCACACCCTGATGACAAAAATAATCCACGCTGGAACAACTACAACCCTCAATACAACAATAAGAGCGAAACCGGGGATAAATATAGATTAAGTCCGAATATCAAATATAAGTTCGACTTGGAAATTCCAGGGTGGTAAAACGGCTTCATCGTTACATGAGGGAAAATGAATCCTTAACAACATAGATACCAACAATGCATGCATATCAAATAATTTCAGCTCAAGGAAGTATGGAAAATACAATAGGACTTATTTAAACATCTGAAATTCTTTAACTCGCTTTACATTGACGAAAGTCATTTTTAAGACAAAATCACTGCACTCAGCACTTACTGTATTGAGGAAGGATTGCTGGTTAGCTTCTGTTGACCTTTCAGGTGATTATTAATTACTCGATCGAGATATGAGGTTTGTAAATATTTCAGAATCATTTCAGAGGACATAAATACTAATTAAACGGCATTAGTTATGGGCTCTTCATGCAGTCTTGGAATCTGAACCATGAAACTTGTATGAACTCGTTTATCTAGGGTCACACAGTCATGCGAGCGTGAATTCCATTGGTAATAGCCATAAGACTTGCTTACGTAATGTAAAAGGAACAGTGCATCCAGTAGCGATTTAGGTGTAAGAATATTACAGCTTTATGACATGAAGATACGGAGAACAGTACGTTTCCGTAAATCCAGGAAATTAAAGGTTCATTAATCCGATGTGCGATATCCAACACAGTTTTAAGCCAGCGGGAGGGAAACATGCCGATTATAGCCTTATCATAGCATTTCTTACAGTTAATTGAACGTACCTCCAGTCCTAGAGTACAATCGGAATGTTGACTTGACAACAAAGGTACAAGAAAGTAAAGCTAAATCCAGCACATATTAGTATTACAATCCATACCGCTACTGCACTTAAATATATGGGACATGTGATTAAATAATACTGGAAACAAGGCGATTTTGATCAAAGGAACATCAAAATTCAAAGAAATTAATATAAGAGAAGATTTGAAATCTAGGATCACGTCTTCAATAGGAACATGAGAAAAGTCTACATACGACAACATACGAACGATACAAGTTGTTTATGAATCATGGTGGGAAGAGACACTATGATTCCGTGCATTGAACGGCATATACACATATCGGAATATCGTATAGCCAAAGTGAGAAATAAACAGGCATAAAAAACTCTGTAGAAGTGGAAATAATATTCTAGAAGGATATTCTAGATGCAAATGTTTTCATGCATCACGAAAGTATTTACAGCCAGATATGCACACAGAATTGGTTGCATCACGTTTGAATGCCAAACTTCTTTTATATGGTTCTAAATATTCTAAACCAGAAGCAGCGGCTTGTGATGCATTTCTATTCACATGGTGTAGTCAAATGTATAAAAATCTGGGAGAAAAATATTAACTTTATAATGGATTATTGGTTCTTTAAAAAAAAAAACGGCCATTACCAAAATTTAAGCAAAAACAATCGTTGAATATCAGGCTAATCAGCACATGGATAAACAAGAATGTTAACATACACGAAACAAAATTATCAGCCGGTTTTGTAAGATGTACTCAATGAAGAAACTCTTTCTCTGCCTAGTTCACTGCAATATGGACGTATGCAATAGATTCCCGACTGTACATCGGTATGAGGAAATGATAAATCTTGTATTGTTACAATAATCAATATAATGGGAAAGTACAAATACTTGTAAATAGTAATAAATTACTTATTAAAACTGTGAAAATTCCAAGCCGCATAGGATTAGATCGGCGTCCTTGTTACAAATTCATCGTGAGGGAGGGCGTTTGAGAGAGGTCATATTATCAGCTGACCGGAGTAATGCTCACAAGCCTGCTTAATACTATACTTCACAGCAGAGCAGATATGACACGCAAATTCCTTTTGGAATAGTAGAATTCCAAAATTGCTGTCAATGAAAGTCAGCACCTCTCTCTATGCTTTACTAGCCCATTTTGTAAGTAATCAACTCTAAAAAATCTGTGGAGCCCATAAGGGAGTTTATGTGTTGAATGAAATTGAATGATTAAGCTGGACTTACCTTCGTAGAAGTAAGGCGAAGAGTGATCATAATTTCATCCGACACAAAACTCCCTTAGGGCTCACAAGCCCACCCTCAACCACCCTTCCAACGATTCCTTACAAAATTATGCAACTACTGCGCCATAAGTACTCTAAAATATGACCACCTGGATTGCTGACGCTGCGTCATAATCTGTGGGGCCAATAAGGGAGTTTTGTGTCGGATGAAATTATGATCAACCTTTGCCTTACTTCTACGAAGGTAAGTCTAGCTTAATAATTCAAGTATCTCTTGCCAATCAAACCCTGTACACACAATTATATCACTAATTCTCTTCACAGATCTGTCCTATTTACATTTTGCCTGTCCTTCACTTTTGTCTTCATCCATGGTTCCTGATTGGCTAGTTCGCGACACACCTTCTGACGACGTAGTGGAAACACCTTCTACCGACGTATGATTTGCCCCGTGTTTCCTCATTGTGGTGAACCTTGTCGATTTTGATTGTTCGGAATGCTGTGTTTATTCATCATAGAATTAATGTTCCGAAATTTTGTGTGGCTTCTAGATCTGGATTTAACACAGTTCACATATTCTCTCTCCTTCGGAGCTGAGTGTCCATAAGGTAAGTCAGCACTGTCGTCTTTATTTGTGCTAGTTTCCAGTAGTGTCCTATTAATAGATGATGACTTTATGTCTCATGACCTCTGGGTTTTTCCAATATCAACAATGACAGATGTTTGACTATCCTGCTATGAGTGATTCTGTATGCCTACAGAGTACAGACTCATCTAGGTAAATTCTTCATTGTTCTTATTACGGACTGACCCCCCCAATTTCTTTCGATTTCGTACCTGTGTTTTCCATCTGTTTTCTTCTTTGTTCTTTTCCCGCCTCTCATATCGATTGTTCGTGGGAACAGAAAAGTCAAGTAAAGGTTCTAGATCCATCATGTTTTTCTTCCATTTTCATTTCGATATCATTACTAAACCTTCTTTCGGCCATCTTGTCAAAAAAATTACTTTTCTTATCTCATCCACTCTCGCTAGTTTCATGTAATGCCGTTTTAAGTTCCAAATTTCCATTCCTTGGTTTTTTTTTATCTCATCAATAGCTTGAAGCCTATTGATTTTGAAATAAAAGCAAACAAACAGTATGGGAAAAGTAGCCATTTAAAGTTGAAAACTTTCATTTCTCGTTTACGCGATAAAGTCTGCATTTGGCATCAGATTTTTGTGAAACTTGCACAATTGCTTTGTATCATCAACAGCTCAAACCCTATTGACTTTAAAAAAAAATGTCCAACAAAAGGTATTGGAAAAGTAGAGATTTGAAGTTGCAAATTTCCATTTTTTTTAGGCGATAAGTCTCCGTTTGTGGTCAGATTTTCATGAATCTTGTACAGTTGCTTTATACCATCATCAGCTTAAACTCTATTGATTTTGAAAAAAAATCCAAAGAACAGTACGGGAAAAGTAGCCATTTGAAGTTGCAAATTTCCATTTCTTTTTTACGCCATTAAGTCTTTATTTATAGTCAGATTTAATGAAACTTGTGCAGTTGCTTTGTATCATCAACTGCTTGAATTCTATCCATTTTCAAAAAATCCAACAAACAGTATGGAAAAAAGGAGCCATTTGAAGTTGAAAATTTCCATTTCTTGTTTACGAGATAAAGTCTGCATTTGTGGTCAGATTTTCATTAAACTTGCACAGTGGCTTTGTATCATAAACAGCTTGAACCGTAGTGATTAACAAAAAAAGATCTGACTGTCAGTATGGGAAAAGTAGTTATCTAAATCTGAAAATTCTCATTTCTTGTTTGGGTAATGAAGTCCATATTTTTTCATTTAATTCTTTCGAAACTTCCTCAGATTGTTTGGTTCATCAAGCAATTGAACTCTATTTAAAGTAAAGAAAATCAGTTTAGGAAAAGCAGCCATTTGTTGACTTGTTATTGTTTACTAAACAAAGTCCACATTATTAGTCACATTTTTTGAAATTTGCTAGGATTGTTAAATTCAATGCATATGGAAACCCTATCATTGGTTTTGAGAAATTGTACTTCAATTTTTTTTACTATTTGTTCAATTCACCATGCCTTCTTTATGCTGTCTTAGTGGGTTCAAGCCCATTTCTTATTTTTGTTTTTCCTTTTTCATGAATTCATAATGTATGCGAGCAAAAAAGCAAAATCTGCTATTTGAGCGATTTCAGGCTCTGAAGGGCCTCTAGTTTTTTTCCTCAGTCTTGTTTACATCTGACGTCCATTGACCGCCACTTACCAAAAAAACAGTGTATTCACTCCATATTGTTTTATTCTCAATTGTATAACCATTACCCATGTTTACAAATGGGGATTAAAATATTTTTTTCAAAATGATACTTGGAGTTTGATCTTTATTATTCATTTATGTATAATTGATATGTTAGTACTATAATAAATGAGAAAGTATGGGATGATATAAAGGAATATTTTATTCAGGAGAAAAAGGCAGAATGCCTATCATACCAAATATAGTTATCGAATATATATATATACACACACACACACACACACACACACACACACACACACACACACACACACACACACACACACACACACATACAATCAACAATGACAGTCAATGGATCATTTGGATGAAAATGAATGGAGGTAATGTCTCTAAAGTGTATATAAAAGTTATCCTGTTTGTATATATATATTTATTTATTTATTTATTTATTTTTTTTTTTTAAATAAAAAACTAGAAGAACACATAGATTTCAGATCAGCCATATCTTGTTGATCTGAATCTATGTTATTTCTCAAGTTTTCTTTTTACTTTGACAAAACACTTGAATCATCATTTATGAAATGCATATTCAATTTTGCTTTAACTTTAAAGGAAAAATAATATACATTTGACCTATTTTGGAGTGTTTTTATTTGGTTTTCGCTGCCAAGTTACTGTATAAACTTTATCTCTTTCAAAGACTGTAAATACAACCCACTTTATCTAGAAATTATTTTAAGCCTACAGGTTTGACTAAAAAAGAGGAAGACACTGACTCTAGATCAGAGAGTATCAGCCACAGAAGCCACTGATTTCACCTATGGCACTGAATGAGTTAAGGTTAATTTATAAAATCACAGCACAGAAATTTTTTACCTATTGGAACTATTGACCTATTGAGTAATTGAATAATTAATTTTTAGTTTTTGAGATGAGAATAAAAGAAATGCAACATTAAAAACAATAGTTCTGTCTATCTCTTTCTTTATATCCTTTATTAGATAAAAATTGATAAATTTCTAATAGTCTGTTTGTTTTCACTTTTCATCAATTCAATGAATTTAGCCATACTTGGACTCTCACCCAGTAGTATTTTTTAATATATATATTTTCTAATGTTTGAAAACATTGGCCATTCCAGAAAAAAGTGCATTTCATCTTCTAATGTATTGCATAGTTTGTATTACCTTTCCTGGAATGAGATTTTTTCCATCTTCATGCTTCTATTTCTAGTGTATGTGATCAAACACGGAAACGACTAAGGGCTGTTCTAAATCCCCCCCCCCAAAAAAAAATATCTAAATACTATTTAAATATATATCGACACCTTGATTTAACTGTACATTGTATAAAAGCCAGTACTTTCTAAAATACCTTTAATTTACAAATTTTGTCCAAGATATCTTATTAGTCAAGACTTCTAAATCATTTAACACACGCTCATTGTCGTTTAAAAACTGGGATCGTATGGTACAGGGTTAAAAGAAAGGATAATAGGACTATTAATACCGGACCAGAGAGCTGTTCAGTCTGGCCTCGGTCCGCACTGTCTGCATAAGTTAGCAAGTTATGAACGATAGTTCATGATTGGAGCAATGGATTGATTTAACATAGTGGAGAGCAAAAGGGTGCACACACGCTCCTGTTCTCTGTCTTTACTGTCTGTAGAAGCTATTTTTCCAGAACACTGGTATATGAGTGGATCATGATAATACAGAGATAAAGAGAGAGTCGGAAACACACCTATATACGATTTTCGCAGCTAAGAAAGGTCAATAAAAGTAAAGGAAAAAAAAAATGAAAACGATCCAGTCCTCCTGAGTTCACTCTTCCGAGTTGCTAGGCCTCATTTTATAAAATGGCAAACGTTAAATTAGATCGCACAGGAAAGGAAAATGGTTGTCTGGTGACATTTTTTAAACAATTTAATTAAATTTAAACATTATAGCTCTCATTATATTTGCACAGATGTGTTAGTGCATCTGTGTTGTTAATAGCCAAGAAATATTTGACTTCAATTCTGTGAACTTCGGTTAAACCGAGAACGGCAGGGAAAAATGCTCCTTCTGCAGATAGGGAGCTGCATTCAAACATGTAGTGCGCTTCTGATCCTACACTATCTTCGGTGCATAATCGGCAGGTTCTATCTTCGTAAGGGATCGATTCATAGCGTCCAGTTTCCAGGGGTAGCTTAAAGTTGGCAGTCCTAAATTTAAACAAAGTGAGGGCGTCATGATTGTTCAAAAGTTTGAAATAGATTCAAGTTCATGCGAGTTCTTTAAGTTATTGTAGGTTCTAACTTTCTCTGATTCTCTGAGTTGTGATGCCCAGGTTTGTTTGTACTGATCAATGTAAGTCTGCTTGATGTGTTTTCTTTTTCTTAGAATATCTATAATGGGATTTAGTGTAAAAAGATGATCGGAAGTAGAGTAGCCTCGCCTTGGATGTCTTCGAGGTAGCTTGTTAATCTTTGGTTTAGCACGGAAGTAAAAAGTTTGCCTAGTGATAGGTCTATATTCACAAGGTTCTGTCGGGCTACCCTTACTTTTGAAAACAGGGATAATAACTCCTTGTAGCCATGACCTTGGAATATAGCCAGAATCTAGCACAGCATTTAATAACTTGTGTATAGCGGACATAAAATTTCTTTGGTACTTTTTAGCGGATTTGCTATAGCAAATCCGCTTACTGTGATCGTTTTGACCGGAACCAAATACATCATGCATGCTTACTTTCAGTTTTTGCATGGCTGATAATTAGGACGAACAGCGCAGATCTACAAATCAGATCAACTCTGACCCTGAACAAACCATACAAATTAAGTTTGATTTCTTTATCGAAATTTCGCCAAAACTAAAAGAATTGTCAATCTAAAATACTTTAAATACTGAAACAAAGTTTTTTTTTTTTTTTTTTTTCAAAATGCACAGTAGCGTATTAACATTGTTTACACTGCCCTCGTTTTCATTCAAAAACCTTCATTCACAACTTGTGTCGTCCGCTGCCAAAATGAACAAGGAGATTAAGCAGTTTTTCCTCGATAAAATTTTATTTTGTGACATTTCAGTAAAAAAAAAAAAATGCTGAATTTTCAGATAAATTTATGATAAAGGATCCACAGGAATGCATCTATGCGTCTTTCTATTTAGACATATAGATTTGAAATCTTTGATATATTTTTGATCCTGTGAATTAGAAGTGCATGTACAGAGCAAGTTATATAACTATTTTTACTTATAAATTCTTATTATGAACTGCTGCTCAACCCATATTTAAGACGGTGACTGTGTTTTATGTAATTCAAAGCTTAGCATGAAGGTATGCCTATAGTCTTTAAACTTTTATAGAGTGACCCAATGCTATTAACCCTTAGGTTGCTAAGTGCTACTCAAGGACCTTTTGCAGAGAGTATTGATTAAGATCAGAGTGCACAGAAAGTGCAGTCTGATCTTTGATCCATACTGCCTGTTAAGAAAGTATTTTTCCCCAAAGAATAACTTCAAAATAGCAATAATTGGATTTGTAAATTCGACTTGAAAGTTTCATTTTAGTTATGTTAAGGTCATTTTTTACTCTGCATGGCAACTTGTCACACTGAGTGTGATCTTGATCCATTCTGGCTGCTAAAGTACCTTCACCAAGGGCTTGGATTCACACATATAAAAAAAAGGACTATGTTCTGCCAGGTGATGAGTGATGATTTTAATTCTTTTCTTTAGACCATGAAAATGGATTAACTCAAAAATGCATTGGATGTGATGAATAACCCTTATCCATTTTAAATATTAATTTCAAGTATTTCATAATACATCAGGTATTTTTTGCACATATCCCTGCAATGATTTAGTAATATAGTGTGCAAGGTTGGCAAAGAGCAGGTCAATATGAGTATTGACCAGGCTGGCCAGGATTTTTTAGAATGTCCGTAGACAAGACACTGCAGAGAACCAGCCTAGCCCTAGTAAAACCCAAAAGGTACACAAATAGATGAATTGTTGTCACTGTAAGACTGAAACAGTGTTGACACTAATGTAGACACCAGAAATCAGTCAACCATCAAATTATTCTTGAAGGTAGTTACAATCATTTTCATATTTTGTGCATGAGTTGACCTTACTTTCTTTTGTAAAATCATTATTTTCCTGACTTGTTTATTCATGAAGTTACAGGGTAAATTTTCATTTATCTTATAGAAGAAAGGTACATTCAATATTCATGAATTACACATGGTCTAAATCTTAGAAATTACTGAACACATCACTTAGTTTTCACCTTTCAGACTATTACAAAACATATTTGAGTTCAAGAATGAAACCAAGAACATTTTCATGAAAGGAAAGAAGAAATCATTGAACCTAACAATCAAATTATTGTTTCTAGTTAGATTTTGTATTTCATTTTGAAATTAATAGTTTGAAGTTGTGTAGTAATTAGGAGAAACCCTTGAAAGGATTCCTATGTGTTAGAGTTATGGAAAGGACAATGTGCTTTCAGTAAGAACTTACATACAAAATACCACTGTTTCTTTTTCCCTGAGAGGACTCCTGTATTGTTTTATTTTTTAACTAAACCGTACTAGTTTCAAAACAATGCATGCTTTATACCTCAGAATGAGGACAGTCTATATAGTATGTAAAAAGTGTACCGGTAGAGTAAGATCGGACTGCCAAACATAGTAAAATTCCATTCTTATAGGCACACTATTTTAGATTTGAATTGTTCAGTCTATATGATTATACCAACCATACAAAAGTTTAGAAGTTGTTGTGTTTAGGCTAGAATTGTAAAATGCTACTGTAAAAATCAAAACCTTGATGTCTGAGTACAGAAGTTTCAATCTTTCAAAAGAGTCTTGCATAATGATGAATAATGATGAATTTAGAAATGCTTAAAATGCTATAGAAAAGAAAGATATAGTCATCATGTCTTGTTTATCTATGTAAGCTCACAAATCCAAGGCTGAGCTGTTAATATTTTCAATCTGATTTAAAGCAAAGTTTCAGACAAAAAAACACCTCAGCCAATTGGTTTTCAAAAACTTAACAGCTACATTTTGTGAGGCTGACAGAAATGTTAGATGAAGGTTAACCTTGCAGCCCAATGTTACATCCACATTTGATTAATTGAATGATGATTACTGTCACTTTCAACATTATTTCAGTCATATGACTGCTACAGCTAGCTTATTTCTGTATGTCTGGGTTATCAGGTAACAAGTCCTACACTTTACTAGTGAGCCATGCAGGACCCCAAATCCACGTTTAGATGGGTGTTAATTTTTGTAAGATTGCCATTTCATTATTCATTCCTTTCCCATATGACAAGTTTTAGGCACTTTAACTCTTTCACTACTAAACAAATTAATTGTCTCAAAGGCTAAAAATACATTTCTTCTGCAAGATCAAGAAACAATTCGGTCATAATCTACAATATAGCAGTGAACAGTGGAGATCAGAGGTCTACACTGTCCACAAAAGCTTCTGGTGTTGCCTATAGTATGGAAAGAGTTAAATGCATCTGCAGACAACATAAAATGATACCTGTAAATGAACTGAAGTTCACTTGTATAGTTGAAAACACTATTGGAACAGGAGAAAATACTAAAAAAAAAATATATATATATTGCTTACCAGAATTTTGTCTTTGTCTCATAATGCTTTCAATTGACCATTTCCTTCAGGATTATTAACACAGAGTATTTGGTATTTACAATTTTAAGTGTTAAAATAAACCCTAATCAAAATTTTCTCAAGATCCAGTTGTCGGATGCCATGACCAGACATGGATATGTTGAATACTGGTCTATCCCAAAGATTGATGTAAATTGTGTTTGTATAAGGGAATACTTATACTGTCTTGCTATAGAGCTAGCTTTTGTAGCAATGTGGTCGACCGTTCGACTTGGGACCTGAAGATTCTGGGTTCAATCCCAGCCTTGGGGGGCTATTTTGCAGAACTGTTACAGATACATGTAATCAGTATTTGGAATGCCTTATGGTTTGTTCAAACATGACCTATATTTGACCCTTGAATTTTTGTGTCATACAAAGTTAAATTGGGAGAATTTTTAAGGATTTTTCTTTTTTAAGCCCTTTAACACGCAATAATTCCTGTGTTTTATGAGTTCTGTGTAAAAGGCTTCATGAAAACATTGTTGGAAAACAAGACATCAGTATTTCTTTTCTTTTTTTGTTCTAGAATTTTTTCTATCCTTTACAAATACAAACCACATAATCTGAGCCATATTTATTGAATTGTTTGTTAATCACGAATCAAAATTTTTTTTGTAAAAGGCAAATAAAAACTATCAGAAAAATATTACATTTTCATAAAGTGTATGGTTAAATTCAGTAAAATGATGCAATTTTGGGCGTTTGATAATGAAATTGTTCATTTTTATTACACCAGATATATACTGAACCAAAAAAGAAACTTCCCCTGTGTTTAAGTGCAAATGCAATGTTATTAAAAAACATCAAAGTATCAGATGACCTACATATATTCGGGCGAACGATTATGTGTCCGATAAAACAAATTTTAACTCGATTGAAAGCATTTTGCAGAAGAAACCCGCTGAAAGCGAATTTCATGTGCATGCACGGACCAGTATAATTCGTGTATATTTTTTGAAACCTTTCAGTCTAATTTTATAGACTTTCATGTCAATAAGAAAAAGACGTTGAAAAAAATTAAATTCTTTTTAGTTTTCTTTATTTTTGATATGCCTAGAATTCCGCAAAATTTACGCGAACGTGCCATTGGCATGCTTAATGCTCGTATGACGATGAATGCTGTTGCTATGAGTATTGGATGTTCTACTCGTGCTATTCGACACCTTAGACAACGTTTTCAAGCAACAGGGCGTACGGAAGATCGACCACGTAGTGGACGTCCTCGCGTCACGACGGGCGGCCAAGACCGCTATATTCGGAACACCCACCTGCGCAGTCGCTTCCAAACTGTCACAGCCAATGCTGCTAACACCCCTGGTACACACAACAACCGTATATCTGCCCAAACTGTGTGCAATCGCTTGCGCGAGGGTGGGCTACGCGCACGTCGTCCATACGTTGGTTGTGTTTTGACGCGACGTCACCGCGTAAATCGTGTTAATTGGGCACGTACACACCAACGCTGGCTTAGACAACAATGGAATAGCGTTCTTTTTTCTGACGAGTCCAGGTTTTCCATTCATCGAGGTGATGGCAGGATTCGAGTATACCGTAGGAGAAATGAATGTTATGCAGACTGTTGCGTACTTGAACGAGATCGTTTTGGGGGGTGGGGGTTCTGTCTTGGTCTGGGCGGGCATTGCACATGGCTTTCGCACTAATCTCGTCGTTATCGAAGGGAATTTGAATGCCCAACGCTATCGAGATGAAATTCTTGCGAGGCACGTTATCCCACTGTTTCAAAATAATGCCAATATCACTCTTTTTCAGCATGATAATGCCACAAGCCATACAGCTAGGGACAATGTGAATTTCCTCAGGGCGAATAACATTGCATTTATTAATGACTGGCCTGCCAAAAGCCCTGATCTGAATCCCATTGAACACCTTTGGGATAATTTGGACCAGCGTGTTAGACGTCGCCCTATTCCACCGTCAAACGTCATTCAGCTAAGACAAGCCTTAATTCAGGAATGGAACAACATTCCACAAGCCGAAATCAATACACTTATCCGTTCTATGGGCCAACGATGCCAGGCAGTCCTTCATGCTGTGAAGGTGGTCATACCCGGTATTAATTTGTGATTTTGGTGAGCGACCCCTTCCGCATTTTAACTACCATTACACTACTTTTGGATAAACCCTCAGCAATAATTATTTTCACACAAAGTCGCAATAAAATACTCTTTCAATGCATATAAATCTAGTTTAATCCTGATTTTCATATTTGTGTATATCTGCACTTAAACACAGGGGAAGTTTCTTTTTTGGTTCAGTATATAACGTCTGGATACATATTTGATTATGAATCCTTGTCAACCGTGGGTGTTGTTGACATAAAATTTAATAATACCCATAGAGGCTATGTAGCTCAATGAGGAAATACCAATTAAGATTTTTTTTTCTAAATCTTATCTTAGTTCTTTAACAACAATTTTCCAGTCATTAATGTCGATGTTATTTTTGAAATCGTTACTCAGTGTACTGTCCCAGAAAGCTTGTTATGGATTTGCTTGGGTTTCGGTAAGGTTTGATATAGGTAGAAAGTATTGCGATCTCGAAAGGTAAAGTTCCCGCGTTTTTTTTTTTTTTAAATAATCTGCCGTTAAGAATGAATATATTGTTATTCTAAATTTGTCTTTTGGTCATAATTACATCTGTCTAGCGGGATTTGATAAGTTTTTTAGTTCGATATGTTTATAGAAAAATTCATCTGATACATCTGAAAAATCGAAATAATCCTGTAAAAATGTGTCGGATTCAACAAAATGCTTCAAGTTACCAGTGCGCGCATTGGTATCACCGGTTGCTAAAGTAACCTACAATTCCATTATCAAACGCCCAAAATTACATCATTTTACTGAATTTAACCGTACACTTTATATGAAAAGAAATATATATATCTGGTAGTGTTTATTGGCATTTTACAAAATGATTTGATCCTTGGCATAAAAACTTGCTATTATTTTTTTCAAAAGGTTACACAATGTTAAAAGCAGATGTCGAATCTGGAAAATCAAACTGGCTTTCTAATTTAAAGTTATTTCTAGCGCAGAGAATTTCGTGAAATTTTATCACAGAAATACTTCAAAGTATGTTCTTTCAATATGCGAAGAGATAATCAGACGTTGCCTGATGAATCAAAAAGTTCTGAGCCCACGAAGAACATAACCCTTTTTTCGAATTTACACAAAAAACCAATTATTGCAGCATACGTAAGAATTTTGTGATTAAAATCTGTAGTTTCAGTCAAATCTTGTTCTCTGTGTTTTAAATTCATAGTGAAACAATGGATCCTCTGACTTTGATGGGAAATTAACAGATATTTCAAATTAATGATACGCTATCTATGTTTCAATAAAACCCTTAGCCCACAAAATTGCTCTTTTTACCACACTAAACTAACTATCCGGATAAGTAATGTCCGACAAATGTACATGTTCCGTTTTCGCTGTTTAGGAATGATTTACACCTTCATAAACTGATCTTTAAAAAAAATGTATCTACTACTACTTTCTCCACATCTTGCAGCAAAAATCAGTAGTCCAATAATAGTACTACAATCAGACGCGCTAGAAAACAGAGAAGCGAAGAGACATGCGCGAAAATCTTGCGCACTGACAACCCGACGAAACGTCGTTAAAAGATTTATTGGAACATTATGGATTCGCAGATGTTTGGCTTAACCTTTATAGTTTACATACAAATAGTTTCATCTGTACTTTTGAACAATGTGTTTTAGACTGTTTCAAACAACCTTGGCATGAAAATATGAAAAAAACTGAATTATTATACTCATACAAGCATTTCAAAATAGACTTTGGTATTGAAAAGTATTTAAAAATTTTACCTAAAAAATTACGTATGTCATCTCATAATTTAAAAATAGAAGAAGGACCATATGGGAGGTGTAACAAAGTCACGAAAAGCAAGAAGAAGTAACATTTCTAAGATTTTATTCTACCAAAGTTCCACGAAAGTTCGTTACATAGCCCCAGGTTCGAAAGATAAAGGTGTGATAAACGGAGAGAGAGATTTCTCTAGCAACTGACCAACCCGTTCTCTTGATCTGCAGTCCGGCTCTCTATTTATACTCAGTTTTCTAGTTATACAAGAGAATGGACATAACCAACCGGATATATCCATATTTGCAGTCCAGTCTGGTCATTTCTAAGAAGCAGTGGTCATTATCTAGAGTTCTAAAAATACTTCTACTACATGTTACCTAGCTGATAATGCTGATTCAGGTATGTACTCTGTAACATATACAGCCGTGGCATGTTGAAATGAGAGAAAGGATAGTAAACAAGATATCCATCTTGTTACAGAGGGTTAAAATTATAAGAAGTGAAAGGTATTGTTTGAAATGTAATACCAATGATATTGAGGATGGGTACCATTTTATTTTAATCTGCCCGTTGTACACGTTGTTGAGAAATACATATATAAAGAAATACTACACAAAAAAAAACAAGTTTTATAAAATTTTGTTCTTTCATGTCATCAGAAAACCACAATGAAATAAAGTTAGCAATATTTGTAAAAAAAGACCTTATCGCTAAGAAACCTATTGTAGGCCCTAAATTATCTTTAACAAGTTCATTCTAAAAAGAAAACTTTTTCTATCAGTATTAATTCTATTTGAGTATTATTCCATTATTCTTCAGTATTATTCTTCGATATGATTGATGTTTCTCTGTGCACATGTTTTTTTTTTTTTTTTTGTTTTTCAACATGTAATGACATAGTCATTAGTACGGTATATTATGTAACATTCCATATTCTTCTTCATGAATTAACGGTAGGAGAGATTTGCCCATGACATGGCCCATAAGACAGTGGTTTCAAAACTCTCTTATTATGTAGGGTTCATGGTGTTATAGAAAAACGAAGTTAAAAGTTTGACAAATTACTATAAATCAGAAAGCTCCTGTAGCTCAAAACTTTTTGATGCTGAAGATAAGTATATATATTAGGATTATCAGTACATAACTATTTTTAATTCAACTTGTTACGTTTTTTGTATCTTGATGATTTTTGCACATGACTCCTTTCTGCACAAACTGCTTTCGCTCTTTTTTGTTCTGCACAAAGGTGTCAAATGCATGGCATATGATAAGAAATGAGTACCAAATGAGCAAAAAATGCTAATATGTACATCTCTTTTCAAAAAGATGTTCATATTAAACAACATGTAAAAGTTTCAGATTACACTCAAAAATCAATCAAATCAAAACCCGAATTTTCAAAGAAAATTTTATCAGGTATCGCTACCTTTCATTATTTTGTTTGGTAGGAATATACATTTTTTTTCTGTTTAAAGTTGTTTCCAACATTTTTTCAGTCATGTAGCATCAGATAGTGCACCTGCTCATGCATTTTCTGGAGTTCCCTTCACACTATACTCTTTCCAAGCCACTTGCTGCTACTTCTTATGAACATTGTCAAAGCAGTGTTCAGTGGTGCAAGAAGAATTGATCCGGAGGCAATAACTGTCACTGATCTTTGAAAAGAGCTTGGCCATGCTTAGTATCTGCTTTGCAACCCCTTTATTAGTAGCCCTTTATTTATATGAGCTACCTAGTGACTCACAAAAGATCAGTTGTTGCAATGATTGAACTGCTGTCGTGCCTCTTGCATTTAATGATAAATCAAATTTTCTTTTTTCCGAGAAATACAGACATTCAGATTCAGAATAAAGAAGAAAAACATTTCACTATTCGTTTTTGCTGGTCTGCTGTACAAATGAAGATTCTTGAAGTTTGCAAAATGAATTATTATGTAGTTTGATCAAATGAGAATTTTGCACACTAAGACTCTCTGTTATATCCACCTTACAGGTATCCAGTTTATTTCGATTCCATTGGTTGCACTTCCAGTGCATAGCTTCAAAACTTAAAAATCATCAATGTGAGAAATAATTGCAAAGTTCTCTTTCTTTCCAGTCTGATAGGACTTTTGAGTGAACCTTCAGTTCAAATGTAATAAAGCATTGAGAGTCTTAGGATTTTTCTCTTGCCTTTTTCTTTTTATACATTTCAAAATAATTCAAAACATGACTGGCAAACTAGGCCACTGAAATAACGTAAGTGATATTTCTGCTTGCTAACATAGCTTTATGAGCACAAGATCACATTAGATGTACACACTTGGGTGTAGGACAAAAGCCCCAGAGCACAAAAGCCCCATAGGATAAAAGCCCCAAGGACGATTGCCCAATGAAACAAAAGTCCAATGTTATCTAATAAAGTAATACATCACGAGCAATTACCTCATATCCTTAGATTTGCAAACTATCTTTGGTTTTAGTGATCAATTTCCTATGTTCTAGGGCTCCACAGAGAAACATTGTGGTGCTTGAGCTGATATATTGTTTCTTGTACTCTCCTTGTTTATTTATACAACCCAAGATATGAATGATAATTATTGGAAATTACATGTGCACATTGGATAAGCAGTGACTCTTGATAATTCATGTTTTCAAAAGTCACATGTAGTAGGAACCAGTTTTTTTGCCAGTTTTGAATTATGCCATGATAATTATTGTAAATGCAAAACACGAAGGCACATGATTTCTCGACAGGATTGTTTGATAACAGGATGAACTTGATTTTACTATTGATCATTTCTATTTTATGATGATGCTTTCAAATATACAATAGGTTAATCAGAGGTAAAAAAAAAAAAAATACATGCAAATCAGACTGCCATTTTATCTTCGGTGTTATTCTGTGATCCTTGATAGGATTGCTAATTTAATCCTCGATATTTAATCAGCAAACTCTCTTTTTCAAAAACATACAGTGAAAAGCCAAAAAATAAAAAAGATACACATAAATTTATATCATTGGGTTTTTGTCAGTATTTCTCTTTAAAGTACATAGAGCTTTTGTCTGTTGGATATTACCCTATGCGGTTTTTTCCTATGAGGCTTTGGTCTGCATCCCACACACTCATGTATTGCGCTTTGCAACAAAGAGACTGCCACTGTTTTGTGAGAAAGACTTAATGTACAAGTTCATTGGTATAGTACGCCATTATCCTATAAAAAAGTCAGGAATCCATTTGTTAAAGAATTATACCTTTTTTGAGTTATCCTGCACACAGGACATGGTGGTGCTTCTATTTGTCGAGAAATCATGTGCCTTCGTGTTTTGCATTTACAATAATTATCATGGCATAATTCAAAACTGGCAAAAAAACTGGTTCCTACTACATGTGACTTTTAATAAATTCATTCATTTTGCCTTCTCGTATCCTTTTGCAAGAGGCTTTTTTCTCAATAACTCGTCAAGTCCGTCTTTAAGACACTTTGCATACCAATTACGTTTAATCTGCAATGTTGGAAAACCAGGCTATTATAAGTTTTATAATTGTTATGCTTTTAATAATTTACAAGCACCAATAAACACCGCACGCAGCTACGTTGCATGTATTATTAAGAACTGTGCATATTTCTCGGCAAATGGTCCATAATTAGACCACTCATCATTATTGGCATGTAGTTCTTTTTTTTTTTTTTTTAAACACGTAGTTATTTTTTAAAATTAAGAATAATATGTACTTAATTATTCAGATTGAACCTATAGGAACATACTTTACTTTACCATTTGAATAATATTAGGAAATGATCTTATCTGTACTCATTTTTCCCCTTGATTTTCAGCATTAAAAAAAATACTGCAGAGGGTTTGGTGTCAACAAAAAAAGATATAATCTATCACAATACTCATTCAGTGTTCCAAGTGTTACGGCTTTGATGTAAGTGTACCGTCACCCTAAAATAGTAAATAAATCAAGATTATTTATTAGGGACAGAAAAAGCGTTTACCGTAATTTCATACATGCATGTGTATAGCTCATTGAAAAGCAGACACTATAGATCCAAGATCACAAAGAGGTACTTGTAGTCTGATTTTGATCTACACTGTTTCCAGAAACATCTCAATCTGTAATTAATAGCCCTTGCTCTAGAGGCTAGGAAGAAAAATTAATAGGAATACAGTCTTCCCTAAAATGAGATCAAAATGAGATCCTTATCAGAGAGAATGTGAAATAATTTGGAAGTGGTGGTGTAAACAAAGTCTAAGTAATGATAAAATAAATACCAAGTAGGAATTATCTTCATGTTCCTGATCATATTTCATATATCTAGTATTGTAGTGCTTCACTTGGACCCTTTATGTAATATGAAAGATTGGTCAGACTACAGGTATAAGGTTGTGCAGAATGGAGTCATCTGTCACTTGATCCCCTTCTGCATAACTAGTAAGGCACTTGACTCCTTTTTGCATGTGATATTTGGATAAAAATCACTTGTATCCTTTAGACGTTGGTCAATAATTTTGTTATTTATCCTCCTTTGGAGTTGTTCTTTTGCAGGCATATAGTAGTCATTATAATAAGTTAGAAAATGCATTTAACTCAATTTTACAAAAATGTCACTTGACTACTTTCTGCATCAGGCCCACGAAATGCAGACTAAATTGCGTAAACAATAGATGGAAATTTTCACTTTCAAATTCCAATAGTATTCGTTTGATGTTTTTCAAAAGCAATAGGGTTCAAGCTGTTGATGATACAAAGCAACCGTTCAAGTTTCATAAAAATCTGACTACAAATGCAGACTGTATTGCATAAACAAGAAATGGACATTTACAATATCAAATGGCTTCTTTTCCCGTACTGTTCGTTGGATGTTTTTCAAAGTCAATAGCGTTCAAGCTATTGATAATACAAAGCAACTGTGTAAGTTTCCTGAAAATCTGACCACAAATGCAGACTAAACAAGCAATGGAATTTTTCACTTTCCAACGGCTATTTTGTCCAATACTGTTTTTATTTCTTTTTCAAAATCAATAAGGTTTAAGCTGTTGATCATACAAAGCAACTGTGCAAGCTTCATGAAAATCTGTCCACAAATGCATACTTTATTGTGTAAACAAGAAATGGTAATTCTTCAAATGGCTCCTTTTGGAATACTGATTGTTGGACGTTTTTTTCTTTAAAATCAATAGCGTTGAAGCTCTTGATTATACAAAGCAGCTGTGGAAGTTTCACGAAAATCTGACCATAAATGCAGACTTTATTGTGATAGTAAGAAATGGAAATTTGCAACTTCAAATGGCTACTTTTCCTGTACTCTTTGTAGAATTTTTTTCAAAATCATTACGGATTATGCTGTTGATGATAAAAAGCAACTATATAAATCTCATGAAAATCTGACTACAAATGCAGATTTTATTGCGTAAACAAGAAATGTAAATTTGAAATTTCACATGGCTACTTTTCCCGTAGTATTTGTTTGTGTGTGTGTGTGTGTTTTTTTTTTTTTTAAATCAATAGGGTTCAATCTGTTGATGATACAAAGCAACTTTGCAAGTTCAATGAAAATCTGACCATAAATGCAGACTTTATTGCGTAAACAAGAATTGGCTATTTTCAACTTCAAATGACTACTTTTACCGTACTGTTTGTTGGATTTCTTTTTTTCAAAATCAATAGGGATTAAGCTAATATTAATACAAATGCAGACAAGAAATGGAAATTTGGAACTTCAAATGGCTACTTTTCCTGTACTGTTTGTTGATTTTTTTTTCTCAATCAATAGCGTTCAAGGTGTTGATGATACAAAGCAACTATACAAAATTCATGAAAATCTGAATACAAATGCAGAGTGGAAATGTAGAAAACAAAAAATGGAAATTTCCAAATTCAAATGGTAACTTCTCCCCTACCGTTTTCAGAGGATTTTGTTGAAAATTAGTAGCATTCAAGCTGTTGATGATACAAAGCAACTGTGCAAGTTTCTTGAAAATCTGACTACAAATGCAGACTTTATTGCGTAAACAAAAAATGGAAATTTGCAACTTAAAATGGCTACTTTTCCGATATTGTAAGTTAGATTTATTTCAAAATCAATAGTGTTTAAGCTGCTGCTGATACAAAGCAACTGTGTAGGTCGGATGAAAATCTGATTACAAATCCAGATTTTATTGCGTAAACTAGAAATGGAACTTCAAATGGCTACTTTTCACGTACTATTTGTCTGTGGTTTGTTTTAATCAATAGGGTTCTGTTGATATTACAAAGCAACTGTAGAAGTTTCATGAAAATATGACTACAAATGCAGACTTTGTTGCGTAAACAAGATATGGAAATTTGAAAATTGAAATGGCTACTTTTCGAGTATTGTTTGTTAGATTTATTTGAAAATTAATAGCATTCACAAGCTGTTGATGATACAAAGCAATTGCGCAAGATTCATGAAAATCCGACTACAAATGCAGACTTTATTGCGTAAACAAGAAATGGAAATTTGCAACTTCAAATGGCTCCTTTTCACCGTACTATTCGTTGGATGTTTTTGAAAATCAATGGGGTTCAAGCTGTTCATGATACAAGCTGTTGATGATACATAGCAACTATACAAGTTTCATGAAAATCTGACCACAAATGCAGACTTTATTGCATAAACAAGAAATGGAAATTTACAAATTCAAATGGCTACTTTTCCCGTACTGTTTGTTGGATGTTTTTAAACATCAACAGGGCTCTAGCTGTTGATGATAGAAGCTGTTGATGATACAAAGCAACTGTGCAAGTTTCCTTAAAATCTGACCACTAATGCAGACTTTAAGAGACTTAAGAAGAAATGGAAATTTTCATTTTCAAATGGCCACTTTTCCAATACTGTTTTTCATTTCTTTTTCAAAATCAATAAGGTTCAAGCTGTTGATCATACAAAGGAACTGTGGAAGTTTCATGAAAATGTGACCACAAATGCAGACTTTATTGTCTAAACAATAAATGGAAATTTGCTATTTGAAATTGTTACTTTTCCCGTACTGTTTGTAGGAGATTTTCAAAATCAATAGGGTTCAAGCTGTTGATGATACAAAGCAACTATCAAGTTTCATGAAAATCTGACTACAAATGCAGACTTTATTGCGTAAACAAGAAATGGAAATTTTCAACTTTAAATGGCTACTTTTTTTATACGCCCGTCGAAGACGGGACGTATTATGGGATCACCCATGCCGTAATGGGGTCCTGGCGTGCAGGCGGGCGGGTGGGAACCGTCCAGTTCTTTGTCTGGAGCATAACTTTATCAATTCCAAACCGATTGACTTGAACCTTGGCATTTGTGCAAGAATTGTAACTCTACATCGTGCTGTCTTTGAGTTATTTCCCTTTGATCATTTTTACAGCATTTAGTGCTTGTACGGAATATAACTTTGTCATTTCAGGTCATGCATACCAAGTTTGAAGTCGTTCTGACTTGAGATGACAAAGTTATATTCCGGACAAGCACTAAATGCTGTAAAAATGTCGATCAAAGGGAAATAACTCAAAGACAGCACGAGGTAGAGTAATAATTCTTGCACACTGCACTTCCAAATATTGCAACAAATAAGCATACCATATTTCAAGTCATTTCTACTTAAGATGACAAAGTTATGCTCCGGACAAGCAAGAAAAGCTGTAAAAATTAAGATCAAAGAGGGAATAACTCTAAAATCTTGCCAGGAAGAGTTATGATTCTTGTGCAATCCACTCCGTAATTTTTCAACAAACATGCATACCGAATTTGAAGATGTTCAGACCAGAAGATGGCAAAGTTATATTCCGGAGAAGCAGAAAATGCTGTAAAAATGACGATCAAAGGGAAATAACTCAAAGACAGCATGAGGTAGATTTATGGTTCTTTCGCACTGCACTCAGTAATTTTTCAACAATCATGCATACCAAATTTGAAGATGTTCAGACTAGAGATCGCAAAGTTATATTCCGGACAAGCAGAAAATGTTGTAAAAATGACGATCAAAGGGAAATAACTCAAAGACAGCATGTGGTAGAGTTATGGCTCTTTCGCACTGCACTCCGTATTATTGCAACAAACACAAATGCCAAGTTTCAAGGCGGACAGGAGATGACAAAATTAAGCTCCCGACAAAGAACTGGACTGTAAAAATGAAGATCAAAGTGGAAATACTCAAATTCCGCACTAGGTACAGTTACAATTCTTGCGCAATGCTCTTGCAAATATTGCAACAAATAAGCATACCATATTTCAAGTCATTCCTACTTAAGATGACAAAGTTATTCTCCGGACAAGCAAGAAATGGTATAAAATTAAGATCAAAGGGATAATAACTCAAAATTCTTCCTAGGGTTTATTAGACTATGAGCCAGCAGGGTGTTTGCTACCCCATGGGGGAATTTTCCGGACTATTTTTTTCTTGAGCCCCAATGTCTCCTGAGCACAGTCCTAAAGTCTGCCACCTGGCAAGTGGCGCTTTTGGAAGTTATAGAGGTCAAAGTTCATCAAGTGCACCTCTAACCCTAACCTTAGAAGTTGATCCTCTATTGCCAATTTGTTGGAAATTTTATACCCTTTGAAAGTTCTAAATGATCTCAGGTAATGTAATAAGCTTATATTTAGACAATTCTTTGCGTTTCTAAAAAAATAAAAGGAATTTGATGCAAATCAAAGCACTGACAGCAGTATTTAAACAAAAACATAGTCCCGAAAATTCCCCCGGGGGGGGGAGCAAACACCCTGCTGGCTCATGGTCTGATAACACGTCCTAGCTCGAATTTTGAATTATTCCCCCTTTGATCTTAATTTTTATGGGATTTATTCCTTGTCCGGAGCATAACTTTGTCATCTTAAGTAGGAATGACTTTAAATATGGTATGCTTATTTGTTGCAATATTTGGAAGTGCAGTGCGCAAAAATTGTAACCCTACCTTGTGCTATCTTTGAGTTATTTCCCTTTCATCGTCATTTTTACAGCATTTAGTGCTTCTCCGGAATATAACTTTGTCATCTTAAGTCAGAACCACTTCAAAATTGGTATGCATTTTTATTGCCATATTACGGAGTACAGTGCGCAAGAACAATAACTCTACCTAGCTCGGATTGTGAGTAATTCGACTTTCATCTTCATTTTTACAGTCCAGCTCTTTGTCCGGAGCTTAACTTTATCATCTCCAGTCCGATTGAACTTGAAACTCTGTATTTGTGTTTGTTGCAATAATACGGAGTGCAGTGCGAAAGAGCCATAACTCTACCTGATGCTGTCTTTGAGTTTTTTCCCTTTGATCGTCATTTTTACAGCATTTTCTGCTTGTCAGGAATATAACTTTGCCATCTCCAGTCTAAACATCTTCAAATTTGGTATGCATGATTGTTGAAAAATTACGGAGTGCAGTCATAACACTTTCTAACACGAATTTTGAGTTATTGCCCCTCTGATGTTCATTTTTATAGCATTTCTTGACTTGTCCGGAGAATAACTTTGTCATCTTAAGTAGAAATGACGTGAAATATGGTATGCTTATTTGTTGCAATATTTGGAAGTGCAGTGCGCAAGAATTGTAACCCTACCTCGTGCTGTCTTTGAGTTATTTCCCTTTCATCGTCATTTTTACAGCATTTAGTGCTTGTCCGGAATATAACTTCAAATGGGTAATTTTCCTGTACTATTTGTGTGGGCGTTTTTTTCTTTTTTTTAAATCAATAGTGATCAAGCTGTTGATCATAAAAAGGAACTGTAGAAGTTTCATAAAAATCTGACCACAAATGGCGACTTTTTTGCGTAAACAAGAAATGGAAGATTTCACCTTGACATGGCTACTTTTCTAATACTGTATATTGCATTTTTTTTGTCTTAATCGATACCGTTAAAACTGTCGATGATACAAAGCAACTGTGGAAGTTTCATGGAAATCTGACTACAAATGCAGGCTTTATTCCATAAACAAGAAATGAAAATTTGCAAATTCAAATGGCTACTTTCCAG
Source organism: Hippopus hippopus (assembly GCA_946811185.2). Classification (NCBI taxonomy): domain Eukaryota; kingdom Metazoa; phylum Mollusca; class Bivalvia; order Cardiida; family Cardiidae; genus Hippopus; species Hippopus hippopus. The sequence continues at coordinate 51,317,553 of OX328102.1, read as the reverse complement.
TAGTGTTTGTTAGGTTTATTTCAAAATGAATAGTGTTCAAACTGTTGATGATCCAAAGCAACTGTGCAAGTTTCATGAAAATCTGATTACAAATGCAGACTTTATTGCATAAAGAAAAAATGTAAATTTGCAAATTCAAATGACTGCTTTTCCAGTACTGTCTGTTAGATTTATTTCAAAATCAATATGATTCAAGCTGTTGATGATACAAAGCAACTGTGCAAATTTCATGAAAATCTGACCGCAAATGCCGACTTTATTGCGTAAAAAAGTAATGTAAATTTGCAACTTTAAATGGCTGCTTTTCCAGTACTGTCTTTTAGATTAATTTCAAAATTAATAGCGTTCAATCTGTTGATGACACAAAGCAACTGTGCAAGGTTCATGCGAATCTGACTACAAATGCAGACTTTATTGCGTAAACAAGAAATGGATATTTTCAACTTCAAATGGCTACCTTTTCCGTACTGTTTGTTGGATTTTTCCAAATCAATATGATTCAAGCTGTTGATGATACAAAGCAACCGTTCAAGTTTCATAAAAATCTAACTACATATGCAGACTTTAGTGCATAAACAAGAAATGGATATTTGCAATATCAAATGGCTTCTTTTCCTGTACTGTTCGTTGGATGTTTTTCAAAATCAATAGCGTTTAAGCTGTTGATGATACAAAGCAACTATGGAAGTTTCCTGAAAATCTGACCACTAATGCAGACATTATAGCCTAAACATGAAATGGAAATTTTCACTTTCAAATGGCTACTTTCCAATACTGTTTTTTATTTCTTTTTCAAAAATCAATAAGGTTCAAGCTGTTGATCATACAAAGCAACTATAGAAGTTTCATGAAAACCTGACCACAAATGCAGATTTTATTGCGTAAATAAGAAATGGAAATGTTCAAATTCAAATGGCTACTTTTTTATATGCCCGTCGAATTCGGGACGTATTATGGCATCACCGATGGCGTACGACGTCCAGGCGGGTTTTCGGTGGGGCAGGCGGGCGGCGTCCAGTTCTTTGTCCGGAGCATAACTTTGTCATCTCCAGTCCGCTTGACTTGAAACTTTGCATTTGTGTTTGTTGTAATAATACGGAGTGCAGTGCGAAAGAACCATAACTCTATCTCATGCTGTCTTTGAGTTATGTCCCTTTGATCGTCATTTTTACAGTATTTTCTGCTTGTCCGAAATATTACTTTGCCATCTCTAGTCTGAACATCTTCAAATTTGGTATGCATGATTGTTGAAAAATTACGGAGTGGAGTGCACAATAACCATAACTCTTCCTAGCACGAATTTTGAGTTTTTCCCTCTTTGATGTTCATTTTTATAGCATTTCTTGCTTGTCCGGAGCATAACTTTGTCATCTTAAGTAGGAATGACTTCAAATATGGTATGCTTATTTGTTGCAATATTTGGAAGTGCAGTGCGCAAGAATTGTAACCCTACCTCGTGCCGTCTTTGAGTTATTTTCCTTTGATCATCTTTTTTACGGCATTTAGTGCTTGTCTGGAATATAACTTTGTCATCTCAAGTCAGAAAGACTTCAAACTTGGTATGCCTGTTTGTTGCCATATTACGGAGTACAGTGCGCAAGAACAATAACTCTACCTAGGGTGGATTTTGAGTAATTCCACTTTCATTTTCATTTTTACAGTTAATTTTTTTCTCCGGAGCTTGACTTTGTCATCTCCAGTCGGATTGACTTGAAACTCTGCATTTGTGTTTGTTGCAGTAATACGGAGTGCAGTGCGAAAGAACCAAAACTCTACCTCTTGCAGTCTTTGAGTTATTTCCCTTTGATTGTCATTTTTACAGCATTTTTTTGCTTGTCCCGAATATAACTTTGCCATATCTAATCTGAATATCTTCAAATTTGGTATGCATGATTATTGAAAAATTACTGAGTACAGTGGACAATAACCATAACTCTTCCTAGCACGAATTTTGAGTTATTCCCTCTTTGATGTTCATTTTTATAGCATTTCTTGCTTGTCCGGAGCATAACTTTGTCATCTTAAGTAGGAATGACTTGAAATATGGAATGTTTATTTGTTGCAATATTTGGAAGTACAGTGCGCAAGAATTGTAACTCTACCTCGTGCTGTCTTTGAGTTATTATCCTTTGATCATCCTTTTCACAGTATTTAGTGCTTGTCCGGAATATAACTTTGTAATCTTAAGTCAGAAAGACTTCAAACTTGGTATGCATTTTTTGTTGCAATATTACAGAGAACAGTGTGCAAGAACAATAACTCTACCTAGCTCGGATTGTGAGTAATTCGACTTTCATCTTCATTTTTACAGTCCAGTTCTTTGTCCGGAGCTTAACTTTATCATCTCCAGTCCGATTGAACTTGAAACTCTGCATTTGTGTTTGTTGCAATAATACGGAGTGCAGTGCGAAAGAGCCATAACTCTACCTCATGCTGTCTTTGAGTTATTTCCCTTTGATCGTCATTTTTAGAGCATTTTCTGCTTGTCAGGAATATAACTTTGCCATCTCTAGTCTAAACATCTTCAAATTTGGTATGCATGATTATTGAAAAATTACGGAGTGCAGTCATAACATTTTCTAGCACGAATTTTGAGTTATTGCCCCTCTGATGTTCATTTTTATAGCATTTCTTGACTTGTCCGGAGAATAACTTTGTCATCTTAAGTAGAAATGACGTGAAATTGTAACCCTACCTCGTGCTGTAGAAATGACGTGAAATATGGTATGCTTATTTGTTGCAATATTTGGAAGTGCAGTGCGCAAGAATTGTAACCCTACCTCGTGCTGTTTTTGAGTTATTTCCCTTTCATCGTCATTTTTACAGCATTTAGTGCTTGTCCGGAATATAACTTCAAATGGGTACTTTTCCTGTACTATTTGTGTGTTTTTTTTTTTTTTTTTTTTTTTTTTATTAAATCAGTAGTGTTCAAGTTGTTGATCATAAAAAGGAACTGTAGAAGTTTCATAAAAATCTGACCACAAATGGCGACTTTATTGCGTAAACAAGAAATGGAAGTTTTCACCTTTATGTGGCTACTTTTCTTATACTGTATATTGCAATTTTTCTGTCTTAATCGATACCGTTCAAACTGTCGATGATACAAAACGACTGTGCAAGTTTCATGGAAATCTGATTACAAGTACAGACTTTATTGCGTAAACAAGAAATGGAAGTTTGCAATATCAAATAGTTACTTTTTCAATACCGTTTGTTAGATTTAATTCAAAATCAATAGGGTTCAAGCCGTTGATGATAAGAAACAACTGTGCAAGATTCATGAAAATCTGACCAGAAATGCAGAATAAATTGCGTAAACAAGAAATGGAAATTTTCAACTTCAAATGGCTAGTTTTCCCGTACTGATTGTTGAATTTTTTTCAAAATGAATAGGGTTCAAGGTGTACAAGTTTCATTAAAATCTGACTACAAATGCAAATTATGTTGCATAAACAAGAAATGGAAATTTTCAACTTCAAACGGGTACTTTTCCCGTACTAATTATGGGATTTTTTTGTCAAAATCAATAGGGTTCAAGCTGTTGATGATACAAAGGAGCTAATGCAGACTTTATTGCGTAAACAAGAAATGGAAATTTGGAACTTCAAATGGCTACTTTTCCAATACTGTATGTTGCATTTTTTTTCTTAATCGATAGCCTTCAAGCTGTCCATGATACAAAGCAACAGTGCAAGTTTCATGAAAATCTGACTACAAATGCAGACTTTATTGCGTAAACAAGAAATGCAAGTTTGCAATATCAAACGGCTACTTTTGCAATACTGTTTGTTAGATTTTGAGGTAGTGAACCCGTAATAGAAAACAGCTATTTCCCCTATAATATTATCCTACAAAATTTGCTATGATTAAAAATGCGTATTATTGTACAACTTTAACCGAGCCACTTTTTTCTTTTTTTCCTATAAAGACTTATCAATTATAAATCTAAAACCACTATATTCTCATAACAAAGGGAGATAATAATTCCCACCCCTAAACAATAGATTTCAAGCTGTTGTACAAAGCAGCTGTGCAAGTTTCATAAAAATCTGACCACAAATGCAGAATAAATTGCATAAACAAGAAAAGGAAATTTTAAAATTCAAATGGCTACTTTTCCCGTACTGTTTGTAGGATTTTTTTTCAAAATGAATAGGGTTCAAGCTGTTCATGATACAAAGCAACTGTGCAAGTTTCATGAAAATCTAACTACAAATGCAGACTTTATTGCGTAAACAAGAAATGGAAATTTTCAAATTCAAATGGCTACTTTTTACCGTACTGTTCGTTGGATGTTTTTCAAAATCAATGGGTTCTAGCTGTTGATCATACAAAGCACCTACCCAAGTTTCATGAAAATCTGACTACAAATGCAGACTTTATTGAGTAAACAAGAAATGGAAATTTGAAAATTCAAATGGCTACTTTTCCAACACTGCTTGTTAAATTTATTTCAAAATCAATAGCGCACAAGTTGTTGATGATAGAAAGCAACTGTGCAAGTTTCATGAAAATCTGACTACAGATGCAAACTTTATTGCGTAAACAAAAAATGGATATTTTCAACTTCAAATGGCTACCTTTAACATATTCTTTCTTGGATATTTTTCAAAATCAACAGGATTTAAGCTGTTGATGATAGAAAGCAACTGTGCAAGTTTAATGAAAATCTGACTTCAAATGCAGACTTTATTGCGTAAACAAGAAATGGATATTTTCAAATTCAAATGGCTACTTTTACTATACTCTTTGTTGGATTTTTTTCAAAATCAATAGGCTTTAAGCTGTTGATAATACAAAGCAAGTATAAAAGTTTCATGAAAAGTTGAATACAAATGCAGACTTTATTGCGTAAACAAGAATTGGAAATTTGAAACTTCAAATGGGTACTTTTCCTGTACTATTTGTATGTTTTTTTTTAAATCAATAGTGTTCAAGCTGTTGATGATACAAAGGAACTATAGAAGTTTCGTAAAAATCTGACCACAAATGCCGACTTTATTGCGTAAACAAGAAATAGTAATTTACACCTTCAAATGGCTACTTTTCCAATACTGTATGTTGCATTAATTTTTCTTAATCGATAGCGTTCAAGCTGTCGATAATACAAAGCAACTGTGCAAGTATCATGAAAATCTGACTACAAGTGGAGACTTTATTACGTAAACAAGAAATGGAAGTTTGCAATATCAAATAGCTACTTTTTCAATACTGTTTGTTAGATTTAATTCAAAATCAATAGGGTTCAAGCCGTTGATGATACAAAGCACCTATGCAAGTTTCATGAAAATCTGACTACAAATGCAGATTATATTGCGTAAACAAGAAATGGAAATTTTCAACTTCAAACGGGTACTTTTCCAATACTGTATGTTGCATTAACTTTTCTTAATCGATAGCGTTCAAGCTGTCGATAATACAAAGCAACTGTGCAAGTATCATGAAAATCTGACTACAAGTGGAGACTTTATTACGTAAACAGGAAATGGAAGTTTGCAATATCAAATAGCTACTTTTTCAATACTGTTCGTTAGATTTAATTCAAAATCAATAGGGTTCAAGCCGTTGATGATACAAAGCACCTATGCAAGTTTCATGAAAATCTGACTTCAAATGCAGATTATATTGCGTAAACAAGAAATGGAAATTTTCAACTTCAAACGGGTACTTTTCCTGTACTAATTATTGGATTTTTTTTGTCAAAATCAATAGGGTTCAAGCTGTTGATGATACAAAGCAACTATACAAGTTTCATGAAAATCTGAATACAAATACAGACTTTATTGCGTAACAAAAAGTGGAAATATGGAACTTCAAATGGCTACTTTTGCTGTACTGTTTGTTGGATTTTTTTTCTAAATCAATAGCGTTCAAACTGTGATGATACAAAGCAACTATACAAGTTTTATGAAAATCTGACTACAAATGCAGACTTAATAGCGTAAACAAGAAAAGGAAATCCTTCAAATGGCTACTTTTCCAGAACGGTTTGTTGGATTTTTTTCAGAATCAAGAAGGGTTCAAGCTGTTGATGATGCAAAGCAACTGTGCAAGTTTCATAAAAATCTGACTACAAATGGAGACTTTATTGCGTAAACACGAAATGGAAATTTGCAAATTCAAATGGCTAATTATCCCGTACCATTTCTGTTTTTCTTTTTTTTTTTCAATCAATACGGTTCAATCTGTTGATATTACAAAGCAACTGTAGAAGTTTCATGAAAATCTGATTACAAATGCAGACTTTATTCCATAAACAAGAAATGGAAATTTGCAAATTCAAATGGCTACTTTTCCAGTAGTGTTTGTTAGATTTATTTCAAAATCAATAGTGTTCAAGCTGTTGATGATACAAAGCAACTGTGCAAGTTTCATGAAAATCATATTACAAATGCAGACTTTATTGCGTAAAGAAGTTGTAAATTTGCAATTTCAAATGGCTCCTTTTCCAGTACTGATTTTTAGATTAATTTCAAAATTAATAGCGTTCAAGCTGTTGATGACACAAAGCAACCGTTCAAGTTTCATAAAAATCTGACTACAAATGCAGACTTTATTGCATAATCAAGAAATGGATATTTGCAATATCAAATGTCTTCTTTTCTTCTACTGTTTGTTGGACGTTTTTCAAAATCAATAGCGTTTAAGCTGTTGATGATAGAAAGCAACTATGCAAGTTTCCTGAAAATCTGACCACTAATGCAGACATTATAGCCTAAACATGAAATGGAAATTTTCACTTTCAAATGGCTACCTTTCCAATACTGTTTTTTATTTCTTTTTCAAAATCAATAAGGTTCAAGCTGTTGATCATACAAAGGAACTGTGGAAGTTTCATGAAAATCTGACCACAAATGCAGACTTTATTGTGTAAACAAGAAATGAAAATTTGCTAATTCAAATGGTTACTTTTCCCGTACTGTTTGTAGGAGATTTTCAAAATCAATAGGTTTCAAGCTGTTGATGATACAAAGCAACAATACAAGTTTGATGAAAATCTGACCACAAATGCAGACTTTATTGCGTAAACAAGAAATGGAAGTTTGCAAAATCAAATGGCTACTTTTCCAATACTGTTTGTTAGATTTAAGGTAGCGGACCCGTAATAGAAAACAGCTATTTCCACTATAATATTATCCTACAAAATTTGCTATGATTAAAAATGCGTATTATTGTACAACTTTAACCGAGCCACTTTTTTCTTTTCTTCCTATTAAGACTTATCAATTATAAATCTAAAACCACTATATTCTCATAACAAAGGGAGATAATAATTACCTCCCTTCTCTAGAGACTAACAAAAGTATCAACAAATAATTTCAAGATAGACATCAAAGGAATTTCTGGTCGGTTGAAAATCTGCAAATTTATTATATCAGTATAAATCCTGATTTATCAACTATAAAGAAATTTTATTCCATTTTGCACTAAAAGCGTTAGGGGTCAACTACCTTAATCAATAGGATTCAAGCTGTTGATAATACAAAGCAGCTGTGCAAGTTTCATAAAAATCTGACCACAAATGCAGAATAAATTGCATAAACAAGAAAAGGAAATTTTCAACTTCAAATGGCTAGTTTTCCCGAACTGTTTGTTGGATTTTTTTTCAAAATGAATAGGGTTCAAGCTGTTCATAATACAAAGCAACTGTGCAAGTTTCATGAAAATCTAACTACAAATGCAGACTTTATTGCCTAAACAAGAAATGGAAATTTTCAAATTCAAATGGCTTATTTTCACCGTACTTTCGTTGGATATTTTTCAAAATCAATGGGTTCTAGCTGTTGATCATACAAAGCACCTACACAAGTTTCATGAAAATCTGACTACAAATGCAGACTTTATTGAGTAAACAAGAAATGGAAATTTGCAAATTCAAATGGCTACTTTTCCAACACTGTTTGTTAGATTTATTTCAAAATCAATAGCGTTTAAGTTGTTGATGATAGAAAGCAACTGTGCAAGTTTCATGAAAATCTGACTACAAATGGAGACTTTATTGCGTAAACAAGAAATGGATATTTTCAAATTCAAATGTCTACTTTTACCATACTCTTTGTTGGATTTTTTTCGAAATCAATAGGCTTTAAGCTGTCGATGATAGAAAGCAACTGTGCAAATTTCATGAGAATCTTACCACAAATGACGACTTTCTTGCATAAAGAATTTATGTAAATTTGGAACTTCAAATGGTTATTTTTCGAATACTGTATGTTGCATTTTTTTTCTTAATCGATAGCCTTCAAGCTGTCGATGATACAAAGCAACAGTGCAAGTTTCATGAAAATCTGACTACAAATGCAGACTTTATTGCGTTAAACAAATAGTGGAAATTTGGAACTTCAAATGGGTACTTTTCCTGTACTATTTGTATGTTTTTTTTTAAATCAATAGTGTTCAAGCTGTTGATCATACAAAGGAACTATAGAAGTTTCATAAAAATCTGACCACAAATGCCGACTTTATTACGTAAACAAGAAATGGAAATTTTCACCTTCAAATGGCTACTTTTCCAATACTGTATGTTGCAATATTTTTTCTTAATCAATAGCGTTCAAGCTGTGATGATACAAAGCAACTATACAAGTTTTATGAAAATCTGACTACAAATGCAGACTTAATTGCGTAAACAAGAAAAGGAAATCCTTCAAATGGCTACTTTTCTAAGACGGTTTGATACAAAGCAACTGTGCAAGTGTCATAAAAATCTGACTACAAATGGAGACTTTATTGCGTAAATACGAATTGGAAATTTGCAAGTTCAAATGACTACTTTTCCAGTAGTGTTTGTTAGATTTATTTAAAAATCAATAGTGTTCAAGCTGTTGATGATACAAAGCAACTGTGCAAGTTTCATGAAAATCTGATTACAAATGCAGACTTTATTGTGTAAAGAAAAAATGTAAATTTGCAAATTCAAATGGCTGCCCTCAAGTACTATCTGTTAGATTTATTTCAAAATCAATAGCTTTCAAGCTGTTTATGATACAAAGTAACTGTACAAATTTCATGAAAATCTGACCACAAATGCCGACTTTATTGCGTAAAAAAGTTATGTAAATTTGCTATTTCAAATGGCTACTTTTCCAGTACTGTCTTTTAGATTAATTTCAAAATTAATAGCGTTCAAGCTGTTGATGACACAAAGCAACTGTGTAAGATTCATGCGAATCTGACTACAAATGCAAACTCTATTGCGAAAACAAGAAATGGATATCTTCATCTTCAAATGGCTACTTTTTCCGTACTGTTTGTTGGATTTTTCCAAATCAATATGATTCAAGCTGTTGATGATACAAAGCAACCGTTCAAGTTTCATAAAAATCTGACTACAAATGCAGACTTTATTGCATAAACAAGAAATGGATATTTGCAATATCAAATGGCTTCTTTTCCTCTACTGTTCATTGGATGTTTTTCAAAATCAATAGCGTTTAAGCTGTTGATGATACAAAGCAACTATGCAAGTTTCCTGAAAATCTGACCACTAATGCAGACATTATAGCCTAAACATGAAATGGAAATTTTCACTTTCAAATGGCTACTTTTCCAATACTGTTTTTTATTTCTTTTTCAAAATCAATAAGGTTCAAGCTGTTGATCATACAAAGGAACTGTGGAAGTTTCATGAAAATCTGACCACAAATGCAGACTTTATTGTGTAAACAAGAAATGGAAATTTGCTAATTCAAATGGTTACTTTTCCCGTACTGTTTGTAGGAGATTTTCAAAATCAATAGGTTTCAAGCTGTTGATGATACAAAGCAACTATACAAGTTTCATGAAAATCTGACCACAAATGCAAACTTTATTGCGTAAACAAGAAACGGAAATTTTCAACTGGAAATTGCTACTTTTTTATATGGCCGTCGAATTCGGGACGTATTATGGGATCACCAATGGCGTACGGGGGTCCAGGCGGCTTCCGACGGGCAGGCGGGCGGCGTCCAGTTCTTTGTCCGGAGCATAGCTTTGTCATCTCCAGTCCGATTGACTTGAAACTCTGCATTTGTGTTTGTTGTAATAATACGGTGCGAAAGAACCATAAATCTACCTCATGCTGTCTTTGAGTTATTTCCCTTTGATCGTCATTTTTACAGCATTTTCTGCTTGTCCGGAATATAACTTTGCCATCTCTAGTCTGAACATCTTCAAATTTGGTATGCATGATTGTTGAAAAATTACGGAGAGGAGTGCACAATAGCCATAACTCTTCCTAGCACGAATTTTAAGTTTTTCCCTCTTTGATGTTCATTTTTATAGCATTTCTTGCTTGTCCGGAGCATAACTTTGTCATCTTAAGTAGGAATGACTTGCAATATGGAATGCTTATTTGTTGCAATATTTGGAAGTGCAGTGCGCAAGAATTGTAACCCTACCTCGTGCTGTCTTTGAGTTATTTCCCTTTGATCATCTTTTTTACTGCATTTAGAGCTTGTCCGGAATGTAACTTTGTCATCTCAAGTCAGAAAGACTTCAAACTTGGTATGCATGTTTGTTGCCATATTACGGAGTACAGTGCGCAAGAACAATAACTCTATCTAGCGTGGATTGTGAGTAATTCCACTTTCATCTTCATTTTTAAAGTCCAGTTTTTTTTCCGGAGCTTGACTTTGTCATCTCCAGTCCGATTGAACTTGAAACTCTGCATTTGTGTTTGTTGCAATAATACGGAGTGCAGTGCGAAAGAACCATAACTCTACCTGATGCTGTCTTTGAGTTTTTTCCCTTTGATCGTCATTTTTACAGCATTTTCTGCTTGTCCGGAATATAACTTTGCCATCTCTAGTCCGAACATCTTCAAAGTTGGTATGCATGATTGTTGAAAAATTACGGAGTGGAGTGCACAATAACCATAACTCTTCCTAGCACGAATTTTAAGTTTTTCCCTCTTTGATGTTCATTTTTATAGCATTTCTTGCTTGTCCGGAGCATAACTTTGTCATCTTAAGTAGGAATGACTTGCAATATGGAATGCTTATTTGTTGCAATATTTGGAAGTGCAGTGCGCAAGAATTGTAACCCTACCTCGTGCTGTCTTTGAGTTATTTCCCTTTGATCATCTTTTTTACTGCATTTAGTGCTTGTCCGGAATGTAACTTTGTCATCTCAAGTCAGATAGACTTCAAACTTGGTATGCATGTTTGTTGCCATATTACGGAGTACAGTGCGCAAGAACAATAACTCTATCTAGCGTGGATTGTGAGTAATTCCACTTTCATCTTCATTTTTAAAGTCCAGTCTTTTGTCCAGAGCTTGACTTTGTCATCTCCAGTCCGACTGACTTGAAACTCTGCATTTGTGTTTGTTGTAATAATACGGAGTGCAGTGCGAAAGAACCATAACTCTACCTCGTGCAGTCTTTGAGTTATTTCCCTTTGATCGTCATTTTTACAGCATTTTTTTGCTTGTCCGGAATATAACTTTGCCATGTCTAGTCTGAACATCTTCAAATTTGGTATGCATGATTGTTAAAAAATTACTGAGTGCAGTGCACAATAACCATAACTCTTTCTAGCACGAATTTCGAGTTATTCCCTCTTTGATGTTAATTTTTATAGCATTTCTTTTCTTGTCCGGAGCATAACTTTGTCATCTTAAGTAGAAATGACGTGAAATATGGTATGTGTATTTGTCGCAATATTTGGAAGTGCAGTGCGCAAGAATTGTAACTTTACCTCGTGCTGTCTTTGAGTTATTTCCATTTGATCATCCAGTTCACTGCATTTAGTGCTTGTCCGGTATATAACTTTGTAATCTCAAGTCAGAACGACTTCCAACTTGGTATGCATTTTTTGTTGCAGTGTTACGGAGTACAGTGCACAAGAACAATAACTCTACCTAGCTCGGATTGTGAATAATTCCACTTTCATCTTCATTTTCACCTTATCTTTATCATCTGCAGTCCGATTGAACTTGAAACTCTGCATTTGTGTTTGTTGCAATAATACGGAGTGCAGTGCGAAAGAACCGTAACTCTACCTGATGCTGTCTTTGAGTTTTTTCCCTTTGATCGTCATTTTTACAGCATTTTCTGCTTGTCCGGAATATAACTTTGCCATCTCTAGTCTAAACATCTTCAAATTTGGTGTGCATGAGTGTTGAAAAATTACGGAGTGGAGTGCACAATAACCATAACTCTTCCTAGCACAAATTTTGAGTTTTTCCCTCTTTGATGTTCATTTTTATAGCATTTCTTGCTTGTCCGGAGCATAACTTTGTCATCTTAAGTAGGAATGACTTGCAATATGGAATGTTTATTTGTTGCAATATTTGGAAGTGCAGTGCGCAAGAATTGTAACCCTACCTCGTGCTGTCTTTGAGTTATTTCCCTTTGATCATCTTTTTTACTGCATTTAGTGCTTGTCCGGAATGTAACTTTGTCATCTCAAGTCAGATAGACTTCAAACTTGGTATGCATTTTTTGTTGCAATGTTACGGAGTACAGTGCGCAAGAACAATAACTCTATCTAGCGTGGATTGTGAGTAATTCCACTTTCATCTTCATTTTTAAAGTCCAGTCTTTTGTCCGGAGCTTGACTTTGTCATCTCCAGTCCGATTGACTTGAAACTCTGCATTTGTGTTTGTTGCAATAATACGGAGTGTTGTGCGAAAGAACCATAACTCTACCTGATGCTGTCTTTGAGTTTTTTCCTTTTGATCGTCATTTTTACAGCATTTTCTGCTTGTCCGGAATATAACTTTGCCATCTCTAGTCTGAACATCTTCAAATTTGGTATGCATGATTGTTGAAAAATTACGGAGTGCAGTCATAACACTTCCTAGGACGAATTTTGACTTATTCCCCCTTTGATCTTCATTTTTATAGCATTTCTTTTCTTGTCCGGAGAATAACTTTGTCATTTTAAGTAGAAATGACGTGAAATTGTAACCCTACCTCGTGCTGTCTTTGAGTTATTTCCTTTCCATCATCATTTTTACAGCATTTAGTGCTTGTCGGGAATATAACTTCAAATGGGTACTTTTCCTGTACTATTTGTGTGTGTGTGTTTTTTTTTTTTTTTTGTTTTAAAATCAATAGTGATCAAGCTGTTGATCATACAAAGGAACTGTAGAAGTTTCATAAAAATCTGACCACAAATGCCGACTTTATTGCGTAGAAAAGAAATGGAATTTTTCACCTTGATATGGCTACTTTTCTAATAATGTATGTTGCATTTTTTTTGTCTTAATCGATACCGTTAAAACTGTCGATGATACAAAGCAACTGTGGAACTTTCATGGAAATCTGACTACAAGTACAGACTTGATTGCGTAAACAAGAAATGGAAGTTTGCAATATCAAATAGCTACTTTTTCAATACTGTTTGTTAGATTTAATTCCAAATCAACAGAGTTCAAGCTGTTGATGATACAAAGCAACTGTGCAAGTTTCATGAAAATCTGACCACAAATGCAGAATAAATTGCGTAAACAAGAAATGGAAATTTTCAACTTCAAATGGCTAGTTTTCCCGTACTGTTTGTTGGATTTCTTTCGACATGAACAGGGTTCAAGGTGTTGATGATACAAAGCAACTATGCAAGTTTCATGAAAATCTGACTACAAATGCAGATTATATTGTGTAAACAAGAAATGGAAATTTTCAACTTCAAACGGGTACTTTTCCCGTACTAATTATAGGATTTTTTTGTCAAAATCAATAGGGTTCAAGCTGTCAATGATACAAAGGAGCTAATGCAGACTTTATTGCGTAAACAAGAAATGGAAATTTGGAACTTCAAATGGCTACTTTTCCAATACTGTATGTTGCATTTTTTTTCTTAATCGATAGCCTTCAAGCTGTCCATGATACAAAGCAACAGTGCAAGTTTCATGAAAATCTGACTACAAATGCAGACTTTATTGCGTAAACAAGAAATGGAAGTTTGCAATATCAAATGGCTACTTTTCCAATACTGTTTGTTAGATTTAAGGTAGTGAACCCGTAATAGAAAACAGCTATTTCCCCTATAATATTATCCTACAGAATTTGCTATGATTAAAAATGCGTATTATTGTACAACTTTAACCGAGCCACTTTTTTCTTTTCTTCCTATAAAGAGTTATCAATTATAAATCTAAAACCACTATATTCTCATTACAAAGGGAGATAATAATTACCACCCCTAAACAATAGGGTTCAAGCTGTTGATAATACAAAGCAGCTGTGCAAGTTTCATAAAAATCTGACCACAAATGCAGAATAAATTGCATAAACAAGAAAAGGAAATTTTAAAATTCAAATGGCTACTTTTCCCGTACTGTTTGTAGGATTTTTTTTCAAAATGAATAGGGTTCAAGCTGTTCATGATACAAAGCAACTGTGCAAGTTTCATGAAAATCTAACTACAAATGCAGACTTTATTGCGTAAACAAGAAATGGAAATTTTCAAATTCAAATGGCTACTTTTTACCGTACTGTTCGTTGGATGTTTTTCAAAATCAATGGGTTCTAGCTGTTGATCATACAAAGCACCTACACAAGTTTCATGAAAATCTGACTACAAATGCAGACTTTATTGAGTAAACAAGAAATGGAAATTTGAAAATTCAAAAGGCTACTTTTCCAACACTGTTTGTTAAATTTATTTCAAAATCAATAGCGTTCAAGTTGTTGATGATAGAAAGCAACTGTGCAAGTTTCATGAAAATCTGACCACAAATGCAAACTTTATTGCGTAAACAAAAAATGGATATTTTCAACTTCAAATGGCTACCTTTAACATATTTTTCAAAATCAATAGGATTTAACCTGTTGATGATACAAAGCAACTGTGCAAGTTTCATGAAAATCTGACTACAAATGCAGATTATATTGCGTAAACAAGAAATGGAAATTTTCAACTTCAAACGGGTACTTTTCCTGTACTAATTATTGGATTTTTTTGTCAAAATCAATAGGGTTCAAGCTGTTGATGACACAAAGCAACTATACAAGTTTCATGAAAATCTGAATACAAATGCAGACTTTATTGCGTAACAAAAAGTGGAAATATGGAACTTCAAATGGCTACTTTTGCTGTACTGTTTGTTGGATTTTTTTTCTAAATCAATAGCGTTCAAACTGTGATGATACAAAGCAACTATACAAGTTTTATGAAAGTCTGACTACAATTGCAGACTTAATAGCGTAAACAAGAAAAGGAAATCCTTCAAATGGCTACTTTTCCAGAAATGTTTGTTGGATTTTTTTCAGAATCAAGAAGGGTTCAAGCTGTTGATGATACAAAGCAACTGTGCAAGTTTCATAAAAATCTGACTACAAATGGAGACTTTATTGCGTAAACACGAAATGGAAATTTGCAAATTCAAATGGCTAATTATCCCGTACTATTTCTGTTTTTCTTTTGTTTTTTCAATCAATACGGTTCAATCTGTTGATATTACAAAGCAACTGTAGAAGTTTCATGAAAATCTGATTACAAATGCAGACTTTATTCCATAAACAAGAAATGGAAATTTGCAAATTCAAATGGCTACTTTTCCAGTAGTGTTTGTTAGATTTATTTCAAAATCAATAGTGTTCAAGCTGTTGATGATACAAAGCAACTGTGCAAGTTTCATGAAAATCATATTACAAATGCAGACTTTATTGCGTAAAGAAGTTATGTAAATTTGCTATTTCAAATGGCTCCTTTTCCAGTACTGATTTTTAGATTAATTTCAAAATTAATAGCGTTCAAGCTGTTGATGACACAAAGCAACTGTGTAAGGTTCATGTGAATCTGACTACAAATGCAGACTCTATTGCGTAAACAAGAAATGGATATTTTCATCTTCAAATGGCTACTTTTTCCGTACTGTTTGTTGGATTTTTCCAAATCAATATGATTCAAGCTGTTGATGATACAAAGCAACCGTTCAAGTTTCATAAAAATCTGACTACAAATGCAGACTTTATTGCATAAACAAGAAATGGATATTTGCAATATCAAATGGCTTCTTTTCCTCTACTGTTCGTTGGATGTTTTTCAAAATCAATAGCGTTTAAGCTGTTGATGATAGAAAGCAACTATGCAAGTTTTCTGAAAATCTGACCACTAATGCAGACATTATAGCCTAAACATGAAATGGAAATTTTCACTTTCAAATGGCTACTTTTCCAATACTGTTTTTTATTTCTTTTTCAAAATCAATAAGGTTCAAGCTGTTGATCATACAAAGGAACTGTGGAAGTTTCATGAAAATCTGACCACAAATGCAGACTTTATTGTGTAAACAAGAAATGGAAATTTGCTAATTCAAATGGTTACTTTTCCCGTACTGTTTGTAGGGGATTTTCAAAATCAATAGGTTTCAAGCTGTTGATGATACAAAGCAACTATACAAGTTTCATGAAAATCTGACCACAAATGCAAACTTTATTGCGTAAACAAGAAACGGAAATTTTCAACTGGAAATTGCTACTTTTTTATATGGCCGTCGAATTCGGGACGTATTATGGGATCACCGATGGCGTACGGGGGTCCAGGCGGCTTCCGACGGGCAGGCGGGCGACGGGCAGGCGGGCGGCGTCCAGTTCTTTGTCCGGAGCATAGCTTTGTCATCTCCAGTCCGATTGACTTGAAACTCTGCATTTGTGTTTGTTGTAATAATACGGTGCGAAAGAACCATAAATCTACCTCATGCTGTCTTTGAGTTATTTCCCTTTGATCGTCATTTTTACAGCATTTTCTGCTTGTCCGGAATATAACTTTGCCATCTCTAGTCTGAACATCTTCAAATTTGGTGTGCATGATTGTTGAAAAATTACGGAGTGGAGTGCACAATAACCATAACTCTTCCTAGCACGAATTTTGAGTTTTTCCCTCTTTGATGTTCATTTTTATAGCATTTCTTGCTTGTCCGGAGCATAACTTTGTCATCTTAAGTAGGAATGACTTGCAATATGGAATGTTTATTTGTTGCAATATTTGGAAGTGCAGTGCGCAAGAATTGTAACCCTACCTCGTGCTGTCTTTGAGTTATTTCCCTTTGATCATCTTTTTTACTGCATTTAGTGCTTGTCCGGAATGTAACTTTGTCATCTCAAGTCAGAAAGACTTCAAACTTGGTATGCATGTTTGTTGCCATATTACGGAGTACAGTACGCAAGAACAATAACTCTATCTAGCGTGGATTGTGAGTAATTCCACTTTCATCTTCATTTTTAAAGTCCAGTTTTTTTTCCGGAGCTTGACTTTGTCATCTCCAGTCCGATTGAACTTGAAACTCTGCATTTGTGTTTGTTGCAATAATACGGAGTGCAGTGCGAAAGAACCATAACTCTACCTGATGCTGTCTTTGAGTTTTTTCCCTTTGATCGTCATTTTTACAGCATTTTCTGCTTGTCCGGAATATAACTTTGCCATCTCTAGTCCGAACATCTTCAAAGTTGGTATGCATGATTGTTGAAAAATTACGGAGTGGAGTGCACAATAACCATAACTCTTCCTAGCACGAATTTTGAGTTTTTCCCTCTTTGATGTTCATTTTTATAGCATTTCTTGCTTGTCCGGAGCATAACTTTGTCATCTTAAGTAGGAATGACTTGCAATGTGGAATGCTTATTTGTTGCAATATTTGGAAGTGCAGTGCGCAAGAACTGTAACCCTACCTCGTGCTGTCTTTGAGTTATTTCCCTTTGATCATCTTTTTTACTGCATTTAGTGCTTCTCCGGAATGTAACTTTGTCATCTCAAGTCAGATAGACTTCAAACTTGGTATGCATGTTTGTTGCCATATTACGGAGTACAGTGTGCAAGAACAATAACTCTATCTAGCGTGGATTGTGAGTAATTCCACTTTCATCTTCATTTTTAAAGTCCAGTCTTTTTTCCAGAGCTTGACTTTGTCATCTCCAGTCCGACTGACTTGAAACTCTGCATTTGTGTTTGTTGCAATAATACGGAGTGCAGTGCGAAAGAACCATAACTCTACCTCGTGCAGTCTTTGAGTTATTTCCCTTTGATCGTCATTTTTACAGCATTTTTTTGCTTGTCCGGAATATAACTTTGCCATGTCTAGTCTGAACATCTTCAAATTTGGTATGCATGATTGTTAAAAAATTACTGAGTGCAGTGCACAATAACCATAACTCTTTCTAGCACGAATTTCGAGTTATTCCCTCTTTGATGTTAATTTTTATAGCATTTCTTGCTTGTCCGGAGCATAACTTTGTCATCTTAAGCAGAAATGACGTGAAATATGGTATGTGTATTTGTTGCAATATTTGGAAGTGCAGTGCGCAAGAATTGTAACTTTACCTCGTGCTGTCTTTGAGTTATTTCCATTTGATCATCCAGTTCACTGCATTTAGTGCTTGTCCGGTATATAACTTTGTAATCTCAAGTCAGATTCTTCCAACTTGGTATGCATTTTTTGTTGCAGTGTTACGGAGTACAGTGCACAAGAACAATAACTCTACCTAGCTCGGATTGTGAATAATTCCACTTTCATCTTCACTTTAACCTTATCTTTATCATCTGCAGTCCGATTGAACTTGAAACTCTGCATTTGTGTTTGTTGCAATAATACGGAATGCAGTGCGAAAGAACCATAACTCTACCTGATGCTGTCTTTGAGTTTTTTCCCTTTGAACGTCATTTTTACAGCATTTTCTGCTTGTCCGGAATATAACTTTGCCATCTCTAGTCTAAACATCTTCAAATTTGGTGTGCATGAGTGTTGAAAAATTACGGAGTGGAGTGCACAATAACCATAACTCTTCCTAGCACGAATTTTGAGTTTTTCCCTCTTTGATGTTCATTTTTATAGCATTTCTCGCTTGTCCGGAGCATAACTTTGTCATCTTAAGTAGGAATGACTTGCAATATGGAATGTTTATTTGTTGCAATATTTGGAAGTGCAGTGCGCAAGAATTGTAACCCTACCTCGTGCTGTCTTTGAGTTATTTCCCTTTGATCATCTTTTTTACTGCATTTAGTGCTTGTCCGGAATGTAACTTTGTCATCTCAAGTCAGATAGACTTCAAACTTGGTATGCATTTTTTGTTGCAATGTTACGGAGTACAGTGCGCAAGAACAATAACTCTATCTAGCGTGGATTGTGAGTAATTCGACTTTCATCTTCATTTTTAAAGTCCAGTCTTTTGTCCGGAGCTTGACTTTGTCATCTCCAGTCCGATTGACTTGAAACTCTGCATTTGTGTTTGTTGCAATAATACGGAGTGTTGTGCGAAAGAACCATAACTCTACCTGATGCTGTCTTTGAGTTTTTTCCTTTTGATCGTCATTTTTACAGCATTTTCTGCTTGTCCGGAATATAACTTTGCCATCTCTAGTCTGAACATCTTCAAATTTGGTATGCATGATTGTTGAAAAATTACGGAGTGCAGTCATAACACTTCCTAGGACGAATTTTGACTTATTCCCCCTTTGATCTTCATTTTTATAGCATTTCTTTTCTTGTCCGGAGAATAACTTTGTCATTTTAAGTAGAAATGACGTGAAATTGTAACCCTACCTCGTGCTGTCTTTGAGTTATTTCCTTTCCATCATCATTTTTACAGCATTTAGTGCTTGTCGGGAATATAACTTCAAATGGGTACTTTTCCTGTACTATTTGTGGTGTGTGTGTTTTTTTTTGTTTTTGTTTTAAAATCAATAGTGATCAAGCTGTTGATCATACAAAGGAACTGTAGAAGTTTCATAAAAATCTGACCACAAATGCCGACTTTATTGCGTAGAAAAGAAATGGAATTTTTCACCTTGATATGGCTACTTTTCTAATAATGTATGTTGCATTTTTTTTGTCTTAATCGATACCGTTAAAACTGTCGATGATACAAAGCAACTGTGGAACTTTCATGGAAATCTGACTACAAGTACAGACTTGATTGCGTAAACAAGAAATGGAAGTTTGCAATATCAAATAGCTACTTTTTCAATACTGTTTGTTAGATTTAATTCCAAATCAACAGAGTTCAAGCTGTTGATGATACAAAGCAACTGTGCAAGTTTCATGAAAATCTGACCACAAATGCAGAATAAATTGCGTAAACAAGAAATGGAAATTTTCAACTTCAAATGGCTAGTTTTCCCGTACTGTTTGTTGGATTTTTTTCGACATGAACAGGGTTCAAGGTGTTGATGATACAAAGCAACTATGCAAGTTTCATGAAAATCTGACTACAAATGCAGATTATATTGTGTAAACAAGAAATGGAAATTTTCAACTTCAAACGGGTACTTTTCCCGTACTAATTATAGGATTTTTTTGTCAATGATACAAAGGAGCTAATGCAGACTTTATTGCGTAAACAAGAAATGGAAATTTGGAACTTCAAATGGTTACTTTTCCAATACTGTATGTTGCATTTTTTTTCTTAATCGATAGCCTTCAAGCTGTCCATGATACAAAGCAACAGTGCAAGTTTCATGAAAATCTGACTACAAATGCAGACTTTATTGCGTAAACAAGAAATGGAAGTTTGCAATATCAAATGGCTACTTTTCCAATACTGTTAGTTAGATTTAAGGTAGTGAACCCGTAATAGAAAACAGCTATTTCCCCTATAATATTATCCTACAAAATTTACTATGATTAAAAATGCGTATTATTGTACAACTTTAACCGAGCCACTTTTTTCTTTTCTTCCTATAAAGACTTATCAATTATAAATCTAAAACCACTATATTCTCATTACAAAGGGAGATAATAATTACCACCCCTAAACAATAGGGTTCAAGCTGTTGATAATACAAAGCAGCTGTGCAAGTTTCATAAAAATCTGACCACAAATGCAGAATAAATTGCATAAACAAGAAAAGGAAATTTTCAAATTCAAATTGCTACTTTTCCCGTACTGTTTGTAGGATTTTTTTTCAAAATGAATAGGGTTCAAGCTGTTCATGATACAAAGCAACTGTGCAAGTTTCATGAAAATCTAACTACAAATGCAAACTTTATTGCGTAAACAAGAAATGGAAATTTTCAAATTCAAATGGCTACTTTTTACCGTACTGTTCGTTGGATGTTTTTCAAAATCAATGGGTTCTAGCTGTTGATCATACAAAGCACCGACACAAGTTTCATGAAAATCTGACTACAAATGCAGACTTTATTGAGTAAACAAGAAATGGAAATTTGAAAATTCAAAAGGCTACTTTTCCAACACTGTTTGTTAAATTTATTTCAAAATCAATAGCGTTCAAGTTGTTGATGATAGAAAGCAACTGTGCAAGTTTCATGAAAATCTGACTACAAATGCAAACTTTATTGCGTAAACAAAAAATGGATATTTTCAACTTCAAATGGCTACCTTTAACATATTTTTCAAAATCAATAGGATTTAACCTGTTGATGATACAAAGCAACTGTGCAAGTTTCATGAAAATCTGACTACAAATGCAGATTATATTGCGTAAACAAGAAATGGAAATTTACAACTTCAAACGGGTACTTTTCCTGTACTAATTATTGGATTTTTTTGTCAAAATCAATAGGGTTCAAGCTGTTGATGACACAAAGCAACTATACAAGTTTCATGAAAATCTGAATACAAATGCAGACTTTATTGCGTAACAAAAAGTGGAAATATGGAACTTCAAATGGCTACTTTTGCTGTACTGTTTGTTGGATTTTTTTTCTAAATCAATAGCGTTCAAACTGTGATGATACAAAGCAACTATACAAGTTTTATGAAAGTCTGACTACAATTGCAGACTTAATAGCGTAAACAAGAAAAGGAAATCCTTCAAATGGCTACTTTTCCAGAACGGTTTGTTGGATTTTTTTCAGAATCAAGAAGGGTTCAAGCTGTTGATGATACAAAGCAACTGTGCAAGTTTCATAAAAATCTGACTACAAATGGAGACTTTATTGCGTAAACACGAAATGGAAATTTGCAAATTCAAATGGCTAATTATCCCGTACCATTTCTGTTTTTCTTTTGTTTTTTCAATCAATACGGTTCAATCTGTTGATATTACAAAGCAACTGTAGAAGTTTCATGAAAATCTGATTACAAATGCAGACTTTATTCCATAAACAAGAAATGGAAATTTGCAAATTCAAATGGCTACTTTTCCAGTAGTGTTTGTTAGATTTATTTCAAAATCAATAGTGTTCAAGCTGTTGATGATACAAAGCAACTGTGCAAGTTTCATGAAAATCATATTACAAATGCAGACTTTATTGCGTAAAGAAGTTATGTAAATTTGCTATTTCAAATGGCTCCTTTTCCAGTACTGATTTTTAGATTAATTTCAAAATTAATAGCGTTCAAGCTGTTGATGACACAAAGCAACTGTGTAAGGTTCATGTGAATCTGACTACAAATGCAGACTTTATTGCGTAAACAAGAAATGGATATTTTCATCTTCAAATGGCTACTTTTTCCGTACTGTTTGTTGGATTTTTCCAAATCAATATGATTCAAGCTGTTGATGATACAAAGCAACCGTTCAAGTTTCATAAAAATCTGACTACAAATGCAGACTTTATTGCATAAACAAGAAATGGATATTTGCAATATCAAATGTCTTCTTTTCTTCTACTGTTCGTTGGATGTTTTTCAAAATCAATAGCGTTTAAGCTGTTGATGATAGAAAGCAACTATGCAAGTTTCCTGAAAATCTGACCACTAATGCAGACATTATAGCCTAAACATGAAATGGAAATTTTCACTTTCAAATGGCTACTTTGCCAATACTGTTTTTTATTTCTTTTTCAAAATCAATAAGGTTCAAGCTGTTGATCATACAAAGGAACTGTGGAAGTTTCATGAAAATCTGACCACAAATGCAGACTTTATTGTGTAAACAAGAAATGGAAATTTGCTAATGCAAATGGTTACTTTTCCCGTACTGTTTGTAGGAGATTTTCAAAATCAATAGGTTTCAAGCTGTTGATGATACAAAGCAACTATACAAGTTTCATGAAAATCTGACCACAAATGCAAACTTTATTGCGTAAACAAGAAACGGAAATTTTCAACTGGAAATTGCTACTTTTTTATATGGCCGTCGAATTCGGGACGTATTATGGGATCACCGATGGCGTACGGGGGTCCAGGCGGCTTCCGACGGGCAGGCGGGCGGCGTCCAGTTCTTTGTCCGGAGCATAGCTTTGTCATCTCCAGTCCGATTGACTTGAAACTCTGCATTTGTGTTTGTTGTAATAATACGGTGCGAAAGAACCATAAATCTACCTCATGCTGTCTTTGAGTTATTTCCCTTTGATCGTCATTTTTACAGCATTTTCTGCTTGTCCGGAATATAACTTTGCCATCTCTAGTCTGAACATCTTCAAATTTGGTATGCATGATTGTTGAAAAATTACGGAGTGGAGTGCACAATAACCATAACTCTTCCTAGCACGAATTTTGAGTTTTTCCCTCTTTGATGTTCATTTTTATAGCATTTCTTGCTTGTCCGGAGCATAACTTTGTCATCTTAAGTAGGAATGACTTGCAATATGGAATGTTTATTTGTTGCAATATTTGGAAGTGCAGTGCGCAAGAACTGTAACCCTACCTCGTGCTGTCTTTGAGTTATTTCCCTTTGATCATCTTTTTTACTGCATTTAGTGCTTGTCCGGAATGTAACTTTGTCATCTCAAGTCAGATAGACTTCAAATTTGGTATGCATTTTTTGTTGCAATGTTACGGAGTACAGTGCGCAAGAACAATAACTCTATCTAGCGTGGATTGTGAGTAATTCCACTTTCATCTTCATTTTTAAAGTCCAGTTTTTTTTCCGGAGCTTGACTTTGTCACCTCCAGTCCGATTGAACTTGAAACTCTGCATTTGTGTTTGTTGCAATAATACGGAGTGCAGTGCGAAAGAACCATAACTCTACCTGATGCTGTCTTTGAGTTTTTTCCCTTTGATCGTCATTTTTACAGCATTTTCTGCTTGTCCGGAATATAACTTTGCCATCTCTAGTCTGAACATCTTCAAATTTGGTGTGCATGATTGTTGAAAAATTACGGAGTGGAGTGCACAATAACCATAACTCTTCCTAGCACGAATTTTGAGTTTTTCCCTCTTTGATGTTCATTTTTATAGCATTTCTTGCTTGTCCGGAGCATAACTTTGTCATCTTAAGTAGGAATGACTTGCAATATGGAAGGTTTATTTGTTGCAATATTTGGAAGTGCGGTGCGCAAGAATTGTAACCCTACCTCGTGCTGTCTTTGAGTTATTTCCCTTCGATCATCTTTTTTACTGCATTTAGAGCTTGTCCGGAATGTAACTTTGTCATCTCAAGTCAGATAGACTTCAAACTTGGTATGCATGTTTGTTGCCATATTACGGAGTACAGTGCGCAAGAACAATAACTCTATCTAGCGTGGATTGTGAGTAATTCGACTTTCATCTTCATTTTTAAAGTCCAGTCTTTTGTCCAGAGCTTGACTTTGTCATCTCCAGTCCGACTGACTTGAAACTCTGCATTTGTGTTTGTTGCAATAATACGGAGTGCAGTGCGAAAGAACCATAACTCTACCTCGTGCAGTCTTTGAGTTATTTCCCTTTGATCGTCATTTTTACAGCATTTTTTTGCTTGTCCGGAATATAACTTTGCCATGTCTAGTCTGAACATCTTCAAATTTGGTATGCATGATTGTTAAAAAATTACTGAGTGCAGTGCACAATAACCATAACTCTTTCTAGCACGAAATTCGAGTTATTCCCTCTTTGATGTTAATTTTTATAGCATTTCTTGCTTGTCCGGAGCATAACTTTGTCATCTTAAGTAGAAATGACGTGAAATATGGTATGTGTATTTGTTGCAATATTTGGAAGTGCAGTGCGCAAGAATTGTAACTTTACCTCGTGCTGTCTTTGAGTTATTTCCATTTGATCATCCAGTTCACTGCATTTAGTGCTTGTCCGGTATATAACTTTGTAATCTCAAGTCAGAACGACTTCCAACTTGGTATGCATTTTTTGTTGCAGTGTTACGGAGTACAGTGCACAAGAACAATAACTCTACCTAGCTCGGATTGTGAATAATTCCACTTTCATCTTCACTTTCACCTTATCTTTATCATCTGCAGTCCGATTGAACTTGAAACTCTGCATTTGTGTTTGTTGCAATAATACGGAGTGCAGTGCGAAAGAACCATAACTCTACCTGATGCTGTCTTTGAGTTTTTTCCCTTTGATCGTCATTTTTACAGCATTTTCTGCTTGTCCGGAATATAACTTTGCCATCTCTAGTCTAAACATCTTCAAATTTGGTGTGCATGATTGTTAAAAAATTACGGAGTGGAGTGCACAATAACCATAACTCTTCCTAGCACGAATTTTGAGTTTTTCCCTCTTTGATGTTCATTTTTATAGCATTTCTTGCTTGTCCGGAGCATAACTTTGTCATCTTAAGTAGGAATGACTTGCAATATGGAATGTTTATTTGTTGCAATATTTGGAAGTGCAGTGCGCAAGAATTGTAACCCTACCTCGTGCTGTCTTTGAGTTATTTCCCTTTGATCATCTTTTTTACTGCATTTAGTGCTTGTCCGGAATGTAACTTTGTCATCTCAAGTCAGATAGACTTCAAACTTGGTATGCATTTTTTGTTGCAATGTTACGGAGTACAGTGCGCAAGAACAATAACTCTATCTAGCGTGGATTGTGAGTAATTCCACTTTCATCTTCATTTTTAAAGTCCAGTCTTTTGTCCGGAGCTTGACTTTGTCATCTCCAGTCCGATTGACTTGAAACTCTGCATTTGTGTTTGTTGCAATAATACGGAGTGTAGTGCGAAAGAACCATAACTCTACCTGATGCTGTCTTTGAGTTTTTTCCTTTTGATCGTCATTTTTACAGCATTTTCTGCTTGTCCGGAATATAACTTTGCCATCTCTAGTCTGAACATCTTCAAATTTGGTATGCATGATTGTTGAAAAATTACGGAGTGCAGTCATAACACTTCCTAGGACGAATTTTGCCTTATTCCCCCTTTGATCTTCATTTTTATAGCATTTCTTTTCTTGTCCGGAGAATAACTTTGTCATTTTAAGTAGAAATGACGTGAAATTGTAACCCTACCTCGTGCTGTCTTTGAGTTATTTCCTTTCCATCATCATTTTTACAGCATTTAGTGCTTGTCGGGAATATAACTTCAAATGGGTACTTTTCCTGTACTATTTGTGTGTGTGTGTGTTTTTTTTTGTTTTAAAATCAATAGTGATCAAGCTGTTGATCATACAAAGGAACTGTAGAAGTTTCATAAAAATCTGACCACAAATGCCGACTTTATTGCGTAGAAAAGAAATGGAATTTTTCACCTTGATATGGCTACTTTTCTAATAATGTATGTTGCATTTTTTTTGTCTTAATCGATACCGTTAAAACTGTCGATGATACAAAGCAACTGTGGAAATCTGACTACAAGTACAGACTTGATTGCGTAAACAAGAAATGGAAGTTTGCAATATCAAATAGCTACTTTTTCAATACTGTTTGTTAGATTTAATTCCAAATCAACAGAGTTCAAGCTGTTGATGATACAAAGCAACTGTGCAAGTTTCATGAAAATCTGACCACAAATGCAGAATAAATTGCGTAAACAAGAAATGGAAATTTTCAACTTCAAATGGCTAGTTTTCCCGTACTGTTTGTTGGATTTTTTTCGACATGAACAGGGTTCAAGGTGTTGATGATACAAAGCAACTATGCAAGTTTCATGAAAATCTGACTACAAATGCAGATTATATTGCGTAAACAAGAAATGGAAATTTTCAACTTCAAACGGGTACTTTTCCCGTACTAATTATGGGATTTTTTTGTCAAAATCAATAGGGTTCAAGCTGTCAATGATACAAAGGAGCTAATGCAGACTTTATTGCGTAAACAAGAAATGGAAATTTGGAACTTCAAATGGCTACTTTTCCAATACTGTATGTTGCATTTTTTTTCTTAATCGATAGCCTTCAAGCTGTCCATGATACAAAGCAACAGTGCAAGTTTCATGAAAATCTGACTACAAATGCAGACTTTATTGCGTAAACAAGAAATGGAAGTTTGCAATATCAAATGGCTACTTTTCCAATACTGTTTGTTAGATTTAAGGTAGTGAACCCGTAATAGAAAACAGCTGTTTCCCCTATAATATTATCCTACAAAATTTGCTATGATTAAAAATGCGTATTATTGTACAACTTTAACCGAGCCACTTTTTTCTTTTCTTCCTATTAAGACTTATCAATTATAAATCTAAAACCACTATATTCTCATTACAAAGGGAGATAATAATTACCACCCCTAAACAATAGGGTTCAAGCTGTTGATAATACAAAGCAGCTGTGCAAGTTTCATAAAAATCTGACCACAAATGCAGAATAAATTGCATAAACAAGAAAAGGAAATTTTAAAATTCAAATTGCTACTTTTCCCGTACTGTTTGTAGGATTTTTTTTCAAAATGAATAGGGTTCAAGCTGTTCATGATACAAAGCAACTGTGCAAGTTTCATGAAAATCTAACTACAAATGCAGACTTTATTGCGTAAACAAGAAATGGAAATTTTCAAATTCAAATGGCTACTTTTTACCGTACTGTTCGTTGGATGTTTTTCAAAATCAATGGGTTCTAGCTGTTGATCATACAAAGCACCTACACAAGTTTCATGAAAATCTGACTACAAATGCAGACTTTATTGAGTAAACAAGAAATGGAAATTTGAAAATTCAAAAGGCTACTTTTCCAACACTGTTTGTTAAATTTATTTCAAAATCAATAGCGTTCAAGTTGTTGATGATAGAAAGCAACTGTGCAAGTTTCATGAAAATCTGACTACAAATGCAAACTTTATTGCGTAAACAAAAAATGGATATTTTCAACTTCAAATGGCTACCTTTAACATATTTTTCAAAATCAATAGGATTTAACCTGTTGATGATACAAAGCAACTGTGCAAGTTTCATGAAAATCTGACTACAAATGCAGATTATATTGCGTAAACAAGAAATGGAAATTTTCAACTTCAAACGGGTACTTTTCCTGTACTAATTATTGGATTTTTTTGTCAAAATGAATAGGGTTCAAGCTGTTGATGACACAAAGCAACTATACAAGTTTCATGAAAATCTGAATACAAATGCAGACTTTATTGCGTAACAAAAAGTGGAAATATGGAACTTCAAATGGCTACTTTTGCTGTACTGTTTGTTGGATTTTTTTTCTAAATCAATAGCGTTCAAACTGTGATGATACAAAGCAACTATACAATTTTTATGAAAGTCTGACTACAATTGCAGACTTAATAGCGTAAACAAGAAAAGGAAATCCTTCAAATGGCTACTTTTCCAGAACGGTTTGTTGGATTTTTTTCAGAATCAAGAAGGGTTCAAGCTGTTGATGATACAAAGCAACTGTGCAAGTTTCATAAAAATCTGACTACAAATGGAGACTTTATTGCGTAAACACGAAATGGAAATTTGCAAATTCAAATGGCTAATTATCCCGTACCATTTCTGTTTTTCTTTTGTTTTTTCAATCAATACGGTTCAATCTGTTGATATTACAAAGCAACTGTAGAAGTTTCATGAAAATCTGATTACAAATGCAGACTTTATTCCATAAACAAGAAATGGAAATTTGCAAATTCAAATGGCTACTTTTCCAGTAGTGTTTGTTAGATTTATTTCAAAATCAATAGTGTTCAAGCTGTTGATGATACAAAGCAACTGTGCAAGTTTCATGAAAATCATATTACAAATGCAGACTTTATTGCGTAAAGAAGTTATGTAAATTTGCTATTTCAAATGGCTCCTTTTCCAGTACTGATTTTTAGATTAATTTCAAAATTAATAGCGTTCAAGCTGTTGATGACACAAAGCAACTGTGTAAGGTTCATGTGAATCTGACTACAAATGCAGACTTTATTGCGTAAACAAGAAATGAATATTTTTATCTTCAAATGGCTACTTTTTCTGTACTGGTTGTTGGATTTTTCCAAATCAATATGATTCAAGCTGTTGATGATACAAAGCAACCGTTCAAGTTTCATAAAAATCTGACTACAAATGCAGACTTTATTGCATAAACAAGAAATGGATATTTGCAATATCAAATGTCTTCTTTTCTTCTACTGTTTGTTGGACGTTTTTCAAAATCAATAGCGTTTAAGCTGTTGATGATAGAAAGCAACTATGCAAGTTTCCTGAAAATCTGACCACTAATGCAGACATTATAGCCTAAACATGAAATGGAAATTTTCACTTTCAAATGGCTACTTTTCCAATACTGTTTTTTATTTCTTTTTCAAAATCAATAAGGTTCAAGCTGTTGATCATACAAAGGAACTGTGGAAGTTTCATGAAAATCTGACCATAAATGTAGACTTTATTGTGTAAACAAGAAATGAAAATTTGCTAATTCAAATGGTTACTTTTCCCGTACTGTTTGTAGGAGATTTTCAAAATCAATAGGTTTCAAGCTGTTGATGATACAAAGCAACAATACAAGTTTCATGAAAATCTGACTACAAATGCAAACTTTATTGCGTAAACAAGAAATGGAAGTTTGCAATATCAAATGGCTACTTTTCCAATACTGTTTGTTAGATTTAAGGTAGCGAACCCGTAATAGAAAACAGCTATTTCCCCTATAATATTATCCTACAAAATTTGCTATGATTAAAAATGCGTATTATTGTACAACTTTAACCGAGCCACTTTTTTCTTTTCTTCCTATAAAGACTTATCAATTATAAATCTAAAACCACTATATTCTCATAACAAAGGGAGATAATAATTACCTCCCTTCTCTAGAGACTAACAAAAGTATCAACAAATAATTTCAAGATAGACATCAAAGGAATTTCTGGTCGGTTGAAAATCTGCAAATTTATTATATCAGTATAAATCCTGATTTATCAACTATAAAGAAATTTTATTCCATTTTGCACTAAAAGCGTTAGGGGTCAACTACCTTAATCAATAGGATTCAAGCTGTTGATAATACAAAGCACCTGTGCAAGTTTCATAAAAATCTGACCACAAATGCAGAATAAATTGCATAAACAAGAAAAGGAAATGTTCAACTTCAAATGGCTAGTTTTCCCGAACTGTTTGTTGGATTTTTTTTCAAAATGAATAGGGTTCAAGCTGTTCATGATACAAAGCAACTGTGCAAGTTTCATGAAAATCTAACTACAAATGCAGACTTTATTGCGTAAACAAGAAATGGAAATTTTCAAATTCAAATGGCTACTTTTCACCGTACTTTCGTTGGATATTTTTCAAAATCAATGGGTTCTAGCATTTGATCATACAAAGCACCTACACAAGTTTCATGAAAATCTGACTACAAATGCAGACTTTATTGAGTAAACAAGAAATGGAAATTTGCAAATTCAAATGGCTACTTTTCCAACACTGTTTGTTAGATTTATTTCAAAATCAATAGCGTTTAAGTTGTTGATGATAGAAAGCAACTGTGCAAGTTTCATGAAAATCTGACTACAAATGCAAACTTTATTGCGTAAACAAAAAATGGATATTTTCAACTTCAAATGGCTACTTTTAACATACCCTTTCTTGGATATTTTTCAAAATCAATAGGATTTAAGCTGTTGATGATACAAAGCAACTGTGCAAGTTTAATGAAAATCTGACTTCAAATGCAGACTTTATTGCGTAAACAAGAAATGGATATTTTCAAATTCAAATGTCTACTTTTACCATACTCTTTGTTGGATTTTTTTCGAAATCAATAGGCTTTAAGGTGTTGATGATAGAAAGCAACTGTGCAAATTTCATGAGAATCTAACCACAAATGACGACTTTCTTGCATAAAGAATTTATGTAAATTTGGAACTTCAAATGGCTATTTTTCCAATACTGTATGTTGCATTTTCTTTCTTAATCGATAGCCTTCAAGCTGTCGATGATACAAAGCAACAGTGCAAGTTTCATGAAAATCTGACTACAAATGCAGACTTTATTGCGTAAACAAAAAGTGGAAATTTGGAACTTCAAATGGGTACTTTTCCTGTACTATTTGTATGTTTTTTTTTTAAATCAATAGTGTTCAAGCTGTTGATCATACAAAGGAACTATAGAAGTTTCATAAAAATCTGACCACAAATGCCGACTTTATTGCGTAAACAAGAAATGGAAATTTTCACCTTCAAATGGCTACTTTTCCAATACTGTATGTTGCAATATTTTTTCTTAATCAATAGCGTTCAAGCTGTGATGATACAAAGCAACTATACAAGTTTTATGAAAATCTGACTACAAATGCAGACTTAATTGCGTAAACAAGAAAAGGAAATCCTTCAAATGGCTACTTTTCTAAGACGGTTTGATACAAAGCAACTGTGCAAGTGTCATAAAAATCTGACTACAAATGGAGACTTTATTGCGTAAATACGAATTGGAAATTTGCAAGTTCAAATGACTACTTTTCCAGTAGTGTTTGTTAGATTTATTTAAAAATCAATAGTGTTCAAGCTGTTGATGATACAAAGCAACTGTGCAAGTTTCATGAAAATCTGATTACAAATGCAGACTTTATTGTGTAAAGAAAAAATGTAAATTTGCAAATTCAAATGGCTGCCCTCAAGTACTATCTGTTAGATTTATTTCAAAATCAATAGCTTTCAAGCTGTTTATGATACAAAGCAACTGTACAAATTTCATGAAAATCTGACCACAAATGCCGACTTTATTGCGTAAAAAAGTTATGTAAATTTGCTATTTCAAATGGCTACTTTTCCAGTACTGTCTTTTAGATTAATTTCAAAATTAATAGCGTTCAAGCTGTTGATGACACAAAGCAACTGTGTAAGATTCATGCGAATCTGACTACAAATACAGACTCTATTGCGTAAACAAGAAATGGATATTTTCATCTTCAAATGGCTACTTTTTCCGTACTGTTTGTTGGATTTTTCCAAATCAATATGATTCAAGCTGTTGATGATACAAAGCAACCGTTCAAGTTTCATAAAAATCTGACTACAAATGCAGACTTTATTGCATAAACAAGAAATGGATATTTGCAATATCAAATGGCTTCTTTTCTTCTACTGTTCGTTGGATGTTTTTCAAAATCAATAGCGTTTAAGCTGTTGATGATACAAGGCAACTATGCAAGTTTCCTGAAAATCTGACCACTAATGCAGACATTATAGCCTAAACATGAAATGGAAATTTTCACTTTCAAATGGCTACTTTGCCAATACTGTTTTTTATTTCTTTTTCAAAATCAATAAGGTTCAAGCTGTTGATCATACAAAGGAACTGTGGAAGTTTCATGAAAATCTGACCACAAATGCAGACTTTATTGTGTAAACAAGAAATGGAAATTTGCTAATGCAAATGGTTACTTTTCCCGTACTGTTTGTAGGAGATTTTCAAAATCAATAGGTTTCAAGCTGTTGATGATACAAAGCAACTATACAAGTTTCATGAAAATCTGACCACAAATGCAAACTTTATTGCGTAAACAAGAAACGGAAATTTTCAACTGGAAATTGCTACTTTTTTATATGGCCGTCGAATTCGGGACGTATTATGGGATCACCGATGGCGTACGGGGGTCCAGGCGGCTTCCGACGGGCAGGCGGGCGGCGTCCAGTTCTTTGTCCGGAGATTAGCTTTGTCATCTCCAGTCCGATTGACTTGAAACTCTGCATTTGTGTTTGTTGTAATAATACGGTGCGAAAGAACCATAAATCTACCTCGTGCTGTCTTTGAGTTATTTCCCTTTGATCATCTTTTTTACTGCATTTAGTGCTTGTCCGGAATGTAACTTTGTCATCTCAAGTCAGATAGACTTCAAATTTGGTATGCATTTTTTGTTGCAATGTTACGGAGTACAGTGCGCAATAACAATAACTCTATCTAGCGTGGATTGTGAGTAATTCCACTTTCATCTTCATTTTTAAAGTCCAGTTTTTTTTCCGGAGCTTGACTTTGTCATCCCCAGTCCGATTGAACTTGAAACTCTGCATTTGTGTTTGTTGCAATAATACGGAGTGCAGTGCGAAAGAACCATAACTCTACCTGATGCTGTCTTTGAGTTTTTTCCCTTTGATCGTCATTTTTACAGCATTTTCTGCTTGTCCGGAATATAACTTTGCCATTTCTAGTCCGAACATCTTCAAAGTTGGTATGCATGATTGTTGAAAAATTACGGAGTGGAGTGCACAATAACCATAACTCTTCCTAGCACGAATTTTGAGTTTTTCCCTCTTTGATGTTCATTTTTATAGCATTTCTTGGTTGTCCGGAGCATAACTTTGTCATCTTAAGTAGGAATGACTTGCAATATGGAATGCTTACTTGTTGCAATATTTGGAAGTGCAGTGCGCAAGAACTGTAACCCTACCTCGTGCTGTCTTTGAGTTATTTCCCTTTGATCATCTTTTTTACTGCATTTAGTGCTTGTCCGGAATGTAACTTTGTCATCTCAAGTCAGATAGACTTCAAACTTGGTATGCATGTTTGTTGCCATATTACGGAGTACAGTGCGCAAGAACAATAACTCTATCTAGCGTGGATTGTGAGTAATTCCACTTTCATCTTCATTTTTAAAGTCCAGTCTTTTGTCCAGAGCTTGACTTTGTCATCTCCAGTCCGACTGACTTGAAACTCTGCATTTGTGTTTGTTGCAATAATACGGAGTGCAGTGCGAAAGAACCATAACTCTACCTCGTGCAGTCTTTGAGTTATTTCCCTTTGATCGTCATTTTTACAGCATTTTTTTGCTTGTCCGGAATATAACTTTGCCATGTCTAGTCTGAACATCTTCAAATTTGGTATGCATGATTGTTAAAAAATTACTGAGTGCAGTGCACAATAACCATAACTCTTTCTAGCACGAATTTCGAGTTATTCCCTCTTTGATGTTAATTTTTATAGCATTTCTTGCTTGTCCGGAGCATAACTTTGTCATCTTAAGCAGAAATGACGTGAAATATGGTATGTGTATTTGTTGCAATATTTGGAAGTGCAGTGCGCAAGAATTGTAACTTTACCTCGTGCTGTCTTTGAGTTATTTCCATTTGATCATCCAGTTCACTGCATTTAGTGCTTGTCCGGTATATAACTTTGTAATCTCAAGTCAGAACGACTTCCAACTTGGTATGCATTTTTTGTTGCAGTGTTACGGAGTACAGTGCACAAGAACAATAACTCTACCTAGCTCGGATTGTGAATAATTCCACTTTCATCTTCACTTTCACCTTATCTTTATCATCTGCAGTCCGACTGAACTTGAAACTCTGCATTTGTGTTTGTTGCAATAATACGGAGTGCAGTGCGAAAGAACCATAACTCTACCTGATGCTGTCTTTGAGTTTTTTCCCTTTGATCGTCATTTTTACAGCATTTTCTGCTTGTCCGGAATATAACTTTGCCATCTCTAGTCTAAACATCTTCAAATTTGGTGTGCATGATTGTTGAAAAATTACGGAGTGGAGTGCACAATAACCATAACTCTTCCTAGCACGAATTTTGAGTTTTTCCCTCTTTGATGTTCATTTTTATAGCATTTCTTGGTTGTCCGGAGCATAACTTTGTCATCTTAAGTAGGAATGACTTGCAATATGGAATGTTTATTTGTTGCAATATTTGGAAGTGCAGTGCGCAAGAATTGTAACCCTACCTCGTGCTGTCTTTGAGTTATTTCCCTTTGATCATCTTTTTTACTGCATTTAGTGCTTGTCCGGAATGTAACTTTGTCATCTCAAGTCAGATAGACTTCAAATTTGGTATGCATTTTTTGTTGCAATGTTACGGAGTACAGTGCGCAATAACAATAACTCTATCTAGCGTGGATTGTGAGTAATTCCACTTTCATCTTCATTTTTAAAGTCCAGTTTTTTTTCCGGAGCTTGACTTTGTCATCCCCAGTCCGATTGAACTTGAAACTCTGCATTTGTGTTTGTTGCAATAATACGGAGTGCAGTGCGAAAGAACCATAACTCTACCTGATGCTGTCTTTGAGTTTTTTCCCTTTGATCGTCATTTTTACAGCATTTTCTGCTTGTCCGGAATATAACTTTGCCATTTCTAGTCCGAACATCTTCAAAGTTGGTATGCATGATTGTTGAAAAATTACGGAGTGGAGTGCACAATAACCATAACTCTTCCTGGCACGAATTTTGAGTTTTTCCCTCTTTGATGTTCATTTTTATAGCATTTCTTGGTTGTCCGGAGCATAACTTTGTCATCTTAAGTAGGAATGACTTGCAATATGGAATGCTTACTTGTTGCAATATTTGGAAGTGCAGTGCGCAAGAACTGTAACCCTACCTCGTGCTGTCTTTGAGTTATTTCCCTTTGATCATCTTTTTTACTGCATTTAGTGCTTGTCCGGAATGTAACTTTGTCATCTCAAGTCAGATAGACTTCAAACTTGGTATGCATGTTTGTTGCCATATTACGGAGTACAGTGCGCAAGAACAATAACTCTATCTAGCGTGGATTGTGAGTAATTCCACTTTCATCTTCATTTTTAAAGTCCAGTCTTTTGTCCAGAGCTTGACTTTGTCATCTCCAGTCCGACTGACTTGAAACTCTGCATTTGTGTTTGTTGCAATAATACGGAGTGCAGTGCGAAAGAACCATAACTCTACCTCGTGCAGTCTTTGAGTTATTTCCCTTTGATCGTCATTTTTACAGCATTTTTTTGCTTGTCCGGAATATAACTTTGCCATGTCTAGTCTGAACATCTTCAAATTTGGTATGCATGATTGTTAAAAAATTACTGAGTGCAGTGCACAATAACCATAACTCTTTCTAGCACGAATTTCGAGTTATTCCCTCTTTGATGTTAATTTTTATAGCATTTCTTGCTTGTCCGGAGCATAACTTTGTCATCTTAAGCAGAAATGACGTGAAATATGGTATGTGTATTTGTTGCAATATTTGGAAGTGCAGTGCGCAAGAATTGTAACTTTACCTCGTGCTGTCTTTGAGTTATTTCCATTTGATCATCCAGTTCACTGCATTTAGTGCTTGTCCGGTATATAACTTTGTAATCTCAAGTCAGAACGACTTCCAACTTGGTATGCATTTTTTGTTGCAGTGTTACGGAGTACAGTGCACAAGAACAATAACTCTACCTAGCTCGGATTGTGAATAATTCCACTTTCATCTTCACTTTCACCTTATCTTTATCATCTGCAGTCCGATTGAACTTGAAACTCTGCATTTGTGTTTGTTGCAATAATACGGAGTGCAGTGCGAAAGAACCATAACTCTACCTGATGCTGTCTTTGAGTTTTTTCCCTTTGATCGTCATTTTTACAGCATTTTCTGCTTGTCCGGAATATAACTTTGCCATCTCTAGTCTAAACATCTTCAAATTTGGTGTGCATGATTGTTGAAAAATTACGGAGTGGAGTGCACAATAACCATAACTCTTCCTAGCACGAATTTTGAGTTTTTCCCTCTTTGATGTTCATTTTTATAGCATTTCTTGCTTGTCCGGAGCATAACTTTGTCATCTTAAGTAGGAATGACTTGCAATATGGAATGTTTATTTGTTGAAATATTTGGAAGTGCAGTGCGCAAGAATTGTAACCCTACCTCGTGCTGTCTTTGAGTTATTTTCCTTTGATCATCTTTTTTACTGCATTTAGTGCTTGTCCGAAATGTAACTTTGTCATCTCAAGTCAGATAGACTTCAAATTTGGTATGCATTTTTTGTTGCAATGTTACGGAGTACAGTGCGCAAGAACAATAACTCTATCTAGCGTGGATTGTGAGTAATTCCACTTTCATCTTCATTTTTAAAGTCCAGTTTTTTTTCCGGAGCTTGACTTTGTCATCTCCAGTCCGATTGAACTTGAAACTCTGCATTTGTGTTTGTTGCAATAATACGGAGTGTAGTGCGAAAGAACCATAACTCTACCTGATGCTGTCTTTGAGTTATTTCCCTTTGATCGTCATTTTTACAGCATTTTCTGCTTGTCCGGAATATAACTTTGCCATCTCTAGTCTGAACATCTTCAAAGTTGGTATGCATGATTGTTGAAAAATTACGGAGTGGAGTGCACAATAACCATAACTCTTCCTAGCACGAATTTTGAGTTTTTCCCTCTTTGATGTTCATTTTTATAGCATTTCTTGGTTGTCCGGAGCATAACTTTGTCATCTTAAGTAGGAATGACTTGCAATATGGAATGCTTATTTGTTGCAATATTTGGAAGTGCAGTGCGCAAGAACTGTAACCCTACCTCGTGCTGTCTTTGAGTTATTTCCCTTTGATCATCTTTTTTACTGCATTTAGTGCTTGTCCGGAATGTAACTTTGTCATCTCAAGTCAGATAGACTTCAAACTTGGTATGCATTTTTTGTTGCAGTGTTACGGAGTACAGTGCACAAGAACAATAACTCTACCTAGCTCGGATTGTGAATAATTCCACTTTCATCTTCACTTTCACCTTATCTTTATCATCTGCAGTCCGATTGAACTTGAAACTCTGCATTTGTGTTTGTTGCAATAATACGGAGTGCAGTGCGAAAGAACCATAACTCTACCTGATGCTGTCTTTGAGTTTTTTCCCTTTGATCGTCATTTTTACAGCATTTTTTTGCTTGTCCGGAATATAACTTTGCCATGTCTAGTCTGAACATCTTCAAATTTGGTATGCATGATTGTTAAAAAATTACTGAGTGCAGTGCACAATAACCATAACTCTTTCTAGCACGAATTTCGAGTTATTCCCTTTTTGATGTTAATTTTTATAGCATTTCTTGCTTGTCCGGAGCATAACTTTGTCATCTTAAGTAGAAATGACGTGAAATATGGTATGTGTATTTGTTGCAATATTTGGAAGTGCAGTGCGCAAGAATTGTAACTTTACCTCGTGCTGTCTTTGAGTTATTTTCCTTTGATCATCTTTTTTACTGCATTTAGTGCTTGTCCGGAATGTAACTTTGTCATCTCAAGTCAGATAGACTTCAAACTTGGTATGCATTTTTTGTTGCAATGTTACGGAGTACAGTGCGGAAGAACAATAACTCTATCTAGCGTGGATTGTGAGTAATTCCACTTTCATCTTCATTTTTAAAGTCCAGTCTTTTGTCCGGAGCTTGACTTTGTCATCTCCAGTCCGATTGACTTGAAACTCTGCATTTGTGTTTGTTGCAATAATACGGAGTGTAGTGCGAAAGAACCATAACTCTACCTGATGCTGTCTTTGAGTTTTTTCCTTTTGATCGTCATTTTTACAGCATTTTCTGCTTGTCCGGAATATAACTTTGCCATCTCTAGTCTGAACATCTTCAAAGTTGGTATGCATGATTGTTGAAAAATTACGGAGTGCAGTCATAACACTTCCTAGGACGAATTTTGACTTATTCCCCCTTTGATCTTCATTTTTATAGCATTTCTTTTCTTGTCCGGAGAATAACTTTGTTATTTTAAGTAGAAATGACGTGAAATTGTAACCCTACCTCGTGCTGTCTTTGAGTTATTTCCTTTCCATCATCATTTTTACAGCATTTAGTGCTTGTCGGGAATATAACTTCAAATGGGTACTTTTCCTGTACTATTTGTGTGTGTGTGTTTTTTTTTGTTGTTTTAAAATCAATAGTGATCAAGCTGTTGATCATACAAAGGAACTGTAGAAGTTTCATAAAAATCTGACCACAAATGCCGACTTTATTGCGTAGAAAAGAAATGGAATTTTTCACCTTGATATGGCTACTTTTCTAATAATGTATATTGCATTTTTTTTGTCTTAATCGATACCGTTAAAACTGTCGATGATACAAAGCAACTGTGGAACTTTCATGGAAATCTGACTACAAGTACAGACTTGATTGCGTAAACAAGAAATGGAAGTTTGCAATATCAAATAGCTACTTTTTCAATACTGTTTGTTAGATTTAATTCCAAATCAACAGAGTTCAAGCTGTTGATGATACAAAGCAACTGTGCAAGTTTCATGAAAATCTGACCACAAATGCAGAATAAATTGCGTAAACAAGAAATGGAAATTTTCAACTTCAAATGGCTAGTTTTCCCGTACTGTTTGTTGGATTTTTTTCGACATGAACAGGGTTCAAGGTGTTGATGATACAAAGCAACTATGCAAGTTTCATGAAAATCTGACAACAAATGCAGATTATATTGCGTAAACAAGAAATGGAAATTTTCAACTTCAAACGGGTACTTTTCCCGTACTAATTATGGGATTTTTTTGTCAAAATCAATAGGGTTCAAGCTGTCAATGATACAAAGGAGCTAATGCAGACTTTATTGCGTAAACAAGAAATGGAAATTTGGAACTTCAAATGGCTACTTTTCCAATACTGTATGTTGCATTTTTTTTCTTAATCGATAGCCTTCAAGCTGTCCATGATACAAAGCAACAGTGCAAGTTTCATGAAAATCTGACTACAAATGCAGACTTTATTGCGTAAACAAGAAATGGAAGTTTGCAATATCAAATGGCTACTTTTCCAATAATGTTTGTTAGATTTAAGGTAGTGAACCCGTAATAGAAAACAGCTGTTTCCCCTATAATATTATCCTACAAAATTTGCTATGATTAAAAATGCGTATTATTGTACAACTTTAACCGAGCCACTTTTTTCTTTTCTTCCTATAAAGACTTATCAATTATAAATCTAAAACCACTATATTCTCATTACAAAGGGAGATAATAATTACCACCCCTAAACAATAGGGTTCAAGCTGTTGATAATACAAAGCAGCTGTGCAAGTTTCATAAAAATCTGACCACAAATGCAGAATAAATTGCATAAACAAGAAAAGGAAATTTTAAAATTCAAATTGCTACTTTTCCCGTACTGTTTGTAGGATTTTTTTTCAAAATGAATAGGGTTCAAGCTGTTCATGATACAAAGCAACTGTGCAAGTTTCATGAAAATCTAACTACAAATGCAGACTTTATTGCGTAAACAAGAAATGGAAATTTTCAAATTCAAATGGCTACTTTTTACCGTACTGTTCGTTGGATGTTTTTCAAAATCAATGGGTTCTAGCTGTTGATCATACAAAGCACCTACACAAGTTTCATGAAAATCTGACTACAAATGCAGACTTTATTGAGTAAGCAAGAAATGGAAATTTGAAAATTCAAAAGGCTACTTTTCCAACACTGTTTGTTAAATTTATTTCAAAATCAATAGCGTTCAAGTTGTTGATGATAGAAAGCAACTGTGCAAGTTTCATGAAAATCTGACTACAAATGCAAACTTTATTGCGTAAACAAAAAATGGATATTTTCAACTTCAAATGGCTACCTTTAACATATTTTTCAAAATCAATAGGATTTAACCTGTTGATGATACAAAGCAACTGTGCAAGTTTCATGAAAATCTGACTACAAATGCAGATTATATTGCGTAAACAAGAAATGGAAATTTTCAACTTCAAACGGGTACTTTTCCTCTACTAATTATTGGATTTTTTTGTCAAAATCAATAGGGTTCAAGCTGTTGATGACACAAAGCAACTATACAAGTTTCATGAAAATCTGAATACAAATGCAGACTTTATTGCGTAACAAAAAGTGGAAATATGGAACTTCAAATGGCTACTTTTGCTGTACTGTTTGTTGGATTTTTTTTCTAAATCAATAGCGTTCAAACTGTGATGATACAAAGCAACTATACAAGTTTTATGAAAGTCTGACTACAATTGCAGACTTAATAGCGTAAACAAGAAAAGGAAATCCTTCAAATGGCTACTTTTCCAGAACGGTTTGTTGGATTTTTTTCAGAATCAAGAAGGGTTCAAGCTGTTGATGATACAAAGCAACTGTGCAAGTTTCATGAAAATCATATTACAAATGCAGACTTTATTGCGTAAAGAAGTTATGTAAATTTGCTATTTCAAATGGCTCCTTTTCCAGTACTGATTTTTAGATTAATTTCAAAATTAATAGCGTTCAAGCTGTTGATGACACAAAGCAACTGTGTAAGGTTCATGTGAATCTGACTACAAATGCAGACTTTATTGCGTAAACAAGAAATGAATATTTTTATCTTCAAATGGCTACTTTTTCTGTACTGGTTGTTGGATTTTTCCAAATCAATATGATTCAAGCTGTTGATGATACAAAGCAACCGTTCAAGTTTCATAAAAATCTGACTACAAATGCAGACTTTATTGCATAAACAAGAAATGGATATTTGCAATATCAAATGTCTTCTTTTCTTCTACTGTTTGTTGGACGTTTTTCAAAATCAATAGCGTTTAAGCTGTTGATGATAGAAAGCAACTATGCAAGTTTCCTGAAAATCTGACCACTAATGCAGACATTATAGCCTAAACATGAAATGGAAATTTTCACTTTCAAATGGCTACTTTTCCAATACTGTTTTTTATTTCTTTTTCAAAATCAATAAGGTTCAAGCTGTTGATCATACAAAGGAACTGTGGAATTTTCATGAAAATCTGACCATAAATGTAGACTTTATTGTGTAAACAAGAAATGAAAATTTGCTAATTCAAATGGTTACTTTTCCCGTACTGTTTGTAGGAGATTTTCAAAATCAATAGGTTTCAAGCTGTTGATGATACAAAGCAACAATACAAGTTTCATGAAAATCTGACTACAAATGCAAACTTTATTGCGTAAACAAGAAATGGAAGTTTGCAATATCAAATGGCTACTTTTCCAATACTGTTTGTTAGATTTAAGGTAGCGAACCCGTAATAGAAAACAGCTATTTCCCCTATAATATTATCCTACAAAATTTGCTATGATTAAAAATGCGTATTATTGTACAACTTTAACCGAGCCACTTTTTTCTTTTCTTCCTATAAAGACTTATCAATTATAAATCTAAAACCACTATATTCTCATAACAAAGGGAGATAATAATTACCTCCCTTCTCTAGAGACTAACAAAAGTATCAACAAATAATTTCAAGATAGACATCAAAGGAATTTCTGGTCGGTTGAAAATCTGCAAATTTATTATATCAGTATAAATCCTGATTTATCAACTATAAAGAAATTTTATTCCATTTTGCACTAAAAGCGTTAGGGGTCAACTACCTTAATCAATAGGATTCAAGCTGTTGATAATACAAAGCACCTGTGCAAGTTTCATAAAAATCTGACCACAAATGCAGAATAAATTGCATAAACAAGAAAAGGAAATGTTCAACTTCAAATGGCTAGTTTTCCCGAACTGTTTGTTGGATTTTTTTTCAAAATGAATAGGGTTCAAGCTGTTCATGATACAAAGCAACTGTGCAAGTTTCATGAAAATCTAACTACAAATGCAGACTTTATTGCGTAAACAAGAAATGGAAATTTTCAAATTCAAATGGCTACTTTTCACCGTACTTTCGTTGGATATTTTTCAAAATCAATGGGTTCTAGCATTTCATCATACAAAGCACCTACACAAGTTTCATGAAAATCTGACTACAAATGCAGACTTTATTGAGTAAACAAGAAATGGAAATTTGCAAATTCAAATGGCTACTTTTCCAACACTGTTTGTTAGATTTATTTCAAAATCAATAGCGTTCAAGTTGTTGATGATACAAAGCAACAATACAAGTTTCATGAAAATCTGACCACAAATGCAAACTTTATTGCGTAAACAAGAAACGGAAATTTTCAACTGGAAATTGCTACTTTTTTATATGGCCGTCGAATTCGGGACGTATTATGGGATCACCGATGGCGTACGGGGGTCCAGGCGGCTTCCGACGGGCAGGCGGGCGGCGTCCAGTTCTTTGTCCAGAGCATAGCTTTGTCATCTCCAGTCCGATTGACTTGAAACTCTGCATTTGTGTTTGTTGTAATAATACGGTGCGAAAGAACCATAAATCTACCTCATGCTGTCTTTGAGTTATTTCCCTTTGATCGTCATTTTTACAGCATTTTCTGCTTGTCCGGAATATAACTTTGCCATCTCTAGTCTGAACATCTTCAAATTTGGAGTGCATGATTGTTGAAAAATTACGGAGTGGAGTGCACAATAACCATAACTCTTCCTAGCACGAATTTTGAGTTTTTCCCTCTTTGATGTTAATTTTTATAGCATTTCTTGCTTGTCCGGAGCATAACTTTGTCATCTTAAGCAGGAATGACTTGCAATATGGAATGTTTATTTGTTGCAATATTTGGAAGTGCAGTGCGCAAGAATTGTAACCCTACCTCGTGCTGTCTTTGAGTTATTTCCCTTTGATCATCTTTTTTACTGCATTTAGAGCTTGTCCGGAATGTAACTTTGTCATCTCAAGTCAGAAAGACTTCAAACTTGGTATGCATGTTTGTTGCCATATTACGGAGTACAGTACGCAAGAACAATAACTCTATCTAGCGTGGATTGTGAGTAATTCCACTTTCATCTTCATTTTTAAAGTCCAGTTTTTTTTCCGGAGCTTGACTTTGTCATCTCCAGTCCGATTGAACTTGAAAGTCTGCATTTGTGTTTGTTGCAATAATACGGAGTGCAGTGCGAAAGAACCATAACTCTACCTGATGCTGTCTTTGAGTTTTTTCCCTTTGATCGTCATTTTTACAGCATTTTCTGCTTGTCCGGAATATAACTTTGCCATCTCTAGTCCGAACATCTTCAAAGTTGGTATGCATGATTGTTGAAAAATTACGGAGTGGAGTGCACAATAACCATAACTCTTCCTAGCACGAATTTTGAGTTTTTCCCTCTTTGATGTTCATTTTTATAGCATTTCTTGCTTGTCCGGAGCATAACTTTGTCATCTTAAGTAGGAATGACTTGCAATATGGAATGCTTATTTGTTGCAATATTTGGAAGTGCAGTGCGCAAGAACTGTAACCCTACCTCGTGCTGTCTTTGAGTTATTTCCCTTTGATCATCTTTTTTACTGCATTTAGTGCTTCTCCGGAATGTAACTTTGTCATCTCAAGTCAGATAGACTTCAAACTTGGTATGCATGTTTGTTGCCATATTACGGAGTACAGTGTGCAAGAACAATAACTCTATCTAGCGTGGATTGTGAGTAATTCGACTTTTATCTTCATTTTTAAAGTCCAGTCTTTTGTCCAGAGCTTGACTTTGTCATCTCCAGTCCGACTGACTTGAAACTCTGCATTTGTGTTTGTTGCAATAATACGGAGTGCAGTGCGAAAGAACCATAACTCTACCTCGTGCAGTCTTTGAGTTATTTCCCTTTGATCGTCATTTTTACAGCATTTTTTTGCTTGTCCGGAATATAACTTTGCCATGTCTAGTTTGAACATCTTCAAATTTGGTATGCATGATTGTTAAAAAATTACTGAGTGCAGTGCACAATAACCATAACTCTTTCTAGCACGAATTTCGAGTTATTCCCTCTTTGATGTTAATTTTTATAGCATTTCTTGCTTGTCCGGAGCATAACTTTGTCATCTTAAGCAGAAATGACGTGAAATATGGTATGTGTATTTGTTGCAATATTTGGAAGTGCAGTGCGCAAGAATTGTAACTTTACCTCGAGCTGTCTTTGAGTTATTTCCATTTGATCATCCAGTTCACTGCATTTAGTGCTTGTCCGGTATATAACTTTGTAATCTCAAGTCAGAACGACTTCCAACTTGGTATGCATTTTTTGTTGCAGTGTTACGGAGTACAGTGCACAAGAACAATAA
The DNA here is from genome assembly GCA_946811185.2 of Hippopus hippopus. NCBI lineage: Eukaryota > Metazoa > Mollusca > Bivalvia > Cardiida > Cardiidae > Hippopus > Hippopus hippopus. Next base: position 51,273,030 of record OX328102.1, on the reverse strand, counting down.
CTCTACCTAGCTCGGATTGTGAATAATTCCACTTTCATCTTCACTTTTACCTTATCTTTATCATCTGCAGTCCGATTGAACTTGAAACTCTGCATTTGTGTTTGTTGCAATAATACGGAGTGCAGTGCGAAAGAACCATAACTCTACCTGATGCTGTCTTTGAGTTTTTTCCCTTTGATCGTCATTTTTACAGCATTTTCTGCTTGTCCGGAATATAACTTTGCCATCTCTAGTCTAAACATCTTCAAATTTGGTATGCATGATTGTTGAAAAATTACGGAGTGGAGTGCACAATAACCATAACTCTTCCTAGCACGAATTTTGAGTTTTTCCCTCTTTGATGTTCATTTTTATAGCATTTCTTGCTTGTCCGGAGCATAACTTTGTCATCTTAAGTAGGAATGACTTGCAATATGGAATGTTTATTTGTTGCAATATTTGGAAGTGCAGTGCGCAAGAATTGTAACCCTACCTCGTGCTGTCTTTGAGTTATTTCCCTTTGATCATCTTTTTTACTGCATTTAGTGCTTGTCCGGAATGTAACTTTGTCATCTCAAGTCAGATAGACTTCAAACTTGGTATGCATTTTTTGTTGCAATGTTACGGAGTACAGTGCGCAAGAACAATAACTCTATCTAGCGTGGATTGTGAGTAATTCCACTTTCATCTTCATTTTTAAAGTCCAGTCTTTTGTCCGGAGCTTGACTTTGTCATCTCCAGTCCGATTGACTTGAAACTCTGCATTTGTGTTTGTTGCAATAATACGGAGTGCAGTGCGAAAGAACCATAACTCTACCTGATGCTGTCTTTGAGTTTTTTCCTTTTGATCGTCATTTTTACAGCATTTTCTGCTTGTCCGGAATATAACTTTGCCATCTCTAGTCTGAACATCTTCAAATTTGGTATGCATGATTGTTGAAAAATTACGGAGTGCAGTCATAACACTTCCTAGGACGAATTTTGACTTATTCCCCCTTTGATCTTCATTTTTATAGCATTTCTTTTCTTGTCCGGAGAATAACTTTGTCATTTTAAGTAGAAATGACGTGAAATTGTAACCCTACCTCGTGCTGTCTTTGAGTTATTTCCTTTCCATCATCATTTTTACAGCATTTAGTGCTTGTCGGGAATATAACTTCAAATGGGTACTTTTCCTGTACTATTTGTGTGTGTGTGTTTTTTTTTTTTTTTTTTTGTTTTAAAATCAATAGTGATCAAGCTGTTGATCATACAAAGGAACTGTAGAAGTTTCATAAAAATCTGACCACAAATGCCGACTTTATTGCGTAGAAAAGAAATGGAATTTTTCACCTTGATATGGCTACTTTTCTAATAATGTATGTTGCATTTTTTTTGTCTTAATCGATACCGTTAAAACTGTCGATGATACAAAGCAACTGTGGAACTTTCATGGAAATCTGACTACAAGTACAGACTTGATTGCGTAAACAAGAAATGGAAGTTTGCAATATCAAATAGCTACTTTTTCAATACTGTTTGTTAGATTTAATTCCAAATCAACAGAGTTCAAGCTGTTGATGATACAAAGCAACTGTGCAAGTTTCATGAAAATCTGACCACAAATGCAGAATAAATTGCGTAAACAAGAAATGGAAATTTTCAACTTCAAATGGCTAGTTTTCCCGTACTGTTTGTTGGATTTTTTTCGACATGAACAGGGTTCAAGGTGTTGATGATACAAAGCAACTATGCAAGTTTCATGAAAATCTGACTACAAATGCAGATTATATTGCGTAAACAAGAAATGGAAATTTTCAACTTCAAACGGGTACTTTTCCCGTACTAATTATGGGATTTTTTTGTCAAAATCAATAGGGTTCAAGCTGTCAATGATACAAAGGAGCTAATGCAGACTTTATTGCGTAAACAAGAAATGGAAATTTGGAACTTCAAATGGCTACTTTTCCAATACTGTATGTTGCATTTTTTTTCTTAATCGATAGCCTTCAAGCTGTCCATGATACAAAGCAACAGTGCAAGTTTCATGAAAATCTGACTACAAATGCAGACTTTATTGCGTAAACAAGAAATGGAAGTTTGCAATATCAAATGGCTACTTTTCCAATACTGTTTGTTAGATTTAAGGTAGTGAACCCGTAATAGAAAACAGCTGTTTCCCCTATAATATTATCCTACAAAATTTGCTATGATTAAAAATGCGTATTATTGTACAACTTTAACCGAGCCACTTTTTTCTTTTCTTCCTATAAAGACTTATCAATTATAAATCTAAAACCACTATATTCTCATTACAAAGGGAGATAATAATTACCACCCCTAAACAATAGGGTTCAAGCTGTTGATAATACAAAGCAGCTGTGCAAGTTTCATAAAAATCTGACCACAAATGCAGAATAAATTGCATAAACAAGAAAAGGAAATTTTAAAATTCAAATTGCTACTTTTCCCGTACTGTTTGTAGGATTTTTTTTCAAAATGAATAGGGTTCAAGCTGTTCATGATACAAAGCAACTGTGCAAGTTTCATGAAAATCTAACTACAAATGCAGACTTTATTGCGTAAACAAGAAATGGAAATTTTCAAATTCAAATGGCTACTTTTTACCGTACTGTTCGTTGGATGTTTTTCAAAATCAATGGGTTCTAGCTGTTGATCATACAAAGCACCTACACAAGTTTCATGAAAATCTGACTACAAATGCAGACTTTATTGAGTAAGCAAGAAATGGAAATTTGAAAATTCAAAAGGCTACTTTTCCAACACTGTTTGTTAAATTTATTTCAAAATCAATAGCGTTCAAGTTGTTGATGATAGAAAGCAACTGTGCAAGTTTCATGAAAATCTGACTACAAATGCAAACTTTATTGCGTAAACAAAAAATGGATATTTTCAACTTCAAATGGCTACCTTTAACATATTTTTCAAAATCAATAGGATTTAACCTGTTGATGATACAAAGCAACTGTGCAAGTTTCATGAAAATCTGACTACAAATGCAGATTATATTGCGTAAACAAGAAATGGAAATTTTCAACTTCAAACGGGTACTTTTCCTCTACTAATTATTGGATTTTTTTGTCAAAATCAATAGGGTTCAAGCTGTTGATGACACAAAGCAACTATACAAGTTTCATGAAAATCTGAATACAAATGCAGACTTTATTGCGTAACAAAAAGTGGAAATATGGAACTTCAAATGGCTACTTTTGCTGTACTGTTTGTTGGATTTTTTTTCTAAATCAATAGCGTTCAAACTGTGATGATACAAAGCAACTATACAAGTTTTATGAAAGTCTGACTACAATTGCAGACTTAATAGCGTAAACAAGAAAAGGAAATCCTTCAAATGGCTACTTTTCCAGAACGGTTTGTTGGATTTTTTTCAGAATCAAGAAGGGTTCAAGCTGTTGATGATACAAAGCAACTGTGCAAGTTTCATAAAAATCTGACTACAAATGGAGACTTTATTGCGTAAACACGAAATGGAAATTTGCAAATTCAAATGGCTAATTATCCCGTACCATTTCTGTTTTTCTTTTGTTTTTTCAATCAATACGGTTCAATCTGTTGATATTACAAAGCAACTGTAGAAGTTTCATGAAAATCTGATTACAAATGCAGACTTTATTCCATAAACAAGAAATGGAAATTTGCAAATTCAAATGGCTACTTTTCCAGTAGTGTTTGTTAGATTTATTTCAAAATCAATAGTGTTCAAGCTGTTGATGATACAAAGCAACTGTGCAAGTTTCATGAAAATCATATTACAAATGCAGACTTTATTGCGTAAAGAAGTTATGTAAATTTGCTATTTCAAACGGCTCCTTTTCCAGTACTGATTTTTAGATTAATTTCAAAATTAATAGCGTTCAAGCTGTTGATGACACAAAGCAACTGTGTAAGGTTCATGTGAATCTGACTACAAATGCAGACTTTATTGCGTAAACAAGAAATGAATATTTTTATCTTCAAATGGCTACTTTTTCTGTACTGGTTGTTGGATTTTTCCAAATCAATATGATTCAAGCTGTTGATGATACAAAGCAACCGTTCAAGTTTCATAAAATTCTGACTACAAATGCAGACTTTATTGCATAAACAAGAAATGGATATTTGCAATATCAAATGTCTTCTTTTCTTCTACTGTTTGTTGGACGTTTTTCAAAATCAATAGCGTTTAAGCTGTTGATGATAGAAAGCAACTATGCAAGTTTCCTGAAAATCTGACCACTAATGCAGACATTATAGCCTAAACATGAAATGGAAATTTTCACTTTCAAATGGCTACTTTTCCAATACTGTTTTTTATTTCTTTTTCAAAATCAATAAGGTTCAAGCTGTTGATCATACAAAGGAACTGTGGAATTTTCATGAAAATCTGACCATAAATGTAGACTTTATTGTGTAAACAAGAAATGGAAATTTGCTAATTCAAATGGTTACTTTTCCCGTACTGTTTGTAGGAGATTTTCAAAATCAATAGGTTTCAAGCTGTTGATGATACAAAGCAACAATACAAGTTTCATGAAAATCTGACTACAAATGCAAACTTTATTGCGTAAACAAGAAATGGAAGTTTGCAATATCAAATGGCTACTTTTCCAATACTGTTTGTTAGATTTAAGGTAGCGAACCCGTAATAGAAAACAGCTATTTCCCCTATAATATTATCCTACAAAATTTGCTATGATTAAAAGTGCGTATTATTGTACAACTTTAACCGAGCCACTTTTTTCTTTTCTTCCTATAAAGACTTATCAATTATAAATCTAAAACCACTATATTCTCATAACAAAGGGAGATAATAATTACCTCCCTTCTCTAGAGACTAACAAAAGTATCAACAAATAATTTCAAGATAGACATCAAAGGAATTTCTGGTCGGTTGAAAATCTGCAAATTTATTATATCAGTATAAATCCTGATTTATCAACTATAAAGAAATTTTATTCCATTTTGCACTAAAAGCGTTAGGGGTCAACTACCTTAATCAATAGGATTCAAGCTGTTGATAATACAAAGCACCTGTGCAAGTTTCATAAAAATCTGACCACAAATGCAGAATAAATTGCATAAACAAGAAAAGGAAATTTTCAACTTCAAATGGCTAGTTTTCCCGAACTGTTTGTTGGATTTTTTTTCAAAATGAATAGGGTTCAAGCTGTTCATGATACAAAGCAACTGTGCAAGTTTCATGAAAATCTAACTACAAATGCAGACTTTATTGCGTAAACAAGAAATGGAAATTTTCAAATTCAAATGGCTACTTTTCACCGTACTTTCGTTGGATATTTTTCAAAATCAATGGGTTCTAGCATTTGATCATACAAAGCACCTACACAAGTTTCATGAAAATCTGACTACAAATGCAGACTTTATTGAGTAAACAAGAAATGGAAATTTGCAAATTCAAATGGCTACTTTTCCAACACTGTTTGTTAGATTTATTTCAAAATCAATAGCGTTTAAGTTGTTGATGATAGAAAGCAACTGTGCAAGTTTCATGAAAATCTGACTACAAATGCAAACTTTATTGCGTAAACAAAAAATGGAAATTTTCAACTTCAAATGGCTACTTTTAACATACCCTTTCTTGGATATTTTTCAAAATCAATAGGATTTAAGCTGTTGATGATACAAAGCAACTTTGCAAGTTTAATGAAAATCTGACTTCAAATGCAGACTTTATTGCGTAAACAAGAAATGGATATTTTCAAATTCAAATGTCTACTTTTACCATACTCTTTGTTGGATTTTTTTCGAAATCAATAGGCTTTAAGGTGTTGATGATAGAAAGCAACTGTGCAAATTTCATGAGAATCTAACCACAAATGACGACTTTCTTGCATAAAGAATTTATGTAAATTTGGAACTTCAAATGGCTATTTTTCCAATACTGTATGTTGCATTTTTTTTCTTAATCGATAGCCTTCAAGCTGTCGATGATACAAAGCAACAGTGCAAGTTTCATGAAAATCTGACTACAAATGCAGACTTTATTGCGTAAACAAAAAGTGGAAATTTGGAACTTCAAATGGGTACTTTTCCTGTACTATTTGTATGTTTTTTTTTTAAATCAATAGTGTTCAAGCTGTTGATCATACAAAGGAACTATAGAAGTTTCATAAAAATCTGACCACAAATGCCGACTTTATTGCGTAAACAAGAAATGGAAATTTTCACCTTCAAATGGCTACTTTTCCAATACTGTATGTTGCAATATTTTTTCTTAATCAATAGCGTTCAAGCTGTGATGATACAAAGCAACTATACAAGTTTTATGAAAATCTGACTACAAATGCAGACTTAATTGCGTAAACAAGAAAAGGAAATCCTTCAAATGGCTACTTTTCTAAGACGGTTTGATACAAAGCAACTGTGCAAGTGTCATAAAAATCTGACTACAAATGGAGACTTTATTGCGTAAATACGAATTGGAAATTTGCAAGTTCAAATGACAACTTTTCCAGTAGTGTTTGTTAGATTTATTTAAAAATCAATAGTGTTCAAGCTGTTGATGATACAAAGCAACTGTAGAAGTTTCATGAAAATCTGATTACAAATGCAGACTTTATTGTGTAAAGAAAAAATGTAAATTTGCAAATTCAAATGTTTGCCCTCAAGTACTATCTGTTAGATTTATTTCAAAATCAATAGCTTTCAAGCTGTTTATGATACAAAGCAACTGTACAAATTTCATGAAAATCTGACCACAAATGCCGACTTTATTGCGTAAAAAAGTTATGTAAATTTGCTATTTCAAATGGCTACTTTTCCAGTACTGTCTTTTAGATTAATTTCAAAATTAGTAGCGTTCAAGCTGTTGATGACACAAAGCAACTGTGTAAGATTCATGCGAATCTGACTACAAATACAGACTCTATTGCGTAAACAAGAAATGGATATTTTCATCTTCAAATGGCTACTTTTTCCGTACTGTTTGTTGGATTTTTCCAAATCAATATGATTCAAGCTGTTGATGATACAAAGCAACCGTTCAAGTTTCATAAAAATCTGACTACAAATGCAGACTTTATTGCATAAACAAGAAATGGATATTTGCAATATCAAATGGCTTCTTTTCCTCTACTGTTCGTTGGATGTTTTTCAAAATCAATAGCGTTTAAGCTGTTGATGATAGAAAGCAACTATGCAAGTTTCCTGAAAATCTGACCACTAATGCAGACATTATAGCCTAAACATGAAATGGAAATTTTCACTTTCAAATGGCTACTTTTCCAATACTGTTTTTTATTTCTTTTTCAAAATCAATAAGGTTCAAGCTGTTGATCATACAAAGGAACTGTGGAAGTTTCATGAAAATCTGACCACAAATGCAGACTTTATTGTGTAAACAAGAAATGGAAATTTGCTAATTCAAATGGTTACTTTTCCCGTACTGTTTGTAGGAGATTTTCAAAATCAATAGGTTTCAAGCTGTTGATGATACAAAGCAACAATACAAGTTTCATGAAAATCTGACCACAAATGCAAACTTTATTGCGTAAACAAGAAACGGAAATTTTCAACTGGAAATTGCTACTTTTTTATATGGCCGTCGAATTCGGGACGTATTATGGGATCACTGATGGCGTACGGGGGTCCAGGCGGCTTCCGACGGGCAGGCGGGCGGCGTCCAGTTCTTTGTCCAGAGCATAGCTTTGTCATCTCCAGTCCGATTGACTTGAAACTCTGCATTTGTGTTTGTTGTAATAATACGGTGCGAAAGAACCATAAATCTACCTCATGCTGTCTTTGAGTTATTTCCCTTTGATCGTCATTTTTACAGCATTTTCTGCTTGTCCGGAATATAACTTTGCCATCTCTAGTCTGAACATCTTCAAATTTGGAGTGCATGATTGTTGAAAAATTACGGAGTGGAGTGCACAATAACCATAACTCTTCCTAGCACGAATTTTGAGTTTTTCCCTCTTTGATGTTAATTTTTATAGCATTTCTTGCTTGTCCGGAGCATAACTTTGTCATCTTAAGCAGGAATGACTTGCAATATGGAATGTTTATTTGTTGCAATATTTGGAAGTGCAGTGCGCAAGAATTGTAACCCTACCTCGTGCTGTCTTTGAGTTATTTCCCTTTGATCATCTTTTTTACTGCATTTAGAGCTTGTCCGGAATGTAACTTTGTCATCTCAAGTCAGAAAGACTTCAAACTTGGTATGCATGTTTGTTGCCATATTACGGAGTACAGTACGCAAGAACAATAACTCTATCTAGCGTGGATTGTGAGTAATTCCACTTTCATCTTCATTTTTAAAGTCCAGTTTTTTTTCCGGAGCTTGACTTTGTCATCTCCAGTCCGATTGAACTTGAAAGTCTGCATTTGTGTTTGTTGCAATAATACGGAGTGCAGTGCGAAAGAACCATAACTCTACCTGATGCTGTCTTTGAGTTTTTTCCCTTTGATCGTCATTTTTACAGCATTTTCTGCTTGTCCGGAATATAACTTTGCCATCTCTAGTCCGAACATCTTCAAAGTTGGTATGCATGATTGTTGAAAAATTACGGAGTGGAGTGCACAATAACCATAACTCTTCCTAGCACGAATTTTGAGTTTTTCCCTCTTTGATGTTCATTTTTATAGCATTTCTTGCTTGTCCGGAGCATAACTTTGTCATCTTAAGTAGGAATGACTTGCAATATGGAATGCTTATTTGTTGCAATATTTGGAAGTGCAGTGCGCAAGAATTGTAACCCTACCTCGTGCTGTCTTTGAGTTATTTCCCTTTGATCATCTTTTTTACTGCATTTAGTGCTTGTCCGGAATGTAACTTTGTCATCTCAAGTCAGATAGACTTCAAACTTGGTATGCATGTTTGTTGCCATATTACGGAGTACAGTGTGCAAGAACAATAACTCTATCTAGCGTGGATTGTGAGTAATTCGACTTTTATCTTCATTTTTAAAGTCCAGTCTTTTGTCCAGAGCTTGACTTTGTCATCTCCAGTCCGACTGACTTGAAACTCTGCATTTGTGTTTGTTGCAATAATACGGAGTGCAGTGCGAAAGAACCATAACTCTACCTCGTGCAGTCTTTGAGTTATTTCCCTTTGATCGTCATTTTTACAGCATTTTTTTGCTTGTCCGGAATATAACTTTGCCATGTCTAGTTTGAACATCTTCAAATTTGGTATGCATGATTGTTAAAAAATTACTGAGTGCAGTGCACAATAACCATAACTCTTTCTAGCACGAATTTCGAGTTATTCCCTCTTTGATGTTAATTTTTATAGCATTTCTTGCTTGTCCGGAGCATAACTTTGTCATCTTAAGCAGAAATGACGTGAAATATGGTATGTGTATTTGTTGCAATATTTGGAAGTGCAGTGCGCAAGAATTGTAACTTTACCTCGAGCTGTCTTTGAGTTATTTCCATTTGATCATCCAGTTCACTGCATTTAGTGCTTGTCCGGTATATAACTTTGTAATCTCAAGTCAGAACGACTTCCAACTTGGTATGCATTTTTTGTTGCAGTGTTACGGAGTACAGTGCACAAGAACAATAACTCTACCTAGCTCGGATTGTGAATAATTCCACTTTCATCTTCACTTTTACCTTATCTTTATCATCTGCAGTCCGATTGAACTTGAAACTCTGCATTTGTGTTTGTTGCAATAATACGGAGTGCAGTGCGAAAGAACCATAACTCTACCTGATGCTGTCTTTGAGTTTTTTCCCTTTGATCGTCATTTTTACAGCATTTTCTGCTTGTCCGGAATATAACTTTGCCATCTCTAGTCTAAACATCTTCAAATTTGGTGTGCATGATTGTTGAAAAATTACGGAGTGGAGTGCACAATAACCATAACTCTTCCTAGCACGAATTTTGAGTTTTTCCCTCTTTGATGTTCATTTTTATAGCATTTCTTGCTTGTCCGGAGCATAACTTTGTCATCTTAAGTAGGAATGACTTGCAATATGGAATGTTTATTTGTTGCAATATTTGGAAGTGCAGTGCGCAAGAATTGTAACCCTACCTCGTGCTGTCTTTGAGTTATTTCCCTTTGATCATCTTTTTTACTGCATTTAGTGCTTGTCCGGAATGTAACTTTGTCATCTCAAGTCAGATAGACTTCAAACTTGGTATGCATTTTTTGTTGCAATGTTACGGAGTACAGTGCGCAAGAACAATAACTCTATCTAGCGTGGATTGTGAGTAATTCCACTTTCATCTTCATTTTTAAAGTCCAGTCTTTTGTCCGGAGCTTGACTTTGTCATCTCCAGTCCGATTGACTTGAAACTCTGCATTTGTGTTTGTTGCAATAATACGGAGTGCAGTGCGAAAGAACCATAACTCTACCTGATGCTGTCTTTGAGTTTTTTCCTTTTGATCGTCATTTTTACAGCATTTTCTGCTTGTCCGGAATATAACTTTGCCATCTCTAGTCTGAACATCTTCAAATTTGGTATGCATGATTGTTGAAAAATTACGGAGTGCAGTCATAACACTTCCTAGGACGAATTTTGACTTATTCCCCCTTTGATCTTCATTTTTATAGCATTTCTTTTCTTGTCCGGAGAATAACTTTGTCATTTTAAGTAGAAATGACGTGAAATTGTAACCCTACCTCGTGCTGTCTTTGAGTTATTTCCTTTCCATCATCATTTTTACAGCATTTAGTGCTTGTCGGGAATATAACTTCAAATGGGTACTTTTCCTGTACTATTTGTGTGTGTGTGTTTTTTTTTTGTTTTAAAATCAATAGTGATCAAGCTGTTGATCATACAAAGGAACTGTAGAAGTTTCATAAAAATCTGACCACAAATGCCGACTTTATTGCGTAGAAAAGAAATGGAATTTTTCACCTTGATATGGCTACTTTTCTAATAATGTATGTTGCATTTTTTTTGTCTTAATCGATACCGCTAAAACTGTCGATGATACAAAGCAACTGTGGAACTTTCATGGAAATCTGACTACAAGTACAGACTTGATTGCGTAAACAAGAAATGGAAGTTTGCAATATCAAATAGCTACTTTTTCAATACTGTTTGTTAGATTTAATTCCAAATCAACAGAGTTCAAGCTGTTGATGATACAAAGCAACTGTGCAAGTTTCATGAAAATCTGACCACAAATGCAGAATAAATTGCGTAAACAAGAAATGGAAATTTTCAACTTCAAATGGCTAGTTTTCCCGTACTGTTTGTTGGATTTTTTTCGACATGAACAGGGTTCAAGGTGTTGATGATACAAAGCAACTATGCAAGTTTCATGAAAATCTGACTACAAATGCAGATTATATTGCGTAAACAAGAAATGGAAATTTTCAACTTCAAACGGGTACTTTTCCCGTACTAATTATGGGATTTTTTTGTCAAAATCAATAGGGTTCAAGCTGTCAATGATACAAAGGAGCTAATGCAGACTTTATTGCGTAAACAAGAAATGGAAATTTGGAACTTCAAATGGCTACTTTTCCAATACTGTATGTTGCATTTTTTTTCTTAATCGATAGCCTTCAAGCTGTCCATGATACAAAGCAACAGTGCAAGTTTCATGAAAATCTGACTACAAATGCAGACTTTATTGCGTAAACAAGAAATGGAAGTTTGCAATATCAAATGGCTACTTTTCCAATACTGTTTGTTAGATTTAAGGTAGTGAACCCGTAATAGAAAACAGCTGTTTCCCCTATAATATTATCCTACAGAATTTGCTATGATTAAAAATGCGTATTATTGTACAACTTTAACCGAGCCACTTTTTTCTTTTCTTCCTATTAAGACTTATCAATTATAAATCTAAAACCACTATATTCTCATTACAAAGGGAGATAATAATTACCACCCCTAAACAATAGGGTTCAAGCTGTTGATAATACAAAGCAGCTGTGCAAGTTTCATAAAAATCTGACCACAAATGCAGAATAAATTGCATAAACAAGAAAAGGAAATTTTAAAATTCAAATTGCTACTTTTCCCGTACTGTTTGTAGGATTTTTTTTCAAAATGAATAGGGTTCAAGCTGTTCATGATACAAAGCAACTGTGCAAGTTTCATGAAAATCTAACTACAAATGCAGACTTTATTGCGTAAACAAGAAATGGAAATTTTCAAATTCAAATGGCTACTTTTTACCGTACTGTTCGTTGGATGTTTTTCAAAATCAATGGGTTCTAGCTGTTGATCATACAAAGCACCTACACAAGTTTCATGAAAATCTGACTACAAATGCAGACTTTATTGAGTAAACAAGAAATGGAAATTTGAAAATTCAAAAGGCTACTTTTCCACCAATTTTTGTTAAATTTATTTCAAAATCAATAGCGTTCAAGTTGTTGATGATAGAAAGCAACTGTGCAAGTTTCATGAAAATCTGACTACAAATGCAAACTTTATTGCGTAAACAAAAAATGGATATTTTCAACTTCAAATGGCTACCTTTAACATATTTTTCAAAATCAATAGGATTTAACCTGTTGATGATACAAAGCAACTGTGCAAGTTTCATGAAAATCTGACTACAAATGCAGATTATATTGCGTAAACAAGAAATGGAAATTTTCAACTTCAAACGGGTACTTTTCCTGTACTAATTATTGGATTTTTTTGTCAAAATCAATAGGGTTCAAGCTGTTGATGACACAAAGCAACTATACAAGTTTCATGAAAATCTGAATACAAATGCAGACTTTATTGCGTAACAAAAAGTGGAAATATGGAACTTCAAATGGCTACTTTTGCTGTACTGTTTGTTGGATTTTTTTTCTAAATCAATAGCGTTCAAACTGTGATGATACAAAGCAACTATACAAGTTTTATGAAAGTCTGACTACAATTGCAGACTTAATAGCGTAAACAAGAAAAGGAAATCCTTCAAATGGCTACTTTTCCAGAACGGTTTGTTGGATTTTTTTCAGAATCAAGAAGGGTTCAAGCTGTTGATGATACAAAGCAACTGTGCAAGTTTCATAAAAATCTGACTACAAATGGAGACTTTATTGCGTAAACACGAAATGGAAATTTGCAAATTCAAATGGCTAATTATCCCGTACCATTTCTGTTTTTCTTTTGTTTTTTCAATCAATACGGTTCAATCTGTTGATATTACAAAGCAACTGTAGAAGTTTCATGAAAATCTGATTACAAATGCAGACTTTATTCCATAAACAAGAAATGGAAATTTGCAAATTCAAATGGCTACTTTTCCAGTAGTGTTTGTTAGATTTATTTCAAAATCAATAGTGTTCAAGCTGTTTATGATACAAAGCAACTGTAGAAGTTTCATGAAAATCTGATTACAAATGCAGACTTTATTGCGTAAAGAAGTTATGTAAATTTGCTATTTCAAATGGCTCTTTTTACAGTACTGATTTTTAGATTAATTTCAAAATTAATAGCGTTCAAGCTGTTGATGACACAAAGCAACTGTGTAAGGTTCATGTGAATCTGACTACAAATGCAGACTTTATTGCGTAAACAAGAAATGAATATTTTCATCTTCAAATGGCTACTTTTTCCGTACTGGTTGTTGGATTTTTCCAAATCAATATGATTCAAGCTTTTGATGATACAAAGCAACCGTTCAAGTTTAATGAAAATCTGACTACAAATGCAGACTTTATTGCATAAACAAGAAATGGATATTTGCAATATCAAATGTCTTCTTTTCTTCTACTGTTTGTTGGACGTTTTTCAAAATCAATAGCGTTTAAGCTGTTGATGATAGAAAGCAACTATGCAAGTTTCCTGAAAATCTGACCACTAATGCAGACATTATAGCCTAAACATGAAATGGAAATTTTCACTTTCAAATGGCTACTTTTCCAATACTATTTTTTATTTCTTTTTCAAAATCAATAAGGTTCAAGCTGTTGATCATACAAAGGAACTGTGGAATTTTCATGAAAATCTGACCATAAATGTAGACTTTATTGTGTAAACAAGAAATGGAAATTTGCTAATTCAAATGGTTACTTTTCCCGTACTGTTTGTAGGAGATTTTCAAAATCAATAGGTTTCAAGCTGTTGATGATACAAAGCAACAATACAAGTTTCATGAAAATCTGACTACAAATGCAGACTTTATTGCGTAAACAAGAAATGGAAGTTTGCAATATCAAATGGCTACTTTTCCAATACTGTTTGTTAGATTTAAGGTAGCGAACCCGTAATAGAAAACAGCTATTTCCCCTATAATAGTATCCTACAAAATTTGCTATGATTAAAAATGCGTATTATTGTACAACTTTAACCGAGCCACTTTTTTCTTTTCTTCCTATTAAGACTTATCAATTATAAATCTAAAACCACTATATTCTCATAACAAAGGGAGATAATAATTACCTCCCTTCTCTAGAGACTAACAAAAGTATCAACAAATAATTTCAAGATATACATCAAAGGAATTTCTGGTCGGTTGAAAATCTGCAAATTTATTATATCAGTATAAATCCTGATTTATCAACTATAAAGAAATTTTATTCCATTTTGCACTAAAAGCGTTAGGGGTCAACTACCTTAATCAATAGGATTCAAGCTGTTGATAATACAAAGCACCTGTGCAAGTTTCATAAAAATCTGACCACAAATGCAGAATAAATTGCATAAACAAGAAAAGGAAATGTTCAACTTCAAATGGCTAGTTTTCCCGAACTGTTTGTTGGATTTTTTTTCAAAATGAATAGGGTTCAAGCTGTTCATGATACAAAGCAACTGTGCAAGTTTCATGAAAATCTAACTACAAATGCAGACTTTATTGCGTAAACAAGAAATGGAAATTTTCAAATTCAAATGGCTACTTTTCACCGTACTTTCGTTGGATATTTTTCAAAATCAATGGGTTCTAGCATTTGATCATACAAAGCACCTACACAAGTTTCATGAAAATCTGACTACAAATGCAGACTTTATTGAGTAAACAAGAAATGGAAATTTGCAAATTCAAATGGCTACTTTTCCAACACTGTTTGTTAGATTTATTTCAAAATCAATAGCGTTTAAGTTGTTGATGATAGAAAGCAACTGTGCAAGTTTCATGAAAATCTGACTACAAATGCAAACTTTATTGCGTAAACAAAAAATGGAAATTTTCAACTTCAAATGGCTACTTTTAACATACCCTTTCTTGGATATTTTTCAAAATCAATAGGATTTAAGCTGTTGATGATACAAAGCAACTGTGCAAGTTTAATGAAAATCTGATTTCAAATGCAGACTTTATTGCGTAAACAAGAAATGGATATTTTCAAATTCAAATGTCTACTTTTACCATACTCTTTGTTGGATTTTTTTCGAAATCAATAGGCTTTAAGGTGTTGATGATAGAAAGCAACTGTGCAAATTTCATGAGAATCTAACCACAAATGACGACTTTCTTGCATAAAGAATTTATGTAAATTTGGAACTTCAAATGGCTATTTTTCCAATACTGTATGTTGCATTTTTTTTCTTAATCGATAGCCTTCAAGCTGTCGATGATACAAAGCAACAGTGCAAGTTTCATGAAAATCTGACTACAAATGCAGACTTTATTGCGTAAACAAAAAGTGGAAATTTGGAACTTCAAATGGGTACTTTTCCTGTACTATTTGTATGTTTTTTTTTAAATCAATAGTGTTCAAGCTGTTGATCATACAAAGGAACTATAGAAGTTTCGTAAAAATCTGACCACAAATGCCGACTTTATTGCGTAAACAAGAAATGGAAATTTTCACCTTCAAATGGCTACTTTTCCAATACTGTATGTTGCAATATTTTTTCTTAATCAATAGCGTTCAAGCTGTGATGATACAAAGCAACTATACAAGTTTTATGAAAATCTGACTACAAATGCAGACTTAATTGCGTAAACAAGAAAAGGAAATCCTTCAAATGGCTACTTTTCTAAGACGGTTTGATACAAAGCAACTGTGCAAGTGTCATAAAAATCTGACTACAAATGGAGACTTTATTGCGTAAATACGAATTGGAAATTTGCAAGTTGAAATGACTACTTTTCCAGTAGTGTTTGTTAGATTTATTTCAAAATCAATAGTGTTCAAGCTGTTGATGATACAAAGCAACTGTGCAAGTTTCATGAAAATCTGATTACAAATGCAGACTTTATTGTGTAAAGAAAAAATGTAAATTTGCAAATTCAAATGGCTGCACTCAAGTACTATCTGTTAGATTTATTTCAAAATCAATAGCTTTCAAGCTGTTTATGATACAAAGCAACTGTACAAATTTCATGAAAATCTGACCACAAATGCCGACTTTATTGCGTAAAAAAGTTATGTAAATTTGCTATTTCAAATGGCTACTTTTCCAGTACTGTCTTTTAGATTAATTTCAAAATTAATAGCGTTCAAGCTGTTGATGACACAAAGCAACTGTGTAAGGTTCATGCGAATCTGACTACAAATGCAGACTCTATTGCGTAAACAAGAAATGGATATTTTCATCTTCAAATGGCTACTTTTTCCGTACTGTTTGTTGGATTTTTCCAAATCAATATGATTCAAGCTGTTGATGATACAAAGCAACCGTTCAAGTTTAATGAAAATCTGACTACAAATGCAGACTTTATTGCATAAACAAGAAATGGATATTTGCAATATCAAATGGCTTCTTTTCCTCTACTGTTTGTTGGATGTTTTTCAAAATCAATAGCGTTTAAGCTGTTGATGATAGAAAGCAACTATGCAAGTTTCCTGAAAATCTGACCACTAATGCAGACATTATAGTCTAAACATGAAATGGAAATTTTCACTTTCAAATGGCTACTTTTCCAATACTGTTTTTTATTTCTTTTTCAAAATCAATAAGGTTCAAGCTGTTGATCATACAAAGGAACTGTGGAATTTTCATGAAAATCTGACCACAAATGTAGACTTTATTGTGTAAACAAGAAATGGAAATTTGCTAATTCAAATGGTTACTTTTCCCGTACTGTTTGTAGGAGATTTTCAAAATCAATAGGTTTCAAGCTGTTGATGATACAAAGCAACTATACAAGTTTCATGAAAATCTGACCACAAATGCAAACTTTATTGCGTAAACAAGAAACGGAAATTTTCAACTGGAAATTGCTACTTTTTTATATGGCCGTCGAATTCGGGACGTATTATGGGATCACCGATGGCGTACGGGGGTCCAGGCGGCTTCCGACGGGCAGGCGGGCGGCGTCCAGTTCTTTGTCCGGAGCATAGCTTTGTCATCTCCAGTCCGATTGACTTGAAACTCTGCATTTGTGTTTGTTGTAATAATACGGTGCAAAAGAACCATAAATCTGCCTCATGCTGTCTTTGAGTTATTTCCCTTTGATCGTCATTTTTACAGCATTTTCTGCTTGTCCGGAATATAACTTTGCCATCTCTAGTCTGAACATCTTCAAATTTGGAATGCATGATTGTTGAAAAATTACGGAGTGGAGTGCACAATAACCATAACTCTTCCTAGCACGAATTTTGAGTTTTTCCCTCTTTGATGTTCATTTTTATAGCATTTCTTGCTTGTCCGGAGCATAACTTTGTCATCTTAAGTAGGAATGACTTGCAATATGGAATGTTTATTTGTTGCAATATTTGGAAGTGCAGTGCACAAGAATTGTAACCCTACCTCGTGCTGTCTTTGAGTTATTTCCCTTTGATCATCTTTTTTACTGCATTTAGTGCTTGTCCGGAATGTAACTTTGTCATCTAAAGTCAGAAAGACTTCCAATTTGGTATGCATGTTTGTTGCCATATTACGGAGTACAGTGCGCAAGAACAATAACTCTATCTAGCGTGGATTTTGAGTAATTCCACTTTCATCTTCATTTTTAAAGTCCAGTTTTTTTTCCGGAGCTTGACTTTGTCATCTCCAGTCCGATTGAGCTTGAAACTCTGCATTTGTGTTTGTTGCAATAATACGGAGTGCAGTGCGAAAGAACCATAACTCTACCTGATGCTGTCTTTGAGTTTTTTCCCTTTGATCGTCATTTTTACAGCATTTTCTGCTTGTCCGGAATATAACTTTGCCATCTCTAGTCTGAACATCTTCAAAGTTGGTATGCATGATTGTTGAAAAATTACTGAGTGCAGTGCACAATAACCATAACTCTTTCTAGCACGAATTTCGAGTTATTCCCTCTTTGATGTTAATTTTTATAGCATTTCTTGCTTGTCTGGAGCATAACTTTGTCATCTTAAGTAGAAATGACGTGAAATATGGTATGTGTATTTGTTGCAATATTTGGAAGTGCAGTGTGCAAGAATTGTAACTTTACCTCGTGCTGTCTTTGAGTTATTTCCATTTGATCATCCAGTTCACTGCATTTAGTGCTTGTCCGGTATATAACTTTGTAATCTCAAGTCAGAACGACTTCCAACTTGGTATGCATTTTTTGTTGCAGTGTTACGGAGTACAGTGCACAAGAACAATAACTCTACCTAGCTCGGATTGTGAATAATTCCACTTTCATCTTCACTTTCACCTTAACTTTATCATCTGCAGTCCGATTGAACTCGAAACTCTGCATTTGTGTTTGTTGCAATAATACGGAGTGCAGTGCGAAAGAACCATAACTCTACCTGATGCTGTCTTTGAGTTTTTTCCTTTTGATCGTCATTTTTACAGCATTTTCTGCTTGTCCGGAATATAACTTTGCCATCTCTAGTCTAAACATCTTCAAATTTGGTATGCATGATTGTTGAAAAATTACGGAGTGCAGTCATAACACTTCCTAGGACGAATTTCGAGTTATTCCCCCTTTGATCTTCATTTTTATAGCATTTCTTTTCTTGTCCGGAGAATAACTTTGTCATCTTAAGTAGAAATGACGTGAAATTGTAACCCAACCTCGTGCTGTCTTTGAGTTATTTCCCTTCCATCATCATTTTTACAGCATTTAGTGCTTGTCCGGAATATAACTTCAAATGGGTACTTTTCCTGTACTATTTGTGTGTGTGTGTGTGTTTTTTTTTTTTTTTTGTTTTAAAATCAATAGTGATCAAGCTGTTGATCATACAAAGGAACTGTAGAAGTTTTATAAAAATCTGACCACAAATGCCGACTTTATTGCGTAGAGAAGAAATGGAATTTTTCACCTTGATATGTCTACTTTTCTAATAATGTATATTGCATTTTTTTTGCCTTAATCGATACCGTTAAAACTGTCGATGATACAAAGCAACTGTGGAACTTTCATGGAAATCTGACTACAAGTACAGACTTGATTTGCGTAAACAAGAAATGGAAGTTTGCAATATCAAATAGCTACTTTTTCAATACTGTTTGTTAGATTTAATTCCAAATCAATAGAGTTCAAGCTGTTTATGATACAAAGCAACTGTGCAAGTTTCATGAAAATCTGACCACAAATGCAGAATAAATTGCGTAAACAAGAAATGAAAATTTTCAACTTCAAATGGCTAGTTTTCCCGTACTGTTTGTTGGATTTTTTTCGACATGAACAGGGTTCAAGGTGTTGATGATACAAAGCAACTATGCAAGTTTCATGAAAATCTGACTACAAATGCAGATTATATTGCGTAAACAAGAAATGGAAATTTTCAAATTCAAACGGGTACTTTTCCCGTACTAATTATGGGATTTTTTTGTCAAAATCAATAGGGTTCAAGCTGTTGATGATACAAAGGAGCTAATGCAGACTTTATTGCGTAAACAAGAAATGGAAATTTGGAACTTCAAATGGCTACTTTTCCAATACTGTATGTTGCATTTTTTTTCTTAATCGATAGCCTTCAAGCTGTCCATGATACAAAGCAACAGTGCAATTTATATGAAAATCTGACTACAAATGCAGACTTTATTGCGTAAACAAGAAATGGAAGTTTTCAATATCAAATGGCTACTTTTCCAATACTGTTTGTTAGATTTAAGGTAGTGAACCCGTAATAGAAAACAGCTATTTCCCCTATAATATTATCCTACAAAATTTGCTATGATTAAAAATGCGTATTATTGTACAACTTTAACCGAGCCACTTTTTTCTTTTCTTCCTATAAAGACTTATCAATTATAAATCTAAAACCACTATATTCTCATTACAAAGGGAGATAATAATTACCACCCCTTAACAATAGGGTTCAAGCTGTTGATAATACAAAGCACCTGTGCAAGTTTCATAAAAATCTGACCACAAATGCAGAATAAATTGCATAAACAAGAAAAGGAAATTTTAAAATTCAAATTGCTACTTTTCCCGTACTGTTTGTAGGATTTTTTTTCAAAATGAATAGGGTTCAAGCTGTTCATGATACAAAGCAACTGTGCAAGTTTCATGAAAATCTAACTACAAATGCAGACTTTATTGCGTAAACAAGAAATGGAAATTTTCAAATTCAAATGGCTACTTTTTACCGTACTGTTCGTTGGATGTTTTTCAAAATCAATGGGTTCTAGCTGTTGATCATACAAAGCACCTACACAAGTTTCATGAAAATCTGACTACAAATGCAGACTTTATTGAGTAAACAAGAAATGGAAATTTGAAAATTCAAATGGCTACTTTTCCAACACTGTTTGTTAAATTTATTTCAAAATCAATAGCGTTCATGTTGTTGATGATAGAAAGCAACTGTGCAAGTTTCATGAAAATCTGACTACAAATGCAAACTTTATTGCGTAAACAAAAAATGGATATTTTCAACTTCAAATGGCTACCTTTAACATATTCTTCAAAATCAACAGGATTTAAGCTGTTGATGATACAAAGCAACTGTGCAAGTTTAATGAAAATCTGACTACAAATGCAAACTTTATTGCGTAAACAAGAAATGGATATTTTCAAATTCAAATGGCTACTTTTACTATACTCTTTGTTGGATTTTTTTCAAAATCAATAGGCTTTAAGCTGTTGATAATACAAAGCAACTATAAAAGTTTCATGAAAAGTTGAATACAAATGCAGACTTTATTGCGTAAACAAGAATTGGAAATTTGAAACTTCAAATGGGTACTTTTCCTGTACTATTTGTATGTTTTTTTTTAAATCAATAGTGTTCAAGCTGTTGATGATACAAAGGAACTATAGAAGTTTCGTAAAAATCTGACCACAAATGCCGACTTTATTGCGTAAACAAGAAATAGTAATTTACACCTTCAAATGGCTACTTTTCTAATACTGTATGTTGCATTAATTTTTCTTAATCGATAGCGTTCAAGCTGTCGATAATACAAAGCAACTGTGCAAGTATCATGAAAATCTGACTACAAGTGCAGACTTTATTGCGTAAACAAGAAATGGAAGTTTGCAATATCAAATACCTACTTTTTCAATACTGTTTGATAGATTTAATTCAAAATTAATAGGGTTCAAGCCGTTGATGATACAAAGCACCTATGCAAGTTTCATGAAAATCTGACAACAAATGCAGATTATATTGCGTAAACAAGAAATGGAAATTTTCAACTTCAAACGGGTACTTTTCCTGTACTAATTATTGGATTTTTTTGTCAAAATCAATAGGGTTCAAGCTGTTGATCATACAAAGCAACTATACAAGTTTCATGTAAATCTGGATACAAATGCAGACTTTATTGCGTAACAAAAAGTGGAAATATGGAACTTCAAATGGCTACTTTTCCTGTACTGTTTGTTGGATTTTTTTCTAAATCAATAGCGTTCAAACTGTGATGATACAAAGCAACTATAGAAGTTTTATGAAAATCTGACTACAAATGCAGACTTAATAGCGTAAACAAGAAAAGGAAATCCTTCAAATGGCTACTTTTCCAGAACGGTTTGTTGGATTTTTTTCAGAATCAAGAAGGGTTCAAGCTGTTGATGATACAAAGCAACTGTGCAAGTTTCATAAAAATCTGACTACAAATGGAGACTTTATTGCGTAAACACGAAATGGAAATTTGCAAATTCAAATGGCTAATTATCCCGTACCATTTCTGTTTTTCTTTTGTTTTTTCAATCAATACGGTTCAATCTGTTGATATTACAAAGCAACTGTAGAAGTTTCATGAAAATCTGATTACAAATGCAGACTTTATTCCATAAACAAGAAATGGAAATTTGCAAATTCAAATGGCTACTTTTCCAGTAGTGTTTGTTAGATTTATTTCAAAATCAATAGTGTTCAAGCTGTTGATGATACAAAGCAACTGTGCAAGTTTCATGAAAATCATATCACAAATGCAGACTTTATTGCGTAAAGAAGTTATGTAAATTTGTAATTTCAAATGGCTCCTTTTCCAGTACTGATTTTTAGATTAATTTCAAAATTAATAGCGTTCAAGCTGTTGATGACACAAAGCAACTGTGTAAGGTTCATGTGAATCTGATTACAAATGCAGACTGTATTGCGTAAACAAGAAATGAATATTTTCATCTTCAAATGGCTACTTTTTCCGTACTGTTTGTTGGATTTTTCCAAATCAATATGATTCAAGCTTTTGATGATACAAAGCAACCGTTCAAGTTTCATAAAAATCTGACTACAAATGCAGACTTTATTGCATAAACAAGAAATGGATATTTGCAATATGAAATGTCTTCTTTTCTTCTACTGTTTGTTGGATGTTTTTCAAAATCAATAGCGTTTAAGCTGTTGATGATAGAAAGCAACTATGCAAGTTTCCTGAAAATCTGACCACTAATGCAGACATTATAGCCTAAACATGAAATGGAAATTTTCACTTTCAAATGGCTACTTTTCCAATACTGTTTTTTATTTCTTTTTCAAAATCAATAAGGTTCAAGCTGTTGATCATACAAAGGAACTGTGGAAGTTTCATGAAAATCTGACCACAAATGCAGACTTTATTGTGTAAACAAGAAATGGAAATTTGCTAATTCAAATGGTTACTTTTCCCGTACTGTTTGTAGGAGATTTTCAAAATCAATAGGTTTCAAGCTGTTGATGATACAAAGCAACTATACAAGTTTCATGAAAATCTGACCACAAATGCAAACTTTATTGCGTAAACAAGAAACGGAAATTTTCAACTGGAAATTGCTACTTTTTTATATGGCCGTCGAATTCGGGACGTATTATGGGATCACCGATGGCGTACGGGGGTCCAGGCGGCTTCCGACGGGCAGGCGGGCGGCGTCCAGTTCTTTGTCCGGAGCATAGCTTTGTCATCTCCAGTCCGATTGACTTGAAACTCTGCATTTGTGTTTGTTGTAATAATACGGTGCGAAAGAACCATAAATCTACCTCATGCTGTCTTTGAGTTATTTCCCTTTGATCGTCATTTTTACAGCATTTTCTGCTTGTCCGGAATATAACTTTGCCATCTCTAGTCTGAACATCTTCAAATTTGGTGTGCATGATTGTTGAAAAATTAGGGAGTGCAGTGCACAATAACCATAACTCTTCCTAGCACGAATTTTGAGTTTTTCCCTCTTTGATGTTCATTTTTATAGCATTTCTTGCTTGTCCGGAGCATAACTTTGTCATCTTAAGTAGGAATGACTTGCAATATGGAATGCTTATTTGTTGCAATATTTGGAAGTGCAGTGCGCAAGAATTGTAACCCTACCTCGTGCTGTCTTTGAGTTATTTCCCTTTGATCATCTTTTTTACTGCATTTAGTGCTTGTCCGGAATGTAACTTTGTCATCTCAAGTCAGAAAGACTTCAATCTTGGTATACATGTTTATTGCCATATTACGGAGTACAGTGCGCAAGAACAATAACTCTATCTAGCGTGGATTTTGAGTAATTCCACTTTCATCTTCATTTTTAAAGTCCAGTTTTTTTTCCGGAGCTTGACTTTGTCATCTCCAGTCCGATTGAGCTTGAAACTCTGCATTTGTGTTTGTTGCAATAATACGGAGTGCAGTGCGAAAGAACCATAACTCTACCTGATGCTGTCTTTGAGTTTTTTCCCTTTGATCGTCATTTTTACAGCATTTTCTGCTTGTCCGGAATATAACTTTGCCATCTCTAGTCTGAACATCTTCAAAGTTGGTATGCATGATTGTTGAAAAATTACTGAGTGCAGTGCACAATAACCATAACTCTTTCTAGCACGAATTTCGAGTTATTCCCTCTTTGATGTTAATTTTTATAGCATTTCTTGCTTGTCTGGAGCATAACTTTGTCATCTTAAGTAGAAATGACGTGAAATATGGTATGTGTATTTGTTGCAATATTTGGAAGTGCAGTGCGCAAGAATTGTAACTTTACCTCGTGCTGTCTTTGAGTTATTTCCATTTGATCATCCAGTTCACTGCATTTAGTGCTTGTCCGGTATATAACTTTGTAATCTCAAGTCAGAACGACTTCCAACTTGGTATGCATTTTTTGTTGCAGTGTTACGGAGTACAGTGCACAAGAACAATAACTCTACCTAGCTCGGATTGTGAATAATTCCACTTTCATCTTCACTTTCACCTTAACTTTATCATCTGCAGTCCGATTGAACTTGAAACTCTGCATTTGTGTTTGTTGCAATAATACGGAGTGCAGTGCGAAAGAACCATAACTCTACCTGATGCTGTCTTTGAGTTTTTTCCTTTTGATCGTCATTTTTACAGCATTTTCTGCTTGTCCGGAATATAACTTTGCCATCTCTAGTCTAAACATCTTCAAATTTGGTATGCATGATTGTTGAAAAATTACGGAGTGCAGTCATAACACTTCCTAGGACGAATTTCGAGTTATTCCCCCTTTGATCTTCATTTTTATAGCATTTCTTTTCTTGTCCGGAGAATAACTTTGTCATCTTAAGTAGAAATGACGTGAAATTGTAACCCAACCTCGTGCTGTCTTTGAGTTATTTCCCTTCCATCATCATTTTTACAGCATTTAGTGCTTGTCCGGAATATAACTTCAAATGGGTATTTTTCCTGTACTGTTTGTGTGTGTGTGTGTTTTTTTTTTGTTTGTTTTAAAATCAATAGTGATCAAGCTGTTGATCATACAAAGGAACTGTAGAAGTTTCATAAAAATCTGACTACAAATGCCGACTTTATTGCGTAGAGAAGAAATGGAATTTTTCACCTTGATATGTCTACTTTTCTAATAATGTATGTTGCATTTTTTTTGTCTTAATCGATACCGTTAAAACTGTCGATGATACAAAGCAACTGTGGAACTTTCATGGAAATCTGACTACAAGTACAGACTTGATTGCGTAAACAAGAAATGGAAGTTTGCAATATCAAATAGCTACTTTTTCAATACTGTTTGTTAGATTTAATTCCAAATCAATAGAGTTCAAGCTGTTTATGATACAAAGCAACTGTGCAAGTTTCATGAAAATCTGACCACAAATGCAGAATAAATTGCGTAAACAAGAAATGAAAATTTTCAACTTCAAATGGCTAGTTTTCCCGTACTGTTTGTTGGATTTTTTTCGACATGAACAGGGTTCAAGGTGTTGATGATACAAAGCAACTATGCAAGTTTCATGAAAATCTGACTACAAATGCAGATTATATTGCGTAAACAAGAAATGGAAATTTTCAAATTCAAACGGGTACTTTTCCCGTACTAATTATGGGATTTTTTTGTCAAAATCAATAGGGTTCAAGCTGTTGATGATACAAAGGAGCTAATGCAGACTTTATTGCGTAAACAAGAAATGGAAATTTGGAACTTCAAATGGCTACTTTTCCAATACTGTATGTTGCATTTTTTTTCTTAATCGATAGCCTTCAAGCTGTCCATGATACAAAGCAACAGTGCAAGTTTCATGAAAATCTGACTACAAATGCAGACTTTATTGCGTAAACAAGAAATGGAAGTTTGCAATATCAAATGGCTACTTTTCCAATACTGTTTGTTAGATTTAAGGTAGTGAACCCGTAATAGAAAACAGCTATTTCCCCTATAATATTATCCTACAAAATTTGCTATGATTAAAAATGCGTATTATTGTACAACTTTAACCGAGCCACTTTTTTCTTTTCTTCCTATAAAGACTTATCAATTATAAATCTAAAACCACTATATTCTCATTACAAAGGGAGATAATAATTACCACCCCTTAACAATAGGGTTCAAGCTGTTGATAATACAAAGCACCTGTGCAAGTTTCATAAAAATCTGACCACAAATGCAGAATAAATTGCCTAAACAAGAAATGAAAATTTTAAAATTCAAATTGCTACTTTTCCCGTACTGTTTGTAGGATTTTTTTTCAAAAAGAATAGGGTTCAAGCTGTTCATGATACAAAGCAACTGTGCAAGTTTCATGAAAATCTAACTACAAATGCAGACTTTATTGCGTAAACAAGAAATGGAAATTTTCAAATTCAAATGGCTACTTTTTACCGTACTGTTCGTTGGATGTTTTTCAAAATCAATGGGTTCTAGCTGTTGATCATACAAAGCACCTACACAAGTTTCATGAAAATCTGACCACAAATGCAGACTTTATTGAGTAAACAAGAAATGGAAATTTGAAAATTCAAATGGCTACTTTTCCAACACTGTTTGTTAAATTTATTTCAAAATCAATAGCGTTCAAGTTGTTGATGATAGAAAGCAACTGTGCAAGTTTCATGAAAATCTGACTACAAATGCAAACTTTATTGCGTAAACAAAAAATGGATATTTTCAACTTCAAATGGCAACCTTTAACATATTCTTCAAAATCAACAGGATTTAAGCTGTTGATGATACAAAGCAACTGTGCAAGTTTAATGAAAATCTGACTACAAATGCAGACTTTATTGCGTAAACAAGAAATGGATATTTTCAAATTCAAATGGCTACTTTTACTATACTCTTTGTTGGATTTTTTTCAAAATCAATAGGCTTTAAGCTGTTGATAATACAAAGCAACTATAAAAGTTTCATGAAAAGTTGAATACAAATGCAGACTTTATTGCGTAAACAAGAATTGGAAATTTGAAACTTCAAATGGGTACTTTTCCTGTACTATTTGTATGTTTTTTTTTAAATCAATAGTGTTCAAGCTGTTGATGATACAAAGGAACTATAGAAGTTTCGTAAAAATCTGACCACAAATGCCGACTTTATTGAGTAAACAAGAAATAGTAATTTACACCTTCAAATGACTACTTTTCCAATACTGTATGTTACATTAATTTTTCTTAATCGATAGCGTTCAAGCTGTCGATAATACAAAGCAACTGTGCAAGTATCATGAAAATCTGACTACAAGTGCAGACTTTATTGCGTAAACAAGAAATGGAAGTTTGCAATATCAAATACCTACTTTTTCAATACTGTTTGTTAGATTTAATTCAAAATCAATAGGGTTCAAGCCGTTGATGATACAAAGCACCTATGCAAGTTTCATGAAAATCTGACTACAAATGCAGATTATATTGCGTAAACAAGAAATGGAAATTTTCAACTTCAAACGGGTACTTTTCCTGTACTAATTATTGGATTTTTTTGTCAAAATCAATAGGGTTCAAGCTGTTGATGATACAAAGCAACTATACAAGTTTCATGAAAATCTGAATACAAATGCAGACTTTATTGCGTAACAAAAAGTGGAAATATGGAACTTCAAATGGCTACTTTTCCTGTACTGTTTGTTGGATTTTTTTTCTAAATCAATAGCGTTCAAACTGTGATGATACAAAGCAACTATAGAAGTTTTATGAAAATCTGACTACAAATGCAGACTTAATAGCGTAAACAAGAAAAGGAAATCCTTCAAATGGCTACTTTTCCAGAACGGTTTGTTGGATTTTTTTCAGAATCAAGAAGGGTTCAAGCTGTTGATGATACAAAGCAACTGTGCAAGTTTCATAAAAATCTGACTACAAATGGAGACTTTATTGCGTAAATACGAAATGGAAATTTGCAAATTCAAATGGCTAATTATCCTGTACCATTTCTGTTTTTCTTTTGTTTTTTCAATCAATACGGTTCAATCTGTTGATATTACAAAGCAACTGTAGAAGTTTCATGAAAATCTGATTACAAATGCAGACTTTATTCCATAAACAAGAAATGGAAATTTGCAAATTCAAATGGCTACTTTTCCAGTAGTGTTTGTTAGATTTATTTCAAAATCAATAGTGTTCAAGCTGTTGATGATACAAAGCAACTGTGCAAGTTTCATGAAAATCATATTACAAAAGCAGACTTTATTGCGTAAAGAAGTTATGTAAATTTGCAATTTCAAATGGCTCCTTTTCCAGTACTGATTTTTAGATTAATTTCAAAATTAATAGCGTTCAAGCTGTTGATGACACAAAGCAACTGTGTAAGGTTCATGTGAATCTGATTACAAATGCAGACTTTATTGCGTAAACAAGAAATGAATATTTTCATCTTCAAATGGCTACTTTTTCCGTACTGGTTGTTGGATTTTTCCAAATCAATATGATTCAAGCTTTTGATGATACAAAGCAACCGTTCAAGTTTCATAAAAATCTGACTACAAATGCAGACTTTATTGCATAAACAAGAAATGGATATTTGCAATATGAAATGTCTTCTTTTCTTCTACTGTTTGTTGGATGTTTTTCAAAATCAATAGCGTTTAAGCTGTTGATGATAGTAAGCAACTATGCAAGTTTCCTGAAAATCTGACCACTAATGCAGACATTATAGCCTAAACACGAAATGGAAATTTTCACTTTCAAATGGCTACTTTTCCAATACTGTTTTTTATTTCTTTTTCAAAATCAATAAGGTTCAAGCTGTTGATCATACAAAGGAACTGTGGAAGTTTCATGAAAATCTGACCACAAATGCAGACTTTATTGTGTAAACAAGAAATGGAAATTTGCTAATTCAAATGGTTACTTTTCCCGTACTGTTTGTAGGAGATTTTCAAAATCAATAGGTTTCAAGCTGTTGATGATACAAAGCAACTATACAAGTTTCATGAAAATCTGACCACAAATGCAAACTTTATTGCGTAAACAAGAAACGGAAATTTTCAACTGGAAATTGCTACTTTTTTATATGGCCGTCGAATTCGGGACGTATTATGGGAATACCGATGGCGTACGGGGGTCCAGGCGGCTTCCGACGGGCAGGCGGGCGGCGTCCAGTTCTTTGTCCGGAGCATAGCTTTGTCATCTCCAGTCCGATTGACTTGAAACTCTGCATTTGTGTTTGTTGTAATAATACGGTGCGAAAGAACCATAAATCTGCCTCATCCTGTCTTTGAGTTATTTCCCTTTGATCATCTTTTTTACTGCATTTAGTGCTTGTCCGGAATGTAACTTTGTCATCTCAAGTCAGAAAGACTTCAAACTTGGTATACATGTTTGTTGCCATATTACGGAGTACAGTGCGCAAGAACAATAACTCTATCTAGCGTGGATTTTGAGTAATTCCACTTTCATCTTCATTTTTAAAGGTCAAGTTTTTTTTCCGGAGCTTGACTTTGTCATCTCCAGTCCGATTGAGCTTGAAACTCTGCATTTGTGTTTGTTGCAATAATACGGAGTGCAGTGCGAAAGAACCATAACTCTACCTGATGCTGTCTTTGAGTTTTTTCCCTTTGATCGTCATTTTTACAGCATTTTCTGCTTGTCCGGAATATAACTTTGCCATCTCTAGTCTGAACATCTTCAAAGTTGGTATGCATGATTGTTGAAAAATTACTGAGTGCAGTGCACAATAACCATAACTCTTTCTAGCACGAATTTCGAGTTATTCCCTCTTTGATGTTAATTTTTATAGCATTTCTTGCTTGTCTGGAGCATAACTTTGTCATCTTAAGTAGAAATGACGTGAAATATGGTATGTGTATTTGTTGCAATATTTGGAAGTGCAGTGCGCAAGAATTGTAACTTTACCTCGTGCTGTCTTTGAGTTATTTCCATTTGATCATCCAGTTCACTGCATTTAGTGCTTGTCCGGTATATAACTTTGTAATCTCAAGTCAGAACGACTTCCAACTTGGTATGCATTTTTTGTTGCAGTGTTACGGAGTACAGTGCACAAGAACAATAACTCTACCTAGCTCGGATTGTGAATAATTCCACTTTCATCTTCACTTTCACCTTAACTTTATCATCTGCAGTCCGATTGAACTTGAAACTCTGCATTTGTGTTTGTTGCAATAATACGGAGTGCAGTGCGAAAGAACCATAACTCTACCTGATGCTGTCTTTGAGTTTTTTCTTTTTGATCGTCATTTTTACAGCATTTTCTGCTTGTCCGGAATATAACTTTGCCATCTCTAGTCTAAACATCTTCAAAGTTGGTATGCATGATTGTTGAAAAATTACGGAGTGCAGTCATAACACTTCCTAGGACGAATTTCGAGTTATTCCCCCTTTGATCTTCATTTTTATAGCATTTCTTTTCTTGTCCGGAGAATAACTTTGTCATCTTAAGTAGAAATGACGTGAAATTGTAACCCAACCTCGTGCTGTCTTTGAGTTATTTCCCTTCCATCATCATTTTTACAGCATTTAGTGCTTGTCCGGAATATAACTTCAAATGGGTATTTTTCCTGTACTATTTGTGTGTGTGTGTGTGTTTTTTTTTTTGTTTGTTTTAAAATCAATAGTGATCAAGCTGTTGATCATACAAAGGAACTGTAGAAGTTTCATAAAAATCTGACTACAAATGCCGACTTTATTGCGTAGAGAAGAAATGGAATTTTTCACCTTGATATGTCTACTTTTCTAATAATGTATGTTGCATTTTTTTTGTCTTAATCGATACCGTTAAAACTGTCGATGATACAAAGCAACTGTGGAACTTTCATGGAAATCTGACTACAAGTACAGACTTGATTGCGTAAACAAGAAATGGAAGTTTGCAATATCAAATAGCTACTTTTTCAATACTGTTTGTTAGATTTAATTCCAAATCAATAGAGTTCAAGCTGTTTATGATACAAAGCAACTGTGCAAGTTTCATGAAAATCTGACCACAAATGCAGAATAAATTGCGTAAACAAGAAATGAAAATTTTCAACTTCAAATGGCTAGTTTTCCCGTACTGTTTGTTGGATTTTTTTCGACATGAAAAGGGTTCAAGGTGTTGATGATACAAAGCAACTATGCAAGTTTCATGAAAATCTGACTACAAATGCAGATTATATTGCGTAAACAAGAAATGGAAATTTTCAAATTCAAACGGGTACTTTTCCCGTACTAATTATGGGATTTTTTTGTCAAAATCAATAGGGTTCAAGCTGTTGATGATACAAAGGAGCTAATGCAGACTTTATTGCGTAAACAAGAAATGGAAATTTGGAACTTCAAATGGCTACTTTTCCAATACTGTATGTTGCATTTTTTTTCTTAATCGATAGCCTTCAAGCTGTCCATGATACAAAGCAACAGTGCAAGTTTCATGAAAATCTGACTACAAATGCAGACTTTATTGCGTAAACAAGAAATGGAAGTTTGCAATATCAAATGGCTACTTTTCCAATACTGTTTGTTAGATTTAAGGTAGTGAACCCGTAATAGAAAACAGCTATTTCCCCTATAATATTATCCTACAAAATTTGCTATGATTAAAAATGCGTATTATTGTACAACTTTAACCGAGCCACTTTTTTCTTTTCTTCCTATAAAGACTTATCAATTATAAATCTAAAACCACTATATTCTCATTACAAAGGGAGATAATAATTACCACCCCTTAACAATAGGGTTCAAGCTGTTGATAATACAAAGCACCTGTGCAAGTTTCATAAAAATCTGACCACAAATGCAGAATAAATTGCCTAAACAAGAAATGAAAATTTTAAAATTCAAATTGCTACTTTTCCAATACTGTTTGTAGGATTTTTTTTCAAAATGAATAGGGTTCAAGCTGTTCATGATACAAAGCAACTGTGCAAGTTTCATGAAAATCTAACTACAAATGCAGACTTTATTGCGTAAACAAGAAATGGAAATTTTCAAATTCAAATGGCTACTTTTTACCGTACTGTTCGTTGGATGTTTTTCAAAATCAATGGGTTCTAGCTGTTGATCATACAAAGCACCTACACAAGTTTCATGAAAATCTGACTACAAATGCAGACTTTATTGAGTAAACAAGAAATGGAAATTTGAAAATTCAAATGGCTACTTTTCCAACACTGTTTGTTAAATTTATTTCAAAATCAATAGCGTTCAAGTTGTTGATGATAGAAAGCAACTGTGCAAGTTTCATGAAAATCTGACTACAAATGCAAACTTTATTGCGTAAACAAAAAATGGATATTTTCAACTTCAAATGGCAACCTTTAACATATTCTTCAAAATCAACAGGATTTAAGCTGTTGATGATACAAAGCAACTGTGCAAGTTTAATGAAAATCTGACTACAAATGCAGACTTTATTGCGTAAACAAGAAATGGATATTTTCAAATTCAAATGGCTACTTTTACTATACTCTTTGTTGGATTTTTTTCAAAATCAATAGGCTTTAAGCTGTTGATAATACAAAGCAACTATAAAAGTTTCATGAAAAGTTGAATACAAATGCAGACTTTATTGCGTAAACAAGAATTGGAAATTTGAAACTTCAAATGGGTACTTTTCCTGTACTATTTGTATGTTTTTTTTTAAATCAATAGTGTTCAAGCTGTTGATGATACAAAGGAACTATAGAAGTTTCGTAAAAATCTGACCACAAATGCCGACTTTATTGAGTAAACAAGAAATAGTAATTTACACCTTCAAATGGCTACTTTTCCAATACTGTATGTTACATTAATTTTTCTTAATCGATTGCGTTCAAGCTGTCGATCATACAAAGCAACTGTGCAAGTATCATGAAAATCTGACTACAAGTGCAGACTTTATTGCGTAAACAAGAAATGGAAGTTTGCAATATCAAATACCTACTTTTTCAATACTGTTTGTTAGATTTAATTCAAAATCAATAGGGTTCAAGCCGTTGATGATACAAAGCACCTATGCAAGTTTCATGAAAATCTGACTACAAATGCAGACTTTATTGCGTAAACAAGAAATGGAAGTTTGCAATATCAAATACCTACTTTTTCAATACTGTTTGTTAGATTTAATTCAAAATCAATAGGGTTCAAGCCGTTGATGATACAAAGCACCTATGCAAGTTTCATGAAAATCTGACTACAAATGCAGATTATATTGCGTAAACAAGAAATGGAAATTTTCAACTTCAAACGGGTACTTTTCCTGTACTAATTATTGGATTTTTTTGTCAAAATCAATAGGGTTCAAGCTGTTGATGATACAAAGCAACTATACAAGTTTCATGAAAATCTGAATACAAATGCAGACTTTATTGCGTAACAAAAAGTGGAAATATGGAACTTCAAATGGCTACTTTTCCTGTACTGTTTGTTGGATTTTTTTTCTAAATCAATAGCGTTCAAACTGTGATGATACAAAGCAACTATAGAAGTTTTATGAAAATCTGACTACAAATGCAGACTTAATAGCGTAAACAAGAAAAGGAAATCCTTCAAATGGCTACTTTTCCAGAACGGTTTGTTGGATTTTTTTCAGAATCAAGAAGGGTTCAAGCTGTTGATGATACAAAGCAACTGTGCAAGTTTCATAAAAATCTGACTACAAATGGAGACTTTATTGCGTAAACACGAAATGGAAATTTGCAAATTCAAATGGCTAATTATCCCGTACCATTTCTGTTTTTCTTTTGTTTTTTCAATCAATACGGTTCAATCTGTTGATATTACAAAGCAACTGTAGAAGTTTCATGAAAATCTGATTACAAATGCAGACTTTATTCCATAAACAAGAAATGGAAATTTGCAAATTCAAATGGCTACTTTTCCAGTAGTGTTTGTTAGATTTATTTCAAAATCAATAGTGTTCAAGCTGTTGATGATACAAAGCAACTGTGCAAGTTTCATGAAAATCATATTACAAAAGCAGACTTTATTGCGTAAAGAAGTTATGTAAATTTGCAATTTCAAATGGCTCCTTTTCCAGTACTGATTTTTAGATTAATTTCAAAATTAATAGCGTTCAAGCTGTTGATGACACAAAGCAACTGTGTAAGGTTCATGTGAATCTGATTACAAATGCAGACTTTATTGCGTAAACAAGAAATGAATATTTTCATCTTCAAATGGCTACTTTTTCCGTACTGGTTGTTGGATTTTTCCAAATCAATATGATTCAAGCTTTTGATGATACAAAGCAACCGTTCAAGTTTCATAAAAATCTGACTACAAATGCAGACTTTATTGCATAAACAAGAAATGGATATTTGCAATATGAAATGTCTTCTTTTCTTCTACTGTTTGTTGGATGTTTTTCAAAATCAATAGCGTTTAAGCTGTTGATGATAGAAAGCAACTATGCAAGTTTCCTGAAAACCTGACCACTAATGCAGACATTATAGCCTAAACACGAAATGGAAATTTTCACTTTCAAATGGCTACTTTTCCAATACTGTTTTTTATTTCTTTTTCAAAATCAATAAGGTTCAAGCTGTTGATCATACAAAGGAACTGTGGAAGTTTCATGAAAATCTGACCACAAATGCAGACTTTATTGTGTAAACAAGAAATGGAAATTTGCTAATTCAAATGGTTACTTTTCCCGTACTGTTTGTAGGAGATTTTCAAAATCAATAGGTTTCAAGCTGTTGATGATACAAAGCAACTATACAAGTTTCATGAAAATCTGACCACAAATGCAAACTTTATTGCGTAAACAAGAAACGGAAATTTTCAACTGGAAATTGCTACTTTTTTATATGGCCGTCGAATTCGGGACGTATTATGGGAATACCGATGGCGTACGGGGGTCCAGGCGGCTTCCGACGGGCAGGCGGGCGGCGTCCAGTTCTTTGTCCGGAGCATAGCTTTGTCATCTCCAGTCCGATTGACTTGAAACTCTGCATTTGTGTTTGTTGTAATAATACGGTGCGAAAGAACCATAAATCTGCCTCATCCTGTCTTTGAGTTATTTCCCTTTGATCATCTTTTTTACTGCATTTAGTGCTTGTCCGGAATGTAACTTTGTCATCTCAAGTCAGAAAGACTTCAAACTTGGTATGCATGTTTGTTGCCATATTACGGAGTACAGTGCGCAAGAACAATAACTCTATGTAGCGTGGATTTTGAGTAATTCCACTTTCATCTTCATTTTTAAAGTCCAGTTTTTTTTCCGGAGCTTGACTTTGTCATCTCCAGTCCGATTGAGCTTGAAACTCTGCATTTGTGTTTGTTGCAATAATACGGAGTGCAGTGCGAAAGAACCATAACTCTACCTGATGCTGTCTTTGAGTTTTTTCCCTTTGATCGTCATTTTTACAGCATTTTCTGCTTGTCCGGAATATAACTTTGCCATCTCTAGTCTGAACATCTTCAAAGTTGGTATGCATGATTGTTGAAAAAATTACTGAGTGCAGTGCACAATAACCATAACTCTTTATAGCACGAATTTCGAATTATTCCCTCTTTGATGTTAATTTTTATAGCATTTCTTGCTTGTCTGGAGCATAACTTTGTCATCTTAAGTAGAAATGACGTGAAATATGGTATGTGTATTTGTTGCAATATTTGGAAGTGCAGTGCGCAAGAATTGTAACTTTACCTCGTGCTGTCTTTGAGTTATTTCCATTTGATCATCCAGTTCACTGCATTTAGTGCTTGTCCGGTATATAACTTTGTAATCTCAAGTCAGAACGACTTCCAACTTGGTATGCATTTTTGTTGCAGTGTTACGGAGTACAGTGCACAAGAACAATAACTCTACCTAGCTCGGATTGTGAATAATTCCACTTTCATCTTCACTTTCACCTTAACTTTATCATCTGCAGTCCGATTGAACTTGAAACTCTGCATTTGTGTTTGTTGCAATAATACGGAGTGCAGTGCGAAAGAACCATAACTCTACCTGATGCTGTCTTTGAGTTTTTTCCTTTTGATCGTCATTTTTACAGCATTTTCTGCTTGTCCGGAATATAACTTTGCCATCTCTAGTCTGAACATCTTCAAAGTTGGTATGCATGATTGTTGAAAAATTACGGAGTGCAGTCATAACACTTCCTAGGACGAATTTCGAGTTATTCCCCCTTTGATCTTCATTTTTATAGCATTTCTTTTCTTGTCCGGAGAATAACTTTGTCATCTTAAGTAGAAATGACGTGAAATTGTAACCCAACCTCGTGCTGTCTTTGAGTTATTTCCCTTCCATCATCATTTTTACAGCATTTAGTGCTTGTCCGGAATATAACTTCAAATGGGTATTTTTCCTGTACTATTTGTGTGTGTGTGTGTTTTTTTTTTTTGTTTGTTTTAAAATCAATAGTGATCAAGCTGTTGATCATACAAAGGAACTGTAGAAGTTTCATAAAAATCTGACTACAAATGCCGACTTTATTGCGTAGAGAAGAAATGGAATTTTTCACCTTGATATGTCTACTTTTCTAATAATGTATGTTGCATTTTTTTTGTCTTAATCGATACCGTTAAAACTGTCGATGATACAAAGCAACTGTGGACCTTTCATGGAAATCTGACTACAAGTACAGACTTGATTGCGTAAACAAGAAATGGAAGTTTGCAATATCAAAAAGCTACTTTTTCAATACTGTTTGTTAGATTTAATTCCAAATCAATAGAGTTCAAGCTGTTTATGATACAAAGCAACTGTGCAAGTTTCATGAAAATCTGACCACAAATGCAGAATAAATTGCGTAAACAAGAAATGAAAATTTTCAACTTCAAATGGCTAGTTTTCCCGTACTGTTTGTTGGATTTTTTTCGACATGAAAAGGGTTCAAGGTGTTGATGATACAAAGCAACTATGCAAGTTTCATGAAAATCTGACTACAAATGCAGATTATATTGCGTAAACAAGAAATGGAAATTTTCAAATTCAAACGGGTACTTTTCCCGTACTAATTATGGGATTTTTTTGTCAAAATCAATAGGGTTCAAGCTGTTGATCATACAAAGGAGCTAATGCAGACTTTATTGCGTAAACAAGAAATGGAAATTTGGAACTTCAAATGGCTACTTTTCCAATACTGTATGTTGCATTTTTTTTCTTAATCGATAGCCTTCAAGCTGTCCATGATACAAAGCAACAGTGCAAGTTTCATGAAAATCTGACTACAAATGCAGACTTTATTGCGTAAACAAGAAATGGAAGTTTGCAATATCAAATGGCTACTTTTCCAATACTGTTTGTTAGATTTAAGGTAGTGAACCCGTAATAGAAAACAGCTATTTCCCCTATAATATTATCCTACAAAATTTGCTATGATTAAAAATGCGTATTATTGTACAACTTTAACCGAGCCACTTTTTTCTTTTCTTCCTATAAAGACTTATCAATTATAAATCTAAAACCACTATATTCTCATTACAAAGGGAGATAATAATTACCACCCCTAAACAATAGGGTTCAAGCTGTTGATAATACAAAGCAGCTGTGCAAGTTTCATAAAAATCTGACCACAAATGCAGAATAAATTGCCTAAACAAGAAAAGGAAATTTTAAAATTCAAATTGCTACTTTTCCCGTACTGTTTGTAGGATTTTTTTTCAAAAAGAATAGGGTTCAAGCTGTTCATGATACAAAGCAACTGTGCAAGTGTCATGAAAATCTAACTACAAATGCAGACTTTATTGCGTAAACAAGAAATGGAAATTTTCAAATTCAAATGGCTACTTTTTACCGTACTGTTCGTTGGATGTTTTTCAAAATCAATGGGTTCTAGCTGTTGATCATACAAAGCACCTACACAAAATTCATGAAAATCTGACTACAAATGCAGACATTATTGAGTAAACAAGAAATGGAAATTTGAAAATTCAAATGGCTACTTTTCCAACACTGTTTGTTAAATTTATTTCAAAATCAATAGCGTTCAAGTTGTTGATGATAGAAAGCAACTGTGCAAGTTTCATGAAAATCTGACTACAAATGCAAACTTTATTGCGTAAACAAAAAATGGATATTTTCAACTTCAAATGGCAACCTTTAACATATTCTTCAAAATCAACAGGATTTAAGCTGTTGATGATACAAAGCAACTGTGCAAGTTTAATGAAAATCTGACTACAAATGCAGACTTTATTGCGTAAACAAGAAATGGATATTTTCAAATTCAAATGGCTACTTTTACTATACTCTTTGTTGGATTTTTTTCAAAATCAATAGGCTTTAAGCTGTTGATAATACAAAGCAACTATAAAAGTTTCATGAAAAGTTGAATACAAATGCAGACTTTATTGCGTAAACAAGAATTGGAAATTTGAAACTTCAAATGGGTACTTTTCCTGTACTATTTGTATGTTTTTTTTTAAATCAATAGTGTTCAAGCTGTTGATGATACAAAGGAACTATAGAAGTTTCGTAAAAATCTGACCACAAATGCCGACTTCATTGAGTAAACAAGAAATAGTAATTTACACCTTCAAATGGCTACTTTTCCAATACTGTATGTTACATTAATTTTTCTTAATCGATAGCGTTCAAGCTGTCGATAATACAAAGCAACTGTGTAAGTATCATGAAAATCTGACTACAAGTGCAGACTTTATTGCGTAAACAAGAAATGGAAGTTTGCAATATCAAATACCTACTTTTTCAATACTGTTTGTTAGATTTAATTCAAAATCAATAGGGTTCAAGCCGTTGATGATACAAAGCACCTATGCAAGTTTCATGAAAATCTGACTACAAATGCAGATTATATTGCGTAAACAAGAAATGGAAATTTTCAACTTCAAACGGGTACTTTTCCTGTACTAATTATTGGATTTTTTTGTCAAAATCAATAGGGTTCAAGCTGTTGATGATACAAAGCAACTATACAAGTTTCATGAAAATCTGAATACAAATGCAGACTTTATTGCGTAACAAAAAGTGGAAATATGGAACTTCAAATGGCTACTTTTCCTGTACTGTTTGTTGGATTTTTTTTCTAAATCAATAGCGTTCAAACTGTGATGATACAAAGCAACTATAGAAGTTTTATGAAAATCTGACTACAAATGCAGACTTAATAGCGTAAACAAGAAAAGGAAATCCTTCAAATGGCTACTTTTCCAGAACGGTTTGTTGGATTTTTTTCAGAATCAAGAAGGGTTCAAGCTGTTGATGATACAAAGCAACTGTGCAAGTTTCATAAAAATCTGACTACAAATGGAGACTTTATTGCGTAAACACGAAATGGAAATTTGCAAATTCAAATGGCTAATTATCCCGTACCATTTCTGTTTTTCTTTTGTTTTTTCAATCAATACGGTTCAATCTGTTGATATTACAAAGCAACTGTAGAAGTTTCATGAAAATCTGATTACAAATGCAGACTTTATTCCATAAACAAGAAATGGAAATTTGCAAATTCAAATGGCTACTTTTCCAGTAGTGTTTGTTAGATTTATTTCAAAATCAATAGTGTTCAAGCTGTTGATGATACAAAGCAACTGTGCAAGTTTCATGAAAATCATATTACAAATGCAG
The DNA here is from genome assembly GCA_946811185.2 of Hippopus hippopus. Lineage (NCBI taxonomy): Eukaryota > Metazoa > Mollusca > Bivalvia > Cardiida > Cardiidae > Hippopus > Hippopus hippopus. Next base: position 51,233,800 of record OX328102.1, on the reverse strand, counting down.
ACTTTATTGCGTAAAGAAGTTATGTAAATTTGCAATTTCAAATGGCTCCTTTTCCAGTACTGATTTTTAGATTAATTTCAAAATTAATAGCGTTCAAGCTGTTGATGACACAAAGCAACTGTGTAAGGTTCATGTGAATCTGATTACAAATGCAGACTTTATTGCGTAAACAAGAAATGAATATTTTCATCTTCAAATGGCTACTTTTTCCGTACTGGTTGTTGGATTTTTCCAAATCAATATGATTCAAGCTTTTGATGATACAAAGCAACCGTTCAAGTTTCATAAAAATCTGACTACAAATGCAGACTTTATTGCATAAACAAGAAATGGATATTTGCAATATGAAATGTCTTCTTTTCTTCTACTGTTTGTTGGATGTTTTTCAAAATCAATAGCGTTTAAGCTGTTGATGATAGAAAGCAACTATGCAAGTTTCCTGAAAATCTGACCACTAATGCAGACATTATAGCCTAAACATGAAATGGAAATTTTCACTTTCAAATGGCTACTTTTCCAATACTGTTTTTTATTTCTTTTTCAAAATCAATAAGGTTCAAGCTGTTGATCATACAAAGGAACTGTGGAAGTTTCATGAAAATCGGACCACAAATGCCGACTTTATTGTGTAAACAAGAAATGGAAATTTGCTAATTCAAATGGTTACTTTTCCCGTACTGTTTGTAGGAGATTTTCAAAATCAATAGGTTTCAAGCTGTTGATGATACAAAGCAACAATACAAGTTTCATGAAAATCTGACTACAAATGCAGACTTTATTGCGTAAACAAGAAACGGAAATTTTCAACTGGAAATTGCTACTTTTTTATATGGCCGTCGAATTCGGGACGTATTATGGGATCACCGATGGCGTACGGGGGTCCAGGCGGCTTCCGACGGGCAGGCGGGCGGCGTCCAGTTCTTTGTCCGGAGCATAGCTTTGTCATCTCCAGTCCGATTGACTTGAAACTCTGCATTTGTGTTTGTTGTAATAATACGGTGCGAAAGAACCATAAATCTGCCTCATGCTGTCTTTGAGTTATTTCCCTTTGATCGTCATTTTTACAGCATTTTCTGCTTGTCCGGAATATAACTTTGCCATCTCTAGTCTGAACATCTTCAAATTTGGTGTGCATGATTGTTGAAAAATTAGGGAGTGGAGTGCACAATAACCATAACTCTTCCTAGCACGAATTTTGAGTTTTTCCCTCTTTGATGTTCATTTTTATAGCATTTCTTGCTTGTCCGGAGCATAACTTTGTCATCTTAAGTAGGAATGACTTGCAATATGGAATGCTTATTTGTTGCAATATTTGGAAGTGCAGTGCGCAAGAATTGTAACCCTACCTCGTGCTGTCTTTGAGTTATTTCCCTTTGATCATCTTTTTTACTGCATTTAGTGCTTGTCCGGAATGTAACTTTGTCATCTCAAGTCAGAAAGACTTCAAACTTGGTATACATGTTTGTTGCCATATTACGGAGTACAGTGCGCAAGAACAATAACTCTATGTAGCGTGGATTTTGAGTAATTCCACTTTCATCTTCATTTTTAAAGTCCAGTTTTTTTTCCGGAGCTTTACTTTGTCATCTCCAGTCCGATTGAGCTTGAAACTCTGCATTTGTGTTTGTTGCAATAATACGGAGTGCAGTGCGAAAGAACCATAACTCTACCTTATGCTGTCTTTGAGTTTTTTCCTTTTGATCGTCATTTTTACAGCATTTTCTGCTTGTCCGGAATATAACTTTGCCATCTCTAGTCTGAACATCTTCAAAGTTGGTATGCATGATTGTTGAAAAATTACTGAGTGCAGTGCACAATAACCATAACTCTTTCTAGCACGAATTTCGAATTATTCCCTCTTTGATGTTAATTTTTATAGCATTTCTTGCTTGTCTGGAGCATAACTTTGTCATCTTAAGTAGAAATGACGTGAAATATGGTATGTGTATTTGTTGCAATATTTGGAAGTGCAGTGCGCAAGAATTGTAACTTTACCTCGTGCTGTCTTTGAGTTATTTCCATTTGATCATCCAGTTCACTGCATTTAGTGCTTGTCCGGTATATAACTTTGTAATCTCAAGTCAGAACGACTTCCAACTTGGTATGCATTTTTGTTGCAGTGTTACGGAGTACAGTGCACAAGAACAATAACTCTACCTAGCTCGGATTGTGAATAATTCCACTTTCATCTTCACTTTCACCTTAACTTTATCATCTGCAGTCCGATTGAACTTGAAACTCTGCATTTGTGTTTGTTGCAATAATACGGAGTGCAGTGCGAAAGAACCATAACTCTACCTGATGCTGTCTTTGAGTTTTTTCCTTTTGATCGTCATTTTTACAGCATTTTCTGCTTGTCCGGAATATAACTTTGCCATCTCTAGTCTAAACATCTTCAAATTTGGTATGCATGATTGTTGAAAAATTACGGAGTGCAGTCATAACACTTCCTAGGACGAATTTCGAGTTATTCCCCCTTTGATCTTCATTTTTATAGCATTTCTTTTCTTGTCCGAAGAATAACTTTGTCATCTTAAGTAGAAATGACGTGAAATTGTAACCCAACCTCGTGCTGTCTTTGAGTTATTTCCCTTCCATCATCATTTTTACAGCATTTAGTGCTTGTCCGGAATATAACTTCAAATGGGTATTTTTCCTGTACTATTTGTGTGTGTGTGTTTTTTTTTTTTTTTGTTTGTTTTAAAATCAATAGTGATCAAGCTGTTGATCATACAAAGGAACTGTAGAAGTTTCATAAAAATCTGACTACAAATGCCGACTTTATTGCGTAGAGAAGAAATGGAATTTTTCACCTTGATATGTCTACTTTTCTAATAATGTATGTTGCATTTTTTTTGTCTTAATCGATACCGTTAAAACTGTCGATGATACAAAGCAACTGTGGAACTTTCATGGAAATCTGACTACAAGTACAGACTTGATTGCGTAAACAAGAAATGGAAGTTTGCAATATCAAAAAGCTACTTTTTCAATACTGTTTGTTAGATTTAATTCCAAATCAATAGAGTTCAAGCTGTTTATGATACAAAGCAACTGTGCAAGTTTCATGAAAATCTGACCACAAATGCAGAATAAATTGCGTAAACAAGAAATGAAAATTTTCAACTTCAAATGGCTAGTTTTCCCGTACTGTTTGTTGGATTTTTTTCGACATGAAAAGGGTTCAAGGTGTTGATGATACAAAGCAATTATGCAAGTTTCATGAAAATCTGACTACAAATGCAGATTATATTGCGTAAACAAGAAATGGAAATTTTCAAATTCAAACGGGTACTTTTCCCGTACTAATTATGGGATTTTTTTGTCAAAATCAATAGGGTTCAAGCTGTTGATCATACAAAGGAGCTAATGCAGACTTTATTGCGTAAACAAGAAATGGAAGTTTGTAATATCAAATGGCTACTTTTCCAATACTGTTTGTTAGATTTAAGGTAGTGAACCCGTAATAGAAAACAGCTATTTCCCCTATAATATTATCCTACAAAATTTGCTATGATTAAAAATGCGTATTATTGTACAACTTTAACCGAGCCACTTTTTTCTTTTCTTCCTATAAAGACTTATCAATTATAAATCTAAAACCACTATATTCTCATTACAAAGGGAGATAATAATTACCACCCCTAAACAATAGGGTTCAAGCTGTTGATAATACAAAGCAGCTGTGCAAGTTTCATAAAAATCTGACCACAAATGCAGAATAAATTGCCTAAACAAGAAAAGGAAATTTTAAAATTCAAATTGCTACTTTTCCCGTACTGTTTGTAGGATTTTTTTTCAAAAAGAATAGGGTTCAAGCTGTTCATGATACAAAGCAACTGTGCAAGTTTCATGAAAATCTAACTACAAATGCAGACTTTATTGCGTAAACAAGAAATGGAAATTTTCAAATTCAAATGGCTACTTTTTACCGTACTGTTCGTTGGATGTTTTTCAAAATCAATGGGTTCTAGCTGTTGATCATACAAAGCACCTACACAAGTTTCATGAAAATCTGACTACAAATGCAGACTTTATTGAGTAAACAAAAAATGGAAATTTGAAAATTCAAATGGCTACTTTTCCAACACTGTTTGTTAAATTTATTTCAAAATCAATAGCGTTCAAGTTGTTGATGATAGAAAGCAACTGTGCAAGTTTCATGAAAATCTGACTACAAATGCAAACTTTATTGCGTAAACAAAAAATGGATATTTTCAACTTCAAATGGCAACCTTTAACATATTCTTCAAAATCAACAGGATTTAAGCTGTTGATGATACAAAGCAACTGTGCAAGTTTAATGAAAATCTGACTACAAATGCAGACTTTATTGCGTAAACAAGAAATGGATATTTTCAAATTCAAATGGCTACTTTTACTATACTCTTTGTTGGATTTTTTTCAAAATCAATAGGCTTTAAGCTGTTGATAATACAAAGCAACTATAAAAGTTTCATGAAAAGTTGAATACAAATGCAGACTTTATTGCGTAAACAAGAATTGGAAATTTGAAACTTCAAATGGGTACTTTTCCTGTACTATTTGTATGTTTTTTTTTAAATCAATAGTGTTCAAGCTGTTGATGATACAAAGGAACTATAGAAGTTTCGTAAAAATCTGACCACAAATGCCGACTTTATTGAGTAAACAAGAAATAGTAATTTACACCTTCAAATGGCTACTTTTCCAATACTGTATGTTACATTAATTTTTCTTAATCGATAGCGTTCAAGCTGTCGATAATACAAAGCAACTGTGCAAGTATCATGAAAATCTGACTACAAGTGCAGACTTTATTGCGTAAACAAGAAATGGAAGTTTGCAATATCAAATACCTACTTTTTCAATACTGTTTGTTAGATTTAATTCAAAATCAATAGGGTTCAAGCCGTTGATGATACAAAGCACCTATGCAAGTTTCATGAAAATCTGACTACAAATGCAGATTATATTGCGTAAACAAGAAATGGAAATTTTCAACTTCAAACGGGTACTTTTCCTGTACTAATTATTGGATTTTTTTGTCAAAATCAATAGGGTTCAAGCTGTTGATGATACAAAGCAACTATACAAGTTTCATGAAAATCTGAATACAAATGCAGACTTTATTGCGTAACAAAAAGTGGAAATATGGAACTTCAAATGGCTACTTTTCCTGTACTGTTTGTTGGATCTTTTTTCTAAATCAATAGCGTTCAAACTGTGATGATACAAAGCAACTATACAAGTTTTATGAAAATCTGACTACAAATGCAGACTTAATAGCGTAAACAAGAAAAGGAAATCCTTCAAATGGCTACTTTTCCAGAACGGTTTGTTGGATTTTTTTCAGAATCAAGAAGGGTTCAAGCTGTTGATGATACAAAGCAACTGTGCAAGTTTCATAAAAATCTGACTACAAATGGAGACTTTATTGCGTAAACACGAAATGGAAATTTGCAAATTCAAATGGCTAATTATCCCGTACCATTTCTGTTTTTCTTTTGTTTTTTCAATCAATACGGTTCAATCTGTTGATATTACAAAGCAACTGTAGAAGTTTCATGAAAATCTGATTACAAATGCAGACTTTATTCCATAAACAAGAAATGGAAATTTGCAAATTCAAATGGCTACTTTTCCAGTAGTGTTTGTTAGATTTATTTCAAAATCAATAGTGTTCAAGCTGTTGATGATACAAAGCAACTGTGCAAGTTTCATGAAAATCATATTACAAATGCAGACTTTATTGCGTAAAGAAGTTATGTAAATTTGCAATTTCAAATGGCTCCTTTTCCAGTACTGATTTTTAGATTAATTTCAAAATTAATAGCGTTCAAGCTGTTGATGACACAAAGCAACTGTGTAAGGTTCATGTGAATCTGATTACAAATGCAGACTTTATTGCGTAAACAAGAAATGAATATTTTCATCTTCAAATGGCTACTGGTTGTTGGATTTTTCCAAATCAATATGATTCAAGCTTTTGATGATACAAAGCAACCGTTCAAGTTTCATAAAAATCTGACTACAAATGCAGACTTTATTGCATAAACAAGAAATGGATATTTGCAATATGAAATGTCTTCTTTTCTTCTACTGTTTGTTGGATGTTTTTCAAAATCAATAGCGTTTAAGCTGTTGATGATAGAAAGCAACTATGCAAGTTTCCTGAAAATCTGACCACTAATGCAGACATTATAGCCTAAACATGAAATGGAAATTTTCACTTTCAAATGGCTACTTTTCCAATACTGTTTTTTATTTCTTTTTCAAAATCAATAAGGTTCAAGCTGTTGATCATACAAAGGAACTGTGGAAGTTTCATGAAAATCGGACCACAAATGCCGACTTTATTGTGTAAACAAGAAATGGAAATTTGCTAATTCAAATGGTTACTTTTCCCGTACTGTTTGTAGGAGATTTTCAAAATCAATAGGTTTCAAGCTGTTGATGATACAAAGCAACAATACAAGTTTCATGAAAATCTGACTACAAATGCAGACTTTATTGCGTAAACAAGAAATGGAAGTTTGCAATATCAAATGGCTACTTTTCCAATACTGTTTGTTAGATTTAAGGTAGTGAACCCGTAATAGAAAACAGCTATTTCCCCTATAATATTATCCTACAAAATTTGCTATGATTAAAAGTGCGTATTATTGTACATCTTTAACCGAGCCACTTTTTTCTTTTCTTCCTATAAAGACTTATCAATTATAAATCTAAAACCACTATATTCTCATAACAAAGGGAGATAATAATTACCTCCCTTCTCTAGAGACTAACAAAAGTATCAACAAATAATTTCAAGATAGACATCAAAGGAATTTCTGGTCGGTTGAAAATCTGCAAATTTATTATATCAGTATAAATCCTGATTTATCAACTATAAAGAAATTTTATTCCATTTTGCACTAAAAGCGTTATGGGTCAACTACCTTAATCAATAGGATTCAAGCTGTTGATAATACAAAGCACCTGTGCAAGTTTCATAAAAATCTGACCACAAATGCAGAATAAATTGCATAAACAAGAAAAGGAAATTTTCAACTTCAAATGGCTAGTTTTCCCGAACTGTTTGTTGGATTTTTTTTCAAAAGGAATAGGGTTCAAGCTGTTCATGATACAAAGCAACTGTGCAAGTTTCATGAAAATCTAACTACAAATGCAGACTTTATTGCGTAAACAAGAAATGGAAATTTTCAAATTCAAATGGCTACTTTTCACCGTACTTTCGTTGGATATTTTTCAAAATCAATGGGTTCTAGCTGTTGATCATACAAAGCACCTACACAAGTTTCATGAAAATCTGACTACAAACGCAGACTTTATTGAGTAAACAAGAAATGGAAATTTGCAAATTCAAATGGCTACTTTTCCAACACTGTTTGTTAGATTTATTTCAAAATCAATAGCGTTTAAGTTGTTGATGATAGAAAGCAACTGTGCAAGTTTCATGAAAATCTGACTACAAATGCAAACTTTATTGCGTAAACAAAAAATGGATATTTTCAAATTCAAATGTCTACTTTTACCATACTCTTTGTTGGATTTTTTTCGAAATCAATAGGCTTTAAGCTGTTGATGATAGAAAGCAACTGTGCAAATTTCATGAGAATCTAACCACAAATGACGACTTTCTTGCATAAAGAATTTATGTAAATTTGGAACTTCAAATGGCTATTTTTCCAATACTGTATGTTGCATTTTTTTTCCTAAATCGATAGCCTTCAAGCTGTCGATGATACAAAGCAACTGTGCAAGTTTCATGAAAATCTGACTACAAATGCAGACTTTATTGCGTAAACAAAAAGTGGAAATTTGGAACTTCAAATGGGTACTTTTCCTGTACTATTGTATGCTTTTTTTTAAATCAATAGTGTTCAAGCTGTTGATCATACAAAGGAACTATAGAAGTTTCATAAAAATCTGACCACAAATGCCGACTTTATTGCGTAAACAAGAAATGGAAATTTTCACCTTCAAATGGCTACTTTTCCAATACTGTATGTTGCAATATTTTTTCTTAATCAATAGCGTTCAAGCTGTGATGATACAAAGCAACTATACAAGTTTTATGAAAATCTGACTTCAAATGCAGACTTAATTGCGTAAACAAGAAATGGAAATCCTTCAAATGGCTACTTTTCTAAGACGGTTTGATACAAAGGAACTGTGCAAGTGTCATAAAAATCTGACTACAAATGGAGACTTTATTGCGTAAATACGAATTGGAAATTTGCAAGGTCAAATGACTACTTTTCCAGTAGTGTTTGTTAGATTTATTTAAAAATCAATAGTGTTCAAGCTGTTGATGATACAAAGCAACTGTGCAAGTTTCATGAAAATCTGATTACAAATGCAGACTTTATTGTGTAAAGAAAAAATGTAAATTTGCAAATTCAAATGGCTGCCCTCAAGTACTATCTGTTAGATTTATTTCAAAATCAATAGCTTTCAAGCTGTTTATGATACAAAGCAACTGTACAGATTTCATGAAAATCTGACCACAAATGCCGACTTTATTGCGTAAAAAAGTTATGTAAATTTGCTATTTCAAATGGCTACTTTTCCAGTACTGTCTTTTAGATTAATTTCAAAATTAATAGCGTTCAAGCTGTTGATGACACAAAGCAACTGTGTAAGGTTCATGCGAATCTGACTACAAATGCAGACTCTATTGCGTAAACAAGAAATGGATATTTTCATCTTCAAATGGCTACTTTTTCCGTACTGTTTGTTGGATTTTTCCAAATCAATATGATTCAAGCTGTTGATGATACAAAGCAACCGTTCAAGTTTAATGAAAATCTGACTACAAATGCAGACTTTATTGCATAAACAAGAAATGGATATTTGCAATATCAAATGGCTTCTTTTCCTCTACTGTTTGTTGGATGTTTTTCAAAATCAATAGCGTTTAAGCTGTTGATGATAGTAAGCAACTATGCAAGTTTCCTGAAAATCTGACCACTAATGCAGACATTATAGCTTAAACATGAAATGGAAATTTTCACTTTAAATGGCTACTTTTCCAATACTGTTTTTTATTTCTTTTTCAAAATCAATAAGGTTCAAGCTGTTGATCATACAAAGGAACTGTGGAAGTTTCATGAAAATCTGACCACAAATGCAGACTTTATTGTGTAAACAAGAAATGGAAATTTGCTAATTCAAATGGTTACTTTTCCCGTACTGTTTGTAGGAGATTTTCAAAATCAATAGGTTTCAAGCTGTTGATGATACAAAGCAACTATACAAGTTTCATGAAAATCTGACCACAAATGCAAACTTTATTGCGTAAACAAGAAACGGAAATTTTCAACTGGAAATGGCTACTTTTTTATATGGCCGTCGAATTCGGGACGTATTATGGGATCACCGATGGCGTACGGGGGTCCAGGCGGCTTCCGACGGGCAGGCGGGCGGCGTCCAGTTCTTTGTCCGGAGCATAGCTTTGTCATCTCCAGTCCGATTGACTTGAAACTCTGCATTTGTGTTTGTTGTAATAATACGGTGCGAAAGAACCATAAATCTACCTCATGCTGTCTTTGAGTTATTTCCCTTTGATCGTCATTTTTACAGCATTTTCTGCTTGTCCGGAATATAACTTTGCCATCTCTAGTCTGAACATCTTCAAAGTTGGTGTGCATGATTGTTGAAAAATTACGGAGTGGAGTGCACAATAACCATAACTCTTCCTAGCACGAATTTTGAGTTTTTCCCTCTTTGATGTTCATTTTTATAGCATTTTTTGCTTGTCCGGAGCATAACTTTGTCATCTTAAGTAGGAATGACTTGCAATATGGAATGTTTATTTGTTGCAATATTTGGAAGTGCAGTACGCAAGAATTGTAACCCTACCTCGTGCTGTCTTTGAGTTATTTCCCTTTGATCATCTTTTTTACTGCATTTAGTGCTTGTCCGGAATGTAACTTTGTCATCTCAAGTCAGAAAGACTTCAAACTTGGTATGCATGTTTGTTGCCATATTACGGAGTACAGTGCGCAAGAACAATAACTCTATCTAGCGTGGATTTTGAGTAATTCCACTTTCATCTTCATTTTTAAAGTCCAGTTTTTTTTCCGGAGCTTGACTTTGTCATCTCCAGTCCGATTGAACTTGAAACTCTGCATTTGTGTTTGTTGCAATAATACGGAGTGCAGTGCGAAAGAACCATAACTCTACTTGATGCTGTCTTTGAGTTTTTTCCCTTTGATCGTCATTTTTACAGCATTTTCTGCTTGTCCGGAATATAACTTTGCCATCTCTAGTCTGAACATCTTCAAAGTTGGTATGCATGATTGTTGAAAAATTACTGAGTGCAGTGCACAATAACCATAACTCTTTCTAGCACGAATTTCGAGTTATTCCCTCTTTGATGTTAATTTTTATAGCATTTCTTGCTTGTCTGGAGCATAACTTTGTCATCTTAAGTAGAAATGACGTGAAATATGGTATGTGTATTTGTTGCAATATTTGGAAGTGCAGTGCGCAAGAATTGTAACTTTACCTCGTGCTGTCTTTGAGTTATTTCCATTTGATCATCCAGTTCACCGCATTTAGTGCTTGTCCGGTATATAACTTTGTAATCTCAAGTCAGAACGACTTCCAACTTGGTATGCATTTTTTGTTGCAGTGTTACGGAGTACAGTGCACAAGAACAATAACTCTACCTAGCTCGGATTGTGAATAATTCCACTTTCATCTTCACTTTCACCTTAACTTTATCATCTGCAGTCCGATTGAACTTGAAACTCTGCATTTGTGTTTGTTGCAATAATACGGAGTGCAGTGCGAAAGAACCATAACTCTACCTGATGCTGTCTTTGAGTTTTTTCCTTTTGATCGTCATTTTTACAGCATTTTCTGCTTGTCCGGAATATAACTTTGCCATCTCTAGTCTAAACATCTTCAAATTTGGTATGCATGATTGTTGAAAAATTACGGAGTGCAGTCATAACACTTCCTAGGACGAATTTTGACTTATTCCCCCTTTGATCTTCATTTTTATAGCATTTCTTTTCTTGTCCGGAGAATAACTTTGTCACCTTAAGTAGAAATGACGTGAAATTGTAACCCTACCTCGTGCTGTCTTTGAGTTATTTCCCTTCCATCATCATTTTTACAGCATTTAGTGCTTGTCCGGAATATAACTTCAAATGGGTATTTTTCCTGTACTATTTGTGTGTGTGTGTGTGTGTGTTTTTTTTTTTTTTTTGTTTTCAAATCAATAGTGATCAAGCTGTTGATCATACAAAGGAACTGTAGAAGTTTCATAAAAATCTGACCACAAATGCCGACTTTATTGCGTAGAGAAGAAATGGAATTTTTCACCTTGATATGTTTACTTTTCTAATAATGTATGTTGCATTTTTTTTGTCTTAATCGATACCGTTAAAACTGTCGATGATACAAAGCAACTGTGGAACTTTCATGGAAATCTGACTACAAGTACAGACTTGATTGCGTAAACAAGAAATGGAAGTTTGCAATATCAAATAGCTACTTTTTCAATACTGTTTGTTAGATTTAATTCCAAATCAATAGAGTTCAAGCTGTTGATGATACAAAGCAACTGTGCAAGTTTCATGAAAATCTGACCACAAATGCAGAATAAATTGCGTAAACAAGAAATGGAAATTTTCAACTTCAAATGGCTAGTTTTCCCGTACTGTTTGTTGGATTTTTTTCGACATGAACAGGGTTCAAGGTGTTGATGATACAAAGCAACTATGCAAGTTTCATGAAAATCTGACTACAAATGCAGATTATATTGCGTAAACAAGAAATGGAAATTTTCAAATTCAAACGGGTACTTTTCCCGTACTAATTATGGGATTTTTTTGTCAAAGTCAATAGGGTTCAAGCTGTTGATGATACAAGGGAGCTAATGCAGACTTTATTGCGTAAACAAGAAATGGAAATTTGGAACTTCAAATGGCTACTTTTCCAATACTGTATGTTGCATTTTTTTTCTTAATCGATAGCCTTCAAGCTGTCCATGATACAAAGCAACAGTGCAAGTTTCATGAAAATCTGACTACAAATGCAGACTTTATTGCGTAAACAAGAAATGGAAGTTTGCAATATCAAATGGCTACTTTTCCAATACTGTTTGTTAGATTTAAGGTAGTGAACCCGTAATAGAAAACAGCTATTTCCCCTATAATATTATCCTACAAAATTTGCTATGATTAAAAATGCGTATTATTGTACAACTTTAACCGAGCCACTTTTTTCTTTTCTTCCTATAAAGACTTATCAATTATAAATCTAAAACCACTATATTCTCATTACAAAGGGAGATAATAATTACCACCCCTAAACAATAGGGTTCAAGCTGTTGATAATACAAAGCAGCTGTGCAAGTTTCATAAAAATCTGACCACAAATGCAGAATAAATTGCCTAAACAAGAAAAGGAAATTTTCAAATTCAAATTGCTACTTTTCCCGTACCTGTTTGTAGGATTTTTTTTCAAAATGAATAGGGTTCAAGCTGTTCATGATACAAAGCAACTGTGCAAGTTTCATGAAAATCTAACTACAAATGCAGACTTTATTGCGTAAACAAGAAATGGAAATTTTCAAATTCAAATGGCTACTTTTTACCGTACTGTTCGTTGGATGTTTTTCAAAATCAATGGGTTCTAGCTGTTGATCATACAAAGCACCTACACAATTTTCATGAAAATCTGACTACAAATGCAGACTTTATTGAGTAAACAAGAAATGGAAATTTGCAAATTCAAATGGCTACTTTTCCAACACTGTTTGTTAGATTTATTTCAAAATCAATAGCGTTCAAGTTGTTGATGATAGAAAGCAACTGTGCAAGTTTCATGAAAATCTGACTACAAATGCAAACTTTATTGCGTAAACAAAAAATGGATATTTTCAACTTCAAATGGCTACCTTTAACATATTCTTCAAAATCAACAGGATTTAAGCTGTTGATGATACAAAGCAACTGTGCAAGTTTAATGAAAATCTGACTACAAATGCAGACTTTATTGCGTAAACAAGAAATGGATATTTTCAAATTCAAATGGCTACTTTTACTATACTCTTTGTTGGATTTTTTTCAAAATCAATAGGCTTTAAGCTGTTGATAATACAAAGCAACTATAAAAGTTTCATGAAAAGTTGAATACAAATGCAGACTTTATTGCGTAAACAAGAATTGGAAATTTGAAACTTCAAATGGGTACTTTTCTTGTACTATTTGTATGTTTTTTTTTTAAATCAATAGTGTTCAAGCTGTTGATGATACAAAGGAACTATAGAAGTTTCGTAAAAATCTGACCACAAATGCCGACTTTATTGCGTAAACAAGAAATGGAAATTTGCTAATTCAAATGGTTACTTTTCCCGTACTGTTTGTAGGAGATTTTCAAAATCAATAGGTTTCAAGCTGTTGATGATACAAAGCAACAATACAAGTTTCATGAAAATCTGACTACAAATGCAGACTTTATTGCGTAAACAAGAAATGGAAGTTTGCAATATCAAATGGCTACTTTTCCAATACTGTTTGTTAGATTTAAGGTAGTGAACCCGTAATAGAAAACAGCTATTTCCCCTATAATATTATCCTACAAAATTTGCTATGATTAAAAGTGCGTATTATTGTACAACTTTAACCGAGCCACTTTTTTCTTTTCTTCCTATAAAGACTTATCAATTATAAATCTAAAACCACTATATTCTCATAACAAAGGGAGATAATAATTACCTCCCTTCTCTAGAGACTAACAAAAGTATCAACAAATAATTTCAAGATAGACATCAAAGGAATTTCTGGTCGGTTGAAAATCTGCAAATTTATTATATCAGTATAAATCCTGATTTATCAACTATAAAGAAATTTTATTCCATTTTGCACTAAAAGCGTTATGGGTCAACTACCTTAATCAATATGATTCAAGCTGTTGATAATACAAAGCACCTGTGCAAGTTTCATAAAAATCTGACCACAAATGCAGAATAAATTGCATAAACAAGAAAAGGAAATTTTCAACTTCAAATGGCTAGTTTTCCCGTACTGTTTGTTGGATTTCTTTTCAAAAGGAATAGGGTTCAAGCTGTTCATGATACAAAGCAACTGTGCAAGTTTCATGAAAATCTAACTACAAATGCAGACTTTATTGCGTAAACAAGAAATGGAAATTTTCAAATTCAAATGGCTACTTTTCACCGTACTTTCGTTGGATATTTTTCAAAATCAATGGGTTCTAGCTGTTGATCATACAAAGCACCTACACAAGTTTCACGAAAATCTGACTACAAATGCAGACTTTATTGAGTAAACAAGAAATGGAAATTTGCAAATTCAAATGGCTACTTTTCCAACACTGTTTGTTAAATTTATTTCAAAATCAATAGCGTTTAAGTTGTTGATGATAGAAAGCAACTGTGCAAGTTTCATGAAAATCTGACTACAAATGCAAACTTTATTGCGTAAACAAAAAATGGATATTTTCAAATTCAAATGTCTACTTTTACCATACTCTTTGTTGGATTTTTTTCGAAATCAATAGGCTTTAAGCTGTTGATGATAGAAAGCAACTGTGCAAATTTCATGAGAATCTAACCACAAATGACGACTTTCTTGCATAAAGAATTTATGTAAATTTGGAACTTCAAATGGCTATTTTTCCAATACTGTATGTTGCATTTTTTTTCCTAAATCGATAGCCTTCAAGCTGTCGATGATACAAAGCAACAGTGCAAGTTTCGTGAAAATCTGACTACAAATGCAGACTTTATTGCGTAAACAAAAAGTGGAAATTTGGAACTTCAAATGGGTACTTTTCCTGTACTATTTGTATGTTTTTTTTTAAATCAATAGTGTTCAAGCTGTTGATCATACAAAGGAACTATAGAAGTTTCATAAAAATCTGACCATAAATGCCGACTTTATTGCGTAAACAAGAAATGGAAATTTTCACCTTCAAATGGCTACTTTTCCAATACTGTATGTTGCAATATTTTTTCTTAATCAATAGCGTTCAAGCTGTGATGATACAAAGCAACTATACAAGTTTTATGAAAATCTGACTACAAATGCAGACTTAATTGCGTAAACAAGAAAAGGAAATCCTTCAAATGGCTACTTTTCTAAGACGGTTTGATACAAAGGAACTGTGCTAGTGTCATAAAAATCTGACTACAAATGGAGACTTTATTGCGTAAATACGAATTGGAAATTTGCAAGGTCAAATGACTACTTTTCCAGTAGTGTTTGTTAGATTTATTTAAAAATCAATAGTGTTCAAGCTGTTGATGATACAAAGCAACTGTGCAAGTTTCATGAAAATCTGATTACAAATGCAGACTTTATTGTGTAAAGAAAAAATGTAAATTTGCAAATTCAAATGGCTGCCCTCAAGTACTATCTGTTAGATTTATTTCAAAATCAATAGCTTTCAAGCTGTTTATGATACAAAGCAACTGTACAAATTTCATGAAAATCTGACCACAAATGCCGACTTTATTGCGTAAAAAAGTTATGAAAATTTGCTATTTCAAATGGCTACTTTTCCAGTACTGTCTTTTAGATTAATTTCAAAATTAATAGCGTTCAAGCTGTTGATGACACAAAGCAACTGTGTAAGGTTCATGCGAATCTGACTACAAATGCAGACTCTATTGCGTAAACAAGAAATGGATATTTTCATCTTCAAATGGCTACTTTTTCCGTACTGTTTGTTGGATTTTTCCAAATCAATATGATTCAAGCTGTTGATGATACAAAGCAACCGTTCAAGTTTAATGAAAATCTGACTACAAATGCAGACTTTATTGCATAAACAAGAAATGGATATTTGCAATATCAAATGGCTTCTTTTCCTCTACTGTTTGTTGGATGTTTTTCAAAATCAATAGCGTTTAAGCTGTTGATGATAGTAAGCAACTATGCAAGTTTCCTGAAAATCTGACCACTAATGCAGACATTATAGCCTAAACATGAAATGGAAATTTTCACTTTAAATGGCTACTTTTCCAATACTGTTTTTTATTTCTTTTTCAAAATCAATAAGGTTCAAGCTGTTGATCATACAAAGGAACTGTGGAAGTTTCATGAAAATCTGACCACAAATGCAGACTTTATTGTGTAAACAAGAAATGGAAATTTGCTAATTCAAATGGTTACTTTTCCCGTACTGTTTGTAGGAGATTTTCAAAATCAATAGGTTTCAAGCTGTTGATGATACAAAGCAACTATACAAGTTTCATGAAAATCTGACCACAAATGCAAACTTTATTGCGTAAACAAGAAACGGAAATTTTCAACTGGAAATGGCTACTTTTTTATATGGCCGTCGAATTCGGGACGTATTATGGGATCACCGATGGCGTACGGGGGTCCAGGCGGCTTCCGACGGGCAGGCGGGCGGCGTCCAGTTCTTTGTCCGGAGCATAGCTTTGTCATCTCCAGTCCGATTGACTTGAAACTCTGCATTTGTGTTTGTTGTAATAATACGGTGCGAAAGAACCATAAATCTACCTCATGCTGTCTTTGAGTTATTTCCCTTTGATCGTCATTTTTACAGCATTTTCTGCTTGTCCGGAATATAACTTTGCCATCTCTAGTCTGAACATCTTCAAAGTTGGTGTGCATGATTGTTGAAAAATTACGGAGTGGAGTGCACAATAACCATAACTCTTCCTAGCACGAATTTTGAGTTTTTCCCTCTTTGA
Source organism: Hippopus hippopus (assembly GCA_946811185.2). Taxonomy (NCBI): domain Eukaryota; kingdom Metazoa; phylum Mollusca; class Bivalvia; order Cardiida; family Cardiidae; genus Hippopus; species Hippopus hippopus. The sequence goes on along the minus strand of OX328102.1, from coordinate 51,217,110 downwards.
TGTTCATTTTTATAGCATTTTTTGCTTGTCCGGAGCATAACTTTGTCATCTTAAGTAGGAATGACTTGCAATATGGAATGTTTATTTGTTGCAATATTTGGAAGTGCAGTGCGCAAGAATTGTAACCCTACCTCGTGCTGTCTTTGAGTTATTTCCCTTTGATCATCTTTTTTACTGCATTTAGTGCTTGTCCGGAATGTAACTTTGTCATCTCAAGTCAGAAAGACTTCAAACTTGGTATGCATGTTTGTTGCCATATTACGGAGTACAGTGCGCAAGAACAATAACTCTATCTAGCGTGGATTTTGAGTAATTCCACTTTCATCTTCATTTTTAAAGTCCAGTTTTTTTTCCGGAGCTTGACTTTGTCATCTCCAGTCCGATTGAACTTGAAACTCTGCATTTGTGTTTTTTGCAATAATACGGAGTGCAGTGCGAAAGAACCATAACTCTACCTGATGCTGTCTTTGAGTTTTTTCCCTTTGATCGTCATTTTTACAGCATTTTCTGCTTGTCCGGAATATAACTTTGCCATCTCTAGTCTGAACATCTTCAAAGTTGGTATACATGATTGTTGAAAAATTACTGAGTGCAGTGCACAATAACCATAACTCTTTCTAGCACGAATTTCGAGTTATTCCCTCTTTGATGTTAATTTTTATAGCATTTCTTGCTTGTCTGGAGCATAACTTTGTCATCTTAAGTAGAAATGACGTGAAATATGGTATGTGTATTTGTTGCAATATTTGGAAGTGCAGTGTGCAAGAATTGTAACTTTACCTCGTGCTGTCTTTGAGTTATTTCCATTTGATCATCCAGTTCAGTGCATTTAGTGCTTGTCCGGTATATAACTTTGTAATCTCAAGTCAGAACGACTTCCAACTTGGTATGCATTTTTTGTTGCAGTGTTACGGAGTACAGTGCACAAGAACAATAACTCTACCTAGCTCGGATTGTGAATAATTCCACTTTCATCTTCACTTTCACCTTAACTTTATCATCTGCAGTCCGATTGAACTTGAAACTCTGCATTTGTGTTTGTTGCAATAATACGGAGTGCAGTGCGAAAGAACCATAACTCTACCTGATGCTGTCTTTGAGTTTTTTCCTTTTGATCGTCATTTTTACAGCATTTTCTGCTTGTCCGGAATATAACTTTGCCATCTCTAGTCTAAACATCTTCAAATTTGGTATGCATGATTGTTGAAAAATTACGGAGTGCAGTCATAACACTTCCTAGGACGAATTTTGACTTATTCCCCCTTTGATCTTCATTTTTATAGCATTTCTTTTCTTGTCCGGAGAATAACTTTGTCATCTTAAGTAGAAATGACGTGAAATTGTAACCCTACCTCGTGCTGTCTTTGAGTTATTTCCCTTCCATCATCATTTTTACAGCATTTAGTGCTTGTCCGGAATATAACTTCAAATGGGTATTTTTCCTGTACTATTTGTGTGTGTGTGGTTTTTTTTTTTTTTTTTTTTGTTTTAAAATCAATAGTGATCAAGCTGTTGATCATACAAAGGAACTGTAGAAGTTTCATAAAAATCTGACCATAAATGCCGACTTTATTGCGTAGAGAAGAAATGGAATTTTTCACCTTGATATGTCTACTTTTCTAATAATGTATGTTGCTTTTTTTTTGTCTTAATCGATACCGTTAAAACTGTCGATGATACAAAGCAACTGTGGAACTTTCATGGAAATCTGACTACAAGTACAGACTTGATTGCGTAAACAAGAAATGGAAGTTTGCAATATCAAATAGCTACTTTTTCAATACTGTTTATTAGATTTAATTCCAAATCAATAGAGTTCAAGCTGTTGATGATACAAAGCAACTGTGCAAGTTTCATGAAAATCTGACCAGAAATGCAGAATAAATTGCGTAAACAAGAAATGGAAATTTTCAACTTCAAATGGCTAGTTTTCCCGTACTGTTTGTTGGATTTTTTTCGACATGAACAGGGTTCAAGGTGTTGATGATACAAAGCAACTATGCAAGTTTCATGAAGATCTGACTACAAATGCAGATTATATTGCGTAAACAAGAAATGGAAATTTTCAAATTCAAACGGGTACTTTTCCCGTACTAATTATGGGATTTTTTTGTCAAAATCAATAGGGTTCAAGCTGTTGATGATACAAAGGAGCTAATGCAGACTTTATTGCGTAAAAAAGAAATGGAAATTTGGAACTTCAAATGGCTACTTTTCCAATACTGTATGTTGCATTTTTTTTCTTAATCGATAGCCTTCAAGCTGTCCATGATACAAAGCAACAGTGCAAGTTTCATGAAAATCTGACTACAAATGCAGACTTTATTGCGTAAACAAGAAATGGAAGTTTGCAATATCAAATGGCTACTTTTCCAATACTGTTTGTTAGATTTAAGGTAGTGAACCCGTAATAGAAAACAGCTATTTCCCCTATAATATTATCCTACAGAATTTGCTATGATTAAAAATGCGTATTATTGTACAACTTTAACCGAGCCACTTTTTTCTTTTCTTCCTATAAAGACTTATCAATTATAAATCTAAAACCACTATATTCTCATTACAAAGGGAGATAATAATTACCACCCCTAAACAATAGGGTTCAAGCTGTTGATAATACAAAGCAGCTGTGCAAGTTTCATAAAAATCTGACCACAAATGCAGAATAAATTGCATAAACAAGAAAAGGAAATTTTCAAATTCAAATTGCTACTTTTCCCGTACTGTTTGTAGGATTTTTTTTAAAAAGAATAGGGTTCAAGCTGTTCATGATACAAAGCAACTGTGCAAGTTTCATGAAAATCTAACTACAAATGCAGACTTTATTGCGTAAACAAGAAATGGAAATTTTCAAATTCAAATGGCTACTTTTCACCGTACTGTTCGTTGGATGTTTTTCAAAATCAATGGGTTCTAGCTGTTGATCATACAAAGCACCTACACAAGTTTCATGAAAATCTGACTACAAATGCAGACTTTATTGAGTAAACAAGAAATGGAAATTTGAAAATTCAAATGGCTACTTTTCCAACACTGTTTGTTAAATTTATTTCAAAATCAATAGCGTTCAAGTTGTTGATGATAGAAAGCAACTGTGCAAGTTTCATGAAAATCTGACTACAAATGCAAACTTTATTGCGTAAACAAAAAATGGATATTTTCAACTTCAAATGGCTACCTTTAACATATTCTTCAAAATCAACAGGATTTAAGCTGTTGATGATACAAAGCAACTGTGCAAGTTTAATGAAAATCTGACTACAAATGCAAACTTTATTGCGTAAACAAGAAATGGATATTTTCAAATTCAAATGGCTACTTTTACTATACTCTTTGTTGGATTTTTTTCAAAATCAATAGGCTTTAAGCTGTTGATAATACAAAGCAACTATAAAAGTTTCATGAAAAGTTGAATACAAATGCAGACTTTATTGCGTAAACAAGAATTGGAAATTTGAAACTTCAAATGGGTACTTTTCCTGTACTATTTGTATGTTTTTTTTTAAATCAATAGTGTTCAAGCTGTTGATGATACAAAGGAACTATAGAAGTTTCGTAAAAATCTGACCACAAATGCCGACTTTATTGCGTAAACAAGAAATGGAAATTTGCTAATTCAAATGGTTACTTTTCCCGTACTGTTTGTAGGAGATTTTCAAAATCAATAGGTTTCAAGCTGTTGATGATACAAAGCAACAATACAAGTTTCATGAAAATCTGACAACAAATGCAGACTTTATTGCGTAAACAAGAAATGGAAGTTTGCAATATCAAATGGCTACTTTTCCAATACTGTTTGTTAGATTTAAGGTAGTGAACCCGTAATAGAAAACAGCTATTTCCCCTATAATATTATCCTACAAAATTTGCTATGATTAAAAGTGCGTATTATTGTACAACTTTAACCGAGCCACTTTTTTCTTTTCTTCCTATAAAGACTTATCAATTATAAATCTAAAACCACTATATTCTCATAACAAAGGGAGATAATAATTACCTCCCTTCTCTAGAGACTAACAAAAGTATCAACAAATAATTTCAAGATAGACATCAAAGGAATTTCTGGTCGGTTGAAAATCTGCAAATTTATTATATCAGTATAAATCCTGATTTATCAACTATAAAGAAATTTTATTCCATTTTGCACTAAAAGCGTTATGGGTCAACTACCTTAATCAATAGGATTCAAGCTGTTGATAATACAAAGCACCTGTGCAAGTTTCATAAAAATCTGACCACAAATGCAGAATAAATTGCATAAACAAGAAAAGGAAATTTTCAACTTCAAATGGCTAGTTTTCCCGTACTGTTTGTTGGATTTTTTTTCAAAAGGAATAGGGTTCAAGCTGTTCATGATACAAAGCAACTGTGCAAGTTTCATGAAAATCTAACTACAAATGCAGACTTTATTGCGTAAACAAGAAATGGAAATTTTCAAATTCAAATGGCTACTTTTCACCGTACTTTCGTTGGATATTTTTCAAAATCAATGGGTTCTAGCTGTTGATCATACAAAGCACCTACACAAGTTTCACGAAAATCTGACTACAAATGCAGACTTTATTGAGTAAACAAGAAATGGAAATTTGCAAATTCAAATGGCTACTTTTCCAACACTGTTTGTTAAATTTATTTCAAAATCAATAGCGTTTAAGTTGTTGATGATAGAAAGCAACTGTGCAAGTTTCATGAAAATCTGACTACAAATGCAAACTTTATTGCGTAAACAAAAAATGGATATTTTCAAATTCAAATGTCTACTTTTACCATACTCTTTGTTGGATTTTTTTCGAAATCAATAGGCTTTAAGCTGTTGATGATAGAAAGCAACTGTGCAAATTTCATGAGAATCTAACCACAAATGACGACTTTCTTGCATAAAGAATTTATGTAAATTTGGAACTTCAAATGGCTATTTTTCCAATACTGTATGTTGCATTTTTTTTCCTAAATCGATAGCCTTCAAGCTGTCGATGATACAAAGCAACAGTGCAAGTTTCGTGAAAATCTGACTACAAATGCAGACTTTATTGCGTAAACAAAAAGTGGAAATTTGGAACTTCAAATGGGTACTTTTCCTGTACTATTTGTATGTTTTTTTTTAAATCAATAGTGTTCAAGCTGTTGATCATACAAAGGAACTATAGAAGTTTCATAAAAATCTGACCATAAATGCCGACTTTATTGCGTAAACAAGAAATGGAAATTTTCACCTTCAAATGGCTACTTTTCCAATACTGTATGTTGCAATATTTTTTCTTAATCAATAGCGTTCAAGCTGTGATGATACAAAGCAACTATACAAGTTTTATGAAAATCTGACTACAAATGCAGACTTAATTGCGTAAACAAGAAAAGGAAATCCTTCAAATGGCTACTTTTCTAAGACGGTTTGATACAAAGGAACTGTGCAAGTGTCATAAAAATCTGACTACAAATGGAGACTTTATTGCGTAAATACGAATTGGAAATTTGCAAGGTCAAATGACTACTTTTCCAGTAGTGTTTGTTAGATTTATTTAAAAATCAATAGTGTTCAAGCTGTTGATGATACAAAGCAACTGTGCAAGTTTCATGAAAATCTGATTACAAATGCAGACTTTATTGTGTAAAGAAAAAATGTAAATTTGCAAATTCAAATGGCTGCCCTCAAGTACTATCTGTTAGATTTATTTCAAAATCAATAGCTTTCAAGCTGTTTATGATACAAAGCAACTGTACAAATTTCATGAAAATCTGACCACAAATGCCGACTTTATTGCGTAAAAAAGTTATGAAAATTTGCTATTTCAAATGGCTACTTTTCCAGTACTGTCTTTTAGATTAATTTCAAAATTAATAGCGTTCAAGCTGTTGATGACACAAAGCAACTGTGTAAGGTTCATGCGAATCTGACTACAAATGCAGACTCTATTGCGTAAACAAGAAATGGATATTTTCATCTTCAAATGGCTACTTTTTCCGTACTGTTTGTTGGATTTTTCCAAATCAATATGATTCAAGCTGTTGATGATACAAAGCAACCGTTCAAGTTTAATGAAAATCTGACTACAAATGCAGACTTTATTGCATAAACAAGAAATGGATATTTGCAATATGAAATGGCTTCTTTTCCTCTACTGTTTGTTGGATGTTTTTCAAAATCAATAGCGTTTAAGCTGTTGATGATAGTAAGCAACTATGCAAGTTTCCTGAAAATCTGACCACTAATGCAGACATTATAGCCTAAACATGAAATGGAAATTTTCACTTTAAATGGCTACTTTTCCAATACTGTTTTTTATTTCTTTTTCAAAATCAATAAGGTTCAAGCTGGTGATCATACAAAGGAACTGTAGAAGTTTCATGAAAATCTGACCACAAATGCAGACTTTATTGTGTAAACAAGAAATGGAAATTTGCTAATTCAAATGGTTACTTTTCCCGTACTGTTTGTAGGAGATTTTCAAAATCAATAGGTTTCAAGCTGTTGATGATACAAAGCAACTATACAAGTTTCATGAAAATCTGACCACAAATGCAAACTTTATTGCGTAAACAAGAAACGGAAATTTTCAACTGGAAATGGCTACTTTTTTATATGGCCGTCGAATTCGGGACGTATTATGGGATCACCGATGGCGTACGGGGGTCCAGGCGGCTTCCGACGGGCAGGCGGGCGGCGTCCAGTTCTTTGTCCGGAGCATAGCTTTGTCATCTCCAGTCCGATTGACTTGAAACTCTGCATTTGTGTTTGTTGTAATAATACGGTGCGAAAGAACCATAAATCTACCTCATGCTGTCTTTGAGTTATTTCCCTTTGATCGTCATTTTTACAGCATTTTCTGCTTGTCCGGAATATAACTTTGCCATCTTTAGTCTGAACATCTTCAAAGTTGGTGTGCATGATTGTTGAAAAATTACGGAGTGGAGTGCACAATAACCATAACTCTTCCTAGCACGAATTTTGAGTTTTTCCCTCTTTGATGTTCATTTTTATAGCATTTTTTGCTTGTCCGGAGCATAACTTTGTCATCTTAAGTAGGAATGACTTGCAATATGGAATGTTTATTTGTTGCAATATTTGGAAGTGCAGTGCGCAAGAATTGTAACCCTACCTCGTGCTGTCTTTGAGTTATTTCCCTTTGATCATCTTTTTTACTGCATTTAGTGCTTGTCCGGAATGTAACTTTGTCATCTCAAGTCAGAAAGACTTCAAACTTGGTATGCATGTTTGTTGCCATATTACGGAGTACAGTGCGCAAGAACAATAACTCTATCTAGCGTGGATTTTGAGTAATTCCACTTTCATCTTCATTTTTAAAGTCCAGTTTTTTTTCCGGAGCTTGACTTTGTCATCTCCAGTCCGATTGAACTTGAAACTCTGCATTTGTGTTTTTTGCAATAATACGGAGTGCAGTGCGAAAGAACCATAACTCTACCTGATGCTGTCTTTGAGTTTTTTCCCTTTGATCGTCATTTTTACAGCATTTTCTGCTTGTCCGGAATATAACTTTGCCATCTCTAGTCTGAACATCTTCAAAGTTGGTATACATGATTGTTGAAAAATTACTGAGTGCAGTGCACAATAACCATAACTCTTTCTAGCACGAATTTCGAGTTATTCCCTCTTTGATGTTAAATTTTATAGCATTTCTTGCTTGTCTGGAGCATAACTTTGTCATCTTAAGTAGAAATGACGTGAAATATGGTATGTGTATTTGTTGCAATATTTGGAAGTGCAGTGTGCAAGAATTGTAACTTTACCTCGTGCTGTCTTTGAGTTATTTCCATTTGATCATCCAGTTCACTGCATTTAGTGCTTGTCCGGTATATAACTTTGTAATCTCAAGTCAGAACGACTTCCAACTTGGTATGCATTTTTTGTTGCAGTGTTACGGAGTACAGTGCACAAGAACAATAACTCTACCTAGCTCGGATTGTGAATAATTCCACTTTCATCTTCACTTTCACCTTAACTTTATCATCTGCAGTCCGATTGAACTTGAAACTCTGCATTTGTGTTTGTTGCAATAATACGGAGTGCAGTGCGAAAGAACCATAACTCTACCTGATGCTGTCTTTGAGTTTTTTCCTTTTGATCGTCATTTTTACAGCATTTTCTGCTTGTCCGGAATATAACTTTGCCATCTCTAGTCTAAACATCTTCAAATTTGGTATGCATGATTGTTGAAAAATTACGGAGTGCAGTCATAACACTTCCTAGGACGAATTTTGACTTATTCCCCCTTTGATCTTCATTTTTATAGCATTTCTTTTCTTGTCCGGAGAATAACTTTGTCACCTTAAGTAGAAATGACGTGAAATTGTAACCCTACCTCGTGCTGTCTTTGAGTTATTTCCCTTCCATCATCATTTTTACAGCATTTAGTGCTTGTCCGGAATATAACTTCAAATGGGTATTTTTCCTGTACTATTTGTGTGTGTGTGGTTTTTTTTTTTTTTTTGTTTTAAAATCAATAGTGATCAAGCTGTTGATCATACAAAGGAACTGTAGAAGTTTCATAAAAATCTGACCATAAATGCCGACTTTATTGCGTAGAGAAGAAATGGAATTTTTCACCTTGATATGTCTACTTTTCTAATAATGTATGTTGCTTTTTTTTTGTCTTAATCGATACCGTTAAAACTGTCGATGATACAAAGCAACTGTGGAACTTTCATGGAAATCTGACTACAAGTACAGACTTGATTGCGTAAACAAGAAATGGAAGTTTGCAATATCAAATAGCTACTTTTTCAATACTGTTTATTAGATTTAATTCCAAATCAATAGAGTTCAAGCTGTTGATGATACAAAGCAACTGTGCAAGTTTCATGAAAATCTGACCAGAAATGCAGAATAAATTGCGTAAACAAGAAATGGAAATTTTCAACTTCAAATGGCTAGTTTTCCCGTACTGTTTGTTGGATTTTTTTCGACATGAACAGGGTTCAAGGTGTTGATGATACAAAGCAACTATGCAAGTTTCATGAAGATCTGACTACAAATGCAGATTATATTGCGTAAACAAGAAATGGAAATTTTCAAATTCAAACGGGTACTTTTCCCGTACTAATTATGGGATTTTTTTGTCAAAATCAATAGGGTTCAAGCTGTTGATGATACAAAGGAGCTAATGCAGACTTTATTGCGTAAAAAAGAAATGGAAATTTGGAACTTCAAATGGCTACTTTTCTAATACTGTATGTTGCATTTTTTTTCTTAATCGATAGCCTTCAAGCTGTCCATGATACAAAGCAACAGTGCAAGTTTCATGAAAATCTGACTACAAATGCAGACTTTATTGCGTAAACAAGAAATGGAAGTTTGCAATATCAAATGGCTACTTTTCCAATACTGTTTGTTAGATTTAAGGTAGTGAACCCGTAATAGAAAACAGCTATTTCCCCTATAATATTATCCTACAGAATTTGCTATGATTAAAAATGCGTATTATTGTACAACTTTAACCGAGCCACTTTTTTCTTTTCTTCCTATAAAGACTTATCAATTATAAATCTAAAACCACTATATTCTCATTACAAAGGGAGATAATAATTACCACCCCTAAACAATAGGGTTCAAGCTGTTGATAATACAAAGCAGCTGTGCAAGTTTCATAAAAATCTGACCACAAATGCAGAATAAATTGCATAAACAAGAAAAGGAAATTTTCAAATTCAAATTGCTACTTTTCCCGTACTGTTTGTAGGATTTTTTTTCAAAAAGAATAGGGTTCAAGCTGTTCATGATACAAAGCAACTGTGCAAGTTTCATGAAAATCTAACTACAAATGCAGACTTTATTGCGTAAACAAGAAATGGAAATTTTCAAATTCAAATGGCTACTTTTCACCGTACTGTTCGTTGGATGTTTTTCAAAATCAATGGGTTCTAGCTGTTGATCATACAAAGCACCTACACAAGTTTCATGAAAATCTGACTACAAATGCAGACTTTATTGAGTAAACAAGAAATGGAAATTTGAAAATTCAAATGGCTACTTTTCCAACACTGTTTGTTAAATTTATTTCAAAATCAATAGCGTTCAAGTTGTTGATGATAGAAAGCAACTGTGCAAGTTTCATGAAAATCTGACTACAAATGCAAACTTTATTGCGTAAACAAAAAATGGATATTTTCAACTTCAAATGGCTACCTTTAACATATTCTTCAAAATCAACAGGATTTAAGCTGTTGATGATACAAAGCAACTGTGCAAGTTTAATGAAAATCTGACTACAAATGCAAACTTTATTGCGTAAACAAGAAATGGATATTTTCAAATTCAAATGGCTACTTTTACTATACTCTTTGTTGGATTTTTTTCAAAATCAATAGGCTTTAAGCTGTTGATAATACAAAGCAACTATAAAAGTTTCATGAAAAGTTGAATACAAATGCAGACTTTATTGCGTAAACAAGAATTGGAAATTTGAAACTTCAAATGGGTACTTTTCCTGTACTATTTGTATGTTTTTTTTTAAATCAATAGTGTTCAAGCTGTTGATGATACAAAGGAACTATAGAAGTTTCGTAAAAATCTGACCACAAATGCCGACTTTATTGCGTAAACAAGAAATGGAAATTTGCTAATTCAAATGGTTACTTTTCCCGTACTGTTTGTAGGAGATTTTCAAAATCAATAGGTTTCAAGCTGTTGATGATACAAAGCAACAATACAAGTTTCATGAAAATCTGACAACAAATGCAGACTTTATTGCGTAAACAAGAAATGGAAGTTTGCAATATCAAATGGCTACTTTTCCAATACTGTTTGTTAGATTTAAGGTAGTGAACCCGTAATAGAAAACAGCTATTTCCCCTATAATATTATCCTTTGCTATGATTAAAAGTGCGTATTATTGTACAACTTTAACCGAGCCACTTTTTTCTTTTCTTCCTATAAAGACTTATCAATTATAAATCTAAAACCACTATATTCTCATAACAAAGGGAGATAATAATTACCTCCCTTCTCTAGAGACTAACAAAAGTATCAACAAATAATTTCAAGATAGACATCAAAGGAATTTCTGGTCGGTTGAAAATCTGCAAATTTATTATATCAGTATAAATCCTGATTTATCAACTATAAAGAAATTTTATTCCATTTTGCACTAAAAGCGTTATGGGTCAACTACCTTAATCAATAGGATTCAAGCTGTTGATAATACAAAGCACCTGTGCAAGTTTCATAAAAATCTGACCACAAATGCAGAATAAATTGCATAAACAAGAAAAGGAAATTTTCAACTTCAAATGGCTAGTTTTCCCGTACTGTTTGTTGGATTTTTTTTCAAAAGGAATAGGGTTCAAGCTGTTCATGATACAAAGCAACTGTGCAAGTTTCATGAAAATCTAACTACAAATGCAGACTTTATTGCGTAAACAAGAAATGGAAATTTTCAAATTCAAATGGCTACTTTTCACCGTACTTTCGTTGGATATTTTTCAAAATCAATGGGTTCTAGCTGTTGATCATACAAAGCACCAACACAAGTTTCACGAAAATCTGACTACAAATGCAGACTTTATTGAGTAAACAAGAAATGGAAATTTGCAAATTCAAATGGCTACTTTTCCAACACTGTTTGTTAAATTTATTTCAAAATCAATAGCGTTTAAGTTGTTGATGATAGAAAGCAACTGTGCAAGTTTCATGAAAATCTGACTACAAATGCAAACTTTATTGCGTAAACAAAAAATGGATATTTTCAAATTCAAATGTCTACTTTTACCATACTCTTTGTTGGATTTTTTTCGAAATCAATAGGCTTTAAGCTGTTGATGATAGAAAGCAACTGTGCAAATTTCATGAGAATCTAACCACAAATGACGACTTTCTTGCATAAAGAATTTATGTAAATTTGGAACTTCAAATGGCTATTTTTCCAATACTGTATGTTGCATTTTTTTTCCTAAATCGATAGCCTTCAAGCTGTCGATGATACAAAGCAACAGTGCAAGTTTCATGAAAATCTGACTACAAATGCAGACTTTATTGCGTAAACAAAAAGTGGAAATTTGGAACTTCAAATGGGTACTTTTCCTGTACTATTTGTATGTTTTTTTTTAAATCAATAGTGTTCAAGCTGTTGATCATACAAAGGAACTATAGAAGTTTCATAAAAATCTGACCATAAATGCCGACTTTATTGCGTAAACAAGAAATGGAAATTTTCACCTTCAAATGGCTACTTTTCCAATACTGTATGTTGCAATATTTTTTCTTAATCAATAGCGTTCAAGCTGTGATGATACAAAGCAACTATACAAGTTTTATGAAAATCTGACTACAAATGCAGACTTAATTGCGTAAACAAGAAAAGGAAATCCTTCAAATGGCTACTTTTCTAAGACGGTTTGATACAAAGGAACTGTGCAAGTGTCATAAAAATCTGACTACAAATGGAGACTTTATTGCGTAAATACGAATTGGAAATTTGCAAGGTCAAATGACTACTTTTCCAGTAGTGTTTGTTAGATTTATTTAAAAATCAATAGTGTTCAAGCTGTTGATGATACAAAGCAACTGTGCAAGTTTCATGAAAATCTGATTACAAATGCAGACTTTATTGTGTAAAGAAAAAATGTAAATTTGCAAATTCAAATGGCTGCCCTCAAGTACTATCTGTTAGATTTATTTCAAAATCAATAGCTTTCAAGCTGTTTATGATACAAAGCAACTGTACAAATTTCATGAAAATCTGACCACAAATGCCGACTTTATTGCGTAAAAAAGTTATGAAAATTTGCTATTTCAAATGGCTACTTTTCCAGTACTGTCTTTTAGATTAATTTCAAAATTAATAGCGTTCAAGCTGTTGATGACACAAAGCAACTGTGTAAGGTTCATGCGAATCTGACTACAAATGCAGACTCTATTGCGTAAACAAGAAATGGATATTTTCATCTTCAAATGGCTACTTTTTCCGTACTGTTTGTTGGATTTTTCCAAATCAATATGATTCAAGCTGTTGATGATACAAAGCAACCGTTCAAGTTTAATGAAAATCTGACTACAAATGCAGACTTTATTGCATAAACAAGAAATGGATATTTGCAATATCAAATGGCTTCTTTTCCTCTACTGTTTGTTGGATGTTTTTCAAAATCAATAGCGTTTAAGCTGTTGATGATAGTAAGCAACTATGCAAGTTTCCTGAAAATCTGACCACTAATGCAGACATTATAGCCTAAACATGAAATGGAAATTTTCACTTTAAATGGCTACTTTTCCAATACTGTTTTTTATTTCTTTTTCAAAATCAATAAGGTTCAAGCTGTTGATCATACAAAGGAACTGTGGAAGTTTCATGAAAATCTGACCACAAATGCAGACTTTATTGTGTAAACAAGAAATGGAAATTTGCTAATTCAAATGGTTACTTTTCCCGTACTGTTTGTAGGAGATTTTCAAAATCAATAGGTTTCAAGCTGTTGATGATACAAAGCAACTATACAAGTTTCATGAAAATCTGACCACAAATGCAAACTTTATTGCGTAAACAAGAAACGGAAATTTTCAACTGGAAATGGCTACTTTTTTATATGGCCGTCGAATTCGGGACGTATTATGGGATCACCGATGGCGTACGGGGGTCCAGGCGGCTTCCGACGGGCAGGCGGGCGGCGTCCAGTTCTTTGTCCGGAGCATAGCTTTGTCATCTCCAGTCCGATTGACTTGAAACTCTGCATTTGTGTTTGTTGTAATAATACGGTGCGAAAGAACCATAAATCTACCTCATGCTGTCTTTGAGTTATTTCCCTTTGATCGTCATTTTTACAGCATTTTCTGCTTGTCCGGAATATAACTTTGCCATTTCTAGTCTGAACATCTTCAAAGTTGGTGTGCATGATTGTTGAAAAATTACGGAGTGGAGTGCACAATAACCATAACTCTTCCTAGCACGAATTTTGAGTTTTTCCCTCTTTGATGTTCATTTTTATAGCATTTTTTGCTTGTCCGGAGCATAACTTTGTCATCTTAAGAAGGAATGACTTGCAATATGGAATGTTTATTTGTTGCAATATTTGGAAGTGCAGTGCGCAAGAATTGTAACCCTACCTCGTGCTGTCTTTGAGTTATTTCCCTTTGATCATCTTTTTTACTGCATTTAGTGCTTGTCCGGAATGTAACTTTGTCATCTCAAGTCAGAAAGACTTCAAACTTGGTATGCATGTTTGTTGCCATATTACGGAGTACAGTGCGCAAGAACAATAACTCTATCTAGCGTGGATTTTGAGTAATTCCACTTTCATCTTCATTTTTAAAGTCCAGTTTTTTTTTCCGGAGCTTGACTTTGTCATCTCCAGTCCGATTGAACTTGAAACTCTGCATTTGTGTTTGTTGCAATAATACGGAGTGCAGTGCGAAAGAACCATAACTCTACCTGATGCTGTCTTTGAGTTTTTTCCCTTTGATCGTCATTTTTACAGCATTTTCTGCTTGTCCGGAATATAACTTTGCCATCTCTAGTCTGAACATCTTCAAAGTTGGTATACATGATTGTTGAAAAATTACTGAGTGCAGTGCACAATAACCATAACTCTTTCTAGCACGAATTTCGAGTTATTCCCTCTTTGATGTTAATTTTTATAGCATTTCTTGCTTGTCTGGAGCATAACTTTGTCATCTTAAGTAGAAATGACGTGAAATATGGTATGTGTATTTGTTGCAATATTTGGAAGTGCAGTGTGCAAGAATTGTAACTTTACCTCGTGCTGTCTTTGAGTTATTTCCATTTGATCATCCAGTTCAGTGCATTTAGTGCTTGTCCGGTATATAACTTTGTAATCTCAAGTCAGAACGACTTCCAACTTGGTATGCATTTTTTGTTGCAGTGTTACGGAGTACAGTGCACAAGAACAATAACTCTACCTAGCTCGGATTGTGAATAATTCCACTTTCATCTTCACTTTCACCTTAACTTTATCATCTGCAGTCCGATTGAACTTGAAACTCTGCATTTGTGTTTGTTGCAATAATACGGAGTGCAGTGCGAAAGAACCATAACTCTACCTGATGCTGTCTTTGAGTTTTTTCCTTTTGATCGTCATTTTTACAGCATTTTCTGCTTGTCCGGAATATAACTTTGCCATCTCTAGTCTAAACATCTTCAAATTTGGTATGCATGATTGTTGAAAAATTACGGAGTGCAGTCATAACACTTCCTAGGACGAATTTTGACTTATTCCCCCTTTGATCTTCATTTTTATAGCATTTCTTTTCTTGTCCGGAGAATAACTTTGTCATCTTAAGTAGAAATGACGTGAAATTGTAACCCTACCTCGTGCTGTCTTTGAGTTATTTCCCTTCCATCATCATTTTTACAGCATTTAGTGCTTGTCCGGAATATAACTTCAAATGGGTATTTTTCCTGTACTATTTGTGTGTGTGTGGTTTTTTTTTTTTTTTTTTTTTGTTTTAAAATCAATAGTGATCAAGCTGTTGATCATACAAAGGAACTGTAGAAGTTTCATAAAAATCTGACCATAAATGCCGACTTTATTGCGTAGAGAAGAAATGGAATTTTTCACCTTGATATGTCTACTTTTCTAATAATGTATGTTGCTTTTTTTTTGTCTTAATCGATACCGTTAAAACTGTCGATGATACAAAGCAACTGTGGAACTTTCATGGAAATCTGACTACAAGTACAGACTTGATTGCGTAAACAAGAAATGGAAGTTTGCAATATCAAATAGCTACTTTTTCAATACTGTTTATTAGATTTAATTCCAAATCAATAGAGTTCAAGCTGTTGATGATACAAAGCAACTGTGCAAGTTTCATGAAAATCTGACCAGAAATGCAGAATAAATTGCGTAAACAAGAAATGGAAATTTTCAACTTCAAATGGCTAGTTTTCCCGTACTGTTTGTTGGATTTTTTTCGACATGAACAGGGTTCAAGGTGTTGATGATACAAAGCAACTATGCAAGTTTCATGAAGATCTGACTACAAATGCAGATTATATTGCGTAAACAAGAAATGGAAATTTTCAAATTCAAACGGGTACTTTTCCCGTACTAATTATGGGATTTTTTTGTCAAAATCAATAGGGTTCAAGCTGTTGATGATACAAAGGAGCTAATGCAGACTTTATTGCGTAAAAAAGAAATGGAAATTTGGAACTTCAAATGGCTACTTTTCCAATACTGTATGTTGCATTTTTTTTCTTAATCGATAGCCTTCAAGCTGTCCATGATACAAAGCAACAGTGCAAGTTTCATGAAAATCTGACTACAAATGCAGACTTTATTGCGTAAACAAGAAATGGAAGTTTGCAATATCAAATGGCTACTTTTCCAATACTGTTTGTTAGATTTAAGGTAGTGAACCCGTAATAGAAAACAGCTATTTCCCCTATAATATTATCCTACAGAATTTGCTATGATTAAAAATGCGTATTATTGTACAACTTTAACCGAGCCACTTTTTTCTTTTCTTCCTATAAAGACTTATCAATTATAAATCTAAAACCACTATATTCTCATTACAAAGGGAGATAATAATTACCACCCCTAAACAATAGGGTTCAAGCTGTTGATAATACAAAGCAGCTGTGCAAGTTTCATAAAAATCTGACCACAAATGCAGAATAAATTGCATAAACAAGAAAAGGAAATTTTCAAATTCAAATTGCTACTTTTCCCGTACTGTTTGTAGGATTTTTTTTAAAAAGAATAGGGTTCAAGCTGTTCATGATACAAAGCAACTGTGCAAGTTTCATGAAAATCTAACTACAAATGCAGACTTTATTGCGTAAACAAGAAATGGAAATTTTCAAATTCAAATGGCTACTTTTCACCGTACTGTTCGTTGGATGTTTTTCAAAATCAATGGGTTCTAGCTGTTGATCATACAAAGCACCTACACAAGTTTCATGAAAATCTGACTACAAATGCAGACTTTATTGAGTAAACAAGAAATGGAAATTTGAAAATTCAAATGGCTACTTTTCCAACACTGTTTGTTAAATTTATTTCAAAATCAATAGCGTTCAAGTTGTTGATGATAGAAAGCAACTGTGCAAGTTTCATGAAAATCTGACTACAAATGCAAACTTTATTGCGTAAACAAAAAATGGATATTTTCAACTTCAAATGGCTACCTTTAACATATTCTTCAAAATCAACAGGATTTAAGCTGTTGATGATACAAAGCAACTGTGCAAGTTTAATGAAAATCTGACTACAAATGCAAACTTTATTGCGTAAACAAGAAATGGATATTTTCAAATTCAAATGGCTACTTTTACTATACTCTTTGTTGGATTTTTTTCAAAATCAATAGGCTTTAAGCTGTTGATAATACAAAGCAACTATAAAAGTTTCATGAAAAGTTGAATACAAATGCAGACTTTATTGCGTAAACAAGAATTGGAAATTTGAAACTTCAAATGG
Organism: Hippopus hippopus; assembly: GCA_946811185.2. Lineage (NCBI taxonomy): Eukaryota > Metazoa > Mollusca > Bivalvia > Cardiida > Cardiidae > Hippopus > Hippopus hippopus. Next base: position 51,199,716 of record OX328102.1, on the reverse strand, counting down.
GTACTTTTCCTGTACTATTTGTATGTTTTTTTTTAAATCAATAGTGTTCAAGCTGTTGATGATACAAAGGAACTATAGAAGTTTCGTAAAAATCTGACCACAAATGCCGACTTTATTGCGTAAACAAGAAATGGAAATTTGCTAATTCAAATGGTTACTTTTCCCGTACTGTTTGTAGGAGATTTTCAAAATCAATAGGTTTCAAGCTGTTGATGATACAAAGCAACAATACAAGTTTCATGAAAATCTGACAACAAATGCAGACTTTATTGCGTAAACAAGAAATGGAAGTTTGCAATATCAAATGGCTACTTTTCCAATACTGTTTGTTAGATTTAAGGTAGTGAACCCGTAATAGAAAACAGCTATTTCCCCTATAATATTATCCTACAAAATTTGCTATGATTAAAAGTGCGTATTATTGTACAACTTTAACCGAGCCACTTTTTTCTTTTCTTCCTATAAAGACTTATCAATTATAAATCTAAAACCACTATATTCTCATAACAAAGGGAGATAATAATTACCTCCCTTCTCTAGAGACTAACAAAAGTATCAACAAATAATTTCAAGATAGACATCAAAGGAATTTCTGGTCGGTTGAAAATCTGCAAATTTATTATATCAGTATAAATCCTGATTTATCAACTATAAAGAAATTTTATTCCATTTTGCACTAAAAGCGTTATGGGTCAACTACCTTAATCAATAGGATTCAAGCTGTTGATAATACAAAGCACCTGTGCAAGTTTCATAAAAATCTGACCACAAATGCAGAATAAATTGCATAAACAAGAAAAGGAAATTTTCAACTTCAAATGGCTAGTTTTCCCGTACTGTTTGTTGGATTTTTTTTCAAAAGGAATAGGGTTCAAGCTGTTCATGATACAAAGCAACTGTGCAAGTTTCATGAAAATCTAACTACAAATGCAGACTTTATTGCGTAAACAAGAAATGGAAATTTTCAAATTCAAATGGCTACTTTTCACCGTACTTTCGTTGGATATTTTTCAAAATCAATGGGTTCTAGCTGTTGATCATACAAAGCACCTACACAAGTTTCACGAAAATCTGACTACAAATGCAGACTTTATTGAGTAAACAAGAAATGGAAATTTGCAAATTCAAATGGCTACTTTTCCAACACTGTTTGTTAAATTTATTTCAAAATCAATAGCGTTTAAGTTGTTGATGATAGAAAGCAACTGTGCAAGTTTCATGAAAATCTGACTACAAATGCAAACTTTATTGCGTAAACAAAAAATGGATATTTTCAAATTCAAATGTCTACTTTTACCATACTCTTTGTTGGATTTTTTTCGAAATCAATAGGCTTTAAGCTGTTGATGATAGAAAGCAACTGTGCAAATTTCATGAGAATCTAACCACAAATGACGACTTTCTTGCATAAAGAATTTATGTAAATTTGGAACTTCAAATGGCTATTTTTCCAATACTGTATGTTGCATTTTTTTTCCTAAATCGATAGCCTTCAAGCTGTCGATGATACAAAGCAACAGTGCAAGTTTCGTGAAAATCTGACTACAAATGCAGACTTTATTGCGTAAACAAAAAGTGGAAATTTGGAACTTCAAATGGGTACTTTTCCTGTACTATTTGTATGTTTTTTTTTAAATCAATAGTGTTCAAGCTGTTGATCATACAAAGGAACTATAGAAGTTTCATAAAAATCTGACCATAAATGCCGACTTTATTGCGTAAACAAGAAATGGAAATTTTCACCTTCAAATGGCTACTTTTCCAATACTGTATGTTGCAATATTTTTTCTTAATCAATAGCGTTCAAGCTGTGATGATACAAAGCAACTATACAAGTTTTATGAAAATCTGACTACAAATGCAGACTTAATTGCGTAAACAAGAAAAGGAAATCCTTCAAATGGCTACTTTTCTAAGACGGTTTGATACAAAGGAACTGTGCAAGTGTCATAAAAATCTGACTACAAATGGAGACTTTATTGCGTAAATACGAATTGGAAATTTGCAAGGTCAAATGACTACTTTTCCAGTAGTGTTTGTTAGATTTATTTAAAAATCAATAGTGTTCAAGCTGTTGATGATACAAAGCAACTGTGCAAGTTTCATGAAAATCTGATTACAAATGCAGACTTTATTGTGTAAAGAAAAAATGTAAATTTGCAAATTCAAATGGCTGCCCTCAAGTACTATCTGTTAGATTTATTTCAAAATCAATAGCTTTCAAGCTGTTTATGATACAAAGCAACTGTACAAATTTCATGAAAATCTGACCACAAATGCCGACTTTATTGCGTAAAAAAGTTATGAAAATTTGCTATTTCAAATGGCTACTTTTCCAGTACTGTCTTTTAGATTAATTTCAAAATTAATAGCGTTCAAGCTGTTGATGACACAAAGCAACTGTGTAAGGTTCATGCGAATCTGACTACAAATGCAGACTCTATTGCGTAAACAAGAAATGGATATTTTCATCTTCAAATGGCTACTTTTTCCGTACTGTTTGTTGGATTTTTCCAAATCAATATGATTCAAGCTGTTGATGATACAAAGCAACCGTTCAAGTTTAATGAAAATCTGACTACAAATGCAGACTTTATTGCATAAACAAGAAATGGATATTTGCAATATCAAATGGCTTCTTTTCCTCTACTGTTTGTTGGATGTTTTTCAAAATCAATAGCGTTTAAGCTGTTGATGATAGTAAGCAACTATGCAAGTTTCCTGAAAATCTGACCACTAATGCAGACATTATAGCCTAAACATGAAATGGAAATTTTCACTTTAAATGGCTACTTTTCCAATACTGTTTTTTATTTCTTTTTCAAAATCAATAAGGTTCAAGCTGGTGATCATACAAAGGAACTGTGGAAGTTTCATGAAAATCTGACCACAAATGCAGACTTTATTGTGTAAACAAGAAATGGAAATTTGCTAATTCAAATGGTTACTTTTCCCGTACTGTTTGTAGGAGATTTTCAAAATCAATAGGTTTCAAGCTGTTGATGATACAAAGCAACTATACAAGTTTCATGAAAATCTGACCACAAATGCAAACTTTATTGCGTAAACAAGAAACGGAAATTTTCAACTGGAAATGGCTACTTTTTTATATGGCCGTCGAATTCGGGACGTATTATGGGATCACCGATGGCGTACGGGGGTCCAGGCGGCTTCCGACGGGCAGGCGGGCGGCGTCCAGTTCTTTGTCCGGAGCATAGCTTTGTCATCTCCAGTCCGATTGACTTGAAACTCTGCATTTGTGTTTGTTGTAATAATACGGTGCGAAAGAACCATAAATCTACCTCATGCTGTCTTTGAGTTATTTCCCTTTGATCGTCATTTTTACAGCATTTTCTGCTTGTCCGGAATATAACTTTGCCATCTTTAGTCTGAACATCTTCAAAGTTGGTGTGCATGATTGTTGAAAAATTACGGAGTGGAGTGCACAATAACCATAACTCTTCCTAGCACGAATTTTGAGTTTTTCCCTCTTTGATGTTCATTTTTATAGCATTTTTTGCTTGTCCGGAGCATAACTTTGTCATCTTAAGTAGGAATGACTTGCAATATGGAATGTTTATTTGTTGCAATATTTGGAAGTGCAGTGGGCAAGAATTGTAACCCTACCTCGTGCTGTCTTTGAGTTATTTCCCTTTGATCATCTTTTTTACTGCATTTAGTGCTTGTCCGGAATGTAACTTTGTCATCTCAAGTCAGAAAGACTTCAAACTTGGTATGCATGTTTGTTGCCATATTACGGAGTACAGTGCGCAAGAACAATAACTCTATCTAGCGTGGATTTTGAGTAATTCCACTTTCATCTTCATTTTTAAAGTCCAGTTTTTTTTCCGGAGCTTGACTTTGTCATCTCCAGTCCGATTGAACTTGAAACTCTGCATTTGTGTTTTTTGCAATAATACGGAGTGCAGTGCGAAAGAACCATAACTCTACCTGATGCTGTCTTTGAGTTTTTTCCCTTTGATCGTCATTTTTACAGCATTTTCTGCTTGTCCGGAATATAACTTTGCCATCTCTAGTCTGAACATCTTCAAAGTTGGTATACATGATTGTTGAAAAATTACTGAGTGCAGTGCACAATAACCATAACTCTTTCTAGCACGAATTTCGAGTTATTCCCTCTTTGATGTTAATTTTTATAGCATTTCTTGCTTGTCTGGAGCATAACTTTGTCATCTTAAGTAGAAATGACGTGAAATATGGTATGTGTATTTGTTGCAATATTTGGAAGTGCAGTGTGCAAGAATTGTAACTTTACCTCGTGCTGTCTTTGAGTTATTTCCATTTGATCATCCAGTTCAGTGCATTTAGTGCTTGTCCGGTATATAACTTTGTAATCTCAAGTCAGAACGACTTCCAACTTGGTATGCATTTTTTGTTGCAGTGTTACGGAGTACAGTGCACAAGAACAATAACTCTACCTAGCTCGGATTGTGAATAATTCCACTTTCATCTTCACTTTCACCTTAACTTTATCATCTGCAGTCCGATTGAACTTGAAACTCTGCATTTGTGTTTGTTGCAATAATACGGAGTGCAGTGCGAAAGAACCATAACTCTACCTGATGCTGTCTTTGAGTTTTTTCCTTTTGATCGTCATTTTTACAGCATTTTCTGCTTGTCCGGAATATAACTTTGCCATCTCTAGTCTAAACATCTTCAAATTTGGTATGCATGATTGTTGAAAAATTACGGAGTGCAGTCATAACACTTCCTAGGACGAATTTTGACTTATTCCCCCTTTGATCTTCATTTTTATAGCATTTCTTTTCTTGTCCGGAGAATAACTTTGTCACCTTAAGTAGAAATGACGTGAAATTGTAACCCTACCTCGTGCTGTCTTTGAGTTATTTCCCTTCCATCATCATTTTTACAGCATTTAGTGCTTGTCCGGAATATAACTTCAAATGGGTATTTTTCCTGTACTATTTGTGTGTGTGTGGTTTTTTTTTTTTTTTTGTTTTAAAATCAATAGTGATCAAGCTGTTGATCATACAAAGGAACTGTAGAAGTTTCATAAAAATCTGACCATAAATGCCGACTTTATTGCGTAGAGAAGAAATGGAATTTTTCACCTTGATATGTCTACTTTTCTAATAATGTATGTTGCTTTTTTTTTGTCTTAATCGATACCGTTAAAACTGTCGATGATACAAAGCAACTGTGGAACTTTCATGGAAATCTGACTACAAGTACAGACTTGATTGCGTAAACAAGAAATGGAAGTTTGCAATATCAAATAGCTACTTTTTCAATACTGTTTATTAGATTTAATTCCAAATCAATAGAGTTCAAGCTGTTGATGATACAAAGCAACTGTGCAAGTTTCATGAAAATCTGACCAGAAATGCAGAATAAATTGCGTAAACAAGAAATGGAAATTTTCAACTTCAAATGGCTAGTTTTCCCGTACTGTTTGTTGGATTTTTTTCGACATGAACAGGGTTCAAGGTGTTGATGATACAAAGCAACTATGCAAGTTTCATGAAGATCTGACTACAAATGCAGATTATATTGCGTAAACAAGAAATGGAAATTTTCAAATTCAAACGGGTACTTTTCCCGTACTAATTATGGGATTTTTTTGTCAAAATCAATAGGGTTCAAGCTGTTGATGATACAAAGGAGCTAATGCAGACTTTATTGCGTAAAAAAGAAATGGAAATTTGGAACTTCAAATGGCTACTTTTCTAATACTGTATGTTGCATTTTTTTTCTTAATCGATAGCCTTCAAGCTGTCCATGATACAAAGCAACAGTGCAAGTTTCATGAAAATCTGACTACAAATGCAGACTTTATTGCGTAAACAAGAAATGGAAGTTTGCAATATCAAATGGCTACTTTTCCAATACTGTTTGTTAGATTTAAGGTAGTGAACCCGTAATAGAAAACAGCTATTTCCCCTATAATATTATCCTACAGAATTTGCTATGATTAAAAATGCGTATTATTGTACAACTTTAACCGAGCCACTTTTTTCTTTTCTTCCTATAAAGACTTATCAATTATAAATCTAAAACCACTATATTCTCATTACAAAGGGAGATAATAATTACCACCCCTAAACAATAGGGTTCAAGCTGTTGATAATACAAAGCAGCTGTGCAAGTTTCATAAAAATCTGACCACAAATGCAGAATAAATTGCATAAACAAGAAAAGGAAATTTTCAAATTCAAATTGCTACTTTTCCCGTACTGTTTGTAGGATTTTTTTTCAAAAAGAATAGGGTTCAAGCTGTTCATGATACAAAGCAACTGTGCAAGTTTCATGAAAATCTAACTACAAATGCAGACTTTATTGCGTAAACAAGAAATGGAAATTTTCAAATTCAAATGGCTACTTTTCACCGTACTGTTCGTTGGATGTTTTTCAAAATCAATGGGTTCTAGCTGTTGATCATACAAAGCACCTACACAAGTTTCATGAAAATCTGACTACAAATGCAGACTTTATTGAGTAAACAAGAAATGGAAATTTGAAAATTCAAATGGCTACTTTTCCAACACTGTTTGTTAAATTTATTTCAAAATCAATAGCGTTCAAGTTGTTGATGATAGAAAGCAACTGTGCAAGTTTCATGAAAATCTGACTACAAATGCAAACTTTATTGCGTAAACAAAAAATGGATATTTTCAACTTCAAATGGCTACCTTTAACATATTCTTCAAAATCAACAGGATTTAAGCTGTTGATGATACAAAGCAACTGTGCAAGTTTAATGAAAATCTGACTACAAATGCAAACTTTATTGCGTAAACAAGAAATGGATATTTTCAAATTCAAATGGCTACTTTTACTATACTCTTTGTTGGATTTTTTTCAAAATCAATAGGCTTTAAGCTGTTGATAATACAAAGCAACTATAAAAGTTTCATGAAAAGTTGAATACAAATGCAGACTTTATTGCGTAAACAAGAATTGGAAATTTGAAACTTCAAATGGGTACTTTTCCTGTACTATTTGTATGTTTTTTTTTAAATCAATAGTGTTCAAGCTGTTGATGATACAAAGGAACTATAGAAGTTTCGTAAAAATCTGACCACAAATGCCGACTTTATTGCGTAAACAAGAAATGGAAATTTGCTAATTCAAATGGTTACTTTTCCCGTACTGTTTGTAGGAGATTTTCAAAATCAATAGGTTTCAAGCTGTTGATGATACAAAGCAACAATACAAGTTTCATGAAAATCTGACAACAAATGCAGACTTTATTGCGTAAACAAGAAATGGAAGTTTGCAATATCAAATGGCTACTTTTCCAATACTGTTTGTTAGATTTAAGGTAGTGAACCCGTAATAGAAAACAGCTATTTCCCCTATAATATTATCCTACAAAATTTGCTATGATTAAAAGTGCGTATTATTGTACAACTTTAACCGAGCCACTTTTTTCTTTTCTTCCTATAAAGACTTATCAATTATAAATCTAAAACCACTATATTCTCATAACAAAGGGAGATAATAATTACCTCCCTTCTCTAGAGACTAACAAAAGTATCAACAAATAATTTCAAGATAGACATCAAAGGAATTTCTGGTCGGTTGAAAATCTGCAAATTTATTATATCAGTATAAATCCTGATTTATCAACTATAAAGAAATTTTATTCCATTTTGCACTAAAAGCGTTATGGGTCAACTACCTTAATCAATAGGATTCAAGCTGTTGATAATACAAAGCACCTGTGCAAGTTTCATAAAAATCTGACCACAAATGCAGAATAAATTGCATAAACAAGAAAAGGAAATTTTCAACTTCAAATGGCTAGTTTTCCCGTACTGTTTGTTGGATTTTTTTTCAAAAGGAATAGGGTTCAAGCTGTTCATGATACAAAGCAACTGTGCAAGTTTCATGAAAATCTAACTACAAATGCAGACTTTATTGCGTAAACAAGAAATGGAAATTTTCAAATTCAAATGGCTACTTTTCACCGTACTTTCGTTGGATATTTTTCAAAATCAATGGGTTCTAGCTGTTGATCATACAAAGCACCTACACAAGTTTCACGAAAATCTGACTACAAATGCAGACTTTATTGAGTAAACAAGAAATGGAAATTTGCAAATTCAAATGGCTACTTTTCCAACACTGTTTGTTAAATTTATTTCAAAATCAATAGCGTTTAAGTTGTTGATGATAGAAAGCAACTGTGCAAGTTTCATGAAAATCTGACTACAAATGCAAACTTTATTGCGTAAACAAAAAATGGATATTTTCAAATTCAAATGTCTACTTTTACCATACTCTTTGTTGGATTTTTTTCGAAATCAATAGGCTTTAAGCTGTTGATGATAGAAAGCAACTGTGCAAATTTCATGAGAATCTAACCACAAATGACGACTTTCTTGCATAAAGAATTTATGTAAATTTGGAACTTCAAATGGCTATTTTTCCAATACTGTATGTTGCATTTTTTTTCCTAAATCGATAGCCTTCAAGCTGTCGATGATACAAAGCAACAGTGCAAGTTTCATGAAAATCTGACTACAAATGCAGACTTTATTGCGTAAACAAAAAGTGGAAATTTGGAACTTCAAATGGGTACTTTTCCTGTACTATTTGTATGATTTTTTTTAAATCAATAGTGTTCAAGCTGTTGATCATACAAAGGAACTATAGAAGTTTCATAAAAATCTGACCATAAATGCCGACTTTATTGCGTAAACAAGAAATGGAAATTTTCACCTTCAAATGGCTACTTTTCCAATACTGTATGTTGCAATATTTTTTCTTAATCAATAGCGTTCAAGCTGTGATGATACAAAGCAACTATACAAGTTTTATGAAAATCTGACTACAAATGCAGACTTAATTGCGTAAACAAGAAAAGGAAATCCTTCAAATGGCTACTTTTCTAAGACGGTTTGATACAAAGGAACTGTGCAAGTGTCATAAAAATCTGACTACAAATGGAGACTTTATTGCGTAAATACGAATTGGAAATTTGCAAGGTCAAATGACTACTTTTCCAGTAGTGTTTGTTAGATTTATTTAAAAATCAATAGTGTTCAAGCTGTTGATGATACAAAGCAACTGTGCAAGTTTCATGAAAATCTGATTACAAATGCAGACTTTATTGTGTAAAGAAAAAATGTAAATTTGCAAATTCAAATGGCTGCCCTCAAGTACTATCTGTTAGATTTATTTCAAAATCAATAGCTTTCAAGCTGTTTATGATACAAAGCAACTGTACAAATTTCATGAAAATCTGACCACAAATGCCGACTTTATTGCGTAAAAAAGTTATGAAAATTTGCTATTTCAAATGGCTACTTTTCCAGTACTGTCTTTTAGATTAATTTCAAAATTAATAGCGTTCAAGCTGTTGATGACACAAAGCAACTGTGTAAGGTTCATGCGAATCTGACTACAAATGCAGACTCTATTGCGTAAACAAGAAATGGATATTTTCATCTTCAAATGGCTACTTTTTCCGTACTGTTTGTTGGATTTTTCCAAATCAATATGATTCAAGCTGTTGATGATACAAAGCAACCGTTCAAGTTTAATGAAAATCTGACTACAAATGCAGACTTTATTGCATAAACAAGAAATGGATATTTGCAATATCAAATGGCTTCTTTTCCTCTACTGTTTGTTGGATGTTTTTCAAAATCAATAGCGTTTAAGCTGTTGATGATAGTAAGCAACTATGCAAGTTTCCTGAAAATCTGACCACTAATGCAGACATTATAGCCTAAACATGAAATGGAAATTTTCACTTTAAATGGCTACTTTTCCAATACTGTTTTTTATTTCTTTTTCAAAATCAATAAGGTTCAAGCTGGTGATCATACAAAGGAACTGTGGAAGTTTCATGAAAATCTGACCACAAATGCAGACTTTATTGTGTAAACAAGAAATGGAAATTTGCTAATTCAAATGGTTACTTTTCCCGTACTGTTTGTAGGAGATTTTCAAAATCAATAGGTTTCAAGCTGTTGATGATACAAAGCAACTATACAAGTTTCATGAAAATCTGACCACAAATGCAAACTTTATTGCGTAAACAAGAAACGGAAATTTTCAACTGGAAATGGCTACTTTTTTATATGGCCGTCGAATTCGGGACGTATTATGGGATCACCGATGGCGTACGGGGGTCCAGGCGGCTTCCGACGGGCAGGCGGGCGGCGTCCAGTTCTTTGTCCGGAGCATAGCTTTGTCATCTCCAGTCCGATTGACTTGAAACTCTGCATTTGTGTTTGTTGTAATAATACGGTGCGAAAGAACCATAAATCTACCTCATGCTGTCTTTGAGTTATTTCCCTTTGATCGTCATTTTTACAGCATTTTCTGCTTGTCCGGAATATAACTTTGCCATCTTTAGTCTGAACATCTTCAAAGTTGGTGTGCATGATTGTTGAAAAATTACGGAGTGGAGTGCACAATAACCATAACTCTTCCTAGCACGAATTTTGAGTTTTTCCCTCTTTGATGTTCATTTTTATAGCATTTTTTGCTTGTCCGGAGCATAACTTTGTCATCTTAAGTAGGAATGACTTGCAATATGGAATGTTTATTTGTTGCAATATTTGGAAGTGCAGTGCGCAAGAATTGTAACCCTACCTCGTGCTGTCTTTGAGTTATTTCCCTTTGATCATCTTTTTTACTGCATTTAGTGCTTGTCCGGAATGTAACTTTGTCATCTCAAGTCAGAAAGACTTCAAACTTGGTATGCATGTTTGTTGCCATATTACGGAGTACAGTGCGCAAGAACAATAACTCTATCTAGCGTGGATTTTGAGTAATTCCACTTTCATCTTCATTTTTAAAGTCCAGTTTTTTTTCCGGAGCTTGACTTTGTCATCTCCAGTCCGATTGAACTTGAAACTCTGCATTTGTGTTTTTTGCAATAATACGGAGTGCAGTGCGAAAGAACCATAACTCTACCTGATGCTGTCTTTGAGTTTTTTCCCTTTGATCGTCATTTTTACAGCATTTTCTGCTTGTCCGGAATATAACTTTGCCATCTCTAGTCTGAACATCTTCAAAGTTGGTATACATGATTGTTGAAAAATTACTGAGTGCAGTGCACAATAACCATAACTCTTTCTAGCACGAATTTCGAGTTATTCCCTCTTTGATGTTAATTTTTATAGCATTTCTTGCTTGTCTGGAGCATAACTTTGTCATCTTAAGTAGAAATGACGTGAAATATGGTATGTGTATTTGTTGCAATATTTGGAAGTGCAGTGTGCAAGAATTGTAACTTTACCTCGTGCTGTCTTTGAGTTATTTCCATTTGATCATCCAGTTCAGTGCATTTAGTGCTTGTCCGGTATATAACTTTGTAATCTCAAGTCAGAACGACTTCCAACTTGGTATGCATTTTTTGTTGCAGTGTTACGGAGTACAGTGCACAAGAACAATAACTCTACCTAGCTCGGATTGTGAATAATTCCACTTTCATCTTCACTTTCACCTTAACTTTATCATCTGCAGTCCGATTGAACTTGAAACTCTGCATTTGTGTTTGTTGCAATAATACGGAGTGCAGTGCGAAAGAACCATAACTCTACCTGATGCTGTCTTTGAGTTTTTTCCTTTTGATCGTCATTTTTACAGCATTTTCTGCTTGTCCGGAATATAACTTTGCCATCTCTAGTCTAAACATCTTCAAATTTGGTATGCATGATTGTTGAAAAATTACGGAGTGCAGTCATAACACTTCCTAGGACGAATTTTGACTTATTCCCCCTTTGATCTTCATTTTTATAGCATTTCTTTTCTTGTCCGGAGAATAACTTTGTCACCTTAAGTAGAAATGACGTGAAATTGTAACCCTACCTCGTGCTGTCTTTGAGTTATTTCCCTTCCATCATCATTTTTACAGCATTTAGTGCTTGTCCGGAATATAACTTCAAATGGGTATTTTTCCTGTACTATTTGTGTGTGTGTGGTTTTTTTTTTTTTTTTGTTTTAAAATCAATAGTGATCAAGCTGTTGATCATACAAAGGAACTGTAGAAGTTTCATAAAAATCTGACCATAAATGCCGACTTTATTGCGTAGAGAAGAAATGGAATTTTTCACCTTGATATGTCTACTTTTCTAATAATGTATGTTGCTTTTTTTTTGTCTTAATCGATACCGTTAAAACTGTCGATGATACAAAGCAACTGTGGAACTTTCATGGAAATCTGACTACAAGTACAGACTTGATTGCGTAAACAAGAAATGGAAGTTTGCAATATCAAATAGCTACTTTTTCAATACTGTTTATTAGATTTAATTCCAAATCAATAGAGTTCAAGCTGTTGATGATACAAAGCAACTGTGCAAGTTTCATGAAAATCTGACCAGAAATGCAGAATAAATTGCGTAAACAAGAAATGGAAATTTTCAACTTCAAATGGCTAGTTTTCCCGTACTGTTTGTTGGATTTTTTTCGACATGAACAGGGTTCAAGGTGTTGATGATACAAAGCAACTATGCAAGTTTCATGAAGATCTGACTACAAATGCAGATTATATTGCGTAAACAAGAAATGGAAATTTTCAAATTCAAACGGGTACTTTTCCCGTACTAATTATGGGATTTTTTTGTCAAAATCAATAGGGTTCAAGCTGTTGATGATACAAAGGAGCTAATGCAGACTTTATTGCGTAAAAAAGAAATGGAAATTTGGAACTTCAAATGGCTACTTTTCTAATACTGTATGTTGCATTTTTTTTCTTAATCGATAGCCTTCAAGCTGTCCATGATACAAAGCAACAGTGCAAGTTTCATGAAAATCTGACTACAAATGCAGACTTTATTGCGTAAACAAGAAATGGAAGTTTGCAATATCAAATGGCTACTTTTCCAATACTGTTTGTTAGATTTAAGGTAGTGAACCCGTAATAGAAAACAGCTATTTCCCCTATAATATTATCCTACAGAATTTGCTATGATTAAAAATGCGTATTATTGTACAACTTTAACCGAGCCACTTTTTTCTTTTCTTCCTATAAAGACTTATCAATTATAAATCTAAAACCACTATATTCTCATTACAAAGGGAGATAATAATTACCACCCCTAAACAATAGGGTTCAAGCTGTTGATAATACAAAGCAGCTGTGCAAGTTTCATAAAAATCTGACCACAAATGCAGAATAAATTGCATAAACAAGAAAAGGAAATTTTCAAATTCAAATTGCTACTTTTCCCGTACTGTTTGTAGGATTTTTTTTCAAAAAGAATAGGGTTCAAGCTGTTCATGATACAAAGCAACTGTGCAAGTTTCATGAAAATCTAACTACAAATGCAGACTTTATTGCGTAAACAAGAAATGGAAATTTTCAAATTCAAATGGCTACTTTTCACCGTACTGTTCGTTGGATGTTTTTCAAAATCAATGGGTTCTAGCTGTTGATCATACAAAGCACCTACACAAGTTTCATGAAAATCTGACTACAAATGCAGACTTTATTGAGTAAACAAGAAATGGAAATTTGAAAATTCAAATGGCTACTTTTCCAACACTGTTTGTTAAATTTATTTCAAAATCAATAGCGTTCAAGTTGTTGATGATAGAAAGCAACTGTGCAAGTTTCATGAAAATCTGACTACAAATGCAAACTTTATTGCGTAAACAAAAAATGGATATTTTCAACTTCAAATGGCTACCTTTAACATATTCTTCAAAATCAACAGGATTTAAGCTGTTGATGATACAAAGCAACTGTGCAAGTTTAATGAAAATCTGACTACAAATGCAAACTTTATTGCGTAAACAAGAAATGGATATTTTCAAATTCAAATGGCTACTTTTACTATACTCTTTGTTGGATTTTTTTCAAAATCAATAGGCTTTAAGCTGTTGATAATACAAAGCAACTATAAAAGTTTCATGAAAAGTTGAATACAAATGCAGACTTTATTGCGTAAACAATAATTGGAAATTTGAAACTTCAAATGGGTACTTTTCCTGTACTATTTGTATGTTTTTTTTTAAATCAATAGTGTTCAAGCTGTTGATGATACAAAGGAACTATAGAAGTTTCGTAAAAATCTGACCACAAATGCCGACTTTATTGCGTAAACAAGAAATGGAAATTTGCTAATTCAAATGGTTACTTTTCCCGTACTGTTTGTAGGAGATTTTCAAAATCAATAGGTTTCAAGCTGTTGATGATACAAAGCAACAATACAAGTTTCATGAAAATCTGACAACAAATGCAGACTTTATTGCGTAAACAAGAAATGGAAGTTTGCAATATCAAATGGCTACTTTTCCAATACTGTTTGTTAGATTTAAGGTAGTGAACCCGTAATAGAAAACAGCTATTTCCCCTATAATATTATCCTACAAAATTTGCTATGATTAAAAGTGCGTATTATTGTACAACTTTAACCGAGCCACTTTTTTCTTTTCTTCCTATAAAGACTTATCAATTATAAATCTAAAACCACTATATTCTCATAACAAAGGGAGATAATAATTACCTCCCTTCTCTAGAGACTAACAAAAGTATCAACAAATAATTTCAAGATAGACATCAAAGGAATTTCTGGTCGGTTGAAAATCTGCAAATTTATTATATCAGTATAAATCCTGATTTATCAACTATAAAGAAATTTTATTCCATTTTGCACTAAAAGCGTTATGGGTCAACTACCTTAATCAATAGGATTCAAGCTGTTGATAATACAAAGCACCTGTGCAAGTTTCATAAAAATCTGACCACAAATGCAGAATAAATTGCATAAACAAGAAAAGGAAATTTTCAACTTCAAATGGCTAGTTTTCCCGTACTGTTTGTTGGATTTTTTTTCAAAAGGAATAGGGTTCAAGCTGTTCATGATACAAAGCAACTGTGCAAGTTTCATGAAAATCTAACTACAAATGCAGACTTTATTGCGTAAACAAGAAATGGAAATTTTCAAATTCAAATGGCTACTTTTCACCGTACTTTCGTTGGATATTTTTCAAAATCAATGGGTTCTAGCTGTTGATCATACAAAGCACCTACACAAGTTTCACGAAAATCTGACTACAAATGCAGACTTTATTGAGTAAACAAGAAATGGAAATTTGCAAATTCAAATGGCTACTTTTCCAACACTGTTTGTTAAATTTATTTCAAAATCAATAGCGTTTAAGTTGTTGATGATAGAAAGCAACTGTGCAAGTTTCATGAAAATCTGACTACAAATGCAAACTTTATTGCGTAAACAAAAAATGGATATTTTCAAATTCAAATGTCTACTTTTACCATACTCTTTGTTGGATTTTTTTCGAAATCAATAGGCTTTAAGCTGTTGATGATAGAAAGCAACTGTGCAAATTTCATGAGAATCTAACCACAAATGACGACTTTCTTGCATAAAGAATTTATGTAAATTTGGAACTTCAAATGGCTATTTTTCCAATACTGTATGTTGCATTTTTTTTCCTAAATCGATAGCCTTCAAGCTGTCGATGATACAAAGCAACAGTGCAAGTTTCATGAAAATCTGACTACAAATGCAGACTTTATTGCGTAAACAAAAAGTGGAAATTTGGAACTTCAAATGGGTACTTTTCCTGTACTATTTGTATGTTTTTTTTTAAATCAATAGTGTTCAAGCTGTTGATCATACAAAGGAACTATAGAAGTTTCATAAAAATCTGACCATAAATGCCGACTTTATTGCGTAAACAAGAAATGGAAATTTTCACCTTCAAATGGCTACTTTTCCAATACTGTATGTTGCAATATTTTTTCTTAATCAATAGCGTTCAAGCTGTGATGATACAAAGCAACTATACAAGTTTTATGAAAATCTGACTACAAATGCAGACTTAATTGCGTAAACAAGAAAAGGAAATCCTTCAAATGGCTACTTTTCTAAGACGGTTTGATACAAAGGAACTGTGCAAGTGTCATAAAAATCTGACTACAAATGGAGACTTTATTGCGTAAATACGAATTGGAAATTTGCAAGGTCAAATGACTACTTTTCCAGTAGTGTTTGTTAGATTTATTTAAAAATCAATAGTGTTCAAGCTGTTGATGATACAAAGCAACTGTGCAAGTTTCATGAAAATCTGATTACAAATGCAGACTTTATTGTGTAAAGAAAAAATGTAAATTTGCAAATTCAAATGGCTGCCCTCAAGTACTATCTGTTAGATTTATTTCAAAATCAATAGCTTTCAAGCTGTTTATGATACAAAGCAACTGTACAAATTTCATGAAAATCTGACCACAAATGCCGACTTTATTGCGTAAAAAAGTTATGAAAATTTGCTATTTCAAATGGCTACTTTTCCAGTACTGTCTTTTAGATTAATTTCAAAATTAATAGCGTTCAAGCTGTTGATGACACAAAGCAACTGTGTAAGGTTCATGCGAATCTGACTACAAATGCAGACTTTATTGCGTAAACAAGAAATGGATATTTTCATCTTCAAATGGCTACTTTTTCCGTACTGTTTGTTGGATTTTTCCAAATCAATATGATTCAAGCTGTTGATGATACAAAGCAACCGTTCAAGTTTAATGAAAATCTGACTACAAATGCAGACTTTATTGCATAAACAAGAAATGGATATTTGCAATATCAAATGGCTTCTTTTCCTCTACTGTTTGTTGGATGTTTTTCAAAATCAATAGCGTTTAAGCTGTTGATGATAGTAAGCAACTATGCAAGTTTCCTGAAAATCTGACCACTAATGCAGACATTATAGCCTAAACATGAAATGGAAATTTTCACTTTAAATGGCTACTTTTCCAATACTGTTTTTTATTTCTTTTTCAAAATCAATAAGGTTCAAGCTGTTGATCATACAAAGGAACTGTGGAAGTTTCATGAAAATCTGACCACAAATGCAGACTTTATTGTGTAAACAAGAAATGGAAATTTGCTAATTCAAATGGTTACTTTTCCCGTACTGTTTGTAGGAGATTTTCAAAATCAATAGGTTTCAAGCTGTTGATGATACAAAGCAACTATACAAGTTTCATGAAAATCTGACCACAAATGCAAACTTTATTGCGTAAACAAGAAACGGAAATTTTCAACTGGAAATGGCTACTTTTTTATATGGCCGTCGAATTCGGGACGTATTATGGGATCACCGATGGCGTACGGGGGTCCAGGCGGCTTCCGACGGGCAGGCGGGCGGCGTCCAGTTCTTTGTCCGGAGCATAGCTTTGTCATCTCCAGTCCGATTGACTTGAAACTCTGCATTTGTGTTTGTTGTAATAATACGGTGCGAAAGAACCATAAATCTACCTCATGCTGTCTTTGAGTTATTTCCCTTTGATCGTCATTTTTACAGCATTTTCTGCTTGTCCGGAATATAACTTTGCCATTTCTAGTCTGAACATCTTCAAAGTTGGTGTGCATGATTGTTGAAAAATTACGGAGTGGAGTGCACAATAACCATAACTCTTCCTAGCACGAATTTTGAGTTTTTCCCTCTTTGATGTTCATTTTTATAGCATTTTTTGCTTGTCCGGAGCATAACTTTGTCATCTTAAGAAGGAATGACTTGCAATATGGAATGTTTATTTGTTGCAATATTTGGAAGTGCAGTGCGCAAGAATTGTAACCCTACCTCGTGCTGTCTTTGAGTTATTTCCCTTTGATCATCTTTTTTACTGCATTTAGTGCTTGTCCGGAATGTAACTTTGTCATCTCAAGTCAGAAAGACTTCAAACTTGGTATGCATGTTTGTTGCCATATTACGGAGTACAGTGCGCAAGAACAATAACTCTATCTAGCGTGGATTTTGAGTAATTCCACTTTCATCTTCATTTTTAAAGTCCAGTTTTTTTTCCGGAGCTTGACTTTGTCATCTCCAGTCCGATTGAACTTGAAACTCTGCATTTGTGTTTGTTGCAATAATACGGAGTGCAGTGCGAAAGAACCATAACTCTACCTGATGCTGTCTTTGAGTTTTTTCCCTTTGATCGTCATTTTTACAGCATTTTCTGCTTGTCCGGAATATAACTTTGCCATCTCTAGTCTGAACATCTTCAAAGTTGGTATACATGATTGTTGAAAAATTACTGAGTGCAGTGCACAATAACCATAACTCTTTCTAGCACGAATTTCGAGTTATTCCCTCTTTGATGTTCATTTTTATAGCATTTCTTGCTTGTCTGGAGCATAACTTTGTCATCTTAAGTAGAAATGACGTGAAATATGGTATGTATATTTGTTGCAATATTTGGAAGTGCAGTGTGCAAGAATTGTAACTTTACCTCGTGCTGTCTTTGAGTTATTTCCATTTGATCATCCAGTTCAGTGCATTTAGTGCTTGTCCGGTATATAACTTTGTAATCTCAAGTCAGAACGACTTCCAACTTGGTATGCATTTTTTGTTGCAGTGTTACGGAGTACAGTGCACAAGAACAATAACTCTACCTAGCTCGGATTGTGAATAATTCCACTTTCATCTTCACTTTCACCTTAACTTTATCATCTGCAGTCCGATTGAACTTGAAACTCTGCATTTGTGTTTGTTGCAATAATACGGAGTGCAGTGCGAAAGAACCATAACTCTACCTGATGCTGTCTTTGAGTTTTTTCCTTTTGATCGTCATTTTTACAGCATTTTCTGCTTGTCCGGAATATAACTTTGCCATCTCTAGTCTAAACATCTTCAAATTTGGTATGCATGATTGTTGAAAAATTACGGAGTGCAGTCATAACACTTCCTAGGACGAATTTTGACTTATTCCCCCTTTGATCTTCAATTTTATAGCATTTCTTTTCTTGTCCGGAGAATAACTTTGTCATCTTAAGTAGAAATGACGTGAAATTGTAACCCTACCTCGTGCTGTCTTTGAGTTATTTCCCTTCCATCATCATTTTTACAGCATTTAGTGCTTGTCCGGAATATAACTTCAAATGGGTATTTTTCCTGTACTATTTGTGTGTGTGTGGTTTTTTTTTTTTTTTGTTTTAAAATCAATAGTGATCAAGCTGTTGATCATACAAAGGAACTGTAGAAGTTTCATAAAAATCTGACCATAAATGCCGACTTTATTGCGTAGAGAAGAAATGGAATTTTTCACCTTGATATGTCTACTTTTCTAAAAATGTATGTTGCATTTTTTTAGTCTTAATCGATACCGTTAAAACTGTCGATGATACAAAGCAACTGTGGAACTTTCATGGAAATCTGACTACAAGTACAGACTTGATTGCGTAAACAAGAAATGGAAGTTTGCAATATCAAATAGTTACTTTTTCAATACTGTTTGTTAGATTTAATTCCAAATCAATAGAGTTCAAGCTGTTGATGATACAAAGCAACTGTGCAAGTTTCATGAAAATCTGACCAGAAATGCAGAATAAATTGCGTAAACAAGAAATGGAAATTTTCAACTTCAAATGGCTAGTTTTCCCGTACTGTTTGTTGGATTTTTTTCGACATGAACAGGGTTCAAGGTGTTGATGATACAAAGCAACTATGCAAGTTTCATGAAAATCTGACTACAAATGCAGATTATATTGCGTAAACAAGAAATGGAAATTTTCAAATTCAAACGGGTACTTTTCCCGTACTAATTATGGGATTTTTTTGTCAAAATCAATAGGGTTCAAGCTGTTGATGATACAAAGCAACTATACAAGTTTCATGAAAATCTGAATACAAATGCAGACTTTATTGCGTAACAAAAAGTGGAAATATGGAACTTCAAATGGCTACTTTTCCTGTACTGTTTGTTGGATTTTTTTTCTAAATCAATAGCGTTCAAACTGTGATGATACAAAGCAACTATACAAGTTTTATGAAAATTTGACTACAAATGCAGACTTAATAGCGTAAACAAGAAAAGGAAATCCTTCAAATGGCTACTTTTCCAAAACGGTTTGTTGGATTTTTTTCAGAATCAAGAAGGGTTCAAGCTGTTGATGATACAAAGCAACTGTGCAAGTTTCATAAAAATCTGACTACAAATGGAGACTTTATTGCGTAAACACGAAATGGAAATTTGCAAATTCAAATAGCTAATTATCCCGTACCATTTCTGTTTTTCTTTTGTTTTTTCAATCAATACGGTTCAATCTGTTGATATTACAAAGCAACTGTAGAAGTTTCATGAAAATCTGATTACAAATGCAGACTTTATTCCATAAACAAGAAATGGAAATTTGCAAATTCAAATGGCTACTTTTCCAGTAGTGTTTGTTAGATTTATTTCAAAATCAATAGTGTTCAAGCTGTTGATGATACAAAGCAACTGTGCAAGTTTCATGAAAATCATATTACAATTGCAGACTTTATTGCGTAAAGAAGTTATGTAAATTTGCAATTTCAAATGGCTCCTTTTCCAGTACTGATTTTTAGATTAATTTCAAAATTAATAGCGTTCAAGCTGTTGATGACACAAAGCAACTGTATAAGGTTCATGTGAATCTGATTACAAATACAGACTTTATTGCGTAAACAAGAAATGAATATTTTCATCTTCAAATGGCTACTTTTTCCGTACTGGTTGTTGGATTTTTCTAAATCAATATGATTCAAGCTTTTGATGATACAAAGCAACCGTTCAAGTTTCATAAAAATCTGACTACAAATGCAGACTTTATTGCATAAACAAGAAATGGATATTTGCAATATGAAATGTCTTCTTTTCTTCTACTGTTTGTTGGATGTTTTTCAAAATCAATAGCGTTTAAGCTGTTGATGATAGTAAGCAACTATGCAAGTTTCCTGAAAATCTGACCACTAATGCAGACATTATAGCCTAAACATGAAATGGAAATTTTCACTTTCAAATGGCTACTTTTCCAATACTGTTTTTTATTTCTTTTTCAAAATCAATAAGGTTCAAGCTGTTGATCATACAAAGGAACTGTGGAAGTTTCATGAAAATCTGACCACAAATGCAGACTTTATTGTGTAAACAAGAAATGGAAATTTGCTAATTCAAATGGTTACTTTTCCCGTACTGTTTGTAGGAGATTTTCAAAATCAATAGGTTTCAAGCTGTTGATGATACAAAGCAACAATACAAGTTTCATGAAAATCTGACTACAAATGCAGACTTTATTGCGTAAACAAGAAATGGAAGTTTGCAATATCAAATGGCTAGTTTTCCAATACTGTTTGTTAGATTTAAGGTAGTGAACCCGTAATAGAAAACAGCTATTTCCCCTATAATATTATCCTACAAAATTTGCTATGATTAAAAGTGCGTATTATTGTACAACTTTAACCGAGCCACTTTTTTCTTTTCTTCCTATAAAGACTTATCAATTATAAATCTAAAACCACTATATTCTCATAACAAAGGGAGATAATAATTACCTCCCTTCTCTAGAGACTAACAAAAGTATCAACAAATAATTTCAAGATATACATCAAAGGAATTTCTGGTCGGTTGAAAATCTGCAAATTTATTATATCAGTATAAATCCTGATTTATCAACTACAAAGAAATTTTATTCCATTTTGCACTAAAAGCGTTAGGGGTCAACTACCTTAATCAATAGGATTCAAGCTGTTGATAATACAAAGCACCTGTGCAAGGTTCATAAAAATCTGACCACAAATGCATAATAAATTGCATAAACAAGAAAAGGAAATTTTCAACTTCAAATGGCTAGTTTTCCCGTACTGTTTGTTGGATTTTTTTTCAAAAGGAATAGGGTTCAAGCTGTTCATGATACAAAGCAAATGTGCAAGTTTCATGAAAATCTAACTACAAATGCAGACTTTATTGCGTAAACAAGAAATGGAAATTTTCAAATTCAAATGGCTACTTTTCACCGGACTTTCGTTGGATATTTTTCAAAATCAATGGGTTCTAGCTATTGATCATACAAAGCACCTACACAAGTTTCATGAAAATCTGACTACAAATGCAGACTTTATTGAGTAAACAAGAAATGGAAATTTGCAAATTCAAATGGCTACTTTTCCAACACTGTTTGTTAGATTTATTTCAAAATCAATAGCGTTTAAGTTGTTGATGATAGAAAGCAACTGTGCAAGTTTCATGAAAATCTGACTACAAATGCAAACTTTATTGCGTAAACAAAAAATGGATATTTTCAAATTCAAATGTCTACTTTTACCATACTCTTTGTTGGATTTTTTTCGAAATCAATAGGCTTTAAGCTGTTGATGATAGAAAGCAACTGTGCAAATTTCATGAGAATCTAACCACAAATGACGACTTTCTTGCTTAAAGAATTTATGTAAATTTGGAACTTCAAATGGCTATTTTTCCAATACTGTATGTTGCATTTTTTTTCCTAAATCGATAGCCTTCAAGCTGTCGATGATACAAAGCAACAGTGCAAGTTTCATGAAAATCTGACTACAAATGCAGACTTTATTGCGTAAACAAAAAGTGGAAATTTGGAACTTCAACTGGGTACTTTTCCTGTACTATTTGTATGTTTTTTTTTAAATCAATAGTGTTCAAGCTGTTGATCATACAAAGGAACTATAGAAGTTTCATAAAAATCTGACCACAAATGCCGACTTTATTGCGTAAACAAGAAATGGAAATTTTCACCTTCAAATGGCTACTTTTCCAATACTGTATGTTGCAATATTTTTTCTTAATCAATAGCGTTCAAGCTGTGATGATACAAAGCAACTATACAAGTTTTATGAAAATCTGACTACAAATGCAGACTTAATTGCGTAAACAAGAAAAGGAAATCCTTCAAATGGCTACTTTTCTAAGACGGTTTGATACAAAGGAACTGTGCAAGTGTCATAAAAATCTGGCTACAAATGGAGACTTTATTGCGTAAATACGAATTGGAAATTTGCAAGGTCAAATGACTACTTTTCCAGTAGTGTTTGTTAGATTTATTTAAAAATCAATAGTGTTCAAGCTGTTGATGATACAATGCAACTGTGTAAGTTTCATGAAAATCTGATTACAAATGCAGACTTTATTGCGTAAAGAAAAAATGTAAATTTGGAAATTGAAATGGCTGCTTTTCCAGTACTGTCTGTTAGATTTATTTCAAAATCAATAGCGTTCAAGCTGTTGATGATAGAAAGCAACTGTGCAAATTTCATGAAAATCTGACCACAAATGCCGACTTTATTGCGTAAAGAAGGAATGTAAATTTGCAACTTCAAATGGCTGCTTTTCCAGTACTGTCTTTTAGATTAATTTCAAAATTAATAGCGTTCAAGCTGTTGATGACACAAAGCAACTGTGCAAGGTTCATGCGAATCTGACTACAAATGCAGACTTTATTGCGTAAACAAGAAATGAATATTTTCATCTTCAAATGGCTACTTTTTCCGTACTGTTTGTTGGATTTTTCCAAATCAATATGATTCAAGCTGTTGATGATACAAAGCAACCGTTCAAGTTTCATAAAATTCTGACTACAAATGCAGACTTTATTGCATAAACAAGAAATGGACATTTGCAATATCAAATGGCTTCTTTTCCTGTACTGTTCGTTGGATGTTTTTCAAAATCAATAACGTTTAAGCTGTTGATGATACAAAGCAAGTATGCAAGTTTCCTGAAAATCTGACCACTAATGCAGACATTATAGCCTAAACATGAAATGGAAATTTTAACTTTCAAATAGCTACTTTTCCAATACTGTTTTTTATTTCTTTTTCAAAATCAATAAGGTTCAAGCTGTTGATCATACAAAGCAACTATGGAAGTTTCATGAAAATCTGACCACAAATGCAGACTTTATTGTCTAAATAAGAAATGGAAATTTGCTAATTCAAATGGTTACTTTTCCCGTACTGTTTGTAGGAGATTTTCAAAATCAATAGGTTTCAAGCTGTTGATGATACAAAGCAACGATACAAGTTTCATGAAAATCAGACCACAAATGCAGACTTTATTGCGTAAACAAAAAATGGAAATGTTCAAATTCAAATGGCTACTTTTTTATATGGCCGTCGAATTCGGGACGTATTATGGGATCGCCGATGGCGTACGGGCGACCAGGCGGGCTTCCGGCGGGCTGGCGGGCGGCGTCCAGTTTTTTGTCCGGAGCATAACTTTGTCATCTCCAGTCCGATTGACTTGAAACTCTGCATTTGTGTTTGTTGTAATAATACGGAGTGCAGTGCGAAAGAACCATAACTCTACCTCATGCTGTCTTTGAGTTATTTCCCTTTGACCGTCATTTTTACAGCATTTTCTGCTTGTCCGGAATATAACTTTGCCATCTCTAGTCTGAACATCTTCAAATTTGGTATGCATGATTGTTGAAAAATTACGGAGTGGAGTGCACAATAACCATAACTCTTCCTAGCACGAATTTTAAGTTTTTCCCTCTTTGATGTTCATTTTTATAGCATTTCTTGCTTGTCCGGGGCATAACTTTGCCATCTTAAGTAGGAAGGACATGAAATATGGTATGCTTATTTGTTGCAATATTTGGAATTGCAGTGCGCAAGAATTGTAACCCTACCTCGTGCTGTCTTTGAGTTATTTCCCTTTGATCTTCTTTTTTACAGCATTTAGTGCTTGTCCGGAATATAACTTTGTCATCTCAAGTCAGAAAGACTTCAAACTTGGTATGCATGTTTATTGCCATATTACGGAGTACAGTGCGCAAGAACAATAACTCTACCTAGCTCGGATTGTGAGTAATTCGACTTTCATCTTCATTTTTACAGTCCAGCTCTTTGTCCGGAGCTTAACTTTATCATCTCCAGTCCGATTGAACTTGAAACTCTGCATTTGTGTTTGTTGCAATAATATGGAGTGCAGTGCGAAAGAGCCATAACTCTACCTCATGCTGTCTTTGAGTTATTTCCCTTTGATCGTCATTTTTACAGCATTTTCTGCTTGTCAGGAATATAACTTTGCCATCTCTAGTCTAAACATCTTCAAATTTGGTATGCATGATTGTTGAAAAATTACGGAGTGCAGTCATAACACTTCCTAGGACGAATTTTGAGCTATTCCCCCTTTGATGTTCATTTTTATAGCATTTCTTTTCTTGTCCGGAGAATAAGTTTGCCATCTTAAGTAGAAATGACGTGAAATATGGTATGCTTATTTGTTGCAATATTTGGAAGTGCAGTGCGCAAGAATTGTAACCCTACCTCGTGCTGTCTTTGAGTTATTTCCCTTTCATCGTCATTTTTACAGCATTTAGTGCTTGTCCGGAATAGAACTTCAAATAGGTACTTTTCCTGTACTATTTGTGTGTGTGTGTTTTTTTTTTTTTTAAATCAATAGTGATCAAGCTGTTGATCATACAAAGGAACTGTAGAAGTTTCATAAAAATCTGACCACAAATGCCGATTTTATTACGTAAACAAGAAATGGAAGTTTTCACCTTGATATGGCTACTTTTCTAATACTGTATGTTGCATTTTTTTTGTCTTAAGCGATACCGTTAAAACTGTCGATGATACAAAGCAACTGTGGAACTTTCATGGAAATCTGACTACAAGTACAGACTTGATTGCGTAAACAAGAAATGGAAGTTTGCAATATCAAATAGCTACTTTTTCAATACTGTTTGTTAGATTTAATTCCAAATCAATAGGGTTCAAGCCGTTGATGATACAAAGCAACTGTGCAAGTTTCATGAAAATCTGACCACAAATGCAGATTATATTGCGTAAACAAGAAATGGAAATTTTCAACTTCAAACGGGTACTTTTCCCGTACTAATTATGGGATGTTTTTGTCAAAATCAATAGGGTTCAAGCTGTTGATGATACAAAGCAGCTATACAAGTTTCATGAAAATCTGAATACAAATGAAGACTTTATTGCGTAAACAAAAAGTGGAAATTTGGAACTTCAAATGGCTACTTTTCCTGTACTATTTGTATGTTTTTTTTTTAAATCAATAGTGTTCAAGCTGTTGATCATACAAAGGAACTATAGAAGTTTCATAAAAATCTGACCAAGAATGCCGACTTTATTGCGTAAACAAGAAATGGAAATTTTCACCTTCAAATGGCTACTTTTCCAATACTGTATGTTGCAATATTTTTTCTTAATCAATAGCGTTCAAGCCTTGATGATACAAAGCAACTATAGAAGTTTTATGAAAATCTGACTACAAATGCAGACTTAATTGCGTAAACAAGAAAAGGAAATCCTTCAAATGGCTACTTTTCCAAGATGGTTTGTTGGATTTTTTTCAAATTCAATAAGGGTTCAAGCTGTTGATGATACAAAGCAACTGTGCAAGTTTCATAAAAATCTGACAACAAATGCAGATTTTTATGGCGTAAACAAGAAATGGAAATTTGCAAGTTCAAATGGCTACTTTTCCCGCACCATTTCTGTTTTTTTTTTTTTTCATTCAGTACGGATCAATCTGTTGATATTACAAAGCAACTGTAGAAGTTTCATGAAAATCTGACTACAAATGCAGACTTTATTCCATAAACAAGAAATGGAAATTTGCAAATTCAAATGGCTACTTTTCCAGTAGTGTTTGTTAGATTTATTTCAAAATCAATGGTCTTTAAGCTGTTGATGATACAAAGCAAGTATGCAAGTTTCCTGAAAATCTGACCATAAATGCAGACATTATAGCCTAAACATGAAATGGAAATTTTAACTTTCAAATAGCTACTTTTCCAATACTGTTTTTTATTTCTTTTTCAAAATCAATAAGGTTCAAGCTGTTGATCATACAAAGCAACTGTGGAGGTTTCATGAAAATCTGACTACAAATGCAGACTTTATTGTCTAAATAAGAAATGGAAATTTGCTAATTCAAATGGTTACTTTTCCCGTACTGTTTGTAGGAGATTTTCAAAATCAATAGGTTTGAAGCTGTTGATGATACAAAGCTACTATACAAGTTTCATGAAAATCAGACCACAAATGCAGACTTTATTGCGTAAACAAGAAATGGAAATGTTCAAATTCAAATGGCTACCTTTTTATATGGCCGTCGAATTCGGGACGTATTATGGGATCACCGATGGCGTACGGGCGACCAGGCGTGCTTCTGGCGGGCAGGCGGGCGGCGTCCAGTTCTTTGTCCGGAGCATAACTTTGTCATCTCCAGTCCGATTGACTTGAAACTCTGCATTTGTGTTTGTTGTAATAATACGGAGTGCAGTGAGAAAGAACCATAATTGTACCTCGTGCTGTCTTTGAGTTATTTCCCTTTGACCGTCATTTTTACAGCATTTTCTGCTTGTCCGGAATATAACTTTGCCATCTCTAGTCTGAACATCTTCAAATTTGGTATGCATGGTTGTTGAAAAATTACGGAGTGGAGTGCACAATAACCATAACTCTTTCTAGCACGAATTTTAAGTTTTTCCCTCTTTGATGTTCATTTTTATAGCATTTCTTGCTTGTACGGGGCATAACTTTGTCGTCTTAAGTAGGAAGGACTTGAAATATGGAATGCTTATTTGTTGCAATATTTGGAATTGCAGTGCGCAAGAATTGTAACCCTACCTCGTGCTGTCTTTGAGTTATTTCCCTTTGATCTTCTTTTTTACAGCATTTAGTGCTTGTCCGGAATATAACTTTGTCATCTCAAGTCAGAAAGACTTCAAACTTGGTATGCATGTTTGTTGCCATATTACGGAGTACAGTGTGCAAGAACAATAACTCTACCTAGCTCGGATTGTGAGTAATTCGACTTTCATCTTCATTTTTACAGTCCAGTTCTTTGTCCGGAGCTTAACTTTATCATCTCCAGTCCGATTGAACTTGAAACTCTGCATTTGTGTTTGTTGCAATAATATGGAGTGCAGTGCGAAAGAGCCATAACTCTACCTCATGCTGTCTTTGAGTTATTTCCCTTTGATCGTCATTTTTACAGCATTTTCTGCTTGTCAGGAATATAACTTTGCCATCTCTAGTCTAAACATCTTCAAATTTGGTATGCATGATTGTTGAAAAATAACGGAGTGCAGTCATAACACTTCCTAGTACGAATTTTGAGTTATTCCACCTTTGATGTTCATTTTTATAGCATTTCTTGACTTATCCGGAGAATAACTTTGTCATCTTAAGTAGAAATGACGTAAAATATGGTATGCTTATTTGTTGCAATATTTGGAAGTGCAGTGCGCAAGAATTGTAACCTTACCTTTTGCTGTCTTTGAGTTATTTCCCTTTCATCGCCATTTTTACAGCATTTAGTGCTTGTCCGGAATATAACTTCAAATGGATACTTTTCCTGTACTAGTTGTGTGTGTGTGTTTTTTTTTTTTTTTTTTTTTTTAAATCAATAGTGATCAAGCTGTTGATCATACAAAGGGACTGTAGAAGTTTCATAAAAATCTGACCACAAATTCCGACTTTATTGCGTAAGCAAGAAATGGAAGTTTTCAAATTGATATGGCTTCTTTTCTAATACTGTATGTTGCATTTTTTTGTTAAAACTGTCGATGATACAAAGCAACTGTGGAAGTTTCATGGAAATCTGACTACAAGTACAGACTTGATTGCGTAAACAAGAAATGGAAGTTTGCAATATCAAATAGCTACTTTTTCAATACTGTTTGTTAGATTTAATTCGAAATCAATAGGGTTCAAGACGTTGATGATACATGATAAATGGCTAGTTTTCCCGTACTGTTTGTTGGATTTTTTTCGATATGTACAGGGTTCAAGGTGTTGATGATACAAAGCAACTATACAAGTTTCATGAAAAGTTGACCACAAATGCAGATTATATTGCGTAAAAAAGAAATGGAAATTTTCAACTTCTAACGGGTACTTTTCCCGTACTAATTATGGGATTTTTTTGTCAAAATCAATAGGTTTCAAGTTGTTGATGATACAAAGCAGCCATACAAGTTTCATGAAAATCTGAATACAAATGCAGACTTTATTGCGTAAACAAGAAATGGACATTTTCAAATTAAAATGGCTACTTTTTACCGTACTCTTCGTTGGATGTTTTTCAAAATCAATGGGTTCTAGCTGTTGATCATACAAAGCACCTACAAAAGTTTCATAAAAATCTGACTACAAATGCAGACTTTATTGAGTAAACAAGAAATGGAAATTTGCAAATTCAAATGGCTACTTTTCCAACATTGTTTGTTAGATATATGTCAAAATCGACAGCGTTGAAGTTGTTGATGATAGAAAGCAACTGTGCAAGTTTCATGAAAATCTGACTACAAATGCAAACTTTATTGCGTAAAAAATAAATAGATATTTTCAACTTCAAATGGCTACTTTTTACATACTCTTTCTTGGATATTTTTCAAAATCAATAGGATTTAAGCTGTTGATGATACAAAGCAACTGTGCAAGTTTAATGAAAATCTGAGTTCAAATGCAGACTTTATTTCGTAAACAAGAAATGGAAGTTTTCAAATTCAAATGGCTACTTTTACCACACTTTTTGTTGGATTTTTTTCAAAATCAATAGGCTTTAAGCTGTTGATAATACAAAGCAACTATAAAAGTTTCATGAAAATTTCAATACAAATGCAGACTTTATTGCGTAAACAAGAATTGGAAATTTGAAATTTCAAATGGGTACTTTTCCTGTACTATTTGTATGTCTTTTTTTAAAATCAATAGTGCTCAAGCTGTTGATCATACAAAGGAACTATAGAAGTTTCATAAAAATCTGACCACAAATGCCGACTTTATTGCGTAAACAAGAAATGGAAAATTTCACCTTGAAATGGCTACTTTTCCAATACTGTATGTTGCAATATTTTTTCTTAATCGATAGCGTTCAAGCTGTCGATAATACAAAGCAACTGTGCAAGTTTCATGAAAATCTGACCACAAATGCAGACTTTATTGCGTAAACAAGAAATGGAAGTTTTCAAATTCAAATTGCTACTTTTACCATACTTTTTGTTGTATTTTTTCAAAATCAATAGGCTTTAAGCTGTTGATAATACAAAGCAACTATAAAAGTTTCATGAAAATTTCAATACAAATGCAGACTTTATTGCGTAAACAAGAATTGGAAATTTGAAACTTCAAATGAGTACTTTTCCTGTACTATTTGTATGTCTTTTTTTAAAATCAATAGTGCTCAAGCTGTTGATCATACAAAGGAACTATAGAAGTTTCATAAAAATCTGACCACAAATGCCGACTTTATTGCATAAACAAGAAATGGAAATTTTCACCTTCAAATGGCTACTTTTCCAATACTGTATGTTGCAATATTTTTTCTTAATCAATAGCGTTCAAGCTGTGATGATACAAAGCAACTATAGAAGTTTTATGAAAATCTGACTAGAAATGCAGACTTAATTGCGTAAACAAGAAAAGGAAATCCTTCAAATGGCTACTTTTCCAAGACGATTTGTTGGATTTTTTTCAAAATCAATAAGGGTTCAAGCTGTTGATGATACAAAGCAACTGTGCAAGTTTCATAAAAATCTGACTACAAATGCAGATTTTATTGCGTAAACACGAAATGGAAATTTGCAAGTTCAAATGGCTACTTTTCCCGCACCATTTCTATTTTTTTTTTTTTTTTTTTTTCAATCAATACGGTTCAATCTGTTGAAATTACAAAGCAACTGTAGAAGTTTCATGAAAATCTGACTACAAATGTAGACTTTATTCCATAAACAAGAAATGGAAATTTGCAAATTCAAATGGCTACTTTTCCAGTAGTGTTTGTTAGATTCATTTCAAAATCAATAGTCTTCAAGCTGTTGATGATACAATGCAACTGTGTAAGTTTCCTGAAAATCTGATTGCAAATGCAGACTTTATTGCGTAAAGAAAAAATGTAAATTTGCAAATTCAAATGGCTGCTTTTCCAGTATTGTCTGTTAGATTTATTTCAAAATCAATAACGTTCAAGCTGTTGATGATAGAAAGCAACTGTGCAAATTTCATGAAAATCTGACCACAAATGCCGACTTTATTGCGTAAAGAAGTAATATAAATTTGCAACTTCAAATGGCTGCTTTTCCAGTACTGTCTTTTAGATTAATTTCAAAATTAATAGAGTTCAAGCTGTTGATAACACAAATCAACTGTGCCAGGTTCATGCGAATCCGACTACAAATGCGTATGTTATTATGGCTACTTTTTCCGTACTGTTTGTTGGATTTTTCCAAATCAATATGATTCAAGCTGTTCATGATACAAAGCAACCGTTCAAGTTTCATAAAATTCTGACTACAAATGCAGACTTTATTGCATAAACAAGAAATGGACATTTGCAATATCAAATGGCTTCTTTTCCTGTACTGTTCGTTGGATGTTTTTTCAAAATCAATAGCGTTTAAGCTGTTGATGATAGAAAGCAACTATGCAAGTTTCCTGAAAATCTGACCACTAAAGCAGACATTATAGCCTAAATATGAAATGGAAATTTTAACTTTCAAATGGCTACTTTTCCAATACTGTTTTTTATTTCTTTTTCAAAATCAATAAGGTTCAAGCTGTTGATCATACAAAGCAACTGTGGAAGTTTCATGAAAATCTGACCACAAATGCAGACTTTATTGTCTAAATAAGAAATGGAAATTTGCTAATTCAAATGGTTACTTTTCCCGTACTGTTTGTAGGAGATTTTCAAAATCAATAGGTTTCAAGCCGTTGATGATACAAAGCAACTATACAAGTTTCATGAAAATCAGACCACAAGTGCAGACTTTATTGCGTGAACAAGAAATGAAAATGTTCAAATTCTAATGGCTACTTTTTTATATGGCCGTCGAATTCGGGACGTATTATGGGATCGCCGATGGCGTACGGGCGACCAGGCGGGCTTTCGGCGGGCAGGCGGACGGCGCCCAGTTCTTTGTCCGGAGCATAACTTTGTCATCTCCAGTCCGATTGACTTGAAACTCTGCATTTGTGTTTGTTGTAATAATACGGAGTGCAGTGAGAAAGAACCATAACTCTACCTTATGCTGTCTTTGAGTTATTTCCCTTTGATCGTCATTTTTACAGCATTTTCTGCTTGTCCGGAATATAACTTTGCCATCTCTAGTCTAAACATCTTCAAATTTGGTATGCATGATTGTTGAAAAATTACGGAGTGGAGTGCACAATAACCATAACTCTTCCTAGCACGAATTTTAAGTTTTTCCCTCTTTGATGTTCATTTTTATAGCATTTCTTGCTTGTCCGGGGCATAACTTTGTCATCTTAAGAAGGAAGGACTTGAAATATGGTATGCTTATTTGTTGCAAATATTTGGAAGTGCAGTGCGCAAGAATTGTAACCCTACCTCGTGCTGTCTTTGAGTTATTTCCCTTTGATCTTCTTTTTTACAGCATTTAGTGCTTGTCCGGAATATAACTTTGTCATCTCAAGTCAGAAAGACTTCAAACTTGGTATGCATGTTTGTTGCCATATTACGGAGTACAATGTGCAAGAACAATAACTCTACCTAGCTCGGATTGTGAGTAATTCGACTTTCATCTTCATTTTTACAGTCCAGTTCTTTGTCCGGAGCTTAACTTTATCATCTCCAGTCCGATTGAACTTGAAACTCTGCATTTGTGTTTGTTGTAATAATATGGAGTGCAGTGCGAAAGAGCCATAACTCTACCTCATGCTGTCTTTGAGTTATTTCCCTTTGATCGTCATTTTTACAGCATTTTCTGCTTGTCAGGAATATAACTTTGCCATCTCTAGTCTAAACATCTTCAAATTTGGTATGCATGATTGTTGAAAAATTACGGAGTGCAGTCATAACACTTCCTAGTACGAATTTTGAGTTATTCCCCTTTGATGTTCATTTTTATAGCATTTCTTGACTTGTCCAGAGAATAACTTTGTCATCTTAAGTAGAAATGACGTGAAATATGGTATGCTTATTTGTTGCAATATTTGGAAGTGCAGTGCGCAAGAATTGTAACCTTACCTTTTGCTGTCTTTCAGTTATTTCCCTTTCATCGTCATTTTTACAGCATTTAGTGCTTGTCCGGAATATAACTTCAAATGGGTACTTTTCCTGTACTATTTGTGTGTGCGTGTGTGTGTGTTTTTTTTTAAATCAATAGTGATCAAGCTGTTGATCATGCAAAGGAACTGTAGAAGTTTCATAAAAATCTGACCACAAATTCCGACTTTATTGCGTAAGCAGGAAATGGAAGTTTTCACCTTGATATGGCTACTTTTCTAATACTGTATGTTGCATTTTTTTTGTCTTAATCGATACTGTTAAAACTGTCGATGATACAAAGCAACCGTGGAAGTTTCATGGAAATCTGACTACAAGTACAGACTTGATTGCGTAAACAAGATATGGAAGTTTGCAATATCAAATAGCTACTTTTTCAATACTGTTTGTTAGATTTAGTACTATTCCCGTACTAATTATGGGATTTTTTTGTCAAAATCAATAGGGTTCAAGCTGTTGATGATACAAAGCAGCTATACAAGTTTCATGAAAATCTGAATACAAATGCAGACTTTATTGCGTAAACAAGAAATGAAAATTTTCAAAATCAAATGGATACTTTTTACCGTACTCTTCGTTGGATGTTTTTTAAAATCAATAGTGTTCAAGCTGTTGATCATACAAAGCACCTACACAAGTTTCATGAAAATCTGACTACAAATGCAGACTTTATTGAGTAAACAAGAAATGGAAATTTGCAAATTCAAATGGCTACTTTTACAACATTGTTTGTTAGATATATTTCAAAATCAATAGCGTTCAAGTTGTTGATGATAGAAAGCAACTGTGCAAGTTTCATGAAAATCTGACTACAAATGCAAACTTTATTGCGTAAAAAAAAAATGGATATTTTGAACTTCAAATGGCTACTTTTTACATACTCTTTCTTGGATATTTTTCAAAATCAATAGGATTTAAGCTGTTGATGATACAAAGCACCTATGCAAGTTTCATGAAAATCTGAGTACAAATGCAGATTTTATTGCGTAAACACGAAATGGAAATTTGCAAGTTCAAATGGCTACTTTTCCCGCATCATTTCTGTCTTTTTCTTTTCTTTTTCAATCAATACGGTTCAATCTGTTGATATTACAAAGCAACTGTAGAAGTTTCATGAAAATCTGACTAGAAATGCAGACTTTATTCCATAAACAAGAAATGGAAATTTGCAAATTCAAATGGCTAATTTTCCAGTAGTGTTTGTTAGATTTATTTCAAAATCAATAGTCTTCAAGCTGTTGATGATACAATGCAACTGTGTAAGTTTCCTGAAAATCTGATTACAAATGCAGACTTTATTGCGTAAAGAAAAAATGTAAATTTGCAAATTCAAATGGCTGCTTTTCCAGTATTGTCTGTTAGATTTATTTCAAAATCAATAACGTTCAAGCTGTTGATGATAGAAAGCAACTGTGCAAATTTCATGAAAATCTGACAACAAATGCCGACTTTATTGCGTAAAGAAGTAATATAAATTTGCAACTTCAAACGGTTGCTTTTCCAGTACTGACTTTTAGATTAATTTCAAAATTAATAGCGTTCAAGCTGTTGATGACACAAAGCAACTGTGCAAGGTTCATGCGAATCTGACTACAAATGCAGACTTTATTATGGCTACTTTTTCCGTACTGTTTGTTGGATTTTTCCAAATCAATATGATTCAAGCTGTTGATGATACAAAGCAACCGTTCAAGTTTCATAAAATTCTGACTACAAATGCAGACTTTATTGCATAAACAAGAAATGGACATTTGCAATATCAAATGGCTTCTTTTCCTGTACTGTTCGTTGGATGTTTTTTCAAAATCAATAGCGTTTAAGCTGTTGATGATAGAAAGCAACTATGCAAGTTTCCTGAAAATCTGACCACTAAAGCAGACATTATAGCCTAAATATGAAATGGAAATTTTAACTTTCAAATGGCTACTTTTCCAATACTGTTTTTTATTTCTTTTTCAAAAATCAATAAGGTTCAAGCTGTTGATCATACAAAGCAACTGTGGAGGTTTCATGAAAATCTGACCACAAATGCAGACTTTATTGTCTAAATAAGAAATGGAAATTTGCTAATTCAAATGGTCACTTTTCCCGTACTGTTTGTAGGAGATTTTCAAAATCAACAGGTTTCAAGCTGTTGATGATACAAAGCAACTATACAAGTTTCATGAAAATCAGACCACAAATGCAGATTTTATTGCGTAAACAAGAAATGGAAATGTTCAAAATCAAATGGCTACTTTTTTATATGGCCGTCGAATTCGGGACGTATTATGGGATCACCGATGGCGTACGGGCGACCAGGCGGGCTTTCGGCGGGCAGGCGGGCGGCGTCCAGTTCATTGTCCGGACCATAACTTTGTTATCTCCAGTCCGATTAACTTGAAACTCTGCATTTGTGTTTGTTTAATAATACGGAGTGCAGTGCGAAAGAACCATAACTCTACCTTATGCTGTCTTTGAGTTATTTCCCTTTGATCGTCATTTTTACAGCATTTTCTGCTTGTCCGGAATATAACTTTGCCATCTCTAGTCTAAACATCTTCAAATTTGGTATGCATGATTGTTGAAAAATTACGGAGTGGAGTGCACAATAACCATAACTCTGCCTAGCACGAATTTTAAGTTTTTCCCTCTTTGATGTTCATTTTTATAGCATTTCTTGCTTGTCCGGGGCATAACTTTGTCATCTTAAGAAGGAAGGACTTGAAATATTGTATGCTTATTTGTTGCAAATATTTGGAAGTGCAGTGCGCAAGAATTGTAACCCTACCCCGTGCTGTCTTTGAGTTATTTCCTTTTGATCTTCTTTTTTACAGCATTTAGTGCTTGTCCGGAATATAACTTTGTCATCTCAAGTCAGAAAGACTTCAAACTTGGTATGCATGTTTGTTGCCATATTACGGAGTACAGTGCGCAAGAACAATAACTCTACCTAGCTCGGATTGTGAGTATTTCGACTTTCATCTTCATTTTTACAGTCCAGTTCTTTGTCCGGAGTTTAACTTTATCATCTCCAGTCTGATTGAACTTGAAACTCTGCATTTGTGTTTGTTGCAATAATACGGAGTGCAGTGCGAAAGAGCCATAACTCTACCTCATGCTGTCTTTGAGGTATTTCCCTTTGATCGTCATTTTTACAGCATTTTCTGCTTGTCAGGAATATAACTTTGCCATCTCTAGTCTAAATATCTTTAAATTTGGTATGCATGATTGTTGAAAAATTACGGAATGCAGTCATAACATTTCCTAGCACGAATTTTGAGTTATTCCCCCTTCGATGTTCATTTTTATAGCATTTCTTGACTTGTCCAGAGAATAACTTTGTCATCTTAAGTAGAAATGACGTGAAATATGGTATGCTTATTTGTTGCAATATTTGGAAGTGCAGTGCGCAAGAATTGTAACGCTACCTTGTGCTGTCTTTGAGTTATTTCCCTTTCATCGTCATTTTTACAGCATTTAGTGCTTGTCCGGAATATAACGTCAAATGGATACTTTTCCTGTACTATTTGTGTGTGTGTGTTTTTTTTTAAATCAATAGTGATCAAGCTGTTGATCATACAAAGGAACTGTAGAAGTTTCATAAAAATCTGACCACAAATTCCGACTTTATTGCGTAAACAAGAAATGGAAGTTTTCACCTTGATATGGCTACTTTTCTAATACTGTATGTTGCATTTTTTTTGTCTTAATCGATACTGTTAAAACTGTCGATGATACAAAGCAACTGTGGAAGTTTCATGGAAATCTGACTAAAAGTACAGACTTGATTGCGTAAAAAAGAAATGGAAGTTTGCAATATCAAATAGCTACTTTTTCAATACTCTTTGTTAGATTTAATTCCAAATCCATAGGGTTCAAGCCGTTGATGATACAAAGCAACTATGCAAGTTTCATGAAAATCTGACCACAAATGCAGATTATATTGCGTAAACAAGAAATGAAAATTTTCAACTTTAAATGGCTAGTTTTCCCGTACTGTTTGTTGGATGTTTTTCGACATGAATAGGGTTCAAGTTGTTGAAGATACAAAGCAACTATACAAGTTTCATGAAAAGTTGACTACAAATGCAGATTATATTGCGTAAACAAGAAATGGAAATTTTCAACTTCAAACGGGTACTTTTCCCGTACTAATTATGGTACTTTTTTGTCAAAATCAATAGCTTTCAAGCTGTTGATGATACAAAGCAGCCATACAAGTTTCATGAAAATCTGAATACAAATGCAGACTTTATTGCGTAAACAAGAAATGGAAATTTGGAACTTCAAATGGCTACTTTTCCAATACTGTATGTTGCATTTTTTTTCTTAATCGATAGCCTTCAAGCTGTCGATGATACAAAGCAACAGTGCAAGTTTCATGAAAATCTGACTACAAATGAAGACTTTATTGCGTAAACAAGAAATGGAAGTTTGCGATAGCAAATGGCTACTTTTCCAATACTGTTTGTTAGATTTAAGGTAGCGGACCCGTAATAGAAAACAGCTATTTCCACTATAATATTATCCTACAAAATTTGCTATGATTAAAAATGCGTATTATTGTACAACTTTAACCGAGCCCCTTTTTTCTTTTCTTCCTTCTAAGACTTATCAATTATAAATCTAAAACCACTATATTCTCATTACAAAGGGAGATAATAATTACCTCCCTTCTCTAGAAACTAACAAAAGTATCAACAAATAATTTGAAGATAGACATCAAAGGAATTTCTGGTCGGTTGAAAATCTGCAAATTTATTATATCAGTATAAATCCTGATTTATCAACTATAAAGAAATTTTATTCCATTTTGCACTAAAAGCGTTAGG
Organism: Hippopus hippopus; assembly: GCA_946811185.2. Taxonomy (NCBI): domain Eukaryota; kingdom Metazoa; phylum Mollusca; class Bivalvia; order Cardiida; family Cardiidae; genus Hippopus; species Hippopus hippopus. Next base: position 51,162,147 of record OX328102.1, on the reverse strand, counting down.
GGTCTACTACCTTAATTGAAAATCAATAGGGTTCAAGCTGTTGATAATACAAAGCACCTGTGCAAGTTTCATAAAAATCTAACCAGAAGTGCAGAACAAATTGCATAAACAAGAAATGGATATTTTCAACTTCACATGGCTAGTTTTCCCGTACTGTTTGTTGGATTTTTTTTCAAAATGAATAGGGTTCAAGCTGTTCATGATACAAAGAAACTGTGCTAGTTTCATGAAAATCTAACTTACAAATGCAGACTTTATTGCGTAAACAAGAAATGGAAATTTTCAAATTCAAATGGCTACTTTTTACCGTACTCTTCGTTGGATGTTTTTCAAAATCAATGGGTTCTAGCTGTTGATGATACAAAGCACCTACACAAGTTTCATGAAAATCTGACTACAAATGCAGACTTTATTGAGTAAACAAGAAATGGAAATTTGCAAATTCAAATGGCTACTTTTCCAACACTGTTTGTTAGATTTATTTCAAAATCAATAGCGTTCAAGTTGTTGATGATAGGAAGCAACTTTGCAAGTTTCATGAAAATCTGACTACAAATGCAAACTTTATTGCGTAAACAATAAATGGATATTTTCAACTTCAAACGGCTACTTTTTACAAACTCTTTCTTGGATATTTTTCAAAATCAGTAGGATTTAAGCTGTTGATGATACAAAGCAACTGTGCAAGTTTAATGAAAATCTGAGTACAAATGCAGACTTTATTGCGTAAACAAGAAATGGAAGTTTTCAAATTCAAATGTCTACTTTTACCATATTTTTGTTGGATTTTTTTCAAAATCAATAGGCTTTAAGGTGTTGATAATACAAAGCAACTATACAAGTTTCATGAAAATTTGAATACAAATGCAGACTTTATTGCGTAAGCAAGAATTGGAAATTTGAAACTTCAAATGAGTACTTTTCCTGTACTATTTGTGTGTTTTTTTTTTTTTAAATCAATAGTGTTCAAGCTGTTGATCATACAAAGGAACAATAGAAGTTTCATAAAAATCTGACCACAAATGCCGACTTTATTGCGTAAACAAGAAATGGAAAATTTCACCTTGAAATGGCTACTTTTCCAATACTGTATGTTGCAATATTTTTTCTTAATCGATAGCGTTCAAGCTGTCGATAATACAAAGCAACTGTGCAAGTTTCATGAAAATCTGACTACAAGTGCAGACTTGATTGCGTAAACAAGAAATGGAAGTTTGCAATATCAAATAGCTACTTTTTCAATACTGTTTGTTAGATTTAATTGCAAATCAATAGGGTTCAAGCCGTTGATGATACAAAGCACCTATGCAAGTTTCATGAAAATCTGACCACAAATGCAGATTATATTGCGTAAATAATAAATGGAATTTTTCAACTTCAAACGGCTACTTTTCCCGTACTAATTATGGGATGTTTTTGTCAAAATCAATAGGGTTCAAGCTGTTGATGATACAAAGCAGCTATACAAGTTTCATGAAAATCTGAATACAAATGCAGACTTTATTGCGTAAACTAAGAGTGGAAATTTGGAACTTCAAATGAGTACTTTTCCTGTACTATTTGTATGTTGTTTTTTTTTAAATCAATAGTGTTCAAGCTGTTGATCATACAAAGGAACTATAGAAGTTTCATAAAAATCTGACCACAAATGCCGACTTTATTGCATAAACAAGAAATAGAAATTTTCACCTTCAAATAACTACTTTTTCAATACTGTATGTTGCAATATTTTTCCTTAATCAATAGCGTTCAAGCTGTGATGATACAAAGCAACTATACAAGTTTTATGAAAATCTGACTACAAATGCAGACTTAATTGTGTAAACAAGAAAAGGAAATCCTTCAAATGACTACTATTCCAAGACGATTTGTTGGATTTTTTTCAAAATCAATAAGGGTTCAAGCTGTTGATGATACAAAGCAACTGTGCAAGTTTCATAAAAATCTGACTACAAATGCAGATTTTATTGCGTAAACACGAAATGGAAATTTGCAAGTTCAAATGGCTACTTTTCCCGCACCATTTCTGTTTTTTTCTTTTTTCAATCAATACGGTTCAATCTGTTGATATTACAAAGCAACTGTAGAAGTTTCATGAAAATCTGACTACAAATGCAGACTTTATTCCATAAACAAGAAATGGAAATTTGCAAATTCAAATGGCTACTTTTCCAGTAGTGTTTGTTAGATTTATTTCAAAATCAATAGTCTTCAAGTTGTTGATGATACAATGCAACTGTGTAAGTTTCCTGAAAATCTGATTACAAATGCAGACTTTATTGCGTAAAGAAAAAATGTAAATTTGCAAATTCAAATGGCTGCTTTTCCAGTATTGTCTGTTAGATTTATTTCAAAATCAATAGCGTTCAAGCTGTTGATGATAGAAAGCAACTGTGCAAATTTCATGAAAATCTGACAACAAATGCCGACTTTATTGCGTAAAGAAATAATATAAATTTGCCACTTCAAATGGTTGCTTTTCCAGTACTGTCTTTTAGATTAATTTCAAAATTAATAGCGTTCAAGCTGTTGATGACACAAAGCAACTGTGCAAGGTTCATGCGAATCTGACTACAAATGCGTATGTTATTATGGCTACTTTTTCCGTACTGTTTGTTGGATTTTTCCAAATCAATATGATTCAAGCTGTTCATGATACAAAGCAACCGTTCAAGTTTCATAAAATTCTGACTACAAATGCAGACTTTATTGCATAAACAAGAAATGGACATTTGCAATATCAAATGGCTTCTTTTCCTGTACTGTTCGTTGGATGTTTTTTCAAAATCAATAGCGTTTAAGCTGTTGATGATAGAAAGCAACTATGCAAGTTTCCTGAAAATCTGACCACTAATGCAGACATTATAGCCTAAATATGAAATGGAAATTTTAACTTTCAAATGGCTACTTTTCCAATACTGTTTTTTATTTCTTTTTCAAAAATCAATAAGATTCAAGCTGTTGATCATACAAAGCAACTGTGGAGGTTTCATGAAAATCTGACCACAAATGCAGACTTTATTGTCTAAATAAGAAATGGAAATTTGCTAATTCAAATGGTTACTTTTCCCGTACTGTTTGTAGGAGATTTTCAAAATCAATAAGTTTCAAGCCGTTGATGGTACAAAGCAACTATACAAGTTTCATGAAAATCAGACCACAAGTGCAGACTTTATTGCGTAAACAAGAAATGAAAATGTTCAAATTCAAATGGCTACTTTTTTATATGGCCGTCGAATTCGGGACGTATTATGGGATCACCGATGGCGTACGGGCGACCAGGCGGGCTTTCGGCGGGCAGGCGGGCAGCGCCCAGTTCTTTGTCCGGAGCATAACTTTGTCATCTCCAGTCCGATTGACTTGAAACTCTGCATTTGTGTTTGTTGTAATAATACGGAGTGCAGTGAGAAAGAACCATAACTCTACCTTATGCTGTCTTTGAGTTATTTTCCTTTGATCGTCATTTTTACAGCAGTTTCTGCTTGTCCGGAATATAACTTTGCCATCTCTAGTCTGAACATCTTCAAATTTGGTATGCATGATTGTTGAAAAATTACGGTGTGGAGTGCACCATAACCATAACTCTTCCTAGCACGAATTTTTAGTTATTCCTCCTTTGATGTTCATTTTTATAGCATTTCTTGACTTGTCCGGAGAATAACTTTGTCATCTTAAGTAGAAATGACGTGAAATATGGTATGCTTATTTGTTGCAATATTTGGAAGTGTAGTGCGCAAGAATTGTACCCCTACCTTGTGCTGTCTTTGAGTTATTTCCCTTTTATCGTCATTTTTACAGCATTTAGTGCTTGTCCGGAATATAACTTCAAATGGGTACTTTTCCTGTACTATTTGTGTGTGTGTGGTTTTTTTTTTAAATCAATAGTGATCAAGCTGTTGATCATACAAAGGAACTGTAGAAGTTTCATCAAGATCTGACCACAAATGCCGACTTTATTGCGTAAACAAGAAATGGAAGTTTTCACCTTGATATGGCTACTTTTGTAATACTGTATGTTGCTTTTTTTTGTCTTAATCGTTACTATTAAAACTGTCGATGATACAAAGCAACTGTGGAAGTTTCATGGAAATCTGACTACAAGTACAGACTTGATTGCGTAAAAAAGAAATGGAAGTTTGCAATATCAAATAGCTACTTTTTCAATACTCTTTGTTAGATTTAATTCCAAATCAATAGGGTTCAAGCCGTTGATGATACAAAGCAACTATGCAAGTTTCATGAAAATCTGACCACAAATGCAGATTATATTGCGTAAACAAGAAATGGAAATTTTCAACTTCAAACGGGTACTTTTCCCGTACTAATTATGGGATGTTTTTGTCAAAATCAATAGGGTTCAAGCTGTTGAAGATACAAAGCAGCTATACAAGTTTCATGAAAATCTGAATACAAATGCAGACTTTATTGCGTAAACTAAGAGTGGAAATTTGGAACTTCAAATGGCTACTTTACCTGTACTATTTGCATGATTTTTTTTTAAATCAATAGTGTTCAAGCTGTTGATCATACAAAGGAACTATAGAAGTTTCATAAAAATCTGACTACAAATGCAGACTTAATTGAGTAAACAAGAAAAGGAAATCCTTCAAATGACTACTATTCCAAGACGATTTGTTGGATTTTTTTCAAAATCAATAAGGGTTCAAGCTGTTGATGATACAAAGCAACTGTGCAAGTTTCATAAAAATCTGACTACAAATGCAGATTTTATTGCGTAAACACGAAATGGAAATTTGCAAGTTCAAATGGCAACTTTTCCCGTACCATTTCTGTTTTTTTCTTTTTTTAATCAATATGGTTCAATCTGTTGATATTACAAAGCAACTGTAGAAGTTTCATGAAAATCTGACTACAAATGCAGACTTTATTCCATAAAGAAGAATGGAAATTTGCAATATCCAATAGCTACTTTTTCAATACTGTTTGTTAGATTTAATTCCAAATCAATAGGGTTCAAGCCGTTGATGATACAAAGCAACTGTGCAAGTTTCATGAAAATTTGATTACAAATGCAGAATAAATTTCGTAAACAAGAAATGGAAATTTTCAACTTCAAATGGCTAGCTTTCCCGTACTGTTTGTTGGATGTTTTTCGACATGTACAGGGTTCAAGGTGTTGAAGATACAAAGCAACTATACAAGTTTCATGAAAATCTGAATACAAATGCAGATTATATTGCGTAAACAAGAAATGGAAATTTTCAACTTCAAACGGGTACTTTTCCCGTACTAATTATGGTACTTTTTTGTCAAAATCAATAGGTTTCAAGCTGTTGATGATACAAAGCAGCCATACAAGTTTCATGAAAATCTGAATACAAATGCAGACTTTATTGCGTAAACAAGAAATAGAAATTTGGAACTTTAAATGGCTACTTTTCAAGTACTGTATGTTGCATTTTTTTTCTTAATCGATAGCCTTCAAGCTGTCGATGATACAAAGCAACAGTACAAGTTTCGTGAAAATCTGACAACAAATGCAGACGTTATTGCGTAAACAAGAAATGGAAGTTTGCAATATCAAATGGCTACTTTTCCAATACTGTTTGTTAGATTTAAGGTAGCGGACCCGTAATAGAAAACAGCTATTTCCACTATAATATTATCCTACAAAATTTGCTATGATTAAAAATGCGTATTATTGTACAACTTTAACCGAGCCACTTTTTTCTTTTCTTCCTTCTAAGACTTATCAATTATAAATCTAAAACCACTATTACAAAGGGAGATAATAATTACCTCCCTTCTCTAGAAACTAACAAAAGTATCAACAAATAATTTGAAGATAGACATCAAAGGAATTTCTGGTCGGTTGAAAATCTGCAAATTTATTATATCAGTATAAATCCTGATTTATCAACTATAAAGAAATTTTATTCCATTTTGCACTAAAAGCGTTAGGGGTCTACTACCTTAATTGAAAATCAATAGGGTTCAAGCTGTTGATAATACAAAGCACCTGTGCAATTTTCATAAAAATCTGACCACAAATGCAGAACAAATTGCATAGACAAGAAATGGATATTTTCAACTTCACATGGCTAGTTTTCCCGTACTGTTTGTTGGACTTTTTTTTTCAAAATGAATAGGGTTCAAGCTGTTCATGATACAAAGCAACTGTGCAAGTTTCATGAAAATCTAACTCACAAATGCAGACTTTTTTGCGTAAACAAGAAATGGAAATTTTCAAATTCAAATGGCTACTTTTTACCGTACTGTTCGTTGGAAGTTTTTCAAAATCAATGGGTTCTAGCTGTTGATCATACAAAGCATCTACACAAGTTTCATGAAAATCTGACTACAAATGCAGACTTTATTGAGTAAACAAGAAATGGAAATTTGCAAATTCAAATGGCTACTTTTCCAACACTGTTTGTTAGATTTATTTCAAAATCAATAGCGTTCAAGTTGTTGATGATAGAAAGCAACTGTGCAAGTTTCATGAAAATCTGACTACAAATGCAAACTTTATTGAGTAAACAAAAAATGGATATTTTCAACTTCAAATGGCTACTTTTAACATATTCTTTCTTGGATATTTTTCAAAATCAATAGGATTTAAGCTGTTGATGATACAAAGCAACTGTGCAAGTTTAATGAAAATCTGACTACAAATGCAGACTTTATTGCGTAAACAAGAAATGGATATTTTCAAATTCAAATGGCTACTTTTACCATACTTTTTGTTGGATTTTTTTCAAAATCAATAGGCTTTAAGCTGTTGATAATACAAAGCAACTATAAAATTTCATGAAAATTTGAATACAAATGCAGACTTTATTCCGTAAACAAGAATTGGAAATTTGAAACTTCAAATGGGTACTTTTCCTATACTATTTGTATGTTTTTTTTTTTTTAAATCAATAGTGTTCAAGCTGTTGATGATACAAAGGAACTCTAGAAGTTTCATAAAAATCTGACCACAAATGCCCACTTTATTGCGTGAACAAGAAATGGAAAATTTCACCTTGATATGGCTACTTTTCCAATACTGTATGTTGCAATATTTTTTCTTAATCGATAGCGTTCAAGCTGTCGATAATACAAAGCAACTGTGCAAGTTTCATGAAAATCTGACTACAAGTGCAGACTTGATTGCGTAAACAAGAAATGGAAGTTTGCAATATCAAATAGCTACTTTTTCAATACTGTTTGTTAGATTTAATTCAATATCAATAGGGTTCAAGCCGTTGATGATACAAAGCACCTATGCACGTTTCATGAAAATCTGACCACAAATGCAGAGTATATTGCGTAAACAAGAAATGGAAATTTTCAACTTCAAACGGGTACTTTTCCTGTACTAATTATGGGATGTTTTTGTCAAAATCAATAGGGTTCAAGCTGTTGATGATACAAAGCAGCTATACAAGTTTCATGAAAATCTGCCTACAAATGCAGGCTTTATTCCATAAACAAGAAATGGAAATTTGCAAATTCAAATGGCTACTTTTCCAGTAGTGTTTGTTAGATTTATTTCAAAATCAATAGTCTTCTGACTTCAAGCTGTTGATGATACAATGCAACTGTTTAAGTTTCCTAAAAATCTGATTACAAATGCAGACTTTATTGCGTAAAGAAGAAATGTAAATTTGCAAATTCAAATGGCTGCTTTTCCAGTATTGTCTGTTAGATTTATTTCAAAATCAATAGCGTTCAAGCTGTTGATTATATAAAGCAACTGTGCAAATTTCATGAAAATCTGACCACAAATGCCGACTTTATTGTGTAAAGAAGTAATGTAAATTTGCAACTTCAAATGGCTGCTTTTCCAGTACTGTCTTTTAGATTAATTTCAAAATGAATAGCGTTCAAGCTGTTGATGATACAAAGCAACTGTGCAAGGTTCATGCGAATCTGACTACAAATGCAGACTTTATTGCGTAAACAAGAAATGCATATTTTCATCTGCAAATGGCTACTTTTTCCGTACTGTTTGTTGGATTTTTCCAAATCAATATGATTCAAGCTGTTGATGATACAAAGCAACCGTTCAAGTTTCATAAAAATCTGACTACAAATGCAGTCTTTATTGCATAAACAAGAAAAGGACATTTGCAATATCAAATGGCTTCTTTTCCTGTACTGTTCATTGGATGTTTTTCAAAATCAATAACGTTTAAGCTGTTGATGATACAAAGCAACTATGCAAGTTTCCTGAAAATCTGACCACTAATGCAGACATTATAGCCTAAACATGAAATGGAAATGTTAACTTTCAAATGGCTACTTTTCCAATACTGTTTTTTAATTCTTTTTCAAAAATCAATAAGGTTCAAGGTGTTGATCATACAAAGCAACTGTGGAGGTTTCATGAAAATCTGACCACAAATGCAGACTTTATTGTCTAAATAAGAAATGGAAATTTGCTAATTCAAATGGTTACTTTTCCCGTACTGTTTGTAGGAGATTTTCAAAATCAATAGGTTTGAAGCTGTTGATGATACAAAGCAACTATACAAGTTTCATGAAAATCAGACCACAAATGCAGACTTTATCGCGTAAACAAAAAATGGAAATGTTCAAATTCAAATGGCTACTTTTTTTTTTTCCGTCGAATTCGGGACGTATTATGGGATCACCGATGGTGTACGGGCGACCAGGCGGGCTTTCGGCAGGAAGGCAGGCGGCGTCCAGTTCTTTGTCCGGAGCATAACTTTGTCATCTCCAGTCCGATTGACTTGAAACTCTGCATTTGTGTTTGTTGTAATAATACGGAGTGCAGTGCGAAAGAACCATAACTCTACCTCATGCTGTCTTTGAGTTATTTCCCTTTGATAGTCATTTTTACAGCATTTTTTGGTTTGTTTTGGAATATAACTTTGCCATCTCTAGTCTGAACATCTTCAAATTTGGTATGCATGATTGTCGAAAAATTACGGAGTGGAGTGCACAATAACCATAACGCTTCCTAGCACGAATTTTGAATCATTCCCTCTTTGATGTTCATTTTTATAGCATTTCTTGCTTGTGCGGAGCATAACTTTGTCATCTTAAGTAGGAATGACTTGAAATATGGAATGCTTATTTGTTGCAATATTTGGAAGTGCAGTGCGCAAGAATTGTAACCGTACCTAGTGCTGTCTTTGAGTTATTTCCATTTGATCATCCTTTTCACAGAAATTAGTGCTTCACCGAAATATAACTTTGTAATCTCAAGTGAGAACGACTTCAAACTTGGTATGCATTTTTTGTTGCAATATTACGGAGTAGAGTGCGCAAGAACAATAACTCTACCTAGGTCGGATTGGGAATAATTTCACTTTCATCTTCATTTTTACAGTCCATTTTTTTGTCCGGAGCTGAACTTTATCATCTTCAGTCCGACTGAACTTGAAACTCTGCATTTGTTTTTGTTTCAAAAATACGGAGTGCAGTGCGAAAGAGCCATAACTCTAACTCATGCTGTCTTTGAGTTATTTCCTTTTGATCGTCATTTCAAAGCAACTGTGCAAGGTTCATGCGAATTTGACTACAAATGCAGACTTTATTGCGTAAACAAGAAATGCATATTTTCAACTTCAAATGGCTTCTTTTTCCGTACTGTTTGTTGGATTTTTCCAAATCAATATGATTCAAGCTGTTGATGATACAAAGCAACCGTTCAAGTTTTAAAAAAAGGCTGACTACAAATGCAGACTTTATAGCATAAACAAGAAATGGTTATTTGCAATATCAAATGGCTTCTTTTCCTCTACTGTTTGTTGGATGTTTTTCAAAATTAATAGCGTTTAAACTGTTGATGATACAAAGCAACTATGCAAGTTTCGTGAAAATCTGACCACTAATGCAGACATTATAGCCTAAATATGAAATGGAAATTTTAACTTTCAAATGGCTACTTTTCCAATACTGTTTTTTATTTCTTTTTCAAAATCAATAAGGTTCAAGGTGTTGATCATACAAAGCAACTGTGGAAGTTTCATGAAAATCTGACTACAAATGCAGACTTTATTGTGTAAACAAGAAATGGAAATTTGCTAATTGAAATGGTTACTTTTCCCATACTGTTTGTAGGAGATTTTCAAAATCAATCGGTTTGAAGCTGTTGATGATACAAAGCAACTATACAAGTTTCATGAAAATCAGACCACAAATGCAGACTTTATTGCGTAAACAAGAAATGGAAATTTTCAACTGCAAATGGCTACTTTTTTATATGGCCGTCGAATTCGGGACGTATTATGGGATCACCGATGGCGTACGGGGGTCCAGGCGGGTTCCGACGGGCAGGCGGGCGGCGTCCAGTTCTTTGTCCGGAGCATAATTTTGTCATCTCCAGTCCGATTGACTTGAAACTCTGCATTTGTGTTTGTTGTAATAATACGGAGTGCAGTGCGAGAGAACCATAACTCTATCTCATGCTGTCTTTGAGTTATTTCACTTTGATCGTCATTTTTACAGTTATTTTTCTGCTTGTCCGGAATATAACTTTGCCATCTCTAGTTTGAACATCTTCAAATTTGGTATGCATGATTGTTGAAAAATTACGGAGTGGAGTGCACAATAACCATAACTCTTCCTAGGACGAATTTTGAGTTATTCCCTCTTTGATGTTCATTTTTATAGCATTTCTTGCTTGTGCGGAGCATAACCTTGTCATCTTAAGTAGGAATGACTTGAAATATGGTATGCTTATTTGATGCAATATTTGGAAGTGCAGTGCGCAAGAATTGTAACTCTACCTCGTGCTGTCTTTGAGTTATTTCCCTTTGATCATCCTGTTCACAACATTTAGTGCTTGTCCGGAATATAACTTTGTAATCTCAAGTGAGAACGACTTCAAACTTGGTATGCATTTTTTGTTGCAATATTACGGAGTACAGTGCACAAGAACAATAACTCTACCTAGCTCGGATTGGTAATAATTCCACTTTCATCTTCATTTTTACAGTTCATATTTTTGTCTGGAGCTTAACTTTATCATCTCCAGTCCGATTGAACTTGAAATTCTGCATTTGTGTTTCTTGCAATAATACTGAGTGCAGTGCGAAAGAACCAGAACTGTACCTCATGCAGTATTTGAGTTATTTCCCTTTGATCGTTATTTTTACAGCATTTTTTAGATTGTCCGGAACATAACTTTGCCATCTCTAGTCTGAACATCTTCAAATTTAGTATGCATGATTGTTGAAAAATTACGGATTGCAGTGATAACTCTTCCTAGCATGAATTTTGAGTTATTCACCCTTTGATATTCATTTTTATAGCATTTCTTGCTTGAACGGAGAATAACTTTGTCATCATAATTAGGAATGACTTGAAATATGGTATGCTTATTTGTTGCAATATTTGGAAGTGCAGTGCACAAGAATTGTAACCCTACCTCATGCTGTATTTGAGTTATTTTCCTTTAATCATCTTCTTTAACAGCATTTAGTGCTTGTCCGGAATATAACTTTGTCATCTCAAGTCAGAAAAACTTCAACCTTTGTATGCATGTTTGCTGCCATATTACGGAGTACAGTGCGCAAGAACAATAACTCTACCTAGCGTGGATTTTGAGTAATTCCACTTTCATCATTTTTACAGTTCAGTTTTTTGTCCGGAGCTTGACTTTGTCATCTCCAGTCCGATTGACTTGAAACTCTGCATTTGTGTTTGTTGCAATAATACGGAGTGCAGTGCGTAGTAACCAAAACTCTACCTCATGCAGTCTTTGAGTTATTTCCCTTTGATCGTCATTTTTACAGCATTTTTCTTGCTTGTCCGGAATATAACTTTGCCATCTCTAGTCTGAACATCTTCAAATTTGGTATGCATGATTGTTGAAAAATTATTGAGTGCAGTGCACAATAACCATACTTCAACTTCAAATTGCTACTTTTTTATATGGCCGTTGAATTCGGGACGTATTATGGGATCACCGATGGCGTACGGGTGACCTGGCGGGCTTCGGACGGGCAGGCGGGCGGAGTCAAGTTCTTTGTCTGGATTATAATTTTATGATCTCCAGTCCGATTGAACTTAAAACTCTGCATTTGTGTTTGTTGCAATAATACAGAGTGCAGTGCGAAAGAACCATAACTCTACCTGATGCTATCTTTGAGTTATTTCCTTTTGATCGTCATTTTTACAGCATTTTCTGCTTGTCCGGAATATAACTTTGCCATCTCTAGTTTGAACATCTTCAAATTTGGTATGCATGATTGTTGAAAAATTACGGAGTGCAGTGAACAATAACCATAACTTTCCCTAGGACGAATTTTGAGTTATTCCCCCTTTGATCTTCATTTTTATAATATTTCTTGCTCGTGCGGAGAATAACTTTGTCATCTTAAGTAGGAATGACTTGAAATATGGAATGCTTATTTGTTGCAATATTTGGAAGTGCAGTGCGCAAGAATTGTAACTCTACCTCGTGCTGTCTTTGAGTTATTTCCCTTTCACCGTGATTTTTACAATATTTAGTGCTTGTTCGGAATATAGCTTCAAATGGGTACCTTTCCTGTACTATTTGTGTGTGTGTGTGTGTGTTTTTTTTTTTTTTTTTTTTTTTTTTAAATCAATAGTGTTCAAGCTCTTGATCATACAAAGGAACTGTAGAAGTTTCATAAAAATCTGACCACAAATGCCGACTTTATTGCGTAAACAAGAAATCGAAATTTTCATCTTGAAATGGCTACTTTTCTAATACTGTATATTGAAATTTTTTTGTCGTAATCGATACCGTTCAAACTGTCGATGATACAAAACAACTGTGCAAGTTTCATGGAAATCTCACTACAAGTACAGACTTTATTTCGTAAACAAGAAATGGAAGTTTGCAATATCAAATAGCTACTTTTTCAATACTGTTTGTTAGATTTAATTCAAAATCAATAGGGTTCAAGCCGTTGATGATAGAAAACAACTGTGCAAGTTTCATGAAAATATGACCACAAATGCAGATTATATTGCGTAAACAAGAAATGGAAATTTTCAACTTCAAACGGGTACTTTTCCCGTACTAATTAAGGGATTTTTTTTGTTAAAATCAATAGGGTTCAAGCTGTTGATGATACAAAGCAGTGATAAAGTTTCATGAAAATCTGAATACAAATGCAGACTTTATTGCGTAAAGAAGAACTGGAAATTTGGACCTTCAAATGGCTACTTTTCCAATACTGTATGTTGCATTTTTTTTCCCAATCGATAGCCCTCAAGCTGTCGATGATAGAAAGCAACAGTGCAAGATTCATGAAAATCTGACTACAAATGCCGACTTTATTGCGTAAACAAGAAATGGAAGTTTGCAATATCAAATGGCTACTTTTCCAATACTGTTTGTTAGATTTAAGGTAGCCGACCCGTAATAGAAAACAGCTATTTCCCCTATCATATTATCCTACAAAATTTGCTATGAATAAAAATGCGTATTATTGTACAACTTTAACCGAGCCACTTTTTTCTTTTCTTCCTTCTAAGACTTATCAATTATAAATCTAAAACCACTATATTCTCATTACAAAGGGAGATAATAATTACCTTCCTTTTCTAGAAACTAACAAAAGTATCGACAAATAATTTGAAGATAGACATCAAAGGAATTTCTGGTTCGGTTGAAAATCTGCAAATTTATTATATCAGTATAAATCCTTATTTATCAACTATAAAGAAATTTTATTCCATTTTGCACTAAAAGCGTTAGGGTTCTACTACCTTAATTGAAAATCAATAGGGTTCAAGATGTTGATAATACAAAGCACCTGTACAAGTTTCATAAAAATCTGACCACAAATGCAGAATAAATTGCATAAACAAGAAAAGGAAATCTTCAACTTCAAACGGCTAGTTTTCCCGTACTGTTTGTTGGATTTTTTTATTTTCAAAAAGGAATAGGGATCAAGCTGTTCATGATACAAAGCAACTGTGCAAGTTTCATGAAAATCTAACTACAAATGCAGACTTTATTGCGTAAACAAGAAATGGAAGTTTGCAATATCAAATGGCTACTTTTCCAATACTGTTTGTTAGATTTAAGGTAGTGGACCCGTAATAGAAAACAGCTATTTCCCCTATCATATTAGCCCTCAAAATTTGCTATGATTAAAAATGCGTATTATTGTACAACTTTAACCGAGCCACTTTTTTCTTTCTTCCTTCTAAGACTTATCAATTATAAATCTAAAACCACTATATTCTCATTACAAAGGGAGATAATAATTACCTTCCTTCTCTAGAAACTAACAAAAGTATCGACAAATAATTTGAAGATAGACATCAAAGGAATTTCTGGTTCGGTTGAAAATCTGCAAATTTATTATATCAGTATAAATCCTTATTTATCAACTATAAAGAAATTTTATTCCATTTTGCACTAAAAGCGTTAGGGTTCTACTACCTTAATTGAAAATCAATAGGGTTCAAGATGTTGATAATACAAAGCACCTGTGCAAGTTTCATAAAAATCTGACCACAAATGCAGAATAAATTGCATAAACAAGAAAAGGAAATCTTCAACTTCAAACGGCTAGTTTTCCCGTACTGTTTGTTGGATTTTTTTTTTTTCAAAAAGAATAGGGATCAAGCTGTTCATGATACAAAGCAACTGTGCAAGTTTCATGAAAATCTAACTACAAATGCAGACTTTATTGCGTAAACAAGAAATGGAAGTTTGCAATATCAAATGGCTACTTTTCCAATACTGTTTGTTAGATTTAAGGTAGCGGACCCGTAATAGAAAACAGCTATTTCCCCTATCATATTAGCCCTCAAAATTTGCTATGATTAAAAATGCGTATTATTGTACAACTTTAACCGAGCCACTTTTTTATTTCTTCCTATTAAGACTTATCAATTATAAATCTAAAACCACTATATTCTCATTACAAAGGGGGATAATAATTACCTCCCTTCTCTAGAAACTAACAAAAGTATCAACAAATAATTTGAAGATAGACATCAAAGGAATTTCTGGTCGGTTGAAAATCTGCAAATTTATTATATCAGTATAAATCCTGATTTATCAACTATAAAGAAATTTTATTCCATTTTGCACTAAAAGCGTTAGGGTTCTACTACCTTAATTGAAAATCAATAGGGTTCAAGCTGTTGATAATACAAAGCACCTATGCAAGTTTCATAAAAATCTGACAACAAATGCAGAATAAATTGCATAAACAAGAAAAGGAAATTTTTAACTTCACATGGCTAGTTTTCCTGTACTGTTTGTTGGATTTTTTTTTCAAAATGAATAGGGTTCAAGCTGTTCATGATACAAAGCAACTGTGCAAGTTTCATGAAAATCTAACTACAAATGCAGACTTTATTGCGTAAACAAGAAATGGAAATTTTCAAATTCAAATGGCTACTTTTTACCGTACTGTTCGTTGGATGTTTTTCAAAATCAATGGGTTCAAGCTGTTGATCATACAAAGCACCTACACTAGTTTCATGAAAATCTGACTACAAATGCAGACTTTATTGAGTAAACAAGAAATGGAAATTTGCAAATTCAAATGGCTACTTTTCCAACACTGTTTGTTAGATTTATTTCAAAATCAATAGCGTTCAAGTTGTTGATGATAGAAAGCAACTGTGCAAGTTTCATGAAAATCTGATTACAAATGCAAACTTTATTGCGTAAACAAAAAAATGGATATTTTCAACTTCAAATGGCTACTTTTAACATACTCTTTCTTGGTTATTTTTCAAAATCAATAGTATTTAAACTGTTGATGATACAAAGAAACTGTGCAAGTTTAATGAAAATCTGGGTACAAATGTAGACTTTATTGCGTAAACAAGAAATGGATATTTTCAAATTCAAATGGCTACTTTTACCATACTCTTTGTTGGATTTTTTTGAAAATCAATAGGCTTTAAGGTGTTGATAATACAAAGCAACTATAAAAGTTTCATGAAAATTTGAATACAAATGCAGACTTTATTGCGTAAACAAGAAATCAATAGTGATCAAGCTGTTGATCATACAAAGGAACTATAGAAGTTTCATAAAAATCTGACCACAAATGCCGACTTTCTTGCGTAAAAAAGAAATCGAAATTTTCACCTTGAAATGGCTACTTTTCCAATACTGTATGTTGCAATATTTTTTCTTAATCGATAGCGTTTAAGCTGTCGATGAAACAAAGCAACTGTGCAAGTTTCATGAAAATCTAACTACAGGTGCAGACTTTATAGCGTAAACAAGAAATGGAAGTTTGCAATGTCAAATAGCTACTTTTTCAATACTGTTTGTTAGATTTAATTCCAAATGAATAGGGTTCAAGCCGTTGATGATACAAAGCACCTATGCAAGTTTCATGAAAATCTGACCACAAATGCAGATTATACTACGTAAACAAGAAATGGAAATTTTCAACTTCAAACGGGTACTTTTCCAGTACTAATTACGGGATGTTTTTGTCAGAGGCAATAGGGTTCAAGCTGTTGATAATACAAAGAAGCCATAGAAGTTTCATGAAAATCTGAATACAAATGCAGAGTTTATTGCGTAAACAAAAAGTGGAAATTTGAAATTTCAAATGGCTACTCTTCCTGTACTGTTTGTTGGATTTTTTTTCTAAATCAATAGCGTTCAAGCTGTGATGATACAAAGCAACTATACAAGTTTTACGAAAATCTGACAACAAATGCAGACTTGATTGCGTAAGCAAGAAAAGGAAATCCTTCAAAAGGCTACTTTTCCCAGACGGTTTGTTGGATTTTTTTCAAAATCAATAAGGGTTCAAGCTGTTGATGGTACAAAGCAACTGTGCAAGTTTCATAAAAATCTGACTACAAATGGACTTTATTCCGTAAACAAGAAATGGAAATTTGCAAGTTCTAATGGCTACTTTTCCCGTACCATTCCTGTTTTGTTTTAAA
Organism: Hippopus hippopus; assembly: GCA_946811185.2. NCBI lineage: Eukaryota > Metazoa > Mollusca > Bivalvia > Cardiida > Cardiidae > Hippopus > Hippopus hippopus. The sequence continues at coordinate 51,145,314 of OX328102.1, read as the reverse complement.
CAATACGGTTCAATCTGTTGATATTACAAAGCAACTGTAGAAGTTTCATGAAAATCTGACTACAAATGCAAACTTTATTCCATAAACAAGAAATGGAAATTTGCAAATTCAAATGGCTGCTTTTCCAGTAGTGTCTGTTAGATTTATTTCAAAATCAAAAGCGTTCAAGCTGTTGATGATACTAAGCAACTGTGCAAATTTCATGAAAATTTGACCACAAATGCCGACTTTATTGCGTAACGAAGTAATGTAAATTTGCAAATTGAAATGGCTGCTTTTCCAGTACTATCTTTTAGATTAATTTCAAAATTAATAGCGTTCAAGCTGTTGATGATACAAAGCAACTGTGCAAGGTTCATGCGAATCTGACTACAAATACAGACTTTATTGCGTAAACAAGAAATGCATATTTTCAACCTCAAATGGCTACTTTTTCCGTACTGTTTGTTGGATTTTTCCAAATCAATATGATTCAAGCTGTTGATGATACAAAGCAACCGTTCAAGTTTCATAAAATTCTGACTACAAATGCAGACTTTATTGCATAAACAAGAAATGGACATTTGCAATATCAAATGGCTTCTTTTCCTATACTGTTTGTTGGATGTTTTTCAAAATCAATAGCGTTTAAGCTGTTGATGATACAAAGCAACTATACAAGTTTCATGAAAATCTGACCACAAATGCAGACTTTATTGCGTAAAGAAATCAAAGCGTTGAGAACGCTGATGTGGCATTTGTCAAGGAAGCCACTGTGTAGAATTAATAATTTGAAAACAGGAGGGCCATGATGGCCCTGGATCGCTCATCTGAGTCAATAGGCGATATTCACTCCACGTGCGTAATTCAATTTCTAACCAATTGAGCTTAAAATGTGGCCTCTGGAGCGTCCACAAGGAATTTCCTGAAGTTGACCTAGTGACCTAATTTATCACCCGATGTGACCCAATTTAGAACTCGTCAAAACATTTATCAAGACAAACATTCTGAACAGTTTTCAAGTTAATTCAGCAATAAATGTGGCCTCTAGAGTGCCCACAAGGTATTTCTTAAATTTGACCAAGTAACCTAGTTCATGACCCCAGGTGACCCAATTCCAAACTCACCCAATATTTCATCAAGACAAACATTCTGACCAATTTTCAAGTCAATTGAGCAAAAAATATGGCCTCTAGAGTGCCCACAAAGTATTAATTTAATTTAACCTTGAGACCTAGTTTATGACCCCAGGTGACCCAATTTTGAACTGACTGAACACGTTGTGCTCAGGTGGGCTAACAAACTTAGAACAGGTTCACTACATACCAAATAACAAAGCTCTATGCTTTCCAGTTTTAGAAAAGAAGAATTTTAAAGTTTTCCTTCTTTGTTCCTTTGTTCGAACTTGTGACCCCCGGGGCAGGGCCAGTTTTGACCCCAGCTGCATCACTGAACAAACTTGGTAGAGGTCCACTAGGAATTGCTACATACCAAATATCAAAGCTCCACACCTTCCAGTTTTAGGGAAGAAGAATTTTAAAGTTTTCCTTCTTTGTTCCTATGTTCGAAATTGTGACCCCTGGGGCCGGGCCAGTTTTGACCCCAGGGGCATCATATGAACAAAATTGGTAGAGGTCCACTAGGAGATGCTAGATGCCAAATATCACAGCTCCATGCCTTCCAGTTTCAGAGAAGAAGAATTTTAAAGTTTTCTTTCTTTGTTCCTATGTTCGAACTTGTGACCCCCGGGGCGGGGCCAGTTTTAACCCCAGGGGTATCATATGAACAAACTTGGTAGAGGTCCACTAGGAGATGCTACATACCAAATATCAAAGCTCTACGCCTTCTAATGTCAGGGAAGAAGATTTTCGAAGATTTTGCTATTTTTTCCCTTTCTGTTGCCATAGCAACCAGAGTTAAGGGTGGAATTCAATCTCTTGAACAACTTTGGTAGAGCTTCACCCAAGGAACATCCCTGCCAAATTTCACCAAGATTGGCCCTGCGGTTTAGAAGGAGAAGATGTTTAAAGGAATTGTGGACAGACGGACAGATGGACGCCGGACAATGACCGATCACAATACCTCACCTTAGCACTTCGTGCTCAGGTGAGCTAAAAAAAAAAAAAAGAGAAATATTATTTAAATATTAACTTGAAAATCAACCTCCTAAGCAAATTAATACGTCTCTTTGGTTAAAGGGAGATTACTGGTGCCTAAGTTTGCGTTATTTGTGTATTGGTGGTCTCCCTTTGATCTTTCAAGAGGAGTCAGGAGTAACATCCCTTGACGGAAGGATGCACGATGGGTAGAGAGAGAAGCCATGTAAATATATTAAATTCAATTAAGTTTATACCTGAATATGTACTATGATTTTGAGATATCTTAGGCCGTCAGGACCTAATTCCCAACATTACAATAAAGTTTTCTTCCTGTAAATATTCATGCACAATCAAATGAGTAGCGTGCAATCATGGGACGAACAAGCCCAGGGACGAACTGGTTTTGGAACGAACAACCCCGGAAGCAAAGCGGTCAGAAGACAAATTTTGTGCATATCATTGCGCCAATAGAAGGCTATGAAGAGGTGAAGCTATTTTTACTCAAAAAGAAGTATTTCCACGATCGATAGCCTTTTGCAGTTTATTTCAATACGCCATTTCCAATTATATATCTGAGTGCTATTGAAAAACTCATTTGTCTTGAAAAATTGAGTTTAATTGGGTTTACTTCCTTCGGTTTTGGACAAAATACCATACATGGTCTTCAAAATTCAATATTGAACATTTATTATTGATCTCATAGTGGCATTGTCTTCGACAAATGCCACAAAAATGGAAATGTTCAACTTCAAATGGATACTTTTTTATATGGCCGTCTAATTCGGGAAGTATTATGGGATCACCGATGGCGTACGGGGGTCCAGGCGGGATTTCGGCGGGCAGGCGGGCGGCGTCCAGTTCTTTGTCCGGAGCATAACTTTGTCATCTCCAGTCCGATTGACTTGAAACTCTGCATTTGTGTTTGTTGTAATAATACAGAGTGCAGTGCGAAAGTACCATAACTCTACCTCATGCTGTCTATGAGTTATTTCCCTTTGATCGTCATTTTTAAAGCATTTTCTGCTTGTCCGGAATATAACTTTGCCATCTCTAGTCTGAACATCTTCAAATTTGGTATGCATGATTGTCGAAAAATTACGGAGTGGAGTGCAAAATAACCATAACTCTTCGTAGCACGAATTTCTTTGATGTTCATATTTATAGCATTTCTTGCTTGTCCGGAGAATAACTTTGTCATCTTAAGTAGGAATGACTTGAAATATGGTATGCTTATTTGTTGCAATATTTGGAAGTGCAGTGCGCAAGAATTGTAACCCTACCTCGTGCTGTCTTTGAGTTATTTCCCTTTGATCATCTTTTTTTACAGCCTTTAGTGCTTGTCCGGAACATAACTTTGTCATCTCAAGTCAGAAAGACTTCAAACTTGATATGCATGTTTGTTGCCATATTACGGAGAACAGTGCGCAAGAACAATAACTCTACCTAGCGTGGATTTTGAGTAATTCAACTTTCATCTTCATTTTTACAGTCCAGTTTTTTGTCCGGAGCTTGACTTTGTCATCTCCAGTCCGATTGACTTGAAACTCTGCATTTGTGTTTGTTGTAATAATACAGAGTGCAGTGCGAAGGAACCAAAATTGTACCTAATGCTGTCTTTGAGTTATTTCTCTTTGATCGTCATTTTTACAGCATTTTTTAGCTTTTCCGGAAAATAACTTTGCCATATCTAGTCTGAACATCTTCAAATTTGGTATGCATGATTGTTGAAAAATTACTGAGTGCAGTGCACAATAACCATAACTTTTCCTAGCACGAATTTCGAGTTATTCTCTCTTTGATGTTCATTTTTATAGCATTTCTTGCTTGTGCGGAGCATAACTTTGTCATCTGAAGTAGGAATGACTTGAAATATGGTATGCTTATTTGTTACAATATTTGGAAGTGCAGTGTGAAGGAATTGTAACTCTACCTCGTGCTGTCTTTGAGTTATTTCCCTTTGATAATCCTTTTCACAGCATTTAGTGCTTGTCCGGAATATAAGTTTGTAATCTTAAGTCAGAACGACTTCAAACTTGGTATGCATTTTTTGTTGCAATATTACAGAGAACAGTGCACAAGAACAATAACACTACCTAACTCGGATTGTGAATAATTCCACTTTCATCTTCATTTTTACAGTTCATATTTTTGTCTGGAGCATAACTTTATCATCTCCAGTCCGATTGAACTTGAAACTCTGCATTTGTGTTTGTTGCAATAATACGGATTGCAGTGCAAAAGAACCATAACTCTACCTCATGCTGTCTTTGAATTATTTCCTATTGATCGTCATTCTTACAGCATTTTCTGCTTGTCCGGAATATAACTTTGCCATCTGTAGTCTGAACATTTTCAAATTTGGTATGCATGATTGTTGAAAAATTACGGAGTGCAGTGAACAATAACTATAACTCTTCTTAGGACGAATTTTGAGTTATTCCCCCTTTGATCTAAATTTATTTAATATTTCTTGCTTGTGCGGAGAATAACTTTGTCATCTTAAGTAGGAATGAATTGAAATATGGAATGCTTATTTGTTGCAATATTTAGAAGTGCAGTGCGCAAGAATTGTAACTCTACCTCGTGCTGTCTTTGAGTTATTTCCCTTTCATCGTCATTTTTATAGCAATTAGTGCTTGTCCGGAATGTAACTTCAAATGGGTACTTTTCCTGTACTATTTGTGTGTGTGTGTTTTTTTTTCTGTTTTTTAAATCAATAGTGTTCAAGCTGTTGATCATACAAAGGAACTGTAGAAGTTTCATTAAAATCTGACCACAAATGCCGACTTTATTGCGTAAACAAGAAATGGAAGATTTCACCTTCATGTGGCTACTTTTCTAATACTGTATATTGCAATTTTTTGTCTTAATCGATACCGTTCAAAATGTCGATGATACAAAACAACTGTGCAAGTTTCATGGAAATCTGACTACAACTACAGACTTTATTGCGTAAACAAGAAATGGAAGTTTGCAATATCAAATAGCTACTTTTTCAATACCGTTTGTTAGATTTAATTAAAAAATCAATAGGGTTGAGGCCTTTGATGATACAAAACAACTGTGCAAGTTTCATGAAAATCTGATCACAAATGCAGAATAAATTGCGTAAACAAGAAATGGAAATTTTCAAATTCAAATGGCTACTTTTTACCGTACTGTTTGTTGGATGTTTTTCAAAATCAATGGGTTCTAGCTGTTGATCATACAAAGGACCTACACTAGTTTCATGAAAATCTGACTACAAATGCAGACTTTATTGAGTAAACAAGAAATGGAAATTTGCAAATTCAAATGGCTACTTTTCCAGTAGTGTTTGTTAGATTTATTTCAACATCAATAGCGTTCAAGTTGTTGATGATAGAAAGCAACTGTGCAAGTTTCATGAAAATCTGACTACAAATGCAGACTTTATTGCATAAACAAGAAATGGATATTTTCAAATTCAAATGGCTACTTTTACCATACTCTTTGTTGGATTTTTTCAAAATCAATAGGCTTTAAGCTGTTGATAATACAAAGCAACTATAAAAGTTTCATGAAAATTTGAATACAAATGCAGACCTTATTGCGTAAACAAGAATAGGAAATTTGAAACTTCAAATGGGTACTTTTCCTGTACTATTTGTATGTTTTTTTTTAAAATCAATAGTGATCAAGCTGTTGATCATACAAAGGAACTATAGAAGTTTCATAAAAATCTGACCACAAATGCCGACTTTATTGCGTAAACAAGAAATGGAAATTTTCACCTTCAAATGGCTACTTTTCTAATACTGTATGTTGCAATACTTTTTCTTAATCGATAGAGTTTAAGCTGTCGATGATACAAAGCAACTGTGCAAGTTTCATGAAAATCTGACTACAAGTGCAGACTTTATTGCGTAAACAAGAAATGGAAGTTTGCAATATCAAATAGCTACTTTTTCAATACTGTTTGTTAGATTTAATTCAAAATCAATAGGGTTCAAGCCGTTGATGTTACAAAGCACCTGGGCAAGTTTCATGAAAATCTGACCACAAATGCAGAATAAATTGCGTAAACAAGAAATGGAAATTTTCAACTTCAAATGGCTAGTTTTTCCGTACTGTTTGTTGGATTTTTTTCAAAATGAATAGCGTTCAAGCTGTGATGATACAAAGCAACTGTACACGTTTCATGAAAATCTGACTACAAATGCCGATTTAATTGCATAAACAAGAAATGGAAATTTGCAAGTTCAAATGGCTACTTTTCCCGTATTGTTTGTTGGATTATTTTAAAATCAATAAGGTTTAATCTGTTGATACTACAAAGCAACTGTGCAACTTTCATGAAAATCTGACTACAAATGCAGACTTAATTGCGTAAACAAGAAAAGGAAATCCTTCAAATGGGTACTTTTCCAATACGGTTTGTTGGATGTTTCTTAAAATCAAGAGGATTCAAGCTGTTGATCATAGAAAGCAGCTGTGGAAGCTTTATAAACTTCTGACGACAAATACAGATTTTATTGCGTAAACACGAAATGGAAATTTGCAACTTCAAATGGCTAATTATTCCGTGCTGTGTGTTAGATTTTTTTTCAAAATCAATAGGGTTCAAGTTGTTGATGATACAAAGCAACTGCACAAGGTTCATAAAAATCTGACGAAAAATGCAGATTTTATTGCGTAAAAAAGACATGGAAATTTGCATGTTCAAATTGTTACTTTTCCCGTACTATTTCTGTTTTTTTTTAATCAATAGAGGTCAATCTGTTGATATTACAAAGCAACTGTAGAAGTTTCGTGAAAATCTGACTACAAATGCAGACTTTATTGCATAAACAAGAAATGGAAATTCGTAAATTCATATGGCTGCTTATCCAGTACTGTTTGTTAGATTTATTTCAAAATCAATAGGATTCAAGCTGTTTATGATATAAAGCAACTGTGCAAGTTTCATGAAAATTTGACCACAAATGCCGACTTTATTGCGTAAAGAAGAAAAGTAAATTTGCAAATTAATATGGCTGCTTTTCCAGCACTGTCTGTTAGATTGATTTTAAAATTAATAGCTTTCAATCTGTTGATGACACAAAACAACTGTGCAAAGTTCATGAAAATATGACTACAAATGCAGATTTTATTGCGTAAACAAGAAATGGAAATTTCCAAGTTCAAGTGGCTACTTTTTCCGTACTGTTTGTTTGATTTTTCCAAATAAGTAGGATTCAAGCTGTTGATGATACAAAGCAACCATTCAAGTTTCATAAAAATCTGACTACAAATGGAGACTTTATTGCATAAACAAGAAATGGACATTTGCAATATCAAATGGCTTCTTTTCCTGTACTGTTCGTTGGATGTTTTTCAAAATCAATAGCGTTTAAGCTGTTGATGATACAAAGCAACTATGCAAATTTCCTGAAAATCTGACCACTAATGCAGACATTATCGCCTAAACATGAAATGAAAATTTTCACTTCAAATGGCTACTTTTCCAATACTGTTTTTTATTTCTTTTTCAAAATCAATAAGGTTCAAGCTGTTAATCATACAGAGCAAATGTGGAAGTTTCATGAAAATCTGACGACAAATGCAGACTTTATTTTCTAAACAAGAAATGGAAATTTGCTAATTGAAATGGTAACTTTTCCCGAACTGTTTGTAGGAGATTTTCAAAATCAATAGGTTTCAAGCTGTTGATGATATAAAGCAACAGTGCAAGTTTCATGAAAATGTGACTACAAATACAGACTTTATTGCTTAAACAAGAAATGGAAGTTTGCAATATCAAATGGCTACTTTTCCAATACTGTTTGTTAGATTTAAAGTAGCGGACCCGTAATAGAAAACAGCTATTTCCACTATGATATTATCCTACAAAATTTGCTGTGATTAAAAATGAGTATTAATTTACAACTTTAAGCGAGCCACTTTTTTGTTTTCTTCCTTCTAAGACTTTATTATCAATCTAAAACCACTATATTCTCATTACAAAGGGAGATAATAATTACCTCCCTTCTCTAGAAACTAACAAAAAGTATCAACAAATAATTTCAAGATAGAAATCAAAGGAATTTCTGGTCGGTTGAAAATCTGCAAATTTATTATATCAATATAAATCCTGATTTACCAACTATAAAGAAATTTATTCCATGTGGCATTAGAAGCGTTAGGGGTCTACTACCTTAATTCAAAATCAATAGGGTTCAAGCTGTTGATGATACAAAGCACCTGTGCAAGTTTCATGAAAATCTGACCACAAATGCAGAATAAATTGCTTATCAAGAAAAGGAAATTTTCAACTTCAAATGGCTAGTTTTCCCGTACTGTTTGTTGGATTTTTTTTCAAAATGAATAGGGTTCTTGCTGTTGATCATACAAAGGAACTGTGCAAGTTTCATAGAAATGTGACTACAAGTGCAGACTTTATTGCGTAAACAAGAAATATAAGTTTGCAATATTAAATAGCTACTTTTTCAATACTGTTTGTTAGATTTAATTCAAAATCAATAGGGTTCAAGCCGTTGATGATTCAAAGCACCTGTGCAAGTATCATGAAAATCTGACCACAAATGCAGAATAAATTGCGTAAACAAGAAAAGGAAATTTTCAAATTCAAATGGCTAGTTTTCCCGTACTGCTTGTTGGATTTTTTTCAAAATGAACAGGATTCAAGGTGTTGATGATACAAAGCAACTGTACAAGTTTCATGAAAATCTGAATACAAATGCAGATTACATTGCGTAAACAAGAAACGAAAATTTTCAACATCAAACGGGTACTTTTACCGTACTAATTATGGGATTTTTTTGTCAAAATCAATAGGGTTCAAGCTGTTGATAATACAAAGCAGCTATACAAGTTTCATGAAAATCTGAAGAAAAATGCAGACTTTATTGCGTAAACAAAATATGGAAATTTGCAAATTCAAATGGCTACTTTTTCCTGTACTGTTTGTTGGATTTTTTTTTTTCAAAATCAATAGGGTTTCAAGCTGTTGATGATATAAAGCAACTATACAAGTTTCATGAAAATCTGAATACAAATGCAGACTTTATTGCGTTAACAAGAAATGGAAATTTGGAACTTCAAATGGCTACTTTTCCTGTACTGTTTGTTGGATTTTTTTTTCTAAATCAATAGCGTTCAAGCTGTGATGATACAAAGCAACTATACAAGTTTTATGAAAATCTGACTACAAATGCAGACTTAATTGCGTAAACAAGAAAAGGAAATCCTTCAAATGGCTACTTTTCCAATACGGTTTTTTGGATTTTTTTCACAATCAATAGGGTTTAAGCTGTTGATCATACAAAGCAACTGTGGAAGTTTCATAAAAATCTGACGACAAATGGAGACTTTATTGCGTAAACACGAAATGGAAATTTGCAACTTCAAATGGCTACCTTTTCCGTACTGTTTGTTGGATTTTTCCAAATCAATAGGATTCAACCTGTTGATGATACAAAGCAACTGCACAAGTTTCATAAAAATCTGACTACAAATGCAGATTTTATTGCGTAAACAAGAAATGGAAATTTGCGAATTCAAATGACTACTTTTCAAGTACTATTTTTCTTTCTTTTTTTTTTAATCAATAGAGTTCAATCTGTTGATATTACAAAGCAACTGTAGAAGTTTCGTGAAAATCTGACTACAAATGCAGACTTTACTGCATAAACAAGAAATAGAAATTTGCAACGTTAAATGGCAACCTTTTTCATACTGTTTGTTGGATTTTTTTCAAAATCAATAAGGTTCAAGCTGTTGATAATACAAAGCAACTGTGCAAGTTTCATTAAAATCTGACTACAAATGCAGACTTTATTGCGTAAACAAGAAATGGAAATTTGCAATATAAAATTGTTTATTTTCCCGAAATGTTCGTTGGATTTTTTTGAGAGTCAATAGGGTTCGAGCTGTCGATGATACAAAGCAACTATACATGTTTCATGAAAATCTGACTACAAATGCAGACTTTATTGCATAAACAAGAAATAGAAATTTGCAACGTTAAATGGCAACCTTTTTCATACTGTTTGTTGGATTTTTTTCAAAATCAATTGGGTTTAAGCTGTTGATGATGCAAAGCAACTGTGCAAGTTTCATTAAAATCTGACTACAAATGCAGACTTTATTGCATAAACAAAAAATGGAAATTTATTATATAAAATGGTTTATTTTCCCGAAATGTTCGTTGGATTTTTTTGAGAGTCAATAGGGTTCAAGCTGTCGATGATAAAAAGCAACTATACAAGTTTCATGAAAATCTGACTACAAATGAATACTTTATTGCATAAACAAGAAATGGAAATTTGCAAATACAAATGGCTACTTTTCCAATACTGTTTGTTGGATTATTTTAAAATCAATAAGATTCAAGCTGTTGATACTACAAAGCAACTTTGCAACTTTCATGAAGCTGATGATCATACAAAGCAACTGTGGAAGTTTCATAAAAATCTTACGACAAATGGAGACTTTATTGCGTAAACACGAAATGGAAATTTGGAACTTCAAATGGCTAATTATCCCGTACTGTTTGTTGGATTTTTTTCAAAATCAATAGGGTTCAAGCTGGTCATCATACAAAGCAACTGCACAAGTTTAATGAAAATCTGACTACAAATGCAAACTTTATTGCCTAAAGAAGAAACGGAAATTTGCAAATTCAAATGGCAACTTTACCAGTACTGTTTGTTAGATTTATTTCAAAATCAATAGGGTTCAAACTGTTGATGACACAAAGGAACTGTGCAAGTTTCATGAAAATCTGACCACAAATGCCGACTTTATTGCGTAAAGAAGAAATGTAAATTTGCAAATTCAAATGGCTGTTTTTCCAGTACTGTCTGTTAGATTGATTTCAAAATTAATAGCGTTCAAGCTGTTGATGACACAAAGCAACTGTGCAAGGTTCATGAAAATCTGACAAGAAATGCAAACTTTATTGCATAAACAAGAAATGGATATTTTCAACTTCAAATGGCTACTTTTTCCGTACTTTTTGTTTGATTTTTCCAAATCTATATGATTCAAACTGTTGATGATACAAAGCAACCGTTCAAGTTTCATAAAAATCTGACTACAAATGGAGACTTTATTGCATAAACAAGAAATGGACATTTGCGATATCAAATGGCTTCTTTTCCTGTACTGTTCGTTGGATGTTTTTCAAAATCAATAGCGTTTAAGCTGTTGATGATACAAAGCAGCTGTACAAGATTCCTGAAAATCTGACCACAAATGCAGACTTTATAGCCTAAACAAGAAATGGAAATTTTCACTTTCAAATGGCTACTTTCGAATACTGTTTTTTATTTCTTTTTCAAAATCAATAAGGTTCGAGCTGTTGATCATACAAAGCAACTGTGGAAGTTTCATGAAAATCTGACGACAAATGCAGACTTTATTGTGTAAAGAAGAAATGGAAATTTTCAACTTCAAATGGCTACTTTTTTATATGCCCGTCGAATTCGGGACGTACTTCAAATTTGGTATGCATGATTTGTGAAAAATTACGAAGTGCAGTGCACAAGAACCATAACTCTTCCTAGCACGAATTTTAAGTTCTTTCCCCTTTGATCTTAATTTTTAAAGCATTTCTTGCTTGTCCGGAGCATAACTTTGTCATCTTAAGTAGGAATGACTTGAAATATGGTATGCTTGTTTATTGCAATATTTGGAAGTGCAGTGCGCAAGAATTGTAACTCTACCTCGTGCTTTCTTTGAGTTATTTCCTTTTGATCGTCATTTTTACAGCATTTAGTGCTTGTCCGGAATATAATTTTGTAATCTCAAGTCAGAACGACTTCAAACTTGGTATGCATGTTTGTTGCCATATTACGGAGTACAGTGCGCAAGAACAATAACTCTACCTAGCGCGGATTTCGAGTAATTCCACTTTGATCTTCATTTTTACAGTCCAGTTTTTTGTCTGGAGCTTAACTTTGTCATCTCCAGTCCGACTGACTTGAAACTTGGTATTTGTGTGTGTTGCAATAATCGGAGTGCTGTGCGAAAGAGCCATAACTCTACCTCATGCTGTCTTTGAGTTATTTCTCTTTGATCTTCATTTTTACAGTATTTCTTGCTTGTCCGGAACGGAACTTTGTCACCTCCAGTCAAATTGACTTGACACTTGGTAAACATGTTTGTTGCAGTTACGAAAAGTGCAAAGCACTGGAGCCGTAACCTTATGTAATGCCAGTTTGGAATTATTCCCTATTAATTATTTTTTTTACAGCTTTTCATGCTTCTCTACAATATAACTTTTTATCACATAACCTCTCTTGTTTTCAGTGTAATATACCCATTACGAATTTTCTTATCTCATACACGTTTAATATCACAACTGTGTGACGTCATTTTTGACGTCATTTTGTACGTATTTCATAGAAGTGAATGGGATTTGATGGATATTACCGCGGGTGTATCTATAGATGGTTTTGCATCTTCTTATCTTTGATTTGTGAAATATCGTTATGTGATAAAAAGAATCTGACATTCGTTGGCGTACAAGATAAATAATTCATTAAACTCTCCAAGAAAAAATGTTATTAAGCTCGCCAAAGGCTCGCTTAATAACATTTTTCCTAGACTCGTTTAATAAAATTTTATCTCAGCAACAACTCATGTCAGATCCCATATGTCTTTTCATGTTGGAACGACCTGAAACTTTATATGCATGTTTCCTTAACATTAGAGGAGACATTCATGCCTATTTCAATCACTTACGTGATTTCTGCTGCACTACTATTTTCCTCTACCTGCCCTTTACGATTATAATCCTCCCTCGACAACTGGCGGTGGGACGGGCGTATTTTGTGACAATTTGCCACTATTGTCCCGTACTGTTCTTTGGGTTTTTTCAAAATCAATAAGATTCAAGCTGTTGATCATACAAAGCAACTGTTAAAGTTTCATAATAATCTGACCACAAATGCCGACTTTATCGCGTAAACAAGAAATGGAAATTTTCACCTTCATATGGCTACTTTTCCAATACTGTATGTTGCAATTTTTTTGTCTTAATCGATAGCGTTCAAGCTGTCGATGATACAAAGCAACTGTGCAAGTTTCATGGAATTCTGACTACAAGTGCAGACTTTATTGCGTAAATAAAAATTGGAAGTTTGCAATATCAAATAGCTACTTTTTCAATACTGTTTGTTAGATTTAATTCAAAATCAATAGGGTTCAAGCCGTTGATGTTACAAAGCACCTGGGCAAGTTTCATGAAAATCTGACCACAAATGCAGAATAAATTGCGTAAACAAGAAATGGAAATTTTCAACTTCAAATGGCTAGTTTTTCCGTACTGTTTGTTGGATTTTTTTCAAAATGAATAGCGTTCAAGCTGTGATGATACAAAGCAACTGTACACGTTTCATGAAAATCTGACTACAAATGCCGATTTAATTGCATAAACAAGAAATGGAAATTTGCAAGTTCAAATGGCTACTTTTCCCGTATTGTTTGTTGGATTATTTTAAAATCAATAAGGTTTAATCTGTTGATACTACAAAGCAACTGTGCAACTTTCATGAAAATCTGACTACAAATGCAGACTTAATTGCGTAAACAAGAAAAGGAAATCCTTCAAATGGGTACTTTTCCAATACGGTTTGTTGGATGTTTCTTAAAATCAAGAGGATTCAAGCTGTTGATCATAGAAAGCAGCTGTGGAAGCTTTATAAACTTCTGACGACAAATACAGATTTTATTGCGTAAACACGAAATGGAAATTTGCAACTTCAAATGGCTAATTATTCCGTGCTGTGTGTTAGATTTTTTTTCAAAATCAATAGGGTTCAAGTTGTTGATGATACAAAGCAACTGCACAAGGTTCATAAAAATCTGACGAAAAATGCAGATTTTATTGCGTAAAAAAGACATGGAAATTTGCATGTTCAAATGGTTACTTTTCCCGTACTATTTCTGTTTTTTTTTAATCAATAGAGGTCAATCTGTTGATATTACAAAGCAACTGTAGAAGTTTCATGAAAATCTGACTACAAATGCAGACTTTATTGCATAAACAAGAAATGGAAATTCGTAAATTCATATGGCTGCTTTTCCAGTACTGTTTGTTAGATTTATTTCAAAATCAATAGGATTCAAGCTGTTTATGATATAAAGCAACTGTGCAAGTTTCATGAAAATTTGACCACAAATGCCGACTTTATTGCGTAAAGAAGAAAAGTAAATTTGCAAATTAATATGGCTGCTTTTCCAGCACTGTCTGTTAGATTGATTTTAAAATTAATAGCTTTCAATCTGTTGATGACACAAAGCAACTGTGCAAAGTTCATGAAAATATGACTACAAATGCAGATTTTATTGCGTAAACAAGAAATGGAAATTTCCAAGTTCAAGTGGCTACTTTTTCCGTACTGTTTGTTTGATTTTTCCAAATAAGTAGGATTCAAGCTGTTGATAATACAAAGCAACCATTCAAGTTTCATAAAAATCTGACTACAAATGGAGACTTTATTGCATAAACAAGAAATGGACATTTGCAATATCAAATGGCTTCTTTTCCTGTACTGTTCGTTGGATGTTTTTCAAAATCAATAGCGTTTAAGCTGTTGATGATACAAAGCAACTATGCAAATTTCCTGAAAATCTGACCACTAATGCAGACATTATCGCCTAAACATGAAATGAAAATTTTCACTTCAAATGGCTACTTTTCCAATACTGTTTTTTATTTCTTTTTCAAAATCAATAAGGTTCAAGCTGTTAATCATACAGAGCAAATGTGGAAGTTTCATGAAAATCTGACGACAAATGCAGACTTTATTTCTAAACAAGAAATGGAAATTTGCTAATTGAAATGGTAACTTTTCCCGAACTGTTTGTAGGAGATTTTCAAAATCAATAGGTTTCAAGCTATTGATGATATAAAGCAACAGTGCAAGTTTCATGAAAATGTGACTACAAATACAGACTTTATTGCTTAAACAAGAAATGGAAGTTTGCAATATCAAATGGCTACTTTTCCAATACTGTTTGTTAGATTTAAAGTAGCGGACCCGTAATAGAAAACAGCTATTTCCACTATGATATTATCCTACAAAATTTGCTGTGATTAAAAATGAGTATTAATTTACAACTTTAAGCGAGCCACTTTTTTGTTTTCTTCCTTCTAAGACTTTATTATCAATCTAAAACCACTATATTCTCATTACAAAGGGAGATAATAATTACCTCCCTTCTCTAGAAACTAACAAAAAGTATCAACAAATAATTTCAAGATAGAAATCAAAGGAATTTCTGGTCGGTTGAAAATCTGCAAATTTATTATATCAATATAAATCCTGATTTACCAACTATAAAGAAATTTATTCCATGTGGCATTAGAAGCGTTAGGGGTCTACTACCTTAATTCAAAATCAATAGGGTTCAAGCTGTTGATGATACAAAGCACCTGTGCAAGTTTCATGAAAATCTGACCACAAATGCAGAATAAATTGCTTATCAAGAAAAGGAAATTTTCAACTTCAAATGGCTAGTTTTCCCGTACTGTTTGTTGGATTTTTTTTCAAAATGAATAGGGTTCTTGCTGTTGATCATACAAAGGAACTGTGCAAGTTTCATAGAAATGTGACTACAAGTGCAGACTTTATTGCGTAAACAAGAAATATAAGTTTGCAATATTAAATAGCTACTTTTTCAATACTGTTTGTTAGATTTAATTCAAAATCAATAGGGTTCAAGCCGTTGATGATTCAAAGCACCTGTGCAAGTATCATGAAAATCTGACCACAAATGCAGAATAAATTGCGTAAACAAGAAAAGGAAATTTTCAAATTCAAATGGCTAGTTTTCCCGTACTGCTTGTTGGATTTTTTTTCAAAATGAACAGGATTCAAGGTGTTGATGATACAAAGCAACTGTACAAGTTTCATGAAAATCTGAATACAAATGCAGATTACATTGCGTAAACAAGAAACGAAAATTTTCAACATCAAACGGGTACTTTTACCGTACTAATTATGGGATTTTTTTGTCAAAATCAATAGGGTTCAAGCTGTTGATAATACAAAGCAGCTATACAAGTTTCATGAAAATCTGAAGAAAAATGCAGACTTTATTGCGTAAACAAAATATGGAAATTTGCAAATTCAAATGGCTACTTTTTCCTGTACTGTTTGTTGGATTTTTTTTTTTCAAAATCAATAGGGTTTCAAGCTGTTGATGATATAAAGCAACTATACAAGTTTCATGAAAATCTGAATACAAATGCAGACTTTATTGCGTTAACAAGAAATGGAAATTTGGAACTTCAAATGGCTACTTTTCCTGTACTGTTTGTTGGATTTTTTTTTCTAAATCAATAGCGTTCAAGCTGTGATGATACAAAGCAACTATACAAGTTTTATGAAAATCTGACTACAAATGCAGACTTAATTGCGTAAACAAGAAAAGGAAATCCTTCAAATGGCTACTTTTCCAATACGGTTTTTTGGATTTTTTTCACAATCAATAGGGTTTAAGCTGTTGATCATACAAAGCAACTGTGGAAGTTTCATAAAAATCTGACGACAAATGGAGACTTTATTGCGTAAACACGAAATGGAAATTTGCAACTTCAAATGGCTACCTTTTCCGTACTGTTTGTTGGATTTTTCCAAATCAATAGGATTCAACCTGTTGATGATACAAAGCAACTGCACAAGTTTCATAAAAATCTGACTACAAATGCAGATTTTATTGCGTAAACAAGAAATGGAAATTTGCGAATTCAAATGACTACTTTTCAAGTACTATTTTTCTTTCTTTTTTTTTTAATCAATAGAGTTCAATCTGTTGATATTACAAAGCAACTGTAGAAGTTTCGTGAAAATCTGACTACAAATGCAGACTTTACTGCATAAACAAGAAATAGAAATTTGCAACGTTAAATGGCAACCTTTTTCATACTGTTTGTTGGATTTTTTTCAAAATCAATAAGGTTCAAGCTGTTGATAATACAAAGCAACTGTGCAAGTTTCATTAAAATCTGACTACAAATGCAGACTTTATTGCGTAAACAAGAAATGGAAATTTGCAATATAAAATTGTTTATTTTCCCGAAATGTTCGTTGGATTTTTTTGAGAGTCAATAGGGTTCGAGCTGTCGATGATACAAAGCAACTATACATGTTTCATGAAAATCTGACTACAAATGCAGACTTTATTGCATAAACAAGAAATAGAAATTTGCAACGTTAAATGGCAACCTTTTTCATACTGTTTGTTGGATTTTTTTCAAAATCAATTGGGTTTAAGCTGTTGATGATGCAAAGCAACTGTGCAAGTTTCATTAAAATCTGACTACAAATGCAGACTTTATTGCATAAACAAAAAATGGAAATTTATTATATAAAATGGTTTATTTTCCCGAAATGTTCGTTGGATTTTTTTGAGAGTCAATAGGGTTCAAGCTGTCGATGATAAAAAGCAACTATACAAGTTTCATGAAAATCTGACTACAAATGAATACTTTATTGCATAAACAAGAAATGGAAATTTGCAAATACAAATGGCTACTTTTCCAATACTGTTTGTTGGATTATTTTAAAATCAATAAGATTCAAGCTGTTGATACTACAAAGCAACTTTGCAACTTTCATGAAGCTGATGATCATACAAAGCAACTGTGGAAGTTTCATAAAAATCTTACGACAAATGGAGACTTTATTGCGTAAACACGAAATGGAAATTTGGAACTTCAAATGGCTAATTATCCCGTACTGTTTGTTGGATTTTTTTCAAAATCAATAGGGTTCAAGCTGGTCATCATACAAAGCAACTGCACAAGTTTAATGAAAATCTGACTACAAATGCAAACTTTATTGCCTAAAGAAGAAACGGAAATTTGCAAATTCAAATGGCAACTTTACCAGTACTGTTTGTTAGATTTATTTCAAAATCAATAGGGTTCAAACTGTTGATGACACAAAGGAACTGTGCAAGTTTCATGAAAATCTGACCACAAATGCCGACTTTATTGCGTAAAGAAGAAATGTAAATTTGCAAATTCAAATGGCTGTTTTTCCAGTACTGTCTGTTAGATTGATTTCAAAATTAATAGCGTTCAAGCTGTTGATGACACAAAGCAACTGTGCAAGGTTCATGAAAATCTGACAAGAAATGCAAACTTTATTGCATAAACAAGAAATGGATATTTTCAACTTCAAATGGCTACTTTTTCCGTACTTTTTGTTTGATTTTTCCAAATCTATATGATTCAAACTGTTGATGATACAAAGCAACCGTTCAAGTTTCATAAAAATCTGACTACAAATGGAGACTTTATTGCATAAACAAGAAATGGACATTTGCGATATCAAATGGCTTCTTTTCCTGTACTGTTCGTTGGATGTTTTTCAAAATCAATAGCGTTTAAGCTGTTGATGATACAAAGCAGCTGTACAAGATTCCTGAAAATCTGACCACAAATGCAGACTTTATAGCCTAAACAAGAAATGGAAATTTTCACTTTCAAATGGCTACTTTCGAATACTGTTTTTTATTTCTTTTTCAAAATCAATAAGGTTCGAGCTGTTGATCATACAAAGCAACTGTGGAAGTTTCATGAAAATCTGACGACAAATGCAGACTTTATTGTGTAAAGAAGAAATGGAAATTTTCAACTTCAAATGGCTACTTTTTTATATGCCCGTCGAATTCGGGACGTACTTCAAATTTGGTATGCATGATTTGTGAAAAATTACGAAGTGCAGTGCACAAGAACCATAACTCTTCCTAGCACGAATTTTAAGTTCTTTCCCCTTTGATCTTAATTTTTAAAGCATTTCTTGCTTGTCCGGAGCATAACTTTGTCATCTTAAGTAGGAATGACTTGAAATATGGTATGCTTGTTTATTGCAATATTTGGAAGTGCAGTGCGCAAGAATTGTAACTCTACCTCGTGCTTTCTTTGAGTTATTTCCTTTTGATCGTCATTTTTACAGCATTTAGTGCTTGTCCGGAATATAATTTTGTAATCTCAAGTCAGAACGACTTCAAACTTGGTATGCATGTTTGTTGCCATATTACGGAGTACAGTGCGCAAGAACAATAACTCTACCTAGCGCGGATTTCGAGTAATTCCACTTTGATCTTCATTTTTACAGTCCAGTTTTTTGTCTGGAGCTTAACTTTGTCATCTCCAGTCCGACTGACTTGAAACTTGGTATTTGTGTGTGTTGCAATAATCGGAGTGCTGTGCGAAAGAGCCATAACTCTACCTCATGCTGTCTTTGAGTTATTTCTCTTTGATCTTCATTTTTACAGTATTTCTTGCTTGTCCGGAACGGAACTTTGTCACCTCCAGTCAAATTGACTTGACACTTGGTAAACATGTTTGTTGCAGTTACGAAAAGTGCAAAGCACTGGAGCCGTAACCTTATGTAATGCCAGTTTGGAATTATTCCCTATTAATTATTTTTTTTACAGCTTTTCATGCTTCTCTACAATATAACTTTTTATCACATAACCTCTCTTGTTTTCAGTGTAATATACCCATTACGAATTTTCTTATCTCATACACGTTTAATATCACAACTGTGTGACGTCATTTTTGACGTCATTTTGTACGTATTTCATAGAAGTGAATGGGATTTGATGGATATTACCGCGGGTGTATCTATAGATGGTTTTGCATCTTCTTATCTTTGATTTGTGAAATATCGTTATGTGATAAAAAGAATCTGACATTCGTTGGCGTACAAGATAAATAATTCATTAAACTCTCCAAGAAAAAATGTTATTAAGCTCGCCAAAGGCTCGCTTAATAACATTTTTCCTAGACTCGTTTAATAAAATTTTATCTCAGCAACAACTCATGTCAGATCCCATATGTCTTTTCATGTTGGAACGACCTGAAACTTTATATGCATGTTTCCTTAACATTAGAGGAGACATTCATGCCTATTTCAATCACTTACGTGATTTCTGCTGCACTACTATTTTCCTCTACCTGCCCTTTACGATTATAATCCTCCCTCGACAACTGGCGGTGGGACGGGCGTATTTTGTGACAATTTGCCACTATTGTCCCGTACTGTTCTTTGGGTTTTTTCAAAATCAATAAGATTCAAGCTGTTGATCATACAAAGCAACTGTTAAAGTTTCATAATAATCTGACCACAAATGCCGACTTTATCGCGTAAACAAGAAATGGAAATTTTCACCTTCATATGGCTACTTTTCCAATACTGTATGTTGCAATTTTTTTGTCTTAATCGATAGCGTTCAAGCTGTCGATGATACAAAGCAACTGTGCAAGTTTCATGGAATTCTGACTACAAGTGCAGACTTTATTGCGTAAATAAAAATTGGAAGTTTGCAATATCAAATAGCTACTTTTTCAATACTGTTTGTTAGATTTAATTCAAAATCAATAGGGTTCAAGCCGTTGATGTTACAAAGCACCTGGGCAAGTTTCATGAAAATCTGACCACAAATGCAGAATAAATTGCGTAAACAAGAAATGGAAATTTTCAACTTCAAATGGCTAGTTTTTCCGTACTGTTTGTTGGATTTTTTTCAAAATGAATAGCGTTCAAGCTGTGATGATACAAAGCAACTGTACACGTTTCATGAAAATCTGACTACAAATGCCGATTTAATTGCATAAACAAGAAATGGAAATTTGCAAGTTCAAATGGCTACTTTTCCCGTATTGTTTGTTGGATTATTTTAAAATCAATAAGGTTTAATCTGTTGATACTACAAAGCAACTGTGCAACTTTCATGAAAATCTGACTACAAATGCAGACTTAATTGCGTAAACAAGAAAAGGAAATCCTTCAAATGGGTACTTTTCCAATACGGTTTGTTGGATGTTTCTTAAAATCAAGAGGATTCAAGCTGTTGATCATAGAAAGCAGCTGTGGAAGCTTTATAAACTTCTGACGACAAATACAGATTTTATTGCGTAAACACGAAATGGAAATTTGCAACTTCAAATGGCTAATTATTCCGTGCTGTGTGTTAGATTTTTTTTCAAAATCAATAGGGTTCAAGTTGTTGATGATACAAAGCAACTGCACAAGGTTCATAAAAATCTGACGAAAAATGCAGATTTTATTGCGTAAAAAAGACATGGAAATTTGCATGTTCAAATGGTTACTTTTCCCGTACTATTTCTGTTTTTTTTTAATCAATAGAGGTCAATCTGTTGATATTACAAAGCAACTGTAGAAGTTTCATGAAAATCTGACTACAAATGCAGACTTTATTGCATAAACAAGAAATGGAAATTCGTAAATTCATATGGCTGCTTTTCAAGTACTGTTTGTTAGATTTATTTCAAAATCAATAGGATTCAAGCTGTTTATGATATAAAGCAACTGTGCAAGTTTCATGAAAATTTGACCACAAATGCCGACTTTATTGCGTAAAGAAGAAAAGTAAATTTGCAAATTAATATGGCTGCTTTTCCAGCACTGTCTGTTAGATTGATTTTAAAATTAATAGCTTTCAATCTGTTGATGACACAAAGCAACTGTGCAAAGTTCATGAAAATATGACTACAAATGCAGATTTTATTGCGTAAACAAGAAATGGAAATTTCCAAGTTCAAGTGGCTACTTTTTCCGTACT
The DNA here is from genome assembly GCA_946811185.2 of Hippopus hippopus. Taxonomy (NCBI): domain Eukaryota; kingdom Metazoa; phylum Mollusca; class Bivalvia; order Cardiida; family Cardiidae; genus Hippopus; species Hippopus hippopus. The sequence continues at coordinate 51,123,667 of OX328102.1, read as the reverse complement.
GTTTGTTTGATTTTTCCAAATAAGTAGGATTCAAGCTGTTGATAATACAAAGCAACCATTCAAGTTTCATAAAAATCTGACTACAAATGGAGACTTTATTGCATAAACAAGAAATGGACATTTGCAATATCAAATGGCTTCTTTTCCTGTACTGTTCGTTGGATGTTTTTCAAAATCAATAGCGTTTAAGCTGTTGATGATACAAAGCAACTATGCAAATTTCCTGAAAATCTGACCACTAATGCAGACATTATCGCCTAAACATGAAATGAAAATTTTCACTTCAAATGGCTACTTTTCCAATACTGTTTTTTATTTCTTTTTCAAAATCAATAAGGTTCAAGCTGTTAATCATACAGAGCAAATGTGGAAGTTTCATGAAAATCTGACGACAAATGCAGACTTTATTTCTAAACAAGAAATGGAAATTTGCTAATTGAAATGGTAACTTTTCCCGAACTGTTTGTAGGAGATTTTCAAAATCAATAGGTTTCAAGCTATTGATGATATAAAGCAACAGTGCAAGTTTCATGAAAATGTGACTACAAATACAGACTTTATTGCTTAAACAAGAAATGGAAGTTTGCAATATCAAATGGCTACTTTTCCAATACTGTTTGTTAGATTTAAAGTAGCGGACCCGTAATAGAAAACAGCTATTTCCACTATGATATTATCCTACAAAATTTGCTGTGATTAAAAATGAGTATTATTTTACAACTTTAAGCGAGCCACTTTTTTGTTTTCTTCCTTCTAAGACTTTATTATCAATCTAAAACCACTATATTCTCATTACAAAGGGAGATAATAATTACCTCCCTTCTCTAGAAACTAACAAAAAGTATCAACAAATAATTTCAAGATAGAAATCAAAGGAATTTCTGGTCGGTTGAAAATCTGCAAATTTATTATATCAATATAAATCCTGATTTACCAACTATAAAGAAATTTATTCCATGTGGCATTAGAAGCGTTAGGGGTCTACTACCTTAATTCAAAATCAATAGGGTTCAAGCTGTTGATGATACAAAGCACCTGTGCAAGTTTCATGAAAATCTGACCACAAATGCAGAATAAATTGCTTATCAAGAAAAGGAAATTTTCAACTTCAAATGGCTAGTTTTCCCGTACTGTTTGTTGGATTTTTTTTCAAAATGAATAGGGTTCTTGCTGTTGATCATACAAAGGAACTGTGCAAGTTTTATAGAAATGTGACTACAAGTGCAGACTTTATTGCGTAAACAAGAAATATAAGTTTGCAATATTAAATAGCTACTTTTTCAATACTGTTTGTTAGATTTAATTCAAAATCAATAGGGTTCAAGCCGTTGATGATTCAAAGCACCTGTGCAAGTATCATGAAAATCTGACCACAAATGCAGAATAAATTGCTTATCAAGAAAAGGAAATTTTCAACTTCAAATGGCTAGTTTTCCCGTACTGTTTGTTGGATTTTTTTTCAAAATGAATAGGGTTCTTGCTGTTGATCATACAAAGGAACTGTGCAAGTTTCATAGAAATGTGACTACAAGTGCAGACTTTATTGCGTAAACAAGAAATATAAGTTTGCAATATTAAATAGCTACTTTTTCAATACTGTTTGTTAGATTTAATTCAAAATCAATAGGGTTCAAGCCGTTGATGATTCAAAGCACCTGTGCAAGTATCATGAAAATCTGACCACAAATGCAGAATAAATTGCGTAAACAAGAAAAGGAAATTTTCAAATTCAAATGGCTAGTTTTCCCGTACTGCTTGTTGGATTTTTTTCAAAATGAACAGGATTCAAGGTGTTGATGATACAAAGCAACTGTACAAGTTTCATGAAAATCTGAATACAAATGCAGATTACATTGCGTAAACAAGAAACGAAAATTTTCAACATCAAACGGGTACTTTTACCGTACTAATTATGGGATTTCTTTGTCAAAATCAATAGGGTTCAAGCTGTTGATAATACAAAGCAGCTATACAAGTTTCATGAAAATCTGAAGAAAAATGCAGACTTTATTGCGTAAACAAAAAATGGAAATTTGCAAATTCAAATGGCTACTTTTTCCTGTACTGTTTGTTGGATTTTTTTTTTCAAAATCAATAGGGTTTCAAGCTGTTGATGATATAAAGCAACTATACAAGTTTCATGAAAATCTGAATACAAATGCAGACTTTATTGCGTTAACAAGAAATGGAAATTTGGAACTTCAAATGGCTACTTTTCCTGTACTGTTTGTTGGATTTTTTTTTTCTAAATCAATAGCGTTCAAGCTGTGATGATACAAAGCAACTATACAAGTTTTATGAAAATCTGACTACAAATGCAGACTTAATTGCGTAAACAAGAAAAGGAAATCCTTCAAATGGCTACTTTTCCAATACGGTTTTTTGGATTTTTTTCACAATCAATAGGGTTTAAGCTGTTGATCATACAAAGCAACTGTGGAAGTTTCATAAAAATCTGACGACAAATGGAGACTTTATTGCATAAACACGAAATGGAAATTTGCAACTTCAAATGGCTACCTTTTCCGTACTGTTTGTTGGATTTTTCCAAATCAATAGGATTCAACCTGTTGATGATACAAAGCAACTGCACAAGTTTCATAAAAATCTGACTACAAATGCAGATTTTATTGCGTAAACAAGAAATGGAAATTTGCGAATTCAAATGACTACTTTTCAAGTACTATTTTTCTTTCTTTTTTTTTTAATCAATAGAGTTCAATCTGTTGATATTACAAAGCAACTGTAGAAGTTTCGTGAAAATCTGACTACAAATGCAGACTTTACTGCATAAACAAGAAATAGAAATTTGCAACGTTAAATGGCAACCTTTTTCATACTGTTTGTTGGATTTTTTTCAAAATCAATAAGGTTCAAGCTGTTGATAATACAAAGCAACTGTGCAAGTTTCATTAAAATCTGACTACAAATGCAGACTTTATTGCGTAAACAAGAAATGGAAATTTGCAATATAAAATTGTTTATTTTCCCGAAATGTTCGTTGGATTTTTTTGAGAGTCAATAGGGTTCGAGCTGTCGATGATACAAAGCAACTATACATGTTTCATGAAAATCTGACTACAAATGCAGACTTTATTGCATAAACAAGAAATAGAAATTTGCAACGTTAAATGGCAACCTTTTTCATACTGTTTGTTGGATTTTTTTCAAAATCAATTGGGTTTAAGCTGTTGATGATGCAAAGCAACTGTGCAAGTTTCATTAAAATCTGACTACAAATGCAGACTTTATTGCATAAACAAAAAATGGAAATTTATTATATAAAATGGTTTATTTTCCCGAAATGTTCGTTGGATTTTTTTGAGAGTCAATAGGGTTCAAGCTGTCGATGATAAAAAGCAACTATACAAGTTTCATGAAAATCTGACTACAAATGAATACTTTATTGCATAAACAAGAAATGGAAATTTGCAAATACAAATGGCTACTTTTCCAATACTGTTTGTTGGATTCTTTTAAAATCAATAAGATTCAAGCTGTTGATACTACAAAGCAACTTTGCAACTTTCATGAAGCTGATGATCATACAAAGCAACTGTGGAAGTTTCATAAAAATCTTACGACAAATGGAGACTTTATTGCGTAAACACGAAATGGAAATTTGGAACTTCAAATGGCTAATTATCCCATACTGTTTGTTGGATTTTTTTCAAAATCAATAGGGTTCAAGCTGGTCATCATACAAAGCAACTGCACAAGTTTAATGAAAATCTGACTACAAATGCAAACTTTATTGCCTAAAGAAGAAACGGAAATTTGCAAATTCAAATGGCAACTTTACCAGTACTGTTTGTTAGATTTATTTCAAAATCAATAGGGTTCAAACTGTTGATGACACAAAGGAACTGTGCAAGTTTCATGAAAATCTGACCACAAATGCCGACTTTATTGCGTAAAGAAGAAATGTAAATTTGCAAATTCAAATGGCTGTTTTTCCAGTACTGTCTGTTAGATTGATTTCAAAATTAATAGCGTTCAAGCTGTTGATGACACAAAGCAACTGTGCAAGGTTCATGAAAATCTGACAAGAAATGCAAACTTTATTGCATAAACAAGAAATGGATATTTTCAACTTCAAATGGCTACTTTTTCCGTACTTTTTGTTTGATTTTTCCAAATCTATATGATTCAAACTGTTGATGATACAAAGCAACCGTTCAAGTTTCATAAAAATCTGACTACAAATGGAGACTTTATTGCATAAACAAGAAATGGACATTTGCGATATCAAATGGCTTCTTTTCCTGTACTGTTCGTTGGATGTTTTTCAAAATCAATAGCGTTTAAGCTGTTGATGATACAAAGCAGCTGTACAAGATTCCTGAAAATCTGACCACAAATGCAGACTTTATAGCCTAAACAAGAAATGGAAATTTTCACTTTCAAATGGCTACTTTCGAATACTGTTTTTTATTTCTTTTTCAAAATCAATAAGGTTCGAGCTGTTGATCATACAAAGCAACTGTGGAAGTTTCATGAAAATCTGACGACAAATGCAGACTTTATTGTGTAAAGAAGAAATGGAAATTTTCAACTTCAAATGGCTACTTTTTTATATGCCCGTCGAATTCGGGACGTACTTCAAATTTGGTATGCATGATTTGTGAAAAATTACGAAGTGCAGTGCACAAGAACCATAACTCTTCCTAGCACGAATTTTAAGTTCTTTCCCCTTTGATCTTAATTTTTAAAGCATTTCTTGCTTGTCCGGAGCATAACTTTGTCATCTTAAGTAGGAATGACTTGAAATATGGTATGCTTGTTTATTGCAATATTTGGAAGTGCAGTGCGCAAGAATTGTAACTCTACCTCGTGCTTTCTTTGAGTTATTTCCTTTTGATCGTCATTTTTACAGCATTTAGTGCTTGTCCGGAATATAATTTTGTAATCTCAAGTCAGAACGACTTCAAACTTGGTATGCATGTTTGTTGCCATATTACGGAGTACAGTGCGCAAGAACAATAACTCTACCTAGCGCGGATTTCGAGTAATTCCACTTTGATCTTCATTTTTACAGTCCAGTTTTTTGTCTGGAGCTTAACTTTGTCATCTCCAGTCCGACTGACTTGAAACTTGGTATTTGTGTGTGTTGCAATAATCGGAGTGCTGTGCGAAAGAGCCATAACTCTACCTCATGCTGTCTTTGAGTTATTTCTCTTTGATCTTCATTTTTACAGTATTTCTTGCTTGTCCGGAACGGAACTTTGTCACCTCCAGTCAAATTGACTTGACACTTGGTAAACATGTTTGTTGCAGTTACGAAAAGTGCAAAGCACTGGAGCCGTAACCTTATGTAATGCCAGTTTGGAATTATTCCCTATTAATTATTTTTTTTACAGCTTTTCATGCTTCTCTACAATATAACTTTTTATCACATAACCTCTCTTGTTTTCAGTGTAATATACCCATTACGAATTTTCTTATCTCATACACGTTTAATATCACAACTGTGTGACGTCATTTTTGACGTCATTTTGTACGTATTTCATAGAAGTGAATGGGATTTGATGGATATTACCGCGGGTGTATCTATAGATGGTTTTGCATCTTCTTATCTTTGATTTGTGAAATATCGTTATGTGATAAAAAGAATCTGACATTCGTTGGCGTACAAGATAAATAATTCATTAAACTCTCCAAGAAAAAATGTTATTAAGCTCGCCAAAGGCTCGCTTAATAACATTTTTCCTAGACTCGTTTAATAAAATTTTATCTCAGCAACAACTCATGTCAGATCCCATATGTCTTTTCATGTTGGAACGACCTGAAACTTTATATGCATGTTTCCTTAACATTAGAGGAGACATTCATGCCTATTTCAATCACTTACGTGATTTCTGCTGCACTACTATTTTCCTCTACCTGCCCTTTACGATTATAATCCTCCCTCGACAACTGGCGGTGGGACGGGCGTATTTTGTGACAATTTGCCACTATTGTCCCGTACTGTTCTTTGGGTTTTTTCAAAATCAATAAGATTCAAGCTGTTGATCATACAAAGCAACTGTTAAAGTTTCATAATAATCTGACCACAAATGCCGACTTTATCGCGTAAACAAGAAATGGAAATTTTCACCTTCATATGGCTACTTTTCCAATACTGTATGTTGCAATTTTTTTGTCTTAATCGATAGCGTTCAAGCTGTCGATGATACAAAGCAACTGTGCAAGTTTCATGGAATTCTGACTACAAGTGCAGACTTTATTGCGTAAATAAAAATTGGAAGTTTGCAATATCAAATAGCTACTTTTTCAATACTGTTTGTTAGATTTAATTCAAAATCAATAGGGTTCAAGCCGTTGATGTTACAAAGCACCTGGGCAAGTTTCATGAAAATCTGACCACAAATGCAGAATAAATTGCGTAAACAAGAAATGGAAATTTTCAACTTCAAATGGCTAGTTTTTCCGTACTGTTTGTTGGATTTTTTTCAAAATGAATAGCGTTCAAGCTGTGATGATACAAAGCAACTGTACACGTTTCATGAAAATCTGACTACAAATGCCGATTTAATTGCATAAACAAGAAATGGAAATTTGCAAGTTCAAATGGCTACTTTTCCCGTATTGTTTGTTGGATTATTTTAAAATCAATAAGGTTTAATCTGTTGATACTACAAAGCAACTGTGCAACTTTCATGAAAATCTGACTACAAATGCAGACTTAATTGCGTAAACAAGAAAAGGAAATCCTTCAAATGGGTACTTTTCCAATACGGTTTGTTGGATGTTTCTTAAAATCAAGAGGATTCAAGCTGTTGATCATAGAAAGCAGCTGTGGAAGCTTTATAAACTTCTGACGACAAATACAGATTTTATTGCGTAAACACGAAATGGAAATTTGCAACTTCAAATGGCTAATTATTCCGTGCTGTGTGTTAGATTTTTTTTCAAAATCAATAGGGTTCAAGTTGTTGATGATACAAAGCAACTGCACAAGGTTCATAAAAATCTGACGAAAAATGCAGATTTTATTGCGTAAAAAAGACATGGAAATTTGCATGTTCAAATGGTTACTTTTCCCGTACTATTTCTGTTTTTTTTTAATCAATAGAGGTCAATCTGTTGATATTACAAAGCAACTGTAGAAGTTTCATGAAAATCTGACTACAAATGCAGACTTTATTGCATAAACAAGAAATGGAAATTCGTAAATTCATATGGCTGCTTTTCAAGTACTGTTTGTTAGATTTATTTCAAAATCAATAGGATTCAAGCTGTTTATGATATAAAGCAACTGTGCAAGTTTCATGAAAATTTGACCACAAATGCCGACTTTATTGCGTAAAGAAGAAAAGTAAATTTGCAAATTAATATGGCTGCTTTTCCAGCACTGTCTGTTAGATTGATTTTAAAATTAATAGCTTTCAATCTGTTGATGACACAAAGCAACTGTGCAAAGTTCATGAAAATATGACTACAAATGCAGATTTTATTGCGTAAACAAGAAATGGAAATTTCCAAGTTCAAGTGGCTACTTTTTCCGTACTGTTTGTTTGATTTTTCCAAATAAGTAGGATTCAAGCTGTTGATGATACAAAGCAACCATTCAAGTTTCATAAAAATCTGACTACAAATGGAGACTTTATTGCATAAACAAGAAATGGACATTTGCAATATCAAATGGCTTCTTTTCCTGTACTGTTCGTTGGATGTTTTTCAAAATCAATAGCGTTTAAGCTGTTGATGATACAAAGCAACTATGCAAATTTCCTGAAAATCTGACCACTAATGCAGACATTATCGCCTAAACATGAAATGAAAATTTTCACTTCAAATGGCTACTTTTCCAATACTGTTTTTTATTTCTTTTTCAAAATCAATAAGGTTCAAGCTGTTAATCATACAGAGCAAATGTGGAAGTTTCATGAAAATCTGACGACAAATGCAGACTTTATTTTCTAAACAAGAAATGGAAATTTGCTAATTGAAATGGTAACTTTTCCCGTACTGTTTGTAGGAGATTTTCAAAATCAATAGGTTTCAAGCTATTGATGATATAAAGCAACAGTGCAAGTTTCATGAAAATGTGACTACAAATACAGACTTTATTGCTTAAACAAGAAATGGAAGTTTGCAATATCAAATGGCTACTTTTCCAATACTGTTTGTTAGATTTAAAGTAGCGGACCCGTAATAGAAAACAGCTATTTCCACTATGATATTATCCTACAAAATTTGCTGTGATTAAAAATGAGTATTATTTTACAACTTTAAGCGAGCCACTTTTTTGTTTTCTTCCTTCTAAGACTTTATTATCAATCTAAAACCACTATATTCTCATTACAAAGGGAGATAATAATTACCTCCCTTCTCTAGAAACTAACAAAAAGTATCAACAAATAATTTCAAGATAGAAATCAAAGGAATTTCTGGTCGGTTGAAAATCTGCAAATTTATTATATCAATATAAATCCTGATTTACCAACTATAAAGAAATTTATTCCATGTGGCATTAGAAGCGTTAGGGGTCTACTACCTTAATTCAAAATCAATAGGGTTCAATCTGTTGATGATACAAAGCACCTGTGCAAGTTTCATGAAAATCTGACCACAAATGCAGAATAAATTGCTTATCAAGAAAAGGAAATTTTCAACTTCAAATGGCTAGTTTTCCCGTACTGTTTGTTGGATTTTTTTTCAAAATGAATAGGGTTCTTGCTGTTGATCATACAAAGGAACTGTGCAAGTTTTATAGAAATGTGACTACAAGTGCAGACTTTATTGCGTAAACAAGAAATATAAGTTTGCAATATTAAATAGCTACTTTTTCAATACTGTTTGTTAGATTTAATTCAAAATCAATAGGGTTCAAGCCGTTGATGATTCAAAGCACCTGTGCAAGTATCATGAAAATCTGACCACAAATGCAGAATAAATTGCTTATCAAGAAAAGGAAATTTTCAACTTCAAATGGCTAGTTTTCCCTTACTGTTTGTTGGATTTTTTTTCAAAATGAATAGGGTTCTTGCTGTTGATCATACAAAGGAACTGTGCAAGTTTCATAGAAATGTGACTACAAGTGCAGACTTTATTGCGTAAACAAGAAATATAAGTTTGCAATATTAAATAGCTACTTTTTCAATACTGTTTGTTAGATTTAATTCAAAATCAATAGGGTTCAAGCCGTTGATGATTCAAAGCACCTGTGCAAGTATCATGAAAATCTGACCACAAATGCAGAATAAATTGCGTAAACAAGAAAAGGAAATTTTCAAATTCAAATGGCTAGTTTTCCCGTACTGCTTGTTGGATTTTTTTCAAAATGAACAGGATTCAAGGTGTTGATGATACAAAGCAACTGTACAAGTTTCATGAAAATCTGAATACAAATGCAGATTACATTGCGTAAACAAGAAACGAAAATTTTCAACATCAAACGGGTACTTTTACCGTACTAATTATGGGATTTCTTTGTCAAAATCAATAGGGTTCAAGCTGTTGATAATACAAAGCAGCTATACAAGTTTCATGAAAATCTGAAGAAAAATGCAGACTTTATTGCGTAAACAAAAAATGGAAATTTGCAAATTCAAATGGCTACTTTTTCCTGTACTGTTTGTTGGATTTTTTTTTTCAAAATCAATAGGGTTTCAAGCTGTTGATGATATAAAGCAACTATACAAGTTTCATGAAAATCTGAAGAAAAATGCAGACTTTATTGCGTTAACAAGAAATGGAAATTTGGAACTTCAAATGGCTACTTTTCCTGTACTGTTTGTTGGATTTTTTTTTTCTAAATCAATAGCGTTCAAGCTGTGATGATACAAAGCAACTATACAAGTTTTATGAAAATCTGACTACAAATGCAGACTTAATTGCGTAAACAAGAAAAGGAAATCCTTCAAATGGCTACTTTTCCAATACGGTTTTTTGGATTTTTTTCACAATTAATAGGGTTTAAGCTGTTGATCATACAAAGCAACTGTGGAAGTTTCATAAAAATCTGACGACAAATGGAGACTTTATTGCATAAACACGAAATGGAAATTTGCAACTTCAAATGGCTACCTTTTCCGTACTGTTTGTTGGATTTTTCCAAATCAATAGGATTCAACCTGTTGATGATACAAAGCAACTGTGCAAGTTTCATAAAAATCTGACTACAAATGCAGATTTTATTGCGTAAACAAGAAATGGAAATTTGCGAATTCAAATGACTACTTTTCAAGTACTATTTTTCTTTCTTTTTTTTTTAATCAATAGAGTTCAATCTGTTGATATTACAAAGCAACTGTAGAAGTTTCGTGAAAATCTGACTACAAATGCAGACTTTACTGCATAAACAAGAAATAGAAATTTGCAACGTTAAATGGCAACCTTTTTCATACTGTTTGTTGGATTTTTTTCAAAATCAATAAGGTTCAAGCTGTTGATAATACAAAGCAACTGTGCAAGTTTCATTAAAATCTGACTACAAATGCAGACTTTATTGCGTAAACAAGAAATGGAAATTTGCAATATAAAATTGTTTATTTTCCCGAAATGTTCGTTGGATTTTTTTGAGAGTCAATAGGGTTCGAGCTGTCGATGATACAAAGCAACTATACATGTTTCATGAAAATCTGACTACAAATGCAGACTTTATTGCATAAACAAGAAATAGAAATTTGCAACGTTAAATGGCAACCTTTTTCATACTGTTTGTTGGATTTTTTTCAAAATCAATTGGGTTTAAGCTGTTGATGATGCAAAGCAACTGTGCAAGTTTCATTAAAATCTGACTACAAATGCAGACTTTATTGCATAAACAAAAAATGGAAATTTATTATATAAAATGGTTTATTTTCCCGAAATGTTCGTTGGATTTTTTTGAGAGTCAATAGGGTTCAAGCTGTCGATGATACAAAGCAACTATACAAGTTTCATGAAAATCTGACTACAAATGAATACTTTATTGCATAAACAAGAAATGGAAATTTGCAAATACAAATGGCTACTTTTCCAATACTGTTTGTTGGATTCTTTTAAAATCAATAAGATTCAAGCTGTTGATACTACAAAGCAACTTTGCAACTTTCATGAAGCTGATGATCATACAAAGCAACTGTGGAAGTTTCATAAAAATCTTACGACAAATGGAGACTTTATTGCGTAAACACGAAATGGAAATTTGGAACTTCAAATGGCTAATTATCCCATACTGTTTGTTGGATTTTTTTCAAAATCAATAGGTTTCAAGCTGGTCATCATACAAAGCAACTGCACAAGTTTAATGAAAATCTGACTACAAATGCAAACTTTATTGCCTAAAGAAGAAACGGAAATTTGCAAATTCAAATGGCAACTTTACCAGTACTGTTTGTTAGATTTATTTCAAAATCAATAGGGTTCAAACTGTTGATGACACAAAGGAACTGTGCAAGTTTCATGAAAATCTGACCACAAATGCCGACTTTATTGCGTAAAGAAGAAATGTAAATTTGCAAATTCAAATGGCTGTTTTTCCAGTACTGTCTGTTAGATTGATTTCAAAATTAATAGCGTTCAAGCTGTTGATGACACAAAGCAACTGTGCAAGGTTCATGAAAATCTGACAAGAAATGCAAACTTTATTGCATAAACAAGAAATGGATATTTTCAACTTCAAATGGCTACTTTTTCCGTACTTTTTGTTTGATTTTTCCAAATCTATATGATTCAAACTGTTGATGATACAAAGCAACCGTTCAAGTTTCATAAAAATCTGACTACAAATGGAGACTTTATTGCATAAACAAGAAATGGACATTTGCGATATCAAATGGCTTCTTTTCCTGTACTGTTCGTTGGATGTTTTTCAAAATCAATAGCGTTTAAGCTGTTGATGATACAAAGCAGCTGTACAAGATTCCTGAAAATCTGACCACAAATGCAGACTTTATAGCCTAAACAAGAAATGGAAATTTTCACTTTCAAATGGCTACTTTCGAATACTATTTTTTATTTCTTTTTCAAAATCAATAAGGTTCAAGCTGTTGATCATACAAAGCAACTGTGGAAGTTTCATGAAAATCTGACGACAAATGCAGACTTTATTGTGTAAAGAAGAAATGGAAATTTTCAACTTCAAATGGCTACTTTTTTATATGCCCGTCGAATTCGGGACGTACTTCAAATTTGGTATGCATGATTTGTGAAAAATTACGAAGTGCAGTGCACAAGAACCATAACTCTTCCTAGCACGAATTTTAAGTTCTTTCCCCTTTGATCTTAATTTTTAAAGCATTTCTTGCTTGTCCGGAGCATAACTTTGTCATCTTAAGTAGGAATGACTTGAAATATGGTATGCTTGTTTATTGCAATATTTGGAAGTGCAGTGCGCAAGAATTGTAACTCTACCTCGTGCTTTCTTTGAGTTATTTCCTTTTGATCGTCATTTTTACAGCATTTAGTGCTTGTCCGGAATATAATTTTGTAATCTCAAGTCAGAACGACTTCAAACTTGGTATGCATGTTTGTTGCCATATTACGGAGTACAGTGCGCAAGAACAATAACTCTACCTAGCGCGGATTTCGAGTAATTCCACTTTGATCTTCATTTTTACAGTCCAGTTTTTTGTCTGGAGCTTAACTTTGTCATCTCCAGTCCGACTGACTTGAAACTTGGTATTTGTGTGTGTTGCAATAATCGGAGTGCTGTGCGAAAGAGCCATAACTCTACCTCATGCTGTCTTTGAGTTATTTCTCTTTGATCTTCATTTTTACAGTATTTCTTGCTTGTCCGGAACGGAACTTTGTCACCTCCAGTCAAATTGACTTGACACTTGGTAAACATGTTTGTTGCAGTTACGAAAAGTGCAAAGCACTGGAGCCGTAACCTTATGTAATGCCAGTTTGGAATTATTCCCTATTAATTATTTTTTTTACAGCTTTTCATGCTTCTCTACAATATAACTTTTTATCACATAACCTCGCTTGTTTTCAGTGTAATATACCCATTACGAATTTTCTTATCTCATACACGTTTAATATCACAACTGTGTGACGTCATTTTTGACGTCATTTTGTACGTATTTCATAGAAGTGAATGGGATTTGATGGATATTACCGCGGGTGTATCTATAGATGGTTTTGCATCTTCTTATCTTTGATTTGTGAAATATCGTTATGTGATAAAAAGAATCTGACATTCGTTGGCGTACAAGATAAATAATTCATTAAACTCTCCAAGAAAAAATGTTATTAAGCTCGCCAAAGGCTCGCTTAATAACATTTTTCCTAGACTCGTTTAATAAAATTTTATCTCAGCAACAACTCATGTCAGATCCCATATGTCTTTTCATGTTGGAACGACCTGAAACTTTATATGCATGTTTCCTTAACATTAGAGGAGACATTCATGCCTATTTCAATCACTTACGTGATTTCTGCTGCACTACTATTTTCCTCTACCTGCCCTTTACGATTATAATCCTCCCTCGACAACTGGCGGTGGGACGGGCGTATTTTGTGACAATTTGCCACTATTGTCCCGTACTGTTCTTTGGGTTTTTTCAAAATCAATAAGATTCAAGCTGTTGATCATACAAAGCAACTGTTAAAGTTTCATAATAATCTGACCACAAATGCCGACTTTATCGCGTAAACAAGAAATGGAAATTTTCACCTTCATATGGCTACTTTTCCAATACTGTATGTTGCAATTTTTTTGTCTTAATCGATAGCGTTCAAGCTGTCGATGATACAAAGCAACTGTGCAAGTTTCATGGAATTCTGACTACAAGTGCAGACTTTATTGCGTAAATAAAAATTGGAAGTTTGCAATATCAAATAGCTACTTTTTCAATACTGTTTGTTAGATTTAATTCAAAATCAATAGGGTTCAAGCCGTTGATGTTACAAAGCACCTGGGCAAGTTTCATGAAAATCTGACCACAAATGCAGAATAAATTGCGTAAACAAGAAATGGAAATTTTCAACTTCAAATGGCTAGTTTTTCCGTACTGTTTGTTGGATTTTTTTCAAAATGAATAGCGTTCAAGCTGTGATGATACAAAGCAACTGTACACGTTTCATGAAAATCTGACTACAAATGCCGATTTAATTGCATAAACAAGAAATGGAAATTTGCAAGTTCAAATGGCTACTTTTCCCGTATTGTTTGTTGGATTATTTTAAAATCAATAAGGTTTAATCTGTTGATACTACAAAGCAACTGCAACTTTCATGAAAATCTGACTACAAATGCAGACTTAATTGCGTAAACAAGAAAAGGAAATCCTTCAAATGGGTACTTTTCCAATACGGTTTGTTGGATGTTTCTTAAAATCAAGAGGATTCAAGCTGTTGATCATAGAAAGCAGCTGTGGAAGCTTTATAAACTTCTGACGACAAATACAGATTTTATTGCGTAAACACGAAATGGAAATTTGCAACTTCAAATGGCTAATTATTCCGTGCTGTGTGTTAGATTTTTTTTCAAAATCAATAGGGTTCAAGTTGTTGATGATACAAAGCAACTGCACAAGGTTCATAAAAATCTGACGAAAAATGCAGATTTTATTGCGTAAAAAAGACATGGAAATTTGCATGTTCAAATGGTTACTTTTCCCGTACTATTTCTGTTTTTTTTTAATCAATAGAGGTCAATCTGTTGATATTACAAAGCAACTGTAGAAGTTTCATGAAAATCTGACTACAAATGCAGACTTTATTGCATAAACAAGAAATGGAAATTCGTAAATTCATATGGCTGCTTTTCAAGTACTGTTTGTTAGATTTATTTCAAAATCAATAGGATTCAAGCTGTTTATGATATAAAGCAACTGTGCAAGTTTCATGAAAATTTGACCACAAATGCCGACTTTATTGCGTAAAGAAGAAAAGTAAATTTGCAAATTAATATGGCTGCTTTTCCAGCACTGTCTGTTAGATTGATTTTAAAATTAATAGCTTTCAATCTGTTGATGACACAAAGCAACTGTGCAAAGTTCATGAAAATATGACTACAAATGCAGATTTTATTGCGTAAACAAGAAATGGAAATTTCCAAGTTCAAGTGGCTACTTTTTCCGTACTGTTTGTTTGATTTTTCCAAATAAGTAGGATTCAAGCTGTTGATGATACAAAGCAACCATTCAAGTTTCATAAAAATCTGACTACAAATGGAGACTTTATTGCATAAACAAGAAATGGACATTTGCAATATCAAATGGCTTCTTTTCCTGTACTGTTCGTTGGATGTTTTTCAAAATCAATAGCGTTTAAGCTGTTGATGATACAAAGCAACTATGCAAATTTCCTGAAAATCTGACCACTAATGCAGACATTATCGCCTAAACATGAAATGAAAATTTTCACTTCAAATGGCTACTTTTCCAATACTGTTTTTTATTTCTTTTTCAAAATCAATAAGGTTCAAGCTGTTAATCATACAGAGCAAATGTGGAAGTTTCATGAAAATCTGACGACAAATGCAGACTTTATTTTCTAAACAAGAAATGGAAATTTGCTAATTGAAATGGTAACTTTTCCCGTACTGTTTGTAGGAGATTTTCAAAATCAATAGGTTTCAAGCTATTGATGATATAAAGCAACAGTGCAAGTTTCATGAAAATGTGACTACAAATACAGACTTTATTGCTTAAACAAGAAATGGAAGTTTGCAATATCAAATGGCTACTTTTCCAATACTGTTTGTTAGATTTAAAGTAGCGGACCCGTAATAGAAAACAGCTATTTCCACTATGATATTATCCTACAAAATTTGCTGTGATTAAAAATGAGTATTATTTTACAACTTTAAGCGAGCCACTTTTTTGTTTTCTTCCTTCTAAGACTTTATTATCAATCTAAAACCACTATATTCTCATTACAAAGGGAGATAATAATTACCTCCCTTCTCTAGAAACTAACAAAAAGTATCAACAAATAATTTCAAGATAGAAATCAAAGGAATTTCTGGTCGGTTGAAAATCTGCAAATTTATTATATCAATATAAATCCTGATTTACCAACTATAAAGAAATTTATTCCATGTGGCATTAGAAGCGTTAGGGGTCTACTACCTTAATTCAAAATCAATAGGGTTCAGTCTGTTGATGATACAAAGCACCTGTGCAAGTTTCATGAAAATCTGACCACAAATGCAGAATAAATTGCTTATCAAGAAAAGGAAATTTTCAACTTCAAATGGCTAGTTTTCCCGTACTGTTTGTTGGATTTTTTTTCAAAATGAATAGGGTTCTTGCTGTTGATCATACAAAGGAACTGTGCAAGTTTTATAGAAATGTGACTACAAGTGCAGACTTTATTGCGTAAACAAGAAATATAAGTTTGCAATATTAAATAGCTACTTTTTCAATACTGTTTGTTAGATTTAATTCAAAATCAATAGGGTTCAAGCCGTTGATGATTCAAAGCACCTGTGCAAGTTTCATGAAAATCTGACCACAAATGCAGAATAAATTGCTTATCAAGAAAAGGAAATTTTCAACTTCAAATGGCTAGTTTTCCCGTACTGTTTGTTGGATTTTTTTTCAAAATGAATAGGGTTCTTGCTGTTGATCATACAAAGGAACTGTGCAAGTTTCATAGAAATGTGACTACAAGTGCAGACTTTATTGCGTAAACAAGAAATATAAGTTTGCAATATTAAATAGCTACTTTTTCAATACTGTTTGTTAGATTTAATTCAAAATCAATAGGGTTCAAGCCGTTGATGATTCAAAGCACCTGTGCAAGTATCATGAAAATCTGACCACAAATGCAGAATAAATTGCGTAAACAAGAAAAGGAAATTTTCAAATTCAAATGGCTAGTTTTCCCGTACTGCTTGTTGGATTTTTTTCAAAATGAACAGGATTCAAGGTGTTGATGATACAAAGCAACTGTACAAGTTTCATGAAAATCTGAATACAAATGCAGATTACATTGCGTAAACAAGAAACGAAAATTTTCAACATCAAACGGGTACTTTTACCGTACTAATTATGGGATTTCTTTGTCAAAATCAATAGGGTTCAAGCTGTTGATAATACAAAGCAGCTATACAAGTTTCATGAAAATCTGAAGAAAAATGCAGACTTTATTGCGTAAACAAAAAATGGAAATTTGCAAATTCAAATGGCTACTTTTTCCTGTACTGTTTGTTGGATTTTTTTTTTCAAAATCAATAGGGTTTCAAGCTGTTGATGATATAAAGCAACTATACAAGTTTCATGAAAATCTGAAGAAAAATGCAGACTTTATTGCGTAAACAAATCAAAGCGTTGAGAACCCTGAAGTGGTATTTGTCAAGGAAGCCATTGTGTGGAATTGATAATTTGAAAGAAAAAGACAAATATTATTCAAATATTGGCATGAAAGTCAACCTACTAAGCAAATGAATACCTTTTTTTGGTTGAAGGGAGAGTACTCATGACAAAGTTAGGATTTTTAGTGTATTGGTGGTCTCCCTTCGATCATTCAGGAGGAGTCATGAGTAATGTCCCTTGACAGTAGGATGCATGATGGATAGAGAGAGAAAAACCATGTGAATATATCGAATAAAATTAAGTTTGTACCTGAAAACTATGATTTTGAAATATCTTTGGCCATCAATATTTAATTCCCAACATTACAATCAATTATTTCGATCTATAAATATTCATGCCCAATCAAATGGAGTAGCGCGCAATCATTGGATGAACAAGCCATGGGACGAATTGGTTTTGGAACGAAAAATCCGAGGACCAAGTGATCGGTAGACAAATTTTGTATCATTGCGCCAATAGAAGGCTATGAGCGAGTGAAGCTATTTTCAATCAAAAATTAGTATTTCCACGATCGATGGCCTCACCTAGTGTATTTTAACATGCCATTTCCAATTACATATCTGAATGCTACCGAAAAACTCATTTGCCTTAGAAAAATTGAGTTTAATTGGGTTTATTTCCTTCGGCTTTGGACAAAATACGATACATGGTCTTCAAAATTCAATATTGAACTCATAGTGGTATTGTCTTCGACAAATACCACAAAAATGGAAATTTGCAAATTCAAATGGCTACTTTTTCCTGTACTGTTTGTTGGATTTTTTTTTTCAAAATCAATAGGGTTTCAAACTGTTGATGATATAAAGCAACTATACAAGTTTCATGAAAATCTGAATACAAATGCAGACTTTATTGCGTAAACAAGAAATGGAAATTTGGAACTTCAAATGGCTACTTTTCCTGTACTGTTTGTTGGATTTTTTTTTTCTAAATCAATAGCGTTCAAGCTGTGATGATACAAAGCAACTATACAAGTTTTATGAAAATCTGACTACAAATGCAGACTTAATTGCGTAAACAAGAAAAGGAAATCCTTCAAATGGCTACTTTTCCAATACGGTTTTTTGGATTTTTTTCACAATCAATAGGGTTTAAGCTGTTGATCATACAAAGCAACTGTGGAAGTTTCATAAAAATCGGACGAAAAATGGAGACTTTATTGCGTAAACCATTCAAGTTTCATAAAAATCTGACTACAAATGCAGACTTTATTGCATAAACAAGAAATGGAAATTTATTATATAAAATGGTTTATTTTCCCGAAATGTTCGTTGGATTTTTTTGAGAGTCAATAGGGTTCAAGCTGTCGATGATAAAAAGCAACTATACAAGTTTCATGAAAATCTGACTACAAATGAATACTTTATTGCATAAACAAGAAATGGAAATTTGCAAATACAAATGGCTACTTTTCCAATACTGTTTGTTGGATTATTTTAAAATCAATAAGATTCAAGCTGTTGATACTACAAAGCAACTTTGCAACTTTCATGAAGCTGATGATCATACAAAGCAAATGTGGAAGTTTCATAAAAATCTTACGACAAATGGAGACTTTATTGCGTAAACACGAAATGGAAATTTGGAACTTCAAATGGCTAATTATCCCGTACTGTTTGTTGGATTTTTTTCAAAATCAATAGGGTTCAAGCTGGTCATCATACAAAGCAACTGCACAAGTTTAATGAAAATCTGACTACAAATGCAAACTTTATTGCCTAAAGAAGAAACGGAAATTTGCAAATTCAAATGGCAACTTTACCAGTACTGTTTGTTAGATTTATTTCAAAATCAATAGGGTTCAAACTGTTGATGACACAAAGGAACTGTGCAAGTTTCATGAAAATCTGACCACAAATGCCGACTTTATTGCGTAAAGAAGAAATGTAAATTTGCAAATTCAAATGGCTGTTTTTCCAGTACTGTCTGTTAGATTGATTTCAAAATTAAAAGCGTTCAAGCTGTTGATGACACAAAGCAACTGTGCAAGGTTCATGAAAATCTGACAAGAAATGCAAACTTTATTGCATAAACAAGAAATGGATATTTTCAACTTCAAATGGCTACTTTTTCCGTACTTTTTGTTTGGTTTTTCCAAATCTATATGATTCAAGCTGTTGATGATACAAAGCAACCGTTCAAGTTTCATAAAAATCTGACTACAAATGGAGACTTTATTGCATAAACAAGAAATGGACATTTGCGATATCAAATGGCTTCTTTTCCTGTACTGTTCGTTGGATGTTTTTCAAAATCAATAGCGTTTAAGCTGTTGATGATACAAAGCAGCTGTACAAGATTCCTGAAAATCTGACCACAAATGCAGACTTTATAGCCTAAACAAGAAATGGAAATTTTCACTTTCAAATGGCTACTTTTCGAATACTGTTTTTTATTTCTTTTTCAAAATCAATAAGGTTCAAGCTGTTGATCATACAAAGCAACTGTGGAAGTTTCATGAAAATCTGACGACAAATGCAGACTTTATTGTGTAAAGAAGAAATGGAAATTTTCAACTTCAAATGGCTACTTTTTTATATGCCCGTCGAATTCGGGACGTACTTCAAATTTGGTATGCATGATTGTTGAAAAATTACGAAGTGCAGTGCACAAGAACCATAACTCTTCCTAGCACGAATTTTAAGTTCTTTCCCCTTTGATCTTAATTTTTAAAGCATTTCTTGCTTGTCCGGAGCATAGCTTTGTCATCTTAAGTAGGAATGACTTGAAATATGGTATGCTTGTATATTGCAATATTTGGAAGTGCAGTGCGCAAGAATTGTAACTCTACCTCGTGCTGTCTTTGAGTTATTTCCTTTTGATCGTCATTTTTACAGCATTTAGTGCTTGTCCAGAATATAATTTTGTAATCTCAAGTCAGAACGACTTCAAACTTGGTATGCATGTTTGTTGCCATATTACGGAGTACAGTGCGCAAGAACAATAACTCTACCTAGCGCGGATTTCGAGTAATTCCACTTTGATCTTCATTTTTACAGTCCAGTTTTTTGTCTGGAGCTTAACTTTGTCATCTCCAGTCCGACTGACTTGAAACTTGGTATTTGTGTGTGTTGCAATAATCGGAGTGCTGTGCGAAAGAGCCATAACTCTACCTCATGCTGTCATTGAGTTATTTCCCTTTGATCTTCAGTTTTACAGTATTTCTTGCTTGTCCGGAACGGAACTTTGTCACCTCCAGTCAAATTGACTTGACACTTGGTAAACATGTTTGTTGCAGTTACGAAAAGTGCAAAGCACTGGAGCCGTAACCTTATGTAATGCCAGTTTGGAATTATTCCCTATTAATTATTTTTTTTACAGCTTTTCATGCTTCTCTACAATATAACTTTTTATCACATAACCTCTCTTGTTTTCAGTGTAATATACCCATTACGAATTTTCTTATCTCATACACGTTTAATATCACAACTGTGTGACGTCATTTTTGACGTCATTTTGTACGTATTTCATAGAAGTGAATGGGATTTGATGGATATTACCGCGGGTGTATCTATAGATGGTTTTGCATCTTCTTATCTTTGATTTGTGAAATATCGTTATGTGATAAAAAGAATCTGACATTCGTTGGCGTACAAGATAAATAATTCATTAAACTCTCCAAGAAAAAATGTTATTAAGCTCGCCAAAGGCTCGCTTAATAACATTTTTCCTAGACTCGTTTAATAAAATTTTATCTCAGCAACAACTCATGTCAGATCCCATATGTCTTTTCATGTTGGAACGACCTGAAACTTTATATGCATGTTTCCTTAACATTAGAGGAGACATTCATGCCTATTTCAATCACTTACGTGATTTCTGCTGCACTACTATTTTCCTCTACCTGCCCTTTACGATTATAATCCTCCCTCGACAACTGGCGGTGGGACGGGCGTATCATGTGACAATTTGCCACTATTGTCCCGTACTGTTCTTTGGGTTTTTTCAAAATCAATAAGATTCAAGCTGTTGATCATACAAAGCAACTGTTAAAGTTTCATAATAATCTGACCACAAATGCCGACTTTATCGCGTAAACAAGAAATGGAAATTTTCACCTTCATATGGCTACTTTTCCAATACTGTATGTTGCAATTTTTTTGTCTTAATCGATAGCGTTCAAGCTGTCGATGATACAAAGCAACTGTGCAAGTTTCATGGAATTCTGACTACAAGTGCAGACTTTATTGCGTAAATAAAAATTGGAAGTTTGCAATATCAAATAGCTACTTTTTCAATACTGTTTGTTAGATTTAATTCAAAATCAATAGGGTTCAAGCCGTTGGTGTTACAAAGCACCTGGGCAAGTTTCATGAAAATCTGACCACAAATGCAGAATAAATTGCGTAAACAAGAAATGGAAATTTTCAACTTCAAATGGCTAGTTTTTCCGTACTGTTTGTTGGATTTTTTTCAAAATGAATAGCGTTCAAGCTGTGATGATACAAAGCAACTGTACACGTTTCATGAAAATCTGACTACAAATGCCGATTTAATTGCGTAAACAAGAAATGGAAATTTGCAAGTTCAAATGGCTACTTTTCCCGTATTGTTTGTCGGATTATTTTAAAATCAATAAGGTTTAAGCTGTTGATACTACAAAGCAACTGTGCAACTTTCATGAAAATCTGACTACAAATGCAGACTTAATTGCGTAAACAAGAAAAGGAAATCCTTCAAATGGGTACTTTTCCAATACGGTTTGTTGGATGTTTCTTAAAATCAAGAGGATTCAAGCTGTTGATCATAGAAAGCAGCTGTGGAAGCTTTATAAACTTCTGACGACAAATACAGATTTTATTGCGTAAACACGAAATGGAAATTTGCAACTTCAAATGGCTAATTATTCCGTGCTGTGTGTTAGATTTTTTTCAAAATCAATAGGGTTCAAGCTGTTGATGATACAAAGCAACTGCACAAGGTTCATAAAAATCTGACGAAAAATGCAGATTTTATTGCGTAAAAAAGACATGGAAATTTGCATGTTCAAATGATTACTTTTCCCGTACTATTTCTGTTTTTTTTTAATCAATAGAGGTCAATCTGTTGATATTACAAAGCAACTGTAGAAGTTTCATGAAAATCTGACTACAAATGCAGACTTTATTGCATAAACAAGAAATGGAAATTCGTAAATTCATATGGCTGCTTTTCAAGTACTGTATGTTAGATTTATTTCAAAATCAATAGGATTCAAGCTGTTTATGATATAAAGCAACTGTGCAAGTTTCATGAAAATTTGACCACAAATGCCGACTTTATTGCGTAAAGAAGAAAAGTAAATTTGCAAATTAATTTGGCTGCTTTTCCAGCACTGTCTGTTAGATTGATTTTAAAATTAATAGCTTTCAATCTGTTGATGACACAAAGCAACTGTGCAAAGTTCATGAAAATATGACTACAAATGCAGATTTTATTGCGTAAACAAGAAATGGAAATTTCCAAGTTCAAGTGGCTACTTTTTCCGTACTGTTTGTTTGATTTTTCCAAATAAGTAGGATTCAAGCTGTTGATGATACAAAGCAACCATTCAAGTTTCATAAAAATCTGACTACAAATGGAGACTTTATTGCATAAACAAGAAATGGACATTTGCAATATCAAATGGCTTCTTTTCCTGTACTGTTCGTTGGATGCTTTTCAAAATCAATAGCGTTTAAGCTGTTGATGATACAAAGCAACTATGCAAATTTCCTGAAAATCTGACCACTAATGCAGACATTATCGCCTAAACATGAAATGAAAATTTTCACTTCAAATGGCTACTTTTCCAATACTGTTTTTTATTTCTTTTTCAAAATCAATAAGGTTCAAGCTGTTAATCATACAGAGCAAATGTGGAAGTTTCATGAAAATCTGACGACAAATGCAGACTTTATTTTCTAAACAAGAAATGGAAATTTGCTAATTGAAATGGTAACTTTTCCCGTACTGTTTGTAGGAGATTTTCAAAATCAATAGGTTTCAAGCTGTTGATGATATAAAGCAACAGTGCAAGTTTCATGAAAATGTGACTACAAATACAGACTTTATTGCTTAAACAAGAAATGGAAGTTTGCAATATCAAATGGCTACTTTTCCAATACTGTTTGTTAGATTTAAAGTAGCGGACCCGTAATAGAAAACAGCTATTTCCACTATGATATTATCCTACAAAATTTGCTGTGATTAAAAATGAGTATTATTTTACAATTTTAAGCGAGCCACTTTTTTGTTTTCTTCCTTCTAAGACTTTATTATCAATCTAAAACCACTATATTCTCATTACAAAGGGAGATAATAATTACCTCCCTTCTCTAGAAACTAACAAAAAGTATCAACAAATAATTTCAAGATAGAAATCAAAGGAATTTCTGGTCGGTTGAAAATCTGCAAATTTATTATATCAATATAAATCCTGATTTACCAACTATAAAGAAATTTATTCCATGTGGCATTAGAAGCGTTAGGGGTCTACTACCTTAATTCAAAATCAATAGGGTTCAAGCTGTTGATGATACAAAGCACCTGTGCAAGTTTCATGAAAATCTGACCACAAATGCAGAATAAATTGCTTATCAAGAAAAGGAAATTTTCAACTTCAAATGGCTAGTTTTCCCGTACTGTTTGTTGGATTTTTTTTCAAAATGAATAGGGTTCTTGCTGTTGATCATACAAAGGAACTGTGCAAGTTTCATAGAAATGTGACTACAAGTGCAGACTTTATTGCGTAAACAAGAAATATAAGTTTGCAATATTAAATAGCTACTTTTTCAATACTGTTTGTTAGATTTAATTCAAAATCAATAGGGTTCAAGCCGTTGATGATTCAAAGCACCTGTGCAAGTATCATGATAATCTGACCACAAATGCAGAATAAATTGCGTAAACAAGAAAAGGAAATTTTCAAATTCAAATGGCTAGTTTTCCCGTACTGCTTGTTGGATTTTTTTTCAAAATGAACAGGATTCAAGGTGTTGATGATACAAAGCAACTGTACAAGTTTCATGAAAATCTGAATACAAATGCAGATTACATTGCGTAAACAAGAAACGAAAATTTTCAACTTCAAACGGGTACTTTTACCGTACTAATTATGGGATTTTTTTGTCAAAATCAATAGGGTTCAAGCTGTTGATAATACAAAGCAGCTATACAAGTTTCATGAAAATCTGAAGAAAAATGCAGACTTTATTGCGTAAACAAAAAATGGAAATTTGCAAATTCAAATGGCTACTTTTTCCTGTACTGTTTGTTGGATTTTTTTTTTTTTCAAAATCAATAGGGTTTCAAGCTGTTGATGATATAAAGCAACTATACAAGTTTCATGAAAATCTGAATACAAATGCAGACTTTATTGCGTTAACAAGAAATGGAAATTTGGAACTTCAAATGGCTATTATTCCTGTACTGTTTGTTGGATTTTATTTTTCTAAATCAATAGCGTTCAAGCTGTGATGATACAAAGCAACTATACAAGTTTTATGAAAATCTGACTACAAATGCAGACTCAATTGCGTAAACAAGAAAAGGAAATCCTTCAAATGGCTACTTTTCCAATACGGTTTTTTTTTATTTTTTTCACAATCAATAGGGTTTAAGCTGTTGATCATACAAAGCAACTGTGGAAGTTTCATAAAAATCTGACGACAAATGGAGACTTTATTGCGTAAACACGAAATGGAAATTTGAAACTTCAAATGGTTACCTTTTCCGTACTGTTTGTTGGATTTTTCCAAATCAATAGGATTCAACCTGTTGATGATACAAAGCAACTGCACAAGTTTCATAAAAATCTGACTACAAATGCAGATTTTATTGCGTAAACAAGAAATGGAAATTTGCGAATTCAAATGACTACTTTTCAAGTACTATTTTTCTTTCTTTTTTTTTTAATCAATAGAGTTCAATCTGTTGATATTACAAAGCAACTCTAGAAATTTCGTGAAAATCTGACTACAAATGCAGACTTTATTGCATAAACAAGAAATAGAAATTTGCAACGTTAAATGGCAACCTTTTTCATACTGTTTGTTGGATTTTTTTCAAATTCAATAAGATTCAAGCTGTTGATAATACAAAGCAACTGTGCAAGTTTCATTATAATCTGACTACAAATGCAGACTTTATTGCGTAAACAAGAAATGGAAATTTGTAATATAAAATTGTTTATTTTCCCGAAATGTTCGTTGGATTTTTTTGAGAGTCAATAGGGTTCGAGCTGTCGATGATACAAAGCAACTGTACATGTTTCATGAAAATCTGACTACAAATGCAGACTTTGCATAAACAAGAAATGGACATTTGCGATATCAAATGGCTTCTTTTCCTGTACTGTTCGTTGGATGTTTTTCAAAATCAATAGCGTTTAAGCTGTTGATGATACAAAGCAGCTGTACAAGATTCCTGAAAATCTGACCACAAATGCAGACTTTATAGCCTAAACAAGAAATGGAAATTTTCACTTTCAAATGGCTACTTTTCGAATACTGTTTTTTATTTCTTTTTCAAAATCAATAAGGTTCAAGCTGTTGATCATACAAAGCAACTGTGGAAGTTTCATGAAAATCTGACGACAAATGCAGACTTTATTGTGTAAAGAAGAAATGGAAATTTTCAACTTCAAATGGCTACTTTTTTATATGCCCGTCGAATTCGGGACGTACTTCAAATTTGGTATGCATGATTGTTGAAAAATTACGAAGTGCAGTGCACAAGAACCATAACTCTTCCTAGCACGAATTTTAAGTTCTTTCCCCTTTGATCTTAATTTTTAAAGCATTTCTTGCTTGTCCGGAGCATAACTTTGTCATCTTAAGTAGGAATGACTTGAAATATGGTATGCTTGTTTATTGCAATATTTGGAAGTGCAGTGCGCAAGAATTGTAACTCTACCTCGTGCTGTCTTTGAGTTATTTCCTTTTGATCGTCATTTTTACAGCATTTAGTGCTTGTCCAGAATATAATTTTGTAATCTCAAGTCAGAACGACTTCAAACTTGGTATGCATGTTTGTTGCCATATTACGGAGTACAGTGCGCAAGAACAATAACTCTACCTAGCGCGGATTTCGAGTAATTCCACTTTGATCTTCATTTTTACAGTCCAGTTTTTTGTCTGGAGCTTAACTTTGTCATCTCCAGTCCGACTGACTTGAAACTTGGTATTTGTGTGTGTTGCAATAATCGGAGTGCTGTGCGAAAGAGCCATAACTCTACCTCATGCTGTCTTTGAGTTATTTCCCTTTGATCTTCATTTTTACAGTATTTCTTGCTTGTCCGGAACGGAACTTTGTCACCTCCAGTCAAATTGACTTGACACTTGGTAAACATGTTTGTTGCAGTTACGAAAAGTGCAAAGCACTGGAGCCGTAACCTTATGTAATGCCAGTTTGGAATTATTCCCTATTATTTATTTTTTTTACAGCTTTTCATGCTTCTCTACAATATAACTTTTTATCACATAACCTCTCTTGTTTTCAGTGTAATATACCCATTACGAATTTTCTTATCTCATACACGTTTAATATCACAACTGTGTGACGTCATTTTTGACGTCATTTTGTACGTATTTCATAGAAGTGAATGGGATTTGATGGATATTACCGCGGGTGTATCTATAGATGGTTTTGCATCTTCTTATCTTTGATTTGTGAAATATCGTTATGTGATAAAAAGAATCTGACATTCGTTGGCGTACAAGATAAATAATTCATTAAACTCTCCAAGAAAAAATGTTATTAAGCTCGCCAAAGGCTCGCTTAATAACATTTTTCCTAGACTCGTTTAATAAAATTTTATCTCAGCAACAACTCATGTCAGATCCCATATGTCTTTTCATGTTGGAACGACCTGAAACTTTATATGCATGTTTCCTTAACATTAGAGGAGACATTCATGCCTATTTCAATCTCTTACGTGATTTCTGCTGCACTACTATTTTCCTCTACCTGCCCTTTACGATTATAATCCTCCCTCGACAACTGGCGGTGGGACGGGCGTATCTTGTGACAATTTGCCACTATTGTCCCGTACTGTTCTTTGGGTTTTTTCAAAATCAATAAGATTCAAGCTGTTGATCATACAAAGCAACTGTTAAAGTTTCATAATAATCTGACCACAAATGCCGACTTTATCGCGTAAACAAGAAATGGAAATTTTCACCTTCATATGGCTACTTTTCCAATACTGTATGTTGCAATTTTTTTGTCTTAATCGATAGCGTTCAAGCTGTCGATGATACAAAGCAACTGTGCAAGTTTCATGGAATTCTGACTACAAGTGCAGACTTTATTGCGTAAATAAAAATTGGAAGTTTGCAATATCAAATAGCTACTTTTTCAATACTGTTTGTTAGATTTAATTCAAAATCAATAGGGTTCAAGCCGTTGATGTTACAAAGCACCTGGGCAAGTTTCATGAAAATCTGACCACAAATGCAGAATAAATTGCGTAAACAAGAAATGGAAATTTTCAACTTCAAATGGCTAGTTTTTCCGTACTGTTTGTTGGATTTTTTTCAAAATGAATAGCGTTCAAGCTGTGATGATACAAAGCAACTGTACACGTTTCATGAAAATCTGACTACAAATGCCGATTTAATTGCGTAAACAAGAAATGGAAATTTGCAAGTTCAAATGGCTACTTTTCCCGTATTGTTTGTTGGATTATTTTAAAATCAATAAGGTTTAAGCTGTTGATACTACAAAGCAACTGTGCAACTTTCATGAAAATCTGACTACAAATGCAGACTTAATTGCGTAAACAAGAAAAAGAAATCCTTCAAATGGGTACTTTTCCAATACGGTTTGTTGGATGTTTCTTAAAATCAAGAGGATTCAAGCTGTTGATCATAGAAAGCAGCTGTGGAAGCTTTATAAACTTCTGACGACAAATACAGATTTTATTGCGTAAACACGAAATGGAAATTTGCAACTTCAAATGGCTAATTATTCCGTGCTGTGTGTTAGATTTTTTTCAAAATCAATAGGGTTCAAGCTGTTGATGATACAAAGCAACTGCACAAGGTTCATAAAAATCTGACGAAAAATGCAGATTTTATTGCGTAAAAAAGACATGGAAATTTGCATGTTCAAATGGTTACTTTTCCCGTACTATTTCTGTTTTTTTTTTAATCAATAGAGGTCAATCTGTTGATATTACAAAGCAACTGTAGAAGTTTCATGAAAATCTGACTACAAATGCAGACTTTATTGCATAAACAAGAAATGGAAATTCGTAAATTCATATGGCTGCTTATCCAGTACTGTTTGATAGATTTATTTCAAAATCAATAGGATTCAAGCTGTTTATGATATAAAGCAACTGTGCAAGTTTCATGAAAATTTGACCACAAATGCCGACTTTATTGCGTAAAGAAGAAAAGTAAATTTGCAAATTAATTTGGCTGCTTTTCCAGCACTGTCTGTTAGATTGATTTTAAAATTAATAGCTTTCAATCTGTTGATGACACAAAGCAACTGTGCAAAGTTCATGAAAATATGACTACAAATGCAGATTTTATTGCGTAAACAAGAAATGGAAATTTCCAAGTTCAAGTGGCTACTTTTTCCGTACTGTTTGTTTGATTTTTCCAAATAAGTAGGATTCAAGCTGTTGATGATACAAAGCAACCATTCAAGTTTCATAAAAATCTGACTACAAATGGAGACTTTATTGCATAAACAAGAAATGGACATTTGCAATATCAAATGGCTTCTTTTCCTGTACTGTTCGTTGGATGTTTTTCAAAATCAATAGCGTTTAAGCTGTTGATGATACAAAGCAACTATGCAAATTTCCTGAAAATCTGACCACTAATGCAGACATTATCGCCTAAACATGAAATGAAAATTTTCACTTCAAATGGCTACTTTTCCAATACTGTTTTTTATTTCTTTTTCAAAATCAATAAGGTTCAAGCTGTTAATCATACAGAGCAAATGTGGAAGTTTCATGAAAATCTGACGACAAATGCAGACTTTATTTTCTAAACAAGAAATGGAAATTTGCTAATTGAAATGGTAACTTTTCCCGTACTGTTTGTAGGAGATTTTCAAAATCAATAGGTTTCAAGCTGTTGATGATATAAAGCAACAGTGCAAGTTTCATGAAAATGTGACTACAAATACAGACTTTATTGCTTAAACAAGAAATGGAAGTTTGCAATATCAAATGGCTACTTTTCCAATACTGTTTGTTAGATTTAAAGTAGCGGACCCGTAATAGAAAACAGCTATTTCCACTATGATATTATCCTACAAAATTTGCTGTGATTAAAAATGAGTATTATTTTACAACTTTAAGCGAGCCACTTTTTTGTTTTCTTCCTTCTAAGACTTTATTATCAATCTAAAACCACTATATTCTCATTACAAAGGGAGATAATAATTACCTCCCTTCTCTAGAAACTAACAAAAAGTATCAACAAATAATTTCAAGATAGAAATCAAAGGAATTTCTGGTCGGTTGAAAATCTGCAAATTTATTATATCAATATAAATCCTGATTTACCAACTATAAAGAAATTTATTCCATGTGGCATTAGAAGCGTTAGGGGTCTACTACCTTAATTCAAAATCAATAGGGTTCAAGCTGTTGATGATACAAAGCACCTGTGCAAGTTTCATGAAAATCTGACCACAAATGCAGAATAAATTGCTTATCAAGAAAAGGAAATTTTCAACTTCAAATGGCTAGTTTTCCCGTACTGTTTGTTGGATTTTTTTTCAAAATGAATAGGGTTCTTGCTGTTGATCATACAAAGGAACTGTGCAAGTTTCATAGAAATGTGACTACAAGTGCAGACTTTATTGCGTAAACAAGAAATATAAGTTTGCAATATTAAATAGCTACTTTTTCAATACTGTTTGTTAGATTTAATTCAAAATCAATAGGGTTCAAGCCGTTGATGATTCAAAGCACCTGTGCAAGTATCATGATAATCTGACCACAAATGCAGAATAAATTGCGTAAACAAGAAAAGGAAATTTTCAAATTCAAATGGCTAGTTTTCCCGTACTGCTTGTTGGATTTTTTTTCAAAATGAACAGGATTCAAGGTGTTGATGATACAAAGCAACTGCACAAGTTTCATGAAAATCTGAATACAAATGCAGATTACATTGCGTAAACAAGAAACGAAAATTTTCAACTTCAAACGGGTACTTTTACCGTACTAATTATGGGATTTTTTTGTCAAAATCAATAGGGTTCAAGCTGTTGATAATACAAAGCAGCTATACAAGTTTCATGAAAATCTGAAGAAAAATGCAGACTTTATTGCGTAAACAAAAAATGGAAATTTGCAAATTCAAATGGCTAATTTTTCCTGTACTGTTTGTTGGATTTTTTTTTTTTTCAAAATCAATAGGGTTTCAAGCTGTTGATGATATAAAGCAACTATACAAGTTTCATGAAAATCTGAATAAAAATGCAGACTTTATTGCGTTAACAAGAAATGGAAATTTGGAACTTCAAATGGCTACTTTTCCTGTACTGTTTGTTGGATTTTTTTTTTCTAAATCAATAGCGTTCAAGCTGTGATGATACAAAGCAACTATACAAGTTTTATGAAAATCTGACTACAAATGCAGACTCAATTGCGTAAACAAGAAAAGGAAATCCTTCAAATGGCTACTTTTCCAATACGGTTTTTTTTATTTTTTTCACAATCAATAGGGTTTAAGCTGTTGATCATACAAAGCAACTGTGGAAGTTTCATAAAAATCTGACGACAAATGGAGACTTTATTGCGTAAACACGAAATGGAAATTTGCAACTTCAAATGGTTACCTTTTCCGTACTGTTTGTTGGATTTTTCCAAATCAATAGGATTCAACCTGTTGATGATACAAAGCAACTGCACAAGTTTCATAAAAATCTGACTACAAATGCAGATTTTATTGCGTAAACAAGAAATGGAAATTTGCGAATTCAAATGACTACTTTTCAAGTACTATTTTTCTTTCTTTTTTTTTTAATCAATAGAGTTCAATCTGTTGATATTACAAAGCAACTCTAGAAGTTTCGTGAAAATCTGACTACAAATGCAGACTTTATTGCATAAACAAGAAATAAAAATTTGCAACGTTAAATGGCAACCTTTTTCATACTGTTTGTTGGATTTTTTCCAAAATCAATAAGGTTCAAGCTGTTGATAATACAAAGCAACTGTGCAAGTTTCATTAAAATCTGACTACAAATGCAGACTTTATTGCGTAAACAAGAAATGGAAATTTGTAATATAAAATTGTTTATTTTCCCGAAATGTTCGTTGGATTTTTTTGAGAGTCAATAGGGTTCGAGCTGTCGATGATACAAAGCAACTGTACATGTTTCATGAAAATCTGACTACAAATGCAGACTTTATTGCATAAACAAGAAATAGAAATTTGCAACGTTAAATTGCAACCTTTTTCATACTGTTTGTTGGATTTTTTTCAAAATCAATTGGGTTTAAGCTGTTGATGATGCAAAGCAACTGTGGAAGTTTTATTAAAATCTGACTACAAATGCAGACTTTATTGCATAAACAAAAAATGGAAATTTAGTATATAAAATGGTTTATTTTCCCGAAATGTTCGTTGGATTTTTTTTGAGAGTCAATAGGGTTCAAGCTGTCGATGATAAAAAGCAACTATACAAGTTTCATGAAAATCTGACTACAAATGAATACTTTATTGCATAAACAAGAAATGGAAATTTGCAAATACAAATGGCTACTTTTCCAATACTGTTTGTTGGATTATTTTAAAATCAATAAGATTCAAGCTGTTGATACTACAAAGCAACTTTGCAACTTTCATGAAGCTGATGATCATACAAAGCAAATGTGGAAGTTTCATAAAAATCTTACGACAAATGGAGACTTTATTGCGTAAACACGAAATGGAAATTTGGAACTTCAAATGGCTAATTATCCCGTACTGTTTGTTGGATTTTTTTCAAAATCAATAGGGTTCAAGCTGGTCATCATACAAAGCAACTGCACAAGTTTAATGAAAATCTGACTACAAATGCAAACTTTATTGCCTAAAGAAAAAACGGAAATTTGCAAATTCAAATGGCAACTTTACCAGTACTGTCTGTTAGATTGATTTCAAAATTAATAGCGTTCAAGCTGTTGATGACACAAAGCAACTGTGCAAGGTTCATGAAAATCTGACAATAAATGCAAACTTTATTGCATAAACAAGAAATGGATATTTTCAACTTCAAATGGCTACTTTTTCCGTACTTTTTGTTTGATTTTTCCAAATCTATATGATTCAAGCTGTTGATGATACAAAGCAACCGTTCAAGTTTCATAAAAATCTGACTACAAATGGAGACTTTATTGCATAAACAAGAAATGGACATTTGCGATATCAAATGGCTTCTTTTCCTGTACTGTTCGTTGGATGTTTTTCAAAATCAATAGCGTTTAAGCTGTTGATGATACAAAGCAGCTGTACAAGATTCCTGAAAATCTGACCACAAATGCAGACTTTATAGCCTAAACAAAAAATGGAAATTTTCACTTTCAAATGGCTACTGTTTTTTATTTCTTTTTCAAAATCAATAAAGTTCAAGCTGTTGATCATACAAAGCAACTGTGGAAGTTTCATGAAAATCTGACGACAAATGCAGACTTTATTGTGTAAAGAAGAAATGGAAATTTTCAACTTCAAATGGCTACTTTTTTATATGCCCGTCGAATTCGGGACGTACTTCAAATTTGGTATGCATGATTGTTGAAAAATTACGAAGTGCAGTGCACAAGAACCATAACTCTTCCTAGCACGAATTTTAAGTTCTTTCCCCTTTGATCTTAATTTTTAAAGCATTTCTTGCTTGTCCGGAGCATAACTTTGTCATCTTAAGTAGGAATGACTTGAAATATGGTATGCTTGTTTATTGCAATATTTGGAAGTGCAGTGCGCAAGAATTGTAACTCTACCTCGTGCTGTCTTTGAGTTATTTCCTTTTGATCGTCATTTTTACAGCATTTAGTGCTTGTCCGGAATATAATTTTGTAATCTCAAGTCAGAACGACTTCAAACTTGGTATGCATGTTTGTTGCCATATTACGGAGTACAGTGCGCAAGAACAATAACTCTACCTAGCGCGGATTTCGAGTAATTCCACTTTGATCTTCATTTTTACAGTCCAGTTTTTTGTCTGGAGCTTAACTTTGTCATCTCCAGTCCGACTGACTTGAAACTTGGTATTTGTGTGTGTTGCAATAATCGGAGTGCTGTGCGAAAGAGCCATAACTCTACCTCATGCTGTCTTTGAGTTATTTCCCTTTGATCTTCATTTTTACAGTATTTCTTGCTTGTCCGGAACGGAACTTTGTCACCTCCAGTCAAATTGACTTGACACTTGGTAAACATGTTTGTTGCAGTTACGAAAAGTGCAAAGCACTGGAGCCGTAACCTTATGTAATGCCAGTTTGGAATTATTCCCTATTATTTATTTTTTTTACAGCTTTTCATGCTTCTCTACAATATAACTTTTTATCACATAACCTCTCTTGTTTTCAGTGTAATATACCCATTACGAATTTTCTTATCTCATACACGTTTAATATCACAACTGTGTGACGTCATTTTTGACGTCATTTTGTACGTATTTCATAGAAGTGAATGGGATTTGATGGATATTACCGCGGGTGTATCTATAGATGGTTTTGCATCTTCTTATCTTTGATTTGTGAAATATCGTTATGTGATAAAAAGAATCTGACATTCGTTGGCGTACAAGATAAATAATTCATTAAACTCTCCAAGAAAAAATGTTATTAAGCTCGCCAAAGGCTCGCTTAATAACATTTTTCCTAGACTCGTTTAATAAAATTTTATCTCAGCAACAACTCATGTCAGATCCCATATGTCTTTTCATGTTGGAACGACCTGAAACTTTATATGCATGTTTCCTTAACATTAGAGGAGACATTCATGCCTATTTCAATCTCTTACGTGATTTCTGCTGCACTACTATTTTCCTCTACCTGCCCTTTACGATTATAATCCTCCCTCGACAACTGGCGGTGGGACGGGCGTATCTTGTGACAATTTGCCACTATTGTCCCGTACTGTTCTTTGGGTTTTTTCAAAATCAATAAGATTCAAGCTGTTGATCATACAAAGCAACTGTTAAAGTTTCATAATAATCTGACCACAAATGCCGACTTTATCGCGTAAACAAGAAATGGAAATTTTCACCTTCATATGGCTACTTTTCCAATACTGTATGTTGCAATTTTTTTGTCTTAATCGATAGCGTTCAAGCTGTCGATGATACAAAGCAACTGTGCAAGTTTCATGGAATTCTGACTACAAGTGCAGACTTTATTGCGTAAATAAAAATTGGAAGTTTGCAATATCAAATAGCTACTTTTTCAATACTGTTTGTTAGATTTAATTCAAAATCAATAGGGTTCAAGCCGTTGATGTTACAAAGCACCTGGGCAAGTTTCATGAAAATCTGACCACAAATGCAGAATAAATTGCGTAAACAAGAAATGGAAATTTTCAACTTCAAATGGCTAGTTTTTCCGTACTGTTTGTTGGATTTTTTTCAAAATGAATAGCGTTCAAGCTGTGATGATACAAAGCAACTGTACACGTTTCATGAAAATCTGACTACAAATGCCGATTTAATTGCGTAAACAAGAAATGGAAATTTGCAAGTTCAAATGGCTACTTTTCCCGTATTGTTTGTTGGATTATTTTAAAATCAATAAGGTTTAAGCTGTTGATACTACAAAGCAACTGTGCAACTTTCATGAAAATCTGACTACAAATGCAGACTTAATTGCGTAAACAAGAAAAAGAAATCCTTCAAATGGGTACTTTTCCAATACGGTTTGTTGGATGTTTCTTAAAATCAAGAGGATTCAAGCTGTTGATCATAGAAAGCAGCTGTGGAAGCTTTATAAACTTCTGACGACAAATACAGATTTTATTGCGTAAACACGAAATGGAAATTTGCAACTTCAAATGGCTAATTATTCCGTGCTGTGTGTTAGATTTTTTTCAAAATCAATAGGGTTCAAGCTGTTGATGATACAAAGCAACTGCACAAGGTTCATAAAAATCTGACGAAAAATGCAGATTTTATTGCGTAAAAAAGACATGGAAATTTGCATGTTCAAATGGTTACTTTTCCCGTACTATTTCTGTTTTTTTTAATCAATAGAGGTCAATCTGTTGATATTACAAAGCAACTGTAGAAGTTTCATGAAAATCTGACTACAAATGCAGACTTTATTGCATAAACAAGAAATGGAAATTCGTAAATTCATATGGCTGCTTATCCAGTACTGTTTGATAGATTTATTTCAAAATCAATAGGATTCAAGCTGTTTATGATATAAAGCAACTGTGCAAGTTTCATGAAAATTTGACCACAAATGCCGACTTTATTGCGTAAAGAAGAAAAGTAAATTTGCAAATTAATTTGGCTGCTTTTCCAGCACTGTCTGTTAGATTGATTTTAAAATTAATAGCTTTCAATCTGTTGATGACACAAAGCAACTGTGCAAAGTTCATGAAAATATGACTACAAATGCAGATTTTATTGCGTAAACAAGAAATGGAAATTTCCAAGTTCAAGTGGCTACTTTTTCCGTACTGTTTGTTTGATTTTTCCAAATAAGTAGGATTCAAGCTGTTGATGATACAAAGCAACCATTCAAGTTTCATAAAAATCTGACTACAAATGGAGACTTTATTGCATAAACAAGAAATGGACATTTGCAATATCAAATGGCTTCTTTTCCTGTACTGTTCGTTGGATGTTTTTCAAAATCAATAGCGTTTAAGCTGTTGATGATACAAAGCAACTATGCAAATTTCCTGAAAATCTGACCACTAATGCAGACATTATCGCCTAAACATGAAATGAAAATTTTCACTTCAAATGGCTACTTTTCCAATACTGTTTTTTATTTCTTTTTCAAAATCAATAAGGTTCAAGCTGTTAATCATACAGAGCAAATGTGGAAGTTTCATGAAAATCTGACGACAAATGCAGACTTTATTTTCTAAACAAGAAATGGAAATTTGCTAATTGAAATGGTAACTTTTCCCGTACTGTTTGTAGGAGATTTTCAAAATCAATAGGTTTCAAGCTGTTGATGATATAAAGCAACAGTGCAAGTTTCATGAAAATGTGACTACAAATACAGACTTTATTGCTTAAACAAGAAATGGAAGTTTGCAATATCAAATGGCTACTTTTCCAATACTGTTTGTTAGATTTAAAGTAGCGGACCCGTAATAGAAAACAGCTATTTCCACTATGATATTATCCTACAAAATTTGCTGTGATTAAAAATGAGTATTATTTTACAACTTTAAGCGAGCCACTTTTTTGTTTTCTTCCTTCTAAGACTTTATTATCAATCTAAAACCACTATATTCTCATTACAAAGGGAGATAATAATTACCTCCCTTCTCTAGAAACTAACAAAAAGTATCAACAAATAATTTCAAGATAGAAATCAAAGGAATTTCTGGTCGGTTGAAAATCTGCAAATTTATTATATCAATATAAATCCTGATTTACCAACTATAAAGAAATTTATTCCATGTGGCATTAGAAGCGTTAGGGGTCTACTACCTTAATTCAAAATCAATAGGGTTCAAGCTGTTGATGATACAAAGCACCTGTGCAAGTTTCATGAAAATCTGACCACAAATGCAGAATAAATTGCTTATCAAGAAAAGGAAATTTTCAACTTCAAATGGCTAGTTTTCCCGTACTGTTTGTTGGATTTTTTTTCAAAATGAATAGGGTTCTTGCTGTTGATCATACAAAGGAACTGTGCAAGTTTCATAGAAATGTGACTACAAGTGCAGACTTTATTGCGTAAACAAGAAATATAAGTTTGCAATATTAAATAGCTACTTTTTCAATACTGTTTGTTAGATTTAATTCAAAATCAATAGGGTTCAAGCCGTTGATGATTCAAAGCACCTGTGCAAGTATCATGATAATCTGACCACAAATGCAGAATAAATTGCGTAAACAAGAAAAGGAAATTTTCAAATTCAAATGGCTAGTTTTCCCGTACTGCTTGTTGGATTTTTTTTCAAAATGAACAGGATTCAAGGTGTTGATGATACAAAGCAACTGCACAAGTTTCATGAAAATCTGAATACAAATGCAGATTACATTGCGTAAACAAGAAACGAAAATTTTCAACTTCAAACGGGTACTTTTACCGTACTAATTATGGGATTTTTTTGTCAAAATCAATAGGGTTCAAGCTGTTGATAATACAAAGCAGCTATACAAGTTTCATGAAAATCTGAAGAAAAATGCAGACTTTATTGCGTAAACAAAAAATGGAAATTTGCAAATTCAAATGGCTAATTTTTCCTGTACTGTTTGTTGGATTTTTTTTTTTTTTCAAAATCAATAGGGTTTCAAGCTGTTGATGATATAAAGCAACTATACAAGTTTCATGAAAATCTGAATAAAAATGCAGACTTTATTGCGTTAACAAGAAATGGAAATTTGGAACTTCAAATGGCTACTTTTCCTGTACTGTTTGTTGGATTTTTTTTTTCTAAATCAATAGCGTTCAAGCTGTGATGATACAAAGCAACTATACAAGTTTTATGAAAATCTGACTACAAATGCAGACTCAATTGCGTAAACAAGAAAAGGAAATCCTTCAAATGGCTACTTTTCCAATACGGTTTTTTTTATTTTTTTCACAATCAATAGGGTTTAAGCTGTTGATCATACAAAGCAACTGTGGAAGTTTCATAAAAATCTGACGACAAATGGAGACTTTATTGCGTAAACACGAAATGGAAATTTGCAACTTCAAATGGTTACCTTTTCCGTACTGTTTGTTGGATTTTTCCAAATCAATAGGATTCAACCTGTTGATGATACAAAGCAACTGCACAAGTTTCATAAAAATCTGACTACAAATGCAGATTTTATTGCGTAAACAAGAAATGGAAATTTGCGAATTCAAATGACTACTTTTCAAGTACTATTTTTCTTTCTTTTTTTTTTAATCAATAGAGTTCAATCTGTTGATATTACAAAGCAACTCTAGAAGTTTCGTGAAAATCTGACTACAAATGCAGACTTTATTGCATAAACAGGAAATAAAAATTTGCAACGTTAAATGGCAACCTTTTTCATACTGTTTGTTGGATTTTTTCCAAAATCAATAAGGTTCAAGCTGTTGATAATACAAAGCAACTGTGCAAGTTTCATTAAAATCTGACTACAAATGCAGACTTTATTGCGTAAACAAGAAATGGAAATTTGTAATATAAAATTGTTTATTTTCCCGAAATGTTCGTTGGATTTTTTTGAGAGTCAATAGGGTTCGAGCTGTCGATGATACAAAGCAACTGTACATGTTTCATGAAAATCTGACTACAAATGCAGACTTTATTGCATAAACAAGAAATAGAAATTTGCAACGTTAAATTGCAACCTTTTTCATACTGTTTGTTGGATTTTTTTCAAAATCAATTGGGTTTAAGCTGTTGATGATGCAAAGCAACTGTGGAAGTTTTATTAAAATCTGACTACAAATGCAGACTTTATTGCATAAACAAAAAATGGAAATTTAGTATATAAAATGGTTTATTTTCCCGAAATGTTCGTTGGATTTTTTTTGAGAGTCAATAGGGTTCAAGCTGTCGATGATAAAAAGCAACTATACAAGTTTCATGAAAATCTGACTACAAATGAATACTTTATTGCATAAACAAGAAATGGAAATTTGCAAATACAAATGGCTACTTTTCCAATACTGTTTGTTGGATTATTTTAAAATCAATAAGATTCAAGCTGTTGATACTACAAAGCAACTTTGCAACTTTCATGAAGCTGATGATCATACAAAGCAAATGTGGAAGTTTCATAAAAATCTTACGACAAATGGAGACTTTATTGCGTAAACACGAAATGGAAATTTGGAACTTCAAATGGCTAATTATCCCGTACTGTTTGTTGGATTTTTTTCAAAATCAATAGGGTTCAAGCTGGTCATCATACAAAGCAACTGCACAAGTTTAATGAAAATCTGACTACAAATGCAAACTTTATTGCCTAAAGAAAAAACGGAAATTTGCAAATTCAAATGGCAACTTTACCAGTACTGTCTGTTAGATTGATTTCAAAATTAATAGCGTTCAAGCTGTTGATGACACAAAGCAACTGTGCAAGGTTCATGAAAATCTGACAATAAATGCAAACTTTATTGCATAAACAAGAAATGGATATTTTCAACTTCAAATGGCTACTTTTTCCGTACTTTTTGTTTGATTTTTCCAAATCTATATGATTCAAGCTGTTGATGATACAAAGCAACCGTTCAAGTTTCATAAAAATCTGACTACAAATGGAGACTTTATTGCATAAACAAGAAATGGACATTTGCGATATCAAATGGCTTCTTTTCCTGTACTGTTCGTTGGATGTTTTTCAAAATCAATAGCGTTTAAGCTGTTGATGATACAAAGCAGCTGTACAAGATTCCTGAAAATCTGACCACAAATGCAGACTTTATAGCCTAAACAAAAAATGGAAATTTTCACTTTCAAATGGCTACTGTTTTTTATTTCTTTTTCAAAATCAATAAAGTTCAAGCTGTTGATCATACAAAGCAACTGTGGAAGTTTCATGAAAATCTGACGACAAATGCAG
Source organism: Hippopus hippopus (assembly GCA_946811185.2). Classification (NCBI taxonomy): domain Eukaryota; kingdom Metazoa; phylum Mollusca; class Bivalvia; order Cardiida; family Cardiidae; genus Hippopus; species Hippopus hippopus. Next base: position 51,083,762 of record OX328102.1, on the reverse strand, counting down.
ACTTTATTGTGTAAAGAAGAAATGGAAATTTTCAACTTCAAATGGCTACTTTTTTATATGCCCGTCGAATTCGGGACGTACTTCAAATTTGGTATGCATGATTGTTGAAAAATTACGAAGTGCAGTGCACAAGAACCATAACTCTTCCTAGCACGAATTTTAAGTTCTTTCCCCTTTGATCTTAATTTTTAAAGCATTTCTTGCTTGTCCGGAGCATAACTTTGTCATCTTAAGTAGGAATGACTTGAAATATGGTATGCTTGTTTATTGCAATATTTGGAAGTGCAGTGCGCAAGAATTGTAACTCTACCTCGTGCTGTCTTTGAGTTATTTCCTTTTGATCGTCATTTTTACAGCATTTAGTGCTTGTCCGGAATATAATTTTGTAATCTCAAGTCAGAACGACTTCAAACTTGGTATGCATGTTTGTTGCCATATTACGGAGTACAGTGCGCAAGAACAATAACTCTACCTAGCGCGGATTTCGAGTAATTCCACTTTGATCTTCATTTTTACAGTCCAGTTTTTTGTCTGGAGCTTAACTTTGTCATCTCCAGTCCGACTGACTTGAAACTTGGTATTTGTGTGTGTTGCAATAATCGGAGTGCTGTGCGAAAGAGCCATAACTCTACCTCATGCTGTCTTTGAGTTATTTCCCTTTGATCTTCATTTTTACAGTATTTCTTGCTTGTCCGGAACGGAACTTTGTCACCTCCAGTCAAATTGACTTGACACTTGGTAAACATGTTTGTTGCAGTTACGAAAAGTGCAAAGCACTGGAGCCGTAACCTTATGTAATGCCAGTTTGGAATTATTCCCTATTATTTATTTTTTTTACAGCTTTTCATGCTTCTCTACAATATAACTTTTTATCACATAACCTCTCTTGTTTTCAGTGTAATATACCCATTACGAATTTTCTTATCTCATACACGTTTAATATCACAACTGTGTGACGTCATTTTTGACGTCATTTTGTACGTATTTCATAGAAGTGAATGGGATTTGATGGATATTACCGCGGGTGTATCTATAGATGGTTTTGCATCTTCTTATCTTTGATTTGTGAAATATCGTTATGTGATAAAAAGAATCTGACATTCGTTGGCGTACAAGATAAATAATTCATTAAACTCTCCAAGAAAAAATGTTATTAAGCTCGCCAAAGGCTCGCTTAATAACATTTTTCCTAGACTCGTTTAATAAAATTTTATCTCAGCAACAACTCATGTCAGATCCCATATGTCTTTTCATGTTGGAACGACCTGAAACTTTATATGCATGTTTCCTTAACATTAGAGGAGACATTCATGCCTATTTCAATCTTTTACGTGATTTCTGCTGCACTACTATTTTCCTCTACCTGCCCTTTACGATTATAATCCTCCCTCGACAACTGGCGGTGGGACGGGCGTATCTTGTGACAATTTGCCACTATTGTCCCGTACTGTTCTTTGGGTTTTTTCAAAATCAATAAGATTCAAGCTGTTGATCATACAAAGCAACTGTTAAAGTTTCATAATAATCTGACCACAAATGCCGACTTTATCGCGTAAACAAGAAATGGAAATTTTCACCTTCATATGGCTACTTTTCCAATACTGTATGTTGCAATTTTTTTGTCTTAATCGATAGCGTTCAAGCTGTCGATGATACTAAGCAACTGTGCAAGTTTCATGGAATTCTGACTACAAGTGCAGACTTTATTGCGTAAATAAAAATTGGAAGTTTGCAATATCAAATAGCTACTTTTTCAATACTGTTTGTTAGATTTAATTCAAAATCAATAGGGTTCAAGCCGTTGATGTTACAAAGCACCTGGGCAAGTTTCATGAAAATCTGACCACAAATGCAGAATAAATTGCGTAAACAAGAAATGGAAATTTTCAACTTCAAATGGCTAGTTTTTCCGTACTGTTTGTTGGATTTTTTTCAAAATGAATAGCGTTCAAGCTGTGATGATACAAAGCAACTGTACACGTTTCATGAAAATCTGACTACAAATGCCGATTTAATTGCGTAAACAAGAAATGGAAATTTGCAAGTTCAAATGGCTACTTTTCCCGTATTGTTTGTTGGATTATTTTAAAATCAATAAGGTTTAAGCTGTTGATACTACAAAGCAACTGTGCAACTTTCATGAAAATCTGACTACAAATGCAGACTTAATTGCGTAAACAAGAAAAAGAAATCCTTCAAATGGGTACTTTTCCAATACGGTTTGTTGGATGTTTCTTAAAATCAAGAGGATTCAAGCTGTTGATCATAGAAAGCAGCTGTGGAAGCTTTATAAACTTCTGACGACAAATACAGATTTTATTGCGTAAACACGAAATGGAAATTTGCAAATTCAAATGGCTAATTATTCCGTGCTGTGTGTTAGATTTTTTTCAAAATCAATAGGGTTCAAGCTGTTGATGATACAAAGCAACTGCACAAGGTTCATAAAAATCTGACGAAAAATGCAGATTTTATTGCGTAAAAAAGACATGGAAATTTGCATGTTCAAATGGTTACTTTTCCCGTACTATTTCTGTTTTTTTTAATCAATAGAGGTCAATCTGTTGATATTACAAAGCAACTGTAGAAGTTTCATGAAAATCTGACTACAAATGCAGACTTTATTGCATAAACAAGAAATGGAAATTCGTAAATTCATATGGCTGCTTATCCAGTACTGTTTGATAGATTTATTTCAAAATCAATAGGATTCAAGCTGTTTATGATATAAAGCAACTGTGCAAGTTTCATGAAAATTTGACCACAAATGCCGACTTTATTGCGTAAAGAAGAAAAGTAAATTTGCAAATTAATTTGGCTGCTTTTCCAGCACTGTCTGTTAGATTGATTTTAAGATTAATAGCTTTCAATCTGTTGATGACACAAAGCAACTGTGCAAAGTTCATGAAAATATGACGACAAATGCAGATTTTATTGCGTAAACAAGAAATGGAAATTTCCAAGTTCAAGTGGCTACTTTTTCCGTACTGTTTGTTTGGTTTTTCCAAATAAGTAGGATTCAAGCTGTTGATGATACAAAGCAACCATTCAAGTTTCATAAAAATCTGACTACAAATGGAGACTTTATTGCATAAACAAGAAATGGACATTTGCAATATCAAATGGCTTCTTTTCCTGTACTGTTCGTTGGATGTTTTTCAAAATCAATAGCGTTTAAGCTGTTGATGATACAAAGCAACTTTGCAAATTTCCTGAAAATCTGACCACTAATGCAGACATTATCGCCTAAACATGAAATGAAAATTTTCACTTCAAATGGCTACTTTTCCAATACTGTTTTTTATTTCTTTTTCAAAATCAATAAGGTTCAAGCTGTTAATCATACAAATGTGGAAGTTTCATGAAAATCTGACGACAAATGCAGACTTTATTTTCTAAACAAGAAATGGAAATTTGCTAATTGAAATGGTAACTTTTCCCGTACTGTTTGTAGGAGATTTTCAAAATCAATAGGTTTCAAGCTGTTGATGATATAAAGCAACAGTGCAAGTTTCATGAAAATGTGACTACAAATACAGACTTTATTGCTTAAACAAGAAATGGAAGTTTGCAATATCAAATGGCTACTTTTCCAATACTGTTTGTTAGATTTAAAGTAGCGGACCCGTAATAGAAAACAGCTATTTCCACTATGATATTATCCTACAAAATTTGCTGTGATTAAAAATGAGTATTATTTTACAATTTTAAGCGAGCCACTTTTTTGTTTTCTTCCTTCTAAGACTTTATTATCAATCTAAAACCACTATATTCTCATTACAAAGGGAGATAATAATTACCTCCCTTCTCTAGAAACTAACAAAAAGTATCAACAAATAATTTCAAGATAGAAATCAAAGGAATTTCTGGTCGGTTGAAAATCTGCAAATTTATTATATCAATATAAATCCTGATTTACCAACTATAAAGAAATTTATTCCATGTGGCATTAGAAGCGTTAGTGGTCTACTACCTTAATTCAAAATCAATAGGGTTCAAGCTGTTGATGATACAAAGCACCTGTGCAAGTTTCATGAAAATCTGACCACAAATGCAGAATAAATTGCTTATCAAGAAAAGGAAATTTTCAACTTCAAATGGCTAGTTTTCCCGTACTGTTTGTTGGATTTTTTTTCAAAATGAATAGGGTTCTTGCTGTTGATCATACAAAGGAACTGTGCAAGTTTCATAGAAATGTGACTACAAGTGCAGACTTTATTGCGTAAACAAGAAATATAAGTTTGCAATATTAAATAATTACTTTTTCAATACTGTTTGTTAGATTTAATTCAAAATCAATAGGGTTCAAGCCGTTGATGATTCAAAGCACCTGTGCAAGTATCATGAAAATCTGACCACAAATGCAGAATAAATTGCGTAAACAAGAAAAGGAAATTTTCAAATTCAAATGGCTAGTTTTCCCGTACTGCTTGTTGGATTTTTTTCAAAATGAACAGGATTCAAGGTGTTGATGATACAAAGCAACTGTACAAGTTTCATGAAAATCTGAATACAAATGCAGATTACATTGCGTAAACAAGAAACGAAAATTTTCAACTTCAAACGGGTACTTTTACCGTACTAATTATGGGATTTTTTTGTCAAAATCAATAGGGTTCAAGCTGTTGATAATACAAAGCAGCTATACAAGTTTCATGAAAATCTGAAGAAAAATGCAGACTTTATTGCGTAAACAAAAAATGGAAATTTGCAAATTCAAATGGCTACTTTTTCCTGTACTGTTTGTTGGATTTTTTTTTCAAAATCAATAGGGTTTCAAGCTGTGATGATACAAAGCAACTATACAAGTTTTATGAAAATCTGACTACAAATGCAGACTTAATTGCGTAAACAAGAAAAGGAAATCCTTCAAATGGCTACTTTTCCAATACGGTTTTTTGGATTTTTTTCACAATCAATAGGGTTTAAGCTGTTGATCATACAAAGCAACTGTGGAAGTTTCATAAAAATCTGACGACAAATGGAGACTTTATTGCGTAAACACGAAATGGAAATTTGCAACTTCAAATGGCTACCTTTTCCGTACTGTTTGTTGGATTTTTCCAAATCAATAGGATTCAACCTGTTGATGATACAAAGCAACTGCACAAGTTTCATAAAAATCTGACTACAAATGCAGATTTTATTGCGTAAACAAGAAATGGAAATTTGCGAATTCAAATGACTACTTTTCAAGTACTATTTTTCTTTCTTTTTTTTTTTTTTTTTTAATCAATAGAGTTCAATCTGTTGATATTACAAAGCAACTCTAGAAGTTTCGTGAAAATCTGACTACAAATGCAGACTTTACTGCATAAACAAGAAATAGAAATTTGCAACGTTAAATGGCAACCTTTTTCATACTGTTTGTTGGATTTTTTTCAAAATCAATAAGGTTCAAGCTGTTGATAATACAAAGCAACTGTGCAAGTTTCATTAAAATCTGACTACAAATGCAGACTTTATTGCGTAAACAAGAAATGGAAATTTGCAATATAAAATTGTTTATTTTCCCGAAATGTTCGTTGGATTTTTTTGAGAGTCAATAGGGTTCGAGCTGTCGATGATACAAAGCAACTATACATGTTTCATGAAAATCTGACTACAAATGCAGACTTTATTGCATAAACAAGAAATAGAAATTTGCAACGTTAAATTGCAACCTTTTTCATACTGTTTGTTGGATTTTTTTCAAAATCAATTAGGTTTAAGCTGTTGATGATGCAAAGCAACTGTGCAAGTTTCATTAAAATCTGACTACAAATGCAGACTTTATTGCATAAACAAAAAATGGAAATTTATTATATAAAATGGTTTATTTTCCCGAAATGTTCGTTGGATTTTTTTGAGAGTCAATAGGGTTCAAGCTGTCGATGATACAAAGCAACTATACAAGTTTCATGAAAATCTGACTACAAATGAATACTTTATTGCATAAACAAGAAATGGAAATTTGCAAATACAAATGGCTACTTTTCCAATACTGTTTGTTGGATTATTTTAAAATCAATAAGATTCAAGCTGTTCATGAAGCTGATGATCATACAAAGCAACTGTGGAAGTTTCATAAAAATCTTACGACAAATGGAGACTTTATTGCGTAAACACGAAATGGAAATTTGGAACTTCAAATGGCTAATTATCCCGTACTGTTTGTTGGATTTTTTTCAAAATCAATAGGGTTCAAGCTGGTCATCATACAAAGCAACTGCACAAGTTTAATGAAAATCTGACTACAAATGCAAACTTTATTGCCTAAAGAAGAAACGGAAATTTGCAAATTCAAATGGCAACTTTACCAGGACTGTTTGTTGGATTTTTTTCAAAATCAATAGGGTTCAAGCTGGTCATCATACAAAGCAACTGCACAAGTTTAATGAAAATCTGACCACAAATGCCGACTTTATTGCGTAAAGAAGAAATGTAAATTTGCAAATTCAAATGGCTGTTTTTCCAGTACTGTCTGTTAGATTGATTTCAAAATTAATAGCGTTCAAGCTGTTGATGACACAAAGCAACTGTGCAAGGTTCATGAAAATCTGACAAGAAATGCAAACTTTATTGCATAAACAAGAAATGGATATTTTCAACTTCAAATGGCTACTTTTTCCGTACTTTTTGTTTGATTTTTCCAAATCTATATGATTCAAGCTGTTGATGATACAAAGCAACCGTTCAAGTTTCATAAAAATCTGACTACAAATGGAGACTTTATTGCATAAACAAGAAATGGACATTTGCGATATCAAATGGCTTCTTTTCCTGTACTGTTCGTTGGATGTTTTTCAAAATCAATAGCGTTTAAGCTGTTGATGATACAAAGCAGCTGTACAAGATTCCTGAAAATCTGACCACAAATGCAGACTTTATAGCCTAAACAAGAAATGGAAATTTTCACTTTCAAATGGCTACTTTCGAACATGTTTTTTTATTTCTTTTTCAAAATCAATAAAGTTCAAGCTGTTGATCATACAAAGCAACTGTGGAAGTTTCATGAAAATCTGACGACAAATGCAGACTTTATTGTGTAAAGAAGAAATGGAAATTTTCAACTTCAAATGGCTACTTTTTTATATGCCCGTCGAATTCGGGACGTACTTCAAATTTGGTATGCATGATTGTTGAAAAATTACGAAGTGCAGTGCACAAGAACCATAACTCTTCCTAGCACGAATTTTAAGTTCTTTCCCCTTTGATCTTAATTTTTAAAGCATTTCTTGCTTGTCCGGAGCATAACTTTGTCATCTTAAGTAGGAATGACTTGAAATATGGTATGCTTGTTTATTGCAATATTTGGAAGTGCAGTGCGCAAGAATTGTAACTCTACCTCGTGCTGTCTTTGAGTTATTTCCTTTTGATCGTCATTTTTACAGCATTTAGTGCTTGTCCGGAATATAATTTTGTAATCTCAAGTCAGAACGACTTCAAACTTGGTATGCATGTTTGTTGCCATATTACGGAGTACAGTGCGCAAGAACAATAACTCTACCTAGCGCGGATTTCGAGTAATTCCACTTTGATCTTCATTTTTACAGTCCAGTTTTTTGTCTGGAGCTTAACTTTGTCATCTCCAGTCCGATGGCTTGAAACTTGGTATTTGTGTGTGTTGCAATAATCGGAGTGCTGTGCGAAAGAGCCATAACTCTACCTCATGCTGTCTTTGAGTTATTTCCCTTTGATCTTCATTTTTACAGTATTTCTTGCTTGTCCGGAACGGAACTTTGTCATCTCCAGTCAAATTGACTTGACACTTGGTAAACATGTTTGTTGCAGTTACGAAAAGTGCAAAGCACTGGAGCCGTAACCTTATGTAATGCCAGTTTGGAATTATTCCCTATTAATTATTTTTTTTACAGCTTTTCATGCTTCTCTACAATATAACTTTTTATCACATAACCTCTCTTGTTTTCAGTGTAATATACCCATTACGAATTTTCTTATCTCATACACGTTTAATATCACAACTGTGTGACGTCATTTTTGACGTCATTTTGTACGTATTTCATAGAAGTGAATGGGATTTGATGGATATTACCGCGGGTGTATCTATAGATGGTTTTGCATCTTCTTATCTTTGATTTGTGAAATATCGTTATGTGATAAAAAGAATCTGACATTCGTTGGCGTACAAGATAAATAATTCATTAAACTCTCCAAGAAAAAATGTTATTAAGCTCGCCAAAGGCTCGCTTAATAACATTTTTCCTAGACTCGTTTAATAAAATTTTATCTCAGCAACAACTCATGTCAGATCCCATATGTCTTTTCATGTTGGAACGACCTGAAACTTTATATGCATGTTTCCTTAACATTAGAGGAGACATTCATGCCTATTTCAATCTCTTACGTGATTTCTGCTGCACTACTATTTTCCTCTACCTGCCCTTTACGATTATAATCCTCCCTCGACAACTGGCGGTGGGACGGGCGTATCTTGTGACAATTTGCCACTATTGTCCCGTACTGTTCTTTGGGTTTTTTCAAAATCAATAAGATTCAAGCTGTTGATCATACAAAGCAACTGTTAAAGTTTCATAATAATCTGACCACAAATGCCGACTTTATCGCGTAAACAAGAAATGGAAATTTTCACCTTCATATGGCTACTTTTCCAATACTGTATGTTGCAATTTTTTTGTCTTAATCGATAGCGTTCAAGCTGTCGATGATACAAAGCAACTATGCAAGTTTCATGGAATTCTGACTACAAGTGCAGACTTTATTGCGTAAATAAAAATTGGAAGTTTGCAATATCAAATAGCTACTTTTTCAATACTGTTTGTTAGATTTAATTCAAAATCAATAGGGTTCAAGCCGTTGATGTTACAAAGCACCTGGGCAAGTTTCATGAAAATCTGACCACAAATGCAGAATAAATTGCGTAAACAAGAAATGGAAATTTTCAACTTCAAATGGCTAGTTTTTCCGTACTGTTTGTTGGATTTTTTTCAAAATGAATAGCGTTCAAGCTGTGATGATACAAAGCAACTGTACACGTTTCATGAAAATCTGACTACAAATGCCGATTTAATTGCGTAAACAAGAAATGGAAATTTGCAAGTTCAAATGGCTACTTTTCCCGTATTGTTTGTTGGATTATTTTAAAATCAATAAGGTTTAAGCTGTTGATACTACAAAGCAACTGTGCAACTTTCATGAAAATCTGACTACAAATGCAGACTTAATTGCGTAAACAAGAAAAGGAAATCCTTCAAATGGGTACTTTTCCAATACGGTTTGTTGGATGTTTCTTAAAATCAAGAGGATTCAAACTGATGATCATAGAAAGCAGCTGTGGAAGCTTTATAAACTTCTGACTACAAATACAGATTTTATTGCGTAAACACGAAATGGAAATTTGCAACTTCAAATGGCTAATTGTTCCGTGCTGTGTGTTAGATGTTTTTCAAAATCAATAGGGTTCAAGCTGTTGATGATACAAAGCAACTGCACAAGGTTCATAAAAATCTGACGAAAAATGCAGATTTTATTGCGTAAAAAAGACATTGAAATTTGCATGTTCAAATGGTTACTTTTCCCGTACTATTTCTGTTTTTTTTAATCAATAGAGGTCAATCTGTTGATATTACAAAGCAACTGTAGAAGTTTCATGAAAATCTGACTACAAATGGAGACATTATTGCATAAACAAGAAATGGACATTTGCAATATCAAATGGCTTCTTTTCCTGTACTGTTTGTTGGATGTTTTTCAAAATCAATAGCGTTTAAGCTGTTGATGATACAAAGCAACTATGCAAATTTCCTGAAAATATGACCACTAATGCAGACATTATCGCCTAAACATGAAATGAAAATTTTCACTTCAAATAACTACTTTTCCAATACTGTTTTTTATTTCTTTTTCAAAATCAATAAGGTTCAAGCTGTTAATCATACAGAGCAAATGTGGAAGTTTCATGAAAATCTGACGACAAATGCAGACTTTATTTTCTAAACAAGAAATGGAAATTTGCTAATTGAAATGGTAACTTTTCCCGTACTGTTTGTAGGAGATTTTCAAAATCAATAGGTTTCAAGCTGTTGATGATATAAAGCAACAGTGCAAGTTTCATGAAAATGTGACTACAAATACAGACTTTATTGCTTAAACAAGAAATGGAAGTTTGCAATATCAAATGGCTACTTTTCCAATACTGTTTGTTAGATTTAAAGTAGCGGACCCGTAATAGAAAACAGCTATTTCCACTATGATATTATCCTACAAAATTTGCTGTGATTAAAAATGAGTATTATTTTACAATTTTAAGCGAGCCACTTTTTTGTTTTCTTCCTTCTAAGACTTTATTATCAATCTAAAACCACTATATTCTCATTACAAAGGGAGATAATAATTACCTCCCTTCTCTAGAAACTAACAAAAAGTATCAACAAATAATTTCAAGATAGAAATCAAAGGAATTTCTGGTCGGTTGAAAATCTGCAAATTTATTATATCAATATAAATCCTGATTTATCAACTATAAAGAAATTTATTCCATGTGGCATTAGAAGCGTTAGGGGTCTACTACCTTAATTCAAAATCAATAGGGTTCAAGCTGTTGATGATACAAAGCACCTGTGCAAGTTTCATGAAAATCTGACCACAAATGCAGAATAAATTGCTTATCAAGAAAAGGAAATTTTCAACTTCAAATGGCTAGTTTTCCCGTACTGTTTGTTGGATTTTTTTTCAAAATGAATAGGGTTCTTGCTGTTGATCATACAAAGGAACTGTGCAAGTTTCATAGAAATGTGACTACAAGTGCAGACTTTATTGCGTAAACAAGAAATATAAGTTTGCAATATTAAATAGCTACTTTTTCAATACTGTTTGTTAGATTTAATTCAAAATCAATAGGGTTCAAGCCGTTGATGATTCAAAGCACCTGTGCAAGTATCATGAAAATCTGACCACAAATGCAGAATAAATTGCGTAAACAAGAAAAGGAAATTTTCAAATTCAAATGGCTAGTTTTCCCGTACTGCTTGTTGGATTTTTTTCAAAATGAACAGGATTCAAGGTGTTGATGATACAAAGCAACTGTACAAGTTTCATGAAAATCTGAATACAAATGCAGATTACATTGCGTAAACAAGAAACGAAAATTTTCAACTTCAAACGGGTACTTTTACCGTACTAATTATGGGATTTTTTTGTCAAAATCAATAGGGTTCAAGCTGTTGATAATACAAAGCAGCTATACAAGTTTCATGAAAATCTGAAGAAAAATGCAGACTTTATTGCGTAAACAAAAAATGGAAATTTGCAATTTCAAATGGCTACTTTTTCCTGTACTGTTTGTTGGATTTTTTTTTTTTTTCAAAATCAATAGGGTTTCAAGCTGTTGATGATATAAAGCAACTTTACAAGTTTCACGAAAATCTGAATACAAATGCAGACTTTATTGCGTTAACAAGAAATGGAAATTTGGAACTTCAAATGGCTACTTTTCCTGTACTGTTTGTTGGATTTTTTTTTCTAAATCAATAGCGTTCAAGCTGTGATGATACAAAGCAACTATACAAGTTTTATGAAAATCTGACTACAAATGCAGACTTAATTGCGTAAACAAGAAAAGGAAATCCTTCAAATGGGTACTTTTCCAATACGGTTTTTTGGATTTTTTTCACAATCAATAGGGTTTAAGCTGTTGATCATACAAAGCAACTGTGGAAGTTTCATAAAAATCTGACGACAAATGGAGACTTTATTGCGTAAACACGAAATGGAAATTTGCAACTTCAAATGGCTACCTTTTCCGTACTGTTTGTTGGATTTTTCCAAATCAATAGGATTCAACCTGTTGATGATACAAAGCAACTGCACAAGTTTCATAAAAATCTGACTACAAATGCAGATTTTATTGCGTAAACAAGAAATGGAAATTTGCGAATTCAAATGACTACTTTTCAAGTACTATTTTTCTTTCTTTTTTTTTTTAATCAATAGAGTTCAATCTGTTGATATTACAAAGCAACTCTAGAAGTTTCGTGAAAATCTGACTACAAATGCAGACTTTACTGCATAAACAAGAAATAGAAATTTGCAACGTTAAATGGCAACCTTTTTCATACTGTTTGTTGGATTTTTTTCAAAATCAATAAGGTTCAAGCTGTTGATAATACAAAGCAACTGTGCAAGTTTCATTAAAATCTGACTACAAATGCAGACTTTATTGCGTAAACAAGAAATGGAAATTTGCAATATAAAATTGTTTATTTTCCCGAAATGTTCGTTGGATTTTTTTGAGAGTCAATAGGGTTCGAGCTGTCGATGATACAAAGCAACTATACATGTTTCATGAAAATCTGACTACAAATGCAGACTTTATTGCATAAACAAGAAATAGAAATTTGCAACGTTAAATTGCAACCTTTTTCATACTGTTTGTTGGATTTTTTTCAAAATCAATTAGGTTTAAGCTGTTGATGATGCAAAGCAACTGTGCAAGTTTCATTAAAATCTGACTACAAATGCAGACTTTATTGCATAAACAAAAAATGGAAATTTATTATATAAAATGGTTTATTTTCCCGAAATGTTCGTTGGATTTTTTTGAGAGTCAATAGGGTTCAAGCTGTCGATGATACAAAGCAACTATACAAGTTTCATGAAAATCTGACTACAAATGAATACTTTATTGCATAAACAAGAAATGGAAATTTGCAAATACAAATGGCTACTTTTCCAATACTGTTTGTTGGATTATTTTAAAATCAATAAGATTCAAGCTGTTGATACTACAAAGCAACTTTGCAACTTTCATGAAGCTGATGATCATACAAAGCAATTGTGGAAGTTTCGTAAAAATCTTACGACATATGGAGACTTTATTGCGTAAACACGAAATGGAAATTTGGAACTTCAAATGGCTAATTATCCCGTACTGTTTGTTGGATTTTTTTCAAAATCAATAGGGTTCAAGCTGGTCATCATACAAAGCAACTGCACAAGTTTAATGAAAATCTGACTACAAATGCAAACTTTATTGCCTAAAGAAAAAACGGAAATTTGCAAATTCAAATGGCCACTTTACCAGTACTGTTTGTTAGATTTATTTCAAAATCAATAGGGTTCAAACTGTTGATGACACAAAGGAACTGTGCAAGTTTCATGAAAATCTGACCACAAATGCCGACTTTATTGCGTAAAGAAGAAATGTAAATTTGCAAATTCAAATGGCTGTTTTTCCAGTACTGTCTGTTAGATTGATTTCAAAATTAAAAGCGTTCAAGCTGTTGATGACACAAAGCAACTGTGCAAGGTTCATGAAAATCTGACAAGAAATGCAAACTTTATTGCATAAACAAGAAATGGATATTTTCAACTTCAAATGGCTACTTTTTCCGTACTTTTTGTTTGATTTTTCCAAATCTATATGATTCAAGCTGTTGATGATACAAAGCAACCGTTCAAGTTTCATAAAAATCTGACTACAAATGGAGACTTTATTGCATAAACAAGAAATGGACATTTGCGATATGAAATGGCTTCTTTTCCTGTACTGTTCGTTGGATGTTTTTCAAAATCAATAGCGTTTAAGCTGTTGATGATACAAAGCAGCTGTACAAGATTCCTGAAAATCTGACCACAAATGCAGACTTTATAGCCTAAACAAGAAATGGAAATTTTCACTTTCAAATGGCTACTTTTCGAATACTGTTTTTTATTTCTTTTTCAAAATCAATAAGGTTCAAGCTGTTGATCATACAAAGCAACTGTGGAAGTTTCATGAAAATCTGACGACAAATGCAGACTTTATTGTGTAAAGAAGAAATGGAAATTTTCAACTTCAAATGGCTACTTTTTTATATGCCCATCGAATTCGGGACGTACTTCAAATTTGGTATGCATGATTGTTGAAAAATTACGAAGTGCAGTGCACAAGAACCATAACTCTTCCTAGCACGAATTTTAAGTTCTTTCCCCTTTGATCTTAATTTTTAAAGCATTTCTTGCTTGTCCGGAGCATAACTTTGTCCTCTTAAGTAGGAATGACTTGAAATATGGTATGCTTGTTTATTGCAATATTTGGAAGTGCAGTGCGCAAGAATTGTAACTCTACCTCGTGCTGTCTTTGAGTTATTTCCTTTTGATCGTCATTTTTACAGCATTTAGTGCTTGTCCGGAATATAATTTTGTAATCTCAAGTCAGAACGACTTCAAACTTGGTATGCATGTTTGTTGCCATATTACGGAGTACAGTGCGCAAGAACAATAACTCTACCTAGCGCGGATTTCGAGTAATTCCACTTTGATCTTCATTTTTACAGTCCAGTTTTTTGTCTGGAGCTTAACTTTGTCATCTCCAGTCCGACTGACTTGAAACTTGGTATTTGTGTGTGTTGCAATAATACGGAGTGCTGTGCGAAAGAGCCATAACTCTACCGCATGCTGTCTTTGAGTTATTTCCCTTTGATCTTCATTTTTACAGTATTTCTTGCTTGTCCGGAACGGAACTTTGTCACCTCCAGTCAAATTGACTTGACACTTGGTAAACATGTTTGTTGCAGTTACGAAAAGTGCAAAGCACTGGAGGCGTAACCTTATGTAGTGCCAGTTTGGAATTATTCCCTATTAATTATTTTTTTTACAGCTTTTCATGCTTCTCTACAATATAACTTTTTATCACATAACCTCTCTTGTTTTCAGTGTAATATACCCATTACGAATTTTCTTATCTCATACACGTTTAATATCACAACTGTGTGACGTCATTTTTGACGTCATTTTGTACGTATTTCATAGAAGTGAATGGGATTTGATGGATATTACCGCGGGTGTATCTATAGATGGTTTTGCATATTCTTATCTTTGATTTGTGAAATATCGTTATGTGATAAAAAGAATCTGACATTCGTTGGCGTACAAGATAAATAATTCATTAAACTCTCCAAGAAAAAATATTATTAAGCTCGCCAAAGGCTCGCTTAATAACATTTTTCCTAGACTCGTTTAATAAAATTTTATCTCAGCAACAACTCATGTCAGATCCCATATGTCTTTTCATGTTGGAACGACCTGAAACTTTATATGCATGTTTCCTTAACATTAGAGGAGACATTCATGCCTATTTCAATCTCTTACGTGATTTCTGCTGCACTACTATTTTCCTCTACCTGCCCTTTACGATTATAATCCTCCCTCGACAACTGGCGGTGGGACGGGCGTATCTTGTGACAATTTGCCACTATTGTCCCGTACTGTTCTTTGGGTTTTTTCACAATCAATAAGATTCAAGCTGTTGATCATACAAAGCAACTGTTAAAGTTTCATAATAATCTGACCACAAATGCCGACTTTATCGCGTAAACAAGAAATGGAAATTTTCACCTTCATATGGCTACTTTTCCAATACTGTATGTTGCAATTTTTTTGTCTTAATCGATAGCGTTCAAGCTGTCGATGATACAAAGCAACTGTGCAAGTTTCATGGAATTCTGACTACAAGTGCAGACTTTATTGTGTAAATAAAAATTGGAAGTTTGCAATATCAAATAGCTACTTTTTCAATACTGTTTGTTAGATTTAATTCAAAATCAATAGGGTTCAAGCCGTTGATGTTACAAAGCACCTGGGCAAGTTTCATGAAAATCTGACCACAAATGCAGAATAAATTGCGTAAACAAGAAATGGAAATTTTCAACTTCAAATGGCTAGTTTTTCCGTACTGTTTGTTGGATTTTTTTCAAAATGAATAGCGTTCAAGCTGTGATGATACAAAGCAACTGTACACATTTCATGAAAATCTGACTTCAAATGCCGATTTAATTGCGTAAACAAGAAATGGAAATTTGCAAGTTCAAATGGCTACTTTTCCCGTATTGTTTGTTGGATTATTTTAAAATCAATAAGGTTTAAGCTGTTGATACTACAAAGCAACTGTGCAACTTTCATGAAAATCTGACTACAAATGCAGACTTAATTGCGTAAACAAGAAAAGGAAATCCTTCAAATGGGTACTTTTCCAATACGGTTTGTTGGATGTTTCTTAAAATCAAGAGGATTCAAGCTGTTGATCATAGAAAGCAGCTGTGGAAGCTTTATAAACTTCTGACGACAAATACAGATTTTATTGCGTAAACACGAAAGTAGTAAAGGAGGAGAGCATAAACCCCTGCCAGGCCAGGGGTAGGGGTCTATGCTCTCCTCCCTGAGTGGGCTACATCACCACCCCTGAAAGAAATTTGTCCTAGTTTGCCCTCCTGAAAGAATTTGCATTTTTTATATTACCTAGGCTCTCCTCCCCAAGTGGATTTTTTCTGCAGTTAAAGGCAAAGGGGCCGGCCAAAAATGACACATCTTTGAGTGCTCTATAGTGATCTGACAGGTCTGGTCATTGAGTTGGACTTAGTTTTTTTACCCGTATGTTATTAGGATTGCTTTAATGTTTTACTTCTATCCATTACTTGGCCTTTAAGTGGTTTCTCTTTCTAAATGTCTGAACATTGAGTTGAACTTAGACTTTTTTTTTACCCTATGAATGATTTTCTTTCTAAAAGCCTGATCACTGAGTTGGACTTAGTCTTTTTTCTGCAATTATGAATGATTTCTCTAAAAGACTGAGCACTGAGTTGGACTTAGTTTTTTTTTACCCATATGCTATTAGGATTGCTTTAATGTTTTACTTCTATCCATTACTTGGCCTTTAAGTGGTTTTTCTTTCTAAATGTCTGAACATTGAGTTGAACTTAGACTTTTTTTACCCTATGAATGATTTTCTTTCTAAAAGCCTGATCACTGAGTTGGACTTAGTCTTTTTCTGCAATTATGAATGATTTCTCTAAAAGACTGAGCACTGAGTTGGACTTAGTTTTTTTTTACCCATATGCTATTAGGATTGCTTTAATGTTTTACTTCTATCCATTACTTGGCCTTTAAGTGGTTTTTCTTTCTAAATGTCTGAACATTGAGTTGAACTTAGACTTTTTTTTTACCCTATGAATGATTTTCTTTCTAAAAGCCTGATCACTGAGTTGGACTTAGTCTTTTTTCTGCAATTATGAATGATTTCTCTAAAAGACTGAGCACTGAGTTGGACTTAGTTTTTTTTACCCATATGCTATTAGGATTGCTTTATTGTTTTACTTCTATCCATTACTTGGCCTTTAAGTGGTTTCTCTTCCTAAATGTTTGAACATTGAGTTGAACTTAGACTTTTTTTACCCTATGAATGATTTTCTTTCTAAAAGACTGATCACTGAGTTGGACTTAGTCTTTTTCATTCTATGAATGAATTTCTCTCTAAAAGACTGAGCACTGGGTTGGACTTAGTTTTTTTCACCTATGAATGATTTTCTCTCTTTCTAAATGCCTGATCACTGAGTTGGACTTAGTCTTTTTTTCTGTAATTATGGATGATTTTCTCTCTTTCTAAATGTCAGAACATTGAGTTGAACTTAGTCTTTTTTCTGCATCTATGAATGATTCTTACTCTTTGGAGTGTAACTCTTTGGAGTGTAACTCTTTGGAATGTAACTCTTCTAAAAGAAAGAAGTTTGACAATTTGAATAAATGACAATTTTGAAGAAAGATAGAACTTTTGTGGTAGATGGTTAGTCCTGAAAAGGACTGTTGGGTTAGCTCTGAAAAGAGCTGTGACAATTTGAAGAAATGACAACTTGAAGATAGAACTTTCGTCTAACAGCTTGAAGGTAGAACTTTCGTCTGACATCTTGAAGATAGATCTTTCGTGGTAGACGGTTAGTCCTGAAAAGGACTGTTGGGTTAGCTCTGAAAAGAGCTGTGACAATTTGAAGAAATGACAACTTGAAGATAGAACTTTCGTCTAACAGCTTGAAGGTAGAACTTTCGTCTGACAATTTGAAGAAATGACAATTTGAAGAAAAGATAGAACTTACGTCTGACAATTTGAAGAAAGGTAGAACTTTCGTGGTAGATGGTTAGCCCTGAAAAGGGCTGTTGGGGTGGTCCTAAAAAAAGGACCTGGTTTGGAGGTTGTGTTTTTAAGCACAACCTCCAACCTTTCTGCAGGCTGGGCAGCTACTATCCGTCCGTCTCTTTTGCCTTTTTAGCTGCTGTGCACTCAGGTTGTACTTCAGCGAAAATGGTGGCTCGTTATCGCTGCTCCAATCTTCAGTAGAAGGCACAACGAACTCCTTTTTCTCCTTCTTGCTTTGTGGTAATTGGGCAAAGTCCCAAAAGTCCAACCCGGTAAATAGTAGTTTCTCTTCGAAGACAGGATGTCTCTGTCTCCTCGCTGTCTCAGCTTCAAGCTTTTCTAACTGTCGATCTGCCTTTCCCATCGTCTTTCTTAGCTCTTCCACCGTCTTTCTTAGCTCTTCCACCGTCTTTCTTAGCTCTTCCATCGTGAAATGAAAATGAACAATGTGCGGGAAATAACGCTGGGTTTTATAGCTTTTCAGACGGATTGAACTAGTTGACCCATGACGTCATTTTCTCCTATGTTTTTCCCGCGTTGGCGTTTCATGCTGTTTTGGCTCCAAATTAATGTTATCCAATCAGAATCATCATTGTTTTTCTAATACTAAATGTTTTACTGTTGACCAATCTATAGTTTTGTTACATTTTCTTGTTCGGGTTAGAAAAAACTAGAGTTTGACTATCCTATGACTTTTTTGATTACGAGTCTTCTGACAAAAATGAAAAGAAAGATATTTTATTTAAGATAGCTAACCCTGAAATGGGTTGCTTTTGTACAGAATACATTTTTTTATCCTCCACTCTTTCTTTCGATTGATTCCATTCTATTTAGCATTTGCATCAGATGCTCAATTTCATACCTGATATATCTGAAACGTTCTCTTTCTTCTAACCAGAAAGTTAATGGTGAATGAGAAAAATTAATCAAGAGTTTGGGTGTTTTATATGTGTAATGGATCACTTTTTAGGTTTTTTTCATCCTATGAATGATTTTTTCTCTCTAAATGGAATTTGTCCCTATATCGCTGAGTTGAACTTAGATTTTTTTTGCACTATGAATGATTTTCTTTCTAAATGTCTGAGCACTGAGTTAAACTTAGTTTTTTACATCTCTATGAATGATTTTTTCTCTAAAAGACTGAGCACTGGGTTGGACTTAGCTTTTTTATTCTATGAATGAATTTTCTTTCTAATTGTCTGGACATTGAGTTGGACTTAGTCTTTTTCTGCAATTATGGATGATTTCTCTTTCTAAATGTCTGAACATTGAGTTGGACTTAGACTTTTTTCTGTATCTATGAATGAATTTTCTTTTCTAAATGTCTGGACATTGAGTTGGACTTAGTCTTTTTTCTGAGTTTTTACTCTTTGGAGTGTAACTCTCTGGAGTGTGAGTCTTTGGAGTGTAACTCTTCTAAAAGAAAGAAGTTTGACAATTTGAAGAAATGACAATTTGAAGAAAGATAGAACTTTCGTGGTAGATGGTTAGCCCTGAAAAGGGCTGTTTTGAGAAGAGCTGATTTTTGAAAATGTTTATTCAGTATCAGCATCAGTCGATTCGCTGTCTGACTCACTCCTTTCAGCGGCGATTTGCGCACGGAAAAGACGGGTCACCTGCTCAGTTTTTGAAATAACATACTGAAAATACATCTCAAGCATGCCCTCAATAATGAGTTCCTTCATCCGAAGGTTATAACAGAACACCCTGTTATTAGCAAGCTCAGCCCTCTCGTATCGTCTTCTCACTCCAGCTAAGCGTTGTTTAAGTAAGACGATTTGCCTCCTTGCTCTTATTAACTTTCGCTCAGCATCCATCCAAGTACCAAGAAGTGGTGGTATCGTAGCCATTGTGAAAATGAAATGTATGGAAAATAAATCGCCGAGATTTATAGCTTTTCAGACGGATTGAACTAGTTGACCCATGACGTCGTTTTCTCCTATGTTTTTCCCGCGTCGGCGTTTCATGCTGTTTTGGCTCCAAATTAATGTTATCCAATCAGAATCAGCGTTTTATTTCTAATACTAAATGTTTTATTGTTGGCCAATCCGTGGGTTTGTTACATTTTCTTGTTTGGGGGTTAGAAAAAACTAGAGTTTAACTAATCTATGACTTTTTTTTTGATTGTGAATCTTTTGAGTTTTTTGACAATTTTGAGTTTTTTGACAATTTGAAGAAAGATAGAACTTTCGTGGTAGATGGGTAGCCCTGAAAAGGGCTGTTTTGTTTTTTTGGAGGCTATGTTTTTTTCCACTTCTAATGACAACATCCGAAATTCGCTTGGCAAATGGGACATGCTGTAATCTTCCTCCCAAATTCGATATCAACCAAGATGATATCCGGTGTTGTCTTTAATAATAGTTGAACTAATCTTTCGCCGAGATCTTTGTATGGCTGTGTTATACGTTGTAGTTGGTTTTGTTCCTCCTCTCCTACGAGATGTGTGGTTAGTTGCAATAACTGCTGCCCGGCATTTAGATACTCATGGAGAGCCTCACGTAGTTGATGATTTACCTCCTCCATATTGATATTGCTTCCGAATATTGACACTGCTTTCGAAGTGATCGTTAGCTGAGAGTCAAAGAAATGGTTATTGTATGAAAATAACGCGGGGTCTTTATACGTTTAAGGAGGATTGAAATTTTTTAAAGAGCTCGGACCGGGTAGAAAGCACATACATTTTTTCCATGCTACGTTTCATGCTAATATAGCAAAAAAGTTATGAGACGCTGCATGGAAAAATGTAGACAGAACAAGTCTTTTGAGGAAAAAACAGAATGAAGAGCTCTATTGTTTTTAAACTTTTATTTACTGAACAGAACTAAACAATGAAACATTTTTTGCAAAGCATCATAAAAAATTTCTTGACAATGAAAAAATTTCTTGACAATGAAAAAATCACAATGAAACATTTTTTGCAAAACATCATAAAAAATTTCTTGACAACGAAAAAAATCACAAGGAAACATTTTTTTTACAATACATCATAAAAAACATTTTCTTAACAAATGAAAAAATCGCACTGAAATATTTTTTCACAATGAATTATTCACAACGATTTAATCACAATGAAAAAATCACACTGAATTATTTTTTTCGCAATGAATTATTTACAATGAATTATTCGCAAAACAGTATATAACAAATTTTTTTACAATGCAAATTCGCAAATACCACGAGTTTCACATTTGTTTTCATATTCCGTAATGTCTTTATGCAATTGGTCATACCCCAAAAACATTGTATACTCACTGTCCATATCGTCGAAATCTCGTAGTCCTATGAATGGAGCAACATGTCTATAAGCGTCTTTTGTTGAAAGAGTTGAATTCACTACTTCTTCTGTAACATCTCTATCAAATAGAATATACCCTGACATGGTTTCCATTGTTTCTCCGTAGGAATCATGAACAGATCCTTTTTTGTACCGTAAGTAAAAGTCAAATAGAACTGATTTCATTTTCAAAACGTTAAGAAAACTTTCTTCTGTTCTTCCTATGATAAAAAATGTCCATCGACTTGTGGATCGAAACAGTTTACTAATAACATTGTCTTTCATACAGCTATATGCTAAATAAGTCTTGAGAACGAGATCCAGCTCCGAATCGTCCACCATCATCGCAATAAAGTTGAATATAGCATACACTTTGTATGACTTTTCTCCTTTTGCAACCCATTTAAACATTTTTTTGATCCAAATTTTCACACAGAAAAATTTAATGTTAAGCTGTGTTCGTTCATCAAGCGTATGCTGCTGAACAAATTCTCCATAAATTTTTTCACGTAGTTCTATTGGTAACGGTAACATGATTGTTATTTTTTGACCAACGGCTAATATTTTTCCCCGACTTACTTCGACTGATTGGTACACAACAATGTGATATGAAATTATTTTCTCAAACTTTTATAACCGTAGGGTACAGTATCAGTACCATTTACAATAACTCTCTTGATGTATACAGAGCGAAACGTTTTTGTTTGTGGTTCACTGGTAACCGTTCTATCTCTGTGTCTTTTAATTCTACAATCATACTGAATTTTGATTTCTATTGTGCGATCCAAAGCACATTTCGAATATGGATCGAAAATTACCACCTGCTTTGTATTGTAATCCAGAGTAATCCCCTTTACTTTACATTTGGTTATCTCTTTTCCATCTTTTGTTTTCATTTTGTAAGCATAATTCTTAGGCCCAAGCCCTCTGAATTGAGTAATTTTACAATCAGGTTCTTCATCAGTCCATTTTCCTAACCGGCTGTTAATAATAGGGGGATTCCATAATTCAGGGTCGTGAATGTACATACAACTATCTGTATCGAAATACAGAACTCTATCTTTTAACTTTTCAAGAACGCTGTACAATTCCAATCTTGCATAAGCTGTTACGTAAGATCCTACTACCACATTGGCTGTAGCGTGGGTGTCAATATGCTCCAACTTTGATTCATAGTTAACCAAGATGAATGAACAGTCCTCGTCAAAGATTTCTACATGCTTTACAATGAAATTGGGATTGGTGACTAATTCAAAATATTTAGACGGTTCACTAATGTATTCCGTCTGGGTCATTTTTTCACGCTGTGCTAATTTTCCCCAAAGACAGTTCAACATAATCTTAGCAAATGATCTTCTCCCAGGATTTCTTTGAATACAACTTGGATCAAGACGAACACCCTCCGCCTTCTCATATTCACAAACGAACTGATCTTTTTCTGAGTCTGATTGACACCAACCTGGATAACCACTAGCTTCTTGCTTAATTTTTAAGAAATTGTCCACATAATGTTTAAAGAACTGATCTGACACAGAATTGAAATGCCAAATTTCATACACTTGCAATATTCGATAACCGCAGTCAAGAGCCTTGAATAATTCAAAAGTAACCCAAACTCCGACCAAAGCCCTCTCTTCTTTACCATGTCTACAAATGTTTGAGCTTTCTTCTGCACATTTCATACAGAGTGGAAACATCATTTTGTTGTTACAGTGAACTGGGAGAACGGGGTGAAACAAATCAGTTGGAGGTAAAACTTTACACTTGATTAATCCCTCATATTGACGAATATTGTTCATATCAATATTCTCAGTAGACAAAATTTTTGGCTGACCTACAGGGTAGGATTTGTGTTTACAAACGTAAGGGTATAGAGAACAGATATCGATGTACTTGATTTCCTTTTTGCTTTTTTCATCAACATCATATCCAATTTTTATTGCATTACATCTTCCCCCGGACCAACCATCCCTCGGATCGATAGGGTCCCAATGTGGATATAACTTTTCAATGAGTTTTTTATACTCTTTATCCTTCATCTTAGCATCAAATTCGTGTTCCCAAATGTACACTACATTATATCCCATGTCTTTGATATCTGCTATACGTTTAAAAGTATGTTCGTACAATTCAGACATGCGTTTTCCATTAATAGGATTGATCTGATTTCGATCTGTATAGCATACAGGACAACCATGATACAAGTCCCCAAGAAATTCATAAACAGTGTTTGATTGACGGTGAAAACCATCTACACTATATTTCCCGATTTGAGCTTCACCACTATTTTTTGCATGCTGAATAATAATACCTTTTTCCTGAGCAACGCTTTGAACCCATCGTATCGCTTTCATAGAAAACCGACGTCTGGATGAGTCTTTACTTGAAATGATAGCTATTTGATTTTCTGGTAAATATTTGCTTCGCCACACCTTGTTACAGGCATCTGCGATGGTAATCGCCTCTAAAAATGGACAAATACCACCCTGTTCGATAAACAGCTTTCTGAATTCAGCACATCCCCGTCTGAGTATATCAACATCTGACCTACAGTACAATTCCATCTCCTTCTGAAAATTGAATTCCTCGCCATTTCGAACTTTGTCATTATACCAAACTATGAATTTTGACCTAGCCTCTTCAGACATTGAGTCGGGTTTGTAATAAGACATATCCAAGTAGGGTCCAATGTAACTCCAAAATTCATCTGTATTTGCCCAGTGAGGAAAGTAACCTTTTTTCATTTCTTGAAGATCAAAGGTGGTTGGAAATTTTGCCAAACCAAAACTCATGAAATTGAAAGAATCGATCAGACGTACACCATTCAGTTCTAACTTCATAATATTGTTTCCATTCATGATCACTTTTGGAAGTTTTAACCCAACTTTGACAATATAGTCAAGAATGAACTGACCGTCATAACCTTTGAAATTATGGGCAATAGCCGTAACCCCTTTATGATGTTTTGAAAAGAGCCAGTTGCAAAATTGACTCAAAGTTTCTTCACCTTGAAAAATAACTTCCCTACCCTCTTCAAATTCACTGCATGTAGAACAATGAAAATCAAGTGATTTATCGATACATACATCACACGCTCTGTGTGCGATACAATAATTCGGGATGTGTACGCCTGTGTCTTGTTTGCATTCAAAATCAAAGAAAATAAACTGTGGTTTTTTGACTACAGAAGAACTCGTCTCGTCATTGCTGTCATGGTTCAACTTACTTTGGTAAGGTTGAATATAGCATTGATGAGGAATGTTAACAATTCTCTTACAGATATGACATCTTTTCTTTCCAATGCAAACATGAATTTTCTTTCTGACATAATATTGTGCACCGCATTTCGAGCAGAGTTTCACTAATTTACAAATGGATTTCTTTTCTTTACCTTGAACATTTCTGTGATTTTCAAAGCATTCAGCACTAAAAAATCGTCTACTGCAAACACTGCAAACATATTCTTTTGATTCTGATGGACATTTTCCTTTGCGGTAACAACCTTTACAGATATTTGAACAAGTATGACCTTCCCGGTTATTGTAACCCACATCACAGAACTCACAATAATATCCACAACTAAGAAAACCTTTGATAGATTTGATGTAGTCATAATGGTTTTGATGAAAGTACAAATGTATGATCTTACTATTGGCTTTCACTTTTGGATGTTTAAATATTTTTTCCACTTTTGAATGCTGCTGGTGAACTTTAATGACATAGCCTTTTTCATACAAGATTGTTTGAATTTTTTTGTATTCATCATTTCCTACAGACTGTGTTGGTGAAACTCCAGCTTCATGTAACAATTTCTCAGCTTCAGTCTTTTGAAGAAGGTATTTTGAACGACAAATACGATGCCATTTTCTATTCCATACTTCGGTGTTTTCACGTTCACTGTAGCAAATTCCCACAACAACAGCTCTTGCAAAACATAGTTGGTCATGATTGCCAATTTGAATAATAGATTTCTTCTTCTGGGCAAAAAACTTTGAAATCTAATTCTGACGATCTATATTTTGGTTTTCCGCTACCACTTGGTGGTATTGTATGTGTAATGTCAAATGTCATGAATCCATCGTTCAAGACGAAATCTGTATTCGATTGTAAAACTCGTTCAATTTCATTCAGCATAGTTTCACCTTGTAACTGGTCTGCAGCTAAAAAAGGAATATGGATTCCTATTTCCAACGAAGGATGATTGATGGTAATTCTAATCATGTCCGTAGGGTTAGCATTTAACTTTCGAATGATTTCACGGGTAACATCGTCAAATAATCCAAGTAGTCTCTGAGGTGTTAATTCTTCAAATTTCTTAAAACTCAGCATCAGCACATGTGATTCTGTTTTAAATTTTCTTGACTTCTTATTACCCTTTTCTGTTAAATCATATAGACTTTTCATGTCTAAGTTAGAGTTGATACTTTCATCGTCGCTGTCATTTTCTTCTTTCAACGGTTTAGTTTTTTTCTTTTTTATTGGTGGAAACACCTCATCGTCACTTTCTTCTTTCAATGGTTTAGTTTTTTTCTTTTTTGTTGGTGGAAACACCTCATCGTCACTTTCACTGTCTGAATAGGTTATTATTCTTTTTCTTTTACCCATCGCTTTAGCTCTGAGTGAAAAGACAATAATGCAAAAGTGAGAAAAAACTAACAATTTATATAGCCTCTCCGTTGTAACAGTGTATAAATAGAGACGACAGTTGTGAAAATCTATTCATTCTCCTACTCGATCTCAGACAGTACAGCTGATAAAAAATATGAGCGAGTTAAAGCTGCAAAATACATCACCACTTAGAAAGAGGGTGTATCTGTATGTTAATCCATACACCCACGATTATGAGATCAGCAATATACCATCAAAGTATGATGTTAAACATATCGGAAACTATGTGGGATCATTTTTATCCCAGCAACATTTAGAAGAAAAAGATGTTTACCGTACTACCAGTTACAGAGTTTTGAATCAAACGATGATTGACAAACGATATGGTGCGAATGGTGTGAGAACAAATATTTGTTTCACATGCAACGAAGCAGGACATTGGTCCAAAGAATGTCCAGAAAAAGAAAATCAGCTAGGAACAATTGTTTTTGTCTACGTTAATCCACACAGTCACGACATTGAGATTTTACCATCGTTTTACAACGTTGATGGTCTCAAAGATATAAAATTCGTCGGCACACTAAATTCATTCTGTAGTGAAAATACATGGAAAAAAAGTTCACCACAAGCTACATCCTCATCGGTTGAAACTCAGATCGTAGACATGCAGAGCGACACAACGGCTAACAGCGATTCAGAAATCTGCAAGATAACAGATGATTTAGAGACATCACGAAAAAATCTAAGAAATCAACAAACTTTGGATCTAAGAAAACAACAAACTTTGGATCTAAAAAACGAATTTTCTGCAGAACCGGGTTGCTCGTATGGAAAGGAAAAACAGCAAAACATCGAAAAGAAGAAAAAACGAGTAACAAAGAACTATTTCTTTTACAAATCAACAAAACTTGAGGACAAAATCTGTCCAGATGTGGAATTAAAAACCAACGATAGGAAAAGAAAACGTAAAACCAAATGTGAATCTGACATTCCAAAGAAAAAGAAAAAACATACTGAGTGAAAAAAAGATTTCAATACAATATTGAATATAAACAAAAAAAGACTGACTTGATTTTTTTCATTCATTTTTTGTCTTTACAGTTCATTCATTTTTTGTTTTTACAGTTCATGATTTGATTTTTTCATTGTACATAAGTTCTTTTTGAAATAAAAAATATAAAATAATTACTTCTTACTTTTGACTTTTTTCTAGTTGTGACTTTTTTCTAGTTGTGACTGTAAGTCTTTTTACTTTTGACAATTTGAGAAGAAAGATCTTTCGTGCTAAATGGTTAGCCCTGAAAAGGGCTTTTTTTGAAGGATCTCACATTAACATCCAGCTCTACGATTCTTCCGCCCGATCCACTGGGATGATTTCACACCCACAGTGTTCACAGCAAATCGTCGAACCTTCATCATCATCGTAAAATCCTTCATCTGCATCTGGACAGTTATGCTTCTGGCCAAGATACTCGAGTATGGAAAAACATTTCCCACACTCTATCAGACATCTGCTTGCACAGTGAGGGCACACAAGAATTCGATCCATTCTGGAACAAATATGATTTTATGTAAAATATCACTGGGCTTTATAGCTTTACAGGAGGATTGAACTAGATGACCCATGACGTCATTTTCTCCTATGTTTTTCCCGCGTCGGCGTTTCATTAACATTGTGCATTCAAATCGACGGTTATATCGGTGTTTTTTCACCACTCCCATTTTGATGTCACACAGTACAATCCCGGTGTTTTCTGCCAGGTCCGCACTCTTTAAAAAATTCAATCCTCTGTAAACGTATAAAGCTCGGCGTTATTTTCATACATTCACCATTTCTTTGATTCTCAGCTAACGATCACTTCGGAAGCAGTATCAATATTCAGAGCCAGTTTCAATATGAAGCACAACTTAGATGAAATCAACTTGGGCGATTTTCCATCAGTGGAAAACAATGGAGACGTTCTTTCATCAGTTATGAATTCGACAATCATCAATCCACCACCGGAGTTAAATTCGACAACCATCATTCCAGCGACAGTGTTTGACAACATTTATGAAGAGGTAAAGCAGCTAAATTTGAAACAAGATAGCTTGATGATCCGAATCATAGATCAGCTGGAGACTTTAAACAGACATTTGGAGGAAATTAAAACTTTAAGCGCAAGTACTGATCAGCTCAGTAGAAATATCGAGGTACTACGTCAACAGGATCAGTGCATTTCAACAACTCCTGTGAAGATTCCTGTGGAGTTCGAGTTTGATAAATCCAATCTTCACAACTTAGTGGACTCTATCGTAAGTGTTGTGAAGAAAAATCAACCAAAGAAAAAACAACCAGAGGAAAAACAACCAAGAAAAACAACAAAGCGGAAATCTGAGGAAGATGCTAACCATCTCCACAAGAAGCAGCGAGTTGATCAAAAACCAACTACACCAATATTGACAGGCCAGGGCAAATACGGGAAAAACATTGACAATCACGTTGATTTCAAGATCCCGAAAAAACCAAAGACAGAACGAAAACAACCAAGAAAAAACAACAAAACGGTAGGAATATGAAAACAAATATGAAACTCGTGGTGTTTGCGAATTTGCATTGCATAAAATTTGTTATATACTGTTTTGCGATTAATTCATTGTAAATAATTCATTGCGAAAAAATAATTCAGTGTGATTTTTTCATTGTGATTAAATCGTTGTGGATAATTCATTGTGAAAAAATATTTCAGTGTGATTATTTTCATTGTTAAGAAAATGTTTTTATGCTGTATTGTAAAAAAATGTTTTCCTTGTGATTTTTTAGTTGTTAAGAAATTGTTTTTATGCTGTATTGTAAAAAAATGTTTCCTTGTGATTTTTTTCATTGTCAAGAAATTTTTTTATGATGCATTGCAAAAAAATGTTTCATTGTGATTTTTTCATTGTCAAGAAATTTTTTCATTGTCAAGAAATTTTTTTATGATGCTTTGCAAAAAAATGTTTCATTGTTTAGTTCTGTTCAGTAAATAAAATTTCAAAAACAATAGAGCTCTTCATTCTGTTTTTTCCCCAAAAGACTTGTTCTGTCTACATTTTTCCATACAGCGTCTCATAACTTTTTTGCTATATTAGCATGAAACGTAGCATGGAAAAAATGTATGTGCTTTCTACCCTGTCCGAGCTCTTTAAAAAAATCTCAAGCCTCTGTAAACGTATAAAGTCCAGCGTTATTTTCACACATTCACCATTTTTTTGGCTCTCAGCTAGCGATCACTTTGGAAGCAGTATCAATATTCGGAAACAGTATCAATATGGGGGAGATAAATTATCAACTACGTGAGGCTCTCCAAGAATATCTAAATACAGGTCAACAATTATTACAACTAAACACTCACTTTATAGGAGAGGAGAAATAAAACCAACTACAACCTATAACACAGCTCTACAAAGATCTCGGCGAAAGATTACTTCAACTATTTTTAAAGACAACGTCTGACATCATCTTAGCCATTTACCAAGTGAATTTCGGATGTTGTCATTAGAAGTGAAAAAAACATAGCCTCCAAAAAACAAAACAGCCCTTTTCAGGGCTACCCATCTACCACGAAAGTTCTATCTTTCTTCAAAATTGTCAAAAAACTCAAAAGATTCACAATCAAAAAAAAAGTCATAGGTTAGTTAAACTCTAGTTTTTTCTAACCCGAACAAGAAAATGTAACAAACCCACGGATTGGCCAACAATAAAACCCCGAACAAGAAAATGTAACAAAATCACGGACTGGTCAAAAATAAAACATTTAGTAATAGAAAAACAACGGTGAATCTGATTGGATAACATTAATTTGGAGCCAAAACAGCATGAAACGCCGACGCGGGAAAAAACATAGGAGAAAATGACGTCATGGGTCATCTAGTTCAATCCTCCTGTAAAGCTATAAAGCCCAGCGGCATCTCCCGCACATCATTCATTCTCTTCGACTTACAGCCATAATGGAGTGTTCATTGAGAGACATGAGTTTCAGCGGGCTTGCACAGTTGTCGAGTAAAGAAAAGAAGATGGCCGGAAAGAAGAAGGAGTTCGTCGTGCCCCAGACCGAGTGCTGGGATAGTGACAACGAGCCACCGTTCTCGTTGGACTTCAACTTGGACGAGCAGCAACTAAAAAGGCTGAAGAGGAGGACTGCAAGTAGCTGTCCGGCGTGCAGGAAGGTTGGAGGTTGTGCTTAAAAACACAACCTCCAAACCAGGTCCTTTTTTTAGGACCACCCCAACAGCCCTTTTCAGGGCTAACCATCTACCACGGAAGATCTACCTTTCTTCAAATTGTCAGACGTAAGTTCTATCTTATCTTCAAGTTGTCATTTCTTCAAATTGTCACAGCTCTTTTCAGAGCTAACCCAACAGTCCTTTTCAGGACTAACCATCTACCACGAAAGATCTATCTTCAAGATGTCAGACGAAAGTTCTACCTTCAAGCTGTCAGACGAAAGTTCTATCTTCAAGTTGTCATTTCTTCAAATTGTCACAGCTCTTTTCAGAGCTAACTCAACAGTCCTTTTCAGGACTAACCATCTACCACGAAAGATCTATCTTCAAGATGTCAGACGAAAGTTCTATCTTCAAGCTGTCAGACGAAAGTTCTATCTTAAAGTTGTCATTTCTTCAAATTGTCACAGCTCTTTTCAGAGCTAACCCAACAGTTCTTTTCAGGACTAACCATCTACCACGAAAGTTCTATCTTTCTTCAAAATTGTCATTTATTCAAATTGTCAAACTCCTTTCTTTTAGAAGAGATGCATTCCAAAAGAGTTATACTCCAGAGAGTTATACTGCAAAGAGTAAGAATCATTCATAGATGCAGAAAAAAGACTAAGTCCAACCCAGTACTCAGTCTTTTAGAAAGAAAAAATCATTCGTAATTGCGGAAAAAGACTAAGTCCAACTCAATGGTCAACCTTTTAGAAAGAGAGAAAATCACTCATAGGGTGAAAAAAGCTAAGCCCAACCCAGTGCTCAGTCTTTTAGAGAGAAATTCATTCATAGAATGAAAAAGACTAAGTCCAACTCAGTGATCAGGCTTTTAGAAAGAAAATCATTCATAAGGTAAAAAAAGTCTAAGTTCAACTCAATGTTCAGACATTTAGAAAGAGAAACCACTTAAAGGCCAAGTAATGGATAGAAGTAAAACATTAAAGCAATCCTAATAGCATATGGGTAAAAAAAAACTAAGTCCAACTCAGTGCTCAGTCTTTTAGAGAAATCATTCATAATTGCAGAAAAAAGACTAAGTCCAACTCAGTGATCAGGCTTTTAGAAAGAAAATCATTCATAGGGTAAAAAAAAAGTCTAAGTTCAACTCAATGTTCAGACATTTAGAAAGAGAAACCACTTAAAGGCCAAGTAATGGATAGAAGTAAAACATTAAAGCAATCCTAATAGCATATGGGTAAAAAAAACTAAGTCCAACTCAATGACCAGACCTGTCAGATCACTATAGAGCACTCAAAGATGTGTCATTTTTGGCCGGCCCCTTTGCCTTTAACTGCAGAAAAAATCCACTTGGGGAGGAGAGCCTAGGTAATATAAAAAATGCAAATTCTTTCAGGAGGGCAAACTAGGACAAATTTCTTTCAGGGGTGGTGATGTAGCCCACTCAGGGAGGAGAGCATAGACCCCTACCCCTGGCCTGGCAGGGGTTTATGCTCTCCTCCTTTACTACTCACGAAATGGAAATTTGCAACTTCAAATGGCTAATTATTCCGTGCTGTGTGTTAGATTTTTTTCAAAATCAATAGGGTTCAAGCTGTTGATGATACAAAGCAACTGCACAAGGTTCATAAAAATCTGACGAAAAATGCAGATTTTATTGCGTAAAAAAGACATGGAAATTTGCATGTTCAAATGGTTACTTTTCCCGTACTATTTCTGTTTTTTTTTTAATCAATAGAGGTCAATCTGTTGATATTACAAAGCAACTGTAGAAGTTTCATGAAAATCTGACTACAAATGCAGACTTTATTGCATAAACAAGAAATGGAAATTCGTAAATTCATATGGCTGCTTTTCCAGTACTGTTTGTTAGATTTATTTCAAAATCAATAGGATTCAAGCTGTTTATGATATAAAGCAACTGTGCAAGTTTCATGAAAATTTGACCACAAATGCCGACTTTATTGCGTAAAGAAGAAAAGTAAATTTGCAAATTAATATGGCTGCTTTTCCAGCACTGTCTGTTAGATTGATTTTAAAATTAATAGCTTTCAAGCTGTTCATGACACAAAGCAACTGTGCAAAGTTCATGAAAATATGACTACAATTGCAGATTTTATTGCGTAAACAAGAAATGGAAATTTCCAAGTTCAAGTGGCTACTTTTTCCGTACTGTTTGTTGGATTTTTCCAAATCAATAGGATTCAAGCTGTTGATGATACAAAGGAACTATACAAGTTTCATGAAAATCTGAATACAAATGCAGACTTTATTGCGTTAACAAGAAATGGAAATTTGGAACTTCAAATGGCTACTTTTCCTGTACTGTTTGTTGGATTTTTTTTTTTCTAAATCAATAGCGTTCAAGCTGTGATGATACAAAGCAACTATACAAGTTTTATGAAAATCTGACTACAAATGCAGACTCAATTGCGTAAACAAGAAAAGGAAATCCTTCAAATGGGTACTTTTCCAATACGGTTTTTTGGATTTTTTTCACAATCAATAGGGTTCAAGCTGTTGATCATACAAAGCAACTGTGGAAGTTTCATAAAAATCTGACGACAAATGGAGACTTTATTGCGTAAACACGAAATGGAAATTTGCAACTTCAAATGGCTACCTTTTCCGTACTGTTTGTTGGATTTTTCCAAATCAATAGGATTCAACCTGTTGATGATACAAAGCAACTGCACAAGTTTCATAAAAATCTGACTACAAATGCAGATTTTATTGCGTAAACAAGAAATGGAAATTTGCGAATTCAAATGACTACTTTTCAAGTACTATTTTTCTTTCT
Organism: Hippopus hippopus; assembly: GCA_946811185.2. Lineage (NCBI taxonomy): Eukaryota > Metazoa > Mollusca > Bivalvia > Cardiida > Cardiidae > Hippopus > Hippopus hippopus. The sequence continues at coordinate 51,050,987 of OX328102.1, read as the reverse complement.
TTCTTTTTTTAATCAATAGAGTTCAATCTGTTGATATTACAAAGCAACTCTAGAAGTTTCGTGAAAATCTGACTACAAATGCAGACTTTACTGCATAAACAAGAAATAGAAATTTGCAACGTTAAATGGCAACCTTTTTCATACTGTTTGTTGGATTTTTTTCAAAATCAATAAGGTTCAAGCTGTTGATAATACAAAGCAACTGTGCAAGTTTCATTAAAATCTGACTACAAATGCAGACTTTATTGCGTAAACAAGAAATGGAAATTTGCAAAATAAAATTGTTTATTTTCCCGAAATATTCGTTGGATTTTTTTGAGAGTCAATAGGGTTCGAGCTGTCGATGATACAAAGCAACTATACATGTTTCATGAAAATCTGACTACAAATGCAGACTTTATTGCATAAACAAGAAATAGAAATTTGCAACGTTAAATTGCAACCTTTTTCATACTGTTTGTTGGATTTTTTCAAAATCAATTAGGTTTAAGCTGTTGATGATGCAAAGCAACTGTGCAAGTTTCATTAAAATCTGACTACAAATGCAGACTTTATTGCATAAACAAAAAATGGAAATTTATTATATAAAATGGTTTATTTTCCCGAAATGTTCGTTGGATTTTTATGAGAGTCAATAGGGTTCAAGCTGTCGATGATACAAAGCAACTATACAAGTTTCATGAAAATCTGACTACAAATGAATACTTTATTGCATAAACAAGAAATGGAAATTTGCAAATACAAATGGCTACTTTTCCAATACTGTTTGTTGGATTATTTTAAAATCAATAAGATTCAAGCTGTTCATGAAGCTGATGATCATACAAAGCAACTGTGGAAGTTTCATAAAAATCTTACGACAAATGGAGACTTTATTGCGTAAACACGAAATGGAAATTTGGAACTTCAAATGGCTAATTATCCCGTACTGTTTGTTGGATTTTTTTCAAAATCAATAGGGTTCAAGCTGGTCATCATACAAAGCAACTGCACAAGTTTAATGAAAATCTGACTACAAATGCAAACTTTATTGCCTAAAGAAGAAACGGAAATTTGCAAATTCAAATGGCAACTTTACCAGTACTGTTTGTTAGATTTATTTCAAAATCAATAGGGTTCAAACTGTTGATGACACAAAGGAACTGTGCAAGTTTCATGAAAATCTGACCACAAATGCCGACTTTATTGCGTAAAGAAGAAATGTAAATTTGCAAATTCAAATGGCTGTTTTTCCAGTACTGTCTGTTAGATTGATTTCAAAATTAATAGCGTTCAAGCTGTTGATGACACAAAGCAACTGTGCAAGGTTCATGAAAATCTGACAAGAAATGCAAACTTTATTGCATAAACAAGAAATGGATATTTTCAACTTCAAATGGCTACTTTTTCCGTACTGTTTGTTTGATTTTTCCAAATCTATATGATTCAAGCTGTTGATGATACAAAGCAACCGTTCAAGTTTCATAAAAATCTGACTACAAATGGAGACTTTATTGCATAAACAAGAAATGGACATTTGCGATATCAAATGGCTTCTTTTCCTGTACTGTTCGTTGGATGTTTTTCAAAATCAATAGCGTTTAAGCTGTTGATGATACAAAGCAGCTGTACAAGATTCCTGAAAATCTGACCACAAATGCAGACTTTATAGCCTAAACAAGAAATGGAAATTTTCACTTTCAAATGGCTACTTTCGAATACTGTTTTTTATTTCTTTTTCAAAATCAATAAGGTTCAAGTGGCTACTTTTCGAATACTGTTTTTTATTTCTTTTTCAAAATCAATAAGGTTCAAGCTGTTGATCATACAAAGCAACTGTGGAAGTTTCATGAAAATCTGACGACAAATGCAGACTTTATTGTGTAAAGAAGAAATGGAAATTTTCAACTTCAAATGGCTACTTTTTTATATGCCCGTCGAATTCGGGACGTACTTCAAATTTGGTATGCATGATTGTTGAAAAATTACGAAGTGCAGTGCACAAGAACCATAACTCTTCCTAGCACGAATTTTAAGTTCTTTCCCCTTTGATCTTAATTTTTAAAGCATTTCTTGCTTGTCCGGAGCATAACTTTGTCATCTTAAGTAGGAATGACTTGAAATATGGTATGCTTGTTTATTGCAATATTTGGAAGTGCAGTGCGCAAGAATTGTAACTCTACCTCGTGCTGTCTTTGAGTTATTTCCTTTTGATCGTCATTTTTACAGCATTTAGTGCTTGTCCGGAATATAATTTTGTAATCTCAAGTCAGAACGACTTCAAACTTGGTATGCATGTTTGTTGCCATATTACGGAGTACAGTGCGCAAGAACAATAACTCTACCTAGCGCGGATTTCGAGTAATTCCACTTTGATCTTCATTTTTACAGTCCAGTTTTTTGTCTGGAGCTTAACTTTGTCATCTCCAGTCCGACTGACTTGAAACTTGGTATTTGTGTGTGTTGCAATAATACGGAGTGCTGTGCGAAAGAGCCATAACTCTACCGCATGCTGTCTTTGAGTTATTTCCCTTTGATCTTCATTTTTACAGTATTTCTTGCTTGTCCGGAACGGAACTTTGTCACCTCCAGTCAAATTGACTTGACACTTGGTAAACATGTTTGTTGCAGTTACGAAAAGTGCAAAGCACTGGAGCCGTAACCTTATGTAGTGCCAGTTTGAAATTATTCCCTATTAATTATTTTTTTTACAGCTTTTCATGCTTCTCTACAATATAACTTTTTATCACATAACCTCTCTTGTTTTCAGTGTAATATACCCATTACGAATTTTCTTATCTCATACACGTTTAATATCACAACTGTGTGACGTCATTTTTGACGTCATTTTGTACGTATTTCATAGAAGTGAATGGGATTTGATGGATATTACCGCGGGTGTATCTATAGATGGTTTTGCATCTTCTTATCTTTGATTTGTGAAATATCGTTATGTGATAAAAAGAATCTGACATTCGTTGGCGTACAAGATAAATAATTCATTAAACTCTCCAAGAAAAAATATTATTAAGCTCGCCAAAGGCTCGCTTAATAACATTTTTCCTAGACTCGTTTAATAAAATTTTATCTCAGCAACAACTCATGTCAGATCCCATATGTCTTTTCATGTTGGAACGACCTGAAACTTTATATGCATGTTTCCTTAACATTAGAGGAGACATTCATGCCTATTTCAATCACTTACGTGATTTCTGCTGCACTACTATTTTCCTCTACCTGCCCTTTACGATTATAATCCTCCCTCGACAACTGGCGGTGGGACGGGCGTATCTTGTGACAATTTGCCACTATTGTCCCGTACTGTTCTTTGGGTTTTTTCAAAATCAATAAGATTCAAGCTGTTGATCATACAAAGCAACTGTTAAAGTTTCATAATAATCTGACCACAAATGCCGACTTTATCGCGTAAACAAGAAATGGAAATTTTCACCTTCATATGGCTACTTTTCCAATACTGTATGTTGCAATTTTTTTGTCTTAATCGATAGCGTTCAAGCTGTCGATGATACAAAGCAACTGTGCAAGTTTCATGGAATTCTGACTACAAGTGCAGACTTTATTGCGTAAATAAAAATTGGAAGTTTGCAATATCAAATAGCTACTTTTTCAATACTGTTTGTTAGATTTAATTCAAAATCAATAGGGTTCAAGCCGTTGATGTTACAAAGCACCTGGGCAAGTTTCATGAAAATCTGACCACAAATGCAGAATAAATTGCGTAAACAAGAAATGGAAATTTTCAACTTCAAATGGCTAGTTTTTCCGTACTGTTTGTTGGATTTTTTTCAAAATGAATAGCGTTCAAGCTGTGATGATACAAAGCAACTGTACACGTTTCATGAAAATCTGACTTCAAATGCCGATTTAATTGCGTAAACAAGAAATGGAAATTTGCAAGTTCAAATGGCTACTTTTCCAGAATTGTTTGTTGGATTATTTTAAAATCACTAAGGTTTAATCTGTTGATACTACAAAGCAACTGTGCAACTTTCATGAAAATCTGACTACAAATGCAGACTTAATTGCGTAAACAAGAAAAGGAAATCCTTGAAATGGGTACTTTTCCAATACGGTTTGTTGGATGTTTCTTAAAATCAAGAGGATTCAAGCTGTTGATCATAGAAAGCAGCTGTGGAAGCTTTATAAACTTCTGACAAAAAATGCAGATTTTATTGCGTAAAAAAGACATGGAAATTTGCATGTTCAAATGGTTACTTTTCCCGTACTATTTCTGTTTTTTTTTTTTTTTAATCAACAGAGGTCAATCTGTTGATATTACAAAGCAACTGTAGAAGTTTCATGAAAATCTGACTACAAATGCAGACTTTATTGCATAAACAAGAAATGGAAATTCGTAAATTCATATGGCTGCTTTTCCAGTACTGTTTGTTAGATTTATTTCAAAATCAATAGGATTTAAGCTGTTTATGATATAAAGCAACTGTGCAAGTTTCATGAAAATTTGACAACAAATGCCGACTTTATTGCGTAAAGAAGAAAAGTAAATTTGCAAATTAATATGGCTGCTTTTCCAGCACTGTCTGTTAGATTGATTTTAAAATTAATAGCTTTCAAGCTGTTCATGACACAAAGCAACTGTGCAAAGTTCATGAAAATATGACTACAAATGCAGATTTTATTGCGTAAACAAGAAATGGAAATTTCCAAGTTCAAGTGGCTACTTTTTCCGTACTGTTTGTTGGATTTTTCCAAATCAATAGGATTCAAGCTGTTGATGATACAAAGCAACTATACAAGTTTCATGAAAATCTGAATACAAATGCAGACTTTATTGCGTTAACAAGAAATGGAAATTTGGAACTTCAAATGGCTACTTTTCCTGTACTGTTTGTTGGATTTTTTTTTTTTTTTTCTAAATCAATAGCGTTCAAGCTGTGATGATACAAAGCAACTATACAAGTTTTATGAAAATCTGACTACAAATGCAGACTCAATTGCGTAAACAAGAAAAGGAAATCCTTCAAATGGGTACTTTTCCAATACGGTTTTTTGGATTTTTTTCACAATCAATAGGGTTTAAGCTGTTGATCATACAAAGCAACTGTGGAAGTTTCATAAAAATCTGACGACAAATGGAGACTTTATTGCGTAAACACGAAATGGAAATTTGCAACTTCAAATGGCTACTTTTTCCGTACTGTTTGTTGGATTTTTCCAAATCAATAGGATTCAACCTGTTGATGATACAAAGCAACTGCACAAGTTTCATAAAAATCTGACTACAAATGCAGATTTTATTGCGTAAACAAGAAATGGAAATTTGCGAATTCAAATGACTACTTTTCAAGTAGTATTTTTCTTTCTTTTTTTTTTTTTAATCAATAGAGTTCAATCTGTTGATATTACAAAGCAACTCTAGAAGTTTCGTGAAAATCTGACTACAAATGCAGACTTTACTGCATAAACAAGAAATAGAAATTTGCAACGTTAAATGGCAACCTTTTTCATACTGTTTGTTGGATTTTTTTCAAAATCAATAAGGTTCAAGCTGTTGATAATACAAAGCAACTGTGCAAGTTTCATTAAAATCTGACTACAAATGCAGACTTTATTGCGTAAACAAGAAATGGAAATTTGCAAAATAAAATTGTTTATTTTCCCGAAATGTTCGTTGGATTTTTTTGAGAGTCAATAGGGTTCGAGCTGTCGATGATACAAAGCAACTATACATGTTTCATGAAAATCTGACTACAAATGCAGACTTTATTGCATAAACAAGAAATAGAAATTTGCAACGTTAAATTGCAACCTTTTTCATACTGTTTGTTGGATTTTTTTCAAAATCAATTAGGTTTAAGCTGTTGATGATGCAAAGCAACTGTGCAAGTTTCATTAAAATCTGACTACAAATGCAGACTTTATTGCATAAACAAAAAATGGAAATTTATTATATAAAATGGTTTATTTTCCCGAAATGTTCGTTGGATTTTTTTGAGAGTCAATAGGGTTCAAGCTGTCGATGATACAAAGCAACTATACAAGTTTCATGAAAATCTGACTACAAATGAATACTTTATTGCATAAACAAGAAATGGAAATTTGCAAATACAAATGGCTACTTTTCCAATACTGTTTGTTGGATTATTTTAAAATCAATAAGATTCAAGCTGTTGATACTACAAAGCAACTTTGCAATTTTCATGAAGCTGATGATCATACAAAGCAACTGTGGAAGTTTCATAAAAATCTTACGACAAATGGAGACTTTATTGCGTAAACACAAAATGGAAATTTGGAACTTCAAATGGCTAATTATCCCGTACTGTTTGTTGGATTTTTTTTCAAAATCAATAGGGTTCAAGCTGGTCATCATACAAAGCAACTGCACAAGTTTAATGAAAATCTGACTACAAATGCAAACTTTATTGCCTAAAGAAGAAACGGAAATTTGCAAATTCAAATGGCAACTTTACCAGTACTGTTTGTTAGATTTATTTCAAAATCAATAGGGTTCAAACTGTTGATGACACAAAGGAACTGTGCAAGTTTCATGAAAATCTGACCACAAATGCCGACTTTGTTGCGTAAAGAAGAAATGTAAATTTGCAAATTCAAATGGCTGTTTTTCCAGTACTGTCTGTTAGATTGATTTCAAAATTAATAGCGTTCAAGCTGTTGATGACACAAAGCAACTGTGCAAGGTTCATGAAAATCTGACAAGAAATGCAAACTTTATTGCATAAACAAGAAATGGATATTTTCAACTTCAAATGGCTACTTTTTCCGTACTGTTTGTTTGATTTTTCCAAATCTATATGATTCAAGCTGTTGATGATACAAAGCAACCGTTCAAGTTTCATAAAAATCTGACTACAAATGGAGACTTTATTGCATAAACAAGAAATGGACATTTGCGATATCAAATGGCTTCTTTTCCTGTACTGTTCGTTGGATGTTTTTCAAAATCAATAGCGTTTAAGCTGTTGATGATACAAAGCAGCTGTACAAGATTCCTGAAAATCTGACCACAAATGCAGACTTTATAGCCTAAACAAGAAATGGAAATTTTCACTTTCAAATGGCTACTTTTCGAATACTGTTTTTTATTTCTTTTTCAAAATCAATAAGGTTCAAGTGGCTACTTTTCGAATACTGTTTTTTATTTCTTTTTCAAAATCAATAAGGTTCAAGCTGTTGATCATACAAAGCAACTGTGGAAGTTTCATGAAAATCTGACGACAAATGCAGACTTTATTGTGTAAAGAAGAAATGGAAATTTTCAACTTCAAATGGCTACTTTTTTATATGCCCGTCGAATTCGGGACGTACTTCAAATTTGGCATGCATGATTGTTGAAAAATTACGAAGTGCAGTGCACAAGAACCATAACTCTTCCTAGCACGAATTTTAAGTTCTTTCCCCTTTCATCTTCGTTTTTATAGCATTTCTTGCTTGTCCGGAGCGTAACTTTGTCATCTTAAATAGCAATGACTTGAAATATGGAATGCTTATTTGTTGCAATATTTGGAAGTGCAGTGCGCAAGAATTGTAACCCTATCTCGTGCTGTCTTTGAGTTATTTCCCTTTGATCGTCATTTTTACAGCATTTAGTGCTTGTCAGGAATATAATTTTGTAATCTCAAGTCAGAAAGACTCCAAACTTGGTATGCATGTTTGTTGCCATATTACGGAATACAGCGCTGAAGAACAATAACTCTACCTAGCGCGGATTTCGAGTAATTCCACTTTGATCTTCATTTTTACAGTGAAGCTCTTTGTCCGGAGCTTAACTTTGTCATCTCCAGTCCGATTGACTTGAAACTCTGCATTTGTTTTTGTTGCAATAATACAGAGTGCAGTGCGAAAGAACCATAACTCTAACTCGTGCAGTCTTTGAGTTATTTCCCTTTGGTCTTCATTTTTACAGCATTTTTTTGCTTGTCCGGAATATAACTTCCCCATCTCTAGTCTGAACATCTTCAAATTTGGTATGCATGATTGTTGAAAAATTACTGAGTGAAGTGCACAACAACCATAATTTTTCCTAGCATGAATTTTGAGTCATTCCCTCTTTGATCTTCATTTTTATAGCATTTCTTGCTTGTCCAGAGCATAACTTTGTCATCTTAAGTAGGAATGACTTGAAATATGGAATGCTTATTTGTTGCAATATTTGGAAGTGCAGTGCGCAAGAATTGTAACTCTACCTCGTGCTGTCTTTCATTTATTTTCCTTTGATCGACATTTTTAAAGCATTTAGTGCTTGTCCGGAATATAACTTTGTCATCTCAAGTCAGAAGGACTTCAAACTTCGTATGCATGTTTGTTGCCATATTATGGAGTACAGTTCGCAAGAACAATAACTCTACCTAGCTCGGATTGTGAGTAATACCATTTTGATCTTCATTTTTACAGTGAAGCTCTTTGTCCGGAGCTTAACTTTATCATCTCCAGTCTGATTGAACTTGGAACTTTGTATTTGTGTTTGTTGCAATAAAACGAAGTGCAGTGCGAAAGAACCATAACTCTACCTCATGCTGTCTTTGAGTTATTTCCCTTTGATCGTCATTTTTACAGCATTTTCTGCTTGTCCGGAATATAACTTTGCGATCTCTAGTCTGAACATCTTCAAATTTGGTATGCATGATTGATGAAAAATTACGGAGTGCAGTGCACAAGAACCATAATACTTCCTAGCACGAATTTTAAGTTTTTCTCTTTTTGATGTTCATTTTTATAGCATTTCTTGCTTGTCCGGAGCATAACTTTGTCATTTTAAGTAGGAATGACTTGAAATATGAAATGCTGATTTGGTGCAATATTTGGAAGTGCAGTGCTCAAGAATTGTAACTCTACCTCGTGCTGTCTTTGAGTTATTTCCCTTTGATCGACGTTTTTACAGCATTGAGTGCTTGTACGGAATATAACTTTGTCATCCCAAGTCAGAAAGACTTCAAACCTGGTATGCATGTGTGTTGCAATATATCGGGGTACAGTGCACAAGAACAATAACTCTACCTACCTCGGATTGTGAGTAATTCCTCTTTGATCTGTATTTTTACAGTCAAGCTCTTTGTCCGAAGCTTAACTTTTTCATCTCCAGTCGGATTGAACTTGAAACTCTGCATTTGTTTTTGTTGCAATAATACGGAGTGCAGTGTGAAAGAACCATAACTCTACATCATGCTGCCTTTGAGTGATTTCCCTTTGATCGTCATTTTTACAGCATTTTCTGCTTGTCCGGAATATAACTTTGCCATCTCTAGTCTGAACATCTTCAAAGTTGGTATGCATGATTGATGAAAAATTACGGAGTGTAGTGCACAATAACCATAACTCTTCCTAGCACGAATTTTGAGTTTTTCCCTCTTTGATGTTTATTTTTATAGGATTTCTTGCTTATCCGGGGTATAACTTTGTCATCTTAAGTAGGAATGACTTGAAATATGGAATGCTTATTTGTTGCAATATTTGGAAGTGCAGTGCACAAGAACTGTAAATCTACCTCGTGTTGTCTTTGAGTTATTTCCCTTTGATCGACATTTTTAAAGCATTTAGTGCCTGTCCGGAATATAACTTTGTAATCTCAAGTCAGAACGACTTGAAACTTTCTATGCATGTTTGTTGCCATATTACGGAGTACAGTGAGGAAGAACAATAACTCTAACTAGCTCCGATTGTGAAGAATTCCACTTTGATCTTCATTTTTACAGTGAAGCTCTTTGTCCGGAGCTTAACTTTATCATCTCTAGTCCGATTGAACTTGAAACTCTGCATTTGTGTTTGTTGCAAAGATACGGAGTGCAGTGCGAAAGGACTATAATTCTACCTCATGCTGTCTTTGAGTGATTTCCCTTTGATCGTCATTTTTACAGCATTTTCTGCTTGTCCGGAATATAACTTTGCCATCTCTAAGTCTGAACATCTTCAAATTTGGTATGCATGATTGATGAAAAATTACGGAGTGTAGGGCACAAGAACCATAACTCTTCCTAGCACGAATTTTGAGTTTTTTTCTCTTTGATGTTCATTTTTATAGCATTTTTTGCTTGTTCGGAGTATAACTTTGTGATATTAAGTAGGAATGACTTGAAATATTATATGCTTATTTGTTGCAATATTTGGAAGTGCATTGCTCAATAATTGTAACTCTACCTCTTATTGTCTTTGAGTTATTTCCCTTTGATCGTCATTTTTACAGCATTTAGTGCCTTTCCGGAATATAACTTTATCATCTCAAGTCAGAACGACTTGAAACTTGGTATGCATTTTTGTTGCAATATTACGGAGTACAGTGTGCAAGAACAATAACTCTACCTAGCGATGATTTGGAGTAATTCCACTTTGATCTTCAATTTTACAGTCAACTTTTTTGTCCGGAGCTTAACTTTATCATCTCCAGTCCGATTGACTTGAAACTCTGCATTTGTGTTTGTTGCAATAATACGGAGTGCAGTGCGAAAGAACAATAACTCTACATCATGCTGTCCTTCAATTATTTGCCTTTGATCGTCATTTTTACAGTATTGTTTTGCTCGACCGGAATATAACTTAGCCATCTGTAGTCTGAACATTTTCAAATTTGGTATGCATGATTGTTGAAAAATTACTGAGTGAAATGCCCAACAACCATAACTATTCCTAGCACGAATGTTGAGTTATTCCCCCTTTGATCTTCATTTTTATAGCATTTCTTGCTTGTCCGGAGCATAACTTTGTCATTTTAAGTATGAATGACTTGAAATATGAAATGCTTATTTGGTGCAATATTTGGAAGTGCAGAGCTCAAGAATTGTAACTCTACCTCGTGCTGTCTTTGAGTTATTTCCCTTTGATCGACGTTTTTACAGCATTGAGTGCTTGTACGGAATATAACTTTGTCATCCCAAGTCAGAAAGACTTCAAACTTGGTATGCATGTGTGTTGCAATATATCGGGGTACAGTGCACAAGAACAATAACTCTACCTACCTCGGATTGTGAGTAATTCCTCTTTGATCTGTATTTTTACAGTCAAGCTCTTTGTCCGAAGCTTAACTTTTTCATCTCCAGTCGGATTGAACTTGAAACTCTGCATTTGTTTTTGTTGCAATAATACGGAGTGCAGTGTGAAAGAACCATAACTCTACATCATGCTGCCTTTGAGTGATTTCCCTTTGATCGTCATTTTTACAGCATTTTCTGCTTGTCCGGAATATAACTTTGCCATCTCTAGTTTGAACATCTTCAAATTTGGTATGCATGATTGTTGGAAAATTACGGAGTGGAGTGCACAATAACCATAACTCTTCCTAGCCCGAATTTTGAGTTTTTCCCTTTTTGATTTTAATTTTTATAGGATTTCTTGCTTATCCGGGGTATAACTTTGTCCTCTTGAGTAGGAATGACTTGAAATATGGAATGCTTATTTGTTGCAATATTTGGAAGTGCGGTGCGCAAGAACTTTAAATCTACCTCGTGTTGTCTTTGAGTTATTTCCCTTTGATCGACATTTTTAAAGCATTTAGTGCCTGTCCGGAATATAACTTTGTAATCTCAAGTCAGAACGACTTGAAACTTTCTATGCATGTTTGTTGCCATATTACGGAGTACAGTGAGGAAGAACAATAACTCTAACTAGCTCCGATTGTGAAGAATTCCACTTTGATCTTCATTTTTACAGTGAAGCTCTTTGTCCGGAGCTTAACTTTATCATCTCTAGTCCGATTGAACTTGAAACTCTGCATTTGTGTTTGTTGCAAAGATACGGAGTGCAGTGCGAAAGGACTATAATTCTACCTCATGCTGTCTTTGAGTGATTTCCCTTTGATCGTCATTTTTACAGCATTTTCTGCTTGTCCGGAATATAACTTTGCCATCTCTAGTCTGAACATCTTCAAATTTGGTATGCATGATTGATGAAAAATTACGCAGTGTAGTGCACAAGAACCATAACTCTTCCTAGCACGAATTTTGAGTTTTTTTCTCTTTGATGTTCATTTTTTATAGGATTTCTTGATTATCCGGGGTATAACTTTGTCCTCTTAAGTAGGAATGACTTGAAATATGGAATGCTTATTTGTTGCAATATTTGGAAGTGCGGTGCGCAAGAACTGTAAATCTACCTCGTGCTGTCTTTGAGTTATTTCCCTTTGATCGTCATTTTTACAGCATTTAGTGCCTTTCCGGAATATAACTTTATCATCTCAAGTCAGAACGACTTGAAACTTGGTATGCATTTTTGTTGCAATATTACGGAGTACAGTGTGCAAGAACAATAACTCTACCTAGCGATGATTTGGAGTAATTCCACTTTGATCTTCAATTTTACAGTCCACTTTTTTGTCCGGAGCTTAACTTTATCATCTCCAGTCCGATTGACTTGAAACTCTGCATTTGTGTTTGTTGCAATAATACGGAGTGCAGTGCGAAAGAACAATAACTCTACATCATACAGTCCTTCAATTATTTGCCTTTAATCGTCATTTTTACAGTATTGTTTTGCTCGACCGGAATATAACTTAGCCATCTGTAGTCTGAACATTTTCAAATTTGGTATGCATGATTGTTGAAAAATTACTGAGTGAAATGCCCAACAACCATAACTATTCCTAGCACGAATGTTGAGTTATTCCCCCTTTGATCTTCATTTTTATAGCATTTCTTGCTTGTCCGGAGCATAACTTTGTCATTTTAAGTAGGAATGACTTGAAATATTATATGCTTATTAGTTGCAATATTTGAAAGAGCAGTGCTCAAGAATTGTAACTCTACCTAGTGCTGTCTTTGAGTTATTTCCCTTTGATCGACATTTTTAAAGCATTGAGTGCTTGTACGGAATATAACTTTATCATATCAATTCAGAAAGACTTCAAACTTCGTATGCATGTTTGTTGCCATATTATGGAGTACAGTTCGCAAGAACTATAACTCTACCTACCTCGGATTATGAGTAATTCCACTTTGATCTTCATTTTTACAGTGAAGCTCTTTGTCCGGAGCATAACTTTATCATCTCCAGTCTGATTGAACTTGGAACTTTGCATTTGTGTGTGTTGCAATAATACGGAGTGCAATGCGAAAGAATCATAACTCTACCTCATGCTGTCTTTGAGTTATTTCCCTTTGATCGTCATTTTTACAGCATTTTCTGCTTGTCCGGAATATAACTTTGCCATCTCTAAGTCTGAACATCTTCAAATTTGGTATGCATGATTGATGAAAAATTACGGAGTGCAGTGCACAAGAACCATAACTCTTCCTAGCACGAATTTTGAGTTTTTCTCTCTTTTATGTTCATTTTTATAGCATTTCTTGCTAGTCCGGAGCATAACTTTGTTATCTTAGGTAGGAATGACTAGAAATATGATATGCTTATTTGTTGCAATATTTGGAAGTGCAGTGCCCAATAATTGTAACTCTACCTCGTGCTGTCTTTGAGTTATTTCCCTTTTATCGACAATTTTACAGCATTTAGTGCTTGTCCGGAAAATAACTTTATCATATCAAGTCAGAACGACTTCAAACTTGGTATGCATGTTTGTTGCCATATTACGGAGTACAGTTCGCAAGAAGAATAATTCTACCTAGAGCTGATTTGGAGTAATTCCACTTTTATCTTCAATTTTACGATCCAGTTTTTTGTCCGGAGCTTAATTTGTCATCTCCAGTCCGATTGACTTGAAACTCTGCATTTGTCTTTATTGCAATAATACGGAGTGCAGTGCGTAAGAACCATAACTCTACCTCGTGCAGTCTTTGAGTGTTTTCCCTTTGATCGTCATTTTTAAAGTATTTTTTTGCTTCTCCGGAATATAACTTAGCCATCTCTAGTTTGAACATCTTCAAATTTGGTATGCATGATTGTTGGAAAATTACGGAGTGGAGTGCACAATAACCATAACTCTTCCTAGCACGAATTTTGTCTTTTTCCCCTTTTGATGTTCATTTTTATAGCATTTCTTCCTTATCCGGAGCATAACTTTGTCATCTTAAGTAGGAATGACTTGAAATATGGTATGCTTATTTGTTGCAATATTTGGAAGAGCAATGCGCAAGAATTGTAACCCTACCTCGTGCTGTCTGTGAGTTATATCCCTTTGATCATCCTTTTTCTACCATTTTGTGCTTGTCCGGAATGTTATGTCAAGTCAGAAAGACTTCAAACTTGGTATGCATGTTTGTTGCCATATTACGGAGTACAGTGCGCAAGAACAATAACTCTACCTAGCTCGGATTGTGAGTAATTCCACTTTCATCTTCATTTTTATAGTATTTCTTGCTTGTCCGGAACGGAACTTTGTCACCTCAAGTCAAATTGACTTGACACTTGGTAAATATATTTGTTGCAGTTACTGAAAGTACAATGCACTGCAGCCGGAACCTTACCTAATGCCCTTTTGGAATTATTCCCTATTCAGTTTTTTTTTACAGCTTTTCATGCTTTTCTAAAATAAAACTTTGTCTTTTCATGTTGGAATAACCTGAAACTTTATATGCATGTTTCCTTAACATTAGAGAAGACATTCATGCCTATTTCAATCACTTACATGATTTCTGCTGCACTACTATTTTTCTCTACCTGCCCTTTACGATTATTATCCCCCTCGACAACTGGCAATGGGACGGGCGTATCTTGTAACAATTTGCGGCTCTTGTCCCGTACTGTTATTTGGGTTTTTTTTTTCAAAATCAATAGGGTTTAAGCTGTTGATCATACAAAGCAACTGTTAAAGTTTCATAAAAATCTGACCACAAATGCAGACTTTATTGCGTAAACAAGAAATGGAAATGTTCACCTTAAAATGAATACTTTTCCAATACTGTATGTTGCAATTTTTTTATGTTAATCGATAGCGTTCAAGTTGTCGATGACTGAAAGGAACTGTGGAAGTTTCATGGAAATCTGACTACAAGTGCAGACTTTATTGCGTAAACAAGAAATGGAAGTTTGCAATATTAAATAGCTACTTTTTCAATACTGTTTGTTAGATTTAATTCAAAATCAATAGGGTTCTAGCCGTTGATGATACAAAGCACCTGTGCAAGTTTCATGAAAATCTAACTACAAATGCAGAATAAATTGCGTAAACAAGAAATGGAAATTTTCAAATTCTAATGGCTAGTTTTTCCGTACTGTTTGTTGGATTTTTTTTAAAATGAATAGGGTTCTAGGTGTTGATGATACAAAGCGACTATTAAAATTTCATGAAAATCTGACCACAAATGCAGATTATATTGTGTAAAGAAGAAATGGAAATTTTCAACTTCAAACGGGTACTTTTCCCGTACTAATTATGGGATTTTTTTTATCAACATCAATAGGGTTCAAGCTGTTGATGATACAAAGCAGCTATACAAGTTTCATGAAAATCTGAATACAAATGCAGACTTTATTGCGTAAACAAAAAATGGAAACTTGCAAATTCAAAGGGTTACTTTTTCCTGTACTGTTTGTTGGATTTTTTTTTTCAAAATCAATAGGGTTCAAGCTGTTGATGATAAAAAGTAACTATACGAAATTCATGAAAATCTGAATACAAATGCAGACTTTATTGCGTAAACAAAAAATGGAAATTTCATATTCAAAGGGCTACTTTTTCCTGTACTGTTTGTTGGATTTTTTTTCTAGATCAATAGCGTTCAAGCTGTGATGATACAAAGCAACTATACAAGTTTTATGAAAATCTGACTACAAATGCAGACCTAATTCCGTAAACAACAAAAGAAAATTGTTCAATTGGCTACTTTTCCAATACGGTTTGTTGAATGTTTTTCAAAATCAAAAGGGTTCAAGCTGGTGATCATACAAAGCAACTGCACAAGTTTCATGTAAATCTGACTAGAAATGGAGACTTTATTGCGTAAACACCAAATGGTCATACAAAGCTACTGTGGAAACTTCATGAAAATCTGACCACAAATGCAGACTTTATTGTGTAAACAAGAGATGGAAATTTGCTAATTGAAATGGTTACTTTTCCCGTACTGTTTGTAGGAGATTTTCAAAATCAATAGGTTTGAAGGTGTTGATGATACAAAGCAACTATACAAGTTTCATGAAAATCTGACCACAAATGCAGACTTTATTGCGTAAACAAGAAATGGAAATGTTCAACTTTAAATGGCTACTTTTTTATACGGCCGTCGAATTCGGGACGTATTATGGGATCACCGATGGCGTACGGGCCTCCAGGCCGGCTTCCGGCGGTCAGGCGGGCAGCGTCCAGTTCTTTCTCCGGAGGTTAACTTTGTCATCTCCAGTCCGATTGACTTGAAACTCTGCATTTGTCTTTATTGCAATAATACGGAGTGCAGTGCGTAAGAACCATAACTCTACCTCGTGCAGTCTTTGAGTGTTTTCCCTTTGATCGTCATTTTTAAAGTATTTTTTTGCTTCTCCGGAATATAACTTAGCCATCTCTAGTTTGAACATCTTCAAATTTGGTATGCATGATTGTTGGAAAATTACGGAGTGGAGTGCACAATAACCATAACTCTTCCTAGCACGAATTTTGTCTTTTTCCCCTTTTGATGTTCATTTTTATAGCATTTCTTCCTTATCCGGAGCATAACTTTGTCATCTTAAGTAGGAATGACTTGAAATATGGTATGCTTATTTGTTGCAATATTTGGAAGAGCAATGCGCAAGAATTGTAACCCTACCTCGTGCTGTCTGTGAGTTATATCCCTTTGATCATCCTTTTTCTACCATTTTGTGCTTGTCCGGAATGTTATGTCAAGTCAGAAAGACTTCAAACTTGGTATGCATGTTTGTTGCCATATTACGGAGTACAGTGCGCAAGAACAATAACTCTACCTAGCTCGGATTGTGAGTAATTCCACTTTCATCTTCATTTTTATAGTATTTCTTGCTTGTCCGGAACGGAACTTTGTCACCTCAAGTCAAATTGACTTGACACTTGGTAAATATATTTGTTGCAGTTACTGAAAGTACAATGCACTGCAGCCGGAACCTTACCTAATGCCCTTTTGGAATTATTCCCTATTCAGTTTTTTTTTACAGCTTTTCATGCTTTTCTAAAATAAAACTTTGTCTTTTCATGTTGGAATAACCTGAAACTTTATATGCATGTTTCCTTAACATTAGAGAAGACATTCATGCCTATTTCAATCACTTACATGATTTCTGCTGCACTACTATTTTTCTCTACCTGCCCTTTACGATTATTATCCCCCTCGACAACTGGCAATGGGACGGGCGTATCTTGTAACAATTTGCGGCTCTTGTCCCGTACTGTTATTTGGGTTTTTTTTTTCAAAATCAATAGGGTTTAAGCTGTTGATCATACAAAGCAACTGTTAAAGTTTCATAAAAATCTGACCACAAATGCAGACTTTATTGCGTAAACAAGAAATGGAAATGTTCACCTTAAAATGAATACTTTTCCAATACTGTATGTTGCAATTTTTTTATGTTAATCGATAGCGTTCAAGTTGTCGATGACTGAAAGGAACTGTGGAAGTTTCATGGAAATCTGACTACAAGTGCAGACTTTATTGCGTAAACAAGAAATGGAAGTTTGCAATATTAAATAGCTACTTTTTCAATACTGTTTGTTAGATTTAATTCAAAATCAATAGGGTTCTAGCCGTTGATGATACAAAGCACCTGTGCAAGTTTCATGAAAATCTAACTACAAATGCAGAATAAATTGCGTAAACAAGAAATGGAAATTTTCAAATTCTAATGGCTAGTTTTTCCGTACTGTTTGTTGGATTTTTTTTAAAATGAATAGGGTTCTAGGTGTTGATGATACAAAGCGACTATTAAAATTTCATGAAAATCTGACCACAAATGCAGATTATATTGTGTAAAGAAGAAATGGAAATTTTCAACTTCAAACGGGTACTTTTCCCGTACTAATTATGGGATTTTTTTTATCAACATCAATAGGGTTCAAGCTGTTGATGATACAAAGCAGCTATACAAGTTTCATGAAAATCTGAATACAAATGCAGACTTTATTGCGTAAACAAAAAATGGAAACTTGCAAATTCAAAGGGTTACTTTTTCCTGTACTGTTTGTTGGATTTTTTTTTCAAAATCAATAGGGTTCAAGCTGTTGATGATAAAAAGTAACTATACGAAATTCATGAAAATCTGAATACAAATGCAGACTTTATTGCGTAAACAAAAAATGGAAATTTCATATTCAAAGGGCTACTTTTTCCTGTACTGTTTGTTGGATTTTTTTTCTAGATCAATAGCGTTCAAGCTGTGATGATACAAAGCAACTATACAAGTTTTATGAAAATCTGACTACAAATGCAGACCTAATTCCGTAAACAACAAAAGAAAATTGTTCAATTGGCTACTTTTCCAATACGGTTTGTTGAATGTTTTTCAAAATCAAAAGGGTTCAAGCTGGTGATCATACAAAGCAACTGCACAAGTTTCATGTAAATCTGACTAGAAATGGAGACTTTATTGCGTAAACACCAAATGGTCATACAAAGCTACTGTGGAAACTTCATGAAAATCTGACCACAAATGCAGACTTTATTGTGTAAACAAGAGATGGAAATTTGCTAATTGAAATGGTTACTTTTCCCGTACTGTTTGTAGGAGATTTTCAAAATCAATAGGTTTGAAGGTGTTGATGATACAAAGCAACTATACAAGTTTCATGAAAATCTGACCACAAATGCAGACTTTATTGCGTAAACAAGAAATGGAAATGTTCAACTTTAAATGGCTACTTTTTTATACGGCCGTCGAATTCGGGACGTATTATGGGATCACCGATGGCGTACGGGCCTCCAGGCCGGCTTCCGGCGGTCAGGCGGGCAGCGTCCAGTTCTTTCTCCGGAGGTTAACTTTGTCATCTCCAGTCCGATTGACTTGAAACTCTGCATTTGTCTTTATTGCAATAATACGGAGTGCAGTGCGTAAGAACCATAACTCTACCTCGTGCAGTCTTTGAGTGTTTTCCCTTTGATCGTCATTTTTAAAGTATTTTTTTGCTTCTCCGGAATATAACTTAGCCATCTCTAGTTTGAACATCTTCAAATTTGGTATGCATGATTGTTGGAAAATTACGGAGTGGAGTGCACAATAACCATAACTCTTCCTAGCACGAATTTTGTCTTTTTCCCCTTTTGATGTTCATTTTTATAGCATTTCTTCCTTATCCGGAGCATAACTTTGTCATCTTAAGTAGGAATGACTTGAAATATGGTATGCTTATTTGTTGCAATATTTGGAAGAGCAATGCGCAAGAATTGTAACCCTACCTCGTGCTGTCTGTGAGTTATATCCCTTTGATCATCCTTTTTATACCATTTTGTGCTTGTCCGGAATATAACTTTGTCATCTCAAGTCAGAACGACTTCAAACTTGGTATGCATGTTTGTTGCCATATTACGGAGTACAGTGCGCAAGAACAATAGCTCTACCTAGTGCAGATTTGGAGTAATTCCACTTTGATCTTCATTTTTCCAGTTCAGTTCTTTGTCCGGAGCTTAACTTTGTCATCTCCAGTCCGATTGACTTGAAACTCTGCATTTGTGTTTGTTGCAATAATACGGAGTGCTGTGCGAAAGAACCATAAATCTACCGCGTGCAGTGTTTGAGTTATTTCCCTTTGATCGTTATTTTTTCAGCATTATTTGCTTGTCCGGAATATAACTTTGCCATGACTAGTCCGAACATTTTCAAATTTGGTATGCATGATTGATGAAAAATTACTTAGTGAAGTGCCCAACAACCATAACATTTCCTAGCTCGAATTGTGAGCTGTTCCCTGTTCCATCTTCATTTTTATAGCATTTCTTGCTTGTCCGGAGCATAACTTTGTCATCTTAAGTGGGAATGACTTGAAATATGGAATGCTTATTTGTTGCAATATTTGGAAGTGCAGTGCTCAATAATTGTAACTCTACCTCGTGCTGTCTTTGAGTTATTTGCCTTTGATCGTCATTTTTATAGCATTTAGTGCTTGTCCGGAATATAACTTTGTCATCTCAAGTCAGAATGACTTCAAACTTAGTATGCATGTTTGTTGCAATATTATGGAGTACAATGCCCAAGAACAATAACTCTACCTCGTGCAGATTTGGAGTTATTCCACTTTGAATATCTTTTTTCCAGTACAGCTCTTTGTCCGGAGCTTAACTTTATCATCTCCAGTCCGATTGAACTTCAAAGTTTGCATTTGTGTTTGTTGCAATAATATGGAGTGAAGTGCGAAAGAACCATAACTCTACCTCATGCTGTCTTTGAGTTATCTCCCTCTGAACTTCATTTTTACAGAATTTTCTGATTGTCCGGAATATAACTTTGCCATCTCTAGTCTAATTTATTCTAGTCTAAATATGGTATGCTTATTTGTTGCAATATTTGGAAGTGCAGTGCGCAAGAATGGTAACCCTACCTCGTGCTGTCTTTGAGTTATTTCCCTTTGATCACCCTTAGTACAGGATTTAGGGCTTGTTCTGAGCGTAACTTTTCATCTTCAATAGGAATTACTTGAAGTATGGTATGCTTATTTGTTGCAATATTTGGAAGTGCAGTGCGCAAGAATTGTAACCCTACCTAGTGCTGTCTTTGAGTTATTTTCCTTTGATCATCCTTTTTATAGCATTTAGTGCTTGTCCTCAATATAACTTGCCAAAGGCTCGCTTAATAACATTTTTCCTAGACTCGTTTAATAAAATTTTATCTCAACGTCAACTCATGTCAGATCCTATATGTCTTTTCATGTTGGAATGACCTGAAACTTTATATACATGTTTCCTTAACATTAAAGGAGACATTCATGCCTATTTCAATCACTTAAGTGATTTCTGCTGCACTACTATTTTCCTCTACCTGCCCTTTACGATTATTATCACCCCTCGACAACTGGCGGTGGGACGGGCGTATCTTGTGACAATTTGCGGCTCTTGTCCCGTACTGTTCTTTGGGTTTTTTCAAAATATAAGGTTCAAGCTGTTGATCATACAAAGCAATTGGTAAAGTTTCATAATAATTTGAACAGAAATACCGACTTTATTGCGTAAACAAGAAATCGAAATTTTCACCTTCATATGGCTACTTTTCCAATACTGTATGTTGCAATTTTTTTGTCGTAATCGATAGCGTTCAAGTTGTCGATGACTGAAAGGAACTGTGCAAGTTTCATGAAAATCTGATCACAAATGCAGAATAAATCCCGTAAACAATAAATGGAAATTTTCAACTTCAAATGGCTAGTTTTTCCGAAATGTTTGTTGGATTTTTTTCAAAAAGAATAGCGTTCAAGCTGTGGTGATACAAAGCAACTGTACACGTTTCATGAAAATCTGACAACAAGTTCAGACTTTATTGCGTAAACAAGAAAAGGAAGTTTGCAATATTAAATAGTTACTTTTTCAATACTGTTTGTTAGATTTCATTCAAAATCAAAAGGGTTCAAGCCGTTGATGATACAAAGCACCTGTGCAAGTTTCATGAAAATCTGATCACAAATCCAGAATAAATCCCGTAAACAAGAAATGGAAATTTTCAACTTCAAATGGCTAGTTTTTCCGTCATGTTTGTTGGATTTTTTTCAAAATGAATAGCGTTCAAGCTGTGATGATACAAAGCAACTGTACAAGTTTCATGAAAATCTGACTACAAATGCCGATTTTATTGCGTAAACAAGAAATGGAAATTTGCAAGTTCAAATGGCTACTTTTCCCGTATTACTTCTGTTTTTTTTTTTTTTTTTTTGTTTGTTTTTTTAATCATTAGGGTTCAATCTGTTGATATTATAAAGCAACTGTAGAAGTTTCATTAAAATCGGACTACAAATGCAGACTCTATTGCATAAACAAGACATGGAAATTTGCTAATTCAAATAGCTGCTTTTCCAGTACTGTCTCTTAGATTGATTTCAAAATCAATAACGTTCAAGCTGTTGATGACACAAAGCAACTGTGCAAGGTTCATTAAAATCTGACAATAAATGCAGACTTTATTGCGTAAACAAGAAATGGATATTTTCAACTTCAAATGGCTACTTTTTCCGTACTGTTTGTTGGATTGATCCAAATGAATAGGATTTAAGCTGTTGATGACACAAAACAACTGTGCAACGTTCATGAAAATATGACTACAAATGCAGACTTTATTGCGTAAACAAGAAATGGATATTTTCAACTTCAAATGGCTACTTTTTCCGTACTTTTTGTTGCATTATTCCAAATCAATAGGATTCAAGCTGTTGATAATACAAAGCAACCGTTCAAGTTTCATAAAAATCTGACTACAAATGCAGACTTTATTGCATAAACAAGAAAAGGACATTTGCAATATCAAATGGCTTATTTTCCTGTACTGTTCGTTGGATGTTTTTCAAAATCAATAGCGTTTAAGCTGTTGATGATACAAAGCAACTATGCAAGTTTCCTGAAAATCTGACCACTAATGCAGACATTATAGCCTAAATATGAAATGGAAATTTTCACTTTCAAATGGCTACTTTTCCGATAGTGTTTTTTATTTCTATTTTTATGTCCCGTACTGTTTTTTGGATTTTTTTTCAAAATCAATAAGGTTCAAGCTGTTGATCATACAAAGCTACTGTGGAAGTTTCATGAAAATCTGACCACAAATGCAGACTTTATTGTGTAAACAAGAAATGGAAATCTGTTAATTCAAATGGTTACCTTTCCCGTACTGTTTGTAGGAGATTTTCAAAATCAATAGGTTTGAAGGTGTTGATGATACAAAGCAACTATACAAGTTTCATGAAAATCTGACCACAAATGCAGACTTTATTGCGTAAACAAGAAATGGAAATGTTCAACTTTAAATGGCTACTTTTTTATATGGCCGTCGAATTCGGGACGTATTATGGGATCATCGATGGCGTACGGTCGTCCAGATGGCCTTCCGGCGGGAAGGCGGACGACGTACAGTTCTCTATCCGGAACATAACTTTGTCATCTCCAGTCCGATTGACTTGAAACTCTGCATTTGTGTTTGTTGTAATAATACGGAGTGCAGTGCGAAAGAACCATAACTCTACCTCATGCTGTCTTTGAGTTATTTCCCTTTGATCGTCATTTTTACATCATTTTCTGCTTGTCCGGAATAGAACTTTGCAATCTCTAATCTGAACATCTTCAACTTTGGTATGCATGATTGTTGAAAAATGACGGAGTGCAGTGCACAAGAACCATAACTCTTCCTAGTACGAATTTTGAGTTTTTCCCTCTTTGATGTTCATTTTTATAGCATTTCTTGCTTGTCCGGAACATAAGTAGGAATGACTTGAAATATGGTATGCTTATTTGTTGCAATATTTGGAAGTGCAGTGCTCAATAATTGTAACTCTACCTCGTGCTGTCTTTGAGTTATTTCCCTTTGATCGTCATTTTTACAGCATTTAGTGCTTATCCAGAAAATAACTTTATCATCTCAAGTCAGAACAACTTCAAACTTGGTATGCATGTTTGTTGCAATATTACGGAGTACAGTGGGCATAAACATTACTCTTCCTAGAGCGGATTTTGAGTAATTCCACTTTGATCTTCATTTTTTCAGTCCAGTTCTTTGTCCGGAGCTTAACTTTGTCATATCCAGTCCGATTTGTTGCAATATTATGGAGTACAATTCGCAAGAACAATTACTCTTCCTAGTGCGGATTTAGAGTTATTCCACTTTGATCTTCATTTTTACAATATTTTTTGCTTGTCCGGAACGGAACTTTGTCACCTCAAGTCAAATTGACTTGACACTTGGTAAACATGTTTGTTGCAGTTACGGAAAGTGCAATGCACTGGAGCCGTAGCCTTACCTAATGCCCTTTTTGGATTATTCCCTATTCATTATATTCTTTTTACAGCTTTTCATGCTTCTCTACAATATAACTTTGTCTTTTCATGTTGGAATGACCTGAAACTTTATATGCATGTTTCCTTAACATTAGAGAAGACATTCATGCCTATTTCAATCACTTACATGATTTCTGCTGCGCTACTATTTTCCTCTACCTGCCCTTTCGGATTATTTCCCCCCTCGACAACTGGCAATGGGACGGGCGTATCTTGTGATAATTTGCGGCTCTTGTCCCGTATGTTATTTGGTTTTTTTCAAAATCAATAGGGTTCAAGCTGTTGATCATACAAAGCAACTGTTAAAGTTTCATAATAATCTGACCACAAATGCCGATCTTTATTGCGTAAACAAGAAATGGAAATTTTCACCTTCATATGGCTACTTTTCCAAAACTGTATGTTGCAATTTTTTTGTCGTAATCGATAGCGTTCAACCTTTGCAAATTCAAATGCCTACTTTTTCCTGTACAGTTTGTTGGATTATTTTTTCAAAATCAATAGGGTTGAACTTGTCGATGATACAAAGGAACTGTGCAAGTTTCAAAACAATCTGACCAGAAATGCAGACTTTATTGCGTAAACAAGAAATGGAAATTTTCACCTTCAAATGGCTAATTCTCCAATACTGTATGTTGCAATATTTTTCTTAATCGATGGGGTTCAAGCTGTCGATGATACAAAGCAACAGTGCAAGTTTCATGAAAATCTGACTACAAATGCAGACTTCATTGCGTAAACAAGAATTGGAAATTTGCAACTTCAAATGGGTACTTTTCCTGTAGTATTTGTTTTTTTTTTGTTTTTTTGTTTTCTTTAAATCAATAGTGTTCAAGGTGTTGACCATACAGAGGAATTGTAGACGTTTCATAAAATTCTGACCACAAATGCCGACTTTATTGCGTAAACAAGAAATCGAAATTTTCACCTGCATATGGCTACTTTTCCAATACTGTATGTTCCAATTTTTTTTCTTAATCGATAGCGTTCAAGCTATTGATCATACAAAGCAGCAATACAAGTTTCATGAAAGTCTGAATACAAATGCAGACTTTATTGCGTAAACAAAAAATGGAAATTTGCAAATTCAAATGGCTACTTTTTCCTGTACTGTTTGTTGCATTTTTTTTTCAAAATCAATAGGGCTCAACCTGTCGATGATACAAAGGAACTGTGCAAGTTTCAAAACAATCTGACCAGAAATGCAGACTATATTTCGTAAACAAGAAATGGAAATTTTCACCTTCAAATGGCTAATTCTCCAAAACTGTATGTTGCAATTTTTTTCTTAATCGATAGCGTTCAAGCTGTCGATGATACAAAGCAATAGTGCAAGTTTCATGAAAATCTGACTACAAATGCAGACTTTATTGCGTAAACAAGAATTGCAAATTTGCAAATTCAAATGGCTACTTTTCCTGTAGTATTTTTTTTTTTTTTTTTTTTTTTTAATCAATAGTGTTCAAGCTGTTGATCATACAGAGGAACTGAAGAAGTTTCATAAAATTCTGACCACAAATGCCGACTTTATTGCGTAAACAAGAAATCGAAATTTTCACCTTCATATGGCTACTTTTCCAATACTGTATGTTGCAATTTTTTTGTCTTAATCAATAGCTTTCAAGCTGTCGATGATACAAAGCAACTTTGCAAGTTTCATGGAAATCAGACTACAAGTGCAGACTTTATTGCGTAAACAAGAAATGGAAGTTTGCAATATCAAATAGCTACTTTTTCAATACTGTTTGTTAGATTTAATTCAAAATCAATAGGGTTCAAGCCGTTGATGATACAAAGCACCTGTGCAAGTTTCATGAAAATCTGATCACAAATGCAGAATAAATTGTATAAACAAGAAATGGAAATTTTCCAATTCTAATGGCTAGTTTTCCCGTACTATTTGTTGGATTTTTTGAAAATGAATAGGGTTCAAGGTGTTGATGATACAAAGCAACTATACAAGTTTCTTGAAAATCTGACTACAAATGCAGATTATATTGCGTAAAGAAGAAATGGAAATTTTCAACTTCAAACGGGTACTTTTCCCGTACTAATTATGGGATTTTTTTATCAAAATCAATAGGGTTCAAGCTGTTGATGATACAAAGCAGCTATACAAGTTTCATGAAAATCTGAAGAAAAATGCAGACTTTATTGCGTAAACAAAAAATGGAAATTTGCAAATTCAAATGGCTACTTTTTCCTGTACTGTTTGTTGGATTTTTTTTTTCAAAATGAATAGGGTTCAAGCTGTTGATGATACAAAGCAACTATACAAAATTCATGAAAATCTGAATACAAATGCAGACTTTATTGCATTAACAAGAAATGGAAATTTGGTACTTCAAATGGCTACTTTTCCTGTACTGTTTGTTGGATTTTTTTCGAAATCAATGGTGTTCAAGCTGTGATGATACAAAGCAACTATACAAGTTTTATGAAAATCTGACTACAAATGCAGACTTTATTGCGTATACAAGAAAAGGAAATCCTTCAATTGGCTACTTTTCCAGTACGGTTTGTTGTATGTTTTTCAAAATCAATAGGATTCAAGCTGGTGATCATACAAAGCAACTGCACGAGTTTCATAAAAATCTGACGACAAATGGAGACTTTATTGCGTAAACACGAAACGGAAATTTTGCAACTTCAAATGGCTAATTATCCCGTACAGTTTGTTGGATTTTTTGCAAAATCAATAGGGTTCAAGCTGGTGATCATACAAAGCAACTGCACAAGTTTCTTAAAAATCTGACTACAAATGCAGATTTTATTGCGTAAACAAGAAATGGAAATTTGCAAGTTCAAATGGCTACTTTTCCAGTACTATTTCTGTTTTTTTTTTTTAATCAGTAGAGTTCAGTCTATTGCTATAAGAAAGCAACTGTAGAAGTTTCAAGAAAATCTGACCACAAATGCAGACTCTATTGCATAAACAAGAAAGGGACATTTCCAAATTCAAATGGCTACGTGTCCAGTACTGTCTGTTAGATTGATTTCAAAATTAATAGCGTTCAAGCTGTTTATGACACAAAGCAACTGTGCATGGTTCATGAAATTCTGACTACAAATGCAGACTTTATTGCGTAAACAAGAAATTGATATTTTCAACTTCAAATGGCTACTTTTTCCTTAATTTTTGTTAGATTATTCAAAATCAATACGATTCAAGCTGTTGATGATACAAAGCAACCGTTCAAGTTTCATAAAAATCTGACTACAAATGCAGACGTTATTGCATAAACAAGAAATGGACATTTGCAATTTCGAATAGCTTTTTTTTCCTTTACTGTTTGTTGGATGTTTTTCAAAATCAATGGCGTTTTAGCTGTTGATGATACAAAGCAACTATGCAAGTTTCCTGAAAATCTGACCACTAATGCAGACATTATAGCCTAAACATAAAATGGAAATTTTCACTTTCAAATGGCTACTTTTCCAATACTGTTTTTTATTTCATTTTCAAAAACAATAAGGTTCAGGCTGTTGATCATACAAAGCAACTGAAGAAGTTTCATGAAAATCTGACCACAAATGCAGACTTTATTGTGTAAACAAGAAATGGAAATTTACTAATTTAAATGGTTACTTTTCCCGTACTGTTTGTAGGAGATTTTCAAAATCAATAGGTTTCAAGCTGTTGATAATACAAAGCAACTATACAAGTTTCATGAAAATCTGACCACAAATGCGGAATAAATCCCATTAACAAGAAATGGAAATTTTCAACTTCAAATGTCTAGTTTTTCCGTAATGTTTGTTGGATTTTTTTCAAAATGAATAGCGTTCAAGCTGTGATAATACAAAGCAACTGTACACGTTTCATGGAAATCTGACTACAAGTGCAGACTTTATTGCGTAAACAAGAAAAGGAAGTTTGCAATATTAAATAGTTACTTTTTCAATACTGTTTGTTAGATTTCATTCAAAATCAATAGGGTTCAAGCCGTTGATGATACAAAGCACCTGTGCAAGTTTCATGAAAATCTGATCACAAATGCAGAATAAATCCCGTAAACAAGAAATGGAAATTTTCAACTTCAAATGGCTAGTTTTTCTGTAATGTTTGTTGGATTTTTTTTAAAATGAATAGCGTTCAAGCTGTGATGATACAAAGCAACTGTACACGTTTCATGAAAATCTGACTACAAATGCCGATTTTATTGCGTAAACAAGACATGGAAATTTGCAAGTTCAAATGGCTACTTTTCCCATACTGTTTGTTGGATTATTTTAAAATCAATAAGGTTAAAGCTGTTGATACTACAAAGCAACTGTGCAACTTTCATGAAAATCTGACTCCAAATACAGTCTTAATTCCGTAAACAAGAAACGGAAATCCTTCAAATGAGTACTTTTCCAATACGGTTTGTTGGATGTCTCTTAAAATCAATAGGATTCAAGCTGTCGATCATACAAAGCAACTGTGGAAGTTTTATAAACTTATGACGACAAATGAAGATTTTATTGCGTAAACACGAAATGGAAATTTGCAAGTTTAAATGGTTAATTCTCCCGTACTGTTTGTTGGATTTTTTTCAAAATCAATAGGGTTCAGGCTGGTGATCATACAAAGCAACTGTACAAGTTTCATAAAAATCTGACTACAAATGCAGATTTTATTGCGTAAACAAGAAATGGAAATTTGCAACTTCAAATGGCTACTTTTCCCGTACTACTTCTGTTTTTTTTTTTTTTTTTTTAAATCGATAAGGTTCAATCTGTTGATATTATAAAGCAACTGTAGAAGTTTCATGAAAATCGGACTACAAATGCAGACTTTATTGCATAAACAAGAAATGGAAATTTACAAATTCAAATGGATGCTTTTCCAGAACTGTCTGTTAGATTGATTTCAAAATCAATAGCGTTCAAGCTGTTGATGACACAAAGCAACTGTGCAAGGTTCATGAAAATCTGACTATAAATGCAGACTTTATTGCGTAAACAAGAAATGGATATTTTCAACCTCAAACGGCTACTTTTTCCGTAATTTTTGTTGGATTATTCCAAATCAATAGGATTCAAGCTGTTGATGACACAAAGCAACTGTGCAAGGTTCATGAACATCTGACTACAAATGCAGACTTTATTGCGTAAACAAGAAAAGGAAGTTTGCAATATTAAATAGTTACTTTTTCAATACTGTTTGTTAGATTTCATTCAAAATCAATAGGGTTCAAGCCGTTGATGATACAAAGCACCTGTGCAAGTTTCATGAAAATCTGATCACAAATGCAGAATAAATCCCGTAAACAAGAAATGGAAATTTTCAACTTCAAATGGCTAGTTTTTCTGTAATGTTTGTTGGATTTTTTTTAAAATGAATAGCGTTCAAGCTGTGATGATACAAAGCAACTGTACACGTTTCATGAAAATCTGACTACAAATGCCGATTTTATTGCGTAAACAAGACATGGAAATTTGCAAGTTCAAATGGCTACTTTTCCCATACTGTTTGTTGGATTATTTTAAAATCAATAAGGTTAAAGCTGTTGATACTACAAAGCAACTGTGCAACTTTCATGAAAATCTGACTCCAAATACAGTCTTAATTCCGTAAACAAGAAACGGAAATCCTTCAAATGAGTACTTTTCCAATACGGTTTGTTGGATGTCTCTTAAAATCAATAGGATTCAAGCTGTCGATCATATAAAGCAACTGTGGAAGTTTTATAAACTTATGACGACAAATGAAGATTTTATTGCGTAAACACGAAATGGAAATTTGCAAGTTTAAATGGTTAATTCTCCCGTACTGTTTGTTGGATTTTTTTCAAAATCAATAGGGTTCAGGCTGGTGATCATACAAAGCAACTGTACAAGTTTCATAAAAATCTGACTACAAATGCAGATTTTATTGCGTAAACAAGAAATGGAAATTTGCAACTTCAAATGGCTACTTTTCCCGTACTACTTCTGTTTTTTTTTTTTTTTTTTTTAAATCGATAAGGTTCAATCTGTTGATATTATAAAGCAACTGTAGAAGTTTCATGAAAATCGGACTACAAATGCAGACTTTATTGCATAAACAAGGAATGGAAATTTACAAATTCAAATGGATGCTTTTCCAGAACTGTCTGTTAGATTGATTTCAAAATCAATAGCGTTTAGCTGTTGATGACACAAAGCAACTGTGCAAGGTTCATGAAAATCTGACTATAAATGCAGACTTTATTGCGTAAACAAGAAATGGATATTTTCAACCTCAAACGGCTACTTTTTCCGTAATTTTTGTTGGATTATTCCAAATCAATAGGATTCAAGCTGTTGATGACACAAAGCAACTGTGCAAGGTTCATGAACATCTGACTACAAATGCAGACTTTATTGCGTAAACAAGAAATGGATATTTTCAATTTGAAATGGCTACTTTTTCCGTACTGTTTGTTGGATGTTTTTCAAAATCAATAGCATTTAAGCTGTTGATGATACAAAGCAACTATGCAAGTTTCCTGAAAATCTGACCACTAATTCAGACATTATAGCCTAAACATGAAATGGAAATTTTCACTTTCAAATGGCTACTTTTCCAATACTGTTTTTTATTCCTATTTTTATGTCCCGTAGTGTTCTTTGTTTTTTTTTTTTTTTTTCAAAATCAATAAGGTTCAAGCTGTTGATCATACAAAGCAACTGTGGAAGTTTCATGAAAATCTGAACACAAATGCAGACTTTATTGTGTAAACAAGAAATGGAAATTTGTTTATTCAAATGGTTACTTTTCCCGTACTGTTTGTAGGAGATCTTAAAAATCAATAGGTTTCAAGCTGTTGATGATACAAAGCAACTATACAAGTTTCATGAAAATCTGACTACAAATGCAGACTTTATTGCGTAAACAAGAAATGGAAATGTTCAACTTCAAATGGCTACTTTTTTATATGGCCGTCGAATTCGGGACGTATTATGGGATCATCGATGGCGTCCGGGCGTCCAGATGGCCTTCCGGAGGGCAGGCCGACGGCGTACAGTTCTTTATCCGGAACATAACTTTGTCATCTTCAGTCCGATTGACTTGAAACTCTGCATTTGTGTTTGTTGTAATAATATAGAGTGCAGTGCAAAACAACTAGAACTCTACCTCATGCTGTCTTTGAGTTATTTCCCTTTGATCGTCATCTTTACAGAATTTTCTGCTTGTCCGGAATATAACTTTGCCATCTCTAGTCTGAACATCTTCAACTTTGGTATGCATGACTGTTGAAAAATTACGGAGTGCAGTGCACAAGAACCATAACTCTTCCTAGTACGAATTTTGAGTTTTTCCCTCTTTGATGTTCATTTTTATAGCATTTCTTGCTTGTCAAGAGCATAACTTTGTCATCTTAAGTAGGAATGACTTGAAATATGGTATGCATATTTGTTGCAATATTTGGAAGTGCAGTGCGCAAGAATGGTAACCCTACCTCGTGCTGTCTTTAAGTTATTTCCCTTTGATATCCCTTATTACAGCATTTAGTGCTTCTCCGGAGCATAACTTTGTCATCTTAAGTAGGAATGACTTGAAATATGGTATGCTTATTTGTTGCAATATTTGGAAGTGCAGTGCGCAAGAATTGTAACCCTACCTGGTGCTGTCTTTGAGTTATTTCCCTTTGATCATCTTTTTTACAGCATTTAGTGCTTGTCCGGAATATAACTCGCCAAAGGCTCTCTTAATAACATTTTTCCTAGACTCGTTTAATAAAATTTTATCTCAACGTCAACTCATGTCAGATCCTATATGTCTTTTCATGTTGGAATGACCTGAAACTTTATATGCATGTTTCCTTAACATTAGAGGAGACATTCGTGCCAATTTCAATCACTTACGTGATTTCTGCTGCGCTACTATTTTCCTCTACATGCCCTTTACGATTATTATCCCCCCTCGACAACTGGCGGTGAGACGGGCGTATCTTGTGACAATTTGCCGCTATTGTCCCGTATTGTTCTTTGGGTTTTATTCATAATCAATTAGGTTCAAGCTGTTGATCATACAAAGCAACTGTTAAAGTTTCATAATAATCTGACCACAAATGCCGACCTGATCGCCTAAACAAGAAATCGAAATTTTCACCTTCAAATGTCTAATTCTCCAATACTGTATGTTGCAATTTTTTTGTCTTAATCGATAGCGTTCAACCTGTCGATGATTTAAAGCAACTGTGCAAGTTTCATAGAAATCTGACAACAAGTGCAGACTTTATTGCGTTAACAAAAAATGGAAGTTTGCGATATCAAATGGCTACTTTTTCAATACTGTTTGTTAGATTTAATTCAAAATCAATAGGGTTCAAGCCGTTGATGATACAAAGCACCTGTGCAAGTTTCATAAAAATGTGACCACAAATGCAGAATAAATACCATAAACAAGAAATGGAAATTTTCAACTTCAAAGGCTAGTTTTTCCGTACTGTTTGTTGGATTTTTCTCAAAATGAATAGCGTTCAAGCTGTGATGATACAAAGCAACTGTACACGTTTCATGAAAATCTGACTACAAATGCCAATTTAATTGCGTAAACAATAAATAGAAATTTGCAAGTTCAAATGGCTACTTTTCCCGTACTGTTTGTTGGATTATGTTAAAATCAATAAGGTTAAAGCTGTTGATACTACAAAGCAACTGTGCAACTTTCATGAACATCTGACTACAAATGCAGACTTAATTGCGTAAACAAGAAAAGGAAATCCTTCAAATGTCTACTTTTCCAATACGGTTTGTTGGATGTTTCTTAAAATCAACAGGATTCAAGCTGTCAATCATACAAAGCAACTGTGGAAGTTTTATAAACTTCTGACGACAAATGAAGATTTTATTGCGTAAACACGAAATGAAAATTTGTAAATTCAAATGGCTACTAATCCCGTACTGTTTGTTGGATTTTTTTCAAAATCAATAGGGTTCAAGCTGTTGATCATACAAAGCAACTGTACAAGTTTCATAAAAATCTCACTACAAATGCCGATTTTATTGCATAAACAAGAAATGGAAATTTGCAAGTTCAAATGGCTACTTTTCCCGTACTACTTCTTTTTTTTTTTATCAATAGGGTTCAATCTGTTGATATTATAAAGCAACTGTAGTAGTTTCATGAAAATCTGACTACAAATGCAGACTCTATTGCATAAACAAGAAATGGAAATTTGCAAATTCAAATGGCTGCTTTTCCAGTACTGTCTGTTAGATTGATTTCAAAATCAATAGCGTTCAAGCTGTTGATGACATAAAGCAACTGTGCAAGGTTCATGAAAATCTGACTATAAATGCAGACTTTATTGCGTAGACAAGAAATGGATAT
The DNA here is from genome assembly GCA_946811185.2 of Hippopus hippopus. Taxonomy (NCBI): domain Eukaryota; kingdom Metazoa; phylum Mollusca; class Bivalvia; order Cardiida; family Cardiidae; genus Hippopus; species Hippopus hippopus. The sequence goes on along the minus strand of OX328102.1, from coordinate 51,017,936 downwards.
TTTCAACTTCAAATGGCTACTTTTTCCGTACTGTTTGTTGGATTTTTCCAAATCAATAGCGTTCAAGCTGTTGATGATACAAAGCAACTATACAAGTTTCATGAAAATCTGGCTACAAATGCAGATTATATTGCGTAAACCAGAAATGGAAATTTTCAACTTCAAACGGGTACTTTTCCCGTACTAATTATGGGATTTTTTTATCAAAATCAATAGGGTTCAAGCTGTTAATGATACAAAGCAACTTTACAAAATTCATGAAAATCTGAATACAAATGCAGACTTTATTGCATTAACAAGAAATGGAAATTTGGAACTTCAAATGGCTACTTTTCCTGTACTGTTTCTTGGAATTTTTTTCGAAATCAATAGTGTTCAAGCTGTGATGATACAAAGCAACTATACAAGTTTTATGAAAATCTGACTACAAATGCAGATTTAATTGCGTAAACAAGAAAAGGAAATCCTTCAATTGGCTACTTTTCCAATACGGTTTGTTGTATGTTTTTCAAAATCAATAGGATTCAAGCTGTTGATCATACAAAGCAACTGTGGAAGTTTCATAAAAATCTGACGACAAATGGAAACTTTATTGTGTAAACACGAAACGGAAATTTTGTAACTTCAAATGACTAATTATCCCATACTGTTTGTTGGATTTTTTTCAAAATCGATAGGGTTCAAGCTGGTGATCATAAAAAGCAATTGCACAAGTTTCATAAAAATTTGACAACAAATGCAGATTTTATTGCGTAAACAAGAAATGGAAATTTGCAATTTCAAATGGCTACTTTTCCAGTACTATTTCTATTTTTTTTTTTTTTTTTGTAATCAATAGAGTTCAGTCTATTGCTATTACAAAACAACTGTAGAAGTTTCATGAAAATCTGACTACAAATGCAGATTTTATTGCGTAAACAAGAAATGGAAATTTTCAACTTCAAATGGCTACTTTTTTATATGCCCGTCGAATTCGGGACGTACTATGGGATCACCGATGGCATACGGGCATCCAGATAGGTTTCCGGCGGGCAGGCGGATGGCGTACAGGTCTTTGTCCGGAGCATAACTTTGTCATCTCCAGTCGGATTGACTTGAAACTCTGCATTTGTGTTTGTTGTAATAATACGGAGTGCAGTGTGAAAGAACCATAACTCTACCTCATGCTGTCTTTGAGTTATTTCCCTTTGATCGTCATTTTTACAGCATTTTCTGCTTATCCGGAATATAACTTTGCCATCTCTAGTCTGAACATCTTCAAAGTTGGTATGCATGTTTGTTGTAATATTACGGAGTATAATGCGCAATAACAATAACTCTTCCTAGAGCGGATTTTGAGTAATTCCACTTTGATCTTCATTTTTCCAGTTCAGCTCTTTGTCCGGAGCTTAACTTTGTCATCTCCAGTCCGATTGACTTGAAACTTGGCATTTGTGTTTGTTGCAATAAAACGGAGTGCAGCGCAAAAGAACCATAACTCTCCCTCGTGCTGTCTTTGAGTTATTTCCCCTTGATCGTCATTTTTACAGCATTTAGTTCTTGTCCGGAATATAACTTTGTCATGTCAAGTCAGAACATCTTCAAATTTGGAGTGCATGATTGTTGAAAAATTACGGAGTGCAGTGGACAAGAACCATAACTCTTCCTAGAACGAATTTTGAGTTTTTTTCTCTTTGATGTTCATTTTTATAGGATTTCTTGCTTATCCGGGGTATAACTTTGTCATCTTAAGTAGGAATGACTTGAAATATGGAATGCTTATTTGTTGCAATATTTGGAAGTGCAGTACTCAATAATTGTAACTCTACCTCGAGCTGTCTTTGCGTTATTTCCCTTTGATCGTCATTTTTACAGCATTTAGTGCTTATCCGGAATATAACTTTGTCATCTCAATTCAGAACGACTTCAAACTTGGTATGCATGTTTGTTGCCATATTACAGAGTACAGTTCGTAAGAACAATAACTCTACCTTGCGCGGATTTAGAGTTATGCCACTTTGATCTTTATTTTTACAGTATTTCTTACTTGTCCGGAACGGAACTTTGTCACCTCAAGTCAAATTGACTTGACACTTGGTAAACATGTTTGTTGCAGTTACGGAAAGTGCAATGCACTGGAGCCGTAACCTTACCTAATGCCCTTTTGGAATTATTCCCTATTCATTATATTTTTTTTACAGCTTTTCATGCTTCTCTACAATATAACTTTGTCTTTTCATGTTGGAATGACCTGAAAATTTATATGCATGTTTCCTTAACATTAGAGAAGACATTCATGCCTATTTCAATCACTTATATGATTTCTGCTGCACTACTATTTTCCTCTACCTGCCCTTTACGATTATTATCCCCCTTCGACAACTGGCAATGGGACGGGCGTATCTTGTGACAATTTGCGGCACTTGTTCCGTACTGTTATTTGGGTTTTTTCATAATCAATACGGTTCAAACTGTTGCTCATACTGGACAACTGTTAAAGTTTCATAAAAATCTGACCACAAATGCCGACTTCTTCGCCTAAACAAGAAATGGAAATTTTCACCTTCAAATGTCTAATTCTCCAATACTGTATATTGCAATTTTTTTCTTAATCGATAGCGTTCAAGCTGTCGATGATACAAAGCAAAAGTGCAAGTTTCATGAAAATCTGACTACAAATGCAGACTTTATTGCGTAAACACGAATTGGAAATTTGCAACTTCAAGTGGGTACTTTTCCTGTACTATTTGTGTGTGTGTGTTTTTTTTTTTTTTTTTTTTAATCAATAGTGTTCAAGGTGTTGATCATACAAAGGAACTGTAGAAGTTTCATAAATATCTGACCACAAATGCCGACTGTATTGCGTAAACAAGAAATGGAAATTTTCACCTTCATATTGCTTCTTTTCCAATAGCCTATGTTGCAATTTTTTTGTCTTAATCGATAGCGTTCAACCTGTCGATGATACAAAGCAACTTTGCAAGTTTCATGGAAATCTGACTACAAGTGCAGACTTTATTGCGTAAACAAGAAATGGAAGTTTGCAATATCAAATAGCTACTTTTTCAATACTGTTTGTTAGATTTAATTCAAAATCAATAGGGTTCAAGCCGTTGATGATACAAACCACCTGTGCAAGTTTCATGAAAATCTGACCACAAATGCAGAATAAATTGCATAAACAAGAAATAGAAATTTTCCAATTCTAATGGCTAGTTTTTCGGTAATGTTTGTTGGATTTTTTTTCAAAATAAATAGGGTGCTAGGTGTTGATGATACAAAGCAGCTATACAATTTTCATGAAAATCTGACTACAAATGCAGATTATATTGTGTAAAGAAGAAATGGAAATTTTCAACTTTAAACGGGTACTTTTCCCGTACTAATTATGGGATTTTTTTTGTCAAAATCTATAGGGTTCAAGCTGTTGATGATACAAAGCAGCTATACAAGTTTCATTAAAATCTGAATACAAATGCAGACTTTATTACGTAAACAAAAAATGGAAATTTGCAAATTCAAATGGCTACTTTTTCCTGTACTGTTTGTTGGATTTTTTTTTCAAAATGAATAGGGTTGAAGCTGTTGATGATACAAAGCAACTATACAAAATTCATGAAAATCTGACAAAAAAAGCAGACTTTATTGCATCATAGTTTTTCCGTACCGTTTGTTGGATTTTTCTCAAAATGAATAGCGTTCAAGCTGTGATGATACAAAGCAACTGTACACGTTTCATGAAAATCTGACTACAAATGCCGATTTAATTGCGTAAACAAGAAATAGAAATTTGCAAGTTCAAATGGCCTCTTTTCCCGTACTGTTTGTTGGATTATGTTAAAATCAATAACGTTAAAGCTGTTGATACTACAAAGCAACTGTGCAACTTTCGTGAAAATCTGACTACAAATACAGACTTAATTGCGTAAACAAGAAAAGGAAATCCTTCAATTGGCTACTTTTCCAATACGGTTTGTTGGATGTTTCTTAAAATCAATAGGATTCAAGCTGTCAATCATACAAAGCAAGTGTGGAAGTTTTATAAACTTCTGACGACAAATGAAGATTTTATTGCGTAAACACGAAATGAAAATTTGCAAATTCAAATGGCTACTTATCCCGTACTGTTTGTTGGATTTTTTTCAAAATCAATAGGGTTCAAGCTGGTGATCATACAAAGCAACTGTACAAGTTTCATAAAAATCTCACTACAAATGCCGATTTTATTGCATAAACAAGAAATGGAAATTTGCAAGTTCAAATGGCTACTTTTCCCGTACTACTTCTTTTTTTTATCAATAGGGTTCAATCTGTTGATATTATAAAGCAACTGTAGTAGTTTCATGAAAATCTGACTACAAATGCAGACTCTATTGCATAAACAAGAAATGGAAATTTGCAAATTCAAATGGCTGCTTTTCCAGTACTGTCTGTTAGATTGATTTCAAAATCAATAGCGTTCAAGCTGTTGATGACACAAAGCAACTGTGCAAGGTTCATGAAAATCTGACTATAAATGCAGACTTTATTGCGTAGACAAGAAATGGATATTTTCAACTTCAAATGGCTACTTTTTCCGTACTGTTTGTTGGATTTTTCCAAATCAATAGCGTTCAAGCTGTTGATGATACAAAGCAACTATACAAGTTTCATGAAAATCTGACTACAAATGCAGATTATATTGCGCAAACAAGAAATGGAAATTTTCAACTTCAAACGGGTACTTTTCCCGTACTAATTATGGGATTTTTTTTTATCAAAATCAATAGGGTTCAAGCTGTTAATGATACAAAGCAACTTTACAAAATTCATGAAAATCTGAATACAAATGCAGACTTTTTTGCATTAACAAGAAATGGAAATTTGGAACTTCAAATGGCTACTTTTCCTGTGCTGTTTCTTGGAATTTTTTTCGAAATCAATAGTGTTCAAGCTGTGATGATACAAAGCAACTATACAAGTTTTTATAAAAATCTGACTACAATTGCAGACTTAATTGCGTAAACAAGAAAAGGAAATCCTTCAATTGGCTACTTTTTCCAATACGGTTTGTTGTATGTTTTTCAAAATCAATAGGATTTAAGCTGGTGATCATTCAAAGCAACGGCACAAGTTTCATAAAAATCTGACGACAAATGGAAACTTTATTGTGTAAACACGAAACGGAAATGTTATAACTTCAAATGACTAATTATCCCATACTGTTTGTTGGATTTTTTTCAAAATCGATAGGGTTCAAGCTGGTGATCATAAAAAGCAATTGCACAAGTTTCATAAAAATTTGACAACAAATGCAGATTTTATTGCGTAAACAAGAAATGGAAATTTGCAATTTCAAATGGCTACTTTTCCAGTACTATTTCTGTTTTTTTTTTTTTTTTTTTTTTTTTTTTTTTTTTGTTTTGTAATCAATAGAGTTCAGTCTATTGCTATTACAAAACAACTGTAGAAGTTTCATGAAAATCTGACTACAAATGCAGATTTTATTGCGTAAACAAGAAATGGAAATTTTCAACTTCAAATGGCTACTTTTTTATATGCCCGTCGAATTCGGGACGTATTATGGGATCACCGATGGCATACGGGCATCCAGATAGGTTTCCGGCGGGCAGGCGGATGGCGTACAGGTCTTTGTCCGGAGCATAACTTTGTCATCTCCAGTAGGATTGACTTGAAACTCTGCATTTGTGTTTGTTGTAATAATACGGAGTGCAGTGTGAAAGAACCATAACTCTACCTCATGCTGTCTTTGAGTTATTTCCCTTTGATCGTCATTTTTACAGCATTTTCTGCTTGTCCGGAATATAACTTTGGCATCTCTAGTCTGAACATCTTCAAAGTTGGTATGCATGTTTGTTGTAATATTACGGAGTATAATGCGCAATAACAATAACTCTTCCTAGAGCGGATTTTGAGTAATTCCACTTTGATCTTCATTTTTCCAGTTCAGTTCTTTGTCCGAAGCTTAACTTTGTCATCTCTAGTCCGATTGACTTGAAACTTGGCATTTGTGTTTGTTGCAATAAAACGGAGTGCAGTGCAAAAGAACCATAACTCTACCTCGTGCTGTCTTTGAGTTATTTCCCTTTGATCGTCATTTTTACAGCATTTAGTTTTTGTCCGGAATATAACCTTGTTATCTCAAGTCTGAACATCTTCAAATTTGGCGTGCATGATTGTTGAAAAATTACGGAGTGCAGTGCACAAGAATCTTAACTCTTCCTGGCACGAATTCTGAGTTATTACCCCTTTGATCTTCCTTTTTATAGAATTTCATGCTTGTCAGGAGCATAACTTTGTCATCTTAAGTAGGAATGACTTGAAATATGGTATGCTTATTTGTTGCAATATTTGAAAGTGCAGTGCGCAAGAATTGTAACTCTACCTCGTGCTGTCTCAGAGTTATTTCCCTTTCATCGTCATTTTTACAGCATTTAGTGCTTATCCGGAATATAACTTTGTCATCTCAATTCAGAAAGACTTCAAACTTGGTATGCATGTTTGTTGCCATATTACAGAGTACAGTTCGTAAGAACAATAACTCTACCTTGCGCGGATTTAGAGTTATTCCACTTTGATTTTTATTTTTACTGTATTTCTTACTTGTCCGGAACGGAACTTTGTCACCTCAAGTCAAATTGACTTGACACTTGGTAAACATGTTTGTTGCAGTTACGGAAAGTGCAATGCACTGGAGCCGTAACCTTACCTAATGCCCTTTTGGAATTATTCCCTATTCATTATATTTTTTTTACAGCTTTTCATGCTTCTCTACAATATAACTTTGTCTTTTCATGTTGGAATGACCTGAAAATTTATATGCATGTTTCCTTAACATTAGAGAAGACATTCATGCCTATTTCAATCACTTACATGATTTCTGCTGCACTACTATTTTCCTCTACCTGCCCTTTACGATTATTATCCCCCTTCGACAACTGGCAATGGGAGGGAGTATCTTGTAACAATTTGCGGCACTTGTTCCGTACTGTTATTTAGGTTTTTTCATAATTAATAGGGTTCAAGCTGTTGATCATACTGGACAACTGTTAAAGTTTCATAAAAATCTGACCACAAATGCCGACTTCTTCGCCTAAACAAGAAATGGAAATTTTCACCTTTAAATGTCTAATTCTCCAATACTGTATATTGCAATTTTTTTCTTAATCGATAGCGTTCAAGCTGTCGATGATACAAAGCAAAAGTGCAAGTTTCATGAAAATCTGACTACAAATGCAGACTTTATTGCGTAAACACGAATTGGAAATTTGCAACTTCAAGTGGGTACTTTTCCTGTACTATTTGTGTGTGTGTTCTTTTTTTTTTTTTTTTTTTTTTAATCAATAGTGTTCAAGGTGTTGATCATACAAAGGAACTGTAGAAGTTTCATAAATATCTGACCACAAATGCCGACTGTATTGCGTAAACAAGAAATGGAAATTTTCACCTTCATATTGCTTCTTTTCCAATAGCCTATGTTGCAATTTTTTTGTCTTAATCGATAGCGTTCAACCTGTCGATGATACAAAGCAACTGTACAAGTTTCAAGGAAATCTGAATACAAGTGCAGACTTTATTGCGTAAACAAGAAATGGAAGTTTGCAATATCAAATAGCTACTTTTTCAATACTGTTTGTTAGATTTAATTCAAAATCAATAGGGTTCAAGCCGTTGATGATACAAAGCACCTGTGCAAGTTTCATGAAAATCTGACCACAAATGCAGAATAAATTGCATAAACAAGAAATAGAAATTTTCCAATTCTAATGGCTACTTTTTCGGTAATGTTTGTTGGATTTTTTTTCAAAATAAATAGGGTGCTAGGTGTTGATGATACAAAGCAGCTATACAATTTTCATGAAAATCTGACTACAAATGCAGATTATATTGTGTAAAGAAGAAATGGAAATTTTCAACTTTAAACGGGTACTTTTCCCGTACTAATTATGGGATTTTTTTATCAAAATCAATAGGGTTCAAGCTGTTGATGATACAAAGCAGCTATACAAGTTTCATTAAAATCTGAATACAAATGCAGACTTTATTACGTAAACAAAAAATGGAAATTTGCAAATTCAAATGGCTACTTTTTCCTGTACTGTTTGTTGAATTTTTTTTTCAAAATGAATAGGGTTGAAGCTGTTGATGATACAAAGCAACTATACAAAATTCATGAAAATCTGACAAAAAAAGCAGACTTTATTGCATCATAGTTTTTCCGTACCGCTTGTTGGATTTTTCTCAAAATGAATAGCGTTCAAGCTGTGATGATACAAAGCAACCGTACACGTTTCATGAAAATCTGACTACAAATGCCGATTTTATTGCATAAACAAGAAATGGAAATTTGCAAGTTCAAATGGCCTCTTTTCCCATACTGTTTGTTGGATTATGTTAAAATCAATAACGTTAAAGCTGTTGATACTACAAAGCAACTGTGCAACTTTCATGAAAATCTGACTACAAATACAGACTTAATTGCGTAAACAAGAAAAGGAAATCCTTCAAATGTCTACTTTTCCAATACGGTTTGTTGGATGTCTCTTAAAATCAATAGGATTCAAGCTGTCAATCATACAAAGCAAGTGTGGAAGTTTTATAAACTTCTAATGACAAATGAAGATTTTATTGCGTAAACACGAAATGAAAATTTGCAAATTCAAATGGCTACTTATCCCGTACTGTTTGTTGGATTTTTTTCAAAATCAATAGGGTTCAAGCTGGTGATCATACAAAGCAACTGTACAAGTTTCATAAAATCTCACTACAAATGCCGATTTTATTGCATAAACAAGAAATGGAAATTTGCAAGTTCAAATGGCTACTTTTCCCGTACTACTTCAGTTTTTTATCGATAGGGTTCAATCTGTTGATATCATAAAGCAATTGTAGAAGTTTCATGACAATCGGACTATAAATGCAGACTCTATTGCATAAACAAGAAATGGAAATTTGCAAATTCAAATGGCTGCTTTTCCAGTACTGTCTGTTAGATTGATTTCAAAATCAATAGCGTTCAAGCTGTTGATGACACAAAGCAACTGTGCAAGGTTCATGAAAATCTGACTATAAATGCAGACTTTATTGCGTAGACAAGAAATGGATATTTTCAACTTCAAATGGCTACTTTTTCCGTACTGTTTGTTGGATTTTTCCAAATCAATAGCGTTCAAGCTGTTGATGATACAAAGCAACTACAGAAGTTTGATGAAAAATTGACTACAAATGCAGATTATATTGCGTAAACAAGAAATGGAAATTTTCAACTTCAAACGGGTACTTTTCCCGTACTAATTATGGGATTTTTTTTATCAGAATCAATAGGGTTCAAGCTGTTAATGATACAAAGCAAATATACAAAATTCATGAAAATCTGAATACAAATGCAGACTTTATTGCGTTAACAAGAAATGGAAATTTGGAACTTCAAATGGCTACTTTTCCTGTACTGGTTGTTGGATTTTTTTTTCGAAATCAATAAGATTCAAACTGTGATGATACAAAGCAACTATACAAGTTTTATGAAAATCTGACTACAAATGCAGACTTAATTGCATAAACAAGAAAAGAAAATCCTTCAATTGGCTACTTTTCCAATACGATTTGTTGTATGTTTTTCAAAATCAATAGGATTCAAGCTGGTGATCATACAAAGCAACTGCACAAGTTTCAGTAAAATCTGACGACAAATGGAGACTTTATTGCGGAAACACGAAACGGAAATTTTGTAACTTCAAATGGCTAATTATCCCGTACTGTTTGTTGGATTTTTTTCGAAATCAATAGGGTTCAAGCTGGTGATCATACAAAGCAACTGCACAAGTTTCATAAAAATCTGACTACAAATGCAGATTTTATTGCGTAAACAAGAAATGGAAATTTGCAAGTTCAAATGGCTACTTTTCCAGTACTATTTCTGTTTTTTTTCTTTTTTTTTTAACCAATAGAGTTCAGTCTATTGCTTTTACAAAGCAACTGCAGATATCAAGGTTTTGATTTTCAAAACAGCTTTTTACAAACCTAGTCAGACTATATAAACACAACACTTTTTAAACTTTCATATAGTGGGTATAATCATATAGACTGCAAACAATTCAAATCTAAAATAGTGAGCTGATAGGATTTTACTATGTTAGGTGGTCTGATCTTAATCTACTCTTGCTACAAAGGAAACAAACTGTCCCCATTCTGAAGTATAAAGCATGTATTGTTTTGAAACTAGTATGATTTAGTTTAAACTCTTACAAAACAATCCCGACTTTAAACGACCTTGAGGAAGAAGGCTTTTAAAAAGAATTAGGGAATACGAAAAAATGCTGGTAACCAGCATTTTTCCTTTTCCCACGATGTCTTCAGACCTTCCAAAAATAAAATTCATATTTTTAGTCACATTGATTCTGTTATCAGCAAATGCTTTCCATTTGGACAAGTCTCAAATTTTGTTGTGTGGTAAAGAGTTTAAAAAAACGCTGAAGTCCTCTCTGGGAAATAGAAACAATGGCTTTTTAGCTCAGCTGAGCACGAAGTGCTCAGGATGAGCTATTGTAATGACTCACCGTCCGTCTGCGTCCTTCGTCCGTCCGTCCGTCGTCCGTCCGTCCGTTCACATTTTTTAGTTTACACTCTAGCATCTACAAATATTAACCAATCAGCACCAAACTTGGTCAAAATATATATGACCATAAGATCTCAGATGAGTTCGATTATGGGTCTAATCGGACCAGAATGACTGGAGTTATTTGCCCTTGAATTAGAAAAATTGCTATATTTGACTTTGTTTACACTCTAGCATCTACAATTTTAAACCAATCAGCACCAAACTTGGTCAAAATATATATGACCATAAGAGATCGGATGATTTTGATAATGGGTCTAATCGGACCAGAACAACTGAAGTTATTTGCCCTTGAATTAGAAAAATTGCTATATTTGACATTGTTTACACTCTAGCATCTACAAATATTAACCAATCAGCACCAAACTTGGTCAAAATATATATGACCATAAGATCTCGGATGAGTTCGATAATGGGTCTAATCGGACCAGAACAACTGGAGTTATTTGCCCTTGAATTAGAAAAATTGCTATATTTGACTTTGTTTACACTCTAGCATCTACAAATATCAACCAATCAGCACCAAACTTGGTCAAAATATATATGACCATAAGATCTCGGATGAGTTCAGATAATCGGACCTGAACGACTGGAGTTATTTGCCCTTGAATTAGAAAGTTCTATAGAATAGTTCTTTGTCCAGAGCATAACTTTGTCATCTCCAGTCCGATTGACTTGAAACTTGGCATTTGTGTTTGTTGCAATAATAGAGAGTGCAGTGTGAAAGAACCATAACTCTACCTCGTACTGTCTATTAGTTTTTTCCCTTTGATCGTCATTTTTACAGCATTTTCTGCTTGTCCGGAATATAACTTTGTCATCTCTAGCCTGAACATCTTCAAATTAGGTATGCATGATTGTAGAAAAATTACTGAGTGCAGTGCACAAGAACCATAACTCTTCCTAGCACGAATTTTGAGTTTTTCCCCCTTTGACCTTCATTTTTATAGCATTTCTTGCTTGTCCGGAGCAAAACTTTGTCATCTTAAGTAGGAATGACTTGAAATATGGTATGCTTATTTGTTGCAATATTTGGAAGTACAGTGCGCAAGAATTGTAACTCTATCTCGTGCTGTCTTTGAGTTATTTCCCTTTGATCGTCATTTTTACAGCATTTAGTACTTGTCCGGAATATAAATTTGTCATCTCAAGTCAGAACGACTTCAAACTTGGTGTACATGTTTGTTGCAATATTACCTAGTACTGTGCGCAAGAACAATAACTCTACCTAGCGCGGATTTTGAGTAATTCCACTTTGATCTTCATTTTTACAGTATTTCTTGCTTGTCCGGAACGGAACTTTGAATTCTCAAGTCAAATTGACTTGAGACTTGGTAAACATGTTTATTGCATTACCTGCCCTTTGCAATTATTATACCTCCTCGACAACTGGTGGTGGGACGGGCATATCTTGCGACAATTTGCCGCTCTTGTTTCATTATCATTTGGCCTTGAACCTCAATATTTGGTATTTATCTTCATTGTAGACCTTTACTACTTAGTACTCAGGTGAACGATATAGGACCATCATGGTCTTCTCGTTGTATGTAATTTCTTACTGAAAGCAAATTGTCCTTTCCATGACTCTAACACCTAGGAATCCCTTCAAGGGTTCTTCCTTATTACTACACAACTTGAAACTATTAATTTTAAAATGAAATACAAAATCAAGCTAGACACAACAATTTGATTGTTCAGATACTATGGAACGCCATAGCTGTCTTTTGTTAAAAACAGACACGTCGCTCCCTTCATTCTTTTCTTTGTATGGATGGAGTGGAATGATGATCATTCAGTTTGGTATAAAGTCCAGTCTAAATATTTATAGGCTTCTCTAAATACTATTACGTTAGGTTAAGATGTCATTAACTTGAGCTGAATGAACAATTTGTTCTGCTTATTTGTTATCATGTCCAGCTAAGTTAATATTCTGTTCGTATAACATGCTATTTTGTCTGGTTAATTAAATATTAAGTTCCGTTTACTTATGTTTATGTTTAGTGAATTAAACATTTTGTTCACTTAGCATTTATTTAATTTGGTTAACAGAATATGATATTCTGTTTACTCATCAATATGTTCTAGTAAATAAACGGAAGTTAGGTAAACTGGTTATTCAGTCTGGTAAACGAAATATTATTAAGTGTTTACTCGTCATTGTGTCTTGGTATATACCAATTATGGTTTGGGAAAATGTTACCCAGTCTACTCTAAAATTTCAACAGTTTGTTAGGTTTACATGTCATTGAGTTGAATGAATAATTTGCTCTGTTTAGTTGTCGTTATGTCCAGCTAATTAAACATTGTGTTCGGTTAACTAACATTATGTTAGATAGTATTATGTTCATTTGGAACCCCTCGTTTTTGGCTCCGGGCTTGTTCGTCCCCAAACCAGTTCGTCCCTGGGCTTGTTCGTCCCTAAACCAGTTCGTCCCTGGGCTAGTTCGTCCCCAGGCTTATTCGCCCAGGCTTGTTCGTACAACTTTACCTTATTGATTGTATTGAATATGTACAGTGAGTAAAACTTATCAATGCTTTGAGTTTTCTTTTCTCTTAGTCGTATTTTAAACTGTCATCTTTTCTCTAGATACACTGGCAAGTTTATTACTGTTTGTTGGCGAAATATCATTTACCATGGGGTTGTATAAACATGTAATTGTATGGTAAAAGTTACTATGACACGGAACGAGCAGAGAGTTTGTTTGTTTGTTTGTTTTTGTTGTTTAACGCCGTGTTTTTCAGCATTATTGCAGTTTTTTTTTTTCGGCATACGGTTCTCCACCGTCTCTTGCCTACGGCCTAGTACCGTCCTATAAACACACTATAAATTGAAAATCAATATCCATATCCATAAATGTTTTTCTTTAACTTTGATTTCTTCTCAAAACGACATGATGGGCATGACTATTCTTGCACAGTTATATATACTTTGGCTGAAAAAAAATGGTCGGGGATTATGTGCAGCTAACACCTTTTCATACCTTTTCAAAATCAGTGAAGTATCCACTATTAACACGTTTGGTTGGCAGATACATATGTTTGCATATCAAACAGTTGACTGAGAGTCTACTTTATGTCTAACATTAGTCCATTCGAGGTGATAACTAATTCATTGTTTATAAGGATTAATTTAACGTTGAACAAGAAATATCTCTGAACATAAATAGACGGCGCAAAAGGCACTCTTTGTGGATTAAAAATGAAGAGAAATAATGAAAAGCAAAATTTCAAGAAATTTGTAGCAGCAACTGCTTCAAATGGTGAATGGCATTTTCTTTATCTTCCGCTGTGCCCCCCCCCCCATCAGGTTTGTGGGTGGGGGCCTTTATATACAGTACTTCTGCCAGCAAGGGAGAGGACATATTCTCCACTTGCATCTGTGTTATGTCAAAAATAAAAGTTAATCGCTGTTTTCTAACATTCAGCGGTGAATTATAAGATTATAATTCACTGTTAGATTTCTATAAACTTCTGGAAACCAGGAAAGAAAACAATATTCTGGTTGTAAAAGAAAATGAATCACGGATACAGTACTATTTCCCCATGTCGGGAGATTCAAAATGACCGAAAAATTGTCCATCAGGGTGCACTAAATATGTGTACACCTTCAGGCGGTCTTCAGACCGCACCTTCGCCCGTAGAAATACGTTTTCAAGTCATCCTGATATACTGTTGACGCAACTCAATAATTGATTGATTGAATGGTGTTTTACGCTGCTTTCATTATTATTTCAGTCATATCACGGTGACAGCTCACATATTCATGTATTCCCTGGGTTTTACCAGTACTAGGCTAGGGTTCTGAAGTGCCTTGCCCAAGGACACTTCCACGACAAAAACAATGGATCCAGTGAGGCGTTAACTCGGGGCCTCCAGGTCACGAGTCCCACACTTCACCACTGAGCTACGCAGGACCCCCGGCAATTCAATAGAACGATAAGTTAACTGAATATGCTAAGTCTATGTAAAGTCAGCCAAACTACTTAGCCAGTAAACCCAACATAGCTGTTCACCAACAAAACATAATAACAAATGAGCATAACACAATGTTTAATCAACCAAACCAATGGCATGTCAACCTGACATGCTTTTAAGTCAGCCTTACTCTTAAACATGTTAACAGAACGCACTATAACATTAACCAGACAGAATAAAAAGTTAACCAAACATAATGTAAAGTCAAACAAAAATAGCAGCACATTTACTAAACGTAAAGCTCAGTCAATCCAACATAATGACAACTGAACAAAGCATAATGTTAAGTCAACCCTTCATTGATATTTGTTAATCCAAAATAATATTCAGTCAACTAAACATTATGACAAGTTAGCAAAAGAAAATGATAACTCAACCTGAAATATAGGTAATTGCCATGATAGGAAAATGAAGTGACCATTTCCATATCTTATAAAGTAAACAGGTTTTTACTTAACATTACTACTATAATTATTAGCTTGCCATAATGATATTTTGATTCCATATCTTTTTTTTCTGAAAGGAGCAAAATGTTAATTTAGCTGGACATAATGACAAATGAACAAAATAAATTGTTCATTCAACTCAGCTTAATGACATGTTAACCTAACATAATAGTATTTGGAGAAGACTACAATTGTTGAAACTTGACTGAATTCTCAACTGAGTGAACATCATTCTAATTCATCCCTACAAGATTGGAATGAAGTGAGCAACGTGTCCGTTTTGAACAAAAGACAGCTACGGCGTTCCATAAGATACAATGATTTCTTCTTTCTTTTAAAAAGAAAATTCTTGGTTTTATTCCTGACTTAAAAAAATGTTATGTAATAGTCTGAAAGGTGAAAACTAAATGGTGTGTTTAATATTTTCTAAGATTTAGGCCATGTGTAATTCATGAGTATTGAATATACCTTCCTTCTATTACATAAATGAAAATTCACCTTGTATCATAATAAAGACACAAGTCAAGAAATAATGATTTCACCAAAGAAAAGTAAGCACTGGCACAAAACATGAAATTGATTGTAACTACCTTCAAGAATAATTTGATGTTTGACTGATTTCTGGTGGTTACATTAGTCTTACAGTGACAACAACCCATTTATTTGTGTACGGATTGGGTTTTACTAGGGCTAGGCTGGTTCTACGCAGTGTCTTGTCTATAGGCACTCCTACAAAATCCTGGCCACTAGGTGAGGATAAAATCCGGGATAACTCAACTGACACCTTCACCAATCAGCCACAGTCTCACAGAACCTCACTAAATAAATGAACAGGATTATGTCATTTCACTGCTATATTGGTGCAAATATAAATCAAAGCGTTGAAAACGCTGATGTGGTATTTGTCAAGGAAGCCATTGGGTGGAATTAATAATTTGAAAAAAAGAAAGGGAGAAATTATACTCAAATTTTGGCTTGAAAGTTGACCTACTAAGCAAATGAATACCTTTTTTGTTGAAGGGCGAGTACTCATGACAAAGTTAGGATTATTTCTGTATTGGTGGTCTCCCTTTGATCATTAGGAGTCAGGAGTAACGTCCCTTGACAGTAGGATGCATGACGGATAGAGAAAGATTGATTGATTGAATGGTGTTTAACGCCGTTTTTTTTTTCAACATTATTTCAGTTATATCGCGGCAGCCAGTGCACCTATCCATGCTTTCCTGGGTTTTCTGTTACCAGTACTCCGCACAATATTCTTTCCAAGCCACTGGCTGCTTTCCTACATAACCATCGTCGAAACAACGATCAGCGGTGAGAGAGGAATGAATCCTGTGACAATGACTATCGTCAATCCTCGGAAAGAAATTGGCCAAGCCGGGGGTCGAACTCACGACCCCTCGTTCTCAAGTCCTGTAGGCTACCGACTGAGCTACCAGGACTCGGCAATAGAGCTAGAAACCATGTGAATATAAGGAATAAAATTAAGGTTGCCCAACTGTAATGGGCAATATGTCAAAATGAAGGAAAAAAATCATAATTATTAACTTATTTGTTATTGTCTTAGTGTCTTAAATATGAAAAATCAGAAACATTGCCCGATAAAAAGTAAAGTTATACGAATTTTTGAAAATCCACCCCAATTCCAGACTCTGCAACAAAATTGACACCACCCCTAAGGAATTAAAATGTAAATATTTTTTTTTCAAATTTATGGTATTTTGTATCAAATTTGGTACTAGAAGACTCAGCACTTAATATTTTTTCAGGAGTACTAATAATTCTCTTGTAAATTATAAAAATCAGAGAAAATATGACAAAACTAACACGAAGTGTAACAGGATTTTCTTTATTTTTTCCATTTTTCTGAGACAAACCCTCCAAGTTATTTTCAGAAATATCATACTTTAATGAATGGGGCATGGATAAACCATACACAGTTTTTTTCTAAAACCTATTTGGAACAACATATGTGATTTTCAGCATCTTTCACCGCACGTAACTGAAAATATTTGATTTTGAACATACACACCACTATTTTTGACGTTCCCATAAAAATATACAAAAAACATTATTTAAAATCAGTGATCTTCAATTATTTCTTAAGTTCAAAACACACCACTTCCTATCTCTGTGAACTACTTATTGATAAATTAATCTTAATTAGTGCTTAGAGATTTAGATTTACAATTTAAACCAATTAAATGACAAGATTTTGTTAATTTTACTGTGGTACACAAGCATGTCGGTCAAGAAAGATGCATATTGAAATCGCTGAGAAGAAATACATAGTAAAATGGTTTTTTAGACCTTTTAACATCATAAATCTTCATGCATAATATCTATAAACCTGCATAAAGCTTTAAACAAGACACCAATGCAAAGCTGAGTTGATTTCCTAGCACACATAGTAGGCAAAAGTAAATACGGGCAGATAGCTCTCAACTAAGACAAACATTTTTGCTTATAAATGGCAGGCTGAAAGTTCCTAGTACATGTAATAATAAGGCACAGAGAAATCAATTACTGGCAAAGAGCAGAAACTAGCCTTAAGATGAACAACAAGATGAAACAAGCATTTTTTTCACACCCAGTCAAAGTCACACTAGGAGGTCAAATGTCAAGAGTCTAATCAAAGCTGTTGTTCCACAGTTTGAGAATTTTCAAAAGACTTTGCGTAAATCTTCATAATGAATCCTGGGGGCTTGCTACTGTAGCTTAACCAATTACCACACAACAAGAATTTTTGAAAACATAGTGGGAAGAGTAGAAAATGCAGGTAACCACATTTTCTACTTTTCCCACTATGTTTTCTTACCTTTCAAACTGAAATCTAATCATTCAAGCCACATTTAATTTGTGGTCTGCAAAAGCTTTCAACTTGGACCAACATAAAATTTTGTCATGTGGTAAAGAGTTAGTGGTCAAGTCACAAAGCCATATTTAAGAACCCTTTACCAAACAATCTGGTGTTTTAACAACCCTGAGAAAAAGGCATTTGAAAATGAGGGAAGAGGAGAAAATGCTGTTATCAAATTTCTGGTGATCAGAATTTCCTCATTTTCCCACAATACCACCATACCAATAACAATTTTTTTTCAATGAGCCAAATTTGTCACCTGCAAATGCTTTGGATTTGGAAAAGTCAAAATTTTGTCATTTCGTAAAGAGTTAAAGAATTTTGAAGTATTACGCACAAACATTCATGAACACTTTTTGCACAGCAAAGCCTCCAATGAACCACACTGGAGTATGACTGGAATACTCTGGTAACCACAGATTAAACGACTGAAAACAGTCAATATCCAATTGGAAACATTTATGAAAGCATAGTGAAAAAAGAACCATTTGCTCAGACAACCAAATGCATGTTTTTTACCATGTTTCCCATTCTAGTTACGACAATGTAAAATACAACAAAAGTAGGGTATACAAATATGAAAAATAACCATGCTTAATTGCAGTCTAAGTATTGTTTCAAAGGGATAATTTCATAATATAACAACAATTAAAAAATGTTTCGGAATATAGATAGTACCATCTATAAATACTAATAAAACAGAAACACAAGGGAATGGCCGAACTTAACTTGTTAGAACTTGTGGTCAAACCCCTTTGCCAAATAGTTCTGTGTTTGTACGTTATAAATATGATTTTGTACCAAAAATGGCAATAAAATATGTTTAAACTAATAAAACATACTATTCCACAAAAAGCATTCTGCACATCGTTTTAGTCTGATCCTTGTATGATCTATTTAGCCTGATCCTGTTTCTAAACCATATCAACCTTTTCCAAACAAACAGGTATTTCAACAGCTCTGTAGCAGTTAACATTTCAAAAAGATTGAGGGAAAAGGATAGTTGCCCAGTACCTACATTTTCCCCTTTTTTCAAATGTTTTCAAGCCTATCCAATACTGAATGTTCTAATGCCTATCTATTTCAGGAAAATCTAAAATACTTATGACAAAATGATTGTAACATGACAAAAAACACATAAACATTGTCTGAAAAACATAAAAAAAATCAAAAGTTACATTTTATCAAAATACGGAGACACTTTTGGAACTGTTTCTTCTAGAACTGGATTTCCAGATAAATGGACAGGTTTGAAATTGCCACGTTGAATAGCAGCTGGAATCTGTTTGGTATCCACATGTTGCTCATAACCAATACCTGTGAATGTGTATATATAATTGAGCCATGCTCGATGAAAAGGGAGCTGCAACTACAAAAAGAATTGACCCAGGTCAGCCTGTGCGGTCCGCCCAGGCTTACATGGGCCCACAATGTTTGCCGTTTGAAGATTTTCTGTATGTCAATGGACCAGTCTAGCTCATGATTCAGTTGGTTGTTAGACAAAATGGAGTTTATAGACCCATAATCATATGATGCCTTGCTTGGTATAATAGATCATCACAGAGATGCATTAAGCCCCTTTTTCATAGAGCATGGCCCATATATAAATATTTATCTCTCTGTGCGTTTATGCCACTTAGTGACACATTGCCAGATTAATCACTGAGTGTATGTGATATTAATAATTTTCATAATTTGAAATAAAATGCTAGTTATTATCTACTTCGTTTAACCTGACCCTGTTCAAAATCATTTAATATATTAATATTCTATTTTTATCCTCGGCATCGCTCAGCATATGTCCCGAATGGTAACGCACGGTTTAAGCCAATCAACCCTCAACCTACTGAATATGTTGGTTGCAAACTTTCCAGTCAGTAGTAAAAAAAGGAAATATTGAAACTTCAAAGTTATTTCTGGGAGAAATATCTCCTCACTGGATAGTGTAGATCCAAGATCAGACTGCACTTTCTATGCAGTCAGTCTGATCTTGATCCATGCTGATCCCAATAGCTCCTAAAGTCGCGCTTTGTAGGCTAAGGGTTAAATTGCTTACCTGTATACCTTCCCGTGTATAAATAATATCCGAAAAATAGTCAGAGTTCTATTTATATGCCTACTTCTATATTCAGCATAAAGGTCAAGATCAGGTTAAATGAAGTGAGCAATATTAAATTTGAAAAAAAAAAGAAAAAAAAGGTTGTCCGTTTCATTCTAATCATTCTAATACAGATTTTATGCATTAAATTCTCAACAAAAAGATATTGAAATTGTGGAAAAAGAAGTCAAAGCAGGTAGGATAACATGCTATCTTTTCCACAATGCTTTAACATGAGCTTCAGATCTGTGTCCCTTTGTCTAAATCAAAAAAAATATTTGAATACCAAAATTACAGTTCTGATTGTCCAGAAAGGTCATTTTGGCACAATAAAAAGGATTTCACATCTTAATGTGAAAGGTCAACATATTCAGAATAGAGGTTATGTCCCTAGTTGCATAGAATCATTGTCTTTAAGCATACCTGATATAAATGACTTTAAAAAAATTGTGGAAAAAGCAGGAATTTGCTCTGCAAGACACTTTCTCTTTTTTCCCACAATACTTAAATACCATGAAAGTTAAAATCATCAGCCTATGGCATTTCAAAACTGATTCATATGTCCCGCAGATATTGCACAGAAGGCAAAACTTATTTTCAACTAGTACAGACACAAAGTTACTTGATAATAGTAGCACTGTCAATAGGTGTTTATAACCAAGAGTTGACACAATTTTATGCAAATATTACCTTAAATAAGCCATATTTAAATTGTCGTCTGCAAATGCTTTCAATTTTGACAAGACATTTCTGATAGTCAAAAACCAAAATATAGACATATATGTACAAACGCGAAACTGAAGATTTTCAAAATGCATGGCAAGATCAGGAAAAAAATGTGCCCCTGGCATCAAGCAATAGTTAACCCTGTACCAGATGATAAATTTTTTGCCTTTTCCAAATTCAAAGCATTTGCAGACAAAAAAATTAAACTTGGCTCAAATGATGATTTGCTTTCAAATGGGTAAAAACCACTGTGGAAAAAAGGAGAAAATGCTGGTAACCAGCATCTTCTCCTTTTACCATAGCATTTTAAGAAGGCTTCTTCCTCTAGGTCCCTAAAACATGGAATTGTGTGGTAAAGGGTTTAAATATGCAGCATGCTCCTAATTACACCATTCAAGGGTTTAGAAAAATCAACCTAATAATTTCTTATAGCCAAAAATCAAAGCATAGCTGATCATTTTGAATTTCAATTTCATTTTGCCTCCCTATCTGTTTCTGTAGGAGACAGCATTAATTATTATTTTCATTAAAAAAAAAAAAGGCTTAAAAATGTAAAACCTACTGTATTTTTCTTATGTATGCCTGCTTAGCTGCTAGTTGGGTGGTTTCCACAGCCAGTAATTCAATTGCTTCTCCAGATCGCTCTTCCATATTCGTTAGATTTGCATCACTAATCGGCTTCAAAAAGCAGCCAGAAAATTGTTAACTGTGTAAAGTCCAACCAGGCTATCAATCATGACTGTAAAAAAAAAATGTTTCATAGGAATACAGTTCATTGCTTTACCATGTATTAAAGTTATACCTACTGTATAATGAAATAATTTGAAACTTCACAGTCTCTAGTCATAAAAACAATGAAAATTACAAATTATATAGGATCCAGCAGTCTGCCAAGAAATTCTTTAATTGCTTATATTTGTGAAAATATTGTTGGCAAGCTGAGAGGTTGCTTTTTACAAGCAATTTCTGCTCTTCCCTCGACGTTTTCTGTGGGTTTTTTTTTTTCCCACCCAAATTCCATTTTTTTTTTTTCATAGAAAAGGTTTTGTCGCCATTTCTAACTTTAGCTGGCAGGTTTTTTGATTTGGTATGTTGTAGAACATTTTAAAATTCATATAAACATTTGACAGTAACAAACAAGAAGTAGATGGAATTCTGAGGAGTATCTGCAATTTACAAGGGCCTGATTCAGCTTTTAGAATTTAAAGCCATGAATGCTGCCCAATATGTTTTGGAGACTAGGGTCATCAGTGTTCCCACTGAAATTTTTATTTGAAGGTTTTGTACCCCCTACCATTGAAAAATGGGGGTATAAGAAAAAAAATGGGGGTACAAATTCAGAAAAATTAGTATGCCTACAACTCTAAATTGTTTTCTTAAATGCCTCATCCTCTTTCAGGTGAAGAACAATCATATAGATCTACAAAGCGAATTTACATTTTTACATGTAACCAGGGATCGTATATTTGATTCCTGATGTAACAAATAGTAAAATAATTACTTGACAAAGTGATAACTAGTAGTCTTTATGCTCATCTTTTCACGTGCCTTTTGCATAACACTCAACAGAGCCATTGTCGAAGTCTGGCTGGTGACTACTGTACTCAATATGAATTCTGTTTTCTTGAATGGTTCTACTAGTATACCTTGCTTGCTTACGGGAACCCAAATCCGAAAGCTTCTAAAGTAGGCCTACCGCATTTCTGAGCTATTACCAATGTTAGTTTACAGACGAGAGACATTGACGTCGACAAAACACTTTTTCATAGACTGCGTTAAAGAAAGGAGAGCTGAATTACGGATAATTTTTTAAACAAACAAGTCCCAGTCTGCAATTATTGATCACGACAATAAAGACCGAGTACGCCAACCATGTAAATGTTCTAAAAATAGAAAGCTGGAAATCCCAATTTTTTCCGATGATTTACATTTTCCGAAAAAGTTGCTTTTACATGAGCCATTCTATGCAAGCCTTTCCTACTTTTTATTTCGATCTTCGTCTGTATTTTTTGTGCGCGATTTCACATATAGGTTTGTTATTTTGTACGTTTTTCATTTTACTTGTACGTGTTTCACGTACGATTTTGCGTAATTGGGAACTCTGGGTCATTGTGTATTACATAGTTTAATACTTTGGACTTCTGTAGTACGATAACTGTATCCCATTGCTATGCAGTTTTTCACCGATTGCCTCCTGGACCATGCCAAGCACAAAAAAATGTCCAAATGTGAAAGGAAGCACCCTAAAAGTCTTCTGATTGAGACTATACATAGGAAGAAGGGCTTCAAGGAAGGGCTTACATTGTACTTGATTATATACATTTTTATACATGTACTGTATCCGTCCATTCAGCAATGTTTTTCACTGCAGAAAAAAAAAGAGTCAGAGACATATGTACTGTACTTTAAGCAAATAACTCAGGTATACCAAAATTTTTGAAGATAAACAGAAACTATGACAGGTCTTACCTGAACCAGAGACATTGATGTGTATTGTATGTCTCTGCCTGAACTCAGTTTAGTACTAGCAACAAAATATGGGATTCTCTTGATTTGACGTGGTGAGTCTTACCGCAGGCCACTTAATGATAAAATCACGAAATTCACATTTAACATATAAATATCCACTGAGTCCTTTCTATATTTCTCCCACAACGCTGTCGTAAGTGAAGGAAATGGGCCCAAGAAGACACGATTGACACGCTCTCAGTCTCAGGTTTTTCGAAAGAACATCGAATTCAACATCCGTCGGCCAACCTTCCAACTATCACTTGTCCTCGCATCTTCAACATGAACACAAGCCTCAGGCAAAGGATCCACAAGCATAGTTATGGCAGTCTAAATTGGTCTTGTGGCAATACCTGGCAGCTTTTCTTTTCTGTTCCGCGAGAATCGGCCTTCAGCGTCGCGAAATTGCATGACAACATCACCGGAAGTGTCCGAAAAATTCGTAATTTTTCGTATTTATTTTTTATCAGTCACATTAATCGACAACACAACTATAAAAATCTTATATCATTAATAAAGTATCATTTTATATTTAAAAAAAGTTTAATCATGCAATGTCCGGCAGTTGACGTGAATGCCCGACAGTTCTCCGTAGCCAGGGATCGTATATACGATCCCTGCCGTAGCTTACCGATGCAGTCTGATTGTTGTACGTAAAATACCGATATTGACCGACATTGGCCGATGTTTCACGATCCCATTACAGTTGGGCAACCGTAAGTTTGTACCTAAAAAGCATGGTTTTAAAATATCTTTGGTGGTTAACGTTTGATTCCCAACATTACAATCAATTATTTCGATATATAGATATTCATTCTGAATCAAATGGAGTAGCGCGCAAACATGGGATGAACAAGCCATGGGACGAACTGGTTTTGGAACGAAAAAGCCCAGGATATGCGATCAGTAGACAAATTTAGTATCACTGCGCCAACAGACGGCTATGAGTGAAGCTATTTTCAATAAAAACATTAGTATTTCCTTTATCGATGGCCTCATCCAGTGTATTTTAACATGCCATTTCCAATTACATATATGAGTGCTACCGAAAAACTCATTTGTTTGAGAAAAATTGCGTTTATTTGGGTTTATTTCTTTCGGCTTTGGACAAAACACAATACATGGTCTTCAAAATTCAATCTTGAACTCATAGTGGTATTGTCTTCGACAAATACCACAAAAAAATAGGCTGTATAGGTTCAAGCTTAGACCACATATTCTGCACAGTCTGAACTTAGATTATCATTCACAGTTTCAAAAAAAAAAACGGTGTTACACTTAACTGTTAAAAATGGACTTAAACTTCATAATTTCAAGTTCATTTTATGAGTATCACATAAAACATAAGAGACCTACATGTAATATGCAAACTCACATTCTTGGGTCCATTTCTATTCAGTCAAAAAATGCAGGTGTGAATAAGTACAATGTAAAAAGTGGAATTTAGTCTCACATGTAATGAAAGTTACAGTTAAAGTGTAATGGGATTTTAACATTTTGTCAGTGATTATGTAAGTTTTATTCATTTACATATAGATGTAGATTCCTTTTTGAAGTTTTGGGCCACATCTTTGTGAATTTGAGTCATATTACATAATTGAACCACTGAAAGGACATTTGAAAAAAAAAACATGATGTAGCATGATGAGATACTTGAAATTCAATATTAGCACTGGTAAAACGGCTATTCATTACTTCCAATGCAGTTTTGAGTGAATCCATTTTCATCGTCTGAAGAAAAGAATTAAAATCATCACTCATCACCTGGAAGAACATAGTCCAGATTTTATCTGCTTTTTGATATCTGCAAATCCCTGCCCTGGGTACAGCTGAAGCAGCCAAAATGGACCAAGATCACACTCAGTGTGACAAGTTGCCATGCAAAGTAAAAATTGACCTTTACATAATTAAAATGAAACTATCTAGTCGATAGTACAAATTCAAATATTTCTATTTCAAAATTAATTTTTGGGGAAAAAAACCTCCTTAAGGGGCAGTATAGCTCGAAGATCGGACTGCAATCTGATCTTGATCTACACTGTCTGCAAAAGGTCCTTGAGTAACATTTTGCAACCTAAGGGTTAAAGGAATTGGTCCCTCTATAAAACTTTAATACTATAGGCATACTTTCATTCTGAGGTTTGAATTACTTGCTGTTTACATGAAGCACAGAACTTTACCGTCTCTAGTATGGGTTGAGCAGCAGTTCATTATAAATATGTACTTTATTAAATAAAGTACATATACTTCACTTACGAACAAAGTCCGTAACAAAGAAACAAATGAATAAATGCATGGCTGAAATACAAACCGCATCTGTCGGGATTCGAACCCACGGCAGACAAGATCCTCGTTTTTCGAGGTTTAAAAGACCAATACCATAACCACTGAGCTAAAGAGATGTCTCCCCAACGCAGTTGTTAGGTATTGTATTTAAATCGGGACGAAGCCATGCATGAAGGAGTAGTCTCCCGTAACACACCCCATCTTAAAGTCATCATTTATTGATGACTCAAAGCCTTATTAGGCAGTAAGTCTATTATTTAGACAACAAATGTCGGTTTTTGGACAACAAATGGGATTAATGGCTCAATGGCCAATCCCGGACGAGCCCCCATCTTACGAACGAAGTCGTAACAAAGAAACAAATGAACAAATGCATGGCTGAAATACAAACCGCATCTGTCGGGATTCGAACCCGTGCGGACAAAAATCCTCGTATTTCGAGGTTTAAAAGACCAATACCATAACCACTGAGCTAAAGAGATATCTCCCTAACGCAGTTGTTAGATATTGTATTTAAATCGGGACGAAGCCATGCATGAAGGAGTGGTCTCCCGTAACACTTCAATCTCCAAGCATAAAAAATATATTAAAGAATTTAAATCTACATGTCCAAATAGTAAGACGTATAGATCTAGACTAAGATGTATTCCTGTGGACCTTTTATCAAACA
Organism: Hippopus hippopus; assembly: GCA_946811185.2. Lineage (NCBI taxonomy): Eukaryota > Metazoa > Mollusca > Bivalvia > Cardiida > Cardiidae > Hippopus > Hippopus hippopus. Next base: position 50,991,773 of record OX328102.1, on the reverse strand, counting down.
CCTGTCTGAAAATTCTGAATTCTTAATTCTTTTGCATGAAAGGTAACAAAATAAAATTCAAGCATATTAGAAGGACTATGAATGGACTTTTACACCTTGAAGATAATTGAGTATCTGAGGCTTAAAGTCCAGGGGCCAATATCTCAAAACTTTAAGGTTTCGTAAGTTACGGTTAACTTTACGATCATTTTAAGGTGACGTTACGATTTTCTTAAAGTGATCTCTCAAAACCGCCCTCAACACTCTCGTAAAAGAAACGCTATTTACGATCGTAACATTTAAAAGTGACATCATTTCTTGATACTGAATCGATTTCCGACCCCGTGACTGTCTGCGATCACAGACCGAAAACTCCCCGTTGCATAAAATCTCAAAGCAACTGTCATCTGCATCAGCACCGGAAATGCGTGATTTCGGTAAGTTTTTAGCTCATCTGAGCACGAAGTGCTCAAGGTGAGCCTTTGTGATCGTGCTGTGTCCGTCGTGCATCGTGTCTCGCCTAGGCGTCAACAATTACCTTGTGTGCACTCTAGAGACCACATTTTCGGTCCAATGAAACTCGGTCAAAATCTTTGTCTATAATATCTCGGACAAGTCCGAAATTGGGTCATGTCGGGCCAAATAGTAGGTCATCGAGGCAAATCTTAGAAAAACCTTGTGTGCGCTGTAGAGTCTACATTTCAGCCAGATACTCACCAAACAGGGTTAAAATGTTTTTTTTTTTGTGATATCTCTGTCAAGATTGAAATTGTGTCATATACTGTCAAAAGGTAGGTAACTGGGCCAAATCTAAGAAAAACCTTGTGTGCACTCTAGAGGCCACATTTTCTGCCCAATTCTCATGAAACTTGGTCAGACAGTTTGTCGTCAGAATGTTTGTCATGATTGATGATTGTATCTCTTGCAAGATTGAAATCGAGTTGCGTTGGTTCAAAATATAGGCCGAATCGTAGAAAAACCTTATGTGCACTATAGGCCACTTTTTCAGCCAGATACTCATGAAACAAAGTCAGAACTTTGCCTTGACGATATCTCGGATAAGACTGAAATGGGTCATGTGGGGTAAAGAACGTAGGCCTCTGGGCCAAATCCTAGAAAAAAAACTTGTGTGCACTCTCTAGGCCACATTTTTAGTTTGATACTTATGAAACTTGGTCAGAATATTGTATTGATGATATATCTGACAAGATTGAAATTGAGTCAAGTCATTTGAAATAGTAGGTCACTGGGGCAAACCTTAGAAAACCTTTTTTGCACTGTAGAGGCTGCATTTCAGTCTGATATACATGAAACATTGCCAAAATGGTTGTTCTGATGCTATCCCGGACAAATTAGAAATTTGGTCAAAACAGATTCAAAAGTTGCTCACTGGCTAAATCTCAGTCTAGAGGCTAAATTTCCAGTGTTACGCCCATGAAACATAGTCACAATGTTTATCTTGATGATATCTCAGACAAATTTGAAATTTAGTCACAACAGATCAAGAATTTGGTCACTGGGCCAAATCTTAGAAAAACCTTGTATACAGTCTAGAGGCTACATTTTTTAGTCTGATATTCATGAAACATTGTCAAAATGTTTGTCGCTGGTTCGATCCCCGGCTCGATCAATTTCTCTCCAAGACTGATGATAGTCATTGGGACAGGATTCACTCCTCTCTCACCGCTGACCATTGTTTCGACGATGGTTATGTGGGAAAGCAGCCAGTGGCTTGGAAAGAGTATTGTGCGGAGTACTGGTAAAAGAAACTCTAGGAAAGCGTGGATAGGTGCGCTGGCCACCGCGATATAACTGAAATAATGTTGAAAACGGCGTTAAATGTCAACCAACCAACCTAAATGTTTGTCTCGATGATATCTCCATCAAGTTGGAAAAGTCAGTTAAAAAGAAGGTCACTTACAGTGATGTGTTTTACATTATCACAACTAGGATCTCTTTAGTTTTAGCAATCCTAGATAACTTCATTCAAAGTGAGCGCTTTAGGTCCAATGGCCCTCTTGTTCTTTGGAGCGCTCAACCAAGAAACATTGCAGAGGGTAACAATTGATCCTCGGTCGAGGCGGTATTTTCTAATTAATTCCATGTCATCCATGAAATCCAAGGGATTCATTCTGTCCCTAAAACTCGCCGAGCTATATTGTTTCTTCTGTGAGGTCTGTTCAAGTGTAAAAGTAATGTCATTTTGAGAAATAAACCACAACACCACGTTTTATGTATTGCTGAAAACAGCTTCGGAGTAGTCGTAAGTTAAGGTCGGGTTTACGATCGGCCCTTATGTTGCGATGTTTTGAGAGAGCCGGCACAATTCTTACGAGGGGCTTAAGGTCGGTTTACGATGATCGTAGCACTTAAAGTGCTTTGAGATATCGGGCCCAGGATGTTAGGTTAAGTTAGTGGATGTCCAGTTCACTGAGAAGGTCACGATTTCCCATCGAAAATCCTCAGTATAAATTCACATCACGGGTTCGTACTTGATCGGGGCCGTTTGTGAATGAAGGAATTTTTTTTTTTTTTATGTCCCATCGATAACTGGAGAGAAATTTTGGAAGCAGTCTTGCATAAATCAAAAGTCAATTATACGAGGGTTGTTCGATATGTAATGTGTATTGTACGATATCTCAAAAGCATTCGACTCAAATAGTGAAATGAACATTACATCCCTTCAAAATATTCTCCGCGGTTTGAAATACATAATTTCAATCTCTGAATCCATTTCTGAAATGCGTCACGGTACGCTGATTTAGGTAGACCTCTGAGGCACTGACTGATGGCTGAGCCAAGGGCTTGTCGGAACTTGTAACGACGACCAGATAAGAACTTTTTAAGTTTTGGAAAAAGGAAAAAGTCGCATGGGGCTAGATCTGGAGAGTATGGTGGGTGTGGCAAGACAGTAACCTTCTCCGACTTCAAAAATTTCTGCACAAGCTCAGATGTATGTGATGGAGCATTATCATGAAGTAGACGAACATGCCTAAATCCTGACACAGGGCGTCGTTTAAAATAATATTTCTTGAGCTTTTTTAGTATAACATCTCGGTAATACCGACCTGTAACAATTTTGCCCTTCGGCACCGGAATTTGTACGGCTATACCACCACATGAGAAGAATAGGCAATAAAGAACCTTCTTTGTGCTTATGCTTCTTTTGGCAAATACAGGCCTTCTACCGTGTTTAGTTAGCCATATTTTGTTTCCAATTTTTCTTACTGGTTCGAAATAGTTAACCCATGTTTCGTCACCAGTAACAATGTTTGCAAATTGTCTTTGATTGAATTTGGGAAACATTTTGAGCAATTGCTTAGCGGTTTGTACTCGTACCCGTTTTTGGTCATCTGTCAATATATGCGGTATCCATCTTGCAGAAATCTTTCGTACTTTCAAAATACGCTTCAAAATGAAATGCACCCGCGATAGCGATATGCCAACAGCGTTGGCAATCTCACGAATCGTGTATCTGCCATCACTTTCAATTATTTCCCTGACTTTTGAGACATTTGCCTTGCCTGTTACAGTCACAGGTCGGCCAGATTTTACTACATCTTTGACGGACTCTGTGCCAGTCAGAAATTTCTTTCTCCACCTACGAACTGTCTCATAAGATACCTTATCAGACCCATAAACTTCCCCCATTTCAGTAAAAATCTGCATTACCGAATGACCGAGTTTTGTGCGAACTTTTATATAAGCTCTAATTTCTTCAATATGCTTAATCCGTTTCCCAACCATTTTTACAACAGTGGTCAACGACTAGCTCTAATGAAATGACTATAAGTTTAAAACTATGTGGAGCTAAAGGCTCGTGTTTATACCGTTGGAAAGGTATTGAATAGAGCTATTCAAGCGTATCATCATCCACGAAATCGTTGAAAGAGTTATCGCGCTGTGGTACAATACACATTACATATCGAACAGCCCTCGTATATATATTTTTTAATAGACTATACGATCTTAATTCTTCAAAACGTTTCACAGAAGTGTTTCAAACAATTCGGAAATTCATCGATAGTGCTATACGAAGGGGGGTACCTAACAACGTGCCGAATCGACTTTATGGGTTCTGTGTATTCGTTATCGAAAGGGTTTTAAATTATATACGGCTAAATTCTAGTTAGCTATCTGAACATTTAAAGATATTTGATATAATAGAGTTTAAAAATGTAATTTCATAGAGAAATTATTGCTTAATTTCGACAGCGGAAGACACAAGTTGTGAATGAACATTTCTAGAATGAAAATGGGGGCAGTCTGTGTAAACAATGTTCATACGCATATAGCAATATTTAATAAAAAAAAAAAAAAAAAAGAACAAACTTTTTTTAAGTATTTAGAGTATTTCAAACTGACAATTTTTGTTGTTTTGACGAAATTTCGATAAAGAAATCAAACATAATTTGTATTATTTGTTCAAAGTCAGAGCTGAATATCATTTGTAGTTCTGTGTTGTTCGTCCCTACGCCAGCCATGCAAAATTGAAAGTGAGCGCGCATGCGTCGTTACGCATGATGTATTTGGTTCCGGCCAAAAAGATCACAGTAAGCGGATTTGCTATATAGCAAATCCGCTAAAAATCGACATTTATGCTGGTTATTGCTGTTGTCCGGACCACTAAAAACAGTGGTGACAAGGATATTTCATTCCCTACGTATACAGTAAATATAACCTGAAATATGAAACGCTGGGTAAAATACTGCAATTTCGACCGTACATTGACAGCTGGTTGGAGAACGAGGAACACCTAGTCTAAGTCCTAGGGGTCATACAAAAATACGCCCTACAGGAAAATTCGCCCTACAGCGCCCTACGTTAAATTTATCGCCCTACGGGTATATGCACTGTGTCGGATAGAAGTAATTACTTATACCTTTTAAAATATACTTTATCTAACATAACCTCAAATATCATGACTTTATTTTGTATAATTTTGAAGATATTTGACTGATAGTTCTCTTACTGACGGTGGGTGACAGGTGTTTTATACTCCCTACCACTTCAACGCTCGCCCTACTTGTTTTCGGGTGATATTTTCACCAATTAATTATATCTGTAGTTAGAATGATGTTTCTTTTTACTGACTTTTACTTATTTGTTGTTCATTTCTAGGTTTTATTGATGTCCCAGACGAAAACGTCCACACTTAAGTTGAGATTCCAAGGGAGATAATTTGAGAAACACAGTTACCTAAAGATAGAGTTATCCTTCATAGATTCGATCCCTAGTCATAACGACCTTAAGAAGGCTGCGGAAATCATTGTGGTAGAAGTAGAAAATATTGGTAACCAGCATTTTCTTCTTTTCATGCAAATACGCAGACAAAAAAAAAAGACGATAACCCTTTTATTTCGACCCCTCTTTGAATCTCATCCGACAGTGGCCCAAGTAGATAGTAAAATACCCTATCTGGCTTATTTTATTGAATTTCTGGCTTATTTTGAACGCGTTCCAAAATGGCCCAGCTAATTCCTTAATCACCCCCACACAAATTCCTTAACCAACTAACTAGTTAACCAGACAAACCGACTAACTAGTTAACCACAAATCCGAGGCTAACTTAAACTTTAAAAAATTTCTAATTTTTATTTTTTTTAATTTTTTTTTCGATCAATCATATACCTCCGACACTACTACTATGAATAAACAACCACAAATTCCTAATACTACCTGATAGTATTACGAATTTAAAATTTTCGAAAAATCAAAAAAATTTTAAACCACACAGTTAGTACAGGAAGATAAATCTTCCGCCTTGTCTACTGCTTCTCCTCTATAGTAGTACAATCCTTTACAACCCATTTCCCAAGCTTTGAAGTGTATATCATGGACATACTTCTTTGATGTTCCAGCAGGGATAAAAACATTTAGAGATTGACTTTGGCAAATATATTTTTGTCTATCCGCAGCATACTCTATAATTTTAACTTGATCGATCTCTTTTGCAGTTTTGAAAACCTCTTTGATTTTATCCGGTAGAGGTAGATGAGCAACCGATCCTTTAGATAGTATAATAGAATCCCAAATTTCTTTAGTATCCAATCCCCATTGGGCAAGCACCTTTTTCAAATATTTATTTCTCCACAAAAATGAACCAGTTCTTGTTTTTAGCACATAAGCATTAGCTACTTGGGGTTCTATAGAAGCACTACAATCCACAATGAGAGAACTATTAGATGTAGGAGCAACCGCAAGTAAATGAGAATTCCTTCTTCCAGTACCTACCATAGATGGACATTCACCCCTTTCTTTTGCTAGTTTTTTAGTTTCCATTAAAGCATGCTTTTTTAGCTTTTGAAATATTTCAATATTTAGAGCTCGGGCTTCATCAGATTCGAAAGCGATACCCTCTTTTTGAAATAAAGACCCCAAACCCATTACACCCAATCCTAAAGGACGATCTCTAAAAGCGCCCTTTTTAGCTTTAGCAACACTATCCGGTGCGTTTTGGATAAAAGACTCTAACACGTTGTCCAAAAATCGAATAATATCCCGGATAAATTGTTCATTCCAATCTCTATAGAACTCTAAATTGACTGATGATATACAACAAACCGCATCCGTAGTAGCATCAGTTGGTAAATGAATCTCGTTACACAGGTTACTACTATGCACCACCAATCCTTGGTCTTTCATTGCCTGGGGTAAATCTTGATTGATAGTATCTATAAAGTTTAGATATGGAGTACCTACTCTACTTCTAGACTCTAGGATAGTTTCCCAAATCATTCTAGCATTGGTAGGAGTCCTAGTTTTAGTTTTAGGATCTATCAAATCGTAATCTCTACTCTCCCGAACAGCCTCCATAAACTCATTGGTGATATTTACACCATTAAAAAGATTTAAATTTTTTCGATTGATATCTCCACCGGTAGGAATCCGCATAGATATAAACTCTAAGCTTGCAGGGTGGGTTACATCTAGGTAAGCAGCATAGCTACCCTTTCTAGTTTTACCCTGCTTGTAAGAATTAATAGCAGCATTTACCGGAGTCATAAAAGCTATAGCTCCAGGTGATTTACTATCCGTAGCTCTAATAGAACTCCAATCTGCACCAACACCACCTCCTACTACAGTAAACCAACACATATCCTTGAGATGATCTATAATACCTTCTATCTTATCTGGCACATAGGATAGAAAACATGAAATAGGTTGACTTTTTTGACCACTACTACCTTCTACAGGAGCATTAGAAAGGATAGGAGAAGAAAACATAAATCTACGACAAGCTGCATAATTACATATCCTTTGAGCGAGAAGTAAATCTCCACCACAATACGCAAGACTAGCTCTAGCAAACGCATGTTGTGGGGTCTCCCCATCTAACAAATAGTACTTGTGAAGTAAATCTAATCCATTTTCTGAAATGGTACTAGTATTATAATGGTTTAAAATAATACCTCTATATTCTTCCAACATTTTTAGTTTTATCTAGAAAAGAAAAATTTTAGATTAAAAAAAAATTTGATTTTTTCTATTTTTACAGGAAAATCATCATATAGTAATCATGAGTGTTAAAACAAAAATAGATATTTTTAGTGATAAATTGAATGATATGTTGGAGAATGAAATTAACCATATCTCCAAACGATACCGTTCACATCACTACGAATGTAGACAAGAGATAAAGTTTCCCAAAGCGCAAAACAAAAATCATATTGAAATACTCCATAACTTAAAACCTGCTTTATATTATGAATGTAGTAAAATACTAAAACATTTTGATAGTGTTACATTTGGTATTTGTATTAATGTGGTAGAGTTACCATATGTTCCTTTACATGAACAAATACAAGGGGTTTACACATATAATTCAGATGGGGAAGATATTAATTACATTCTACATGAATTTAATAAATTTCTTAGTCTAGAAAGTATAGTAGATATTGAAAGAAATGATGTTATAAGTACAGCATGTAGTGAAAATCTTACTTTTTCACAAAACATACTTATTGGTAATGTAATTACTGATAGAGAATTAGATAATGGATGTAATTGTGATAGAGATGATTGTTAATTATGTTCATGGGAAAATCCAGATGAAGAAGAGTTTAGTTTTTTAGATGTAAATGTAAACCGGATTAATAATAGAACTAATATATCAAATCGTATAATCAGAGAAGCAGCTTCTAGTGCAGCTGATGAACTTGTTGCAACAGTCCCTAGTACAACTGATGAAATCAGAACATCAGTACTTTCTAGTTTAGATGAAGCCAGAACAAGAATGATTTCTGATTTAAATAATCAAATCGAAACAACGATTCAAAGAGAACTTTCTATTAGAACTAATGGGATTGAAACATTTACATCAGAAACATGTGTTATATGCTTAGAAAAAGATCCTAATATATTATTTTGTAATTGTGGTCATATATGTGTTTGTGATGGTTGTAACACAAACGGTAACTTTACCAGTTGTCCAATCTGTAAAATAAAAAGCACAATCAAACGTAAAATATAACTTCCAAAGAGAAGTTATATTTTTATAAGTCTAATTCTATCGTGTGTTACATTACGGCTGTCTGATCTTGAGATAAAGTTTACGATGTCGCATTGTTTTACCTTCAACGCCCTAGGAAAAATCGTACAGCTACAAATTTCGTTAGCTTTTTTAATAATAGAGTAATCAACCTGCTCCAATCCGTTTACCGCTATATTAACTTTTACCTCTTCTTCTGGTACATTAGGATCATCTTTAACAATTGTTAAACTTCCTCTTATAATTCTACCCGATGCACTCAAGCAGTAACCCCCTAAAGCATGCTTTTTGCCTGAATTACCATTACCGAATGAAAACTCATAATTACCATTTCCAATTGGTCCATTTTCTTCAGCCCACACAGTTATAATAGGTTTAGGACCTATGAGAGAAGGAAGGGATACTTTTCTATCCACATAGGATTTTGTTGCTAAATCTCTCTCTTCTACTGGAGCTGCAGCGTTTTTTTATAGAAAAACCTTGAAGATCTATGTCAGCCACCACCGTGAAACTTCCATTTGGATTTTTTACGATAGCTCCACCGTTATCAACATAATTTTTATTAGCAGCAGCATCACGTGATGTAGGATTAGGTAAACCAATAATCGGGTTATCATTCATATCTGTTCCACCAGCTATTGAATAAGATCCATCTTGTTTTTTCGTTAAAGCTTTTTCACCCGCGGTAGCCACCTCAACAACGGTATACACATAAAACTTATTTACAGCTTGATCATTTTCTAAAGGACTTCCAACATTGTTAATCCTTCGTCCTCCCATAGAAACGTCAGAAACTGCCATATACCTACCAGCTCCATAAACAAAAGCTTTATTTGCGCTGTCTACATATCTTTTAGTTGCTGCATCTTGGGCATCTGCGGGATCCAAAACATTAGTTAAACTATATCCTTTCATATCTATATTTGCAATAGCGGAAAAGGTACCATCTCGGTTCTCTACTATCACTTTACCGCTTCTATCCACATATTTTTTAGTAGCAGCTTCGTTAAATTCTGTAGGCTCCTTAACATTTTTTATTTCATTGAAACCCATATTTATAAATCCAAGGGCTTGATATCCACCATTTTCTTTTAATAGCCCCCCAGAATTTCCATCAACGTAATGTTTTGTAGCAACATCTTGAGGATTTACTGGATTACTAACCCTCGTTAATGTATTACCATTCATGTCTATAGAACCAGAAACAACAGTTGTTCCATCTTTACGTAAAAAATTATTATTTATATAAGCGAGTGACACACCATCACCGCTTGTTTTATCATCTTTCATTCGACCAAATTTATCAACAGGTATTTTTTATTATTGAAAAAGTTTATTTATCACTGTCTGAAACTTTTTACCTAAGCTTAACTCTTTTAGAATGTACAAACATAAATGCCCGCAAAATACTTGTCCAGCTTGTTGTAATTGATCAGTATTGTACTGTATTGGACTTTTTAGGTACTCTCGAATTTCAATAGGTGGTTGTATGCCATAACTATCAAAATAAATTTTAGTTTTATCGATTTCATACCAAGCAACCCAATGTGTACCAGGTCCACCACTTTTATCAAACTTTACTATACCACATTCTTTTTTATTTGGTTTTCTCGGTAACGTATCTAGTAAAAAATCTCCTCTAAACGAAGGAATCTTTAATCTTTTTGCAGCATCTTCTAACTCGAAATTGCTCAACGGTTTATTTGGTAAAATTACGTTTTCAATCAAAATATCTAACATTTTTTATAGTTAAATATTTCTAATATCTTTATTATCAACCCATGAATTAAATTCATTGGGATAACCTTTCCACTTTACTAGAGACTTCTTTTTTCCTTTTTTAATAACTTTTTCTATCCTATACAGCTCTTGGCTGGTTTTCTGCAGTTCAGGTTCATAAAAGGTACCTTGTATTTCTTCTCCATTAAGATCCTTAATTTTATATGTTACAGGTGATGTATGTTTTACTTCAGAAACTGTAAAAACCTCCTCAGTCCATCTTGTTGTATAACCTTTCTCAAAAGTCTTTTTCTTTTTGGTTATCCTTACTTTGTCTCCAACGGAAAACTTAGGTTTTATATCTTTTATTTCGAGATGATCAGGGTAAAGATTTCTCCAAACTTTGGTTTCATTTTCTCTTTTACTAGCATTTACTGGAGTCATCTTAATAGATGAATGTTTTGTGTTATTATATTCTTTAACTAGATCTGGTAACACATTGATGTAAACATTTGTGGAATGAGCAGAAAAATACTCCCACATTTTTTCTTTCATTGTTCTAATCCATCTCTCAACCACACTAGATTTTTCCTCATTTTCAGTAGAATAAAATTCAACCAAGTCTTTTACATCTTTGTTATAAAACTCTTTACCCTTATCCACCCACATTTTTTCAGGTTTTCTCTCCTGAAAAATACTTTTTAGTGCTATAGTAACAGATCTTCCAGTTTTATCTTTTAATGGTATCAACCATCCGTATTTAGAAAAGATGTCAATGACAGCGAGAAGGTATTTTACACCACGATTAAACTTAGAAAATGCTTGCATATCTACTAAACCCGCAGCCCATATTTTATCTATACCGTTTACTCTAACTCTCCTTTTCTTAAATTTTCTTTTTACAGGTTTATGTAATTCTTCCGCTAAATTTATCATACCGAAATTTCTTTTTTAACTCCCATTTCAAATTTTCTTTTTGTTCCAATGAGTTTACTTACCAACCCCCTTTCCATTTTTTCTCTAATAGTAGGATTGTAAATACCTTCTAACTCTGTTAACATATTTTTATCACATATAGCGTTTCTTGTGGCAGTATCATTATGCTTAAGATAGCAAACATCATGATGGTAAGCAGCTTTATCAACACGATTTATTGGTTTGCTCCATTTCTTTGGTGTTAAATCTGGATTGAGTCTTTTCTTTAATTTAGTGCCAGGTCCTGTAAAATTGTGACCAGGGAGATGCATTTCAAAAGGTAAATTATTTATAGCTTTATTTAGCAATGATCCACCCTTTGCCCCCTTAACAAACTGACTTTTAGTTATTCCGCAAACTACACATTTTCCCCGTTTCATATTTCTTCCATTTTTAGAAACAGCATATTCTATGATGCTTGTATCAGTAACTTTTTTACATTTAACACAATACATTTTTTATAAATATAATTATTAAAAAAGTTATATAAAATGGATATTGTAAACTTATCATGGAATGAAAAAGTATCAAAAAGATTTAATCACAGCCTTTTACCAAAAAGTATCAGAGGAATAATTATAGGTAAATCAGGATGTGGTAAAACTACTCTATTGTTAAACCTTTTACTTAGACCGGGATGGCTCGACTACAATGATTTAAGTGTTTTTGGAAAAAGTCTTTTTCAACCAGAATACCGAATACTAAAAAAGGCTTTTAAAGAAAAACTACCAAAAGAATATATCTTAAAGTTGTTTAACATGCGAGATGAAATACAGGATGCAGATGTTTCCCCTATAGCTTTAATTGAGGAATGGATGAAGTCATTTAAAAACAAATCGGATATAAATTGTAACTTTTTTGAAAATGCGAGTGATGTGCCTGATCCGAGAGATTTAAACCAAGGAAATAAAATTTTAATGATTTTTGATGATTTACTTTTAGAAAAACAAAGCAAATGTGAGTGTTACTACATTCGGGGAAGACATAGTAACGTAGATTGTTTTTACCTCTCACAGAATTATCTCAGGTTACCAAGGCAAACTATTAGAGAAAACGGTAATTTTATTTGTCTTTTCCGGCAAGACCTAAAAAACATTAACCATATTTATAGTGATCATGTAGGTGATGATATGTCAAAGGATGAATTTAGAGAATTTTGTAAAAAGGCATGGGAAAGACCGCATGGTTTTGCTATCATTTATTTAACCAGTAAAAAACACGATGGGAAGTATAGAAACAGTTTTGACAACTTTTACATACCTAAGTCAGTATAAAAAATAATTTCGCTTTTTTAAAAAATGGAAGAACTTTTAGAACAAATTGTAAAAAATACAGAACACAAAACATCATTTCAGATTATAGTAAGCGACAACAAAACACGCTTTAGAACAAGGTTCAATCCCCCTATTCAGCTGGAAAAGGATAAAGTGTATGAAATAGCTTTAGTAAACCTTAAACTTACTACTCTTTTCCAAACATTGATGCAACAAACAACATATTCGTTTATTCTCCAGACAATGGTACCACATGGATTAAAATAAAAAAAACCTGAAGGAAGTTATGACCTTGTTGACATTAATGATACCATTCACCAGGAAATGAGAAAAAAGGGTCATTACGATGAAGTTAATGAAGGATATTATGTTAACATTTCTGCAAACACCAATACCCTAAAGTCTGTTCTTACTCTCGAAAATGGTTATCAAGTAGATTTTAATCAACCTTACTCTATTGCCAAAGTATTAGGATTTACTCACGCTAAATATACACAAGGATTTTACGAGTCAGAGAATGTAGTAAACATTCTTAGTATAAATAGTTTGCTTGTTAACATAGATAATATTTCAGGAAGTTATGTTAATGGTTCAACAAAAAACACTATTTACTCTTTTTTCCCAGATGTTGCACCTGGATATAAGATAATTGAGTCACCACTTAATTTAGTATACTTACCAATAACATTAAATGAAATACATAACTTAGAGGTAAATATTACGGATCAAGATGGTAATTTACTAAATCTTAGAGGTGAAAATTTAACAATTAGATTTCATATTAGAGAAGCGAGATAAAATAAAAAAAGAATTACATATAAAAATGACAAGTTACACTAAAGTTAAAGTAAATATATCTGAAGGGCAAAAGGAAAAGCTTCAACACGCTGTTAAAGCTAGGTGTCCGGTAAGTATTCGTTTAGGTCATGAAGATTTGCAAGGTAATGATGTTTTAGCATTAACCAATTCACAAGCAAAGAAAATAGCTAAAGCCTATGAGAGTGGTAAAGGTATAACGATTAGAATGTCTGCGAAACAACTTAAACATAATATGAAAATAGAGGGAGGTTTTCTTGGAATGTTAGCTGGGTTGGCTGCTTGAGCTTTACCGATGTTAGCAAGAACTGTTTTACCAGCTTTAGGTGTTGGTGCTCTCTCTGGATTAGCCCAAACAGGAGTACAAAAAGCAATGGGGTCAGGTCTCTATCTTAAAAAAGGAGGATGTGTTTGTCAAGTGGAAACTGACGGATCTGGATTATACTTAAAACCATACAAAGGTAAAGGATTAGAGTCTGCTGGTGATGGTTTGTATTTAAAACAAGGAGGAAAAATGTATGATGGAAAAGGACTTTTACTTGGGCCTAATAGTCCATTTGCTAATATACCTATCTTAGGAGCTATCTTATAAAAAATATTAATATAAAAAATAATGCATAATTAAAAAATGATACGTAGAAATAGTGGTGATTTTAAAATTAATGAAAATATAAAAGAAGTAATATAGTTTCCTTTTAAAAATTTAGAACACCCACCTAAAGATATAACAGATAATACACGGGAAGTATATTCACAAAGTGAAATAATAATACAACCTGGAAAAAGTGTAAGATTGCAACTAGGGCTTGGGTGTATTTTAAGAGGTTGTGGTAATATTGCAAGTATACTTAAAGAAAATTTATTTTTAAAAGGTCTAATACACAAGGATGACCCAAATTTTGGTACAAGAGATGATATATTTGTAATTATAAAAAATATTTCTGGTAAAAAGATTACTATCGCAAAAAATGAACGTTTATTTTTAGTTTTTTATCATGATGGCTCTCATGATTTTAGAAGTAATGGTTAAGTTATATTGTAATGTTACAAATAATATTTAAATATTATTTATAACAAAATAAAAAATGAATGTACACAAATTTGGCATAAAACCTAATATTACTAATCAACATAAAACTATATTTTGGAAACCTCATTTAGATGGAGTAAGATATCCTCCCTTAAAGCAAGATCCTCTAAAGTGGAAAATATACTCACAAGTAGATATTAAAATTCCTCCTCGTGATGGTATAAGACTTTCGTTAGGATTTGGTTATATAACTACACGAGGAGTTGTAGTAGCATCTGTTAGTAATAAATGGAAAGGTAGTTTAACCATTCTTAATGGAATACATCTTGATAATGAGACTAATGATATCTTAGTCTACATTTATAATTTCTCACAAAACCCAATTAAAATACCTGAGGGTGAGTTATTCTGCTATCTAAAGTATCTACAATCTTGATATAAAAAATTATCATTTTAATAAAAAAAATGGCAGATACAGATCAAGAACATCTTAATAAACTTTATCCTTCACTGCCTCGAGAAAGAAATACTGCAAGCGCTCCACCTATTGAGATGCGTACAATAGGGGATGATAAAGGGCATTCTTACCGTTTACAAAAGATATCTGAAGTACAAAAGTTTCTTGAGAACGAAATTCAAAAAAGAGAAGCCTTAGCTAAGAAATATTTTAGAGTCGCAAGAATTGTTGATGGTGTTGATACAGCATTGATCGGGTTAACAATGGTTTCTGGTGTTGGAGGAGCCATATTACTAGGTACAGTTGTAGCGGTACCAATAGCATTAGGTTTAGAAATTACAAGTGCAACAACCGGATTACTCTCAATGGTAGGTAAGTATGTAGTAAGGAATTCAAAAACAAAGGGAGAAAAACATCAAAAGATTAGAATGATAGCTGATGCTAAGCTTGATACAATTGCTTCACATATATCTAAAGCTTTAGTTGATGATTGTTTATCAGATGAAGAGTTTAAACTTATCATGGAAGAACTAGAGAAGTATAAGAAGATGAAGGATGAAATAAGAACAAAGACTAAGAAAAAGATATCTACCGAAAATGAAGAAAGTTTAATTGAGAGAGGGAGGCGTGAGCAAAGGGAGTCCTTTCGGAGGTTGGTTGAGAAAAATCACGGTGGGCCGCTTGGATATTAAAAGACCAAAAATAAAGTTTTCATGCAGTTTTAGTTATGAAACGAGTTAAGAAACTATGATAAAAACTATGATGAAAACTATGATGAAACCTAGGATAAAAAATTATTTTAGTAATTTAAAAAATGTCTTTTTTAAAAATCACTGATCCTGCAAAAAGGGACTTAATTGTAAAGGAGTATCTTGAAACAAAAAAGAGGATTCGGGATAATCTACTAACAGAGAGAACAGGCGAACAGCAACTTCAAACAGATCTTTCATAGTTTTTTAAACCTATTATAGAAACACAAAAAGCTACAACAAAGGAGATTACAGAAGAATAAAAAGCTACAACAAGGGAGATTACTGAGGGACTTAGACCTATTAAAGAAGGTAACGAACAGTTGCTACAAACTATTGCGTTTCCAGGCTTATCTATTGAAGGAGTATTAGAAAAATATGGAGAAGATTTAGGAGAAATAGCGAAGGGTTATTTAACAATGCTTCACGATCAACCGAGCATAACAGATACAAAATTTGGAATAAGGTATGATAGACATAGTGGTAAATTTTATATTGGTAGCAAAATGGTAATGATTGATAGAAATGCTATTATAATTGGTAGAGATGAATATAAAGGAACACCTGGCCTATGGGAGTTAATCGTAAAAAGAATGCCAGATGAAGATATTTATGATATGAATGATCTTAATGTATACTCAAAGATTATGGTAAAAACAAATGCTCTTTATCATAATTACGATCCAAGCACAAAAAAAACCTAATTCTAGTAGAAGTTATAAATGGTATAAAATACTATCCGATATTTGGAGAAATAAGTATGAGTATATGGAGGGAGAAGGAATTGTTATCCCGTGTGACCCTAACGCATTAATAAAAAGACTAGACCTGTTGATAGCAAGCAAAAAAGCAGGCAACACAGGTGTAAGAAACGAGTTGGTGAGCATTTGTGATGAATTAAAAAGACAAGGTGTTTTAAATTCAAACACTTATAAAAATTTAATGTCTATACTATAAAAATGATTATCAATAAAAAAAACACGGATTTAAAAGAAGGTATTCATACGGTGATGCTGGAATCTTTGATAGTATTGCTAACTTTTTAGCGAGGCTTTTTACAAGTAGTGCAGCTAAACAAATTGCATCTTCTGCCCTTGATGTGGGAAAGAGTGTAGCAAAGAAAGGAGCAAAGAAAGCTTTAGAGGTTGGAAAAAGTGCTGCTGTAGAAACAGGGAAAAAATTAGTTACAAAAGCTTTAACACCAAAATCAAAGAAAATTTTACAAAAATATAACACACCATCGAAACCTGTTGATACACCTAAAACGCAAGACATTAATACCTTAATAGAAGGAAGTGCTATTGCTATTCAAGATTTAGTTAAAAAATTAAACAGTGGAGCAGGTATTAAAGTAGTATGAAGAAAAAATAAAAATAAGTTAAGGAAAAGAACATTACTTAAAAAAGAAAATGTTGAAATTAAAATTTAATCGTGTATATTATGAAAAATACAATACTAGTTGTATTACTATAGAAGGCGCATTATTGAAATTAGAGGATTGTGAAATCCTTGAAATTAATAACACAGAATATGGTTATAGAAAAGCTAATTTTAAGTTATCTCCTGAAGAAGTAATTGCAATGAAAGAGATTGAGGAAGAGGTGAATAAACGTTTACAAGAGTGGAATATACCCCAAATAACACTTGTATACGGTAATAGAGTTTATCCTAAAACTAAAATAGATACTGCAAAAAGCATTAAACTTAAAGGTGTGTTTGTTAATGATGAAAATAAGTCTTTCACACAGCTTTGGTTAGAGTAAAGTATACAATTATAATTTTTATTTAAAAATTATAATTGCAATAATAAAATGGACATTTTAAAAATAACCGAACCAATTTTAAAAGATGATAGCATTGATGAGTATGAGCACCATGAGTATCAACCAATCACAGGTGCTAATCTCAACAACTCAGGAGGAGATATTAGGATTGACATTGAGACCCAAGATATCTTTACTCATCCCAGTGAGAGATATTTACTTATAGAAGGCCGATTAACAGTAGCTGCTGATGGAGCAGCTTATGCTAATGACGCAGATATTTCTCTAACAAACAATGGTCTCATGTATCTTTTTAAAAATATTAAGTATCAACTTTCAGGTATGGAGATTGAATCCATATTGCATCCTGGTCAGGCTACTACAATGCTTGGGTTGTTAAAATACCCAGATGATTTTTCTAGATCACAAGGGTTAAACCAATTGTGGTATAAGTATACAACAACCAATGCAAATTATGAAAACACTGGTTTTGAAGTAAGAAGACGATATATTATTAGGGATGCTGCTCCAAGAGGTACCTTTAGCTTTAGAGTTCCATTAAAACATATATTTGGTTTTTGTGATGATTATAATAAAATATTGTATGGAATGAAGCAAACTCTCAGCTTGACAAGAAATGATGATAATGATGCAATTTTTAAAGCCGCTGGTGGTGGTGCTCCTGCTAATGGTAAAATTGTTTTAAGTAAAATATCTTGGTTTATGCCACATGTTCTACCTGCAGATGAGGAAAAGATGGTGCTTTATAAAATTATCGAGAAAAAAGAAAAAGTACCGGTTGGATATAAACAGAGGCAGTGCGACTCTATCGCAGTTCCTCAGGCAACATCATTTACCTGGAGACTTGGTGTTAAATCATCTCCTGAGGTGCCTCGTTTTATCATTGTTGGCTTTCAAACTGGTAAAAGTGGTAATTAAGAGCAAAATCCAGCAACATTTAATCATGTAAATGTTAAAAATATTTATGTTACGCTAAATTCCACCCGATACCCTGCGGTTGACTACAATATTTCATTCGCTTCGCATCAATTTAGTAGAGTGTATGGTGATGCTGCTTTGTTTAGATCTAAGTTTTATAACATGGATGAGTTGGTGTCAAACCCTAACATTACCCCCTCAGATTATAAAACCCTTTATCCTTTGTTTGTGTTTGACGTTTCTAAACAGTGTGAGAGATTAAAATACTCAGTCAACGATATCCAAATCAAGGTAAATTTTGGCATAAATGTACATGCAAACACTGAGGCATATGCTGTTATTATTAGTGATAAGCTAATTAACTTCCGGTCTGATGGAAATAAAATGAGTGTGGTGTATTAAGATATTTCTTTCTTATATAAAAATGATAAAGACTACAGATTTAAAGAAAATTCTCAAAGAGAATAATATAAATTTCTGCTCTTACTGGGATAAAGAGCGGCTAGTTAGGTTGGTGAAAGAACATGGTTTGTTACCAGAGGAGTCTCCCATGTTGCCTAAAAAAGAAAGAAGTAAGGACCCTAGGTTTGATAGATTAAAAACTATTATGCATAATCCTAAAGAGGTTAGCTTAGAGGATGTTGAAACTGGTGAAATAAAAACCTTTCCATCAATTTATAAAGCGGGTAAATTTATAGATCATTGTCCTCAAACATTTATGAACTGGAATGGAAGGGTTTGGAAAAATAAATACAAAATTTGCATACAGTAATTTTATTATGACATTATTGTTATAATAAAATTTTTTGAAACAAATAAAAAAATTGTAATTGTTTAAGTAATTATATCTGTTATATAAAAATGAGTTTCTTTAATAGATTTACAAACATGGGTAGACGTTTTGCGTCTAATGTTTACTCTGGAACAAGACGACTAGCCTCAGCTTTCGTACCAGATTTTATACAAACAGGAATAAATAATTTTACTAATTGGTTAACCGGTATTGTGGAGATAACACAAATACCACAAGTGTTAGATGGAATTGTTGAACATGTTAGAGAAAATTACCCTCCAAGAAAACCGTTTGAGATTAGAGCTTCTCAATCCGCATTTAGAGGGTATGCTACACAACATGTTATAGAGGGTAGAGAAAATTATGACCCACAAAAGATTTTTCGCAGAAACGTGGATGCCTCTTATAAATACTCTTCGAAATAATTTACAAACAAATGTAAAACTTGTACTTAAGTGTAAATTATTGTTAATGACAAATCTTAACCAAGGTCCTGTTGAACGCGCTTTCCATAGTAATCAACATTTAAATTTAAACAGAGGAGAAATAGAGGATTTGTTGAATAGAATGATAGGTGAAGTTTTAGAAAATTTAGCTAATTTTCAAAGAGAAGGTAGTGGTTGGACATTTGGAAGTATAGTGCGGTTAGAACTACATACAGCTGTTTATGCTCCTTTAAGAGTTAATGGTCACATACCTTTGCCAAAATGGATTGCTAACAAAAAAGCAGTTATCAATATGAAAAATAAAGATGACAAGTGCTTTTTATGGTGTGTTTTAAGAGCGTTAAACTCTAAAGAGCATAATGCAGAGATAGTTGACAAGGCTTTGCAAGCAAAGGAAAGTAGTTTAAACATGGAAGGAATAAAGTATCCTGTTTCGTTTAAAGATATAGATAAGTTTGAAAAACAAAATTCAGAAATTAGTGTAAACGTGTATGGATATACCAATGATTGTAAATTTTATCCTTTAAGAATTACAAAAGATGAAAAAAGTAAACATGTTGATCTTCTTTTTACTAAAAAAGAGGAAAGCATGCACTATGCCCTCATAAAAAAATTTAGTAGTTTAATGAGAAAACAAGTAAGTAACAATGGTGGTATGGAATATTGCAAACGATGCATGAATCATTTTGGTAGTAAAGAACTTTTGGAAAAACATAAACAATACTGTAATGAACATGAACCTATTACTTTAGAAATGCCAAAACCAGGTACCATGCTAGCTTTTGAAAACCACGCTAGAAAACTCGGGGTTCCCTTTCTTGCATATGCTGATTTTGAAAGTGTTTTAGAACCAATACATACATGCCAACCAAACCCAGAAAAAAGTAATACTATACAACGTCAAAAGCATATACCTTGCAGTTTTTCCTATATTATAAAATGTCTTGATGATGCTGTGTGTGCTCCTATAGAAAGAAGTTATGTTGGAGAAAATGCTGAGGAAGTTTTCATAAACCAGTTAAAGGGTGATATACAAGAAATTCATCAACGGTACCACCAAAACCCAAAACCTATTGAAATAACAATAGAGGAAAAAATGAAACATACACAACAAACACACTGTTGGATTTGTGGTGAAAAGTTTAATCGTGTTAATTATAGAGTAAGAGATCATTGTCATTTTACAGGTAAATATAGAGGCGCCGCACATAATAAATGCAACCTAAAAGCTAGAAATCCTAACTTCACACCTGTATACCTTCATAATCTTAGTGGATATGATGCTCGTCTTTTTATTAAATGTCTTGGTAAATCTGATGGGAAGATTGATTGTATTCCAAATAATGAAGAGAAATATATTAGTTTTAGTAAAGACATTTGGGTAGGAGAAAATATAAACCATAAGATTAGATTTATTGATAGCTTTAAGTTTATGAGTTCTAGTTTGGATAAACTTTCAAGCAACTTAGAGGAAAGTCAGTTAAAAATTTTATCAAAATATTTCACTAAAGAACAACTACCTTTGGTTAGGAGAAAAGGAGTTTTTCCTTATGAGTACCTAGATTCATTTGATAAACTTAAAGAAGAGAAATTACTACCCAAAGAAGCATTTTACTCGAGTTTGAACAAAGAAGGAATTACAGATGAGGATTATGCTCATGCGCAAAAGGTTTGGAAAGCTTTTAATATGAAAACGTTTAAGAATTATTTAGAACTTTACAATAAAATAGATGTATTGCTTTTAGCAGATGTTTTTGAGAACTTTAGAGATGTTTGCTGTGAAAACTATGGTTTAGATCCTAGTTGGTATTATACCGCTCCTGGTTTAGCTTGGGATGCAGCATTGAAAATAACAAAAGTAAACCTAGAGCTTTTATCTGATCCTGATATGCTTTTGATGGTAGAATCAGGTATTAGAGGAGGTGTTAGTATGTGTAGTAAAAGATACGCAATAGCAAATAATGTGGATATGGGTGAATTATATGATCCTAGTAAACCATCAAAATATTTATTATATATAGATGCAAACAGCCTTTATCCTTGGGCAATGAGTCGCCCTCTTCCTACACATGGTTTTAAATGGATGAAAAATAAAGAATTAGAAATTTGGCAAAAAATTCCTTGTGTATTAGAAGTAGATTTAGAATATCCTAAAGAATTACATGATTTACACAATGACTTTCCTTTAGCGCCCGAACGTTTAAAGATAGAAAAAGTAGAAAAACTTATTCCAAACTTAAATAACAAAAAGAATTATGTTATTCATCATGAAGCTTTAAAAACATGTGTTGATTTAGGTTTAAAGATTACTAAAATACATCGAGGAATTAAGTTTGAGGAAAGCGCATGGCTTAAGTCATACATTAATACAAACATTGAACTAAGAAAAGCAGCTAAAAATAATTTTGAGAAAGATTTTTTTAAGTTGATGAATAATTCAGTCTTTGGTAAGACTATGGAAAACCTGAGAAATAGAGTAACGATACACCTGGTTTCTAGTGATGAACGTTATAGGAAATTGGTAGCAAAACCAAACTATAGCCACACAACAATATTCGATGAAAACCTAACAGCAGTACACATGAAAAAGACTAATTTAAAATATATTAAACCTATTTACTCAGGATTAAGCATCTTAGACATTAGTAAAACACATATGCAAAAAACTTATTATAACTACTTTAAAGTTAAGTATGGTGAAAAGGTTAGATTATGTTACACTGATACAGATAGTTTTATTCTTGAAATAGAAACTAAAAATTTATATAAGGATATGGAAAAAGATGTGTTTGAAATGTTTCATAAAAGCAATTATCCTAAAGATCATTTCTTAAAAAGTGTTTGTAATGCAAGAGTAGTTGGAAAGTTTAAAGATGAGTTAGGTGGTGAGCCTATGACTGAGTTTGTTGGATTAGGAGCAAAAATGTATGCTTATAAAACCTTAGATGGTGAGGAAGATAAAAGATGTAAAGGTGTTAAAAAAGCGGTTATCAAGAAAGAGATAAATTTTGATAATTACAAACAGTGTTTGCTTACAGAAAAGGATCAGTATAGAAAGATGACTGTTTTAAGAAGTAGGGGCCATAATATGTATACTGAAGAGTTAAACAAAAAAGCGTTAGGATCAAGTGATGATAAAAGATTTGTTTTGGAGAATAAGATTGACACACTAGCTTGGGGGCATTATGAAATATAACTTTAAGAAATGAATTTATGAAAATGTTAAGTTGTAATATATAACTTATCAGTTATTATTGTAAGTTATATATCTGTAATGTTGGCAGCTGATAAATTTGCTATTTTCTTTCTTACACTAAGAAAATTACCTCCTCCTTTTATCATTCTTCTATTTTTTAAATATTCTAAAGAATTATTGTCAACAAATGTTGAAAGTTGCTCTACAAGTTTAAATATTATTTTATTTCTTGTATTCCCCTTCCTTTCTAACCTTATCCCATTTTGTTTTTTAACTTTTATAACTATATCTTTCTTAGAATTCTTAGAAAAAATATATAAATTATCCCAAAATGCTACATTAGTTGTTGAATCTTGTCTGAGTCTTAGGTCTATACTATCTAAAATATAATTTACATAATTACCTAGGAGTAAACCAAATTTAGCTAAATGTTCTTTTTGGTGTTCTTTGGGAAAATCTAGAATTAAATTTTTGAATTTATCTTTTGCTGTTTCAACATTTGTTAAATTTTCTCTCATGTTTTCTATTGACTTTAGTAAGCCTTCATCGTTTAAATTTATCTCCTCGAGAAACTCTTTTAATGGTTCCATGTTTATTGTCTGACAAATTTGTTTATGTAAAAATAGAAAAATTTCAAAAATTTTTTGGACTGACATATGTGATTGATCGAAAAAAAATTTGAAAAAAATAAAAATTAAAATTTTTTAAAGTTTAAGTTAGCCTCGGATTTGTGGTTAACTAGTTAGTCGGTTTGTCTGGTTAACTAGTTAGTTGGTTAAGGCATTTGTGTGGGGGTGATTAAGGAATTAGCTGGGCCATTTTGGAACGCGTTCAAAATAAGCCAGAAATTCAATAAAATAAGCCAGATAGGGTATTTTACTATCTACTGGCCCATATGAAAACCAAATGGACAGATCTATATCCCCACTGTATTTTTTTCCTTAATCTTTCATTTTCTTTTATAGATCAACGTCTTTATTTTTTCCTATTTTTATTACTTAAATCAGTTTTCTTAAATCATATTAATCTTTCGTTTGTCTAACTTTTAAGATTTTTTTCCTTCTTTGAGTTTGCCTACAATATTATCACACAGAGGCATGTCATACAGCACAAACATTCTCGGAAAAGAAACTCATAGCGTTCCCCTTTACCACAAAATCCAAACTTTTAATGACCTTAAGAAAAAACGTTTAATAAACCTTAAGAGTAGAAAATACTGGTAACCTGCAGTTTCTGCTTTTCTCACCATGTTTTCTACCGCATCAAAGACAAAAATTCATAAGGCCTGTCATTCATATCCCAAAATGAAGTTTTTGCGTAATGTAACACTGTCACTTGACCCCCCAAAAAACGCTGATACTTAGAAGTCTGCATAAGACTTAATATGACATTAGTGACGAGGAGTGCATCAGCGCAAAAGCTCAACAGCAGTAAAATCAGCGCATATCCGTAGAAATTCATATGCTGGACTATACGGAAACGATGAGTTATTCTACACGCAAGCACAAAAACTCCAAAGCAGGAAAATTTGCACGATAGCAAAATGTTAACCTTTAAAGTGTAAAATAAGCCCACCAAGTATTCTAAATCTAGGAAGAAGACGTAAATAAATGCAATTTAAAGTTCATTATTGTCTAGAATGTCTCAGTAAAGCGGGCAGTGTAGATCAAAGATCAGACTGCACGTTTTGCGCAGTCTAATCTTAATTTACACTGGCTGCAGAAGCAACTAAAGATGTGACAAGCAATATAAGGGTTTATAATGAAGAGCTTCAAGTTATTTACTTTTCTTTTTCCGTCCTAGATATTTGTATGAATGTCCTATACATTGTCGTTTGCACTTGTTTCAGAAATCTCACGCCGACCCCTTCCCTAATCTAGTGTAAAAGTCATTCACTTTACTTCGTAATTAGATTGAAATTCCAGCTCCAGTACCATGATTTTAATGAGTGTGTATGCAAATGAGCTGTTTTTAGTCATTATCTAGGATTAAAAGACAGTTTGAAGGGTCTTTGAGCGGATGATGTAAATTTGGCACCTGTTTTGTCGCGGGTTTTCGTGTTTTGCCGTGACGAGCAATTTTAATTAAATAAAAAGTGAAGTTCTGAATGAACAAAAAAAATCTGCTTATTGTCATTTTATCGAACAGTTTAGGGAATTTTCATGACGTACGAGGGTTGTCCCAAAACTCCGTGACAAATTTCATAAACGAGCCATTTTTAGCGCCAGGACATTCATTTTCACACATTTCATCCATGATGATGTTATTTCACTTTCTATTAAGTCTCCAATGAAATATTTGCTTTAATTTTACTTTAAATTCACAAAATTGATAAGGAGGTGTCATTTGCCGGCGCACGCCATTTTCTCCATATACATTTTTTGTATGAACTCCATACCATGTACGAATATTTTCGATATTTGATATCATTTCTGCTTCATATTACATGGACGTTTTCTTCTGAAACTTTGATGTCATCACAGAAAATTTGAATGTGATCGAGTAAACAACAGACGGTATACAAACAAACGAAAAAGATCAGCAGAAAATAGGAAATTTGAAATGACGACGTCAGAAGATTGCGAGGCGCAGCGAACAGTTATAAAATTTTGTGCCGATTTTGGAATTACACTCGACTAGACTATAGAACAAATTTGGCGTACTGAAAAGTTTAAAAACATTACTCGAGCACTTGCTTACAAGTGCCATGGCAGTAACACAGACTTGAGGGCAGGTGAACGCTAGAAAGAGGAGAAAGCACGAAATGTTTGGCCGTTTTCTTTAGATGAAGAGTTGTGTGATTTGGTGAAGAGATGTATTTTTACAGATCGGAAACTAACAGTCAGAGAGGTACCGTTGTCAACCGCCATTTCAAGGTCTTTTGTTCCACAGAATATTTAAGGACAAACTGAACATGTCACAAGTCTGCGAGAGCTTGGCTCCACGTCTGATATCTGATGATAACAAACAGAAGAAGGTTCACACGTCCCTAGAATTTCTTGCTCGAGTTAAAGCAGACGACGCTCTGTTGGATTCTCTTTTTACAGCAGATGAGAGGTGGTTAAACTACTTCGAACCCGGAGGAAAGCGACAGCCCAGTATATGGAAGACATCTCGGACCCCTCCATCCAAGAAGGCAAAAATTTCTACTCGGATTTACAACTTTGCCACTTTTCCACAGCTTAAGGAGGATTTACGAAGTCGCAAATTCGATTCCAGCAACGAGCTGATGTCTGCTATATTTGCTTTTAACAGAGCTCTGACAGAAATTTGGTTTAAGACAGTTTTTGAGCAGCCGTGGATTAAATGACATGGCAAATCCGTTGAATTTCATGGAGAATACCTTGACAAAGGCTCTTAAACTTAAAATTGACGTCGTTAATAATCAACGCTTGACGTGCGCCGCAGTGTGGGTACGTGTTGTGGTATTTATGCTATAATTTTCTTATTTGTAAAGATTTTTGTGTGATTTTCTATTTACATGTTTGGTATATATGTATTGAAAACATATCGAAAAATTGCATTTGTAGCGTTTCGTTTTCTTTTGCTATTGAAATTGTCAGGGAATTTTGGGACAACCCTCGTACTTTACGTCCGCTTCAAGAAAGCGCTGAAAGTCTTAAAGTTTTGAAGCTCCGAAAAAAAAAAAATCCGTTGTACGAAATCCTTTAAAGCATGTACAGACGAAATGGATATGAATAAAACGTGGATTAAAGGTAATGTCCTAAAAACGGATTTTTGCCGCCTATAAGTTTATGTATATGCGGACATTTAAATATTTTGGAGTTTCTGCGGTAATGCGTAGATCCGGCCTCAAGCAATTGACTTTCTGCGGCTGGGCACAGAATTAGTATCCTAATTTCCAGTCCCAATTTCACTGAGGAAGAAAGCTATTGAGAACATTGTTTTCAAAACATTTTTCTACCATATCAAGGCCAAATTTCGTCGTTTAGGCATTCTTGAACTTGTCGTCTGCAAATTAATGCGTTGGATTGACTAGTCTGAAATTTTGTCGTCTGGTAGAGGGTTGATTTTCAATCAGTTTTTCACGTGCTTTGGAACTGGCCGAAATATTTATCTTGCAGGATATAATATTTATCCGGACTTTTGTTATGTTTAAGTTCTTACATAATTATTTACAGGTTCGACGACGGGGACGCGGTTCTACTCTGATTTCTTTTTTGGAAATTTTATTTTAGCATTTTAATCAATACCGGTATCATTATTACATGATCACAAAAATCGATGATTCTGTCTCATTTGATGATCTTTTTAAACACATGAATTCTTTTATAAATATGCTTTTATTGTCATTATAAATGCGTTAAATAGGTCAGTGACAGAATGTCATTTTTATGTAATAAAACACATTACAACTTGAATTCAAAGACAAGTACAGGGATGCAAAAAATATGACAAATTTGATATGTTCCCGATTGGTTAAATCTGTTGTTTTCCCACAATTTTTCAACAGCTTTCTTCCTCAACATTTTGCCAACCAAGAGCGTGGGATCGTAGAGCTCTATGAAGGATAACTCTATCTTTAGGTAATTGTGTTGTTAAATTATCTCCCTTCGAATCTCTACTTCTTTGGACGTTTTCGTCTGGAATATCAGTAAAACCTAGAAATAAACAACAAATAAGTGAAAGTCAGTAAAAAGAAACATTATTCTAACTAAAGATATAATTAATTGTTGAAAATATCACCCAAAAACAAGTAGGGCGAGCGTTGAAGTGGCAGGACGTACAGAGCACCTGAAACCCATCGCCAGTACGAAAACTATCAATCAAGTATCTCCAAAATTATACAAAATAAAGTCATAATATTTGAGGTTATGTTAGATAAAGTATATTTCAATAGGTAATTAATTCTATCAGACTCAGTCCATATAGGGTCCTACTAAATACCACAAAGGCACACTAAATACCACAAAGTCGCACAAAGACACACAAAGACACCACAAAGACGCACAAAGACGCACAAAGACACCACAAAGACGCACAAAAACACCACAAAGACGCACAAGCGCTTTGAAAAAGAAGAAAAAAATAATTTTTTGAGTTGTTTGCATTATGCTAAGTTAAAAAACGCACAAATTCACGGAAACACATAAGTGGGTACAAGCCTCTGCCGGGTCAGGCGGAGATCTTTCTCTTTCTCCGGCTGATTCAAGAGAGCAGTTACTGGTGAAAGAATGTGCACTGAGTATTGGTTACCCGATTAGAAGGTCTAAGCCTACTCAAGAAAAGTTTGGTTGGGTAACTGATGCCCCAATACACGACCTTATCTGTTGACGGGAACTTTAAGCTTTATACAAACGCAAACACGCACAAAGCACACGAAGACACACACACACAAAAAAACTTTTTTATTATTTTGACATTCACTTTCATGACAATTGAAATTGTAAAAAAAATCAATTAACTCTTTACAACACGAAATATTTTACAGTTGTCTTTATTGATTTCAAGCTTTTGCAGATGGCATACTGAATGTGGTTCAAATAATGATATTTGTCTGTGAAAGGGTAGAAAACATTTTGGGAATAGGAGAAAATGCTGGCTACCATCATAGCATCCTTAAATCAGAACTAGATATCTTGGGAAAATAAATAATCCAAAACAAGAAGTAAACATATTGATCATTCATCGTAAAATTTCACTTTGTATAGATTCTATCTAAACGTTTCATTATCGTATATTGACATACCTCTCTTTCATTAAGAATTATTTAATCTTCTTAAAAAAATATATCGCATAATCATCTTTCATATTGAACCGCTGCAAATCAGTCAAGATATTCTAATCATTTGTCAAACTGTTTACCATATGAATTGATTATGCTTTGAACAGATTTTAATGATAACGTTTAGCCCCCATTTCTCTAAACGCAAGGGTAAATATGTATATTTATATGAACGCAAAAAGATGACTTTGCTGACATACAGGTGTAGTATTTTCATTTTCTGAGTAACTTTTGGTGGCT
Source organism: Hippopus hippopus (assembly GCA_946811185.2). Classification (NCBI taxonomy): domain Eukaryota; kingdom Metazoa; phylum Mollusca; class Bivalvia; order Cardiida; family Cardiidae; genus Hippopus; species Hippopus hippopus. The sequence continues at coordinate 50,963,160 of OX328102.1, read as the reverse complement.
TTGTGGTGTTTTTGTGGTGTCTTTGTGTGTCTTTGTGGTATTTAGAGTGTCTTTGTGGTATTTAGTAGGACCGGTCCATATACCCGTAGGGCGATAAATTCAACGTAGGGCGCCGTAGGGCGAATTTTCCTGGTGGACGGGCGTTTTGGCCACCGACGTTTTGGCCACGGACGTTTTGGCCATCTAAATGCGCAAAGTACATGTAGGACGTTTTGGCCAGATGCTTCTTAATACAGAAAAATGCAATACATGTATATGGAGTTTCTAAGCTATTAAGTATACATTTTTTGAAGCAGAAAAGCTTATTCAGTTCATTTCATGCATTTTCTGCTATAAAACAAGATTTTGACAAAATGTACATTGACTTTGATTTGCAATCTTCTGTAACAATCCGCTTAGATTTTTAATACTTTGTTGGAAACTATTGTTGCAAATAGAAATTTCAAGTTATTGGTCAATCATTATTAATCGACAGAGTTGATAACTGGCAATTAAAGCAATCATCAAATACAGTTTCGGCCTTGGTTGAATATGAAAGCAAAATAACAGTTGAAAGTAAGTAATTCTGTTCAGTAACACCAATCAATTAAAAAATAAAGAAGTTAACTGTTTGTAACTTCAATAATAAATTTTCAAGAAGAATTAACCAAATATTCCATATATCAAATATATTAAATTCTCGTTTTCCAACAGTTTCTTTAAATCAGAGGTGTGCAATTTTTCAATTTTCCCACTTGTCCACGGACAAGTTGGACTGACTTTTCAACCTGTACGCAATTAAAGTTTACTTATCCAAATTAATAGAGTAAATCAGTGTTGTATTGTAAATTTGTTTTGATGAATCTCACCCTGCAGTCATATGCTCTTAAAAACAATAAACATGGGTAAAAGAAAGAGTTGCTTGTAATGTTCTCTTACTCTGGGGACCAGGTTCAGTGTGACAAAATCCAACCCGATGGCCAGTAGAATTACCATTTCACTGTCAGTTTCAGACACTTATTAGCTTTCACTTATTGTTTTACAGAGAGATCTATGTAAATGAACCATTTAAAGTCATTATCAGAGTCAAAAAGACAGTTTGAAATGCCTTCGATCGGACGATATCCAGCCGATCTTTATTGTGTCATGAGTTTTCGGGTTTTTTGAAACCAGCATTTTCTCCTTTATCCATAATGTTTCTTATCATTTTAACTCAATAGAGCACCAAATAAACCCATACGGACATTCTAGTCCAGGGATAAGACTCAAATAATTGCAATTATGAGGTAGCTCTCGTTCGAAAGGTTTTACCAGATCGGGCAGTGCGGATCAAAGATCAGACTGCATATTTTAATGTAGCCTGATCTTGATCCGTACCGACCGAAAAGGGAACCACACTTGTGGATGACGCAGTAAATGAATATCCTCAATACTTAAATATAGACCAAAGTTTGTTGCAGCTACCGCAGTAAATGAATTTTGTGAATTCTTTCCCTCACATCACTTTTAATTCCCAGTGGCGACTGGTGAGTGCACTTTAATTCCCCAAACATTTTGTGTTGGCCTAAATTCAACAAGAGGCGACTTCTTTTCATCTTGCAGTAGACTAACTATGAAAACAATATAGTAAAAGGTGCCCGTAAATAGTTACAAGAAATGCCATTTTAGTTGCTAAGCGCTTGTAGTGCTGCTGTATTGATTTCTTCCTGTCTGATAAGTGCCGTGCTCTGGCAAAAGGGGGCTTAATGCACCTCCGTGATGCATGACACATCGGAAGTCATCACATAATTATGGATCCATAAAGTCCATTTTGGCTAACAACCGACTGAATCATGAAGTAAACTGATCCACTGGACATACAGAAAACCAGGGATCGTATATACACATACATGTATATAGGATCCCTGAGAAAACTGACCATTAGCGAAAAGTTTTGGCCCAGATCAGTCTGCGCGGACTGCGCAGACTGATCTGGGTCGATACCCTTCGTAGTTAGGCCGCTTTCACAGAGCATAGCTCAATTATATTATGACATGTAGACAGCCATGAAATAGTGGTATTTTAGCCTACCTGACTAGAGATCCCGTATTCACCAACCATTCTAAATGCATATCAAGGCCAAAGGCATAAGGGTCAAAGGATTGTCCATTGTATCTTGGTAATTTTATACAAATCTTCTCAGATTTTAAGTCTGATCTGTAATACCTAAGTCTGATCTTTATAATCCACAGTAAAAGTACATTTTTAACAGTATTTAAAACCAGTGCCTAGTTACAAATTCTGTCATGAATTTTTAAAGAAGGATCTAGTTTCTCAAATGTACATAACGCTACATGTACAGCTAGATCTATTTCAGCTCTGAAAACACCTTCTGGAAATTCAGCGATTGGCAGTCTCTGTCAAGCGAATGTAATATTCTATATCAAAAAGAACAGAAAATGACTGGTAGAATAATGAAATTCAAAGTTTTTGCCACAATACATTTATCTTCGCGATATGAGCTCGATTGTCAGCTGCCGTATATTAAACTTATACAACGACCAATCAAAATTACCGTACTATTGACAGTTAGAGGCGGCCACATCGGAATGGCTGGTTTCCTGTCCAGATTTTGTGGAAAAATTAAAGATTGGATTCAATGGTCATGGAGCTATCTATGGCTTGTTTGGTTTGTTCTAGTCATATTTGTCGTTTATATCTTACGAGGGCCGCTGAAACTGAATGAAAACATGTCATATGGTATGCATTCTTTATTTATATTCGTAGTCTAATAAATCATACCCCACCCACGTAAGTGCGTAGTCCTCTTTTCTTTCAAGGTTTATTAATAAAATACACATTTTGTCTGTTTTGTCCAATATTTTTTGTTTACTGCACCTGATAGAAAGGTATCTTTTTGCTGTATTCCTCTGCAAAAGTTTACATAAAATGATAGAGCCCATGTCATCATAAAAAAATAATAAAGCCTAGAAACAGGCGTAAGTAGTCTCTATAATGAGACGCTACGGTGATTTTTTTCATATTTGGACATTTATTGTACACCATACTGTCTCAAATCCATTGTAAATTTTCCGGTAGCAAAGATAGAGCGCTATTCTGCTTTTCTGTTTTGTCGGTTTAATCGGTATTGCAGCGAAATGTGATTAACTTTTAGTAACAAAGTTGAAACATGACAAAAGACAAACTATTTAAACCTTCATAACATAAAGAGCATGTAGAAGTTGTTTAGAATATGTAAGTCAAGAAAAAAAATCAGACGAAATTTATTGTGTGTCGCAGCCATTTTGTGTTACCTGGAACGTAAACAACTGGAGTAACAGAAGAAATGCAAGGTTTTCTTTTATGTTCAGCATTTAAATTGAAAATATTTGTATCTCAAATGAAGGGTTATTAACAGGGGTGGGTATCGCCTCTGGAAACTGTAACGTGATATATCGCGATACATGGGTTTGTATCGGGATATGTATCACGATATATCGCGAAATATTTTTACAGAGTTTTATGTATGATAGTACACTTCACTGACTTCACTATGCCATTGTACTGATACTATTGACATGTAAATAAGTGACAAACAGTTAGTAAAAAATACAAAAAGGACAAATTCTCACATGATTTTGGTGTTGATTGACTGCTGACAGAACTGGATTTTGGTGATGCCTTGAGCATGTTTGGAGCTGGCTGACTGATGATCTTACTTGGATGGTGATGACGAAGGTGTGTGACTAAGTTCGTCGTTCCACCAACCGATGTTTTTGGCTGCATTTTGCAATTTAAGCAAACCACTACACCGTCCACGATGGTGGAGTCCGATTTCCTTTTCTTTAATCTGAAATGCTTCCATACCTTGGCCTTAGCCTTTGTGTTTTTGACGATGTCGAAGTTGTCTTCCATTTTGTTTGATTACAGTACAGGTGAAGGTCGGAAATCACCTCGTGTGCTTAAATTAACTGGCCAATGGATAGTGGAATATCCACAGGAAGAGCGTCATAAAAATAAACTTACTCTTTTCTACAGTTTTATTCTTTCTAATAATTTTAATAATCCAGCGAGATTAAATGAAAATTGATATGCAAATAAAATACAACTGGAAGCGAAAGCAGCTGAAAAATCTCGGAAGAAAGTTTCGGAAATTGCCGGACTTGCCGGAGTGTACCGGTACGGTCAAAAGCATATCGAGATACGTATCGCTGGACTCCTAAATCGCGGTTTACCGGTATACCGGTAATATCGTGCACCCCTAGTTATTAAATACGCAAGCAGCAGGTATTTTTAAAACTTAGTTTTGTGCACTATTTGCGAAATTATAAGAGTTCATACTTGCACACAAAATCTGTGCAGAGCTTTCAACTGATTCTGTCTTGATCATCTCTGTACCCAGAGGTGACCAGTCAAAAAGTAACATCGCCTTTGGGGACAGTTATCTGTACTACAGGCGTAAGATACTTTTTTTCCGGTATAGCTAAACAGCGAAAGGAACTTCCTTTCGCGAAAGAAGATTCAGTTGACGAAATGAAGATTTTTTGTTGTGAAAGAAGTGTTTTCCTTACAAAAGGAAACTTTCCTTATTCAACTTAGCACATTTTCTCGATATGGATAAAATTTCAGTGTTGAATTTAAGTGTTTTAGACCGAAAAACTCGTGTAAAAGTATCGCTGTAAATAGCATTACTATAAATAGCGTTCCCTACGTGAAAGTAAGTTCCTTTCACGAAAGGAAGATTTTTGCTACGAAAGTAGTCTTTAGTCTAAGGCCTAAAAAAAAAAAAGTTGTGTTTCGGGTTTCAGTCCGAGATGCTGTAGGTAGGAATTTTTTTTTTTTCAGAAAATTTTTTACATGGACTATATAAAGATTTCATTAAATAAAGATTTTAGCTTCCAATTATTGTTTTATACAGAAATTTATGTAAATTCAATGTTTAAATTAATTATAAAAGATGAAAAGACAGTTTTAAGTGTCTCTGATCGGACGATGCCAAAATGACCTTTGTTGTGTCATTGGTTTTTCGCGTTTTTTTTCCAACGATCTTTTATGAATGCCAATTAATATTTGGAGGAGTATTACCGCATGATTTCAGGGTTGTCAAAGTGTTTTTAAATAACAGATCAAAACAGAATTCTAACAGATCAGGCTGGGGGTCAAGGGGGCCGCCTAGGCCCCCTTGTGGGTCCAGGGTAACGCCCTGGTAGGGTGAAGTTATGTGCCTTGAAACGAGTTGTATATTTGTGCAATTTATTCCTATTTTTTTGCATCTGCTTGTGAAAAAATTGAGCAACCTTTAAATTTCTGACAACATACCTGAGTCATAACAATTCACTGTAAAGCCGAAATTCAGCAAATTCATCGGCTTTCCAGGGTTCGACACCAATTTTTTTTTCTTTGGGATCCAGCAGGAATCCCAAACTTTATTGTCTGGGTGCCCTCTTGATTATCAGGCATCCCTCCGAAGTTACAAAAAAGTGTGTTTTGATTGATCAACTTGTTTTTATTATTTCATTTGATTTTTATGGAATAAATTAGATTCATCAGCATTTTGTATGCATTGTTTTGTAGAAAGGCTACATCATGAGCAGTGCTAGCTCTGGCCCAAGTAAAATAATGGCCAACAATTTTTCCTTTAAAAAAATAATAGACAAATTCAGCATGCGAAGTTGGTAAAAAAAAACATGCACATGTAACTTGATTTTTTTACATAAAGTTTAAAACTTTTATTCACATAATTATGTCCATTACAATACTTAAAAAAATGATCATATATATTACTTTTCTTACTTTGTAGAAAATATTGTGGGAAAAGGAGAATTGGCTGTATACCATTTCTTGGGATAGTGCTCCTTTTCCAACAGTACTTGCTTAAAAGCATAGAGTCTTTCAGGTCCCAGTTTAAAAAGTGATTCACTCGATAGAATCTAAACATTGAAGGAGACTGCGATTATCTACCTTAGCCTTTAAGCAGACACCTTTTTTTCCACCGATTTTTTAAAGAGAACGGCGGTTTAAGTAAGTAATGTACATGAGTTGTTTATGATATCTAATTGGTTACATTAACCCGCCATTGCCGTTTTTAGCGGTATTGAAATCCAAGGCAGTGCTCCCACTAGCTTTTTATTTCAAGGGTACACTTAACCCCTGGGCTGAAAATCTGGGGGTAAGATTTCATATTGGAGGGTATGACATTGGTGGTTCCCAACTAGAGGTAAAGGCAATCCATATTGATGATTTGCAGCAAAGAAGTCTGCTTTATTCGGGTATCTATGTAAATATACTGCTTAAAGTCATTAACAAGAGGGCCATGATGGCCCTGAAATCGCTCACCTGAGTCATTTGACCAAACATGACCCATTTTCAATCTCTTTTGAGATATTATAACAAACATTCTACCAAGATTTTCATGAATTATTGACCCAAAATGACCCACTTGCAAACTGGTGCAAGACCAACATTCTGACCAAGTTTCATGAGTACTGCATTAAAAATGAGGCCTCTAGAAAGTAAACAAGGTTTTCGAAGATTTGACCTAGTGACCTAGTTTTTGATCCAACATTACCCATTTTCGAACTCTTTCAAGATATTATCAAGACAAACATTCTGACCAACTTTTAAGAGTTTCAGACTAAAAATGTGGCCTCCACAGCATACACAAGGTTTTTCTAAGATTTGGCCTAGTGACCTAGTTTTCGATTAGACATTACCCATTATCAAACACTTTTGAGATATCACTAAGACAAACATTCTGACCAAGTTTCATGAGTATTGGACTGAAAATGTGGCCTCTAGAGTGTACAAAGGTTTTTCTAAGATTTGACCAAGTGACCTAGTTTTTGACGCAACATTACCCATTATCAAGCTCTTTTGAGACATCACCAAAACAAACATTCTGACCAAGTTTAAAGGGTATCAGACTGAAAATGTGGCCTCTAGAGCGTACACAAGGTTTTTCCAATTTTTGACCCAGTGACCTAGTTTTTGACCCCACATGACTCAAATTTAAACTCATCCAAGGTCTCATCAAGATAAACATTCTGACCGAGTTTCAGGAGTATCGGACTGAAAATGTGTCCTCCAGAGCGTACACAAGGTTTTTCTAAGATTTGACCTAGTTTTTGACCCCACATAACCTATTATCAAACTCACCTGAGCTATTACCAAAACAAACATTCTGACCAAGTTTCAAGAGTTTTTGACAGAAAATGTGGTTTCCAGAGCGTACACAAGGTTTTTCTAAGATTTGACCTAGTGACCTAGTTTTTGACCCGACATGACTCATTTTTAAACTTGTCTTAGATATCATCAAGACAAAAATTCTGACCAACTTTCAGGAGTTTTGGATCGTAAATGTGGCCACTAGAGCGTACACAAGGTTTTTCTAAGATTTGACCTAATGACCTAGTTTTTGATCCCACATAACCTATTTTTGAACTCATCCAAGATATCATCCAGACAAACATTCTGACCAACTTTCAAGAGTGTTGGACTGAAAATGTGGCCTCTAGAGCATACACAAGGTTTTTCTAAGATTTGATCTAGTGACCTAGTTTTTGACCTGACATGACCCATTTTTGAACTCGTCCGAGATATCATCAAGACAAACATTCTGACCAACTTCCAAGAGTGTTGGATAGAAAATGTGGCCTCTAGAGCGTACACAAGGTTTTTCTAAGATTTGACCTGGTGACCTAGTTTTTGACCCCAAATAACCTATTTTTGAACTCATCCAAGATATTATCAAGGCAAACATTCTGACCAACTTTCAGGAGTGTTAGACAGAAAATGTGGCCTCTAGAGCATACACAAGGTTTTTCTAAGATTTGACCTGGTGACCTAGTTTTTGATCCGACATGACCCATTTTCGAACTCGTCCGAGATATTATCAAGGCAAACATTCTGACCAACTTTCAGGAGTAATGGACAGAAAGTGTGGCCTCTAGAATGTACACAAGATTTTTCCAAGATTTGACCTAGTGACCTAGTTTTTGACCCGACATGACCCATTTTCGAACTCGTCCGAGATTTTATTGAGACAAACATTCTGACCAAGTTTCATGAGTATCGGACTGAAAATGTGGCCTCTAGAGCGTAAACAAGGTGAAAAAGTTGACGACAGACGACGCACGCTGGACGCCGGACATAGCACGATCACAATAGCTCCCCATGAGCACTTTGTGCTCAGGTGAGCTAAAAAGCTGAAAAGGCAGTCTGAAGTGACTCTGATCGGACAATGTCAAGGAGTCATTTTGTTGTGTCATGGGTTTCCGTGTTTTTTGCATCGATCACTTTTTCATGTCTGTTAATTTTTGGATAGGTATTTCCGCATGATTTGACATAAATTTGTCAATAAGGATTACAAGTAACTTCAAAACCTGTCATTTTACGCAAGATAAGCTGATAATGGTCTTTTTTGCCCATGTATTCTCTTACGTGAGGTCTTGCATGTAACCAATATTTGTTACGAGAATTTAATTTCTGTAATGTGATTTACGCAATAATTTGCGCGAGTGGGAACACTGCAAGGCATTCTATCACTGCGTCGATAAAAATGGTCAATCAAAATTTAAAGTGAAATAAACAGTTATAATCGCTAATTGTTCTCCAATTAACGGCTAAGAATAACAACCGGTAACGTGACACGCGTTATGAAATACACCAGGTCATGATTTTCATTTTCCCCGTTGTGACCTGCCAATTACCTAAGGTTACGTCTGCCGAGGTGTTGAAACAAGCTATTACCACACATTCCGGTGCAAGTTAAAGTGTGATCCAAGCAAGTGCAGGAAATTTTACCGGACTTTTTTGGGAATAAATTAATCGACAATTTTTATCGACTACTGGGAGAATTAATCGACGGCTGGATTAATTAATCGACAATTGTCGATAATTTCGATTGGCAGGGCCAGCACTGATGAGCCAACAGATCATCATCCTGCTTCTCCTCATCAATAATCTTTTGTACTTTCGAAAAATTTGGATGCAGATCACGCAAATCCTGCGAATACGACCCAGATAATTCTGGACTTTTTTGTGTGATACAATCAAAAATGACTAAATACAGATGGGCTATCAGCAAAGTATGTAATGTATACATGTGAAAAGAAAAAAGATTTAGGCCTATGTCAAAAGAAATTCAGTACTGACAACTGCGTAAGTATCATGTAGTGTAATGTGCAATGGCCACATTTACTATAAAACACTAAAAACATCTGCTAAGCATGTAAGACACATAGGGATCTGAAAAACAGAAATATGGGTATGAGTGTCCCAAGAGTGTCATATTAAATAGGAAAAAAATGGGGTCTAAATGGTCAGGGGTCTAAAGTCTTAATATTTCTCCCACCTCTAGTACGCCAAAATTTATGACAAAAGTAACAACTGAGCAGCTGTAGAAATGGTAGAAATACAGTATATCATGTATATTATGTTTTTAATAGCAGGTACATAGTTTAAAGTTACTGTATTAATCAAGTGACGAAGGGGCCTGATGATTCAATATTCGTCATAAAGTATCCTTTTGAAATCATCTTTCCAGTTGTGCTGATAGGGGCCCTGGCGCTTTGTTTCATATACGCTTTGCATTTCTAGATGATCTTCGGGTGTATTCTTTCTTTTTCAGCAGGCTGAGATATGTTCTAAAGAAATTCCGCGCCGTGAAAACTCGGGACAATTATCGGCCAGAAACGTAACAACTGGACGCTTGACAAAGCTATTTCATTTTAAAGAGCTTCTCAGTGACTTATTAGGTTACAAGACGTTGTGATTGTGATACAAGCTGCATTTCTTTTTAGACTGGTTTTTCGGAATATGTTTTAAGGATACGGCGTGTAAAGGAGGTTTCTCGTTAAGCTTCCATTTATTAGAAAACGTCTTCAGAATTCAAGGGAATTTAAACGAATATAAACAAAGCAGGTGGTCAAAAACAAAACTTGCATCGACGGCAAAACTAACCGATCCAAACGCGATTTTAAGCGATGATTTCTGCCGCCAATTGGCTTATTTTGACAACACTGATGATTTTTCTTGAATTTGTCAATTATGGTAGCAGGTAACGTTCAAACCTGTCATTTTACACTAGATAAGTGGACCAACATCTATATCACATTTTCATGATTGACTCGCCAGCTTCACTAGCTGTGATAAACAGAGCCGCGTGCGTCCTTCACATTGGTTACTGACTGTGTTTATTAAAGCCCATAATTTTGCCGTATGCACGTGAGCCAGACTACTTTATATGGAGTTTTAGCCGATAATCTCATGTGTTAGATTGACTCTAAGAAAGATAATTTTAGAACATTAAAAACATTCATTTCAATTTTTCCAAGTGTCGAAACCCAGAGTCACCGGTCATATGAGAACCTTGCTCTATCACTACTCTATTGTAGCTGTTGACAGCAGGTGGCAAGTTTTAGTCCGAAGGAAGGGACGCTCGAAACCATACAGAGTGATACAATCTTACCGGCTTTTACACCTGTTAACTGTTGAGACATCAGATATAGACCAGTGCCAGTTTTTTTTTTTTAATTCTTAATTTTTCAATTTTTGTAGATTGGCTACCTCACCTAGTAGCTATCGCTATCATATTGTTTATACAACAAGAACCATATCATTTTATTATTTTTTTGTAACGCTAAACTGGCAGCCTGTTTGGTTGTCGCTAAATAGGCCTAAATATGGATTTGTAGACCGACCTGTTTTGGAGCAGTACCTGTTTTCAAACCCGAAATGATATCCTACTTTCCTTGTGAACTATGAAGTGAATGATGTCACCGTTTTGTGTCATCCGCTTATTTGAATGTAAATGACGGTGTAACCACTGTTAATTTACGAAATGCAACAAAAGCAGACAGTAAGCATGTTTCTAAAGGAAAGACCAGTTTTAGTGACAAAGGATTTCTTATTACCTTTTTAAACCCGATACGTGCCCATTTTAAATTCTCTGTTTAAAGTTCATGTTTAATCCTAAAAAGTTCCCGACATGTGACAAAGTCAGTGTAGATGCCAAAAAGTCATATAACCATACTGGAATAATGTGACAAGATTCTGATTTTTGTTTATATCAGAGAATTTCGTGACCTATTTCGTTCTGTCACTTATGACTGAATAATTTTTCCAGAACATTAGCTGCTACTGAGAGTGCATGTTTCCAACCCTTTTATAAAGACACTCAATATTTTCAGATGCTTTATAAGATAAGTTTTTGAAAAATTCCTAATCTTTCCTCAAAGGTACATATAAATTGATAGAAGGTACCAAAAGGTCTTAATTTTAGCTATTTAGGTATTCTAGTGCTACTGTCAAGAGAGGGCCAATGGCGGCCATGACACATATCTGTCTCCTACATTGCGCTTCAAAAACTGAAGACAGTTGACTTAGAACTGGTCATTTATGCTGTTCAGAACAGTTCCTTCTCGTGAAAGTTAACATTTTAGTTGAGTTTTGGTGCATACGAATGTTTTTCAGTTCTTTAATACATGTTCATGAACTATTCTATGGATAGTGAAGGTCACAAAATAAGAGCAGGTTTTCCCATGCGCCATATCCAGCTTTGGGCACAAGATTGAAGGGTGAAATATGTTGTTATCATTGAATGTGCATGATTTAAACAGGAATTATGGTCAAAGAGGCATTGAAAATCAGTCTTTTAGGCTATCGTGACAGGATGAAGACCATATAACACAGAATCAAGGCATGGCATTATGGGCGGCGACTAAATCTCGTGTGTGATTCCCGATTAAGTGGTTTGCAATAGAGTTTGCAGATTGAGCGAGGCAAAATTGACATTTGATTGATTAGTACTTTATAGTGTGTATGTTTGGTGTGTAACTAGACAAAACCTAGCCTGTTATCGGTCTTTGTATCAACTCTTTTGGACAGCTACGTGAGATACAACGGGTACCAGTATATTATGATGTATATATCAGTATATATTGATGCAGACGAGTGAGAGGAAACGAAACTGCAACAGCCAAAAAGTACCGAGATGTAGCAAAATTGCACCCAACAAATTTTTTTTTGATCATAGTGAAAAAAAGTTTAGGGTTGGCAGCATTTTTCCAGGTAGGGTCGGGAAACCCGAAACAGAACTTTTTCTTTTTTTTAGCCTAAGCAAGTATTTTTTTAAATCTAAAAATATCTAATCAATATGAATATATTTTACAATTTAAATTAGGGGTTTTTTGATGAAATTGTATGTAGTAGTATTTGTCATGAATGGTGTTGCTGATGAAGCGTTCCTGTAGTGAAAGGAAAAAAAGGAACTTCCTTTTGCAAAAGGAAGATTCCGTCCACGAAAGGGGGGGTTGTTTGCTATGTGAGAAGTATTTTCTGAACGAAAGGAAGGTTTCACTGCCAAACTTATAGTACATCTTCTCGATACAACTAGAATTTTAATGTTGAGTTTAAGTGTTTTAGACCAAAAAAGTCGTGTTAGTTTTTAATGTAGTTTAGATTTAATCTTGTAACTGAAAATGTGCGTATTAATGTTGTAAAGTATTGTGTTGAGCACTAGATGCATTGCGACACTGCCGTGAAAGTTAATTCCTCTCACGAAAGGAAGTACTTTGTTACGGAGGTGGATGATGTTGCTATCTACAGATTTCCTTTGGTTAAAAAAAAGACTTTCATAACGAAACGCTTCTCAGTTTCGGAAACGAGTAATTTTGAAAAGAAAAAAAAAGAACAAAATTTCTGATAATAAGCATTTAATGTTGAGTTTTGATATTTGAGATTTCTTTTTCTATGTTAACCTCGCGGGATGGGTCGTTTTCGTCCTTTTTCCATACAGACGTTTCTGTCCCAACCAGTTTTATTCCTGTTACAGGTGTTGTTCATCCCTAATACTCTGTGAAAAAGAGAATCTAGGTCTATTTTAGCACGCTAAGGTTGAATGAAAAGAACCTTTCCATAAAATTTTCGCCTCTTACACAAGTCTCTCTCTCTCTCTCTCTAAGTCCCTAGCTTCAAGTCTCTCTCTCTCTCCAAATCACAGTCTACAAGTCTCTCTCTATCTCTCTCTCTCTCTCTCTCTTTCTCTCTCTCTCACACAGCATGGTTTAAACATCACACAAGCCTGCAGAACCTTTGATTCAAGACGTCTTGCATGCAAAAGGATGAACATCGAAACGACAAAGTCTGATTATAATCATTGGAATTTTGGTATACATGTGTCTAAAGGGTAAGAGCGTATTTTTTTTTTCCTTAAGTAGTTCTGTTCAGTCTTCAAAATAATTTGACGGACCATGTTCAAAAGATGCTAGTCAAACAGTAGCCTGGGTTTAAGTCTGTTTATATTTTCATTTTCTATCATTCGGACGTTACTTTGTCAAAAATGATGATATAGCTTCACAAGATCATTAGCAGACCACGATTAGGAGAGTGTGATACGGAGTAATTGAGAAATTATTACCGCCTGAACCCAGGCTAGTCAAACAGCAAAGTGCCACTGGTAGTTTGAGTTCTAAACAGTAACTTGTACATGTCTTTTGAAAATAAACTGACAAGAGTTCGATCAGAACTGCTTCTTTCAACCACTTTTCATTGGGAAAGAATTCATGTACATGTATACATGTAGGACCTTGATAATTGGTGTTATACATTTATCCTCTTATGATATGCCAAGATTCACCAAACAGTGATTTTTCATCAATTTGAACACACTATTAAGTTGAGGTGAAATGGCACTGAGTATTGTGTTGTAAATTTGCACATTGATAAAAGTTTCTTTGAAATGTCTTTTGAAAATACGGCAGTGTAACAAAACTCCAGATGAAGCAGGAAATGGAACTACCGCTGCAATGTTTTCGAATGACTTCTGACTATGAAACATAAATAGTTATATCCTTTTGGTAGCAAATGAATTACTTACTGCATTACAGATGAAGATAGTTTACATAGCGTGCTATATAGGCTAACATTTCAGAACATGCAAGTAGAACAGGCATGCTGGATCCGAAAATAATGTCCATTAAATAAAAGAAAAAACTACCCTCTACAATCAGAAAAATATCAAATACAACATCAGGGTGTCAGGGTTTTCCATGACCCCCTGTTTCTTTGAATTTTGACCCCCATATTTTTAAAATGACCCCCCCAAAATTTATATGTGTGCCTTCTTTTCTTCATTTTAAGGGGGTCATTTTTCGTCAAATGACCCCCACATCAGACAGTCAAGGGAAAACCCTGGGGTGTTAATCAGACATTTAAGTCTTGAAATTGTAAACCGATACTTTTTGATACACTGGGTTCGACTAGTTTCAACTAGTCACAGACATGCCTTATCCGCAATCAGCAGTCCTGCGTACCAGCAGACCTATAAAATTCATCTATATCATACAGAGGTTCAGCAGTTTCCGGACTCTGGTGAACCTAAACTCTGTAATCAATAATAAATGTCCTTTAGCTTTGAAAGATAATTGACCAGTAGATAACTCTGCTTACTGCTGTAGATTGATAGCTGTTAAATTATGTATTTTTCAATCAAAATCGATAATCAGCGCGCACCTTTTTCTATGCATACATCCGGACGTTTTTCTTAGACAAACATACCGCAATTATTTAACTTTCCTTATAGAATATATTGGCAATCTTTTTTCCTTTTTGCGAGATAAAAATACATCTGATGATGACAATGATGAGGTTTCTGCAACAGTGACATTGTGTATTAACTACTACGCACACTTTAAAAGTTGAAAGAAGACTAAAATTAACATAAATGAGAGAAAATGAAGACTAGAGATTCTAACTATTTCATAGATTCAACAGATCACAAAGAATCATATTCAATCAGGTTTTGAGCTTTTGATTGTATTTATTGAAATAAAATCATATTCATGCAACACTTCTGTGAATTTTAAAAGCATACAAATTTTGCTTTTCCCCTGGAATAAATAATGTCATTGGCTGTTTTAATTTCTCGCCATTTCCCATGTTGTACATTTCACACACCACATTTACATGACGTTGGCTGTTCTCAACCTGTGTATAGGTGATTAAAATGATGAAGTAAAAGGATTTGGTTCATACACTGAAAGAAGTCAATATTAAATCAACTAGAAATTATCAAAATCACAGGTGTGGCACTTGGGTTTGAATTTGACACGTTTATTTATTGATATAACAAATTGACCCATATTTCACACCTTTATATCGAATTTAATGGTTGTCTTTAAGTATTTCTCGGCATGAAATATGGACGGTGATTGGTCCTTTTGACAGGTAACACACATTTGTCCAGGTACATGTATTTAGTTACTTGATCTTGCATTATACTTGCATTCTTATACTTTCACACTTTGCACCCTATGAGTGCAGGTATTATTAAATCGAAGGGCAAGAGTAAAGTAGACCACTAATCATGAATACTATTTGAACAGAAACAGCAAAACAAATAAAACTTTCAGATAGAAATAATCGGTTAATTAGCAGCTAACATTTGGACCTAAAAAGATTTTGAAATTATATAGCTTTCATACGAAAAAGGAGAAATGTACATACCGCATTCACCTAATTAACGCGCCAGGGCGCCATACAAAACACCAACAAGGCGCTCTTATTTCATAGCCAATTTCCCAAAATTTCAGTGCCTTCATGTAGAGTAAGTACTGTATTTTGATCCAGGTTTTAGTTAGTGCCATGTGCAAAGTGATCGCCATTTGAAAGACCGGCTGTATTAATGCAGAATGTATCAATTCTACTGCCAATCAGGATTCATATGGACATGAAATAGCATTCACAATTTATATGGAACACTAGTTTTCAATACTTCACTTTCTTAAAGTTTTTTTTTAAGTAAGTTGACAAATTTTGTGTTGCCAAAAATGGTATTGGAAGTGTATGTATATTTGGATAGTCAGGCATTAATGACATCGATTTGTGAAGTACATGTAATTAGGATTATGTCAATGTCACACTGGGGAGTTTATTTATAAGATATATGTCATCAATATTCCACTCACGCAAATTACTGCGTAAATTACGTATAGAATTGAAATTCACAAATTTTGGTTACACGCGAGACCTCACGTAAGAAAAAATGTACAAAAAAAAAAACATTATCCGCTTATCTTGTGTAAAATGACAGGTTTTGAAGTTACTTGTTACCCTTATTGACAACTTTTAGGCAAATCATGCGGAAATACTTAGATCTATCCATAAATTAACGGACATGAAAAATTGATCGGTCCAAAAAAAACGGAAACCCATGACACAACAAAATGTTCTTTTTGACATTGTCCGATCAGAGTCACTTCAGACTGTCTTTTCAGCTTTTTTATGACTTTAAGCTGTAAATTTCCACAAATATCTTAATATAACAGACTTTTTCTTGCTGCAAATCATCAATATGGATTGCTTTACCTCTAGTTGAGAACCATTATTGTCATACCTTCAAATATGAAATCTTACCCCCAGAGTTACAGCTCAGGGGGTAAGTGTATACCCTTGAAATAAAAAGCTAGTGGGAACACTGAAAAAAGGAGCGTTTTTTTCAGTCGATCTATCGCACCACTGCATGAAACCCAGGTAATTTTTTTGAATGATTAAAGTTTTGTCATTCCCCCCCCCCCCCCTTTTGCTAATTCCATGGGGGAGCTCCCCCTCTTGGCAGAAATCCTGGATGCAACACTGCGACTGGGAGCGATTTTGAGTTACTCGGAGTGATTTTTTTTATGTTTTCAGTCTTATCTTGAAAACTGTACAGTTCTTTTAAATCGAACTTGTCACATCCATGAACAACTATTAGGAAATGCAGTACAACAACTTTCACCCACATTGACCATGCAACACCACAGATTTATACTCTTTTTAGCTCCACTGGCCAAAGGCCAGCAGGCTTATGTCATGGCCCAGTGTCTGTCGTGCGTCAGTCTGTGCGTGCGTCCGTCCGTGCGTGCGTTAATTTTTATTTCAAACATCTTCTCTGAAACTACTCATCCAATTTTGATGAAACTTCACAGAAATGATCCTGCCATGGTCCTCTTCAGAATTTCTTGAAAGAATTTGATTCATTCAAAAACTCTGGTTGCCATGGCAACAAAACTTAAAAATATTGGAAAACTTCGAAAATCTTCTTGTCTGAAACCATAAGGCCTAAGGCTACCAAATTTAGCGTGTAGCTTTATCTAGTAGACCTCTATCAAGTTTCTTCAAATTATAGCCCTGGGGTCAAAATTGGCCCCGCCCCGGGGGTAACAAGTTTTACATGGGCTTATATAGAGAAAACTTTAGAATTCTCCCTGCACCTAGCCATAAGGCCTAGGGCTATTAAATTTTGCATGTGGCTTTATCTCGTGGGCTCCTACCAAGAGTGCCCAAATTATAGCCCTGGGGTCAAATTTGGCCCCGCCCTGGGGGGGGTCACAAGTTTTAAATGGGCATATATGGAAAAAACTTTAGAAGTCTCCCTGCACCTAGCCATAAGGCCTAGGGCTAACAAATTTTGCATGTGGCCTTATCTAGTGCCACTACCAAGAGTACCCAAATTATAGCCCTGGGGTCAAATTTGACCCCGCTGCTGGGGTCACAAGTTTTACATAGGCTTATATAGATAAAACTTTAGAAGTCTCCCTGCACCTAGCCATAAGGTGTAGGGCTACCAAATTTTGCATGTGGCTTTATCTAGTGGGCCCCTACCAAGAGTGCCCAAATTATAGCCCCGCCACGGGGGTCACAAGTTTTACATGGGCATATAAGGTGAAAACTTTAGAAATCTCCCTGTACTTGGTCATAAAGCCTAGGGTTACCAAATTTTGCATGTAGCTTTATCTAGTGGTCTTCACCAAGAGTGCCCAAATTATAGCCCTTGGGTCGAATTTGATCCCACCCCAGGGGTCAGAAGTTTTACATGGGCTTATATTGTGAAAACTTTTGAAATCTTGTTGTTACTGGCCATAAGACTTAGGGCTACCAATTTTAGTCCTGTTTCAGGGGTCTCATGTTCAAAACCAATTTGCCAAGTATTGTAAAGTTTGGCATGTAGTGGTTTTACTTATTAGCCAGTGGAGCGATACAGGGCCGTCATGGCCCTATACAGGGCTGTCATGGCCCTCTTGTTTGTTTAATTCTGTGTCATGGAAAAAGGGGCCTTGACGTATATTTACATTATAGACCAATATCTCTTTAACTACAGGACAAAATGTTATGAAACTTCATATTTATATTGTTTTTCACAAGTCACAGACAATCATCATTTGTCTTTATTTAATGAAATCTCATGTCATGGAAAAAGGGGGTTTAATGTATAATTTCATCATGGACCAATGACCATCTGTTTGTCAACTATACAGAGTTTTTACATGGAACTTGTCACATCTATCAACCACCATTAGGAAATGCAGTACAAAATGTTTCACCCAGATTGACCATGCAACACCACAGTTTTATACATTTTTTTAATGCCGTCTCATGGAAAAGGGGACTTAATGTATATTTACATTATAGACCAATATCTCTTTAACTACAGGCCAAAATGTTATGAAACTTCATATTTATATTGTTTATCACAAGTCACAGACAGACATTATTTGTTCTTATTTAATGAAATCTTATGTCATGGAAAAAGGGGGTTTAACCCTTTACCAAACAATCCCTTGTTTTTACGACCCAGAGGAAGAAGCCTTCTCAAAACGTGGGAAAAGGAGAAAATGCTGGTAACCAACATTTTCTCCTTTTCCCACAATGTTTTCTACTCTTCTAAAGTCAAGTTTCAATTTTTGAGTCACATTTATTTTGTCGTCTGCAAATGCTTTCAATTTTGACGTCTAAAATTTTGTCATTTGGTACAGCCATTCTCGAGAAATTGACTCACAATCAGGACACAAACTGTCAAAATTTGAGAATCATCCTTGAGACATTATTTTGTTTCTATGACAATCTTGCATGCCTTTTTAACAATGTTTTAAAATATTACCCACACCAAGTACACCCCCACTGAGATACTGTATTTTAGAAATGTGCCACTATCTTCCCAGTTACGGAGCATATACCCTTGTTAGACTCACAGAGGTCCGTAGTTTGATTCCTGGCACCCATAGACTATATATTATAAACAAGGGATTTAACTGTATGCAGCCCGTTACTCGCCCCCGGTTACAAAAAACAACGTATCTTTTCTACCCCATCAGTTATTCTCCTATTTTTTTCTACAGCTGAGAGCTAAAACATTTTTTTACCAGAAAAACACAACTGTTTGTCAGTGGCTAATGCAGTTTGGCTGATACATTCGCTCGAACTTGTAAACTCGCTCAAAAATCTGCACCATTGACACGGGTCCGTACATCCGTTTTCAAGATATAAAATGCACTTTAGATCCAATGAAACGCAGCATTAGCAGCACCCACCCTTTAAACATGTTTAAAAATACTACTGACCTATAGTCTTTATCTTCAATAACGACGAAACGCCTAAGAATTCGTTGAATTTGTGATCCACGTTCTTATTTCGAACAGCTGCAGCTATCTTCTGTCATGTGACATTGTTTGGAACGAGAAATTTCATCGGTTGATATGTACTAACAGTCGTGCATTCAACCAATGAAATTTCATACAGCTGCTCACACCTTTTTGTCACGTGACAGTACGGTGACACTGTTTGGAACGAGAAATTTCATTGGTTTATATGTGCGAACGTCAGTATGGAGTGTACGAACCCGTGTCAATGGTGAAGATTTTTGAGCGATTTTACAAGTTCGAGCGAATGTATCAGCTAGACTGCATTAGCCACTGACAAACAGTTGTGTTTTTCTGGTAGAAAAATGTTTTGGCTCTCAGCTGTAGAAAAAATTAGGAGAATAACTGATGGGGTAGAAAAGATACGTTGTTTTTTGTAACCGGGGGCGAGTAACGGGCTGCATACAGTTAAATCCCTTGTTTTATTCTATGGGTGATAGGAGGCAAACTACAGACCCCTATGGTTAGACTGACATATTCTAATATTTTTTCAGAGTTTATATATTATATTTTGTGGAAATTTGTGTCTTTTTATCTAATGGGATGAATTGCTGTTCCAATGATGTTTCATAATGATAGCTATTACCAATGATTTTACAGGGAATAAATATGTGAAAATACCAATTGTTTTCCGTTTTGTTTTATTTCTAGAAACTGTGATGCATCTTTATAAATTCAACTGAAACCTTTTGAACAATTGAAACAATACTAACTAATCTCGAAAATACTACGATAGGAGACTTCAGAAACTGGTAATCACATGTCCATATGGATCGTCCTAGTTACTGTAAGCATATAAAACCAGAGACTGATTCGTTACGGAGCATAGTCATTTCCCAGCTTATTATGAAGGTAAACATACATGGCTCATTACTAACTAGAGAATGAGTTTTGAACAAGTGAACATCTCATAAGTTTGCAAATAACATTTTTGCCCGTTTTATCAAAGCAACGAATATGATGCAGAAACGTATCAACATATATCTGGGCCCTATTAATGAAAAAAAGCATCTGAGCTAGAATTAAGCTGTAGATGCCACAATAAATTTTCAACTGTATGAAACATATGGTTATGGTATAAAAAAGTATACATTTCAAAGGCTTTATGAACTGCTTTTGAACTGTTTTTATGTGTAGACGAACACAAGTTGACAAATGTATTACTGTTACAGAACATAGGTATTTTACAATCTCTATTGAAAATAAGACTATGCCTCTGACTTGAAAGTCAGAATTGATGTGAAATGCTTGGTCTTAAGCACACTTTTCAAGCCAATCAGTAAACTTCCGAGTTATAAGCCTTTCATCCTTGTCTGTAAGCTTGAAACTCCTCTTGGTTTTACCAGTTGCTTGAAATTCTTCTATAGCTATCAGAAAGTCAGACTTTTGTATCCAGATCTCATCTTTTCTAAGTGGGAACTTATAAGTATCATCACACTTTGATGACTTCTCCAAAAAATTGACTTGACAATCGTCACTGTTCTTTTCAATTTCTGTAACTTGACCAGTATACCAGTTGTTTTCATAGACAGCTGCTACCCAATCCCCTGTTTTAATGGAAGTGCTTTTTGTCTCCCCCTCAGAATGATTCTCAACAGTGTTTGAAGATACTAAAGTTGTGTCATTAGTGTTGCTTTCAACACTGTTATCTGGTGTGATTTCATTATCTGCCTTCTTTACAAAAGTTTTTATTGTCCAACCACATTTACTCTGTGGACCGTTTTTGAGACAGTCATGGCAATAGCAGCTCAAGTCAAGGAATGCAATTGTGTCCTTGCTTACAGGTATTTTCATCGTGCCAGAGATAGTCGAGACTGGATCTTTAGATTTTAATTCAGTTGCAGCTTTGTTTTTAACACCCACTTTTGTGTGGATTCTTTTCCCTTTTGAATGGCATCTCGCTTGCCAGGCAGAATGGTACTGTTATCTTCTCTTTCTAGAAAAATTGTCACCTGATCACCGTATTTCTGTTTTAAAGATTTTGTTGCCCTTGGAATAACTAAGTGCGATATCTTTTTTCTGGTCAAGCCAATCTTTTTACTGACCTGTGCCATGCACCTATACTTTTTGATAATTAATGCACCTACTTTGATACAAATTCTTTGTTTGGTCTTTTTCTGTCCTTTGTGTGCTTTCATACTATCAATGAGAGCATTTCCTAAAACTAATCTTCTGTATGCCACACTATTCCTGTTTCAAGTAATACCAGACTTTTTCAACATGAACTTTGTCTTTGTTCTTGGAGTTGAGGTAAAGGGTCCATCTTGGATTCCATCTTCGAATTCACATTCTGCAGGTTTTGAATTATTTATGGTACTCTTAGATGTAGACATTCTCTGTCTTCAAATTTTCTTCTGGAGGCTCTTTTTCTGCTTCAGTAGGCTTTCACATTTGCTACTCAAGCTTGCCATATCCCTGTATGCCTTTCTCAGGGCACGAGAATGTCTTTTTCTATCGCCAATTTCTTTTTGGTTTTTTTACAAAGAGCACTTTTAGATAGCTCCTTTGTTGGCACATATCGCCCCCTTTTTCTCATTCTTTCTTTTTTATATGCCCGTCAAAGACGGGACGTATTATGGGATCACCTGTGGCGGACAGGCGGGCGGCGTCCCCATTCTTTGTCCGGAGCATATCTCCAAAACTATGCTAGCTACGGTTATGAAATTTCATGGGTGGATAGATCTCATCAAGACGGAGTGCAGTGCACAGGAATCATAACTCTCGCTTGCTTAATTTTTGAGTTATTGCCCTTTGTTGTTTTTCATACTTGAATTTTGTCCGGAGCATATCTCCAAAACTATACTAGCTACGGTTATGAAACTTCACGGGTGGATAGATCTCGTCAAGGGGGAGTGCAGTGCACAGGAATCATAACTCTTGCTTCCTTAATTTTTGAGTTATTGCCCTTTGCGGTGGGATGGGTGTATCTTGCGACAATTTGCTGCTCTTGTTAAGGTATACTTCTTAGTTTGTCTCACGCTGTCGTTGTCGCCAACGCCTTTATTGTTCAACATTTGACAGTGCCATGTAGACCTGCAAAAACAGAGACAAAATCAGTCATACTTTAAGTAATTTGGTATAAAAATGGAATACAAACTTGTCTTAAAGTCTGAAGTCTTGAATTCCATTTTTCCATCTTACCTCACTTCACTATTCTATTTATGAAAGTGGACTTCAATTATTTTCGTAAAATCTATGTTCCGTAACGAATTTGAGAAGCTGGTAATTATTTGCCATTTGAAGTACAGGGTGTCCGGAAAGTAAGGTAACACTTTTGTACATTTATGATTTGGCTTTAAGTATGAGATAAAGAGATAAAAATGTATATACATGTAAATAAGATGTGTAAGTTTTATGTGTGATAATTTAATTCAATTTTCATTACATTTTGTGCTTTGTTACAGATTTCAATTCAGAAGTGTCTTTTTTGTCATTGGGGTCATTTGAATAATTAATGACGTTTTCATTGTGACGGCCAATTATGCTCTTTCCTTGCCAAACACACTCAATGAAACTTTCAATCACTGTAGCGCACATTCCAATATCAGTCTTCTTGATTTCACTTTAAGTGTTCTTTAGCAACATGTCTGTGCTGTCAGGGGTGGGATTATAGACCTCTGGCTTCAAATAACCCCACTGAAAGAGGTCGCACAGATTGAGGTTAGGATGAAGTCACCCACATTGCAAAACACCTGGTTCATGCAGGATAGTGCTACTGCACACACATCTAATTCTGTGACAGCCTTTTATACAATACTTTCGATGAAAGGGTAATATCTTGACAATATCATGAGGTCAAAGATTTCTGAATATCGTGGCCTGAACACAGTCCCAACCTCAATCTGTGCGACTTCTTCCTTTGGAGTATTTTGAAGTCAAAGTCTACAATCCCAACTCAGACAGCACAAACAATAACTATTAAAGAACACTTTAAGTGAAATCAATAAGATTGATATTGGAATGTGTGCTAAAGTGACCGACAATTTCATCGTGCGTGTTCGGCAAACAAAGAGCATAAAAGGCCGTCAGATTGAAAACGTCATTAATTACTAAAATGACGCCAATGACAAAAAGGTACTTCTGATTTGAAATCTGTATAAAACTGCGTAATGTTATGAAAATTAAATGAAATTACCACACATAAAACTTGCAAATTTTATATACATGTATGCTTATTTTTACCTTTTTATCTGATTTTTAAAGCCATATTATAGATGCACAAAAGTGTTACCTTACTTTCCGGACACCCTGTACTTTGCAAATATTTGTTTCTTAAAAGTTTCTCTACATACATAGTCTCCTACAAGATAATCTTCTGTGGAAATTTTCATGTCATTATCCATTAAACGTAATCTGAACTAAGCAACAGAATCTATGCTTCCGTAACGATTTCTTAGCAATAAATCAATCTAAACGATAGAATTTTGCGTCGTTTGGTTGTATTCCATCAAACATTTGTGATAACTATTACTAACATATACCGTATTGTCATATTTTATAATAAATACAAAATATATTGATTTTGGACCTGTCTATTCAATTTTCTATGGTCTGTAACAGACAATTTACATGAGGCATAAAACGTGTTAGCACCGCAACATGTTGATCTAACCTATACCGTGACTAAAGAACATAATTATCAATAATGCAGGGTTCCCTCTGGCTACTTTTTTTCTTGCGCCATCACTTTTGCCAAATGAGAAAAGTTTGTGCCAGATTGAAATAATTGGAGCCAGTTGGTGCCAATTTTAAAATGAAAGTATACATTAGGTCGGGCATAATCAAAAATTGGTCGATAAATTATCATTGCATGGTTGTGTCATGAACAGTAATATAAATGAGAAAACATTTATTTTATCAGATTTAATTATACATACCTATGTTTATTGTGTGAATATATTTCAAAAATTATTTTTGTTAACAACGAAAAATCATTATGTTTTAAGTTTAAGTAGATCTGTCATTAATGTTTGTAAAACCAGTGTGACAAAAGTAGAATTAGGTCATTGATAGCCATCTCTCCTGTTGTAACAAAGTTTTAAAGAGAGACTTTTTTGAACTAGATAGAAGTTTAAATGGTACAAACCAAACAACAAAGTCAATATGTTAAAAAAAATGTGGACAAAGTGGACATTGCCCATTTAGAGAAATTTCTAAATCTGTAACAATTTTTTCGTAAGGGGACTATTTACATTTTGAAACATACAGAAGTTAAAATGTTAAAAACCAAACAAGTTTTCTGAAATCTGGGCGATTAATGCAGGTAAAATGACATAGAAAATTTCGAGGACAACGATAACATAACTGTCTGGGTTTTAGTCAGTGCTGATGTGGTCTGCATGTCAGAAACCCGATGTATATTAATACAGAATCTATCGATTTTATTATCTACTTCATTTAACCTGACCCAGGTCAAAATCATTTACATAAATTAATATTCTATTTTTACCCGCGGCATCGCTTGGCATATCTCCCGAATGGTCTTGTAAATATTCCGTGAGGTTTACGCCAATCAAACCCTAACTTACTAGATAAGTAATTGAGACTTTCCGGTCAATAGTGAAAGAAACAAATATCGCAATTTCGAAGTTATTTTCTTTTCTGGAGAAATATCTCCTCATCGGTCAGTGTAGATCAAAGATCAGACTGCACGTTTCGTGCAGTCTGATCTTGATCTACACTGACCGCAAAAGGGCCTTAAGTCGCGCTTTGTAGACTAAGGGTTAAATTGATTACCTGTGTATATAAGTACCTTCCAGTGTATTGTAACTTTCCAAATAATAGTTGGAGTTCTATTTATATGCTTACTTATATATTCAGCGTAAAGGTCAGGATCAGGTTAAATGAAGAAGGCAATACCTGCGATTATGATTCACTTTGACATTTAGTAACATTCATATGGGATACTGGCCTTCGATACTTTCACTTTCTTCTATTTTTTCGAAGTTACCTGACAAGTTTTGTTTAGCCGGGAGTTTATGTTATCAGAAGTGTATGTATATTCGGATAGTCGGGTGTAAATGACATCATTTTGTAAAGTAATTTGGATTAGACCTACGCCAATGCCGTAGTTTATTCCTGCTGATTTACTTCAACTTTATTGATAGATTTGTGGTCATGCATCTACGCATTGCGGTGAATGGGACCAGTATCAAAATGTACGGCATCCCGATATGAGAAATATTGGCGCCAGTCATTTTCGCCAATTGGCGTTTTCTTGCACCACATTTAAGAATCTATTGCAGATGGCGCCAAATGCAAAGCCCAGCGGGAACCCTGATAATGTGAATACTCTTGTTCATATTGTTAAACTTAAAGAAAACTTTTTCCACTGAAAATTAAAATATACGCCAACTACTTACCTTTTTTGAACCCAAAATCTAGAAAAGATGAGGACGCATTCAAATGTTTGCAGACGCTTTTTTGGTAGAATGCTGGGAAACGGTGCAAAAGAAAAACTAAGTCGTATTATTTACCCTTTATTTGCTGTGTGTACCCTGTGTCATTTGATGTTACGGAAAATAGACGTAACGAAAGCATAGTGGCATTCGGTTATTTCAACCTTAACAAATTAGCCACGCTTAGTTATAATGATGAAGATCATTTCAACAATTCATATGCTACATGCCGTTTGTGCTTATGTTTTTTCTTTGGCTCCAGAAACATTTATTTTGGAAATACAAGCGCAACGGAAGCATAGATTCTAAAACATTTTTAATTTTGAGTTTATCACTATATTATTCTCTCAAGTGTGCTCCGTAGAATATCCTTGCTATAGAAATGTGTCTATATAATGTTATTACAACTCAAATAGCTTTAAAACTTACCTTTTGGAAAGGAATATACTCGCCTACATACCAAATAAAAATTTGTTACGGAAACATATAGTTGTATTCGGAGACAAGTACTACAATCAGAATATTGTTCCACTAATTAAGGAATGAAGAGAACATTTTTTGTTTTCATGGAGGTATGAAAAAAAAACCTAATCACACTTTTGTATGCGAGGAATGAAGAGAACCTTTTTGTTTTCATGGAGGTACGAAAAAAAAACCTAATCACACTTTTGTATGAAACCGCTGTTTCATACAAAAGTGTGATTAGGTTTTTTTTTCGTACCTCCATGAAAACAAAAAAAGTTCTCTTCATTCCTTATAATTCAATATCACAGACAACAAATATGCTCTTAAGTTTACTCTAACTGTTTTTTTTTTTTGTAAATCCAACATTGCGTATTTATTAATGCCCATTTCATTGATGTTTCATAGCACGGTAAATCTGCTCGTTCATGACGTAATAATGACGTAAATTCATGATGTCATTATAGTATTGATCATTGGCAGATTTAGTAGATTTATAAGAAGTTCAATACGCTAGAAGTAAGTTGAAAATAAGTTTGTTAGGACCCAGCAAAGTGACAATGAGTTTAAGCTCTCTCTTTGAATTTACTGTTGGATATTTTTTTCCAATATGCCGAGAAAATAAATTTAGCTAGCAATTTGAAATTTGGACTGGATATAAAATCAGACAGAAAAACATTATGGAATCTCGTATACATGTTTGTATACATTAGTTTGACTGCAAAAGTAGTTCTGGCACTGCTTAATTTTTTTTTTCATGGAGCTATGAAAAAATGTTTTCAGCCAATCAGAACTCGCCAATGTTCATGAAAATAACTAATATTGAATTATTGGATATTAACTTACAAACAAGTATCTTATCTCCATGCCAGTTGTTGTACGAAAGAATTTAGGGGAAGAATGAACATGCCAATTCACAACAATGGAATAGCAGTAATTGTCTTTCATTCAAATGGCTTGGCGACAGCTGATTTTGACCATTTCGGCAATATTCAGGTCAATGCCACAGTCTTATAAGATTTGCCAAGTAAATTAGAACCAGTTATATTTAAGGCATAGTGAATGTGCTTAAAAAATGAGATGACAACTAGTCATCATATATTTTGAGAAATCTTTAAAGAAATGTTAGCGACATACAATTTTAGAAAGCGAGTCAATTATGGAAGAACGGCTGGGTAAAGAGTTAATGTATAATTTTATCATCGACTAATGACCGTCTGTTCGTCTGTCTTTCCAGACAGATATCTTCTAAAATCCTTGATGAACACTGATAGAAATTCATACATGTGTTCCTTATGATGTCAGCCGATATTTGTTTTTTTTCCCTTTTTTTGATATAATGCGGTGTCATAGAAAAAGGGAGCTTCATGTATATTTCCATTATTCACTTTTACTCAAAATCCTTGACGAAAATTTATGAAACTTCATACGCGTGTTCCTTATGATAGTCTGTCAATATCGTTATTTTTGCTTCTTGGATTAAATGTAGTGTCATGGAAAATGGGGAATTGGTGTATTTTTCATTATGGACAATATCTTTAACTACTGGACAAAATTTTATGAAACTTCAAGTTCATATTGTTTATCATAAACCACGCACAATAGTTATTTGTTTTTATTTCATGAAATGCCATGTCATAAAAAAGGGGGGCCTGGATAGATATCTTCTAAAAGCCTTGACGAAAATTTATAAAACTTCATGCATGTCTTCCTTTGGATAGATAGTCTGTTGATACAATTTTTCTCTCTTTCTCTCTATATATATATATGTGTGACACTACAAATAGTATTTTCAACGTGCCAACCGGTTTCGCTCATCAGGGCAACGCTTTAATGAAACATTGTAACGTCATTTTGACGTCATAGGACAACGGTTAAATACAATTCAATTTTGGACATGAAATATTTTTCCTTTGTTAATCTAGCTGAAACGTCGGGTGATTTGCATTTAAAAAATGGAAAAATTGAAAATTTTGGATCTGTTTTACAACAACTATCTAAATGAGAACTCACTGGTATTTGTCTTGTTGAAGGGTCCCTAATCTGTTGATTATGTATTGTAATTCTATTCCTAAGTTTATCTCCTGTTTGAGAGAGAGAGAGAGAGAGAGAGAGAGAGAGAGAGAGAGAGAGAGAGAGAGAGAGAGAGAGAGAGAGAGAGAGAGATATAATGCCGTGTCATGGAAAAAGGGGGCTTGATGTATATTTCCATTATTTGTTTTCATTTAACCAAATGCCATGTTATGGAAAAAGGGGACTTAATGTATAATCTTATTATGGACCAATAACAATAAGACTACGTGTAGATGCAAAACATATACCTCTTATATATTTTTTATTTAATGAAATGCTGTGTCATGAGAAAAGGGGGCTTAATGTATAATTTCATCATGGACCAATAACAAAAAGGCCACATGTACATGCAAAACACAATACCTCTAATATGTTTGTATCAAAAAAGTCTTTTTCGGCGGGGGATATCATTTCAACGAAATTGCTTGTTAATTAATCAGCACTCGGAATAAGTTAGTTTTTCATCAACCTGGTGAACATAGGTTAAAAGAGTATATGGGACATGGATAAGGGTGTTGAAGAAACCAGAACGAACACAAAATAAGGCGAACTGCAAAAGGATGAACAGAATCAAGGCTGAAATCAGAAAATGACGCAAGCGCCTGTCATATATTGTAGTTTATACGTCATTGAAACTACATGTATCAATATCAGTATTTTTTTTCAACTTTTCTTGTTATGATTCACGAACAAAGAAGAAATGGATTTAAAGAAACTCAACCCTTTACCACACAATGCCAACTTTTAATGACCCTGAAGAAAAGAGGTTTTGCAAACATTGTGGGATAAGGACAAAATGCTGGTAACCAGCATTTTCTCCTTTTCCAACAATGTTTTCTACCCTATCAAAGACAGGAATCATCATTTGGACTACATTTAATTTGTCGTCTGCAAATGCTTTCAATTTGATTCCAAAATTTTGCTGTCTGGTAAAGAGTTAAGGATAGGGCACCCTAATGGGATTCTTTTAACATTGCCTGTCATCGCCAAAATCCTACTGATTCATCTAAGACTCGTGTGATCCGTAATGGATACGGGGACGCAGCATCTGTCAGCCAATCGATTACCAATTACCCGAGTCTCAGGCTCTCAGCCGAATCTGTGCGTTTTGTCTGTGATAAAAAGGTGATGTTACAGGAATCTCATTAGGATGCCCTTGTTGAATTCTTCTTGTGTTAACTGAATCTTCTTCTTGTCAAGGAAGTTGAAGTACGGATACAGTCCAACTTTTTCTCCATGTCAGAGCTTTTTTTTCCGAAAATTGGGAACGGGCCTTAGCCTTTCATTTTGGGAAATTCAAGCGCAATTTTGGCCAAATTGGGAAAAAACAGATTGACTTTCAAGGTACATCAATAAACAAATCAATGGCAGTGTACATACATACAGTAAATAGAAAGTTGCAACAATTTAATAATTGAAACAAGTTTAACGGTTACCCTATAACTGCTTAAACCATGGTGAAATAATATCTCACAGTATTTGCACATATAGGCTAATAGCCCTTTTTAACACTTCTGTGGTATGCCCATGGGTGCAGGAGTTAATACTTAAGCAGAACTGCTTTCCGGCCATCATATGATATAAGGGAATCATTATTTGTGGAAGTTACAGGGCTAGGCTTGGTTATTATGTCTGGAGATGTAGAGTTTGCATCATGTGCAGTGATAATAATTGTCTAGTCTTCAGACAACGGAAGATCTGCAATGTCTGACAGAACCGGCATTTCAGATTGAGACTCAGTATGTGGAGATACGATTACCTGCAGATCGTTCTGCAAAGAATTTGAACTTTTCACGCTGAAAGTAAAAAGGCTGCGCTGGCCTTTATCGTCTGCTGCCCTTATAACAAACTTTTTGTAATGTTTCCCGGTTCTTGACATGTTTAAGACTTGGATACAGTGTTTTTTTTTAACTCCACTGGCCGAAGGCCAGCAGGCTAATGTCATGGCCCGGTGTCCGCCGTGCGCCCATCCGTCCGTGCGTCCGTCTGTCCGTACGTTAACTTTTATTTTAAACGTCTTCTTCTCTGAAACTACCCATCCAATTTTGATGAAACTTCACAGAAATGATCCTGCCATGGTCCTCTTCAGAATTTCTTGAAAGAATTTGATTCCTCCAAAAACTCTGGTTGCCATGGCAACAAAACTTAAAGATATTGGAAATCTTTGAAAATCTTCTTGTCTGAAACCATAAGGCCTAGGGCTACCAAATTTGGCATGTAGCTTTATCTAGTGGATCTCTATCAAGTTTCTTCAAATTATAGCCCTGGGGTCAAATTTGACCCCACCCCGGGAGTCACAAGTTTTACATGGGCTTATATAGAGAAAACTTTAGAAATCTTCCTGTTCTTAGCCATAAGGCCTAGGGCTACCAAATTTGGCATGTAGCTTTATCTAGTGGATCTCTATCAAATTTTTTCAAATTATAGCCCTGGGGTCAAAAATGGCCCCGCACCGTGGGGTCACAAGTTTTACATGGGCTTATATAGAGAAAACTTAAGAAATCTCCCTGTAGTCATAAAGGCTAGGGCTACCAAATTTTGCATGTAGCTTTATCTAGTGGGCCATCACCAAGAGTGCGTAAATTATGATTCATTCCCAGGGATCAGAAGTTTTACATGGGCTTATATAGTGAAATCTTTAGAAATCTTCTTGTTACTGGCCATAAGACTTAGGGCTACCAATTTTAGTCCTGTCTCACGGGTCTTATGTTCAAAACCAAGTGGCCAAGTATTGTAATGTTTGGCATGTAGGGATTTTATGCATTAGCCAGTGGAGCGATACAGGGCCATCATGGCCCTCTTGTTTTCAAATACGTTTACTGCAACCAATTAAGAATATGTTCAAAAGTGTTAAATTAAGAAAACTTCTTTTGTCAACTGTAACTTTTAATAAAAGACAAACAATGTAAAAAGATGTAATATTGAATGATAGAGAAATGACAACCGCGTCAAGTCTACGTGCAGTGTTATAATGCGCAAAAAATAACTCGGTTCGGTTAAGGTTGCCTCCATTAAACAAACCAAAGGGCGCAAAGAAATCCCAACATTTCGGCCATAATGCAGAGCAGTCAGCTGAGTCATTTCGGTATAAATCAATAAAAAGCCTGCTTTCGGTTTCAGTCGCTGCGAAATAACGAGTTTTATGTCTAATCATGTATAATAGCAGTTGAGATACTAGTATTTTAACTTATTTAGAATTTCAGCATCGTATTGTGGGAAATTCTTTCACCAAAATTGGTAAAAAAAGATGCTTTTTGCAATTGGGAAGTCAACGAATGTCGGCCTCTATTATAGAAGGGAAAAAAGCCCTGCATGTGGAGAAATTCAGTATGGCCGAAAAATTGTTCTTCAGGGTTGAGATGTCCTATATAGTTACATGTAACCTATAAGCGGTCTTCAGACTGCGCCTTTGGTGTGGCCTTTCGCCCGTAATACTAAAATAATGTTGAAAGTGGCATTGACACCTAGCAAACAGACAAATACCTGTATTTATTATTGTTCCGTATATTTAGTATAGTATTTCCAATCATTTTCATTTCTCAATACAGGGGTGTAGAAACCTATTGGTAAAAAAGAACTTGTACATGTATCTATAGATTTACTTCCATTTAACAAGATATATCTCTGGACTTGCATTAAAAAAGCTATCTCTGGACAAAGATAGACGGCATAAAAGACTATTGAAAATGAAATATACACATTATTTGTAGCTAGCTCTGCTTAATATCAATTGTAAGAATGTATCATGGTTTTTGCTTGTCTACCACTGAATTCCTTTGCTACGATAAACTCTGAGCTGATCTACATGATTTTGACAACTGGTTTTTTTTTAAATATAGTAAGCTGCATTATATTGATTCTAAAACTTAATGATCTTATTAGGGATGGTTAACCGATCGAATGACCGATTAACCAGTTAGGAAATCAGAAAACGGTTAACCAGAAAAAAATATATATATTACCAAAATTTTACCAAAATAGTGAAGAAATACGTCCCCAAGATTAACTTTGCCGGTTCCGACAACTATAACTTCATTAAACGTGCATCCATGTCACCAAGACGCAGCGAAGGTGTGATACACAGTTTGACATGTCCGTGCAATAACATTGTTAATCCGCTAATTGGTCCCCAGTCTCCAATAACAAAAAATCAAAAACAGGTGGCCTCTTCTAATCAAAGGCACTGGCTTCTACAGTTTATCGTAATTGATTTGTTTGGATTATTTCATTAAGTGCCCGCCCCCAATCAAATATATGCATGGATTGACCAATCAGCATAAGAGGGATTGAAATTAACAGGTAAATCGATCTCTGGTCAAGCACGCACAGCGATTACTCTTCGTTCATTATCAGTTCGATAAGTATCCTCGAAATCGAAATATACCATCAGAAGTTAATCTTAAACACAAATCTCACGACCTTGAGGTTGAAAATCTGAAAACATTGTGAGAAAAGGAGAAATTGCTCTTAAGGAGCAATTTCTTCTTATCCCACAATGTTTTCTAACTTTTCAAAGAAGTAAGAATCATTTGCATCAACATTAAAATTGTTTTCTGCAGAGGCTTTGAATTTTGGAGGGTCTAAAATTTAAATTTGTGATTCACTTAGCGATGGCCCCTTCGTTTGACAATCAATAACCATAGATCTAGCATCATGTGCTTAATTGGGTAAGTCGATTCTGTGAAGTTGTAAAAAGCCTGATAATTTCTAGTCCTCTAAAGAAAACATTGTGGAAAATTGATTATATTGCAGAGAGAGAGAGATCGTCGATAGATTGGCCGTCTTCTGCGCCAAAGTACAGAAATGGTAAACATCACGGGTATGCATTTCTCACTCACTGGTTATCAGTGTTGACATATCGAGCAAATGGCAGGTACCTTCATCTTAAATGATTTTTACGTGGTCGTTCGGTTAACCAGTTAACTAATCGAAAGATTGGACGGTTAACTGGTTAGCAATTTTACTAACCCTTGCCATCCCTAGTTCTTATCCATCCATAAACTGGTATTTTTATATCCATCTACATGTATCTATCCATTCCTTTTCTCTCATATTAAATCCATCCATCCATCCATCCATTATCTCCCAAAATAATCCAACCACCCCAAAAACAATCCATCTAGCACCCCTCTCTCTCTCCTCCCCTCTCTCTCTCTCCTAAAATATCATTAATCCAGTCCTCTGTGTGTAGTAACTTACTGTCTATCCCTTGTCCTCGTGTCAGTCTTTTCAAAAAGAACAAGATTTACCATCTTCTTCTCATTAAATAAAAAATCTCTGGAGAGGTTTGTTAATTCTTTCATAAGCCCTGTGAACAATGGTTGAAAGAGCATAGGAGATAGATAGAGGTGTTGAAGAAACCAGAACGAACACAAATTAAGGCAAAGTACAAAAGGACAAAAGGGATCAAGGCTGAAACATAAGAAAATGGTGTTGAAGCAAGGGTGTCGTATTGCATGGTTCATATGTCATTCAAACTAGACTGATGGAAATAAGTTTAGCAACTTCTTTACCCACATCTTTTTTTTTTGATATACATTAATGTATCCTTTTTCGTGAGTGTTGTAAATTTGTGTCCAGCAATAGTCATTACGATTCGGCTGGTTGTGTTTACAAACCAGCTGGTAGGTCGGAGAAAATCACGTGCGACATGTGTACTGCAAATTCGATATCCTTTAGCGAGTCGTAAGACACACGATCACACAGCTTTTCTAGCCTAAGCAAATAAACCGATTAAAAATCTTTAATAATTGCCATGGGACGTTGACCGTGGATGACGTTAGATGAACGTCAGAGAGCTGTTGGAATGCTCATGGCAGGCATGTCAGCTGTAGACGTCGCTCAGCATTTCAATCGCCATAAATCGACAATTACACACCTTTGGAACAGGTTTCAGCAAACAGGGAGCGTAACTGGCAGGCCCAGATCTGGTAGACCTTGTAAAATGTCACCACGTGAGGACGTTATTACGTCATCACGACACAACAGATTTTTGTTAAGCTGTAAGTTAGCCAGTCTCCTGCGGAATGCTACTGGGACGAGGGTATGTGACCGAACTGTAAGGAACAGGCTCCGCAATGTTCGTCTTAAGGCGTGTCGACCTTACCTTGGCATTCCACTGACATTAAGACACAGACAGGCAAGGTGCCAGTGGGTTCAAACCCATCGTCACTGGACGCACAGGCAATGGAACGACGTCCTTTTTACGGATGAATCTCGTTTTAATGTGTCCTATGCTGATGGCAGGGTTCGTGTTTGGAGAAGAAGGGGCGAAAGGCTGGCTCCCAATAACGTAGTCCAACGAGATCGTTATGGTGGTGGCAGTGTCATGGTCTGGGCTGAAATACACCATGATGGGAAGACAGATCTTGTCATCATACGTGGCAATCTTACGTCGCAAAGATACTGTGATAAAATAATCCAGCCTGTCGCTGTGCCATATATGCAACAACAAAACATTCGCATTTTCCAGCATGATAATGCCCGCCCGCATACTGCATGGTACACACAGAGTGTCCTATGCCTTCACAATGTAAATGTGCTTTGACAGTGGCCTGCCTGATCACCGGATCTTTTGCCAATTGAACATTTATGGGACCACTTAGGTAGACAGGTTAAAGAAAACCATGACATCAATACCATCCGTGACCTTGAACATGCCCTTGAAAATGAATGGGCCAGAATTCCTCTATGTGTCATTAGGAAGCTCATATGTAGCACTAGACAGTGCTGTATGGCAGTCCTTGCAGCTCAGGGTGGTCACACAAGATATTGAAGTGTGCTTGATTTTCATCGTCTGACCCTTTTGCCTTTTCAGTCAAGATAGACAAATTACGCAGCAAAATTATGGAACGACACTGATACGTTTCAATGGCAATAATTATGCTTTATCAAAGTGATTATTTCATTTTATGTTTTGTACCTATACTTTAGCCTTGGATCATAGATTTAGGAAGTTGCGAAACTTATTTCCATCAGTATATATGAAACAATGAAAGTATTTTTAGCTCCCCTGGCTGAAGGCCAGCAGGCTTATGTCATGGCCTGGTGTCCATCCGTCTTTGCGTGTGTTAACTTTTATTTCAAACATCTTCTCTGAAACTACCCTTCCAATTTTGATGAAACTTCACAGAAGTGATCCTGCCATGGTCCTCTTTAGAATTCTTGAAAGAATTTGATTCCTTCAAAAACTCTGGTTGCCATGGCAACAAAACTTAAAAATATTGGAAAAATTTGAAAATCTCCATATCTGAAACCATAAGGCTTAGGCTACCAAATTTGGGATGTAGCTTTATCTAGTAGACCTCTTTCAAGTTTCCTCAAATTATAGCCCTGAGGTCAAAACTGGCCCCGCCCCGGGGATCACAAGTTTTACATGGGCTGATGTAGAGAAAACTTTAGAAATCTTCCTGTACCTAGCCATAAGGCCTAGGGCTACCAAGTTTTGCATGTAGTTTTATCTAGTGGGCCTCTACCAAGAGTGCCCAAATTTATAGCCCTCGGGTCAAATTTGACCCCGCCCCAGGGGTCACAAGTTTTACATGGGCTTATATAGTGAAAACTTTAGAAGTCTTCTCGTTACTAACCATAAGAACTATGGCTACCAAATTTAGCCCCGTCCCAGGGGTCTCATGTTTTACAGGGCCTCTTATTGAGGCAACTTTGAAAATCTTCCTGTTTATGACTCATTCTCAGACAACTTGGGCAAATGGTATATAAAAATTTCGATTATTTCATGTTGCCAAATTATTTCATTTTCATTTTCTTTGTATCGGTATATATGTTAACTCTTTATTTTAGGAGTTTTACCAGCTAGGAGCCAACAACTTTTTATTTATGCATTGTAATATGGTAAAGGGTGCTGGCATTTTTAAATTTTTCCAAAAACATGATCAATTGTGTTGGTTTTACCATGGACAAGTCAAAAATTGCCAACAACTTTCTCTAACGATTTTGTAAGGTGATAAAAGCTTGTGAGGAAAATGACAATATCAGTGACATTTTACCTGATTTTCTGGTGCTAAATAATGATAAAGGAAATAGAAAAAAATGTACATGTTATCTTTTTTCACAACCGTTGTCTTAAAACTATCATCATTCCACAACAGAGGTCGAATAATTACTTTATCTCTACTTAAAAGACAACCGTTACGATACAGAAATATACTGAACCAAAAAAGAAACTTCCCCTGTGTTTAAGTGCAGATATACACAAATATGAAAATCAGGATTAAACTAGATTTACATGCATTGAAAGAGTATTTTATTGCGACTTTGTGTGAAAAAAATTATTGCTGAGGGTTTATCCAAAAGTAGTGAAATGGTAGTTAAAATGCGGAAGGGGTCGCTCACCAAAATCACAAATTAATACCGGGTATGACCACCTTCAGCATGAAGGACTGCCTGGCATCGTTGGCGCATAGAACGGATAAGTGTATTGATTTCGGCTTGTGGAATGTTGTTCCATTCCTGAATTAAGGCTTGTCTTAGCTGAATGACGTTTGACAGTGGAATAGGGCGACGTCTAACACGCTGGTCCAAATTATCCCAAAGGTGTTCAATGGGATTCAGATCAGGGCTTTTGGCAGGCCAGTCATTAATAAATGCAATGTTATTCGCCCTGAGGAAATTCACATTGTCCCTAGCTGTATGGCTTGTGGCATTATCATGCTGAAAAAGAGTGATATTGGCATTATTTTGAAACAGTGGGATAACGTGCCTCACAAAAATTTCATCTCGGTAGCGTTGGGCATTCAAATTCCCTTTGATAATGACGAGATTAGTGCGAAAGCCATGTGCAATGCCCACCCAGACCAAGACAGAACCCCCACCCCCAAAACGATCTCGTTCAAGTATGCAACAGTCGGCATAACGTTCATTTCTCCTACGGTATACTCGAACCCTGCCATCACCTTGATGAATGGAAAACCTCGACTCGTCAGAAAAAAGAACGCTATTCCATTGTTGTCTAAGCCAGCGTTGGTGTGTACTTGCCCAATTAACACGATTTACGCGGTGACGTCGCATCAAAACACAACCAACGTATGGACGACGTGCACGTAGCCCACCCTCGTGCAAGCGATTGCGCACAGTTTCGGCAGATATACGGTTGTTATGTGTACCAGGGGTGTTAGCAGCAGTGGCTGTGGCAGTTTGGAAGCGATTGCGCAGGTGGGTGTTCCGAATATAGCGGTCTTGGCCGCGCGTCGTGACGTGAGGACGTCCACTACGTGGTCGATCTCCCGTACGCTCTATTGCTTGAAAACGTTGCCTAAGGTGTCTAATAGCACGAGTAGAACATCCAATATTCATAGTAACAGCATTCATCGTCATACCAGCATTAAGCATGCCAATGGCACGTTCGCGTAAAGGAGGGGTGTCCATAAGGCCCTTTTTTGGGCTAGGATAGATTTTCGCCAAACTTTGCTGATTTATACTACTATGTATTGGCTTTCATTTGGTGGAGTATTAAGATGCAGCGGCCATGTCTTCAATGCTATATGCTTGACAAAAGTGGGTGGGGTAATTTGATACGATTTCAGCTTGTAAGACTAAATTGCAAATATCTTCCATTTGAAGCTGCAATCAATATTCATTCATTCCATGTAGGTACTTACCCTATAAGAGGAAGTTAATGATGCAGACAATTTAAATCATCATTCTCTAGCAATTTAGTTATAATCACTTTTAAGCCGTGCCTAAATTTCCCTTATTTTGTCAAAAAGGGCCTTATGGACACCCCTCCTTTTGCGGAATTCTAGGCATATCAAAAATAAAGAAAACTAAAAAGAATTTAATTTTTTTCAACTTCTTTTTCTTATTGACATGAAAGTCTATAAAATTAGACTGAAAGGTTTCAAAAAATATACAGGAATTATACTGTTCTGTGCATGCACGTGAAAATCGCTTTCAGCGGGTTTCTTCTGCAAAATGCTTTCAATAGAGTTAAAATTTGTTTTATCGGACACATAATCGTTCGCCCGAATATATGTAGGTCATCTGATATTTTGATTTTTAGCTCCACTGGCCAAAGGCCAGAGAGCTATTGTCATGGCGTTGTGTCCGTCGTGCGTCCGTCCATCCGTCCGTTCGTCCGTGCGTGCGTCCGTAAACTTTTTCTTTAAAAAACTTCTCCTCAGAAACTATTGACTGGATTTTTACCAAATTTCACAGGAATGTTCCTTTGGTGGTCCTCTTTCAAATTCCTTCAAATAATTGTGTTCCATGAAGAATTCTGGTTGCCATGGCAACCAAAGTAAAAAACCTTTAAAAATCTTCTCCTCCCAAACCGCTATTTGGATAGCATTATTATTTTGCAGGAATGTTCCTTAGATACAGGTTTACAGAATTCCTTAAAAAAAAAAAAGATCTGTCAAAAAACATGGCTTTTATGGGAGACTCATTTTCCTTTTATGGTATAAAGTAAAATCTTTGAAAAATTTCTTCTCTAAAACTATTCATTGGATTTCATTGTTGTTTTGCAGGTAAGTTCCTATGGTGGTTGTCTACCAAATTGTTTCTTCAGTGAGCTAAAATGCAGGATTGAATGATAATTGTTAAAAACTTCCTTTCGCCATTATAGAAATATCAGGCCTGTGGAGCGATACAGGCGCTCAAGCGCCTCTAGTTTTTAATAACATTGCATTTGCACTTAAACACAGGGGAAGTTTCTTTTTTGGTTCAGTATATATCCCAACAGTGCCTCACTGGTAGGTTTAACTGATACATCAACACATAAAAAAAAAAAAAAAACAAGATCCCGTATGTGACACTATTTTGTCCCTTATGTGATTTGTTTATGACACTGATGGGAAAGGCAGCATTTTAGCAATCTTTTGATAAATTATGTGCATTGAAAGCAGAAAACCAGAAAAACAAACTATCTTCGATCATAATACTCATTAATTGTATGACTTCCTGCATGACTGCTCTTAACAACCAGCTGACTCTAGATTTCAATAAGCCATTTTTTTCAACTGTTTTATCGAGTATTCTAACACACAAAACCCATTCAACAACAATTATTGAAACTCTGTCATAACAATCTTTGGCATATGTTTTGAAATACTTCGGTAAAGTATGTCCCAAAGAAACGATACAGAGAGGAATACTTGTTTTACAAATGTCATGTAAGTGACAGGTGTGCACAGGTTCCTGATAGAGCTTTCTAATCAAAGAAATCACATCTTAGTATTCATAAATATCGACTGAAATTGTTCATCAAAATTAGGGAAACATGTTTAAAAGGTACTGTTTTAGAAAGTATTACTAATCCATATACCATGGAAAAAGAAGCTCGTGGCATGGAAAAAGGAGACTCGGCTACGTTGTGCTTTCAAATATGCAGCCTTTATACATCACCGGCAGAACGTTTACCATCATTAGAGTGTGAAATCCAATTGAGTGAATACCAGGCTGTGTTTACTTACAACGTAATAGGCACACACTTGGCTTAGAAGTCCCCAGCCAAAAGCAATTTATCCTTGTAACTTACAGGAAATTCGCAGATCAAGTCTTCCTCCAATATGTTCATATTAAACCTGTTCCCAGAATTCAGTATTTGGACTCTCCTAATCTATAAACGTTAAAAGAAGGAAAGGAAAATAATAATAATATGATAAATAAATGAATAAAATTTGAGCATCACTTGAAAAGGAAAGAATGCCCGTCCTGAGAACTTCACTGTTTCTGCAATGATTTAAAAAGTTCTGGATCATACGGATGTTACAATTTAAGATTCGTTTGTATATGTTAGAGAATGACAGGGCAAAATTTACGTGTAACTTCCTGACGACTTTATAGAACAAAATCATCATGCACACTGACTTTTAGCTCACCTGAGCACAATGTGCTCATGGTGAGCTTTTGTGATCGTGCTGTGTCTGGCGTCCGTCATGCGGCGTGCGTCACCTGTTGTCAACTATTACGTTGTGTAGGCTCTAGAGGCCACATTTTCTGTTCGATACTCATGAAACTTGGTCAAAATGTTTGTCTTGTTAATATCTCGGACAAGTTCAAAAGTGGGTCAGGTTGGGTCAAAAACTATGTCTTTAGGTCATATCTTAGAAAAACCTTGTGTATGCTGTAGAGGCCACATTTTCAGTCCAATACTCTTGAAAGTTGTTCAGAATGTTAGTCTTGATGATATCTCGGACTAATTCCAAAATGGGTCATGTTGGGTCAAAAACCAGGTCACTAGGTCAAATCTTAGAAAACCTTGTGTATGCTCTAGAGGCCACATTTTCACTCCAATACTCTTGAAGTTGATCAGAATGTTTGTCTTGATGATATCTCAGGTGAGTTCGAAAATGGGTCATGTCTGGTCAAAAACTAGGTCACTAGGTCAAATCTTAGAAAACCTTGTGTACGCTCTTGAGGCCACATTTTCACTCCAATACTCTTGAAGTTGATCAGAATATTTGTCTTGATGATATCTTGGACGAGTTTGAAAATGGGTCATGTCTTATCAAAAACTAGGTCACTAGGTGAAATCTTAGAAAAACCTTGTGTAAGCTCTAGAGGCCACATTTTCAGTCCAATGCTCTTGAAAGTTTTTCAGAATGTTTGTCTTGATATTATCTAGGGTGCATCTGAAGATGAATCATGTCAGATCAAAAACTATGTCACTAAGGTCAAATCTTAGAAAAACCTTGTGTACGCTCTAGAGGCCACATTTTCACTCCAATACTCTTGAAAGTTGATCAGAATGTTTGTCTTGATAATATCTCAGACGAGTTAGAAAATGGGTCAGGTCAGGTCAAAAACTAGGTCACTAGGTCAAATCTTAAAAAAAAACTTGTATACACTATAGAGGCCACAATTTCAGTCTGAAACTTTTAAAAGTTGGTCAGAATGATCATCTTGATGATATCTTGGACGAGTTAGAAAATGTGTCATGTCAGGTAAAAAACTAGGTCACTAGGTCAAATCTTAGAAAACTTTGTGTACGCTCTAGAGGCCACATTTTCTGTCCTAAATACGTGAAAGTTGGTGAGAATGTTTGGCTTGATATTATCTCAGACAAGTTTGAAAATGAGTCACATCGCTACAAAAACTAGGTCACTGGGTGGAATCTTTAAAAATCCTTGTGTATGTCCTAGAGGCGACATTTTCAATCCAAAACTCATGAAACATGGTGAGAATATTTGGCTTGATGATATCTTGGACTAGTTTGAGAACAGTTCATGTTGGGTCAGAAACTAGGTCACCAGGTCAAATCTTGGAAAAACCTTGTGTATTTTCAGTCCAGTACTCTTAAAAGTTGGTCAGAATGTTTGTCTTGATGATCTTTTGGACGAGTTTGAAAATGGGTCACTTCGGGTCAAAAATTAGGTCACTGGATCAAATTTTTGAAAAATCTTGTATACGCTCTAGATGCCACATTTTCAGTCCAATACTCATGAAAGTTGGTCAGAATCTTTGTTTTGACAATATCTACGACCTAAAATGGGATATGTTTGGCTTAAAAGTAGGTCAATAAGACAAATTCTAGAAAAAGCTTGTGTTCAAGCTAGAGGCCACATTTTCAGTTTAACACTTATAAAAGCTTGTTAGACTGTTTGTCATAATGTCTCAGGCGAGATTGGAAATGGATTATGTTTGGTCAAAAGGCTCAGGTGAGCGACTCCAGGGGCACCATGGCCCTCTTGTTTTATAAGCTCACATGAGCACAAAGTGCTCAAGGTGAGCTTTTGTGATCATGCTGTGTCTGTCATCTGTCGTGCGTTGTGCCTTGTGCGTCGTCAACTTTTACCTTGTGTACGCTCTAGAGGCCACATTTTCAGTGCTCATGAAACTTGGAGAGAAAGTATTTCTTGATGATATCTCGGACAAGTTTGAAAATAGGTCATGTTGGGTCAAAAACTAGGTCATTAGGTCATATCCTAGAAAAACCTTGTGTACGCTCTTGAGGCCACATTTTCAGCCCAAAACTCTTGAAAGTTGGTCAGAATGTTTGTCTTGATAACATGTCTGACGAGTTTGATAATAGGTCATGTCAGGTCAAAAACTAGGTCACTTGGTCAAAACTTAGAAAAATTTGTGTAGGCTGTAGAGGCCACATTTTTAGTGCAATACTCATGAAACTTGGTCAGAATGTTTGTCTTGATGATTTCTTGGACTGTTCTGAAAATGAGGTATGTCTGGTAATAAACTAGGTCACTAGGTCAAATCTTACAAAAACCTTGTGTACGCTCTAGAGGCCACATTTTCAGTCAAATACTCATGAAAGTTGGTCAGAATGTTTGTCATAATGATATCTTGAGTTTGTAAATGGGTCACATTGAGTCAAAAAGTAGGTCATCTGGTCAAATCTGTAAAATAGCTTGTGTAGCTCCAGAGTCATCATTTTCAGTCCAATACTTATGAAAATTAGTCGGATGTTTTTCTTGATGATCAATATGATGAAATTGAAAATTGGTCACATTGGTTAAAAAACTAGGTCACCATGTCATATCTTGGAAAAACCTTGTGTACACTAGTGGCCACATTTTCTGTCCAGTACTTATGAAAATTAGTCAGAATCTTTGTTTTGATAATATCTACAATGGGAAAATGGGCTATGTTTGGCTAAAAAGTAAGTCACTGAGGGAAATTCTAGAAAAAGCTTGTCTACATGCTAGAGGCCAAATTTTCAGTCCCATAATTATGAGAACTTGGTAGAATGTTTGTCATAATATCTCAAAAGAGATTGAAAATGGGTCATGTTTGGTCAAAAGACTCAGGTGAGCGACTTCAGGGCCATCATGGCCCTCATGTTTATTTATTTTCAACTTTGACTTCTGAGACGTGTCATTTACTTATTCTTGCACAAGCTGCTGGACATCTTCTGGGAAAGACAACATATAAATACATGTACCCGAAATAGAAAGCTTGAAATCTCATAACACATCTTTAGTTTAATTATACTCATACCCCTACAGATTTAATCGTTGACTTTTGCATGTTCCCGTTTTGTATGTGATGATTACTTACACTGCACATAGTAAACTTTTAAAACGGTATTAAATCACAATAAATAGTTCAATATGATTTTTAAATTCATTATCATTCAAATTTACGATGTATGACCAACCATGATACAGATTGAGTGCAACATGGATTGCAGCATGAACAATATAAAATTAAATATAAAACTTCAGGAGTAGCATATGAGACATCAATACATAACATACGAGGCAGGAGGTTTTCTTTGTTTAATAAGTCGTGCTACGGGTACATGGTAACATTAGAACTAGAATTTATATTTCAGACTTATATGTGGTCTACAGCATATATGTCTACCATCATAATTATCTATTGAAAAAAAATAAGAACGATAAATTTTGAGACCTTTAGGACCAACAACTGATGAATTCTGACAGCAATCTTTCATTCGTAAAAAAATGGGGCAAAACAAAATACTTACACCTCCGAGCATCAACGGACAGTTGAAGGAACCCAACTAGACCGAGAAAGTGTCAGAAACTTTGTAGTTGTCGGTCTTTTGGAAAAGGGTTAGGGTTATTTAGTCCCGTATGTTATGGACTTGTATGTTATTGTCAACGGAAGGTGCTGAATTGATTCTTCTGTCATAACTGTAACTAACATTGTTAAAAAATTTCATTTTATAACAGAAAGAACAAACTTGTAAGGCATCATTTAAGGACTGTTGATATAGGCATACAAATTTAAACACGAAATCCTCGTTTGTTATTGTTCTGTATGTTATAATTAAAAATTACAATCGTTAATCAATGGTTGATGTTGGTCATAAGGAAATTTCACTTGTTTACATGAAAAACTGCTAATGTTCATTTGATTACCATGACAGGTAGTCACAAACTCTGTATATATAAGAGCTGTCATATGCTTTATTCAGTCGATTACAACACAAACAAATGTTGTCCCGTAAGTTACTCGATTTCGGAGACAGGGAAATAGACATCAAAAAATGACAGAAATATAGTAGCCATTTAGATCAAACTCTCCTGCCGCATAGTATTGACATCTTGGTTTAAAAAAGGCACAAAATTGTAGGAAGGAAAAACTTTTGTAGTTCAATACACACTTTTTAAGTAACAGTCACTGTTCTGGCAACATGGTGTTTTCAAGCATCCGTGCAACTTCAAATACGCACCATATTGTAAAATGAAGTCAAGAAAAAGTAAACTTAAGCTAAGAATATTGAAATATGTGTGGTCTCAACTTACTTTTAGTTGCATTTCCTCTATTGATTAATATTTTCAGTAAAGAGCGCTTTAAAAGGTGGAGACATTAATTGTCCAGGTTGTCTGAGAATGAGTCTTATATATTCTAGACCTGTATTATTCGGTATAGGGCTTTATTCAATGGACCTCCAGCAGGATTCAAGTAATTAGAGCTCTGTTTTCAAAAATGGCTTTGCCCTTGGGTCATAACTTTCTCATGAGAATTTTATGGAGAAAATTTTGTA
Source organism: Hippopus hippopus (assembly GCA_946811185.2). Lineage (NCBI taxonomy): Eukaryota > Metazoa > Mollusca > Bivalvia > Cardiida > Cardiidae > Hippopus > Hippopus hippopus. The sequence goes on along the minus strand of OX328102.1, from coordinate 50,918,383 downwards.
TCTCTACTAGTTCGAAACCAACTTGCCAAGTATTGTAATAGGGTCTGTAAGTCTCGTTTAGATGAAATGCACTTCCGGGATCACTGGTCGCCATAATGAGATTTTTTCCACTATTTTGCTTACGTATGTACCGACATTCATGTCGCTACACTGATGTGTATGTTATTCAAATTCTCAAAAATGGGTTTGGAGAGGAAAAACCAGAGATGAAAGATGTTGGTAAGGGTTAAAATATTGTTGAGAAATAATGCTGTGATTTAAAAACAGGCCGTGGAAATCAGCGAAAATCCGTAACCCAGTTTTCGTACATGGTTGCAATGGACATGTACTTGGTTGATTTCTGATCTAAAGAGGTCAAACTAATCTAGTTATGGCAATAAAATAATGTTTTTAAGCATTTCATTCTAGAAATGATCGCGTCTTCAGAGGCATTTAGAAACACATTGCCGTTTTGATGTGTTTCGCACCAGGGTAGTTTCGCACCAAAGTCTACTTTGCACCATATTAAATGTTGCCGATAATGACAGTTGCAATTACTCGGCCTCATTTTATTCATTGAATTGCCTTAGACAGCCAATTACATACATAGGACCAAAGAAAATTCTTAACTGGTCGTGAATTCATGGCTTCAAAACCTATTTTGGCATCTTTTGTTGAATTATTTTCAGGTAAATTCATCATTTCACTGGGAACTGGGTAAATAGGCTTAACCCTTTCTAGAGCATCGAATAAATCAAAGACACATTTTCATTCTATAAATAAGATCGTAAGAATAATGTTGAAGTTGTCCTTGTCTGGAATGTCTTAGCAAAGCGATCAATGTAGATCAGAGATCAGACTGCACACTTTGTGCAGTCTGATCATGATGTACATTGATCACAAAAGCAACTAAAGTGGTCAAAGGCACTTTAAGGGTTATAACAAAGAATTGTAGACTATTTGAATACTCAAGATCAGTACTTGTGCTTGCCCATTTAGATGTAGCCCTTACAAGTGTAATGTTTCTAATGATGAAATATTCTGCAGAAAGTCTTTTTAACTCTTTATCAAACGACAAATTTTTGGACTGGACCAAATTCAAAGCATCTGCAGACAACAAATTAAATCTTGTTAATGTGATGATTTCTGACTTTGATAGGGTAGAAAATATTGAGGGAAAAGGAGAAAATGCTGGTTACCAGCATTTTCTCCTTTTCCCACAATGTTTTCTATAGGCTTCTTTTTCAGGGTCATTAAAAGTCGGGATTGTGTGGTAAAGAGTTAAATACATTGCTTTATCCTATTTTTTTCTTCAGGAGAGCAGATAGGCCATGAAATCCTAACTTCAGATTCTGCAGTTGTCACTATGCTGATGGTCTAAGAGGAAATGGGCCAAGTTTGTTATTTTTCAGCAAAGTGAAATTTCCAGATAAAGCTACAGCAATGAGGTTACTATATTGCAGTACATGTATTTTAATTATCTAGAATTCTGAAATATTTAACAAAAATGATCTATTAATCCATTACCACACAGCAAAAGTTTAGACCTATCCAAATTTAAAGCATTTGCAGACGACAATTTCAAAGTGGCTCAAATGGTGCAATTTTGCTTTGATTGGGTAGAAAACTTTGTGGGAAAAAGAGAAAATGCTGGTTACCAGCATTTTCTCCTTTTCCCACAATGTTTTCAAAAGGCTTCTTCCTCAGGGGTGTTAGAAGTCGTCATTGTGTGGTAAAGGGTTAAGAGGATTAAAGTCAAATTTGACTTACACTTTATAGTTTTAATGTTTTAATATTGGTAAAAGTGGTTAATGAGACACATATTACAATACTGTTTTAACTGATATTACAAATCAAATTAACGTAAACCTGATATTGATTGTGCAATATGTTTTGAAAACATTTCCACCTCCATTGCCTTCATAATGCATGATTGCCGTTGCAGGGAGAATCATACATTAATGAAACATAGTACATGTGGCTCTAAATGTCACTCTCTAGATTTGTTTTTCTTTTTTACACATGTAACTCTTCAACAAGTAATTAAATTTTAGACTTGACCAAGTTTACAAATAGTATTTGCAGAGGGAAAATAAAATGTGGCTCTAAAGATGGGTTTTGGCAAAGAAAAGGGTAGAAAACATTGTTGTAGGACAAAATGCCGGTAACCAGGAATTTCTTATCCAACAATTTTCTCAATACCTTTTACCTCAGGGTACTCCCATAAACGCTGGAAAAAGACCAAACTTTGCAAAAACTGACATGCTATGTTTCCCAATCAAATCAAATCTAATGTAGTACATGAGTTAGCAAAGTGTGCAGGAAGACACTCAGGCTTTTGATAGAATTCTTGTCTGATTAATGTTCAAAGAAATGGGTATCCTGAAGGACTGCACTCGTATTTCAAGTTTATAATTTTCATAATTTCATTTCAGATGTCACCTTTAAACATCTGGTTGGGTGGTCACATATTTGAAGATCAGAAACTGACCACTTTATTCAAGCCAATACATAATTCCATGGATGTTGGCTCTACAGTGAGAATCAACAGCTTCAGAACAATCACAATAACTGTCCAAAACATCTGTACAGTGCCACATGAAACATCACCTACTTTAGAAGCTTCGGATATGCCAAACCACTAAAGTACAAGATTAATTTATGACAGTCCAAATGACAGCAGATGCAACAGGATATACCACAAGATATGATTTGCAAGGCATTTTCCTGTACTTAGAAGAGTAGGCATCCTGTTAGTTCTTTATCAAATGAGCTTGTGTTAAAACAGCCAGGGGGAGGGAAGCCGTAACAATTGTGAGAAAAAGAGAAAATATTGGAAATCTTTTTTCCACGGTGTTTTCTACCCATTCAAAGACAAATTTCACCAGTTCAGCTACATATCACATGCTAATCCTCTCAACTTGAACCAGTCGAAATTTTGTTCTGTGAGTTAACCCTTTACCAAACAATTCTGTTTTTAATTACCCTGATGCAGAGGGCTTTTGGCAACATGGAAGGAAGAGGAGAAAAAAGCTGGTCACCAGCTTTTTATACTTTTCTCACAATGTTTCCTTTCAGAAATAAACCTAATCATTTGGGCTACAATTATTTCATCCTTCAACTTTGCTTTCAAAATAGACATGATAAAAATTTTGTTAAATGATAAAAGGTTAAAATGGTTGCATGTCTACTTCTTATACAGGCCTTGTTTAATTCAACCTTGCAAGTTGTTGGACCAGAGACGGCCCAGTGATATGATACCAGCAGATAAAGGGGTCAGTGGGCTGTCTCCTGTAGATAACTTTTTGTGTCTTGCAGCAGACCAATTTTGAAAACATTTTGACCTAAGGACAAATTGGTCAAAATAAGTAATATCTGCTTTTGACATGATTTAATGAATACTCAAGCTTTACTCCTTGATTAATTTTTTTCACATTTACAAGGACACTTCTGAAGTTTTATGCTGCAAATGTGTTTCAGAAGCTATTAAGTTAATATATTTGATGACTTGTAAGTCTTTACCAAAACATCCTGAGTTTAAACAACACTGCAGAAAAATGCTTTAGGAAACATTGTGGGAAAAGACAACTAACAATTTCTCCTTTCAACACAATGTTTCCTACCCTTTAATAGGTAAATTGTAGAATGTGAGCCAAAATCAATGAGTCGTCTGCAAATACTTTGAATTTGAAGAAGTCCAGAATTTTATCAGTTGGTAAAGATTAAAAGAAATAAATGTGAGAAGTCTTGAAAATTTTGTAGATATTTATCTTTATTACATTTGTAGTAACATAACACTTTTATATTATTCTCAGGTTATTCGGGTCCCTTGATGGAGCAAATTTCTGCTTCAGAAAAATATTGTTAAAAAATCCAAAATTGTTTATTAATTTGCCATTTCTCTCAATGTTTTCAAAGGACTATTAATTTTGTGCAGCTAATGAGACTTGTATATAACGGAATTTCTTTTTCCACACAATGTCAATGACTGAATTTTACTACATGTATATTGCTTTCACTCTTAAAGGGGCATTAAGGGTTTTTGTTCTAAACATAAACAAGAATATTGCTTTTCCTTTATTTAACAAAGTTTTGAAACCTACCTTTACTTTTAACATTAGATAAAATCTGAGGCAAATGGAGAAAAATAATTGAAAGATTGAGATGAAAATATTGTGGCAAATAGATATTGCTGACTGTGAGCAATATCATATTTGGTCACAATATTTTCAAAAGCAGTCTGCTGCAATGCTGTTTTAATTTAGTGGCATTTCGTGGCTAGGATTTAAACACCCTTTTAACTATTACTGATTTTGAAAAGTACCGGTAGATATTAGCATGAACTTCTTTGCAGTGCAAAGATGGTAAACATAGAATTTTAATACTATAGCACTATTTTTCTTTAATTAAATGTTTTAATGACTGCATGTCCAATGATATATGAGACCACCATTGCACAAATTATAACATGTGGTCCCTGTGAGGTGTAGTTGTCTTGCAGTCATGGTTCCTTTTTAGTGTCATTCTTCTAGCAGGAGAAAGCTCTGAAAGTATATTAGTAAGAGATGTTTGTAAATATAGTATCTCAAGAAATACAAGTTTTTTTAGCTCACCAGAGCAAAAAGTGCTTAACTCTTTACAACAGGACAGATCCTAGACTTGTCCAATCGAAAACATTTGGAAACAACAATTTAAATGTGGCTGGAAGGATGGAATTTGTCTTTGAATGAGTAGAAAACATTGTGGAAAAAGGAGAAAATGCTGGTTACCAGCATTTTCTCCTTTTCCCGCAATGTAATCGAAAGGCTTCTTCCTCAGGATCGTAAAACTCGGGATTGTGTGGTAAAGGGTTAAGGAAAGCTTTTTTTGTCCCATTCATTTACATGTATGTACATGTATCTGTTTGTGAGTTTGTCTATTGTTGACAGTTTCTTTGAAAACATCTTGAATTGAGTTTGAAAGTGCTTTCAACAGAATTTCTGTCAAATCACAGCTGCCAAAATTTAATGCTGGAAGCAGCCAAAAACTTGATTCAATCAACAATTAATCACACCTGTAAGTTCACCTTCCCAGGAGTTTCTTAACTCTCCCTTGTAGGTATCCCTCACAGGATTCTTCCTCAGCAACTGGCTGTTTTTCAGCCAACAGATTTCTTTACCAAACTGACTGAAATTTCATTGATCTTCATCAAATGGATGGATCACAGCTCAAAAATATTGTGTGGACAAGTGTATTACTGTTGTGAGATGTTCAGAAACATAGGGATAAGTGAAGTGGCTGCAATGTTAATACCAAAATACTCTTTCAATTTTGTTATATACTCCACAAAAATGGTAACAAAAATTTCATCATAATATTATACTGTGACAACACTGTGAATTTCATTAGTAATTTTAGTAAGTTTATCCTAATGGGTCATTTTTTTTCCCCCTTCGAAAAGGAGGTAATGCTTGAAATTCTTTGTGAAGTAAAGGTTTAGAATTGGTCGCGTAACGCAAATTAAATGTGACAAATTATGCTTGTACATGTATAAAATAACTTTTAATTAAATAATTACAGAATACCGTGAAAGTCTTTGTATTGTCTCAATAGCTGTTGTAAATTATTATCCTTTGCTGGATTACACAGGGCATAATATCTTTCCGATGAAGATTTACTGGTGAACTTCACTGATAACAAAGTTCTCTCCCACAAACCCACCCTGGGATACTCGAAGAATTTCTATACCTGCAATAAATGACAAGAGAGCCATTGTTATAACCACTGACATAAGCCTTTCCATCTTGTGTCTGTTCGTCTGTATGTGTAACACACCAATATGGCCTTGCACTGGGACATACTTCATGCAAATTGCATGTTAGATTTGAACGTCTATAGTCTATATCAAAGATCTGGGTAAGCTGTTACCAAACAACAGGGTTAATGACTTGTATAAATTGAAAGCACTAGTAGACGAAAAAGTAAGAGTGGCTAAACAATTGAAATTCATTTATGGAAGGGTTGAAAATATCCTGGGAAAAGGAAGACATGCTGGTTACCAGCAGTTTCTCCTATTTCCATAATGTTTTCATAAACTGTTTTCTTTAGAGGTAAGGGTAAAGGGTTAAACATTTCATTCATGTGCCAGTTAGTGCACCTGGTCATGGGTATCTTTCCAAAGTACAATGCACAACACTAATATTCAGTGTGCATAGTGGAACAAGCATACTGGATTTTTCATAAATGACCCTTGGCCTGTGAAGCACAATTAATCCTTTTCCACACAATCCTGAATTTTAAAGACTCGGAGGAAGAAGCATTATGAAAACATTGTAGGAAAAGGATTAAATGCTGGTAACCAGCATTTTCTCCTTTTTCAATAATATTTTCTACCCTCTCAAATAAATTTCCATCATTTGAGTACTATACGGTATTAACTGTCATCTGCAAATCCTTTCAATTTGGACCAGTCAAAGATTCTGCACTGAACATGCAGTCTGATCTTGAATCTGAACTGTCTTATATGGTTTGATCTTTGAAAACATAATACTGGAGTGGCTGTCTTTAAAATACTTGAATATTACCAGAGGCTGAATTTAACAGCGGAAACGTAGATCTGTGCAATCGCCCTCGGCAAACTGAGGATTACAAGTATAAATATCTGCTTTAAAGCGTCTTGCTTCGTACTTATGATTTTATTTTATGCCTTCACACAGCTGTATTTTTGTGAAAGAAACGTGATTCACCTATTTTGATTTAAGTCCGTCAAAAAAACATGATTCTATTGAATATGAAACCGAAAGTAGGTTCAACCATCGACCTGTTTACCTGCGCTGAATACGATCTGTTCTTTACTATGGCGTATTCATAGTCACATATCTTTCTCTGATCGATTACTGAAATTTTCAAATTGCTCAGACTTTTAAAATCTGACTTAATCCTTTGTAATTGCTTCGTGTATCTCTCCGCATACTGTGATGAAAAGGAGATAAATTTACGGTAGATCCCGGAAGTGATGAACTCTCGCGGTCACGTGATGAGACTTACAGACCCTATGTTTGGCGTATAGGGTTTTCACTTATTAGCCAGTGGAGCGATACAGCGCCATTATGGCCCTCTTGTTTTTAAACTTTTCTTGTTATGATGCGCAAACAAAGGCAAAAAGTAATTGAAATATTTCACTGTTGGATTTAGTCTGACTGTGTTTAATTCTTCTTGTCAAGGAAGTTGAATTAGGGATTCAGTCAAACTTTTTTCCCCATGTGGGTAATTCAAAATGGTAGAAAAATTATCCTTCAGGGTTGAGATGACTTAATATGTGTCACCTTTTTCCTCATGTTTATTAAAACTTGGAATTGTGTAGTACATATTTACAGTGAACAAACATTCTGTGTAAACTCTTTACCAAACAACAAAATTTTAGATTGGTTTATATTGAAAGCATTTTGCTGATGACAAAATAACGTCTATCTCATTTTATGAGATTTGTCTTTGATTAGGTTAGAAAACATTGGAGGTAATCAGCATTTTCTCCTCTTTCCACGGTGTTTTCAAAAGGTCTCTTTCACAAAGTTGTTAAAAAGTTTGGGGAAGGGTCAAGCAAGCACTTTTTATACGCCCGTCGAAGACGGGACGTACGAGGGGTGATCAGAAAGAACGTGGACCAGTGCCAGTATCTGAATATTGTTATAAAAAACAATTTGGAGTGTTCACTATTTTTGAAAGTAACCTCCTTTGAGTTCTATGCATGTATTCATTCCTGATTTCGACGCGCGAAGCACGTGTGGGAGCGTGTCACGTGACGTTACTATGAAGGACCCGGTCGTAGCGAGGGTTAGCTCCTCTCTGCTCTCGTAGTGTATGCCACATAGAAAATCTTTCAAAACAGGAACTAGTCAGAGGTCACATGGAGTCAGGACTAAATTATAAGGAGCGTTGGCAAGTGTTTCTTTGTTTAGTTTTTGCAAAGTTTCCAGTACAAGTGTGGCTTTGTGAACTAGGGCGTTATCTTGGTGTAAATTGACGTCACTCCGCAGGACTTTTGGCTGTGTTTTTCGTATGGTATTCGTGAAATTTATTTGAATAATGTGGGCATAAAACTCAGAATTGACTGTAGTATGTAAAAATACAACATGATTTAGAAAAAAAACAGGAGAACAGAAATACTTGATGTAGATAACTTTACCAAGTGACTTAGAAAGGTTGGCTTTACTAGCGGAAGAAGATGTTGGATGTTTCAATACGCTGCTTTGTCATTTAGATTCAGTGTCGGTAAAGTGTACCTCTGTTTCATCGCATATTACAATACGATCAGTAAAGTTTGACCCCTCTACCCTAATGCGTTCTGAAATTTCTTAACATATTTCGACCCTAACCCCCATTTTCTCGGGCGTCAGTTGCCGAGGTACCCACATTGTGGAAACATGCGACATTCCAAGACTCTCAGTCAAAATCTCCGAAGTACTTATATATGAAATGTCAAATGTGTCAGCTATTTTCCTGACACCATCTCGGCGATCTTGTTTTACATGCTGCTCTACATCCGTTATGATTTTGTCTGTGACTGATGTTGATGGACGGCCAGATTTAGGGTCATCTTTAACAGTATCGCACCCTTGTCTAAACCGGTCCGATCCATGTACGAATATCAGATTCCTTGAGTGCAGAGTCCCCTTAAACTGTTTCTAAATCGGTTTTGATTTCCGATAAATACTTTCCGAGTTTGACGCAAAACTTTATGATTACTTTCGGCTCAAATAAAACGTCGTCCGATATTTTGGACCACTAATGCAGTATATGACGTCATTAAAATGACGTCATACTTTACCTACTTTAATATGACAACATTTGAAAGCGTGAGTCAGTTACCAGATAATTAATGCTCATCTATGCAAATTGGTGTAATCCTAAGTGTAGTAGTTTTCGAAATAACGAGGTGGTCCGCGATCTTTCTGATCACCCCACGTATTATGGGATCACCCATGGCGGGCGGACGGGCGGGCGGCGTCCCCATTCTTTGTCCGGAGCATATCTCCAAAAGTATGCTAGCTACGGTTATGAAATTTCATGGTTGGATAGATCTCATCAAGGCGGAGTACAGTGCACAGGAATCATAACTCTCGCTTTCTTAATTTTTGAGTTATTGCCCTTTGTTGTTTTTCATACTTGAATTTTGTCCAGAGCATATCTCCAAAACTATACTAGCTACGGTTATGAAACTTCATGGGTGGATAGATCTCATCAAGGGGGAGTGCAGTGCACAGGAATCATAACTCTTGCTTCCTTAATTTTTGAGTTATTGCCCTTTGGTTTTTTTCATACTTGAATTTTGTCCGGAGCATATCTCCAACACTATACTAGCTAAGGTTATGAAACTTCATGGGTGGATAGATCTTATCAAGGGGGAGTGCAGTGCACAGGAATCATAACTCTTGCTTACTTAATTTTTGAGTTATTTCCCTTTGTTATGCCCCCCCTTCAACGAAGTGGGGGTATATTGCTTTGCTAATGTGGACGGTCTGTCCGTCGGTCGGTCGGTCGGTAGACCTTACCTTGTCCGGATGATAACTAGACACAGAATTGACCTAGGTTTGTCAAATTTGGCACAGACATTTGTCGGAGTGTAGATGATCCCTATTGATTTTGAGATCAATCGGTCAAAGGTCAAGGTCACAGTGACTGTCAACATGTTGATATATAGACTAAACCTTGTCCGGATGATAACTAGACACAGAATTGACCTAGGTTTGTCAAATTTGGCACACACATGCGTCTCAGAGTGTAGATGATCCCTATTGATTTTGAGGTCAATTGGTCAAAGGTCAAGGTCACAGTGACCGTCAACATGTTGATATATAGACCAAACCTTGTCCAGATGATAGCTAGACACAGAATTGACCTAGGTTTGTCAAATTTGGCACAGACATGCGTCTCGGAGTGCAGATGATCCCTATTGATTTTGAGGTCAATCGGTCATAGGTCAAGGTCACAGTGACCGTCAACATGTTGATATGTAGACCAAACCTTGTCCGGATGATAACTAGACACAGAATTGACCTAGGTTCGTCAAATTTGGCACAGACATGCAGCTCGGAGTGTAGATGATCCCTATTGATTTTGAGGTCAATCGGACAAAAGGTCAAGGTCACAGTGACCGTAAACATGTTGATATATAGACCAAACCTTGTCCGGATGATAACTAGACACAGAATTGACTTAGGTTCGTCAAATTTGGCACAGACATGCGTCTCGGAGTGTAGGTGATCCCTATCGATTTTGAGGTCAGTTGGTCAAAGGTCAAGGTCACAGTGACCGTCAACATGTTGATATATAGACCAAACCTTGTCAGGATGATAACTAGACACAGAATTGACCTAGGTTCGTCAAATGTGGCACAGACATTCGTCTCGGAGTGCAGATGATCCCTATCGATTTTGAGATTAATCCATCAAAGGTCAAGGTCACCTTGGCCTTCAACTTAATGATATTTAGACCTAACTAGACACAGAATTGACCTAGGTCCTTCAAATTCTTACAGATATTCATCTTGGAGTGTAAATGATCCCTATCGATTTTAAGGTTAATCCGTGCCGAAAAGAAAATCGATAACCCAGTCTGTGTATCGGCGACTGTTTACAATCTTGTATGTATACACACGGCGGTGTGTATAATTATGCGAACTGTTGTCAGATTATCACGTTTAACAAATGAAGTGGGCTATAAATCAAAAAGATGACGTCGATATTTCCCAATCAATTCTTTTGATATCAGTTTATGAACTGTGCCACTTCCTGTATCAGTGTGGCAGTAGGGGGGCATGACTGTTTTACAAACAGATATCTTGTTTATATTCATACTTGAATTTTGTCCAAAGCATATCTCCAAAACTATGCTAGCTACAGTTATGAAACTTCATGGGTGGATAGATCTCATTAAGGGGGAGTGCAGTACAAATGAATCGTAACTCTTGCTTGCTTAATTTTTGAGTTATTATATGCCCGTCGAAGACGGGACGTATTATGGGATCACCCATGGCTGTCGGGCGGGTGGGCGGGTGGGTTGGCAGACGGCATCCAGTTTTTGTCTGGAGCATAACTTTGTCATCTCCAGTTCGATTTACTTTAAACTTGGCATGTGTGTTTGTTGCAATAATACGGAGTGCAGTGCGAAAGAACCATAACTCTACCTTGTGCTGTCTTTGAGTTATTTCCCTTTGATCGTCATTTTTACAGCATTTTCTGCTTGTCCGGAGCATAACTTTGTCATCTCCAGTCCGATTGACTTGAAACTTAGCATGTGTGTTTGTTGCAATAATACGGAGTGCACTGCGAAAGAACCATAACTCTACCTCGTGCTGTCTTTGAGTTATTTCCCTTCGATCATCATTTTTACAGCATTTTCTGCTTGTCCGGAGCATAATTTTGTCATCTCCAGTCCGATTGACTTGAAACTTGGTATGCATGTTTGTTGCAATATTACAGAGTACAGTGCGCAAGAACAATAACTCTACCTAGTGCGGATTTCGTGTAATTCCACTTTGATCTTCATTTCTACTGTATTTCTTGCTTGTCTGGAACGGAACTTTGTCACCTCAAGTCAAATTGACTTGAGACTTGGTAAACATGTTTGTTGCATTACCTGCCCTTTATGATTATTATACCCCCTTGACAACTGGCGGTGGGACGTGCATATCTTGCGACAATTTGCCGCTCTTGTTTCTAGGTTGCTCTTGTCCAGAATGCCTCAACAAAGCGGACAGTGCTGATTAGATATCAGTGTTAAAAGTTGCGTAAAACACCATTCAATCCATCAATGATCAAAGGTCAAACTGTATTTTTTTGTGCAGTCTGATCTTGATACACACTTATAGCACTGGCAACTAAAATTGTGAAAGGGGCTCTTAGGGTGAATAACTTAATTCATGACATAACTTCCTTAACTCTTTACCAAACGACAAAAATTTCAACAAGTCCAAATTGAAAGCATTTGCAGATGACAAATTAAACTTGACTGAAAAATTGAAATTTGTTTTAGAAAGGGTAAAAAATATTGTGGGAAAAAGAGAAAATGCTAGTTACCAGCATTTCTCTTTTTCCCACAACATTTTCAAAAGTCTTCTTTCTCAGGGTCATTAAAAGTCGGGATTGTGTGGTAAAGAGTTAAATTCTATACTGTTTTTGTTGTCTTGAGAAATCTTTAAAACAACAAATAGCAGGAAATGAATGCCTTCTTTGAGGCACAGTTGTGGCCAAAAGTAAACAGTGGGGATGTTGAAATGTATTTGAATTTGAATTATGCCTTTTAGAATTATGGAAATTATTATGAAGATGACATTCTGTTATTGTATGCCAGTCAGTCTAGGTGTTAGTTTCTGGCAGAAAAGTCAATTTGAAAATCAGGTAAAATGTGAATAAAAAGATAACAAAGCCCTGGCAACTTTTGACCTACTTTTAAAATTCATTTTTCTGCCATCAACTAACACTTGGACCAACCATACAATAACAGGTTGTCATGTTCACAACAATGTCCATACTTTTAAATGCATTTTTAACATCTGCTTTGTTTACTTTTGGCAGCTGTTGGGGCTTAAAGTGACAGATGGGACAACACTAAATAGGTGCTGCTTTAAATATAGGTGCTGCTTTAAATCACTTTTGAGATTAAAGTAATCCAAGCCTGATAGCTCAGTTGGTAACACAGAGGAGTTGAAACCAGGGGATACTGGTTAGAACCCCCAACCTGGCTAATTTCTTTTCAAGTATGATGATAGTCATTGCAACAGGATTTATTTCTCTCACAGTTGATCACTGTTTTGGTGATGGTTTTGTGAGAAAGCAGCTTGGGAATCTTGAAAATCACTTAAAGAACTGGTGAAAAAAACCCTTTCCAAACATTAAACAGGGTTCTGCCCAGAAATCAAATCCACTGGGACAAATGGCCCACTGGGTTTGAAAAAAGTGGACCATTTCAGAAAATATGGGGCCCTAGTGAACTTCCCATATGCCGCCAATGGTTTATCAGCATTTAGACAAGTTGGTAAGACTTAGGGACTGTTAGACTATTCATACATGTAATGTGTGCATTCCAATACCTTGTTTTGAAAATTAAAGATACCACGTGTAAATTGTGAGTCCCTATCTTCAGAACTTAATGGTCAAAGATCATCTAGAGTTTAAACTGATTGATTGATTGAATGGTGTTTTATGCCGCTTTCAACATTATTTCAGTCATATCATGGCGACAGCTCACGCTATTCATGTCTTTCCTGGGTTTCACCACTACTAGGCTGGGGCTCTGAAATCTACAGTTTTAAAGAAACTGTTTAACTTGATGTATTGAAAAGTATGCTATATTCTATAATATGAATACATACATGTTACAATGTGACAATGCTAAAACTTCAATAAAAATAGTGTTCAGCAATCACAGAGTGACTCGCCGGGAGTAGGAGAATCTAATCCTTCATTTGGCTTAGATTTTTTCGCCGAAGACGCTTGAAAAATGTCAAATAAGGTCTTAGAACCCCATTTACCTTGATCCATCGCTTAGCAATATGTAAACGCAGTATGGTACCGGACTCGATTAACTGTCCAATAACTCAATGCGTATTTACATAGCCAAACGCGGGGAGCCATATCGCTTTCTATTTTGGACTAGGCTAAAACACTGAAGCTACATCACGGAAGTCGGATTTGTCGTCTTTAATTTAAAAAAATTTGGCACGCCCTCGGGGCCCATCTATTTAACCCTTTACCACACGATGACGACTTTTAACACCCCTGATAGAGAAGGCTTTTGAAAACATTGTGGGAAAAGGAGAAAATGCTGGTTACCAGCATTTTCTCCTTTTCCCACGGTGTTTTCTACCCTATCAAAGAAAAATCATTTCATATGAGCCACATTGAAGCTGTCATCTGCAAATGCTTTCAATTCGGACAGGTCTAAAATTTGTCGTGTGGTAAAGGGTTAAATGTGTTTGCGCCCTCTACTATTTTTTAGCACCAATGGCGCAGGGGAGCATCCTGGGCAGAACCCTAAACAAATTTTGGACTTGTTCAAATTGAAAGGATTTGCAGACGACATGTTAAATGATGATGAAATTTTAAAATTTTACTTTTGAAAATAGAGAAATCATTGCAGAAAAGGCAGAAAATACTGGTAATCAGCATTTTCTCCTTCTCTGACAATGTATTCTAAAGGTGTCTTTCTCAAGGCTCGTTAAAACTCGGGATTGTTTGGTGAAGGGTTAAACAAATACTTTCAAGTCAGACAAGTTTGAATGTCATAGTCCCGTAACATGTTAATGACTTTTCCAGGCAAAAAAACTTTGAGACTGTTGTAAATTGAAGGCATTTGTATGTGACTCGTTCTCACGAAACATGACCATTGGGCATATAAAAATATGGAATTTTTTATGTCATATTTATTGTTTTGCTTCATTTCGCCAGTTAGTTCCATGTTTAAAGCTACCAAATTTTGAATTTCACCAGCCTTGAACTTATTTTTAGGAATTTTCACCAAAGTTTATGTATATACATGCATTATCAACTCTGCATGATTTTAAGAACTACCATTACACAGAATAGATGCCGCTTTCTAAGCTTAATCAGCTTTGGACAATTTTGAATGTTTTTGTCGTAATTTTGATAAAATTTCACGTTGATTGGTATGTAATATGTGTATGTTACCAAGAAAAATATGTACTATGCTGGGCTTGAAAAATATATTTCCATGAAAATGATGCAGTATATGCTTGAAAACTATTCTATTTTTTTTCATAAAATATGTCAAAAATGAAATAATTTTCAAGAATCCTATGCTTTCATACAGTAAACATGTTTACTCATTATAGCCAAAACTTTCGTGTCCTTGAATGAATACTTAAGATTATACCAGAACTTTTCCCACTGTCCCATTTATTACTAGTGATTGTCCCATCTATTATAGTGTCTATAAAAACCTAAATGAACGCTATATAATGCAATTTACACGAATTTATGAGGAAATCCCACAGAGTTAACAACCAAAAACCATTTCGACATACAGCTATGAAGAGTGAACAAGGATCATATTTGTTGGCTTTAATGCTTTGTCCCATTTATTACACTTTGAGTGTTAATGTTAAGAACACTTGTAAAAATCTTTAAATCGGTAACTTTTCAAAACGTCATCTTGAACTGTGAAAATTCGACCCAGTTTCGTTGTTGGTTCAAACATGACCATCATTGGATCCAATAACATCTTTTTTCTGCATCTCTTTATCATTTCACAGCTTCACCTTTTTCCACAGCTGAAATATCATGTTTTTCACCACTGTCGGACACCAAATAGTAAATCTTTGAAGTTAATCTGCATTATCTTGGTACATTTCGATCATTATTGGCGAAGGAATATCGATGCTTTATTATAATTATGTAATATGTTTTTAATAAAAAAAGAAATACACCACTTAAATTCACCATAGACACTCCCCCTACCCCTGCAAGCATGGACAAAGGTCTGATGTATGATCATCATTACTAAGAACTAAAGAACAAAAATTGAATAAATACATACTTGGTATCAATTTAAATGAGCCATGTTTGGCAAAGGGGGTTTTCACGCATCTCCGTAATGTGTTAAATCAATTAAGTCATTATATAGTAATGGATCTATAAAATCTATTTTGTCAAATCATGAGGTAGAGTGATACTTGAATCTGTAGAAAGTTTGCAAAAAGTGAATCGTTTCCACACTGGTCAGCCTGTGCCAACTGCGAAGACTGACATAGGTCGATATTTTTTGCAAATGCATCAAACCACTTTCCTCAGAGCATGGCTAAAATATAAATTACAACAGAATAATATGCAATATGCAGTCAATGAGACCCTTTTAGAAATACACCATAGTTTCCGAAACATAACCTCAGAATCGTGATGTTTATGTCATAACCAGACACAACATTCACTGAAATCAATGGGATTTTAACAACCGAAATAGAACCGAAGGTAAATAATGTTGAATTACATGATTTTGCTATCATGATTCTGACATGATTGATGTCAAGGGCTCGTTTATTACGACTTGTTGATTACTGTTTACAATTATGAACCAGATTTTTCGCTATATTTTGAAAAGGTCGAGTGTACTGGCCAACAGAATCACTTTGCACATATCCCGCATGTCATTTCTGGTCTCGAATATGCATTCAATTACATTTCAGAGTTAGATGCACTAATTTTATTTGGAATCTTTGACAAGACTCGTTTATTACTACATAATTAATACGGTTCCACTTACGTGAATTCTTCGTCTTTTTCCCATCTTACGAGGTGCACTGTGTTAAAAAAAATGGTAATAGTGTTAAAAACAAGTTTCTAAAGGAGCTATCTGTTATATCAAATGGAACAAAATTTGATTCTTTTACCGAATCTGGGGGACTTATTGAGATTGTCCTGTTTATTACAGAGAATTGGCGTCACAACTGAGTCTTGTCATCATTTTAGTGTTCCTCATATTATGTTAGATTTATTTTGAAATGTAGCAAAGCTTCCATCAAAACTTTGCGTAAAAAGGTTGTTTACCTCGAAATACTTGTTTTAACTAGAGGCATTAGTCTACGTCAATAATGATTATTTCTTGGCGACATGACGATTTCAGTGAGCAAACTACACATAATGTGCATGGGTGTTGATTGGACGGCCTCAGGAAGGGCAAGATACATCTGAATTTTGTCTCTGCATGTTATATTTGGTAATTTCGCTTACCGTTATCCCCTGGAGGCCATGAATCTTTTTTATTATTCATTAAAAGTATGGCGACATTGAATGGTCAAACAAATTGAGAATGAGTCATATATGTATGCAACAAGTTAAATGTAGCTAAAATATGGGAATATATTTTTTAAAAGAGTAGAAAACATGTTGGAAAAGGAGAAAATGCTGTTCACCAGCAATTTGCCTTTTTCCACATTTGTTTCATCCAGCTTTATCTGGCTGCATCCTCAGGGTCACCAAATGTCATAAATATAGGTATTATAGGAATTACCCATAAAAATGTACTAAGAAAAATGAAACATTGCTGCATGGTAGAATAAAATCAACTTTGTATGGAGAAAATTTTTTTACTAGTCCGTTTTGAAAGCATTTTTCAAATGACAAATTAAATATAACTTAAATAATGACAGTTGTTTCTGAAAGATTAGAAAACATTGTGGGAAAAGGAAAAAATACTCATAAGCAGCATACTCTGGTTTTCTAAATGTTTCAAAAGCTACATGTATCTTCTCTAGGGTTGTGAGAACAATGGATTGTATGGTAGAAGCCTAAATTTATGAGTGCAAAACTCAGAGTCTAATCCATTGTTTGAAACTATATTTGAAACTTTGAAAACATCTTGGAAAATGTGGATGAACTTACTGCTATTGATGCTATGGAGCGATTTAACCCATTGCCCAGCATTTTCTCCTTTACCCACAATGTTTTCTATCCATTCAAAACGAAATGTCAATTTTTGAGTTGCATTTATTTTGTCACTTGCAAATGCTTTCAACATGGACAAGTCTAAAGTTTTGTTGTCTGGCTAAGGGCTAACATTTCATTATACAATTCCCTGTTTCTGGTATCCGGATGGAAAAGGCTTTTTAACCCTTTACCAAACAATCCTGTATGTTAATGACCCTGAAGAAGAAGGATTTTGAAAACAGATGTGGGAAAAAGGAGAAAATGCTAGTATCCAGCATTTTCTCCTTGTTCCACAATGTTTTCTACCTATTCAAGAACAATACCATAATGTGAAAAATATTTGAGTAGTCATCTCCAAATCCTTTCAATTTTATGTAGTCCAAATTTTGCCTTGTGGTTAAGGATTAAAACTGCTATTTGTAGCAGGAGAAAATGTTGGCCTTAGAAAATATGAAACCCAATATTAGAGCCACGGTAATTGAACCCTTTAGCAAATTAATAAAATTTAGACTCATGAAAATTCAAAGTATTAATCAGTGTCTGATCCAGAGCGCTCGATTGCGGAATCGCCCAAGTTTTTCATAATTCACGCACATTTTCAAAATCAGTGCGCAACAGTCGCGCGCTAAAAATGACAAATAAGCAATTAGTGTTTGATCACTTGCTAAACTTAACGCTCGAAGGTCGATGTAAAAATCACTTTCACAGCCAGCAAAACTACATCAGATCATTCCTATTAATCAAGAGTGACTTCTTTTTTTTACCCTTCAGACTTTGATTTTACAAAAAAAATGTATGCCTTTTTGCTCACCTGAGCACGAAGTCCTCAAGGTGAGCTTTTGTGATCGCCCAATGTCCGTCGTGCGTTGTGCGTCGTCCGTCGTCCACAATTTCTTTAAACATCATCTCCTCCTAAACCACTGGGCCAATCTTGATGAAACTTGGCAGGGATATTCCTTGGGTGAAGCTCTACCAAAGTTGTTCAAGAGATTGAATTCCACCCATAACGCTGGTTGCCATGGCAACAAAAAGGAAAAAAATAGCAAAATCTTTGAAAATCTTCTTCTCTGAAACTTGAAGGCATAGACCTTTGATATTTGGTATGTAGCATCTCATAGTGGACCTCTACCAAGTTTGTTCATATGATGCCCTGGAAGTTAAAACTGGCTCCGCCCTGGGGGTCACAAGTTCGAACATAGGATCAAAGAAGGAAAACTTTAAAATTCTTCTCCTCTGAAACTAGAAGGCATAGAGCTTTGATATTTGGTATGTAGCATCTCCTAGTAGACCTCTACCAAGTTTGTTCATACAATGCTCCTGGGGTCAAAACTGGCCCCGCCCTGGGGGTCACAAGTTCGAACATAGGAACAAAGAAGGAAAACTTTAAAATTCTTCTTCTCTAAAACTGGAAGGTGTAGAGCTTTGATAATTGGTATGTAGCATCTCCTAGTGGACCTCTACCAAGTTTGTTCAAATGATGCCACTGGAGTCAAAACTGGCCCAGCCCCGGGGGTCACAAGTTCGAACATAGGAACAAAGAAAAAAAACTTTAAAATTCTTCCTTTCTGAAACTTGAAGGCGTAGAGCTTTGATATTTGGTATGTAGTGAACCTGTTCTAAGTTTGTTAGCCCACCTGAGCACAACCTGTTCAGTGAATTCAAAATTGGGTCACCTGAGGTCATATACTAGGTCACTAGGTCAAATTAAAGAAATACCTTGTGGGCACTCTAGAGGCCACATTTATTGATCAAATGACGTGAAATTTAGTCAGAATGTTTGTCTTGATTAAATCTCGGATGAGTTTGGATTTGGGTCACCTGGGATCATAAACTAGGTCACTAGGTCAAATTAAAGAAATACCTTGTGGGCACTCTAGAGACCACATTTTTTGCTCAATTGACTTGAAAATTGGTCAGAAAGTTTGTCTTGATAAAATTCACATGAGTCTGAATTTGGGTCAACTTGGGTCATAAACTAGGTCACTAGGTAAAATTAAAGAAATACCTTGTGGGCACTGTAGAGGCCAGAATTGGTCAGAATGTTTGTCTTGATGAAATATCGGATGAGTTTGGAATTGGGTCACCTGGGGTCATAAACTAGGTCACTTGGTCAAATTAAAGAAATACCTTATGGGCACTCTAGTGGCCACATTTATTGCTCAATTAACTTGAAAACTGTTCAGAATGTTTGTCTTGATAAATTTTTTGATGAGTTCTAAATTGGGTCACCTCGGGTCATAAACTAAATCACAAAGTCAAATTAAAGAAATACCTTGTGGGCACTCTAGAGGCCACATTTATTGCTCAAATGACCTGAAATTTGGTCAGAGTGTTTGTCTTGATAAAATCTCGGATGAGTTTTGATTTGGGTCACCTTCGATCATAAACTAGGTCACTAGGTCAAATTAAAGAAATACCTTGTGGGCACTTTAGAGGCCACATTTTTTGCTCAATTGACTTGAAAATTGGTCAGAATGTTTGTCTTGATAAGATCTTACATGAGTCTGAATTTGGATCAACTGGGGTCATATACTAGGTCACTAGGTCAAACTAAAGAAATACCTTGTGGGCACTCTAGAGGCCACATTTATTGTTCAATTGATTTAAAAATTGGTTAAAATGTTTCTCTTGATGAAATTGAAGATGAGTTCAAAATTGGGTCACCTGGGTTCATAATCTAAGTCACTAGGTCAAATTAAAGAAATACCTTTAGGGCACTCTAGAGGCCACATTTTTTGCTCAGTTGACTTGAAAATTGGTCAGAATGTTTGTCTTGATAAAATATCAGATGAGTTTGAAATTGGGTCACCTGGGGTCATAAACTAGGTCACTTAATTAAAGAAATACCTTGTGGGCACTCTAGAGGCCACATTTATCGCTCAATTAACTTGTAAACTGTTCAGAATGTTTGTCTTGATAAATTTTTTGGTGAGTTCTAAATTGGGTCATGTGGGGTGATAAACTAGGTCACTAGGTCAACTTACGGAAATTCCTTGTGGATGCTCTAGAGGCCACATTTTAAGCTCAAATGACCTGACAATTGGTCAGAAACTGAATTATGCACATGGAGTGAAACTTCGCCTATTGACTCAGGTGAGCGATCCAGGGCCATCATGGCCCTCTTGTTTTTTTCTTCTAGATATAAATATATCGATAGGATATCTCCAACAGTTATTTATCAAAATGAATATGAGTGAAATACTGCCTGTCCATCCAAATATATACCGAAGCTGTCAAGATGAATTTATTTCGATATTACTTCATTAGTTTTGATTAATACCGATTTCCGGAAGTTGATAATTTTTTGCATGTAAACCCAAACAAGTAGCAGACGATATTGACAGTTCTGTTTTCTAAGATGGACAAAAACATCAAATTACTGATATCTTTACGCATAGAGCTGGTGGCAATGAAGATGAAAAATCAGTTTTGGAAAAATCTGGTATCCAACAAGCAAGTCATGGCCAGTGCAACGCAGAGGTGAGCGTAACTGATTAAAGCGTAGGGACTAGCGTTTTAACTTCTATTTACTATGAGTTTCAAATTGAGATTTTGTGTTAGGTATGAACAAGACTAAAGCACAGTACTACAGAAATGAAAGGGTTTAATAAATACAAAAGAAAATAGTTCTGTTTCTTGTGTTCTGTATTTTATTTTGATCCCCCATACTTTTGAACTCACCTGAGCACAAATTGCTCAAGATGAGCTTTTGTGATCGTGCTGTGTCCGTCATGCGTCATCCGTCATCAACTTTTACCTTGTGTACTGATCAGGATGTTTGCCTTGATGATATCTTGGATGAGTTCGAAAATAGGTCATGTCGGGTCAAAAACTAGGTCACTATGTCAAATCTTAGAAAAACCTTGTGTACACTCTAGAGGCCACGTTTTCAGTCAGATACCCATGAAACTTGGTCAGAATGTTTCTTGCGTTCTGTATTTTATTTTGATCCCGCATACTTTTTAGCTCACCTGAGCACAAATTGCTCAAGATGTGCTTTTGTGATTGTGCTGTGTCCGTCATGCGTCATCCGTCATCAACTTTTACCTTGTGTATGCTCTAGAGGCCACATTTTGAGTCCAATACTCATGAAACTTGGTCAGGATGTTTGTCTTGATGATAGCTCAGAAGAGTTCGAAAATGGGTCATGTTGGGTCAAAAACTAGGTCACTAGGTCAAATCTTAGAAAAACCTTGTGTACACTCTAAAGGCCACGTTTTCAATCCAATACTTTGGAAAGTTGGTCAGAATGTTTGTCTTGATATCTCGGATGATTTTGAAAAGGGTTATGTTGGGTCAAAAATTAGGTCACTAGGTCAAATCTTTGAAAAACCTTGTAAGCTCTGGAGGCCTTATTTTTAGTCCAATACCCATGAAAGTTTGTCAGATTGTTTGTCTTGATGTTATCTCGAGGAGTTTGAAAATGGGTTGTGTCAGGTCAAAAACTAGGTCACTGGGACCAATCTTTAAAAAAACTTGTGTACACTCTAGAGGCCACATTTTCAGTCCAGTACTCATGAAAGTTGGTCAGAATGTTTGCCTTGGTAACATCTTGGATGAGTCTGAAAATGGATCATGTTGGGTCAGTAACTAGGTAACTTGGTCAAATCTTTAAAAAAACCTTCTGTACATTTTCAGTCCAGTATGGATGAAAGTTGCTCAGAAAGTTTGCCTTGATGACATCTTAAATGAGTTTGAAAATGGGTCAGTTCAGGTGAAAAACTAGGTCACTAGGTCAAATCGTAGAAAAACTTTGTGTTCATTCTGGAGGCTACTATTTAAGTTCAATACTAATGGAACTTGGTCAAAATGTTTGTCTTGGATGAGTCTAGAAAAAGCTTGTGTACAACCTAGGGGCCAAATTTTCAGTCCAATAATTATGAAAGCTTGTTAGAATGTTTGTCATACTATCTTGAAAGAGATTTAAAATGGATCATCATTGGTCAGAAGGCTCAGGTGAACAACTTCAGAGCCATCATGGCCCTCTTGTTAGCTCACCTGAGCACGAAGTGCTCAAGGTGAGCATTTGTAATCGTGCTGTGTCCGTCGTCAGGCGTCCGTCGTCCGGCGTCAACTTTTACCTTGTGTATGCTCTAGAGGCCACATTTTCAGTAGGATACTCATGAAACTTGGTCAGAATGTTTGTCTTGATGATATCTCGGATGAATTTGAAAATGGGTCAGGTCGGGTCAAAAACTAGGTCACTAGGTCAAATCTTAGAAAAACCTTATGTACGGTCTAGAGGCCACATTTTCAGTTCAAAACTCTTGAAAGTTGGTCAGAATGTTTGTCTTGATGATATCTGGGACGATTTCAAAAATGGGTCATGTTGGGTCAAAAACTAGGTAACTACGTCAAATCTTAGAAAAAACTTGTCTATGCTCTCGAGGCCACATTTTCAGTCAGATACCCATGAAACTTGGTAAGAATGTTTGTCTTGATGATATCTCGGACGACTTTGAAAATGGGTCAGGTCTGGTAAAAAACTAGGTCACTAGGTCAAATCCTAGAAAAATCTTGTGTACGCTCTAGAGGCCACATCTTCAATCCAAAACTCTTGAAAGCTGGCAGAATGTTTGTCTTGATGATATCTCGGACGAGTTGGAAAATGGGTCATGTCGGGTCAAAAACTAGGTCTTTGTTTTGATCATATCTACAATGGGAAAATTGGCTATGGTTGGCTAAAAAGTAGGTCACTGAGAGAAATTGTAGAAAAAGCTTGTGTACATGGTAGAGGCCAAATTTTTAGTCCGATAGTTATGAAAGCTTAGTAGATTGTTTGTCATGATATCCCAAAGAGATTGAAAATGGGTCATGTTTGGTCAAAAGACTCGGGTGAGTGACTTCAGGGCCATCGTGGCCCTCTTGTTAGAAATCCCCTGTGCTTTTCAAAGTGATGGGGGACATGATACAACACAAGTGCTAAATAAATGAATAGGGTCACTGTCCAAGGTAGTAATGTAAATGAAGTAATGATCAGTATGAGCGATGGTCTGACAAAAGGGGGGGTCCTACTGCATCTCCGTGATGCATTATACCTAGCAAATCATCACGTAATTATGGATCTCTAAACTCCATTTTGTCTGACAACAAACTGAATCTAGAGTTGGAATAGTCCCTGGGCATGCAGAAAATCTAACAATAGCAAAAATGTTTCGACAGCGGTGCAGGCTGACCTTGGTCGATACTTTTTGCATATGCATTAAGCCCCGTTGTCCAAGAATATGGCTCATATTATACACTGCTTATAATTTTTACGCGAGCGTTTTATTCTGAGTTACATCCCCCACTTTTTTCAAATCCTGGATCAGACACTGATTAATTAAATTTTGCAGACAACAAATTCGCAGACAATAAATTTTACGATTTGTCTTTGTGATGGTAGGAAACTTGTTTGGAAAAGCAGAAAATGGTGGTTACCAGAGTCTTTCTCAGTATCACAGAAGTGGAGGATCTTTTGGAAAAAGTTAATTTGTTGTCTACTACTGGTTTCACGTTTTTATCCCATAGCAAAGACATAACTGCAAGATACATGAAAATAGCTTCAAGCTAGAATGATGCAAGAGTGCTAAATTGATCCAGTGTGTGAAGCAAATATGCTGTTGACAGCTTTGTAAATATCCATCTAAAGTGACAGTAGCTGCCAAGAGTAAACAAAGTAGGTGTCAAGAAGCATGCCTTTTTCAGCATGGAGGTTTTTTGCACCCCCTGAGACTGGCAAAATCTTTAAACAGGGGGTACTCAGTAAAAACTGAGGATGCAAGACTTGGTGTTAAGTTATGTAGTGCATGGTTTTAATTTTATCATCAAACTATACTGTAGCCAAGAAAAGACATTCAGCTCGCTTGAGCTGACCATTGTTTCAATTAAAACTGCGTTAAACACCATATACCATCATTCGATCAGCCAGCTTGACTGAAACCTTTTCTTCTGGCCGTTTTGTGGAGATTTTTGCCGTATTGGTACCTTCACTGTCATCTACAGCATAGGCGGCTTTGTTGAAGCCGGTGTCCTCCAGAGTTCTGTAAGTTTCGACTTGGATGACATTGTTTTACAGTTGAAAATCCACAGACAACACAAAATGACACCGTTAAGAAAAAGCTAGCCGCAATGATTCATATCTGACCATATATAAATAATCCAGAGTGAGAACCAGTTTGGTATTTTATAACTCTTTCGTATTGACACTAAAGCAGGGTACCAGTATTTATTTCAAAAAAAAAATGGGATTCCTTATTACACATTTGGAAGTCCAAGAGAAAAAATGTTTCATAGAGGAATCGGCACCGAAATCGAACGATAAAAAGATGTTTTTGCATGCATGGTTTTCTGTATGTGCACCGCACATACACATTTTGATTTCTTTGTACTTCTTACATGTTTTAATCAATTTGTATGTGTTTCATGTACATATGTATGTGAACGAGAACACTGACATGCATTCAAATTTAAATCATACCTTTTAAAATTATGGAAGTTATTGTGAAGATGACAATCTGTTATTGCATGGATAGCACAAGTGTTAGTCGCTTGTAGAGAAATGAATTCCAAAACTAGATTAAAAGTCGCCAGGTCACTCTATCTTTTGTTTTCTTCTCGAATGACTTCAAAATTCATTTTTCTGCCAGCTGTTATCTCTTGGACTGACCACGCAATAACAGATTTTCATCTTAACAATATTTTCGATACTTTTAAATTGTATGATTGAAATTTAAAGGCATTTTAACACCTGCATTGATTTTTTGGCCCTTGTTGTTCCTTTAAAATAAAAGAAATTTATTATCAGCATGGGTGTACACTGCACACAGTACATGTACTACATGTATAAGGCTATTCATTAAACTCGGCCAAACGACAAAATTGTAGACTGGTTCAAATTGAAAGCATTTGCAGACGACAATTTAAAGATGGCTGGAATTTGTCCTTCATAGAGTAGAAAACATTGTGGGAAAAGGAGAAAATGCTGGTTACCATCATTTTCTCCACAATGTTTTCAAAAGGCTTCTTTCTAAGGGTCGTTAAAACCTGGGATTGTTTGGTAAAGGGTTAAGTACATAATTATAAGGTTTAACCAACCATCTTGAAAGTGTTTGCAAACATTATTTACATATGGCTCAAATGATAAGATTTGTCTTTAAATGAGGGATAAAAAAAAAGACTGGTAAAAGAAGAAAATGCTAATTATCAGCTTTTTATCTCTTTCCCACAATGTTTTCAGAGCCTCCATCTTCATTGGTCATGGAAAGACAGGATTATTTGGCAAAGGGTTTAACACGGAAAAACCACAGACATAGCTGGGAGCTAGAATAATGTATGAGTGCAAAATTGATCCAGTGTGTATGAGGTGTGTTTGTGTGCACTAGACATGAACTTCACAATCCAATACGCAGGGGAAATAATGGATGGTCTAATGTCAAATATGAAGCTGTTACTAGGGGGTTTGGCGAAAAATCTATATTTCTTCTATGTGGGCAGACTTGGTTCAATAATACGGCAGTGTCATTCCCTGATTTTTGCTGGGATTTTTTCAGTTATTGTTATCGAGTGTTCTGTGGAGATACTCTGTGTTGTTTGACTAAATATTCAATTGTTGTAAATGAATGATAAATGGGAGAAAAAGTTTTTTTTTTTATTTAAAGTGAAATAATTATGATGTGACATGAATGAGGAGGATTTTTATTATTGATGATTTTCAACCAATTACCAAGCAATCCTGTATTTTTACAACAATTGAGAAAGAAGGCTGTTGAAAACATTGTGGGGAAAGGACAAAATGCTGGTAACTAGCATTTTCTCCTTATCTGACAATGCTTTCTAATATTTCAGAGACAAATCCTATTATCTTAGCTACTTTTAATTTGTCGTCTGCAAATTTTAAAAATCTTTCAGTTTTGTAGGTGTACAATTTTTATCATCCTTTCAAAAAAGGCTGAAACTTTCAGAAAGTGTTATCAGTGCTTCATATGGGAAATCATTATGTAGGAATCTCTGTTTGTGCTTGTAAGCCCTTAACCACACTACTAAATTTTGGACTGGTCCAAACTGAAAGCACTGAATAGAATTACGGGATTTGTTTTCAAAGGGTAGATCTGTGAGTAAAGGTGAAAATGCTGGTTACTGGCATTTCCTCTTTTTCCGGTGGCATTTTCTAATGTCTTCTTCATCAGGATTCTCAAAACGGGATCATTAAATTTGGTAAAGGGTTAACTCACCACTCCACAACAAATAAGCAGCAAACACAAATTGATAAAACTAGACTTGTGAAGTCAGAGATAGTCTACATGAATAACAGGTTAATGCATGAATACTTGTGAAAACATTATTGCAAAAGCAGAAATGGCTTACTTTGAGTAGTTTGTCAATTAGCCACAGTTTTTGACAGTGTCGTCTGCTGCTAGACATAGATGTGAGTGGGAGACTAAGTGTGTGAAATAAGACATTTAATCCTTTACCACATGACAAAATTTTAGACTTGTCTCCTTTTCTCCTTTTCCCACAATTTTTTTCGTTTCCAACAATTTTTAGCTCCACTGGCCGAAGGCCAGAGAGCTATTGTCATGGCGTTGTGTCCGTCGTGCGTCCGTCCGTCCGTGCGTGCGTCCGTAAACTTTTTCTTTAAAAAACTTCTCCTCAGAAACTATTGACTGGATTTTTACCAAATTTCACAGGAATGTTCCTTTGGTGGTCCTCTTTCAAATTCCTTCAAATAATTGTGTTCCATGAAGAATTCTGGTTGCCATGGCAACCAAAGTAAAAAACCTTTAAAAATCTTCTCCTCCCAAACCGCTATTTGGATAGCATTATTATTTTGCAGGAATGTTCCTTAGATACAGGTTTACAGAATTCCTTAAAAAAAAAAAAGATCTGTCAAAAAACATGGCTTTTATGGGAGACTCATTTTCCTTTTATGGTATAAAGTAAAATCTTTGAAAAATTTCTTCTCTAAAACTGTTCATTGAATTTCATTGTTGTTTTGCAGGTAAGTTCCTATGGTGGTTGTCTTCGGCCAGCGAGCTATTGTCATGGCGTTGTGTCCGTCGTGCGTCCGTCCGTTCGTCCGTGCGTGCGTCCATAAACTTTTTCTTTAAAAAACTTCTCCTCAGAAACTATTGACTGGATTTTTACCAAATTTCACAGGAATGTTCCTTTGGTGGTCCTCTTTCAAATTCCTTCAAATAATTGTGTTCCATGAAGAATTCTGGTTGCCATGGCAACCAAAGTAAAAAACCTTTAAAAATCTTCTCCTCCCAAACCGCTATTTGGATAGCATTATTATTTTGCAGGAATGTTCCTTAGATACAGGTTTACAGAATTCCTTAAAAAAAAAAAGATCTGTCAAAAAACATGGCTTTTATGGGAGACTCATTTTCCTTTTATGGTATAAAGTAAAATCTTTGAAAAATTTCTTCTCTAAAACTATTCATTGGATTTCATTGTTGTTTTGCAGGTAAGTTCCTATGGTGGTTGTCTACCAAATTGTTTCTTCAGTGAGCTAAAATGCAGGATTGAATGATAATTGTTAAAAACTTCCTTTCGCCATTATAGAAATATCAGGCCTGTGGAGCGATACAGGCGCTCAAGCGCCTCTAGTTTAAAAAGCCTTTTGCCTCAGGGTCCTTTCTTCAAAGGATGGTAATGTAGGAAAGCAGCCAGTGGCTTGGTAAGAGTATTGTACAAACTACTGGAAAAGAAACGCCAGGAAAACATGGATAAGGTACTAGACATGGCAAAAGAACTGAAATAATGTTGAAAACTGCATGAAACACCAAATAAGTCCAAAGGGTCTTAAGAACATCGGATTTTTGGTAAAGGGTGAAGTATCCATGTTTGTTTGTGAAGTGTTTACCAGCATTTTCAACATTATTTCAGTTATATGTCAGCAGTCACTGCACCTATCCATGCTTTCCGGGAGTTTCTTTTAACAGTATTTTACACAATATTCTTATACATAGTGGAAAAAATGATAAGCGGAGAGAGAGAGGAATGTTGCAATGACCATCATCAATCCTCAGGAAGAGGCAGATTTGGGACTTTGGACCAGCGACCCCTCCATCTCAAGGCCCATATGCAACTGACTGCACTACCAGGGCTCAGTAAAGGGTTGACCCTTTACTGTACAATGCCGACTTTTAATGACCCTGGGAAAGAAGCCTCTTGAAAACTTTGTGGTAAAAGGAGAAAATGCTGGTAACCAGCATTTTCTCCTTTTCCCACACTGTTTTCTACCCTATCAAAGAAAGATTGCACTATTAAGCCACATTGAAATTGTCATCTGCATATGCTGTCTATTTGGGCATGGCTAAAATTTGTCTGGTAAAGGGTTGAGTAGATACAGGGCTATAGGGTTGGAAGACAAAAGGCACAGTCTATAAGCCTATACATGCAGGAAGCTACAGTAATTAATGGTGAATTAAATGTAACCACCTGCCATAGCAACTCTTTTTTTCATCTGGTCTCTTTTTATCTACTAGTACATGTATTAAATCACTTTTGGAAACAATACAGGGCTAAAGATGTAATGAGAAATGTCTCCTTTTGCCAAAATGTTTAACCCTTTAGTTTACCATACAATTTCAAGTTTTACTGATCCTGAGAAAGGAAGGATTTGAAAATACTGTGGGAAATGGAGAAAATGCTGGTAAATACAATTTTTTTTTCCTTTTAACAGTGTTTTCTAACCTTTCAAAGAAAAATCAAATCTTTAGAGTCACAACTACATATAATTTGTAGTCTGTTGGTGTTAAGCATAAAATTTTGTCATCTGTCAGAGTTAATTCATGATGTAATTGCATATGTAGAATTATTTGATGTTTATTATCAATCTTTTAACCCTGTACCACACATTTCCGAGTTTTAACGGCCGTAGAGAGAAGTCTTTTGAAAACATTGTGGGAAAAGAAGAAAATGCTGGTAACCAGCCATTTTTTTAAAGCAGTAAAATCAAATCACTTGATTGACATTAAATTGCCATCTGCAAATAAATTAAAAGCATTTTGCAGATGACAAATTCAAATGTGACTGAAATGATGAGATTTTTCTGTGAAAGAGTAGGAAAGATTGTGAGAAAAGAAAAAACGTTGGTAACCAGCATTTTCTCCTTTTCCCACAACTTCGAACAAGTTGGTTTATCAGACTATGCCAGAAAACTTTCATCTTGTGATTTAGCTGTGTACATGGAAAAAAAAACATGTGATACTTCAGACATTTTACCTGATATATACTGAACATTGAAAACTCATGTGGTTGAATGTTGTAAAGCTTTGGCCAGGCATAATGTCTAACCAGATATTTATCATTACTTTGTTGATAGCCAAGTTATGGTAAATAAAAATTAATGATTAAATCAAATGTTACAAGGCTTTTTTTTCTAAAGTGTGTATATTCTACGTAAAACACAAATATATCTCATCAGAAAGTGACAGTCCCTTCACCCTTATGCTGCTGAGCACGACTCACTGACCTTTTGTGAACAGTGTAGACCAAGATCAGATTGCTCAGAATGTGCCGTCGAATCTTGGATCTACACTGTCCGATTAACTCTTTACCAAACAACAAAATTATAGACTGGTCTAAATTGAAAACATCTGCAGACGACAAAATAAATGTGACTGAACAATTGAAATTTGGTTTGGAAAGGGTAGAAAACCTTGTGGTAAAAGGAGAAAATGCTGGTTACCAGCATTTTCTCCTTTTCCCACAATGTTTTCAAAAGCCTTCTTTCTGAGGGTCGTTAAAAGTCGGGATTGTGTGATAAAGAGTTAAAAAAAAATTTTCTTTCTCCAAAAAATAAGTTTTAAATAACATTATTCGGGTTTTAACTATCAGATTGAAAGTTTTATTTAACTTATGTAGCAGGATAAGGGTTAAACTTTCTGAAATCTTTACAAGACCACAAAGTCTTAGACAAATCCACCATTTTGAAAACACTTGCAAACAACAAATGAAATGATGCTCAAATAATGAGGTTTTGTTTCAAATGAAAGAAAAACATTGTGGAAAAAAGAGAAAATGCTGGTTATTATTTTCTCCTTTTTCCAAAAGGTTTTCAGAACTCTTTTTTCACAGGTATATTAAAACACAGGATCCTCTGATAAAGAGTTTTAACTCTTTACTAATTGACAAAATTTTCAGACAGGTCTAAATTGAAAGCATCTGCAGTGGACAAATTAGATATTGCATAGACGATGAGACTTTCATCAGAAAGAGAAGAAACCATTGTGGGAAAAGGAGAAAATAGTGGTTACCATTTTCTCCTTTTTCCGAAAGGTTGTCTAAACACTTTTTCCTCAGGGAGATTATGTCTCTGGTGTTTACTCTTTACTAAACGACAAAAAGTTGGACACATCCAAGTTGCAAGCATTTGCTGAACACAGATCAAATGTGGCTCAAATTTGCCCCTGAAAGCATAAAAAACAACGTGGAAAAATGTATACTGTATTATCCTTGAGTGCACCAAGATTTCTTTGGGGGTTTTCCCTTATTGGGATCTATTTACAGCTCTTTTCCATGCCCCATGCCTACCTTCTTCATAAAGGGTATTTTGAATTGTTTTTGTTATGAAATTCCTTTTTCTTTCTCTTGTCTGTTACTAACACCAATACACAACATCTATTCACCATGTTTACTTTTGGAATGAGGTTAATCTACACACTGACCATCACTGACCAGTGTGTAATTCATATACAAATGGAGGCTTATCAGTAAGCTTTCTGCCTCCTCTAAATATTTTTCAGGTGCTCAGTCAGGCGTTGCAAAACTGATATCGTACATAGTACATAAATAACCAACCACTGAACAGGCTATTTTTAGAAAAGCTCATTGCAATAAAAACTTTACAAAGTGGGAAAAACGGTTAAAGTGCAGGAAAGGAAATAAAACCTTTTACAAAATAGGAAAAATTATACTTGTTACATGTCGGGGTAAATTGATCTGTCTGCAGTGCAAGATTAAAGATTGTGCACAGACTGTTTTCATTGTATCTTTGACTTAGAGACAGAAAACTAGTAAGCCACAGGGATTATCACCCTTAACCCTTTACCAAACAATCTTGAGTTTTAAAGCCCCCCAAGACATATAACTTTTTGGAAATGCTGTGGGAAAAGGAGAAAATACTGCGGTAGCCAGCATTTTCAGAAAGTACTGTTAGCCAGCATTTTCTGCTTTTCTTACAATGTTTTGTACCCTTAAAGAGACAAGTCCTATCGTTTTAGCTGCATCTAATCTGTTGTCTGAGAATGCTCTCAATTTGAACAGGTCTAAAGTTTTGCCATGTGGTAAGACAACCAAATGTTAAATGTGTCCGTATTGAGAACATTTACAAAAGACATTATGAAATACGGGTTAAATGATGGGATGCCATTCAAAGGATAGAAAACAGTGTTGGAAAAGGATCATTTTTCTCTGTATCCAGATTGAAAGAAAAGTAGAAAAGGTTGACTTTGTAGCCAGCATTTTGTTTCCTGTCAATGCTATCTAGCCTCACAAAGATAAATCTCGTCATCTTAGCCCCATTTCATCTGTTGTCTGCAATTGCTTTCAAAGTGGACTATTTTAAAATTTTGTTGCCTGGTGAAAAAGTTAACTTGGCTAATAATGACTATTTCCTTCAGTTGACAAAATAGGAGTTCATTCATTACCTCTTTATAGAATTTGTGGGAAAATATCCATGTAAAAGGAGGAAATCAGGGTTCAACTTATGAATTCCATTGTTAACAATGTAGAAAAAGGAAAAATTGCTCTGCATAGGGAAAACGTTGTGGCACAATGCATCCAAAATACGTTTTGTTGCAAGATGGTAAAGGAAATAGTTATCAGCAGGTGATGATATATTAATACAACTGTCAGTAATGTGTGAGGTATATCTGACCTATAGCCTGTAACCTTTTTCTCTGGGGGGGGGGGGGGGGGGGGGGGGAATGTAGAAATATCATTAAGTTCTTTTAGTGCCAAATATATTAACAGTTAACTTGACCTCTTTTAATAGCTGAAAATACAGTTCACTGAAACTCAGAATTTTTCTATTTTCTTACGGGATTGAATGAACAAGTGAAATACGAGGGCTGTTCGATATGTAATGTGTATTGTATCACAGCGCAATAACGCTTTGCACGATTTCGTGGATGATGATACGCTTGAATAGCCCTATTCAATACCTTTCCAACGGTATAAACACGAGCCTTCAGCTCCACATAGTTTTAAACTTATAGTCATTTCAATAGAGCTAGTCGTTGACCACTGTTGTAAAAATGGTTGAGAAACGGTTTAAGAATATTGAAGACATTAGAGCTTATATAAAAGTTCGCACAAAACTTGGTCATTTGGTAATGCAGATTTTTACTGAATTGGGGGAAGTTTATGGGTCTGATAAGGTATCTTATGAGACAGTTCGTAGGTGAAGAAAGAAATTTCTGACTGGCACAGAGTCCGTCAAAGATGCAGCAAAATTTGGCCGACCTGTGACTGTAACAGGCAAGGCAAATGTCCCAAAAGTCAGGGAAATAATAGAAAGTGATGGCAGATACACGATTCGTGATATTGCCAACGCTGTTGGCATATCGCTATCGCGGGTGCATTTCATTTTGAAGTGTATTTTGAAAGTATGAAAGATTTCTGCCAGATGGATACCTCATATATTGACAGATGACCAAAAACGGGTACGAGTACAAACCGCTAAGCAATTGCTCAAAATGTTTCCCAAATTCAATCAAAGACAATTTGCAAACATTGTTACTGGTGATAAAACATGGGTTCACTATTTCGAACCAGTAAGAAAAATTGGAAACAATATATGGCTAACTAAACACGGTAGAAGGCCTGTAGTTGCCAAAAGAAGCACAAGCACAAAGAAGGTTCTTTATTGCATATTCTTCTCTTGAGATGGTAGAGCCGTACAAATTCCGGTGCTGAAGGGCAAAAGTGTTACAGGTCGGTATTACCGAGATGCTATACTAAAAAAGTCAAGAAATATTATCTTAAACGACGCCCTGTGTCAGGATTTAGGCATGTTCGTCTACTTCATGATAATGCTCCATCACATACATCTGAGCTTGTGAAGCAATTTTTGAAGTCGGAGAAGGTTACTGTCTTGCCACACCCACCATACTCTCCAGATCTAGCCCCATGCGACTTTTTCCTTTTTCCAAAACTTAAAAAGTTCTTATCTGGTCGTCGTTACAAGTCCCGACAAGCCCTTGGCTCAGCCATCAGTCAGTGCCTCAGAGGTCTACCTAATTCAGTGTACCGTGACGCATTTCAGAAATGGATTCGGAGATTGAAATTATGTATTTCAAACCGCAGAGAATACTTTGAAGGGATGTAATGTTCATTTCACTATTTGAGTCGAATGCTTTTGAGATATCGTACAATACACATTACATATCGAACAACCCTCGTACATAGATCCCAAATCAGACCCCATGATCTATGCAGTATGATCTTGATCTATGTCGTTCAGAAAAGCCTTTTTGTTCCTGTGTGGTTGCAAGTGTTCTTTGAGATCTGGATAACCAGATGACCCTACGTTTACACCATGTGTCCGGCAGCCACGGCAGCCCAGTTTGTCTGAAACGTGGTGTGCCATGAGATTTTGTTCGTTTTTTCTCCATTTACCAAGTTCAGTTAAGTCTCTCGTGGTATCAGTGACAAGCTGTGGAGGGAACCCTAAGTTTACACCATGCTTATGGCAGCCATGTTTCTGACAACTGTGCACAAAACGGGATTGACGTAATACAATGCAGAGGGATGGGATAAGCAAACTTGTCAGACCATTATTGCTGGGGTTGGCTTGCCAGATATTTTGACTGTCAAAAGATTTGCTATGGCAGTCCAGGTGCTGATGAGAAACCTAACAGACCGTAGGGGAACTGGTTGATCATTGCATTCTACGACCTGATCGATATTGGTGAAAAAGGGCTTCTACGTCCAAACATGTATCGTCTCGGAGTCTTGTTACGGCTTTTTACGTGCTGATAAGTTCTAATGCGATCAAGTTTGCTTATCCCGTTTCTCTGCGTTGTGTTACATCAATCCTGATTTGTCCACGGTTGTCAGAAATGGGGCTGCTGTGGACTCTTGATGATCGGTATTTTGTAAATAAACTTAACAGTATGGCATCTACATAATCCTAATTACTTCAAAAATTGATGTCATCATAACACCCGACTCTTGAAACATATTTACACTTCCAATAATATTATATATAAACTTCTAGTAAAACAAAATTTGTCAACTAACTTGGAAAAACTTAAGAAAGTGAGGAATCAAATACCAGTGTCCTGTATTAATTGTTAATGCTATTTAATGACCAAATTAATCATGATCGGTGGTAAAATCGATTTTCTGCATTAATACTGAGCGGCCTTCAAATGGCAATAGCTTTGCAGTCGGCACTAACTTGGCTTTGAAATAAGAGCACCTTGTCAGGGTTTTGCATAGTGCCCTGGCGCTTTGATTAGCTGAAATACGGTATGTCAATGTTATCAATAGATTGGTTGTCTGGTAAGCCCATTTACAGTTAGAAAAAAGCTGGGGGAGGGTTTGTTACAGGGGGCACCAATAAGGGACTTTATGGTACCATCAATGTGGAAAAAATCAGGAACATATCCAAAGATCAATTGAACTTAAGAAGGTTTTAACTCTTTACCAAACAATCCCGGGTTTTCATGACTCTGAGAAAGGAGGCTTCTGAAAACATTGTGGGAAAAGGCGAAAATGCTGGTAACCAGCATTTTCTCCTTTTCCCACAATGTTTTCTACCTTCCTAAAACAAATTTCAATTTTTGAGTCACTTTTTGTTGTCTGCAAATGCTTTCAATTTGGACCAGTCTAAAATTCTGAGTTAAACCTTGAAATTAATGTAACAAAATTAACTTTTTTCTTAACTTTTGTTAATGTTTTATTATTAAAGAACAAAGACAGATTTGAGGAATTCATAAATGATCAATAATTTTATTCAAATTGGACTAAAAATATGCATATTGTTCCTGTATAAATCCTTAAAAAAAAATGTATTTTGGGTGAGTCATGATTCTAGCTCTCTAACATATGTATTAATGGCCCTGTCTGCCTCGAAAATATTGTAGCAAAGGAAGAAATTATGTTGTTTTTGAGTAGCTATATTCCCATTTTCTTCACTGTTTTCAGCAACTGGCCATGCTTGTGTAAAAGAAAAATATGACCCAAGGATGAAAAGGTTTTTAAAACTCTTTACAACTAAAGCTGGTTTTTAAACAACCCAGAGATAGGCTTTTGAAAACAGTGTGGGAAAAGGAGGAAATACTGGTCACCAGCATTTTTTCTTTTCGCTCAATGTTTTCTACTCCTACAAGAAAAATCCTATCAATTGGGACACATTCATTTTGTCATTTGCTATATGACCAAGTCCAAATTTTTGTCTTCTTGTTAATAAGAGTCAAGCTTGAAAATCCCTGTGGCTTATTGGTTTTCTGTCACCAAGTCTGACAAACAGTGGAAACAGGCTGACAGTTTTTACCCTGTAGCATGATCTCGAAAGTGCATTATACTGTGTTGATTCTAAGAGAGCTTAGCAACATAGCTTACTTTTGCAGACTGTGTAGATCAAGATTGTACTTTGCAGAACATGCAGTCTGATCTTTGGTTGAACAGTCTGCCATTTAATTGGATATCTTGCGCATAACATCATTCTGAAGTGGAAGTATCTCGGCATTTATGGATGGTGATCATTTTGTATGTACGGTAGATGTATTTAGAGCTCGTTATATGGTTTAACTCTATTCCATATGACAGAATTTTAGACTCGACCAAGTTGAAAGCATTTGCAGACGCAAATTAAATGAAGCATAAATGATGATTTGTGTCTTGAATTCAGTAGAAAACATCATGGGTAAAGGAGAAAATGCTGGTTACCAGCATTATCACCTTTTCCCACAATGTTTCAAAAGTCTTCTTCTTCAGGGTCATTGATACGCAGGATTGTGTGGTCGAGGTCTAAACAATATAGTCTAACTTGTGATAGCCTAAGCAACAGCTTGTGTTCAGCAGCCACCTGTGTTAATGCTTTACCTTGATTTTCTTTTAAGAGACTATTCTTTCCTTGTTTAGTGCCCTTAATTGTGTTAACCCTTTACCATTCAATTCTGTACTTGAAGGACCCATTGGAAGAATACTTTTTGAAAACAGTGGGAAAATGAGAAAATGCTGGTAACCAGCATTTTCTCTTTTTCCACAACGTTTTATACCATTTTCAAGACAAATCACAACATTAGAGTCACACAATATTTTTTTATTATCCCCCGCCGAAGGTGGAGGGATATAGTTTTAGCGTTGTCCGTCCATCTGTCCGCACCAACGTCCACGTGTTTATGAACTTCAATCCGTCCATAATTTATATGAAATATAGAACAAAACCACATAAACCGGGCTGTTTTATGTGGAAAAATTCTGCATAAAGATCAAAGGAAAAGCCACATAAACCCGAAATGTTAGAACATCCGTCCATCCATGTGTCCATCCGGGAGAATATCTCCAATACCATTGGACGGAATTTCATGAAACTTTATACATGTGTACAATAACCCATTCAGCTGATACACTTTTTTTTTTATTTTTTGATTTGATGAAAAATGGCCGACTGGGAGCGATTTTAAGTTACGCGGTCAAGTAAATTTTTCAGCGGGGGATATCATTTCAACGAAATTGCTTGTTCTCAAATACTTTCAGTATGGAAGAGTATAACATTTTGCCATATTACAGTTAAGCCTGTACCAGACAAACCAGAATTTTAACAACACTGGGGAAGAAGGCTCTTGAAAACATTGAGGAAAAAGGAGAAAATACTGGATACCAGCAATTTCTTCTTTATCCACCTTGTTTTCTAACCTTTCCAAGCAAAATCTCAACATTTGAGTCACATATGGTTCGCCTTCTGTAAGTGCTTTCAATTTGGACAAGTCTAACATTTTGTTGTTGGTTGAAGGGTCTTAAAGCAACAGTAAAGGGTAACAATACTAGACATATTTTCGTGGCAACAAGCTGTTAGGGAACTACTGTTTGAAAAGTTCAATGGATTATTAGCTCCACTGCCCGAATGTCTGTCATGCGTCTGTGCATCCGTCTGTGTGTACGTTAACTTTTATTTCAAGCATCTTCTTCTCTGAAACTATCCATCCAATTTTGATGAAACTTCACAGAAATGATCCTGGCATAGTCCTCTTCAGAACTTCTTGAAAGAATTTGATTCCTTCAAAAACTCTGGTTGCCATGGCAACAAAACTAAAAAATATTGAACATCTTTGAAAATCTTCTTGTCTGAAACCAAAATGCCCAGGGCTACCAAATTTGGCATGTAGCTTTATCTAATAGACCTCTAAGTTTCTTCACTTTATAGCCCTGGGGTCAAAATTGGCCCCACAGCAGAGGTAACAAGTTTAACATGGGCTTATATAGTACCTTAAATTTACATAGTGATCTGGGGAAACAACTCCTCCCATGAGATATTTAGTTTGTCATTATATACCTCCCTTGATTATCAAAACTGCGCTATTTCATGGTTGATGTTGGGTATTCAAGATAGTTGGATAGAAAATGTTCAGTTTTTAGGGACAGTGATTTATTTTGATGCTTATGGTTTTTCTCCAAGTTGTGGAATATTTAAAAAAAAGTAAGGTTTTTATCACTCAGTTTTTTCTTCCAGAACTTTACCGTTCATGCCATTGAAAAAAGCCTGCATGTATTAACTGACAACATTATCTTTACATTTGAAAGCGATATGACTTTTTTCTGTTTTTTATTTTATGTGGGGGGGGGGGTATTTTTTTTATGTAAGTTTCGACTGGCAGACCTTTATGCTGTATGTCTCATATTACATTTATTTTACTCTGTATGAAACAACGAATCTTTTGACGGGACCAAATTAAAAGCCATTGCAGACAATAGATTGACTGTAGCCTAAATGATTATTTGTGTCTTTAATACGGTAGGAAACATTTTGGGAAAAGGAGAAAATACTGGTTGACAACATTTTCTCCTTTTCCCACAGTTTTTTCAAAAGCCTTCTCTTTCAGGGTCATTAAAACTCAGAATTGTTTGATGAAGGGTTGAAAGCCAGTGGAGCAATACAGGGCCATCATGGCCCTCTAGTTTTTAGTGTGTTATCTGTACAACATGATTTTTTTTTTACCAGGACATAATTATTTTTGACCATGACATAACACCCACAGAATATGTAAGAAGGGATTATTTGTACAACAACAACAAAGCAGTGATCCAGAAAAAGCTTGTGTTGCATTATGCATTGAAGAGTTTTATGACCATTTGCTTAATAGTTTAATCTTGAAATTAGTGTTCGTTTGTACATTCCTGAGCCATTCCAGTGTTTAACACGGGAAGATTTATCTCCTGATTTGAATTCAATCCAACAATTAAACAACAGGGCAGTTAAGACATCAGACTCCAAAACAAAGATGTTGAATTTATTTCTCTGTAAGTATTCTGCTCATTTTATTGGTTGAAGTTGAATTCTTTTTTCATTGTTCCCTGTTGGAGAGGGTTTTTGAAAACATTTTGGGTGAAGGAGAAAATGCTGGTAACCTGCATTTTCTCCTTTTCCCACAATGTTTTCCAACCGTTTGTTGAAAAATCCAGACACATGTGCCATATTTAATTCAACGCCTGCCAGTGCTTTCAATTTGGATGAGTCCACAATTTTGTTGTTAGGTAAAGAGTTAAATAATAAGGCAGTTTTGACATCAGGTTCCACAATAAATACAGTGAATTTATTTTTCTGTACATATTATGCTCATTTTATTGGTTGGAGTTGAATTTTTTTTTTTAATTACTATTGCATTAGCGAAAGCTTGGAAGGCCTGGGCCTTCAACTGGTCTTGTAAGTAGGCTTATTTTGAAGAAAAAATTGAAAGATTTGAAAAGCCAAAGATGGGGGCTCTTGGCCTAAGGCGTTAGTACTAGCAAGACCAGTTGCTTAGTATCATGTAGGAATTGAAACCTGGGAGTTTATGCATTGATTCCAGCTCAGCCAAATTGTTTCCAAAGAGTGATGGAAGCTTGTAATAGGATTTATACCTCCACAAACATTGTTCCGATGTTTATTTGAGAAAGCAGCCAATGCTTTGAAAAGAATGTTGTGCAAAGCATTGGAAAGAAAAATTCCAGGAAAGCATTGATACATGTATATAAGTGCACTGATTTCCACATTGTACTGAAATAATGTTGAAAACAGCCTTAAGTATCAAACAAACACAAGTTACAGGCTTGAAAAGGTCAAAGATCATTATTTGATAAAAATCTAGAGAGACAAGGATCAATAATTAGTCTCGCAAATTGTTGACTATTCATTCTTTGACTAAGACTGTCATCACCAGAAGCATGTTCTCCTCTTCTCACAATGTTTTCAAAAGTCTTCTTCCCCAGGGTCTTTGCAATAAAAAGAATGTTTTTGATGGGGTAAATACCAAACAAATAATTTCTCTAATGAAAAGCTTCAGCTGATTTGGTTGAACTCTACTCACCCAGGCAAATACAAATGAGCCATGCTGTGTGAAAAGGGGGCTTCATGCATCTGCAAAAAGTATCAACCCATGTCAGCCAAGACAGGCTGAAATGGATTGAAACTGTTAGTTATTTGTAAATTTTCTGCACTGCAAAGGACCATTCTATCTCCAGATCTAGTCATTTGTTAAACAAAATAGAGCCACAATCAAGGTATTTCTTGCTTGGTGTGGTGGATCACAGAGATGCATTGAGACCCCATTTGCCAGAGCATGGCTCAGATTCAATGCCTGTATCACCCAGGCACAGCAAATCTTGGCATACACCTTCCCTAATCCTAAGACCACTGAGTAATCTCAGTGAGATTTTCAGTCAAGAAAACAGTCAACAAAACAGACCCAAATAATAGTCTAATCTCAAGGTATCTCTTTTCCAGATTGTCTCAGCAAAGCGGACGGTGTAGACCAAAGATCAGACTGCAAATTTCAATTTTGATCTACATTGGCCACTAAACCAACTGAGACTGTAGAAGAGATGGGAATACTCTTTAGTTATGGATTTTATTCCCACTTATTTGTTGTTGTTGTTTCTGAGTAATTAACAGCATAATTATCCAGCATTAGGTGAGGTTGATGGTTTTGTAGGTTGTTGTAACTTGTAAAAGAGATGAATGAAAGAGCAGAGAAATATGCTTTGAATATAACCAAAGGCTTAATTATGTAACATAATTAATCCTGTACACAATAATGCAAGATGCAGGATGGTAATGACTTCATAAAATCTTTCTTGTCATGAAGTAATTTGGTCTCAATTTTGGAAGGGTTATGATTCCAAAGCCAGGTAAAATGAGGGCCTGCATCAATCATTCTAATTTGTATTCTTGGTCTAATTTTATATTTGAAAAAGTAACAGAATTTCTGTTTGGTAAGACCAATTGGTTTAACCAATCAGAAATTATGTTATTTTGAAATTCTGACAATTCATGATAATTTGACTAAGACAAGAATGCAATTTAGAATGGTTGATTGTGTATGATTGACCCATATTTCACCCTGATACCAGCTTCAGGATGGTGCACAGCTCATACTCACCAACCATTTTTAACCCTTAATCTGATAAATAAGTTAAAGCAAACTTTCAGACTGATAACAGTTGTTACTATTGTTACTATTTCAAAGTTTTTTTTTTGGGGGGGGGGGGGGGGGAGTTTAAAAAAAACCTTATTTGAGAGTGTAGATCCAAGATCAGACTGCATGTTCTGTGCAGTCTGAGCTTTATCTACACCGTTCGCAAAAGTCCTTGAGTCGCACCTAGCAGCCTAAGGGTTTAGAACAGTTTTAGTCTTATCCTCCAGAATTTTCTAAATTTGAAAGTAACACAACTTCTGATGGATTTGTCAATAAAAAGTTGTGTTACTTTCAAATTTAGAAAATTTTGGAGAATAAGATCAAGAATGTTCTTAAAGATGAATGGTGTTAAAGACCCAGGTATTATAGTTTTTACTGACTACTTGACTGAAGAAACCAAGGGATGTGTTTTATCAACCTCATACAATTGTGCAAATCACACAAAACTTTCACGAGCCTTGTTTTAACAAAGATGTCATACAATCAGAGAAAATGCTACAATGTTTCTAAAAACGTAATCTTACATCATGAGTTTTATGATCAATGATATGTCCACAATAAAAGCAGCCCATTGATAATGGTGTGACAAAAATGAGCATACATATTGATGTTGATAAAACATAACCCAGTGAAATTATATAGATCACATTCTCAAGCAATACTTCTTTTTCTTAAACATTGTCCAAAGGATCCCCAGAGCTGTTGATGCACCATAAAACAACATTTATTAATTCATTCCACAGACTATCTACTGCAAGAATGTAAACAGATATTCAGATAATTATATGGATATTCAGAAAATAATGGGTGAAATGAAGAAGCCAATATTATTACGTACCATTATCTTGGCTTGATATTTCTCTTTGAGACACACAGTTCAAGAAGTCAGACTGAAGGTCAAGGTTGTTGTGTACTATCTGATCTGTTTTCTAACTTAGTGCAAGGTTTTGTGAAAGTTTGTCAAAAAAAAAAGAAAATGTGAGTTGTTACAAATTTCCTCATACCACAATACTTGCTGTCTTTGGAAAGACAAATCCAGTAATTTTTTCAGCATTTAATTCTTAGTCCCACAACATTTTTAAGAGCCTGTCTTCAGGTTTTTAAAACATGGAATCATTTGGAACAAGAAATATCTTTTAAAAAAGACAGACGGCGTAAGAGGCACTGGGATATGAATATTTAAATTCTTTTGTAGTATAATTTGAAGAGAAATGATGAAAACAGTTCTGAAAGTAGCCTCTTTTAAATTGTTTTGCATATGGTTGAAAGCAGAATTTTCAATAAGATTTAAGAATGAGGAAGCTCTCGTAATGAGCGTTACTGAGCAATACATTAATTCTCATGTTTAACGTAAAATGAGAGTCGACATTCTGCCATGTTTTGGAATATATCGTTTGTTCTGTTTTTTATTAACAAATCATGTTTAAATAAAGGTCTGTTTAGACCATACGATGAAATCTTTAAAAAGAAAACAAAGTGAATTTGCATGTTTTTGTATAAAAATGAAGCACCTTTCAAACATCAACTATTTGTCGTTATCAAAGGTGGGGTTTTATCACCCCTGTCAATGCTTGACCACACCCACCTACTTTTGTTAAGAGTAATTTAGTAGAAACCCAGTTTCTTCGCTAACAACGCAATAAAATCGATTGTTCCCCCAGGTAGGCATAGTTATTCACGTTTTGAATTAAATCAACAAATTCAAGACATAACATCTTTTTTCATTGTGACTAGAAACGAAATCAGTTGTTTCACAACCCGTTTTCGTGTAAGACAATAGAGCGGTAGCCTGCCATCGCAATTTGTATTCGGTTTTACGCGAGGAAAAACGGGTACCAAGTCTCTTACACTAACCAAAATAGAAAACTCGCCAATACTCATTGCTATTAGTTTATCCATATGATTTAGATTATGGATGTTTAGCTAGAGTTTAACATTTGCATGGCCAAAAAATACATCTTTACACAGGTAAATGTGATCATTACGTGATTTTCTAGTCATGTACACTTTCAATGTCGGTAAATTTCTACTGTAACCTTTATTTTTTTGCGTAGTTTACCTATATTTGGCCAATCACAAAATGTGTAACCATTCATTTCCTCCTAGTACTGAAAGTAGGTCAAAAGTGAGATCATACAGCTACGCCGAAAAAGGGTAATATCACTGTCACCATAATTAGTTTGGTAAAGATTTTGTAACTGCTTGTTAGTAAGTAAAGAAGAATTCAGGCCAAGATAAGGCTGCATGGATATTCAGGCTAATATAAGGTTCACGCTTTCTGCGATAGGCATCCATTTTTTCACAGGATAAGGTTGAAACTCATTAAGGACATACATCACAAATTTTTCTAAAAGACAGATTTTTTTTAAACTATACAAACTAAGCTCATCATGTTTCTAGGAGATTACAGTAAAAAAAGATATGGGTCACCGTGCTGATTTCTGAGATACTTGCCTTTGAAAAAGTTATATGGCTTGCAACACACGAAAAGAGGCATTCGGACATTTGCGTAAAGTGTCGTCTCAGATCAGCCTGCGCAGTCCGTGCAGGCTAATCCGAGACGGCACCTCACGACTTCATTAGATTTTGTGCTACAGTAGACTTGTGCAAAACAGAAAATTACACAAAAACAGTGTCGTTTCGGATTAGCCTGCGCGGACTGCGCAGGCTGATCCGAGACGACACTTTATGCAAATGTCCGAATGCCCCTTTTCGCATATTGCAGACCATATAAAATTCCAAAATTCGGCTTATATTGGATTTAACATGCTTTTCTATAATATTCAGTTAAATAGGTAAATTACAGGATGAATATAC
Source organism: Hippopus hippopus (assembly GCA_946811185.2). Lineage (NCBI taxonomy): Eukaryota > Metazoa > Mollusca > Bivalvia > Cardiida > Cardiidae > Hippopus > Hippopus hippopus. Next base: position 50,874,555 of record OX328102.1, on the reverse strand, counting down.
ATCATTTTAAAGAAAATTTATTTAGTTTTGACACAAAAAATATGTAAAAGCCTGGTTTTGAGCTTGGTTAATGTACAAATATGCATGTTATATAGACAATTGAGTTAAAAAGGAAGATAATTGGACCAAGTTAAGGGTTAATCTTTAATAAATACATACTTTCTAAAGGACAGATTTTTCTTAAAATTTCCATATTTATAGTATTTATAATTCTGAACAATAAGAAAAAATAAAAATAGCATCTATCTGTGCTTATTTCGTCAGAAAACAGGGATGAAGTCCACTGTGGAAGTCATTTTTTTCAAGGAAAAAAGCAGTTTAAGAGCTCTGCAGACATAGTGGGAAAAGGAGAAATCACTCATTTCTCCTTTTCCCACAATAATTTTCAATGTGGTAAAAGCTATGCTTCCACAGCTTTGAATTTCCTGCTTTTGTTTGCTTCTTTTGGTGTGTAACGCCATCTTCAACAGTATTTTAATTATTTGACGGTAACAGTTCACAGAACCATTTTGTTCTCTTTACTAGTACTCTCCGAAGAAAGGGCTACTTGTTTCAGTGCACCAATAGCATTACAGTATTGTGTGAAAAATACATAGGTGCACTTTTGATTCACTATTCATGACAGAAACATATGCGCAGCAGGATGCGCATTAACATTTGCGATATACATCGTTAACTCCTCACCAAAGAACAAGTTGTAGATTAAATAGCATCAGAAAATGATTTACAGCATAGATCCAAGATCAGACTGCTTGTGGTTTGGAGTCTAATCTAGATCTACACTTACATTGTCAGTTAAAGCAACAGAAGTTATCACTCAGCAGTGATAGACAGATAGTTATGTCAGTGTGTTTTCTTTTTTCTCTTTTCAGCAACGATGTTCCTAAACACCTTAACCCCTAAGTTTTATGTTGCCCTAACTGGGACATCCTCATTGATATCTGGCCTTATTCTTGTAAGTATTAAACAAAGATACACAAATATGGTACCAAGCTCCATTTAATAAGAGGAAGTGATGGTATTCTAGTCATTATTTCTCTTCAAAACCCTATCTTGTGTGTACTCATTAGAATCGTCTCGATGAGATGGTTCTAATGAGTACTCACAAGATAGGGTTTAGTGGAGAATAATTAATATTTTCAATTTTGAAATCAAAATCACTCCCTCTATCTGGAGCTCTGATGGTTACTACTTGTTAGAATAGCAATCATGAGATGGCTAGTCAGTTGCCATAGAGAGTGACCCAGATTCAGATGTAAACCAAAAAAAAAAGTTGCTAAATATTGCCACACAGAAAATAAATCTTTGTTTTTAGAAACCATCATTAACTGTTTAATTTGACAACGTTGGCCAATACTACAAAACCTCTCCTACTACAATTAGAATGATGGCTATTCACAAAGTCAAGACAGAACCAGATGTCATTGATCACATACAAGATGTTTACTTATATGTAAATTCACTCAGTGACTTATGCAAATCAGGCTCATCTTTACTTATCCCAACACAAACTTTTTCACCTTCGCACTTTTTGGGGTTGATGTAGGTCTCATGTACCTACGAATTCGTCCAACCTATAAAAGATTGAAAAAGCATGGCAGGCTCTTCTCAAAGGGAACTTTAGAAAAAAATCAAAATGCCAAATCATCAAGTTGATATTTCTGTATTTGCTTTTTTCAATAAAAGATCAACAAACAGAGTTTTTGTTACAATATTTCCTAATGTTACAAGTAACTGGCTATGAACGGTGGGTAGAGTCACCATATCGAACTGGATCAGACTTAATAACCAGATTGAACCACTTTTCTTCAATCTTGTAGGGACTAAGTAAGTTTTATCAACACCAAGGCCTCATATTCTACATTTGCTTGTCTGTCAGTACTTCCAGTACTTTGATTTATATCAAGCAATCTTAGAGGAAGTGTTCAATCCTTTTGCAAACAATCCTGACATTTAACCTGAGGAGAGAAGCTTTTGAAAACATTGTGGGCAAAGGAGAAAACGTTGGTTACCAGCATATTCTCCTTTTCCCGCAATGTTTTCTACCCTTCCCAAGATGAATTTTAGCTTTTGAGTCACATTTATTTTTAGTCCCCTACCGGCGAAGCTGAAGGGGACTTTAGGTTTGCACTCCGTCTGTCTGTCAGTCCATCCGTCAGTCTGCCGGCAAATCAGTTTTCCGGAATATTTTTCTAAACGCTGGCAGATATTGAGCTGATTTTTGGTGTGTAAGTCAACCACCATGAGTTAAGATCAAGTTCGCATTTCGTTCCAGCCCATGAATTTTTGACAAAATTATGGGCCTTGGACTTAGAAAATTTCACCGAAAAAACTGTTTTCAAGACTTTTTTTTCTAAACGCTGGCAGATATTAGCTGATTTTTGGTGTACAAAGTCAACCACCATGAGTTACAGACCAAGTTTGAGTTTCGTTACGGTCCACTGATTTTTGACGAAATTACGGGCCTTGGACTCAGACCAAACAGTTTAGCCAATCAGAAATGTGTTACTTTCAAATTTAGAAAAATCTGAAAAATTAGACAAGGAATGTTTTGAAGAGTGGTTGGTGAAAATAGACCCAGATGATAAAGTTTTAGACTTGTGCAAATTGAGAGCTTTTGCGGCTCATATGATACGGGAATTACATTTGAAAAGCGTAGAAAATGTTGTGGACATTGAGAATATGCTAATTTCAACACAACTAAGTCATTGTGGCTCAGATGGAGGGATTTGTCTTTGAATGGGAAGAAAAAATTGGGGTAAGAGAAGAATAAGCTATTATCAGTATTTTGCCCTTTTCCTACCCATTCAAAGGCAGTTCCCCACATTATTTTCAATCCAATTAAAGACTGTTTCCCTCATTTGAGACATATCTAAATGGCTTTGGGAAAGAGGCTTTTAAAAATCATTTTTGAAAAAGGAGAAAATGCTGGTTACCAGCACTCCTCTTTCTATGATGTTTAATCTACCATTACCTTACCAAACAATCCTGGGTTTTGACTACCCTTAGGAAGAAGGCTTTTGAAAACATTGTGGGAAATGGAAAAAAGTGCTGGTAACCAACATTTTTCCATTTCCCGCAGTGTTTTCTAACTCATCAAAGAGAAATCCAATCATGTGAACCACATTTAATTTACTGTTTGTAATGGTTTCAGTGTTGGCTTGACTATCATTTTGTTGTTTTGTATAGAGTTAAAGACAATTTGCCTTATTAAAGTGAGATACATCTTTTGGTAAATTATTGTTTGCAACACAAGTATTGAGTATTCCCTGAAGCTATGAACTAAATGTACTTTGTACTTTCTAGCCAGGTCTCTAGAGACTAATTCTACTTATTACGGTGACAAATTATATATATTTAGGAAGGTTTGACGCACTTGTTGCCATATATAGAAATCTTTCTTGTCTGTAAATGGTAGCAGTACCGTGAATTTCTCAGGGCAATATCCTTTCTAAAATATATTTTGTACTTATGCGGCCATCTGCAATGTAGGGAAAATGTGTCGATTTCACAGGACATGTTAGACTGTGTAGAACATGCAGTCTAATCTAAATCTTTATCTTCTGTGATTGGACTCTATACTATGATCCAAAGTTTCGCTATGGTATTGTTGTTCTTAGCCTTCAAAACAAGACATTTATTTAACTCTTTACCAAACGACAAAATATCAGACTGGTCCATATTGAAAGCTTTTGAAGACGGCAAATTAAATATTGCTACTATGGTGAGATTTATCTTTGATAGAAAACATAATGGGAAATGGAGAAGATGCTGATTACCAGCATTTTTCCCCATTTTACACAATGTTTTCAACAGCTATTTTTTTTTCCACAAGGTCATTAAAAGTTGGAATTACTTGGTGACAGTTTAAGTTTTAGACTTGTTCCATATTGAAAGATTTTGCAGATGATAAATTAAAATAGCTTAATGAAGGAAGTTTGGCTTTAACCCTTTACCACACGGCAAAATTTAAGACCTATCCAAATTGAAAGCATTTGCAGACGACAATTTCATAGTGGCTCAAATGACGCAACTTTTCTTTGATAGGGTAGAAAACTTTGTGGGAAAAGGAGAAAATGCTGGTTACCAGCATTTTCTCCTTTTCCCACAATGTTTTCAAAAGGTCTCTTTTTTAGGGGCGTCAAAAGGCGTCATTGTGTGGTAAAGGGTTAAAAGAATAGAAAATATTTTAGGGACAAGGAGTAAATGCTGGTTACGAACATCTGTTCATTTTGAATTGACTCTTTCTAAAACAATCCCTGTTTTTTTTACAACTCTGAAAAAGGTTTTTGGAAACATTGTTGAAAAGAAGGCAATGCGTTTGCTCTTTTTCCACCATCCTCTAAGTCGATTCCGTCATGTGTTTACCAATTTAAGTAGATTTTTTCAGCCACTTTTAATTTGTTATCAGCTAAATTAATGCTGCCAATAACGTCTTAACTCTATAATCTTTTAGTCCAAATCCAAAGCATTTGCAGCAAAAAAAGAATGTGACTCAAAAATAAAAAATTGTGTTTAGAATGGTAAAAACATGGTGGGAAATGGAGAAAATGCTGGTCCCAGCATTTTCTCCTGTTTCCTTTATGTTTTCAAAAGCCACCTTCTTCGAGGTCATTAAAAGTTGGGATTGTGTGGTAAAGAGTTAAATTTTGTTGTCTTGTGAGGTGTTACCCTTCACCAAACAATTTCATGCATTAATAACCTTGAGGAAAAAGACCTTAAAAAACATTGTGGGAAAAGGAGAAAAATCTGGTAACCAGCACTCCTTTTCTTACTATTATTTCTACAGTTTCAAAGACATCATCTTTTGGGCCATGTTTACGTCTCTAGTCTTTAACTGCTTTTGATTTTTTCCAGAATAAAATGTTACCATTTGCTGAAGAGTGAATGCATTAAAACATGATGAGTTTTAATTTATTAAAACATGACAAATGCTTCAATATTGACATGTCTAACATTTCTACATGTGGCAAAGTCTATGATTAGATAGATACCGGTACATGTTTTTGTTTATCTTTTCTATTCTTTCAGATATTTGAATGGTGGTATTTCAAGAAATATGGTACATCATTTATAGAACAGGTTTCTTTAAACCATATATCCCCCTGGCTGGGAGGAGACACACCCCCAGTAACAGAAAATGGTGTGGCCAATGGTGCCGCCACAAATGGTAATGGCAACAACAACAACGGCCAACAAAGTACGCCAGGTAACACGGAACTGGTATTGGGCAAGTGGAAGCACAAAAACACACTCAAAATTTGAAATGCTTGAATATAGACGTTTTTTTGTTTTACCTAGAAAATTTATTGAATTATATGACGAGGTTAAAGTTACTGGTGATTTTGATAAATGTCTTTTTTAAAATCTATACTTTTATTCTTAGAAGCTTTGCCTCTTTTTTTGAAGAATCCTTCAAGATATTGTCATAGCTTTGTCATCTGTGTTATCTTTATGATTGTGCAAAAAACTTTGACATTTTTTGATGCCGCTGAAATATTGAATAGAGGACTCATTCCAGGTTACCCACATTGTAATTTTGACATAGTTATGCCCCTTTCTTGACTTTTTCCAAAAAGTTTCAAAGGCCATCTTTGTTATGGTGTTTAAAACTTGGTATGTGTGGTAAAGGATTGTTCTGTTTTGTAATTCAGTCTTGTATGTTTGATATTATTTTTCTTGTAATTCAGTCTTGTATGTTTGATATTATTTTTCTTTCCCCCACCTGTTTGTTGATAATACTCAGTTCATTTAATCCTTTACCACAAGATAAAATTTTAGACTTGTCCAAACCATCAGCATATGCAGACATCAAATTACATGTAGCCAAAATTGTGAAAATTTTGATAGGGTAGAAAACACTGGGGGGAAAGGAGAAAATGCTGGTTCCAGCATTTTCTTCTTTTCCCACAATGTTTTCAAAAGTCTTCTTTCTCAAGGTTGTTAAGTCGGGTTTATGTGGTAAAGGGTTAATAGCAAGACAGGATGCAGTTTCCTTTGTGGAATTGCCCAGTTCAGTGAGTTTGAAAGATTAGAACTACTAAATACAGTAGAAATCATTCATGAACTTAGTATGTTGTCAGTATCAATATTATTAGCTCCACTGGCCGAAGGCCAGCGAGCTATTGTCATGGCGTTGTGTCCGTCATGCGTCCGTGCGTGCGTCCGTCCGTTCGTCCGTGCGTGCGTCCGTAAACTTTTTCTTTAAAAAACTTCTCCTCAGAAACTATTGACTGGATTTTTACCAAATTTCACAGGAATGTTCCTTTGGTGGTCCTCTTTCAAATTCCTTCAAATAATTGTGTTCCATGAAGAATTCTGGTTGCCATGGCAACCAAAGTAAAAAACCTTTAAAAATCTTCTCCTCCCAAACCGCTATTTGGATAGCATTATTATTTTGCAGGAATGTTCCTTAGATACAGGTTTACAGAATTCCTTAAAAAAAAAAAAATCTGTCAAAAAACATGGCTTTTATGGGAGACTCATTTTCCTTTTATGGTATAAAGTAAAATCTTTGAAAAATTTCTTCTCTAAAACTATTCATTGGATTTCATTGTTGTTTTGCAGGTAAGTTCCTATGGTGGTTGTCTACCAAATTGTTTCTTCAGTGAGCTAAAATGCAGGATTGAATGATAATTGTTAAAAACTTCCTTTCGCCATTATAGAAATACCAGGCCTGTGGAGCGATACAGGCGCTCAAGCGCCTCTAGTATTTAGTCTGTACCATGTGATGAAATGTCAAGCCAGTTAACACAGTCAGTAGTGTACAGGGGGTGGCTGGTTTGAATCCCTAGCTCCGTGAATTTCTTTCTGAGGATTGTTGATAGTAATTGCGACAGGATTCATTTCTCTCTCTTCGCTGATAATTGTTTTGATGATGGTAATTTAAGAAAGTACCAGTGGCTTAGGAAGAATATTGTGCAATATACTGGTAAATGAAACTCCAGGAATGCATGGATAGATGCTTGGCTGCCTCGATATAATTTAAATAATGTTAAATAAGTTAAACACTATGCAATCAATCAATAAAAAGGTGACAAAATATTGACTAATCCATATGGAAAGCATTTTAAGATAACATATTGACCTTTTACCAAACAATCCAGAGAAAAAGGGTTTTTCAAACATTGTGGGAAAAGGATAAAATACTGGTATATAATATTTTCTTGGGTAAAGAGTTAACAAAAAAAGGTGTGTGCAAGTAACAATTTTTTCAAAACTTAAGCAGTTTTCTATTATGATTTGTTCACAAAATTATTCAGCTTTCTGTGGACCTATCAAAAATTAAATAATTGAAAAAAACATGGGGGAAAAGGAGCCAGCCATGTTTTCAAAAGCCTTCCTCCTCAGGTTCATTAAAAGTCAGGATTGTGTGGTAAAGGGTTAAGATCTGATGTTGCATGCATGTCTTTGTCTTTTTAGCTCACCTGAGCACAAAGTGCTCAGGATGAGCTATTGTGATCACTCACCGTCCGTCCGGCGTCCGTCAGTCCGTCCAGCATCCGGCCGTCGTCCGTTCACATTTTTTTAGCTCACCTGAGCACGAAGTGCTCTGGGTGAGCTATTGTGATCGATCATCGTCCATCGTCCGTCCGTCCATCTGTCCATCCGTCCATTAACAATTTCTTTAAAAATCTTCCCCAACAAAACCAGATGGCCAATCTTGATAAAACTTGGCAGGAATGTTCCTTGGATGAAGCTCTACAAAAATTGTTAAAAGAATTTAATTCCATCAAAAACTCTGGTTGCCATGGCAACAAAATGGCTGAAAATAGAAAAAATCTTTAAAAATCTTCTTGTGACAAACCATAAGGCCGAGAGCATTCATATTTTTTATGAAGCATCATTGGGTGACCCTTTACCAAAACTGTTAAAATTATTCCCCGAGAGTCATATTTGGGCTTTGCCCGGGCGCGCCCTATTTTACATAATAACAAAGAAGGAAATCTTTAAAAAATCTTCTTCTGACAAACCATAATGGCTAGAGCATTCATATTTGGTTTGTAGCATTATTAGCTCCACTGGCCGAAGGCCAGAGAGCTATTGTCATGGCGTTGTGTCCGTTGTCCGTCCGTGCGTCCGTCCGTGCGTCCGTAAACTTTTTCTTTAAAAAACTTCTCCTCAGAAACTATTGACTGGATTTTTACCAAATTTCACAGGAATGTTCCTTTGGTGGTCCTCTTTCAAATTCCTTCAAATAATTGTGTTCCATGAAGAATTCTGGTTGCCATGGCAACCAAAGTAAAAAACCTTTAAAAATCTTCTCCTCCCAAACCGCTATTTGGATAGCATTATTATTTTGCAGGAATGTTCCTTAGATACAGGTTTACAGAATTCCTTAAAAAAAAAAAGATCTGTCAAAAAACATGGCTTTTATGGGAGACTCATTTTCCTTTTATGGTATAAAGTAAAATCTTTGAAAAATTTCTTCTCTAAAACTATTCATTGGATTTCATTGTTGTTAGCTCCACTGGCCGAAGGCCAGCGAGCTATTGTCATGGCGTTGTGTCCGTCGTGCGTCCATCCGTCCGTCCGTCCGTTCGTTCGTCCGTTCGTCTGTTCGTCCGTGCGTGCGTCCGTAAACTTTTTCTTTAAAAAACTTCTCCTCAGAAACTATTGACTGGATTTTTACCAAATTTCACAGGAATGTTCCTTTGGTGGTCCTCTTTCAAATTCCTTCAAATAATTGTGTTCCATGAAGAATTCTGGTTGCCATGGCAACCAAAGTAAAAAACCTTTAAAAATCTTCTCCTGCCAAACCGCTATTTGGATAGCATTATTATTTTGCAGGAATGTTCCTTAGATACAGGTTTACAGAATTCCTTAAAAAAAAAAAAAGATCTGTCAAAAAACATGGCTTTTATGGGAGACTCATTTTCCTTTTATGGTATAAAGTAAAATCTTTGAAAAATTTCTTCTCTAAAACTATTCATTGGATTTCATTGTTGTTTTGCAGGTAAGTTCCTATGGTGGTTGTCTACCAAATTGTTTCTTCAGTGAGCTAAAATGCAGGATTGAATGATAATTGTTAAAAACTTCCTTTCGCCATTATAGAAATATCAGGCCTGTGGAGCGATACAGGCGCTCAAGCGCCTCTAGTCTGATGATCCTCTACCAAAATTGTGAAAATTATATTTCTGTGGTCATATTTGGGCTCTGCCAGGGCGCACCCTATTTTACATGGAAACAAAGAAGGAAATCTTTTAAAATCTTCTTGTGACAAACCATAAGGGCTAGAGCATTCATATATTGCATGTAGCATCATCTAATGACCCTTTATAAAAATTGTTAAAATTATCCCCTTGGGGTCATATTTGGGCTCTGCCCGGGCACACACTATTTTACATAGAATTAAAGAAGGAAATCTTTTAAAATCTTGTGACAAACCATAAGGGCTAAAGCATTCATATTTTGCATGTAGCATCATCTGGTGACTCTTTATAAAAATTGTTAAAATTATCTCTTTGGGGTCATATTTGGGCTCTGCTCGGGTGCACCCAATTTTACATAGAAACAAATAAGGAAATCTTTTAAAACTCGCGTTCTGACAAATCATAAGGGCTAGAGCATTCTTAATTTGTATGTAACATCATCTTGAGACTTTCTACCAAAACTTTAAAAATTCACCCCTTGGGTGGAGTTTGGGCGCACCGTATTTAACATTGAAAAGGAAGAAAATTACATGTGACAAGTGAGAGACTAAAACTTTCATGTTTTGTTTGTAGCAAAGTTCTGGTGACCCTCTGCCAAAAGTTGTTAGAGTAATTCTTATTGGGGTCACATTATGGCTTTCCTCCCCTCTCCCGGGTATGCCTTGTCAAAAAAGAATGGCTTCTGGCTTTGATATACTATTATTTGTATGTGGTATTCCATATAAGTTACAAATATACTCAGGTGAGCGATATAGGACCATCATGGTCCTCTTGTTGTTTACACTCTAGCATCTACAAATATTAACCAATCAGCACCAAACTTGGTCAAGATATATATGACCATAAGATCTCGGATGAGTTTGATTATGCGTCTAATCGGACCAGAACAACTGGAGTTATTTGCCCTTGAATGAGATAAATTGCTACATTTGACATTGTTTACACTCTAGCATCTACAAATATTAACCAATCAGCACCAAACTTGATCAAAAATATATATGACCATAAGATCTCGGATGAGTTCGATAAAGGGTCTAATCCGACAAGAATGACTGGAGTTATTTGCCCTTGAATTATAAAAATTGCTATATTTGACTTTGTTTACACTCTAGCATCTACAAATATTAACCAATCAGCACCAAACTTGGTCAAAATATATATGACCCTAAGATCTCGGATGAGTTCTATTATAGGTGTAATCGGACGAGAACAACTGGAGTTACTTGCCCTTGAATTAGAAAAATTGCTATATTTGACTTTGTTTACACTCTAGCATCTACAATTTTTAACCAATCAGCATCAAACTTGATCAAAATACTTATGACCATAAGATCTGGGATGAGTTCGATTATGGGTCTAATCGGACCAGAATGGCTGGAGTTATTTGCCCTTGAATTAGAAAGTTCTTTAGAATAGTTCTTTGTCCGGAGCATAACTTTGTCATCTCCAATCCAATTGACTTGAAACTTGGCATTTGTGTTTGTTACAATAATACGGAGTGCAGTGCGAAGAACCATAACTCTACCTCATGCTGTCTTTGAGTTATTTCCCTTTGATCGTCATTTTTACAGCATTTTCTGCTTGTCTGGAGCATAATTTTTAGTCTGAACATCTTCAAATTTGGTATGTGTGATTTTTGAAAAATTACAGAGTGCAGTGCACAAGAACCATAACTCTTCCTAGCACGAATTTTGAGATATTCCCCCTTAGATCTTCATTTTTATAGCCTTTCTTGCTTGTCCGGAGCATAACTTTGTCATCTTTAGTAGGAATGAATTGAAATATGGTATGCTTATTTGTTGCAATATTTGGAAGTGCAGTGCGCAAGAATTGTAACTCTACCTCATGCTGTCTTTGAGTTATTTCGCTTTGATCATCATTTTTACAGCATTTAGTGCTTGTCCAGAATATAACTTTGTCATCTCAAGTCAAAACGACTTCAAACTTGGTATGCATGTTTGTTGCAATATAACGGAGTTCAGTGCACAAGAACAATAACTCTACCTGGTGCGGATTTTGAGTAATTCCACTTTGATCTTCATTTTTACAGTCCAGTTCTTTGTCTGGAGCAGTTCTTTGTCTGGAACTTAACTTTGTCATCTCCAGTCGGATTGACTTGAAACTTGGCATTTGTGTTTGTTGCAATAATACGAAGTGCAGTGCGAAAGAACCATAACTCTACCTCGTGCCGTCTTTGAGTTATTTCCCTTTGATCGTCATTTTTACAGCATTTTCTGCTTGTCCGGAATACAACTTTGTCATTTTTAGTCTGAACATCTTCAAATTTGATATGCATGATTATTGAAAAATTACAGAGTGCCGTGCACAAGAACCATAACTCTTCCTAGCATGAATTTTGAGTTATTCCCCCTTAGATCTTCATGTTTATAGCATTTCTTGCTTGTCCGGAGCATAACTTTGTCATCTTAAGTAGGAATGATTTGAAATATGGTATGCTTATTTGTTGCAATATTTGGAAGTGCAGTGCGCAAGAATTGTAACTTTACCTCGTGCTTTGAGTTATTTCGCTTTGATCATCATTTTTACAGCATTTAGTGCTTGTCCAGAATATAACTTTGTCATCTCAAATCAGAACGACTTAAAACATGGTATGCACATTTGTTGCAATATTACGGAGTACAGTACACAAGAACAATAACTCTACCTAGCGTGGATTTTGAGTAATTCCACTTTTTATCTTCATTTTTACAGTATTTCTTGCTTGTCCGGAACGGAACTTTGTCACCTCAAGTCAAATTGACTTGAGACTTAGTAAACATGTTTGTTGCAGTTACGAAAAGTGCAATGCACTGGAGCCGTAACCTTACCAAATGCCCTTTTGGAATTATTCCCTATTCATTATTTTTTTTTTACAGCTTTTCATGCTTCTCTACAATATAACTTTGTCTTTTCATGTTTGAATGACCTGAAACTTTATATGCATGTTTCCTTAACGTTAGAGGAGACATTCATGCCTATTTCAATCACTTACATGATTTCTGCTGCACTACTATTTTCATGTACCTGCCCTTTATGATTATTATCCCCCCTTGACAACTGGCGATGGGACAGGCGTATCTTGCGACAATTTGCCGCTTTTGTTCATTAAATGTTATGTCATGGAAAAAGGGGGCTTTACAAATATTTTCATTATGGACCAATGTCTCTTTCACTACTGGACAAAATGCAATTAAACTTCATTTTTATTAAGCCACAGACAATGTTATTTGATTTTATTTCATGAAATGCCATGTCATGAAAAAAGGGGGCTAAATGTATAATTTCATTATGGACCAATAACAGTTAGTTCGCCCATTCGTCCGCCTGGACAGATATCTTCTAAAGTCCTTGATGAACATTTATGAAACTTCATGCATGTCTTCCTTAGGATAGTACGTTGATAGAATTTTCTTTTATATATAATGACGTGTCATGAAAAAAGGGGGCTTGATGTATATTTTTATCATTTGTTTTCATTTAATGAAATGCCATGTTATGGTAAAAGGGGACTTAATGTATGATCTCATATGGACCGCTCATATATTTTTCATTTAATGAAATGCTGTGCCATGGAAAAAGGGGGCTTAATGTGTAATTTTATCATGGACCATTAACAAAAAGGCCACATGTTCATGCAACACACAATACCTTTAATATGTTTGTATCAAAAAAGGTCTTTTTTGGCGAGGGATATCATTTCAACGAAATTGCTTGTTTCATTATCATTTGGCCTTGAACCTCCATATTTGGTATTTTTCTTCATTGTAGACCTTTACTGATTAGTACTCAGGTGAGCAATATAGGACCATCATGGTCCTCTTGTTTTTTAGTATGATTGATCATCACATTCCAACCTCAAATCTTTACCAAACAACAAAATTTTGTACTGGACCAGTTTGAAAGAACTTACAGACGGCAACTTATATGTGGCTGAAATGATGATTTCTATCATTGATACGGTAGAAAACATTGTTTGAAAAGGAGAAAATGCTGGTTACCAGTATTTTCTCCTTTTCCCACAAAGTTTTCAAAGGGTTCTCTGTTAGGGTTGTTTAAAGTCGGGATTGTGTGGTAAAAGGTTAACTCTTTACCTGATGTCAAAATTTTAGACTTGTCCAAATTGAAAGTACTAACTGATGGCAAATTCATTATTACTTCAACATTGAAATTTCCACTTTGAAAAGTTTAAAAGAAAAAAAACATTGTGAGAAAGGGAGAGAAAATGCTGTATACCAGCATTTTCTCCTTTTCCCACAATGGTTTCAGAAGCTTTCTTCTTCAGAGCTGTAAAAACTGGAGATTGTTAATTGAAAGGTTAATCACTTTATTCTTTTCCCAACTACAATTTTTTGGACTAATTAAAATTAAAAGCATTTGCAGATGACAAAATAAATGAAACTCAAAGGATTATTTCTGTCTTTGATAGGGTGGAAAACATACAGCAATTTCTCCCTTTCCCAAAATGTTTTCAAAAGCCTTCCTACCAAGGGTCATCAAAATTTGGGATTGTGTGCCTGTAATACAGGGTTAGACCGCTGCATTGGACTGTAGAATGAATTGTCAATATGACTAAATATCCAATATAATGTAGTTACTGGCAGTGTAAGGAGAAATTTCAAGATAAAAGCGCAATTTCTCATATTACCATAATGCACTCAAACATCATCTGCAGCGAGACATATAAACTTGTCTGCAGATGGCTCCATGTGAACTCTTTATCATGCACAATCCCTGGACTTTAAACAACCCAGAGAGAAAGAAGCTTTTGAAAACATTGTGGGAGAAGGAGAAAATGCTGGTAACCAGCATTTTCTCTTTTTCCCACAATGTTTTCTACCCTTCCCAGAGCAAAATTTCAATTTTTGAGTCACATTTATTTTGTCATCTGCGCATGCTTTCAGTTTGGACTAGTCTTATATTTGGTCCCCTGGTAAAGTATCAACTCTCTAGTCTTTCTCAAACAGCAAAACTATAGACACGTCCATTTTGAAAGCATTCTCAAGAGAACATGCAAAATTGGTACAAATTATCCTAGGTTCTCTAATAGGGCTTAAAGCATTATGGGAAAAGGAGAAAATGCTGGTTACCAGCATTTTCTCATTTTTTTACCATTTTTTCATAATGTTTTAGTAAGCTTTTTCTTTCTCAGGGTAATTAAAACAGGAATATTTTGTAAAGGATTATGTCTTTGCATGTATTAGTCATTCGGTTTGCAAAGCTGAGTCATATTTTTTTCAAGGCCTTTTATCACCTACCGTAGAATGTGTTATATGCCTAAAGTGTTTTATGCTGGGCTGCAAAACGCTGAAACCCTAAGGACAGGAATAGATTAGCCATGCTGTGTCAAAAGGGGGGCTTGATGCATCTGCAAAATGTAATCAACCCATGTCAGCTTGTGCAGTCAGTGCAGACTGACCTGGGTCAAAACGTTGTGCTATTGGTCAATTTTCTGTATGTCAAAGTACCAGTGTACCTCATGATTCAGTTAGTTGTTATACAAAATGAATTTAATGGATCCATTATTATGTTATGACTGGCTTGGTGTAATGCAACATTTTGACACACCAAGCCCCCTTTTCAAAGAGCATGGCTCATTTTGAGGTTGTGAATTTGAAACCTTGCTCTACCAATATTGTTGACAGCAATCATCAACCATTCCACCCCACAACCCAGTGATGTATATTTGAATCAGGTTGTCCATCTCTCCTTCTGTAGACAGACTTCTGGGTTCTATTTTGCAAATGTTTAAAGTTATCTGGCTGAAATTTTAACCCTGTACAACATAATCCCAAATTTTAACAACCTGCGGGAAGAAGCCTTTTGAAAACATTGTGTGAAAAAGAGAAAATGCTGTTGACCAGCACTTTCTCCTTTTCCCACTGTGTTTTTTAACATGTCTAAGACAAAGTCCATCATTTGAGCCATTTTAAATTGTCGTCTGCAAAAGCTTTTAATTTGGACAAAGTTAAATTTTTCCCATGCAGTAAAGGTTTAATGGAAGTTTTCCGATTACTAGTATGTGAACTTGTGCATCTGAATTTCTTATTACAATTGAATGACTATTACAGGAGTTACCTCTGTACCAAATGACAGAACTTTGGACTGAACCAAATTGAAAGCATTTGCAGTCGCCAAATTATTTTTGCTAAAATGAGGACTTCTGTCAATGAAAGGCTAGAAAACATTGTGGTGAAAGGAGAAATACTGGTTAATTGCATTTTCTTGTTTCCCACAATGTTTTCAATAGACTTCTCTATCAGCGTCATTAGAAGTTGGGATTATGTTGTAAAGAGTTAGAGGCCTGCTATAGTTCTGTTTGTAAATATAGATAATGCACAGAGTTGTGGAGTTTGCATGGACTTGTCCAAGAGATTATCGCTTAAGTATCACCAAGAATTCAGAACTTTTCCTTTTTCTGTATATAGTTATGTTCTTACAAACAGAATTGTGAAAAAATTCAAGTTGTTGAAATTACCTGTTATTGAGTTTCCAATTTTGTTACTGTCTGTGTTATGTTTTTTTTTTGTTGAGAAAGAAAAAAAAGAAGTGTTTCAAGCTCAATTTGTTATGCATGTGTGTTGTGCTATTTTGCCCCATGCCAGTTAATTTTAGGTAGCATTACAAAGCAAAGTGTGGCGGTATTTTTTTTAATGGCCCTGGCTTTAGATGGCAGAATCATAGAATTTAATTCTGAAAGTGGCTATCATTTATGAAGATGATTTTGCAGCCAGTATAGATTAAGATCAGACTGCCATCTGGTCTTTGATCAACTCTGCTATGCTTGAGACATTCTCACCAATAGCACTATTGAAATTGCAGATTACCCTTTACCACAAAATCATGACTTGTAACTACCCTGTAAAAGAGGGCTTTTTAAAATATTGTGGGAGAAGAAGCCTTTTCCCACAATTTTTTCTACCCCATGACAGGAATTTAACATTTGGAGTTTAAATTTATTTGTCGTCTGCAAATGCTTTCAATTTTGACAAGTCTAAAACTTTGTTGTCTGATAAAGGGTAATTTGGCTGTTTTACGATCTAAAATTTAAATTTAGCTTATTTTGCACTGTGTTTGTTAATTTATTGCAAGAGAAGGATCCAATTCTTGTGCTTTGAAAAAATGGTGACTTTGTAATTGTCAGGCTCAAAGATTTGGAAGCTGTTATCTATATACCACACTAAATTGACCAGTGAAAATAATTTGCAGCAGACGATTTTGAAAATATATCTGAAAAGAGTGACAATCATTTTTGCTCAAGGTCTAAATCTTTACCAGACGACAGAAATTTTAGAAAACGAACTTGAATGTGGCTCAAATGACTGGATCTCTTTGAAAGGTTAGAAAAAAAATTGTAGGAAAAAGAGAAAATGCTGATTATCAGCACTTGCTCCTTTTCCAACAATATTTTCAAAAGCTTCCTTTTCTCAGGGTCATTAAAATGGGGGGTTGTGTGGTAGAGGGTTAAATGTTTACCAGACAATCTTTGAATGAACCTGAGGAAAAAGGCTCTTGAAAACATTGCGGGAAAAGGAAAAAAAATGCTGGTAACCAGCATTTTCTCCTTGTCCCACAACGTGTTCAATCTGTCCAAACAGAGATTTATTTTTTTGAGTAACAATTATTTTGTTGTATGCAAAATTAATGCTTTCAAGTAGTACACACCTAAAATTTTGTTGTTTGGTAAAGAGTTAAACCGTCAATGCATATGATAACATTGTGGCAAAAAGAGAAATTACTCACAGTGAGCCCTGGCTGCTTTTGTCACCGTGTTTTCTAAGGCTGTGTGCTGTAAGACAAAGAAAGTTATTTGTAAGAAGTAATCCATTATACATGAATTATGGGCCTTTGAGTTGTAATGCTATAACTTTTCCTTCACATGTTATATACTTTGTTCTTTTTCAGTGTTTTTGTGTTAATTAAGATTTGTTAACCTTAAAGAGCACCTTTCACAATTCCAGTCACTTTTGCAGCCAGTGTAGATCAAGATCAGACTGCACAAAACATGCATTCTAATCTCTGATCATTACTGTCCACTTTGTCTGCTAGGACATCCTGGACAAAAGCAACCTCAAAATGGTATTTACTTGAGTACTATGTCTAGACCTGAAATGTGTTTTTGATTTATTTGGTGCTCTACGGGTTAAGATTTTCAGCATAGAATTTCTTATTTTGTTGAAGAAGACATATTTTAAATGTTTGCAAGCAGTTTTGATTGACCATACTATCGGATTCCCTGAACCATAGATAGGTATATGTACCTGGTATATTGAGAGACACTATGACCAATACAGCCTTGAAAGAGCAATTTCTGACCTTAAAATATTCTTAACTATTTACCAAGCAAAAATTTTTTTTTACTTATCCAAATTTTAAGCATTTACAGACAAGTTAATTGTAGCTTCAAATTTTAAGCATTTACAGACAAGTTAATTGTAGCTTATTGTGGGGTTTGCATGAGAAAGGGTAGAAAACATTGTTGGAATAGGACAAAATGCTGGTCACCAGCATTTTCTCCCTTTTCCACAATGTTTTCAAACAGCTCTTTCATCAGGGTCATTAAACATGGGATTGGTAAAGGGTTAATATTGTAGAAAATAAGATAAACTCTCCACTTTAAGCATTGCAAAGTTTGCAAAAACAGCGTCGAAAGTAAAGTCATCGTGCCTGGTAAAAGTCTTCAAATTGCAGTCTAAAAATAAGAAAAGCAACATTCCAGTTGCTGTTTTGGGCAAAAAAAGGTCTTTAGATTGCCAAAAAAATAATAAAAGGAAACAGTTTTGAGTCACATTTATTTTGTCATCTGCAAATGCTTTCAATTTAGACAAGTCTAACATTTTGTCGTTTGGTAAAGACTTAACCCTTTACCACACAATCCTGACTTTTAACGACCCTGACAGAGAAAGCTTTTAAAACATTATGGGAAAAGGAGAAAATGCTGGTAAACAGCATTTTCTCCTTTTCTCACAATGTATTCTACCCTATCAAAGACAGAAATCATCATTTTTGCAACGTAAAATTTGTCGTCTGCAATTGCTTTTAATTTGGTGTAGTCCAAAATTTTGTTGCTTGGTAAAGAGTTAAGGCAAAAAGAAAAAAGACTTGTTAGGAGCTAGAAGTTTTACTATGAATCTTATATTGATTGGCTGTCTTAATGTGATTGAATAATTTTGAGGATGTATTTTCTTCTTTCAGAATGTAAAGTTTGGAGGAATCCCCTGAATTTATTTAGAGGTGCAGAATATTTAAGATTTACTTGGAAAGCTAATAAAGAACCATTAACATATTACGACATGAACTTGTCGGCTCAAGATCACCAGACTTTTTTTACATGCGATGCAGATGCGGGGAAACAAGAGTATGAAAGTAAGTAAACTGGAATCACTTGTAAATATTTACTAGGCAACAGCCAATGCCCAGCTTTTTAACCCCTGGAATGCAAATTAATCCCAACTGATACTTTCAGTCAAGAAATACAACCATATTAAGTGCAATATTAAGGTTGCTTTTGTCTGTATTGATTCGGCAAGCAGACAGTATAGTCTGATATTGATCTACACAGGTGGCAAAGGCAAATATAGTTGTAAATGATGCGTTAAGGATTAACTCTTTCTCAACAACAAAATTATAGACTTTCCATACTCAAAGTTTTGGTGACAGGTGACAAATTTAATATGGTTCAAATGATTCAGTCTGTTTTAAATAGGAGAGAAGACATTGTGGAAAAGGGAGATACCAGTATTGATGGTTGCCAGCATTTCCTCCTTGTCTCAAGATGATTACTAATGCCCTCTCCTTTAACCCTTTAACACACAATCCCAAGTTTAAACGGCCCTGAGAAAGAAAGCTTTTGTGGGAAAAGAAGGAAATGCCAGTAACTAGTATTTTCTTCTTTTTCCACAATATTTCCTATCTTTTCAGAGAAAAGTTTGATCATTAAAATTTAGAGCGACATTTGATTTGTTGTCTGCAAATACTTTCAATTTGGATGTGTCCAAAATTTGTTGTTTTGTAAAGAGTTAGGATAGTTGAAACACAAGAGTATTTGGTGAAGGGTTAATGACACTGATTTAGATTGAATTATGCACTACAATACCGTTGAAAGCAAAGTACCTCAGATTTTTTTAAGCTGCCATGTTTCTTAATCCTCTACCAAACAATTCTGTGTTTGAACAAGCTCTAGGAGAAAGCCTTCTGAAAACATTATGGGAAAAGAAGAAAATGATGGTAGCCAGCATTTCCTATATTTTTCACACTGTTTCTGTCCTTCAGATACAAATCCCATCCTTTCAGGTACAGTTTAATTGTTGATCACAAATGCTTTCAGTTTGGTTGATTATAAACTGTTTACAGGCTTGGGTCATTTTGATAGTCTTCTAAAGAAGCATCCAAACTCGGATCTGCCTAAATCCTACATTTTACATTTTCAAACAAAGGGTCAGAATGTTAATGACTTTAGTTTAACCCTTTACCAAACGACAAATTTTAGACCCTTTCGAACTGAAAGCATCTGCAAACGACAAATTTGAAAGTGGTACAAATGAACTTAAGTGTTTTGACAGGGTAGAAAACATTGTGGGAAAAGGAGTAAATGCTGGTTACCAGCATTTTCTCCTTTTCCCACAGTATTTTCAAAAGGCCTCTTCCACAGGATTGTGAAAACACAGGATTGTTTGGTTAAGAGTTAACCCTTAAAGCATCTTTCACAATGTTGCCTTTGTGGCCAGTCTAGATCAAAATCAGACTTTATAAAACATGCAGTTTGATCTTTGATCTACACTGGCCACTCTGCTTAGCCATTCTAGACAAAAGCAAAATTGAAACTGCAATTATTTTAATCTTATTTCTAGACTGAAAATGTCCTTTTGGTTTATTTGGGGCCCTAAGGGTTAATATTGGATACTTTTACTGTCTCATTTAATCAGCTTTGTACATCTTTCCTGTGTGAGTTTCCTCTTAACCAAGCCTGTACCAAACTATATCATGCTTTTACAAACCTGAGAAAGATGGCTTTTGAAAACATTTGAAATAGAGAAATGCTGATAATTGTCATTTTCTCCTTTCCTGCAATGTTTTTACAATTTCAGTCTCGGACACACTACATTTGAATATCTTTTTTTTTTTAGCTGGGCTGTTTTCGAAGAAACGGAAATGACATAGCATTGGTGCCTGCATTGTCATCATGAGAAAACTTTGATATTTTGTAATATCACTGTTATTGCTGAAGATATTTCCTTCAAAGTTTGACAAGTTGTTAACTATCAAAAGGGGAACCCATATAACAAGGCTAGATAACCATCAAAGTATTTTTGACACAGTTTTGCCCCTTTTTTGACTTAGAATTGTCACTGTATATCAAGCACTTGCAGCCAAGCATTGGTACTTGCATGCTGTGCTCTTGTTAGCTCCACTGGCCGAAGGCCAGCGAGCTATTGTCATGGCGTTGTGTCCGTCGTGCGTCCGTGCGTCCGTCCATTCGTTTGTCTGTTCGTCCGTGCATGCGTCCGTAAACTTTTTCTTTAAAAAACTTCTCCTCAGAAACTATTGACTGGATTTTTACCAAATTTCACAGGAATGTTCCTTTGGTGGTCCTCTTTCAAATTCCTTCAAATAATTGCGTTCCATGAAGAATTCTGGTTGCCATGGCAACCAAAGTAAAAAACCTTTAAAAATCTTCTCCTCCCAAACCGCTATTTGGATAGCATTATTATTTTGCAGGAATGTTCCTTAGATACAGGTTAACAGAATTCCTTAAAAAAAAAAAGATCTGTCAAAAAACATGGCTTTTATGGGAGACTCATTTTCCTTTTATGGTATAAAGTAAAATCTTTGAAAAATTTCTTCTCTAAAACTATTCATTGGATTTCATTGTTGTTTTGCAGGTAAGTTCCTATGGTGATTGTCTACCAAATTGTTTCTTCAGTGAGCTAAAATGCAGGATTGAATGATAATTGTTAAAAACTTCCTTTCGCCATTATAGAAATATCAGGCCTGTGGAGCGATACAGGCGCTCAAGCGCCTCTAGTTTTTTAGCACCAGTGGCCAAAGGCCAGCGGGCTTATGTCATGGCCAGGTGTCCGTCGTGCAACCGTCCGTCCGTCAGTCCGTCCACCCGTGCGTCAGTCCGTCTGTGGGTTAACTTTTATTTCAAACATCTCTGAAACTACCCATCCAATTTTGATGAAACTTCACAGGAATGATCCTGCCATGGTCCTCTTCAGAATTTCTTGAAAAAATTTGATTCCTTCAAAAACTCTGGTTGCCATGACAACAAAACTGAAAAATATTGAAAATCTTTGAAAATCTTCTTGTCTGAAACCATAAGGCCTAGGGCTACCAAATTTGGCATGTAGCTTTATCTAATGGACCTCTACCAAGTTCCTTGAAATAATAGCCTTAGAGGCAAAATTGGCCCCGCCCCAGGGGTCACAATTTTTATACAGGCTTATATAGGGAAAACTTTAAAATCCTTCTGGTACCTAGCCATAGGGCCTAGGGCTACCAAATTTGGTATGTAGCTATATCAAGTGGGCATCTACCAAGAGTGCCCAAATTATAGCCCTGGGGTCAAATTTGGCCCCGCCCTGGGGGTCGCAAGTTTTACATGGGCTTATATAGGGAAATTTTAAAAATCTACTTGTACCTAGTCTTAAGGCCTAGGGCTACCAAATTTTGCATGTAGCTTTATGTAGTGGGCCTCTACCAAGAGGGCCCAAATTATAGCCTTTGGGTCAGGTATGCCCCCACACCAGGGGTCACAAATTTTACATGGGCTTTTATAGTGAAAACTTTATAAATCCTCTTGTTACTAACCATAATAAGACCTAGGGCTACTAAATTTAGCCCTGTCTCAGGGGTCTCATGTTTTACAGGGTCTTTTACTGGGGAAACTTCGAAAATCTTCTTGTTTATAACCACACATTCTAGACCTGTGTTATATGGGGCTTATCTTGTGGACCTCCACCAGGATTCAAGTAATTATAGCTTTGTGGTGAAAAATGACTTTGCCCTGGGGTCATAACTTTCTCGTAGGATTTTACAGAAAAAAGTTTGTATGTCTTCTAGTTTGAAACCAATTGGCCAAGTACTGTAATGTTTGGCTTGTAGTGTTTTTACTTACTAGCCATTGGAGCGATACAGGGCCATCATGGCCCTCTTGTTTCCATTTATGCCATGTGCATGTAGGCTACATGGCGCTTGAGGGCATTGTGGTATAAACTACCTTGCATTCATTCACTCCAGTGTTAGACAGTTTTTGAAAACATAGTTGGTAAAGGACCTTGCAAGCAGTTGCTCTCTTTTACACATTTTCTTTTACCATAAATTATCATAGTCTTCTTGCTGTCAAGCTGAAATGGCACTTCTACAGTTTTGATGTACAAGATATGTTCAACCCTTTACCATTCAAAACATTTGAATGACTTATCCAAAGTGAAAGCATTATGCAGATGCCAAATTAAATCCGGCTAAGATTTTGCAAGTTATCATTATCCCTTTAACCCTTTACCAAACGACAACAATTTTAGACTTGTTCCAATTTAAAGCAATTAACAGACGACAAAATTAATTGATTGTAGCTCAAATTTTGATTTTTATCTTTTATAGGGTAGAAAACATTGTGGAAAAAGGAGAAAATGCTGGTTACCAGCATTTTCTTCTTTATCCACAATGTTTTCAAAAACCTTCTTCTTCAGGGTCATTGAAACTCGGGATTGTGTGGTAAAGGGTTAATATACAATCCTGAGTATTAACGACCCTAAAGGAAAGGACTTTTTAAAAAATTGGTTACCTGTGTTTTCCTCTTTTCAAACAATGTTTTTTCTCCGTTCCAAACAGAAATTGAAATTTTTGAGTCATATTTATGTTGTCTGCAAATACTTTCAGTTTGGATAAGGCTTAAATTTTATTGTTTGGTAAAGAGCTAATAAAGTAGTTAACATTGTGGGAAAAAGGAGAAATTGCTGTTTATTAAATCCTTTTACAACATGATAAAAATTGGGATTTGTGCAAATTGAAAGCATTTTGCATAAGCCAATGTTTAAGTAGTCTGTGATAGGGTAAATAACATTGTGTTAAATAGGAGCATTTTCTCCTTTTCCAACAATGTTTTCAAGTCCTCTCAGGTCATTAAAAGTCAGGATTGTGTGGTAAAGGGTGTGAGAATCACTTGTTTTGTTTCAGTTATGCAGACAGCATGGCGAGAAAGAAAACCTGCGGCTAGAATTAAAGCAGCTAATGATGCCCTAGCCATTAACCCTGAGTAAGTTTCGCTACACATTTTTTTCCTAATAATTTATATATAAAGTCATGTTCTGTGAAAATGAGTTGTACTGCAATTGCAAAAAGTATCAATCCAGATAAGCCTGTACAGTTTGCACAGTCTGACCTGGGTCAAACCTTCTTACTTTTGGTCAATTTCTGCATGTAAAAGGACTGGTCTACCTCAAAAAGTTGTTAGACGCAATGGATTTTATGGTTCAATAATCATATGATGACTTGCTTGGTATAATGCATCATGGAGATGCATTAAACCCCCTTTTGCCAGAGCATAGCTAATTCACATGACAATTTGGTCTGATAAACTTTCAACCAGATGACAGGAGGTTGGACACCATGTTGAAAGCATCGGCAAAACCTCAAATTAAATTTGACTGGAGTGATGAAAATTTTCTATGAAAAGGAAGAAAATATGTGGCAAAGGAAACAAGAGGGCCATGATGGCCCTGAAGTCACTCACCTGAGCCTTTTGATCAAACATGACCCATTTCCAATCACTTCAGAGATATTAAGACAAACATTCTGACAAACACTCATTAGTATTGGACTTACAAATATGGCCTCTAGAGTGCACACAAGCTTTTTCTAGAGTTTGTCTCAGCAGCCTAATTGACATGTAGAAATTATCCAGACAAACATTCTGACAAACTTTCGTAAGTATTTGAGAGAAAATGTTGCCTGTAGGGTGTACAAAAGGTTTTCTGAGATTTGACCTAGTGACCTAGTTTTTTATCCAACATGACCCATATTCATACTAGTCTAAGATATAATCAAGACAAACATTCTCAGCAAATTTCAAGATTATTGGACTGAAAATGTGGCCTCTAGAGCGTACACAAGGCTTTTCAATGATTAAACCACGTGACCTAGTTTTTAGCTCACCTGAGCACGAAGTGCTCAGGATGAGCTATTGTGATCACTCACCATCCGTCGTCCGTCTGTCGTCCGTCTGTTCACATTTTTTTGTTTACACTCTAGCATCTACAAATATTAACCAATCAGCACCAAACTTGGTCAAAATATATATGACCATAAGATCTCGGATGAGGTCGATTATGGGTCTAATCGGACCAGAACAACTGGAGTTATTTGCCCTTGAATTAGAAAAATTGCTATATTTGACTTTGTTTACACTCTAGCATCTACAAATATCAACCAATCAGCACCAAACTTGGTCAGAATATATATGACCATAAGATCTCAAATGAGTTTGATTATGGGTCTAATCCGGCCAGAATGACTGAAGTTATTTGCCCTTGAATTATAAAAATTGCTATATTTGACTTTGTTTACACTCTAGCATCTACAATTTTTCACCAACCAGCACCAGACTTGGTCAAAATGAATATGACCATAAGATCTCGGATGAGTTCGATAATGGGTCTAATCGGACCAGAACAACTGGAGTTATTTGCCCTTGAATGAGAAAAATTGCTATATTTGACTTTGTTTACACTCTAGCATCTACAATTATTAACTAATCAGCACCAAACTTGGTCAAAATATATATGACTACTAGATCTCGGATGAGTTCGATAATGAGTCTAATCGGACCAGAACGACTGGAGTTTTTTGCCCTTGAATTAGAAAAATTGCTATATTTGACTTTGCTTACTCTCTAGCATCTACAATTATAAACCAATCAGCACCACACTTGGTCGAAATATATATGACTACAAGATCTCGGATGAGTTCGATAATGGGTCTAATCGGACCAAAACAACTGAGTTATTTGCCCTTGAATTAGAAAAATTGCTATATTTGACTTTGTTTACACTCTAGCATCTACAAATATCAACCAATCAGCACCAAACTTGGTCAAGATATATATGACCATAAGATCTGGGATGATTTCGATTATGGGTCTAATCGGACCAGAACAACTGGAGTTACTTGCCCTTGAATTAGAAAAATTGCTATATTTGACTTTGTCTACACTCTAGCATCTACAATTTTTAACCAATCAGCATCAAACTTGGTCAAAATTTTTATGACCATAAGATCTTGGATGAGTTTGATTATTGGTCTAATCGGACCAGAACGACTGGAGTTATTTGCCCTTGAATTAGAAAGTTCTATAGAATAGTTCTTTGTCCGGAGCATAACTTTGTCATCTCCAGTTCGATTGACTTGAAACTTGGCATTTGTGTTTGTTGCAATAATACAGAGTGCAGTGTGAAACAACCATAACTCTACCTTGTACTGTCTATGAGTTATTTCCCTTTGATTGTCATTTTTACAGCATTTTCTGCTTGTCCGGAATATAACTTTGTCATCTCTAGCCTGAACATCTTCAAATTTGGTATGCATGATTGTTGAAAAATTACGGAGTGCAGTGCACAAGAAACATAACTCTTCCTAGCACAAATTTTGAGTTATTCCCCCTTTGACCTTCATTTTTACAGCATTTCTTGCTTGTCCGGAGCATAACTTTGTCATCTTAAGTAGGAATGACTTGAAATATGGTATGCTTATTTGTTGCAATATTTGGAAGTGCAGTGCACAAGAATTGTAACTCTACCTGGTGCTGTCTTTGAGTTATTTCCTTTTGATCATCATTTTTACAGCATTTAGTGCTTGTCCGGAATATAACTTTGTCATCTCAAGTCAGAACGACTTCAAACTTGGCATGCATGTTTGTTGCAATATTATGTAGTACAGGGCGCAAGAACAATAACTCTACCTAGGGCTGATTTTGAGTAATTCCACTTTGATCTTCATTTTTAGCTCCACTGGCCGAAGGCCAGAGAGCTATTGTCATGGCGTTGTGTCCGTCGTCCGTCCGTTCGTCCGTGCATGCGTCCGTAAACTTTTTCTTTAAAAAACTTCTCCTCAGAAACTATTGACTGGATTTTTACCAAATTTCACAGGAATGTTCCTTTGGTGGTCCTCTTTCAAATTCCTTCAAATAATTGCGTTCCATGAAGAATTCTGGTTGCCATGGCAACCAAAGTAAAAAACCTTTAAAAATCTTCTCCTCCCAAACCGCTATTTGGATAGCATTATTATTTTGCAGGAATGTTCCTTAGATACAGGTTTACAGAATTCCTTAAAAAAAAAAAGATCTGTCAAAAAACATGGCTTTTATGGGAGACTCATTTTCCTTTTATGGTATAAAGTAAAATCTTTGAAAAATTTCTTCTCTAAAACTATTCATTGGATTTCATTGTTGTTTTGCAGGTAAGTTCCTATGGTGGTTGTCTACCAAATTGTTTCTTCAGTGAGCTTAAATGCAGGATTGAATGATAATTGTTAAAAACTTCCTTTCGCCATTATAGAAATATCAGGCCTGTGGAGCGATACAGGCGCTCAAGCGCCTCTAGTTATATGCCCGTCAAAGACGGGACGTATTATGGGATCACCCATGGCGTAGGGGCGGGCGGGCGTCCAGGCAGGTGGGCGGCATCCAGTTCTTTGTCCAGAGCATAACTTTGTCATCTCCAGTCCGACTGACTTGAACCTTGGCATTTCTGTTTGTTGCAATAATACGGACTGCATTGCAAAAGAACAATAACTCTACCTCGTGCTGTCTTTGAGTTATTTCCCTTTGATCTTCATTTTTACAGCATTTTCTGCTTGTCCGGAGCATAACTTTGTCATCTCCAGTCCGATTGACTTGAAACTTGGCATTTGTGTTTGTTGCAATAATACGGAGTGCAGTGTGAAAGAACCATAACTCTCCCTCGTGCTGTCTTTGAGTTATTTCCCACTGATTGTCATTTTTACAGCATTTTCTGCTTGTCCGGAATATAACTTTGTCATTTTTAGTCTGAACATCTTCAAATTAGGTATGCATGATTGTTGAAAAATTATGGAGTGCAGTGCACAAGAACCATAACTCTTCCTAGCATGAATTTTGAGTTATTCCCCCTTTGATCGTCATTTTTATAGCATTTCTTGCTTGTGCGGAGCATAACTTTGTCATCTTAAGTAGGAATGACTTGAAATATGGTATGCTTATTTGTTGCAATATTTGGAAGTGCAGTGCTCAAGAATTGTAACTCTACCTCGTGCTGTCTTTGAGTTATTTCCCTTTGATTATCATTTTAACAGCATTTAGTGCTTGTCCGGAATATAACTTTGTCATCTCAAGTCAGAACGACTTCAAACTTGGTATGCATGTTTGTTGCAATATTACGTAGTACAGGGCGCAAGAACAATAACTCTACCTAGCATGGATTTTGAGTAATTCCACTTCGATCGTCATTTTTACAGTCCTGTTCTTTGTTTGGAGCTTAACTTTGTCATCTCTAGTCCGATTGACTTGAAACTTGGTAAACATGTTTGTTGCAATAATACGGAATGTAGTGCGAAAGAACCATAACTCTACCTTGTGCTGTCTTTGAGTTATTTCCCTTTGATTGTCATTTTTACAGCATTTTCTGCTTGTCCGGAATATTACTTTGTCATTTTTAGTCTGAACATCTTCAAATAGGTATGCATGATAGTTAAAAAATTATGGAGTGCAGTGCACAAGAACTATAACTCTTCCTGGCACGAATTTTGAGTTATTCCCCCTTAGATCTTCATTTTTATAGCATTTCTTGCTTGTCCAGAGCATAACTTTGTCATCTTAAGTAGGAATGACTTGAAATATGGTATGCTTATTTGTTGCAATATTTGGAAGTGCAGTGCACAAGAATTGTAACTCTACCTCTTGCTGTCTTCGAATTATTTCCCTTTGATCATCATTTTAACAGCATTTAGTGCTTGTCCGGAATATAACTTTGTCATCTCAAGTCAGAACAACGTCAAACTTGGTATGCATGTTTGTTGCAATATTACAGAGTACAGTGCACAAGAACAATAACTCTACTTAGCACGGATTTTGAGTAATTCCACTTTGATCTATATTTTTACAGTATTTCTTGCTTGTCCGGAATGGAACTTTGTCACCTCAAGTCAAATTGACTTGAGACTTGGTAAACATGTTTGTTGCAGTTACGGAAAGTGCAATGCACTGGAGCCGTTACCTTACCTAATGCCCTTTTGGTATTATTCCCTATTCATTATTTTTTTTCCCAGCTTTTCATGCTTCTCTACAATATAACTTTGTCTTTTCATGTTGGAATGACCTGAAACTTTATATGCATGTTTCCTTAACATTAGAGGAGACATTCATGCCTATTTCAATCATTTACATGATTTCTGCTGCACTACTATTTTCATGTACCTGCCCTTTATGATTATTAACCCTCTTCGACAACTGGCGGTGGGACAGGCGTATCTTGCGACAATTTGCCGCTCTTGTTACAGTATTTCTTGCTTGTCCGGAATGGAACTTTGAAGTCTCAAGTCACATTGACTTGAGACTTAGTAAACATGTTTGTTGCATTACCTGCCCTTTGCAATTATTATACCTCCTCGACAACTGGCGGTGGGATGGGCATATCTTGTGACAATTTGCCGCTCTTGTTTCATTATCATTTGGCCTTGAACCTCAATATTTGGTATTTATCTTCATTCTAGACCTTTACTGCTTAGTACTCAGGTGAGCGATATAGGACCATCATGGTCCTCTTATTTATTCCATGTGACCCATTTTCAAACTCATGCAAAATATCATCAAGACAAACATTCTGACCAAGTTTAAAGAATATTGGACTGAAAATGTAACCTCTAGTGTGTACAAAATTTTTTTCCGAGATCTGACCTAGTGACCTAGTTTTTTATCCAACATGGCCCATTTTCATACTAGTCTAAGATATTATCAAGACAAACATTCTGACCAAATTTCAAGATTATTGGACTGAAAATGTGGCCTCTAGAGTGTACACAAGGTTTTTCTAAGATTTGACCTAGTGACCTAGTTTTTTACCTGACATGACCCATTTTTGAACTGGTTCGAGATACCATCAAGACAAACATTCTGACTCGGTTTCATGAATATTGGACTGAAAATGTGGCCTCTAGGGTGTAAGGAAGGTTTTTCCAAGATTTGACAGAATGACCTAGTTTTTGACCCCAAATGACCCATTTTCAAAATCATCTGAGATATTATCAACACAAACATTCTGAGAAACTTTCAAGAGTATCGGACTGAAAATGTGGCCTCTAGAGCGTACACAAGGTTTTTCTAAGATTTGACCTAGTGACCTAGTTTTTGACCCGACATGACCCATTTTTTAACTTGTTCGAGACATCATCAAGATAAACATTCTGAGCAACTTTCAAGAGTAATGGACTGAAAATGTGGCCTCTAGAGCGTACACAAGATTTTTCTTTGATTTGACCTAGTGACCTAGTTTTTGACATAACATGACCCATTTTCAAACTTATCCGAGATATCATCAAGACAAACATTCTTACCAAGTTTTATGAGAATCAGACTAAAAATGTGGCCTCAAGAGCGTACACAAGGTTTTTCTAAGATCTGACCTAGTGACCTAGTTTTTGACCCAACATGACCCATTTTTGAACTGCTTCGAGATATCATCAAGACAAAGATTCCGAGTAATTTTCAGGAGTATTGGACTGAAAATGTGGCCTCAAGAGCGTACACAAGGTTTTTCTTTGATTTGACCTAGTGACCTAGTTTTTGTTATAAAATGACCCACTTTCAAACTTGTCTGAGATATCACCAAGACAAACATTCTGACCAAGTTTCACGAGTATCGGACTGAAAATGTGGCCTCTAGAGGGTACACAAGGTAAAAGTTGACGACGGACAACAGACACAGCACGATCACAAAACCTCACCTTGAGCACTTTGTGCTCAGGTGAGCTAAAAATTGTGGGAAAAGTATGAAATGCTGGTAACCAGCATTTTCTGCTATAGCCACAATGTTTTCTACCCTGTCATACAACTTCAATTTATGTATACCATTTTCAGATTTGTCAGCTGCAGATGGTTTTAATATGGAAGGATATATGATTTGTTGTTTGGGAAAGGGTTAACTCTGTACCAGACAACAATAACTAAGGCTTGTCTTTGAAGTTGTCTTTAAAACATTGTGGAAAATACAGAAATTCCAAGGCAACTTGTGTTTTCTCCTTTTTACAAGTCCCAATTACAAATTAAAAACAAATCCCATCCTTTGACCCATAATAATCAGTTGTCTTTAAATGCTGTGAATATGGGCCAAGAGGAAATTAGCAGCAATATAAATACAAGGAAATTTGAATGGTAAAAGGAGACAAAAGATGCATCCCATAATGGACCACAATGATTGTACATGTATTATACAAAGGAAATATTGCTATGCTAACAGAATGGTAGTAAACTAAGCTAAGGATGTCATTGTACTGTGCTCTTTGAAATTGGTCTGGTATCCTTTACCAGATGACTTGGCCATACTGACAGCATTGCAGAAACTAATTGAATTTTGCTCAAATGTTGTAAATTGTATAAATTGTTTAGAAAACATTCTGCATGAAACATAGGAGAAAAGGAGAAAATGCTGGTTACCAGCACTACATTACTTGCGATATCAAACCAACTGCTGTCAAGATGTATAAAAAGTATTTATCCAATAACCCTAATGCAATAACCCCTGTAATTTCTTGTGTTTTCTACATGCATACTATCTGTATTTTAATTTTCATGTATACTATCTATGTTTTAATTTTAAAGCTGTTTATACAGCAGCATGCAAGTGAAAATTTGTAATTTCTGTTCAGATTTTCAAAGAAACATGCAAAACGAAATTTGGTTTAATGCCCCTTTTACTCTTTACCACACTATCTCAAGTTTTATCGAACCTGAGGAAGAGACCTTTCGAATACTTTATGGGAAATGGAGAAGATGCAGGTAACCAGCATTCATTTCTTTTTCCAGTGTTTTCTTTCCTATTAAAGCCAAGTTCAACCATTTGAGTCACACTTAAGTTATCATCTGCAATGCTTTCAAGTATACATGTCTACATTTTTGTCATTTGGTAAAGGGTTAATTCACATTTTTTTTTTTTTAAGTCCCCTACCGGCGAAGCTGAAGGGGACTTTAGGTTTGCACTCCGTCCGTCTGTCTGTCAGTCTGCCTGTCCGTCGGTCTGGCAAATCAGTTTTCCGGACTTTTTTTTTTAAACGCTGGCAGATATTGAGCTGATTTTTGATGTGTAAGTCAACCACCATGAGTTACAGATCAAGATTGAGTTTCGTTTCGGTCCACTGATTTCTGACGGAATTACGGGCCTTGGACTTAGAAATTTTAACCGAAAAAACAGTTTTCCGGACTTTTTTTCTAAACGCTGGCAGCTATTGAGCTGATTTTTGGTGTGCAAGTCAACCAGCATGAGTTACAGATCAAGTTTGAGTTGCGTTCTGGTCCGCTGATTTTTGTTGAAATTACAGGCCTTGGACTTAGAAAATTTCACCGAAAAAACAGTTTTCCGGACTTTTTTTCTAAACGCTGGCAGATATTGAGCTGATTTTTGGTGTGCAAGTCAACCACCATGAGTAACAGATCAAGTTTGAAATTCGTTTGGGTCCGCTGATTTTTGACGAAATTACGGGCCTTGGACTTAGAAATTTTCACAGAAAAAACAGTTTTCTGGACTTTTTTCCTAAAGGCTAGCAGCTATTGAGCTGATTTTTGGTGTGTAAGTCAACCACCATGAGTTACAGATCAAGTTTGAGTTTTGTTCTGGTCCACTTATTTTTTATGAAATTACGGGCCTTGGACTTAGAAAATTTCACTGAAAAAACAGTTACCCTGTTTTTTTTTTTCTAAAAACTGGCAGATATTGAGCTGTGTTTTGGTATGTGAATTTATCACCATTGCATGCACACCCATATATGATCAAGTTCGAATTTCGTTCCAGTCCACTGATTTTTGACAAAATTACGGGCCTTGAAAATTTGCTTTTACAGGGGCATTTGTGTTTCATAAACGCATCTTGTCTTAGTAAAACTTCTGCAGTGAACTTACATTAACAAGGAAAATGTTTATATATCTGGCTTTCATTAAAGCATTGCATACAAAGACAGACACAATGCTTATAATTCTGAAAGGGGGTCAAATACATTCTTTCTCGTCCACATAGTTTCACAAACTATACGTGCCAGCGATATATAAGGCCCGTAGGGGACTAGGTATTGCTATGCAATACTATCAGAATGCTTGTTTAAATTATATTTATTTAAGAAAGCAGCCAGTTGCTTACAAGTGTTGTGCATAGAACTAAGAATGCAAGGATAGATGCTGTACCTTAACCAGTTAAAAACCCTACACTATTTAATCCTTTCTTCTCCAGACTAGAACTACAGTATTCAAGACTCATCCATACTGAGATGATTTGTACATTATAATTATGTGACTTAAATTGAAATTCTTCTAAACGCTTGATAAAAAATGGTTGTAGGACATACATTGTCTCCTTTTCAAAAAAATTTTTTAGACATCTTCATTACCCAGATGCTAAAAAGCCCAGTTAGTTTGGAAAAAGATTGAAAAAACATAGAAAAGTAACTTACTTCATGATCTTGCAGTTTCCTGCCAACCAGTCTAAATGTATTTTTGACTGTATGTTGATAGATCTGTACTTTTGAAAGCCCTTGTGAGGACCTGCTAGGCACCCATTTTTTGTTGGCATCATCATATATCATTACATTTGTCCTTGCATGGCAAATTGGCACCTCACTGAAAATAAAGTCACAAAAATTTTTAACCCTTCCATTGCCAATTAACTGTAACAGATATTTTCAGACCAGGAAAAGGACTAAGTTACTGCAAATTCAAGATACAATTGGACCACATAAGACCCTCCTAGATAAAACTCCTTGTAGAACTAAATAAATTGGATAGGAAATTCTCAGCACTACTGATGCAGGATATTGCAATTTCAAAGCTATTTATATCAGAATATCTGGCAAAGAAGTGTACTGTATAGATCCATATTCAGACTGCACATTCTGTGCAGTCTGACCTTGTCCTACTTGTTGGCATAAGCAGTTGAATACGCCTTAATGTCTGGGTTAATGTCCTGAAAAGGTACTTAGCTTGTGATTGGCACTTCATGAGTCACTGTTCTGCATAAAGATTAATGCCTTGTACTTGGGGAAAGCTTCTTTGAAATAAAATTCAGATGAAGGGATTAATTCGTCCCATTCAGAGCCAACAGTTATGCCGTGTTTAAATTCTGCTTTGTGCTGTATTTTGTTTTTCTTTGTTGATTTTTATCTCAATACCAGATGAAAGTTTTGGCACTCACTGGTATTGAAAGCACTAATCTTAAAGACAGTAAAATAATTCTAATTCAAATGAAAACATAAATTTTGTCTTTGAGGGAGTAGAAAATATTACAGGGAAATCAGAAAATGCTGGTAAACCGTATTTCCTCCTTTTCAAAAAAAATTTTAAAAGCCTTCTTCTTCAGAATCACAAAAACAGGGATAATCAACCATTTACCAATGACAGCATTTTAGACTTGTCCAACAAGAAAGCATTAGCAGACAGTAAAATAAATATGGCTTGAATGATCTGTTTTTCTATGAAAGGATTGAAAACATCAAAATAAATTGTTCTATGCAATTTGTCTCATTATTTTTAATAGCTTTTTTTAAAATTTTTGTACATGAAGGCAGGACTGCTATTCACCATACATTCTAAATTGCATTCTGAAGTCTAATTCTAGATTTATAAAGTAACCTTTAGTTAAGCCAAATACCAAACTTTGTTACTTTAAAACTCAGAAAATTCTCGAGTATTGCACAAAAAATTTTACTCTGACTGGTTGATGAAAATAGGCCCAGGAATGAGACCAGGATATATTTTTAGCAATTTAATCTAAATCAATCCTAGTTGAACAGACAAAAATATAACAACTTGACATTTACAATTCATCTGTAACACTGACAGACATCATTTATAACTCTTCCATAAGCCACATGTAGCTGTCATAGGCTGAGAAGATCTAGATCAGACTAGAGAATGTGCACTGTAGACCAATCTATATTTTCGTTATAAGCCACTCCACTCTGGGCCCGATATCTCAAAGAACTTTAGGTGCTACGATCATCGTAAACTGACCTTAAGTCCCTCGTAAGGGTTTTGCCGGCTCTCTCAAAACATCGCAACTTAAGGGCCGATCGTATACCCAATCTTAAACTACGACCACTCCGAAGCTGCCTTAAGGTAATCGTAGGCTGTTTTCAGCAATACATAAAACGTGGTGTAGTGGTTTATTTTTCAAAATGACATTATTTTTACATGTAAACAGACCTCACAGAAGAAACAAAATAGCTCGGCGAGTTTTAGGGACAGAATGAATCCCTTGGATGACATGGAATTCTTTACAAAATACCGCCTCGACCGAGGATCAATTGTTACCCTCTGCAATGTTCTTGTGGAGCACTTCAAAGAACAAGAGGGCCATTGGCCCTAAAACACTCACCTGTATAAAGTCATCTAGGGTTTATAAAACTAAAGAGATCCTAGTTGTGATAATGTAAAACACACCATTGTAAGTGACCTACTTTTTACCCGACTTTTCCAACTTGATGGAGATATCATCAAGACAAACATTTTGGTTGGTTGGTTTTATGACTTTTAACGTCGTTTTCAACATTATTTCAGTTCTATCGCGGCGGCCAG
The DNA here is from genome assembly GCA_946811185.2 of Hippopus hippopus. NCBI lineage: Eukaryota > Metazoa > Mollusca > Bivalvia > Cardiida > Cardiidae > Hippopus > Hippopus hippopus. The sequence goes on along the minus strand of OX328102.1, from coordinate 50,839,599 downwards.
AGTGCCTATCCATGCTTTCCTGGACTTCCTTTTACCAGTACTCCACACATTACTCTTTCCAAGCCACTGGCTGCTTTCCACATAACCATCGTCGAAACAATGGTCAGCAGTGAGAGAGAAATGAATCCTGTCGCGATGACTAACATCAGTCCTCATAAAGAAATAGGGGGATCGAACCAGCGACAAACATTTTGACAATGATTCATGAATATCAGACTGAAAATGAGGCCTCTAGACTGTACACAAGGTTTTCTAAGATATGGCCCAGTGACCAACTTCTTGATCTGTTGTGACCAAATTTCAAATTTGTCTAAGATATCATCAAGGTAAACATTTTGACAATGTTTCATGAGTGTCAGACTGAAAATTTGTCCTCTAGACTGAGATTTAGCCCAGTGACCAACTTTTGAATCTGTTTCGACCAAGTTCCTAACTTGTCCGAGATAGCATCAGAACAACCATTTTGACAATGCTTCATTTGTATCAGACTGAAATGCACCCTTTACAGTGCACCCGCGGTTTTTCTAAGGTTTGCCCAAGTGACCTACTATTTTAAATGACTTGACCCAAATTCAGTCTTGTCAGAGATATCACCAAAACAGATATTCTGAAAAGTATCAAACTAAAAATGTGCACACAAGGTTTTTTCTAGGATTTGGCCCAGAGACCTACTTTTTTACCTGACATGAGTTAATTTCGGTCTTATCCGAGATATTATCAAGACAAAAATTCTGACTTAGTTTCATGAGTATCTGGCTGAATATGTGGCCTATAGAGTGCGCACAAGGTTTTTCTAAGATTCGGTCAAGTGACCTTCTTTTTGGCCCAATGTAACCCAATTTCAATCTTGTCAGAGATACAGTCAAGACAAACATTCTGACCCAGTTTCATGAGTATCTGGCTGGAACTTAGCCTCTATAGTGCACACAAGGTTTTTCTAAGATTTGCCTCGGTGACCTACTATTTTACTCGACATGACACAGTTTCGGACTTGTCCGAGATATTGTAAAGACAAAGATTCTGACCGAGTTTCATGGGTATTGGACTTAAAATGTGGCTTCCAGAATGTACTCAAGGTAACTGTTAATGAGACACGATGCACGACGGACACAGCACAATCACAAAGGCTCACCTTGAGCACTTCGTGCTCAGGTGAGCTAAAAACTTACAGAAATCACACACTCAAGGCCTCGTTGCAGATAACACTGGCTATGAGATTTTAGTCTGTGATGGCAGACAGTCACGGGGTTGGAATCGATTCAGTATCAAGAAATGACATCACTTTTAAATGTTACGGGGTCCTGCGTGGCTCGGTGGTAAAGTGTGGGACTCGTATCCAGGAGGCCCCTGGCTTCAGCAACACTGAATCCACTGGGACATTCGTGAGAGCGTCCCTGGGCAAGACGACTCAGAGCCCTAGCCCAGTACTGGTGAAATCCAGGAAATACATGAATATGCGAACTTTCGGCGTGATATGACTGAAGTAATGTTGAAAGCGGCGTAAAACACCATTCCATCAATCAGTTACTTTTAATTGTTACGATCGTAAATAAACGTTTCTTTACGAGAGTGTTAAGGTTGCTTTTGAGAGATCACTTTAAGAAAATCGTAATGTCCTCGTAAAATGATCGTAAAGTTAACCGTAACTTACGAAACCTTAAAGTTTTAAGATATTGGGCCCTGAACTATAAATTAAAGAAGTCTCTTTCTACAATGATGTTATATTTATAACCGCTATAAGAAGTCAGAGACCTATCCAGCAGATAGCAATAAGGAAAACATGTCTCAGTAACCCAATTATCACCACCCAAGTGAATCCTTATATTCTTTTGGAGCATTTCCATCTTCAATGGTATCAACAACCCTACCTCTTCAATCTTCAGTCATAAGCAGTCAAGTATCATAAAGGGGCTACATTCACAAACCATTCTAAATTTTGATCTAATTCAAAACTACAATGACTAGTGGTCTGATTGGCTGAGATGTTCTTTCAGCCAACTGGCTTGCTATATTCATGGCTTGAATTGAACAAAAACTACTTGATGATTACACCACTAACATAGAGGTTACAGCATATCTTTCACATAATTCACAATCACTGATGGACAAAAAAGCTTCTGGCAGATAAAATCTTGATTCAAATCTAACCTTCACAGACCATTTTGATAAAGATAATATCCTGCCATGAACACAATCTTTCTTTGAGAGACATTTCTGGTTTTTCATTTATTCCAATTAGATCATAATTAGAACCAAACATACAGTAATTGCTGAAAAAACAACAGCTTCACATAGCATCTCTTGTAACCCACTAAGCTTTTCTAGCCGTTATTTCAGCTTCCTTGATCTACTGTGACCCAATTATACCCACTAGTTCATCTATAAAGTATTCAACTCATGAATGCTGTACCTGACCATGACAAAACTATACTTCACACAGCTGACATCTCTGACAAACTGCCAGAAGTTTCCATGAATTCTAGGACAACTACAAAAGTGGGATAATGATACAAAACTCTGCAAACAAATCAAAGGGCTCAAAGTCTTAGCAAGAGGGCTATTGCCCTACAGCACTCACCTGAGTTAAGTTATCTAGGATAGATAAAGCTGAAGAAATCCTGGTTGTGATGATGTAAAACAAAGCAGTGTAAGTGACTTACTTTTTGACCAAAGGGACCAGTTTCAGAGATATCATCAAGACAAATATTCTGACTATCGTTTATTGACTGCATCAGACTGAAAATGAGGCCTCTAGTATGCACACAAGGTTTTTCTATGATTTTTCCCAACTTTTTGACCAGACATGACCAAATTTTGAACTTGCCTGATATATCATCCAGACAAATATTCTGACCTATTTTCATGGGTATCAGACTGACAATGTGACCTCAAGAATGCACACAAGGTCTAAGATAAGTTCCACTGACCTATTCTTTGACCTGACATAACCTCATTTTAAAGTCTTCTTAGATATTATCACAAGAGGGCCATGATGGCCCTGGATCGCTCACCTGAGACAATAGACGAAATTTCACTCCATGTGCATAATTCAATTTCTGACCAATTGTCAGGTCATTTGAGCTTAAAATGTGGCCTCTAAAGCATCCACAAGGAATTTCTGTAAGTTGACTTGGTGACCTAGTTTATCACCCTAGTTGACCCAATTTAGAACTCATCAAAAAATTTATCAAGACAAACATTCAGAACAGTTTTCAAGTTAATTGAGCATGTGACCTAGTTTATGACCCCAGGTGACCCAATTCCAAATTCATCCGATATTTCATCAAGACAAACATTCTGACCAATTTTCAAGTCTAGAGGCCACATTTATTGCTCAAATGACCTGATGTGGCCTCTAGAGTGCCCTAAAGGTATTTCTTTAATTTGACCTAGTGACCTAGATTATGAACCCAGGTGACCCAATTTTGAACTCCTCTTAGATTTCATCAAGAGAAATATTTTAACCACTTTTTAAATCAATTGAACAAAGAATGTGGCCTCTAGAGTGCCCACAAGGTATTTCTTTAATTTGACCAAGTTCTGGATGATATATCGGGCAAGTTTATGATCCCAGGTGACCCATTTCAAAACTCATTGGATATTTCATCAAGACTAACATTCTGTCCAATTTTCAAGTCAATTGAGCAAAAAATGTGGCCTCTAGAGTGCCCAAAAGGTATTTCTTTAATTTGACCTCGTGACCTAGATTATGAACCCAGGTGACCAAATTTTGAACTCATCTTAGATTTCATCAAGAGAAACATTTTAACCAATTTTCAAATCAATTGAACAATAAATGTGGCCTCTAGAGTGCCCACAAGGTATTTCTTTAATTTTACCTAGTGACCTAGTTTATGACCTCAGGTGACCCAATTTTGAATTCACTGAACATGTTGTGCTCTGGTGGGCTAACAGACTTAGAACAGGTTCACTATAATTATACCAAATATCAAAGCTCTACGCCTTCCAGTTTCAGAAAAGAAGAATTTTAAAGTTTTCCTTCTTCATTCCTATGTTCGAACTTGTGACCCCGGGGCGAGGCCAGTTTTGACCCCAGGGGCATCATATGAACAAACTTGGTAGAGGTCCACTAGGAGATGCTACATACCAAATATCAAAGCTGTACACCTTCCAGTTTTAGAGAAGAAGAATTTTAAAGTTTTCCTTCTTTGTTCCTATGTTCGAACTTGTGACCACAGCGCGGGGCCAGTTTTGACCCCAGGGGCATCATATGAACAAACTTGGTAGAGGTCCACTTGGAGATGCTACATACCAAATGTCAAAGCTCTACGCCTTCTAGTTTCAGAGAAGATTTTCAAAGATTTTGTTACGAGGGTTGTTCGATATGTGATGTGTATTGTACGATATCTCAAAAGCATTTGACTCAAATAGTGAAATGAACATTACATCCCTTCAAAGTATTCTCCGCGGTTTGAAATACATAATTTCAATCTCTGAATCCATCTCTGAAATGCATCACGGTACGCTGATTTAGGTAGACCTCTGAGGCACTGACTGATGGCTGAGCCAAGGGCTTGTCGGGACTTGTAACGACGACAAGATAAGAACTTTTTAAGTTTTGGAAAAAGGAAAAAGTCGCATGGGGCTAGATCTGGAGAGTATGGTGGGTGTGGCAAGACGGTAACCACCTCCAACTTCAAAAATTGCTTCACAAGCTCAGATGTATGTGATGGAGCATTATCATGAAGTAGACGAACGTGCCTAAATCCTGACACAGGGCGTCGTTTAAGATAATATTTCTTGACCTTTTTTAGTATAACATCTCGGTAATACCAACCTGTAACACTTTTGCCCTTCGGCACCAGAATTTGTACGGCTATACCATCACATGAGAAGATTCATGCAATAAAGAACCTTCTTTGTGCTTATGCTTCTTTTGGCAACTACAGGCCTTCTACCGTGTTTAGTTAGCCGTATTTTGTTTCCAATTTTTCTTTCTAGTTCAAAATAGTGAACACATGTTTCGTCACCAGTAACAATGTTTGCAAATTGTCTTTGATTGAATTTGGGAAACATTTTGAGCAATTGCTTAGCGGTTTGTACTCATACCCATTTTTGTTCATCTGCCAATATATGTGGTATCCATCTGGCAGAAATCTTTCGTACTTTCAAAATACGCTTCAAAATGAAATGCACCCGCGATAGCGATATGCCAACAGCATTGGCAATATCACGAATCATGTATCTGCCATCACTTTCAGTTATTTCCCTGACTTTTGAGACATTTACCTTGCCTGTTACAGTCACAGGTCGGCCAGATTTTGCTGCATCTTTGACGGACTCATTGCCAGTGAGAAATTTCTTTCTCCACCTAAGAACCGACTCATAAGATACCTTATCAGACCCATAAACTTCCCCCAATTCCGTAAAAATCTGCATTACCGAATGACCGAGTTTTGTGCGAACTTTTATATAAGCTCTAATTTCTTTAATATTCTTAATTTGTTTCCCAACCATTTTTACAATAGTGGTCAGCGACTAGCTCTATTGAAATGACTATAAGTTTAAAACTATGTGGAGCTGAAGGCTCGTTTTTATACCGTTGGAAAGGTATTGAATAGAGCTATTCAAGCGTATCATTATCCACAAAATCGTGCAAAGCGTTATTGCGCTGTGGTACAATACACATTACATATCGAACAGCCCTCGTATTTTTTCCTTTTTGTTGCCATGGCAACCAGAGTTATGGGTGGAATTAAATCTCTTGAACAACTTTGTTAGAACTTCACCCAAGGAACATCCCTGCCAAGTTTTATCAAGATTGGCCCAGCGGTTTAGGAGGAGAAGATATTTAAAGAAATTGTGGACAACACACGACGGACACCGGACATTGGGCGATCACAAAAGCTCACCTTGAGCACTTCGTGCTCAGGTGAGTTAAAAAACGGCATTTAACTACATTTTCTCATTTTCCCATAAAGCTTTCATAGGCTTTTTTACTTAGGGTTGTGAAAACAGGATTGTTTGTAAAAAAGGGTAAATGCGTAGATTTACCTTTTAACACATGTAAGTTTGTAGTGACTTTAAGGTCATTTGATCATTAAGTTCTCATGATGAACTTTTGTGACTGCCAGCTGTCTACATTTTGGTATGTGTTTTGTGTCAGCTATTTTCAATGATTGCCATCTTAAGACTCTTGATATCAGTTTCCAGTTAATCTTTATGTAACAGTGACATGATGTTTGTCAGTTTAATTTGGTGGCCAAACTGAAACTGGGTCATGAGAGACTAGATACTAGGTCAAACTAATCATTAAAAAAAATTTCACTAATGATGCCACATTTTTCATATAATTTCTGTAACGCCTTTCAGGCTGTTTGTCTCCCTGATATCTGGGTGAAGTTAAAAGCAGGGTCATGAAAGGTCAAAAACTCGTTTAACCGGGTTGAATTGATGGAGAATAAAACTCTGGGAGCCTACCATCCAGCTGTCATGAAACTTCTCAGAATATTTGCCTTCATGATATCTAGATAAACTGGGTCATGTGAGGTCAAAATATTGTTGATAGACTTATTTGATGACAATCACAAAGTCACTAAGTCATTTGGGGTCAACACTTTTTCACACGGTTAAATAGATACAAACTTGTGTTCTCTTTCAGTTACAGAAGTCCAAAGTTAAGGGAAGAGTTTTGTCAAAGGATGTTGTTCTTATAAAAAATTTTTTTCCCAAAAGAGTGTTCTACCAGACAAACCGTGATGTCCTCTGACAGCGTTTGTTTCTTCTGGGTACAATTAAATTTGAGAACAAACAAGGATAACAGTGAATAAATGAAAAGGTTAGCGATAAAGGAATGTAATTTTCCTCATGGATATAGCCAGTAAATTCAGGGACCTTATTCACCAGCTATTTTAAGATTGTTTTTGTCTATATCTCCAGAATTTTCTAAATTTGGAAGTAATTTCTGATGCCAATCAGAAGTTGTGCGTTTTTCAAATTTAGAAAATTGTTGAGAAGAAGACAAAGAACGTTCTTAAGAATGGTTCATGAGCACAAACCTTGACAATTCAGGCTAATTTCTTGTCAGCTTCATGTAACCGTTAATTGCCTGTATATTGTGTTTAAAAATTTCAACAACTGACTTTTTCAGATGCCCCACAGCACTAATTCTATTAGCTGAAGAAGATGCATCATCCATTGTTGAGGCAGAGAGATTGTTTAAACAAGGTTATAAATATGCAGAAGTAAATTATAGAAAATCTCAACAAAACCAGAACCTCAGTCCGTCACATGAGGCCTTACACAGTGAGTACTGGCAGTAACCCTTTTCGTATCAATTTCAAGCTAAAACGACTTTGCAAAAGTAGTCTTTTGAAAGTATTGTGGGAAAAGGACAAGATGATGATAATGAGCATTTTATCCTTTCCAAAAATGTTTCCTATTGTTTCAAAGGCAAATTCCACCTTTTGAGCCTGATTTACTGGTTAATGCTTTGGATTCAAACAAGTCCAAAATTGTATTGTTTGGTAAAGAGTTAATTCTCACCAGACACCAAAGTTTTAGTTTTTAATTGAAAGCATTTAAGGAATGAAGAGAACTTTCTTTGTTTTCACGGAGGTATAAAAAAAAACCTAATCACACCGCGAAGCGGTTTCATACAAAAGTGTGATTAGGTTTTTTTTTTCATACCTCCATGATAATAATTATAAGTCATTATCACAGACAACAAATATGCATTTTAATAATACTAACTGCTTTTTTTGTAAATCCAACATTGCGCATTTATTTATTGACCATTTCATTGATATTTCATTGCACGGTAAAGCTGCTCGTTTATGATGTAAAAATGACGTCATTATAGTATTGAACATTTGCAGATTTAGTAGATTTATTATTAGAAGTTCAATACGCTAGAAGTAAAATGAAAATAAGATTGTTAGAACCCAGCAAAGTGACAATAAGTTTTAAGCTCTCTTTTTAGCTCACCTGAGCACGAAGTGCTCAAGGTGAGCTTTTGTGATCACCCAATGTCTGTCGTCCATCGTGTGTTGTCCACAATTTCTTTAAACATCTTCTCCTCCTAAACCGCTGGGCCAATCTTGATGAAACTTGGCAGGGATGTTCCTGGGGTGAAGCTCTACCAACGTTGTTCAAGAGATTTAATTCCACCCATAACTCTGGTTGCCATTACAACAAAAGGGAAAAAATAACAAAATCTTTGAAAATCTTCTTCTCTGAAACTAGAAGGCGTAGAGCTTTGATATTTGGTACGTAGCATCTCCCAGTGGACCTCTACCAAGTTTGTTCATATGATGCCCCTGGGGTCAAAACTGGCCCCGCCCTGGGGGGGTCACAAGTTCAAACATAGGAACAAGGAAGGAAAACTTTAAAATTCTTCTACTCTGAAACTGGAAGGCATAGAGCTTTGGTATTTGGTATGTAGCATCTCCTAGTGGACCTCTACCAAGTTTGTTCAAATGATGCTGCTGGAGTCAAAACTGTCGAACAAAGGAACAAAGAAGGAAAACTTTAAAATTCTTCTTTTCTGAAACTGGAAGGCGTAGAGCTTTGATATTTGGTATGAAGTGAACCTGTTCTACGTTTGGTAGCCCACCAGAGCACAACGTGTTCAGTGAATTCGAAATTGGGTCACCTGAGGTCATGTACTAGGTCACTAGGTCAAATTAAAGAAATACCTTGTGGGCACTCTAGAGGCCACATTTATTGTTCAATTGATTTGAAAATTGGTTAAAATGTTTCTCTTGATGAAATCTAAGATGAGTTCAAAATTTGGTCACCTGGGTTCATAATCAAGGTCACTAGGTCAAATTAAAGAAATACCTTTAGGGCACTCTAGAGGCCACATTTTTTGCTCAATTGCCTTAAAAAATTGGTCAGAATGTTTGTCTTGATGAAATATCGGATGAGTTTTTAATTGGGTCACCTGGGGTCATAAACTAGGTCACTTGGTCAAATTAAAGAAATACCTTGTGGGCACTCTAGAGGCCACATTTATTGCTCAATTAACTTTGTTACGGGAGACCACTCCTTCATGCATGGCTTCGTCCCGATTTAAATACAATACATAACAACTGCATTAGAGAGATATCTCTTTAGCTCAGTGATTATGGTATTGGTCTTTTAAACCTCGAAAAACGAGGATATGTGTCCGCATGGGTTCGAATCCCACCAGATGCGGTTTGTATTTCAGCTATGCATTTGTTCATTTGTTTCTTTGTTACCGACCATGTTCGTAAGAACTTGAAAACTGTTCAGAATGTTTGTTTTGATAAATTTTTTGATGAGTTCTGAATTGGATCACCTGAGGTCATAAACTAGGTCACTAGGTCAAATTAAAAAAATACCTTGTGGGCACTCTAGAGGCCACATTTATTGCTCAAATGACCCGAAATATGGTCAGAATGTTTGTCTTGATTAAATCTCGGATGAGTTTGGATTTGGGTCACCTGGGATCATAAACTAGGTCACTAGGTCAAATTAAAGAAATACCTTGTAGACACCCTAGAGGCCACATTTTTTTCTTGATTGACTTGAAAATTGCTTAGAATGTTTGTCTTGATAAAACCTCACATGAGTCTGAATTTGGGTCAACTGGGGTCATAAACTAGGTCACTAAGTCAAATTAAAGAAATACCCTGTGGGCACTCTAGAGGCCACATTTATTGTTCAATTGATTTAAAAATTGGTCAAAATGTTTCTCTTGATGAAATCTAAGATGAGTTCAAAATTGGGTCATCTGGGTTCATAATCTAGATCACTAGGTCATATTAAAGAAAAATTCCTTTAGGGCACTCTAGAGGCCACATTTATTGTTCAATTGATTTAAAAATTGGTTAAAATGTTTCTCTTGATGAAATCTAGGATGAGTTCAAAATTTGTCACCTGGGTTCATAATCTAGGTCACTAGGTCATATTAAAGAAATACCTTTAGGGCACTCTAGAGGCCACATTTCTTGCTCAATTGACTTGAAAATTGGTCAGAATGTTTGTCTTGATGAAATATCGCACAAGTTTGAAATTGAGTCATATGGGGTCATAAACTAGGTCATTTGGTCAAATTTAAGAAATACCTTGTGGGCACTCTAGAGGCTACATTTATTGCTCAGTTAACTTGAAAACTGTTCAGAATTTTTGTCTTGATAAATTTTTTGACGAGTTCTAAATTGGGTCAACTAGGGTGATAAACTAGGTCACTAGGTCAATTTACGGAAATTCCTTGTGGATGCTCTAGAGGCCACATTATAAGCTCAAATGACCTGACAATTGGTCAGAAATTGAATTATGCACGTGGAGTGAAATTTCACCCATTGACTCAGGTGAGCGATCAAGGACCATCATGGCCCTCTTGTTAAATTTACGCTGTGATTTTTTTTTCAATATTCAGAAAAAATTAATTTCGCTAGCAATTTGAAATTCGGACTGGATATAAAATCAGAAAAAGAAAAACATTATGTAATCAAGTATACATGTTTGGTTACATTAGTTTGACTGCAAAAGTAGTTCAAGCTGTGCTTAATTTTTAGCTCACTTGAGCATGAAGTGCTCATGGTGAGTGTTTGTGATCGTGGTGTGTCCGGTGTCCGTCGTGTGTCAACTTTTACCTTGTGTACGCTCTAGAGGCCACATTTTCAGCCTGATACTCATGAAACTTGGTCAGAATGTTTGTCTCGATGATATCTTGGAGGAGTTTCAAATTAGGTCATGTCAGGTGAAAAAGTAGGTCACTAGGTCAAATCTTAGGAAAAGCTTGTGTATGCTCCAGAGGCCACATTTTCCATCCAATACTCTTGAAAGTTGGTCAGAATGTTTGTCTTGATGATATCTCAAATGAGTTTGAAAATGGGTTATGTCTGGTCAAAATCTAGGTCACTAGGTCAAATCTTAGAAAAACCTTGTGTACACTCTAGAGGCCACATTTCCAGTGCAATACTCATGAAGCTTGGTCAGAATGTTTGTCTGGATGATTTCATGTACAAGTTTGAAAATGGGTCACGTCAGGTCAAAAACTAGGTCACTGGGTCAAATCTTAGAAAAGCCTTGTGTATGCTCTAGAGGTCACATTTTCAGTCCAAAACTCTGTAAAGTTGGTCAGAATGTTTGTCTTGATGATTTCGTGGAAGAGTTTGAAAATGGGTGACATTGGGTCAAAGACTAGGTCACTAGGTCAAATCTTAGGAAAAGCTAATATATGCTCCAGAGGCCACATTTTCAGTGCAATACTCATGAAACTTGGTCGGAATGCTTTTCTTGATGATATCTTGTATGTGTTTGAAAATGGGTAACATTGGGTCTAAAACTAGGTCCCCAGGTCAAATCTGTAAAATATCTTGTGTATGCTCTAGAGTCAATATTTTCTGTCCAATAATTATGAAAATTGGTCAGAATGTTTTATTTTATGATCAATTTGATGAAATGGAAGATGGGTCACATCAAGTCTAAAACTAGGTCACTAGGTAAAATCTTAGAAAAACCTTGTGTACATTCTAGAGGCCACATTTTCAGTGCAATACTCATGAAACTTGGTCAGAATGTTTGTCTTGATGATATCTTGGACAAGTTTGAAAAAAGGTAACATTGGGTCAAAAACTAGGTCACCAGGTCAGATCTTTAAAATATCTTGTGTAGCTCTAAGAGTCAATATTTTCTGTCCAATACTTATGAAAATTAGTCATAATGTTTTATTATGCCCCCACCATGAAATGGCGGAAGGCCATATAGAGTTACCTGTGTCCGTCTGTGTGCGTGTGTGTGTTAGTGCATGTGTGCGTTAGTGTGTGTGTCCCATTCTTGTCCGGAGCATAACTTCTACATTTATCAATGGATTTCAAAAATAATTTTGCACACTTGTTCTCCTTAACAAGTACTAGTGTCATGTGAAAAGTTTGTTTCGATACGCCCAAGGTCAAGGTCACAGTTGAAGGTCAAATGTTGAAATTGACCTTGTCCGGAGCATAACTTCTACATTTATCAATGGATTTCAAAAAAACTTCGCACACTTGTTCTCCTTAACAAGTACTAGTGTCATGCAAAAAGTTTGTTTCAATACGCCCAAGGTCAAGGTCACAGTTGAAGGTCAAATGTTTAAATTGACCTTGTCCGGAGCATAACTTCTACATTTATCAATGGATTTCAAAAAAACTTAGCACTCTTGTTCTCCTTAACAAGTACTAGTGTCAGCGAAAAGTTTGTTTGGATACACCCAAGGTCAAGGTCACAGTTGAAGGTCAAATGTTTAAATTGACCTTGTCCGGAGCATAACTTCTACATTTATCAATGGATTTCAAAAAAACTTCGCACACTTGTTCTCCTTAACAAGTACTAGTGTCATGCGAAAAGTTTGTTTCGATATGCCCAAGGTCAAGGTCACAGTTGAAGGTCAAATGTTTAAATTGACTGTTCAACCCAGTTTTACATCCTGCTCAGCAGAATTGTGATATGAAGATACCTTTTTGGTTTTTAAAAAGACTCATCCAAAGAACTATGCCAGAGAATATTGAGGCTGCAACCTACCCTTCAACTATAGTCCTGTGTGATAATATTCAATCCAATTTGTTCCTGTCTCATAGAGGAAGTCCAACAAAGTAATTATTATTGCTATATTTCTCACTCTCATTCCTCAAGTTAAGATCTTCATAATCCTGAGTATAAGTAACCCTCAGTTGAAAGATTAAGGAAAACGCTGAATAAAAAGAAGTTAAAGCTCAAAACCAGCATTTTCTTCTTTTTCGCACAAAGTTTTCTACCATATGCAATACAAACCATATAATTTATTGTCTGCATATTGCTTTCAACTTGGACCAGTCCTCAATTTTGTTATAAGGTATAAATAATCTTTTATCTGCTTGGCTATATATATAACAAACCTTCTTAACCCTGTCTTGGCTGTTATCCAAAACAACAATTTTCTGTAATACCTACTGATTCTCTCATATGACATATCTGTGACCAATACCATTTAGCAGGGGCATCCGTGTCTCTGACACACCTATTTCTAGTTTTATGATCAATTCGATAAATTGAAAATGGGTCACATTGGGTGAGAAATTAGATGGCCGTGTCAAATCTTGGAAAAATCTTGTGTACATTCTAGAGACCACATTTTCTGTCCAACACTTATGAAAGGTGGTCAGAATCTTTGTTTTGATATCTACAATGGGAAAATAGGCTATGTTTGGCTAAAAAGTAGGTAACAGAGAGAAATTCTAGAAAAAGCTTGTGTACAAGCTAGAGGTCAACTTTTTAGTCCAATAATTATGAAAGCTTGGTAGAATGTTTGTCATAATATCTCAATAAAGATCGAAAATGGGTCATGTTTAGTCAACTCAGGTGAGCAACTTCAGGGCCATCATGGCCCTTTTGTTTTTTAATTGAGCTATGAAAAAAAAATTTTTAGCCAATCAGAACTTGCAAATATTCATGAAAACAACTAATATTGAATTATTTGCAAATGATAAATTATATGTGGCTCAAATAATGAGGATCATCTTTAAATGATGAGAAAACATTGTGGTTACCAGCATTTTCACATTTTCTCACAATGGTTTTTAGAAGCCATTTTTAGGATTTGGAAAACTGGTAAATAGCAAACGAATTACCTTCTAAAACAAATTTACAGCAGACAATTTGGAAAACACCTTGTGCAATATCGTATGATCAACTTGAAACTGACATGTAGAAAGATTGTGGCAAAAGAAAGTAAACCTCATCATTTGAGCTATATACAATTTGTTGTCTACAAATAGTTTCATTATGAAAAGGTCTAAAACTTGTAGTTTGGAAGAGGATTAACACCTGTGTTGTATGAATTCTACTATCTAAATATACTTGAAACTATAATAATGATGTCTTGAGGTTTGGGATCTTTCAGTCCATATTCAGATTGAAATTGCCTTTTTTTTTCCAGGGCGAGACACAAATGTTCTAGTCTATATCAAACGCCGTTTAGCAATGTGTGCTCGTAAACTGGGTAGAACAAGAGAGGCTGTTAAGCTTATGAGAGAGGTATGATACCTTATGTATCTTTTGATTTCAGTTTTTGGCACTGTTTCAAAATATGGTTATTAAAATATTACTCAGGGCTTGTTGGGATTTAACCCTTTGCCAAACAACCCTGTCTTTATACCCCCACAAACTTTGTTTTGGGGGGGTATCTAGAAGTCACCGTGTCAGTCAGTCGGTTTGTAGCTTTTTTGTCCACTCTTACTCAATGACCACTGGGTGATTTTTAATTAAGCTTTATAGGAAGTTTCAATACGAAGCCAAGATGTGCAAATTGTAATTCGGTTATGGTTATGATTTTCAAACGAGTTATGGCCTTTTGATAATTTGTTGTTGTGCGCTCTCACACATTTTGGACTTAAGCGATGTGCATTTGTGTGAGGAAGAGTTTTTTGTTATCCCCCACCGGAAAGACAGCAGGGGATATGGTAATAGTAGCCGTGCGTCCGTATGTCACTCCGTAATTCCGTCTGTCCGTTCTTCCGTCCCACTTTTTTGTCTGGAGCATAACTCAAAAACTACTAGAGAAATAAACATGATACTTCACAGGTGGATAGATCTCATCAAGAAGAAGTGCATACACAAGAACCATCACTCCTGCTTGCATAATTCAGGAGTTATTGCCCTTTATTATTTTTCTTAATTAAATTTTGTCCAGAGCATAACTTGAAAACTACATAAGATATAAACATGAAACTGCACAGGTTGATAGATGACATTAAGGAGAAGTGCAGTGTACAAGAAACATAACTTCCAGTGCCATAATTTAGGAGTTATTGCCCTTTGCAGGGTTCGACATTAACATTTTTTTCAACTAGACCAGTGGACCAGTAATTTGCAAATTTTACTAGACCACTTCAGATTTCTACTAGACCATTTTTCCAAAATGAAGAAAAGTTTAAAATAGATCAAAATGTATGTTATTCCTCTTGTTTAATATACCAAAATTGTAACCAAAAAAAAAAGACTATGTCATGTTACGTAATGATCAATGTATGTTTCCCAGTTAATCATTTCAATTACTGGTACACTTTCCTTACCAGAGGACAACAATTTAGACCTATCCATTTTGAAAGCAATCATAGTCAACATATTACTTTAACTGAGACTCAAATAACAGAATTTGAGTTTAAAAGGACAAAACATTGTGGTATAATGTTATCAGATCCTTCAACAGATCTTCTGTTTTTTAAACTGTCCGCAAAGAAAACATGGCATTCTCCTCTGAATCAAACACAAACCAATGGAGCAAATTCAGCTTTCCGCTCAAGGTCTAAAAAGATCTTTTTTTTCTGTGATTTACATCTGATTCTATTCATCTAAATCTGCTTTTGTTTCAATTCATTTCTTTTTGTTTTAGCTTCATTTTATGACTCTGCTCCTCCCCGATCAGATGTTGCAGGTGTGCAGGCTCGACACATTCCCTGGTCGTCTGCTCCACTGTCTATGTAAACATCTGGACGACTCTTTTTCGGTCGTCGTCAGAATGAAACAATGGTAACGCCCCAAAAAGGAAGCTAGACATAAAAGAATCCTGGTTAAATGTCAAATACAAAATCAGATAAGATTCATGACTTTATCCTCGACAACAAATTAGTGTAATCCCTTGGCCTCCAGTCTACTAATTCTATTTTTAGTTCGATTTGGTTTTTCCAGTGAAAATATTGACCAGCACACATGCGCTATCGTCTTCTTGTTAACAATTTAGAAGTTGTCAATAAATTCTAGCAGGTTGAACAAAATCACAAGTTATGTAAGCGATCTTTTTTCGGCAAACAGCATGCTAGGTCGATTTTTGTCACTTATGCAAAGCATGAAATTGATACTTAAACTAATTGTCTCGATTTTTGCACTAGACCATTTGGGCTAGCTGGACACAGTCTCTACTAGCCAGAGCCTATTTTTTTGCTAGACAATGTCGTTCGGATGTGCCTTAATGTCGAACCCTGCTTTGTTATTTTTTATACTTAAAATTTGTCCGGAGCATTACTCAAAAAGTATTTGAGATATAAACATGAAACTTGACAGGTGCATAGATCACGTTAAGGAGATGTGCAGTGCACAAGAACAATAACTCTTGGTTGCATAATTTAGGAGTTACTGCCCTTTGCTATTTTTCTAACTTAAATTTTGTCCAAAGCATAACGTAAAAAAAAACTACATGAGATATAAACATGAAACTTCACAGGTTGATAGATGACATTGAGGAGAAGTGCAGTGTACAAGAACCATAACTTTCAGTGCAATAATTTAGGAGTTACTGCCCTTTGATATTTTTCTTACTTAAATTTTGTCTGGAGCATAACTCAAAAAGTATTAGGGATGTAAACCTGATACTTCACAGGTGCATAGATCACATTCAGGAGAAGTGCAATGCAGAAGAACCATAATTCTTGGTTTAATAGTTAGGGAGTTATTGACTTTTGTTATTTTTAGCTCCACTGACCGAAAGCCAGCGGGCTTATGTCATGGCCCGGTGACTGTGCTTCCGTCCGTCCGTCCATCTGTGCATGCGTGCATGCGTTAACTTTTATTTCAAACATCTTCTCTGAAACTACCTATCCAAATTTGATGAAACTTCACAGATGTGATCCTCCCATGGTCCTCTTTAGAATTTCTTGAAAGAATTTGATTCCTTCAAAAACTCTGGTTGCCATGGCAACAAAAGCGAAAAATCTTTGAAAATCTTCATGTCTGAAACCATAAGGCCCAGGGCCACCAAATTTGGCATGTAGCTTTATCTAATGGACCTCTAAGAAGTTTCTTCATATTATAGCCCTGGGGTCAAAAGTGGCCCGTGCCTGGGATCACAAGTTTAGCATGGGCTTATATAGTGACTTCAATTTAGATAGTAATCAAGGGAAATTACTCCTGATATAAAAGATAAAGTTTGTTACTATTTACCTTCCTTGATTATCAAACTGCAGTAATACTTGACTGATGTAAGGTATTCAAGTTTTTGGGATAGGACATGTTGTTTTCAGGGTGAGTGATTTATTTTGATGCTAGTAGTTATGCTCACATGAGTGGAACATTTAACTTAATGTAACGTTTTTTTCATTCAGTTTTCTTTTCAGAACTTTACCTGCTTGTATTCACTGACATAATCTTTGTGGTTAAAAAGATATTACTTTTTTTTTGTTGGGCAGGGAGAGGTTATGTTTTCCAAGTAAGTTTATTACCATACAGACTTCTTATGCTGTATGTCTCTGTAAATGCCAATTAAGCGCATGACACGTTAATTTTACTCTCTAAGAAACAACAAATGTTTTTGACTGTACCAAGTTAAAAGCCATTGCAAAAGACAAATCGAATGTAACTTAAAGGGCAAATCCTAAAATATTTTGACCAGACTGTTTTTTTCCTTTAATCAGCTGCAAATGATGTCAGTCAAACATGTGTGCGTCATTTTTCATAAATACCACCCTGTAACATGCCATAAACCACAGCCGAATTGTCACGCTGATATACGGCCCTAAAAATGGTACATGGCTTACTTCCCCTGATTCGCTTATCTCCCGTGCTCGTGTGACGTCTTTGGCGATGCAGTCTGTGTATACCGTTAGTAAACATACAGTAGGAACGCGGATGATTAGATGCAGATATCTGAGTATTAACTGAGAATTGAGTCGAAAAAATGGTAAATTGTGCAGCCTATGGCTGCAACATCGATTCGGGAACTCATAGAATTAGTATGTTCAAATTTCCGAAGGAATTAAAAAGGAGGAAACTATGGATTCAACGTTTAAACCGGGGCTGGACAGTAGCAACAGATTTTGTGCCATCGGTTCATTCTAAATTGTGTCTGAAATACTTCGAGGACTGTCAGTTCTTAATACGTCCAAAACTCGCAAAAGAAGTTGGTTATAGGAATTTTAGGCTGCGGTTAAAACTTGACGCCGAAACTCCGAGTCGAAAGGAGATAGACCTTAAACTGAAACTCCGAAAGGCAGACATTCTGCAACGGCAATTTCCAAAAAGAAAATCCAACATGAAGTAGGTAATTTCTTTTTTTCTTGAAATAAGAATATATGAATTGTTTTTCATACTATTTTACCCTTTTTTACATTATCGCTTCATTCTGGACAAAGGAGAAATTGCTGCTGTTTTGTCCCTTTTTCCAAATGATTTCAAAATTTAACAAAATTATAGATTCATCCAAATTCATATCATAAATTTTGCAAATAACAAAGTCGACATATTTCAAGTGCTGTTAACTTTCAAGGGATAATAATCATTCTTTGAACAGCAAACATCATTTTCTTCCCACACTGTTTTTCAAACACTCTTTGGGTTCTGGAAACTAGATCTAGGGTTTGTATGGTAAAGGGTGAAGTCAGTATCTGGCTACCCCTAATCATGGTCATAAATGTAAATCCATCACCGACCAGTTGAAACAATACAGGAAATGGTTACATAACATTTGCATATCTCAGCCCTTTACACTGTAATGTTTGTTTGTGACAGTAAACCCATGTTAAAGCTTTTTATCCCATGCACTACTTCTCTTTGACATTTCACTCTTAAAAATGATTTGACAACTTACATGCATTTTGAAAAAATTTTGAATTATATCTATACAATTTTGATTTGTGGATATTTCCTTGTTCCTATCCATATTATGTCTTCTAGACAGGCTACTGAGAAAAATCTTTTGAACATGTCAGTATGAAAATTTTGATATTGCACATTTGACACAAGTCATTTTCTCTGATAATCAGACAAAAGTGAGGAAATTAAAAATAATAGATCTACATTTTTTTTTTTTCAATTAGGAAACAGAATGTTTCTGACCAGGCTCACACACCAATTCTTTTACCTTTTACCTCAAAATTCTGACCTTCAACCACCCAGGGATAGTATATACACAGGGATAGGCAACGCAACTGGAGTTAAGACCAATTATCGATTTTTCACTGACTTACCTGTACGGCGTCCAATAATCCGTTGTCGTTCCTTGCGAGTTATTATCTTCCTTTCAGATAATATAATTCCTTGCCGATTCCGACAATTTTTATATCCGCCAAAGAAGCGTTTAGTATGAAATGCGTTTCAATGTTTATGTCAATGTTTTTCTATTATTGTTTTTCTTCAGTTAAAGTGTTATTTGTTTTATCTGGAAAATTTAAAGTGTCAACTAATTGGGCGTTTCAGATATACAGGTCATGTTGTCAGTCTTGATTTCACACGAAGTGTAAATTGTGAACGGAGATCAAAACGGCCCGGTGCCAAAACGACCCATTACCGAAACAACCCTCTTTTTCGTAGTAACTTAAAATATTTTGATATTTCTGCAGTGGATATCTATTGCAAACAATTCGGGAAAAGCACACATCGCCTGTTGAAGGATTAAGTCCGTCTAACGTTTCGGAAGTGGGCTGCTTTTGTCCACTCCCTGTATTTGACATGATCACAAGTGGGATATATCAAGTTGTGTATCTGTCATGACACATCTACTGTTAGTAGCGTCCTCTTCTGTTTATAGACAATACGCATCATTGAAATTAAATATTTGTCTGCAACTCTGTTCCTACATTTATACTTTGGAATCAATTACATACACCAGTGGCCTTCACAATTGCATCATTTCGAATTAACCTGTGTACCTTGTGTGTCTGATGACTTCAGAATATTTAAAGCTTTTTGAAAATATTGTGGGAAAAGAACAAAATGCTAGCCTAGCACATGTACCTGTTTTCAGCATTTTTATCCGCAATGTTCAATACCATGCAAAAAAAAATCCAACCGTTTGAATCTACTTTCAGTTGTCGTTTGCTAATACTTTCAATTGGGGATTCCAAAGGCCCCCAGTATGGATATTTCCCAGGTTAGCGAAAACTTAGGATTCAGCAATACTAGCATTTGTCACGGATAATTAAATAACTCCATACTTCCAGTGGCTTATTGAGCTATACATACTAAATATACTTTGGTGGTAGAAGAAGCTCACAGCTTTCGTATTCAAATACATTAATTTCACTTTAGCATTTTTCTTGCAGGTTTATACAGTTCACAGCTGATTTGGTCTTCAATATTCCAAGTTTTCAAGCCCAGCTTCAGTTTTATACTAGCACACTTTATGCAGAATTACAAAACCATCTTCAATGTCATTCTTCTGTTCACAGGATGCATCACAACAGTATGTTGACAGCTCTTGAAACCATGTTTTGAAGTGTTTGTGCTCTCACAATACATATCTGGAAAAAAAATATAGAAAAAACTGAATTTCAAATTTCTCCTTTTGACAAAATGTAACATTTTAATTCTTCAGTTACGTTGCAAAATATGGTTTTATTTTCACATGGTTAGACTATAATGAGACTTTATTCAGGATATGGCCAACTATCAGAGATCCAATCATTTTTGACTAATGTGCGGTACTGCGCTTCCACCTTTACTGAAATAACCCCTTTTTAGGCTGCCATCTTGCAATTAAGACCGAAAATAGCCAAGTTTTTGAGCCCACAGTTATCCAACCTAGGCATCGAAAATCACTAGATTTGATTTAAAAACAAAAAGAAATACTTACTGCTTATAAATATGTCAAAATCTGAACAAATTTATTTCTAAAAATAAATTGAGAATGCTACAACTATCACCAGGGTCCCGCCAAATTCACCACATTGGTCCGCCATTTTGTGATGAAATACCGAAAATAGCCCAGTTTTGAGCCCATAATTATCTAACTTAGGAATCGAGAATCAGCACAAAATTGGCTTTAATACAAGGAGATGTACTCTGTCTCGTGATTTTTACCAACATGTTGCTATTTGCACGCTAGTTTATGTACTTAAAAAGTACTTTTGCACGTCACTAAATCCTCCTGCCGAACATCCCCTACGGGGCAAACATGATTAGGTCATGATTTTTTAACGCCAAAATAAGCATATAAAATAAAATCTCCGAAAAAAATTGATGTTACATATATTCTAAGCATGTTAATATTCGGAAACTTACCTGTTGAGAAGGACGTATGGGATAACCAAGCAAAACGTTGATTAAAACAGTGACCGTCGTATGCAGAAATTTAAGATGGCCGCCGTTTTTTCCTTTCCGGTCAATTCGAAAGAAGACAGTGAATAACCGGAAGTTATACCCCGTTTCCTATCCCTGTATATAAGATCCCTGAACCACCCTAATGGAGAAGGCTTTTGAGGACAGGGTGAAAAAAGGAATAAGTCCTGATACCCAGAATTATCTTCTTTTCCTACAATATTTTCTACCCTCAAACCTATTGTCAAGGCCACATTTGATCTGTGGTCTGCAAATACTTTCGGTGTGGAGTGGACAAGTCTAAAGTTTTGCCATCTGTGTAAGGGTTTAGCCTAACCCTAACCCAAATGATAAAAAATTAGAATATTTCAAATCCACAGCATTTAAATATGACCAATAAAATGTGGTTGTTTATTGGAATTTAGTTTAACTTAGGTTAATCCTTTACCAAACAATCCTTTGTTTTAATGACCCTGGTGAAGAAAGAAAAACCTTTTGAAAACATTGTAGGAAAAGGAGAAAATGCTGGTAACCAGTATTTTCTCCTTTTTCTAGAATGTTTTCTACCCCATCAAAGACAAGTCCAAACATGTGAGTAAAATTTAATTTGTTGACTCCAAATGCTTTCAATTCGGTTGAGTCAATAACTGGTACTAATTTCTTCGGATGCTGCTTCCTGGGAACTAAACCAGAACTCATGCCCAATGTGTGGGATTTGTATTTAACCCTTTACCAATCAATCCCTGGTTTTTACGACCCTGAGATAGAAGTCTTTTAAAAACATTGTAGGAAATGGAGAAAATGCTGGTAACCAGCAATTTTTCCTTTTACCACAATGTTTTCTACTCTGCTGGAAACAAATTTCAATTTTTGAAATATTTAACTTTATTTTGTTGTCTGCAAGTGATTTCAGTATGGACCTGTTTAAAATTTTGTCGTTTGGTAAAGAGTTAAATATAGAAAATATTGTGGATAAAGGACCAATTGATAGTTATAAGCTCTTTCTATGTTTTTACAATGAATCTGAAGTCGTCTGTAGACCAATTTGAGACTTACCCAAATTGAAACAATTTGCAGAAGACAAACAAGAACTGAACAAATTTACACTATCCTTTCCCACGGCACACAATTCAGAGTTTCAGATTTTCACAGAGAAGGTCTATATGGAACATACAATAGCTATACATGTATGATAAATTTTTGCATTAAATGGATCATGTGTACAAGGTAAACAGCGAAAAAGTATTTCACACAGGTAGATCCCCTCTCCCTCTCTCTGATGTACATGTATTTCTGTATGGTAAGAAATACAACTAAAATAATTTTGGAAATAATTTTGAGAATTAACTCTAAATAATCTCGGAACATATTCTTTTATCAAATTTCATGCTGGTTAACAGCATTTCAAAATATTCTTATTTCTTACACTTAATTCTATCATGTATAGAATAATATTTCTAAAAGCGATGTTCGCCCCGTAATGGACGTATTTCAATAGCGCGCGATACTCAACACGTTGAAACGTACGGCACAACATCGTCATTTTCGTCATCAGTGGGCGAAAAGTTACTTTCATCCTCATCCTCAGAAACTTAATAAGTTTCTTTAAAAATTGTCTCGTACATGTACGGCCTTACCGGCCCAGAATCGTCTATTTCGTCGTCTTCAATATTGCTCACTTCACTATCGTAAACAACGTCCATATTGAAACAAGCTCTCCTATGACGTCACAAATCACGGGACGCAACAATAAGTAAGGGAGATAAGCGATGCAATAAAAATTGATAAGCAGAAATATAAATTGATAAAAAGTACTTTTACTAATTTTTTTTTCTAATTACAACATTACCAGGTTACCATTTGATAAGTGTAGATTTGAAAATTAACCATATCTGAAACTTGTTGATTTGCCCTTTAAATGATTATTTCTGTCTTTGTTAGGGTAGGAAACATTGTTGGAAAAGGGGAAAATACTGGCTTATAAGATGTCCTTTTCCTACAATGCTTTCAAAAGCATTCTCTTTAAAGGTCATTAGCACTTCGATTCATGTGGTAAAGGGTTAAAAAGCCAGTGGAGCGATACAGGGCCATCATGGCCCTCTTGTTTTAGCTCACCTGAGCACAACGTGGTCAAGGGGAGCTCTTAGGATCACGTTGTGTCCGTCATGTGTCGTGCGGCGTCAGCAATTCTTTAAACATCATCTCCTCCTAAACCACTGGGCGAATTTGGACCAAACTTGGCTGGAATGTTCCTTAGGAGGTCCTCTTTAAAACTTGTTCACAGAATTTGATTCCATAAAAAACTCTGGTTGCCATGGCAACCTAATGGAATTTTCTAAGAAATTCTTTAAAAATCTTCTCCTCTGAAACCGCTGGTCAGATTTTGAAATTATTTCACAGAAATGTTCCTTAGGTGACCCTTTTCAAAAACTGTTCGCGAAATTTTGATTCGTTGAAAAAAATGGCTGTGGTGGTGGTGGTGGGGGCTCTTTGCCTCATGCGGTGTCAACAATTCTTTAAACATCTTCTCCTTCTAAACCACTGGGCCAATTTGGACCAAACTTGGCTGGAATGTTTCTTGGGAGGTCCTCTTTAAAAAATTTTCACAGAATTAGATACCATCAAAAACTCTGGTTGCCATGGCAACCAAATGGAATTTTCTAAGAAATTCTTTAAAAATCTCTCCTTTGTAACCGCTGGTCAGATTTTGAAATAATTTTACAGAAATGTTCCTTGGGTGACCCCTTTTCAAAAACTGTTCGCGAAACTTTGATCCATCGAAAAACATGGCTGTGGTGGTGGTGGGGGCTCTTTGCCTCATGCGGTGTCAACAATTCTTTAACATCTTCTCCTCCTAAACCGCTGGGCCAATTTGGACCAAACTTGGCTGGAATGTTCCTTGGGAGGTCCTCTTTAAAACCTTTTCTCAAAATTTGATTCCATCAAAAACTCTGGTTGCCATGGCAACCAAATGGAATTTTCTAAGAAATTCTTTAAAAATCTTCTCCTCTGAAACTGCAGGTCAGATTTTGAAATAATTTCACAGAAATGTTCCTTGGGTGACCCTTTTCAAAAGCTGTTCGCGAAATTTTGATCTGTCAAAAAACATAGCCGTGGTGGGGGGGGGAGGCTCTTTGCACTGTATGGACTTAAAGAAATTTTTTGCAATTCTTCTTCTCTTAAACCACTTGTCAGACTTTGAAATAATTTCACAGAAATGTTCCTTGGGTGCCCCTTTTGAAAAAGTGTTCACGAAATTTTGATCCGTCAAGAAACATGGCTGTGGTGGTGGGGGGCTATTTGCACTATACGGACATGAAGAAATTCTTAAAAATTTTTCTCTGAAACCAATGGTCAAATTTTGAAATAATTTCACGAAAATGATCCTTTGGTGACCTTTTAATTTTCATCAAAAGTATTTTGACGAAAAGGGCTATTGCAGACGTCAACCTATACCAGGTAAGTGAGTGCGCTGGTGAGAAATGCTGATATGCACACTTTCTACTTAATGTATTTGATAGCTATGTATTGCAAGTGGTAATATAAAACTGTAATCTTTGGAATACATGCATAATATTTCACCAGTTATCAACAGGGCCTCTATCTGGGTGTTAACCGCCTTGTTGATCACCATTTCTGTACTTTATGATGGATTGTTTGCTGAATTCTATACAAACTTTATATGCAGAATTTTGATTCGTCAAAAACATGGCTGTGGTGATGATTGTAGGGGTGGTGACAGATTTTGAAATGATTTTTACAGGTGACCTTTTCAAAATTGCTTGGCAAAATAATGATTTTGTTTCCAAAATTTCAATACTTCAAAAAAAAAATTGGCTATGCTCCTCTAAAAAATTCAGGTGAGTGATCCAGGGCCATTTTGACCCTCTTATCTTACTTAAGTTTTATCAGGAGCATAACTCGAAAACTATAAAGGTATCAATGTGCAGAGGTAGGCAGATTTTATTAAGGAAAGGTGTAGTACCATGATTTTGGAGTTATGTCCCTTTGTTAATTTTTTAGTCTTGGAGGAGTGCAGTACACAAGAATAATAACTCTACCTTCCATGATTTTTAGCTCCACCGGCTGAAGGCCAGCGGGCTTATGTCATTGCCCGGTGTCCGTCGTGCGTCTGTCTGTCCGTCCATCCCTTAACTTTTATTTCAAACATCTTCTTCTCTGAAACTGCCCATCCAATTTTGATGAAACTTCACTGAAATGATCCTGCCATGGTCTTCTTCAGAATTTCTTGAAAGAATTTGATTCCTTCAAAAACTCTGGTTGCCATGGCAACAAAATTGAAAAATATTGAAAATCTTTAAAATGTTCTTGTCTGAAACCATAAGGCCCAGGGCTACCAAATTTGGCATGTAGCTTTATCTAGTTGACCTCTACCAAGTTTCTTCAAATTATAGCTCTGGGATCAAAATTGGCCCCGCCCCTTGGGTCACAAGTTTTAGATGAGCATATATAGGGAAAACTTTAAAATTCTTCTGGTACCTATCCATAGGGCCTAGGGCTACCAAATTTGGCATGTAACTTTATCAAGTGGGCCTCTACCAAGAGTGCCCATATTATAGGCCTGGGGTCAAATTTGGCCCCGGCCCTGAGGTCACAAGTTTTATATGGGTTTATATAGGGAAAAATTTAAAAATCTTCTCGTACCTAGCCATAAAGCCTAGGGCTACCAAATTTGGCATGTAGCTTTATCTAGTGGGTGCCTACCAAGGGTGTCCAAAGTAAAGCCCTGGGGTCAAATTTGGCCCAGCCCCGGGGGTCACAAGTTTTACATTGGCTTATATAGGGAAAACTTTAACAATCTACTCGTACCTAGCCATAAGGCCTAGGGCTACCAAATTTTGCATGTAGCTTTATCTAGTAGGCCTCTACCAAGAGGGCCCAAATTATAGCCTTGGGGTCAAGGTTGGCCCCACCCCGAGGGGTCACACGTTTTTCATGGGCTTTTATAGTGAAAACTTTATAAATCTTCTTGTTACTAACCATGAGACCTAGGGCTACTAAATTTAGCCCTGTCTCAGGGGTCTCATGTTTTACAGGGCCTTTTATTGAGGAAACTTTGAAAATCTTCTTGTTTATAACCACGCATTCTAGACCTGTATTATTTGGTATGGGGTTTTATCTTGTGGGCCTAAACCGGGATTCAAGTAATTATAGCTTTATGGTCAAAATTGGCTTTGCCCTGGGGTCATAACTTTCTCGTAGGATTTTATAGTAAAAAGTTTGTATGTCTTCTAGTTTGAAACCATTTGGCCAAGTATTGTAATGTTTGGCTTGTAGTGTTTTTATTTATTGGCCAGTGGAGCGATACAGGGCCATCATGGCTCTCTTGTTTTATTTATTGCTCTGTTGTTTTTAGCTCACCTGAGCACAAAGTGCTCAAGGTGAGCTATTGTGATCGCCCTATGTCAGGCATCCGTCATCCGTCAACAGTTTCTTAAAACATCTTCTCCTTAACCACTGGGCCAATCTTGATGAAACTTGGCAGGGATGTTCCTTGGGTGAAACTCTACCAAAGTTGTTCAAAGAATTGAATTCCACCCAAAACTCTGGTTGCCATGGGAACAAAAAGGACAAAAATGCAAAATCTTTGAAAATCTTCTCGTCTGAAACTAGTAGGCGTAGAGCTTTGATATTTGGTATGTAGCATCTCCTAGTGGACCTATTCCAAGTTTGTTCATATGATGCCCCTGGGGTCAAAACTGGCCCCGCCCTGGGGGTCACAAGTTCGAACATAGGAACAAAGAAGGAAAACTTTAAAATTATTCTTCTCTGAAACTGGAAGGCGCAGAGCTTTGATATTTGGTATGTAGCATCTCCTAGTGGGCCTCTTCCAAGTTTGTTCATATGATGCCCCTGGGGTCAAAACTGGCCCTGTCCCAGGGGTCACAAGTTTAAAGATGGGAACAAAGAAGGAAAACTTTAAAATTCTTCTCTGAAACTGGTAGGCATAGAGCTTTGATATTTGGTATGTAGCATCTCCTAGTGGACCTCTACCTAGTTTCTTCATTTGATGCCCCTGGGGTCAAAACTGGCCTCGCCCCGAGGGTCACAAGTTAGAACAAAGGAACAAAGAAGGAAAACTTTAAAATTCTTCTTCTCTGAAACTGGAAGGCGTAGAGCTTTTATATTTGGTATGTAGCATCTCCTAGTGGACCTCTACCAAGTTTGTTCATATGATGCCCCTGGGGTCAAAACTGGCCCCGCCGGGGGGGTCACAAGATTGAACATAGAACAAAGAAGGAAAACTTTAAAATTCTTCTTCTCTTAAACTTGAAAGTGTAGAGCTTTGATATTTGGTATGTAGTGAACCTGTACTAAGTTTGTTAGCCCACCGGAGCACAACATGTTCAGTGAGTTCAAAATTGGGTCACCTGGGGTCATAAACTAGGTCACTAGGTCAAATTAAAGAAATACCTTGAGGGCACTCTAGAGGCTACATTTATTGCTCAAATGACCTGAAATTTGGTCAGAATGTTTGTCTTGATGAAATCTCGAATGAGTGTGGATTAGGGTCACCTGGGATCATAAACTAGGTCACTAGGTCAAATTAAAGAAATAGATTTAGGGCACTCTAGAGGCCACATTTTTTGCTCAATTGACTTGAAAATTTGTCAGAATGTTTGTCTTGATAAAATTCACATGAGTCTGAATTTGGGTCAACTTGGATCATAAACTAGGTCACTAGGTCAAATTGAAGAAATACCTTTAGGGCACTCTAGAGGCCACATTTATTGTTCAGTTGATTTGAAAATTGGTTAAAATGTTTCTCTTGATGAAATCTAAAACGAGTTCAAACTTCGGTCACCTGGGGTCATAATCTAGGTCACTCGGTGAAATTAAAGAAATACATTAAGGGCACTCTAGAGGCCACATTTCTTGCCCAATTGACTTGAAAATTGGTCAGAATGCTTGTCTTGATGAAATCTCGGATGACTATGGATTTGGGTCACCTGGGATCATAAACTAGGTCACTAGGTTGAATTAAAGAAATACCTTGTGGGCACTTTAGAGGCCACATTTCTTGCTCAATTGACTTGAAAATTGATCAGAATGTTTGTCTTGATAAAATCTCGCATGAATCTGAGGTTGGGTCAACTCAGGTCATAAACTAGGTCACTATGTCAAATTAAAGAAATACCTTGTGGGCACTCTGGAGGCCACATTTCATGCTCAATTGACATGAAAATTAGTCAGAATATTTGTCTTGATCAAATCTTACATGAGTCTGAATTTGGGTCAAATTGGGTCATAAACTAGGTCACTAGGTCAAATTAAAGAAATACCTTTAGGGCACTCTAGAGGCCACATTTATTGCTCAAATGACCTTAAATTTGGTTAAAATGTTTCTCTTGATAAAATCTAAGATGAGTTCAAAATTGGGTCATCTGGGGTCATAATCTAGGTCACTAGGTCAAATTAAAGAAATAAGTTTAGGGCACTCTAGAGCCTAGGCCACATTTTTTGCTCAATGGACTTGAAAATCGGTCAGAATGTTTGTCCCGATAAAATCTCAAATGAATCTGAATTTGGGTCAACTGGGCTAATAAACTAGGTCACTAGGTCAAATTAAAGAAATACCTTTAGGGCACTCTAGAGGCCACATTTCTTGCTCAATTAACTTGAAAATTGGTCAGAATATTTGTCTTGATCAAATCTTAAATGAGTCTGAATTTGGGTCAACTCGGATCATAAACTAGGTCACTAGGTCAAAGTAAAGAAACACCTCTAGGGCACTATAGAGGCCACATTTATTGCTCAAATGACCTTAAATTTGGTTAAAATGTTTCTCTTGATAAAATCTCGGATGAGTTTGGATCTGGGTCACCTGGGATCATAAACTAGGTCACTAGGTCAAATTAAAGAAATAGATTTAGGGCACTCTAGAGGCCACATTTTTTGCTCAATTGACTTGAAAATTTGTCAGAATGTTTGTCTTGATAAAATCTCACATGATTCTGAATTTGGGTCAACTGGGCTAATAAACTAGGTCACTAGGTCAAATTAAAGAAATACCTTGCGGGCACTCTGGAGGCCACATTTTTGGCTCAATTTACTTGAAAATTGGTCAGAATATTTGTCTTGATCAAATCTTAAATGAGTCTGAATTTGGGTCAACTCGGGTCATAAACTAGGTCACTAGGTCAAAGTAAAGAAATACCTTTAGGGCACTCTAGAGGCCACATTTCTTGCTCAGTTGACTTGAAATGGTCAGAATGTTTGTCTTGATGAAATATTGGATGAGTTTGAAATTGGGTCACCTGGGATCATAAACTAGGTCACTTGGTCAAATTAAAGAAATACCTTTAGGGCACTCTAGACACCACTTTTATTTCTCAATTAACTTGAAAACTGTTCAGAATGTTTGTCTTGATAAATATTTTGATGAGTTCTAAATTGGGTCACGTATGGTGATAAAGTAGGTCACTAGGTCAACTTACGGAAATTCCTTGTGCATGCTCTAGATGCCACATTTTATGCTCAATTGACCTGACAATTGGTCAGAAATGGAATTTTGCACGTGGAGTGAAATTTCGCCTATTGACTCATGTGAGTGATCCAGAGCCATCATGGCCCTCTTGTTTCATTTTTTCTTCTGTCTGATTTCATATGTTTTTACACTTGACAGCTATATAAGAAAAGTGTACCTTGTTGAAGTTTTTTTTTTTGTACTTGGTATTTAGCATTACCAAAAGATAATTCATAAATCTAGCTGTTTTAGCCTTGAAACCATCCTACAAGAAGACACACATCTTCTATTCAGCAGGCATTCCGCAGGGGATGGCCATGTCAACATGGCTCTTGTTGACATGGAGCTGGTGGGGGTATTCATCACCTTTAGTGATTGCTCTAGTTTAACCACCTTAAGGTAGTAGACCCCTAAGTGAAACAGCTATTTCCACTATAATATTGTCCTACAAAATTTGCTATGATTAAAAATGAGTATTATTGTACTACTCTTTTTTACCTCTCAGAATTACCATTTATAAATCTAAAACCACTATATTCTCATTACAAAGGAAGATAATAATTACCTCCCTTTTCAGGAAACTAACAAAAGTATCAACAAATAATGTCAAGATAGACATCAAAGGAATTTCTGGTCGCTTAAAAATATGCAAAAATATTATATCATTATACATCCTTATTTATCAACTAACAAGAAATTTTATTCCATGTTGCACTAGAAGTGTTAGGGTCTACTAGTACAGATAACTGTCCCCAAAGGCAATGCTACTTTTTGACTGGTCACCTCTGGGTACAGAGATGATCAAGACAAAAGCAGTTGAAATCTCCGCACAGATTTTGTACGCAAGTTTGAACTCCCAAAAATAGAGCACAAAACTAGGATTTGAACATACCTGTTGCTTGCATATTCAATAATTCTTCATTTGAAATACATTTATTTTCAATTTAAACGCTGAACATAAGAAAATACAGTTCATTTCATCTGTTACTCGAGTAATTTATGTTCCCGAAAACACACAAAATGGCCGCCGCACATGATGGATTTCGTCGGGTTTTTTTCCCCGAGATTTGCATGTTATAAACGACTTCTACAAGCTCTTAAGGTAATTAAAAGTTTAGTAATTTGTCCTTGGTCATGTTTGTTACTAAAAGTTAATTGCATTTCGCTGCAATACAGATTAAACCGACGAAATAGAAAGCCAGTATAGCTCTCTGTCTTTGCTACCAGAAAATTTACAATAGACTTGAGACAATACGGTGCACAATAAATGTCCAAATATGAAAAAAAAAACACTGTAGCGTCTCATTATCAAGACTAGGGGTCTACTGCCTTAAAGAAGTAGGTTTTAAAGACATTGTGATAGAAAAGAATACAGGCAACTCTCATTGTGTCAAAATCACTTGTATGAAAACTCCTGTTATGTTTAAGTCTAAGCTATGTCCAAACTGTTCATGTCTCTTTATTTCATGTTAATTCTTGAACCCATTGGGGAAAAAAAAAATGGTTATGTTGAAATAATTACCGCCATTATGGGTTGATAATAGAGTCCCAATTCACACAATACTGTATTATCTTAATTGATAGGTTAGATAATGGATTATTTAAAGGTGTGAATAAGTTTACAAGTAGTATTGTAAACAGTAAACTGGCAGCCTGTTAGCGATCTTTGTCTATTGGATGTTTACAGAAGATACAATGAGTACCAGTTTATGTATAAAGTGGTTCACACAAGACTTACATACATCGTGAAAAATACACTGAACGTCAAGGCTTGTTTGTTTGTGTCTCTTGCTAATTTTTCATTTTTAGCTCCACTGGCCGAAGGCCAGCGAGCTATTGTCATGGCGTTGTGTCCGTCGTGCGTCCATCCGTCCGTTCGTCCGTGCGTGCGTCTGTAAACTTTTTCTTTAAAAAACTTCTCCTCAGAAACTATTGACTGGATTTTTACCAAATTTCACAGGAATGTTCCTTTGGTGGTCCTCTTTCAAATTCCTTCAAATAATTGTGTTCCATGAAGAATTCTGGTTGCCATGGCAACCAAAGTAAAAAACCTTTAAAAATCTTCTCCTCCCAAACCGCTATTTGGATAGCATTATTATTTTGCAGGAATGTTCCTTAGATACAGGTTTACAGAATTCCTTAAAAAAAAAAAAAGATCTGTCAAAAAACATGGCTTTTATGGGAGACTCATTTTCCCTTTATGGTATAAAGTAAAATCTTTGAAAAATTTCTTCTCTAAAACTATTCATTGGATTTCATTGTTGTTTTGCAGGTAAGTTCCTATGGTGGTTGTCTACCAAATTGTTTCTTCAGTGAGCTAAAATGCAGGATTGAATGATAATTGTTAAAAACTTCCTTTCGCCATTATAGAAATATCAGGCCTGTGGAGCGATACAGGCGCTCAAGCGCCTCTAGTTTGAGTGAACACATTGTCAACTTTGTCATGTATTTGAATCAAAGTCTGCAAAGTTACATTATAGACGCAACTTTATTGTGCTTTTGCTGTGGCTGAACATTCCAGCAAAGAACCTGGTCTAAATCCTGTGGGGGTAACCAGAGCAGTCATTAGAAAAAGAGGCATACAGTTAAAATGAAGTCATTTTAGACATTGAAAGGGGATTAAAGACAGAAAAACGGATTTCCATAGACTTCGTGTTCCACAAAGCAATGACGACAATTTATCCCGTCCTATTTTAGCTTTACTTCTGGTTTTCTGTCAGGCTTCTCTTCAAATTTTAATATCAAACTCCTGTTATGTCAAAGAATTTTTGTTGTCTGCAGGGATCTTACATAACGAGAGTTGACTTTGTGTTGGTAACCAGCGTTTTCCCATGTTTTCTATCCCATCAAAAACAAAGCCCATCATTAGAGACACATTTAAATTTTTGTCTTCAAATCGGGAAATAGCGAAAAATTTTTGGTGTGGTAAAGATTCTTTAAATGAGCCTGAGAAAGAATCCTTTTGAAAACATGATGGTAAAAGGAGAAAATGCTAGTAGCGAGTATTTTCTCCTTTTCTCACAATTTTTTTCCACCTTTTCCAAAACAAATTTTTATTTTTCAGTAACATGTATTTTGTCTGCAAATGCTTTCAATTTGGACTAGTCTAAAGTTTTGTTGTTTGGTAAAGAGTTATATCATACATATCTTACAGGTCCCTAGTACAACTTGTGTTGTTTCTGTGGACATGATGTATCAAGCTCAGACAACATAGAACATGAAGTCTGATCTTGGATCTGCAGTGTCTCCATGTTTTCCCCTTTTCTTGCAATGTTTTTGAAAGCCTTTGGGGTCCTAAAAACAAGAGATTAATTTACAAAAGGTAAATGACTCTTTAAGCTTGGATTTTTTCGAAGAAAACAATGTTGTCATAGCCCTGGTGTTGTCATTGTGCAAAAACTTTCACATTTTGTAATGTATCTGTTAATACTAAAGATATTTACTTCAAATTTTGACATATTGTAAACTATCAAAATGGGAACCTATACAACAAAGGCAGGTAGATATCAAAGTATTTTTGATACAGTTGTGTCCTTTTTTCGACTTAGATCTTTCACTGAAAACCAAGCAACTGCAGCTGAGCATTGGCACCTGCATGCGGTGCCCTTGTTTTTAAGTTGGCAGTGACTTGGAAAAATCAACATTTAGCTGATACTTGTTCATTTGTTACATTGTTACATATTTCTACTTTTCAGATTATGAAAGAGTTCCCACTGTTAAGTATGTTCAATATACATGAGAACCTAATAGAGGCCTTACTAGAATTACAAGCTTATGCAGATGTTCAAGTAGTGCTGGCTAAATATGATGGTAAGTGGAAGACGGATGTTTAGCATAGCTTTTTCAAAGAAAACATAGAGGTATTGTCATAGCCCTGGCAGCGTCTTCCTCAGCATTGTGCAAAAACTTTGACATTTTAAAATTACTCTGTTTTTACTGAAGATACATGTATTTGCTTCAAACTTGGACAAGTTGTAAACTATCAAAAGGGGAATCCATGCAATAAGGGCAGGTTAACCATCAAAGTATTGTGACACATGCCCCTTTTGACTTGGAATTTTCACTAAAAATCAAGCAACCTCAGCCAGGGTTGGCACTTGTTTGCTGTGCTCTTGTCCCCTTTTGTTGTCCGGTTCTTTGTTCATAACATCTTAGATCAGGGTCCATATTTATCAACCATTTTTAAGAACATTCTTTGTTTTCTAAGAATTTCTAAATTATAAAGTAACACAACTTCTGATTGGCTAAACCAAAAGAGTTAAGAATTTTGTGTTGTTTCTTATTATTATCAGCCCTCATTGTGCAAAAAAAAAAAAAAACCTGAAAGACATTTTC
Organism: Hippopus hippopus; assembly: GCA_946811185.2. Lineage (NCBI taxonomy): Eukaryota > Metazoa > Mollusca > Bivalvia > Cardiida > Cardiidae > Hippopus > Hippopus hippopus. Next base: position 50,805,803 of record OX328102.1, on the reverse strand, counting down.
AGTCTAGAAATAAGACCCAAATCAGTGTAATACCAATGTTACTTTTGTTTAGAATGTACCAGCAAAACAGACAGTGTAGATCAAAGATCAGACTGCATGTTTTGTTCATTCTGATCTTGATTTGCACAGGCTGTAAAGGCAACAAAAGCTGTTAAACATGCTTTAAACTGTAAACGTTGACTTCAACTGTTCTTTCAGATATAAGTTTACCAAAATCAGCCACAATATGTTACACAGCTGCGTTACTGAAAGCAAGAGCAGTAGCAGACAAGTAAGTCTATGTCTTTCTTTGGAAGCTCCATTTTACAGTGTACTTTATTCTTTTCACACACAGAAGACAATTTCTGACATAATAGAAAAATTACTTGCATATGAATAGAGATTGTTTCCATTTCTTGTATGTAAATGAATATCAAAAAACTTAATATTTACCGTACAGTTCTCGCGGTTTTTGCTCAAGTCCGCAAGACGCGGCGGACCAATTTGTCAATGTCAATGTCTTACACGAGCAGAAAGTGTAAATCCAAAGTCAGACTGCACATTTTGTGCAGCCTGAACTTGATTTATAGAGGTTGCAAAGGCAACTATTGTTGTGAATGCCGTTTAATGGATTAAAGTGCAAAAATGTGTAATGTAGCATTATCAAAAATTTACCACTACACCCGCAGTCTTAAACTGCACTAAGGCAAAAAAAAATACAACCGTACAATGTACAAGTTCATGTAGAACAGACTTCATGTATATTTACATCACACATGCACACTTTCTGATCTTTCATTAGATGAACTAGACAGAGCAATTATTAGCCATTTGTTATTTATTCTATTGATAAATACAAACTGAAAGACAATTTAGAAAAAATATGCCAAATATTACCACACTGTTTATCCTCAGTTTCTCAGTCTCTTGAAATAAGGAAATCAAAGGGTAGCAAAAAAAAAAAAAAAAAAAAAAAAAAAAATATATATATAGAGAGAGAGAGAGAGAGAGAGAGAGAGAGAGAGAGACACACACACACACACACACACACACACTTTTCAAAATACAGGTTGGATCATCAGAAAAGCAAAATATCAGTCCACATTCTAAACAAAAATGTTCCTATTGTTCTCTTCAACAAAAATCTGGTCTTTTCATTCTTTTTAAACAACATACATATAACCAAACTTAACACAAAGGAGAAGCAAGGGTTAACTCGGCATTCCTTTGATGTTGGTATAGCACTCTGGCAGTGTGAAGTACTGTCCCAGTTGTTAGTTCCACACGCACGTGTTGACCATATTTAACTGACTGACACTTTTTTTTTTATACGGCCTTATCTAACCCTTCTTGAATATTTACAACTTAGATTTGATGGATTACCCGTTCATTTGGTGAGTCAAAATAACTACAGATCTTTCTATTTATTTTCTAACATTCGAATAGCAGCGAATGTCTAGAAATATGTCGCTTAAAAATGTTTGGAAGATTTTCTTCTATTTCACCAAAATTATTTTTAAACTGGAAAAAAAGTTACATCTCCCTCTCCGTCTCTCTAGTCACCTTGCTGCCATTAGGCCTATATTGGCGGATCCTATCCCATCTACATTGCTGAACTTTATGTAATCTTCTGGACTTAAAGGTTATCTTGGCTAGAATATCTCACCAAATATCAGGGTATATCATACCACACCGGAATGGATTTAACTTTCGGCAGAATCGTGATCTTATATGGTCTGTTGAAAACGTGACTGGAGTTGTCAGCATCTCAAACCTTACAGCATAAAGTTGTTTTTGCAGAGCAGACCAAGATCAGAAAACATGCAGTCACTTCCTTGATCTAAACTGTCCGAGATTATGAAAGACTTTTTAGTTATATTCAAACAGCCCAAAAATTGCCTTATCTATGTCACCATTAATTTCTTTTCAAAATCGAAATGCATCATGGAAAAATATTTGAAACATCATTATGATGGGGGGGGGGGGGTTGAAGCCTTTTTCGCTATTTAGGCTCACAACATAATACATAATGTCATTCATGCAAGGAAAAGTGATTAAATTGGCATTTAAAGAAGAAGGAAATGGGTTAAAATGTTTACTAAAAGGAGTAAACTGAATTGGATACACAATATTATTTCTATTTCATCATCATTTTTGGAAAAATCGATATCGATATGACATTTCGATGTCAATAGAAATTGTTATAAGCAAAAAAAAGAAAATCACCATAACACTAAATAAAGCTGTTTCCCTTCGAACTGGTAATCGGCTGACGTTCTAAAACAACCAAACTTTTCCCCGTTGAGTGCAAAATAAATGAACCATGCTGTGTGAAAAAGGGTTCTAATGCATGGCCGTGACGCATTATACCAAGCAAGCCATCACAAAACATCGATCAGTAAAATCCATTTTATCTAACAACCGACCGAGTCATGAGGTAGAATGACAATGACACGCTGAAAATTGACCAAAAAGCAAAATGTTTCGACACAGGTCACCCTGCATGGTCTCAGTCGATACTTTTAGTAGATTCACCAAACCACATTTTCACAGAGCATTGCTCAAATGGAATCGACATCATCCGTAGGAAAGAGTTACAAAATGTAGAATCAGGCTGTTCGGGTAACTCTGTCACTAGTATGCGGACAGTGAATATTAAAGATCAGACATCACGTGATGCGTAGTCTGATCTCAATCCACGATGTCTGTAAAAATCCTGACAGGCACTCTAAATTTAGTACCAGTTGCATTTGACTGCATTCGAGTGCCTTAAGTAACAATGACTGCCACAAGTAAACAGAGCAGGGGTTAAAATGCATTTAAAAGAGTGGAAATTATTGTGAAGATGACAATCTGTTATTGCATGGTCGGGCCAACTGTTTGTCGCTGGCAGAGAAATTCATACAAAAATTAGGTTAAAAGTTGGCAGGTCAACATATCTTAAGTTTACTTTTTGCCTGATTTTGACATGATTTTTTCTGCCTGCAACTTACATTTGGACAGAATACACAGATTGTCATTCTCGGAATATTTTCCATACTTTTACGTGGAATGGTTTAAATTTAAGTGATTGTTAACACCTGCAATGTTTTTTTCCCCTGCTATTGGGCTTTTAATACTGACTTTGTAAAAGACAGCATAAGGTCATGCAACAGCCGTCTGATGACATGTATTTCTTTATACAGAAAATAGCATTTCTCATTATCCCCCACTCTCTCTCCCTCTCTCGACATTGGTACTATCTATGCCACAAGTGATTTTGGAAAGAATATTGTGTGGAGTAACATTACTGCTAAAAGAAATTCCTGGAAAACATGAATAGGTTCACTTGCTGCCGCCATGTAACTGAGATATGTTGAAACGGCATTATACGTTGTACAAACAAATCTTGCTGCGGAGCCTATGCTATTAGCATCCTAAATCTGAATAAGGTGACAAATTTCTAGACTTGTTCAATTTGTATGCATTTGCAGATGACAAATTCAGTGTGTCTCAAATGATTGGGTTTCTCTTTGAAAAGGTAGACAATATCGTGGAACTAGGATGGTATATTGCTTAACAGCATTTTCTCCTTTCCCAACAGTGTTTTCAAAACCTTTTTACTCGGGCTCTTTTTAAACCTAGATCGCTGGTACAGGCTTTACCCTAGTTTATCCTAAAAGCACTGCAAAAATAACTCTGCTATACAAAGAACCAAGAATTTAAAGATCTCAATCTGGTCTCGGCTAGAATATCTTACATAATATAGTAGTAAGAGATTGCGTTTAACATGCAGCATGATCTTGATCTACGTCGTCTGTAAACGAGACTGAAAGAAATTTAAGCTGCACTCGGTGTGTTACCAAATAATACTATTGGGCTTTTGAAAACATTGAGGAAAAAGGAGAATGCAGGTAACAAGCAATTTATCAATTTACTCTGATATTCTGAGACATATTCTAACTCAAAGCAATTGTGAAAAGTTCATAATCTTCGTCTTCTTCACAGACGTTTCAGCTCCATTTATTCGATGCTGTACGGATTAAGGGTTAAAGCTTATCTACACCCCGACAAGCAAATTTGGCAATAAAAACAGGTGGGGTTGTCCTTATATTGTTAACCCTTTACCAAATAATCCCAAGTTTTAAGAGCCTCGAGAAACCAGTGTGGGAGAAGAAAATGTGCTGATTATCAGCAGTTGCTTCTCTTCCGACAACGTATTCAACCACTGGAAAGACAAATTTCATTGTTCGAATTACATTTAGTCATCTGCAAATGTTATAAAATTGGATATGGCTAAGATTTGGAGGTCTGGTAAAGAGTTAACACGTGTCATTTGTGTATGAAACTCTAACCCTTTATTCTGTAGAAAATGATGGAATGTTGTCTCATAGACAACAACAACAACAAAAAAAAAAGATAATAGGTCGTAATCACAGATATACCTGTCTATAGAAATGAAAACAATCATCACATGCTCTTCTTCATTTTATCACATGTACATGGAGACAAACACAATCAGTTACATTGCACAAAAGATATAATTTTTCCCAACTGGTTAACCCATTACAACACAATCACGAGTCTAAACGACCCCAAGATAGAAAGCTTTGGAAAACATTGTGGGTAAAGGAAAAAATGTTGCTAACATTTTCCCACAATGTATCCCAACCTTTTTAATACAAATTTTCTCATTTGAGCCAAAATGCTTTCAATATTAAGGAGTTTAAAATTTTGTCGTCTGTTGAAGGGTTAAAGGTCAAGTTCATCCATCTTCCTACTTTAGAATAAGATCAGCCAAATCTGGAGGTTGATAATTTTTATCTTACAAATTGCATGCGTCTTTTGTTAATCAAACCCTTATATCCCTTCACACTTTGGAAAGTTTAACACGCTAAGATTTAGTTCACAAACCCAGCACTTTCTCCACTGATCTTGGATTGATATTGGTCATTACAACAAGATTCATTCTTCTCTCACAACTGAGCTTTTTTTCTAGGATTTGTGTATAGGTCAGCAATCAGTGTCTTCATTGTCTTTACAAGGTCCTGTAAAAGAGATGCAGATGCACTAGCTGGTAGCCTTGAGATAACTGGAATCATGTTGAGAATAGTACTCAACACTATACATGTAATGATACTGGATATAGGAACAGGCTGACAATGTGTGAAATATTCTGACCCATATCAGGCCTTACTTTACAATATTTTGGTGTTTTTGTATTGCCTGCAAAAAACTTTTTTAGCTCACCTGAGCACGAAGTGCTCAAGGTGAGCTTTTGTGATTGTGCTGTGTCCAGCGTCCGTTGTGCGTTGTGCGACGTCCGTCATCAACTTTTACATTGTGTACGCTCTAGAGGCCACATTTTCAATCCGATACTCGTGAAACTTGGTCAGAATGTCTCGATGATATCTCGGACAAGTTCGATAATGGGCCATGTCGGGTCAAAAACTAGGTCACTAGATCAAATCTTAGAAAAATCTTGTGTACACTCTAGAGGCTACATTTTCAGTCCAAAAATCTTGAAAATTGGTCAAAAGGTTTGTCTTGGTGACACCTTGCACGAGTTTGAAAAAGGGTCATGTCTGGTCAATAACTAGGTCACTAGGTCAGATCTTAGAAAAACATTGTGTACGCTTTAGAGGCCACATTTTCTGTCCAAAATTCTTGAAAGTTAGTCAGAATGTTTGCCTTGATGATATCTCAGACGAGTTCGAAAATGGGTCATGTTAGGTCGAAAACGAGGTCAATAGGTCATATCATAGAAAAACCTTGTGTACGCTGTAGAGGCCACATTTTCTGTCCAAAATTCTTGAAAGTTTGTCAGAATGTTTGCCTTGATGATATCTCAGATGAGTTCAAAAATAAGTCAGGTTAAGTCAAAAACGAGGTCACTAGGTCATATCTTAGAAAAACCTTGTGTATGCTCTAGAGGCCACATTTTCAGTCCAAAACTCTTGAAAGTTGGTCAGAATATTTGTCTTGATAATATCTTGGAAGAGTTCAAAAATAGGTCATGTCAGGTCAAAAACTAGGTCACTAGGTCAAATCTTCCAAAACCTTGTGTACTTTCTAGAGGCCACATTTTTAGTGCAATACTCATGAAACTTGGTCAGAATGTTTCTGTTGATGATTTCTTGGACTAGTTTGCAAGTAGGTCATTTCAGGTCAATAACTAGGTCACTGAGTCAAATCTTTGAAAAGCCTTTTTCAGTCAAATACTCATGAAAGTTTTGGTAGTATGTTTGTCATAATATCTCAAAAGAGATTGAAAATGGGTCATGTTTGGTCAAAAGACTCAGGTGAGCGATTTCAGGGCCATCATGGGCCTCTTGTTTATTAACGTAAAGCGTCCGCAAGACTAATAGTTGACTTACAGAGATTTGCTTACACTTCTGTACAGCTGAATTATTACGATCCTAAAAATGATAAAAGTTGTGTTTAACTTGGAGTGGTGCAGTCATTCTAGATAGCGGCACTGATTACTTATAAACCTCACCGGGAAATAAAACCAAATCGAATTTAAAATTGCACTGAACATCAACAAAAACATTGCCATAATAACAGTAAAAAAACAAACATCTAGGATGGTCAGGTTTAATGGAAGGGTGAAGTTTGACCGGCATTTCTTTGATGTCAACATCTTAGAAACATTGTGCACACAACGTCTGTGTGACGTACTTTGAAATTCATGCTGGCAAGTCGTGTAAACTTAACACCCTTTCTTCCTCGATTTCCTAGCATATTGTGATTTTCAATCTTACACAATCCTGAATTTTATCTACCTTGGGGAAGAAGTCTTTTGAAAACATTGTGAGGAAAGGAGAAAATGATAGTAGCCAGCATATCCTCCTTATCCCAAAATGTGTTCTACCATATTAAAGACCAATGCCATGTTTGCTACATTTGGTTGTCGTCTGCATATGCTTTCAATTTGGATAAGAATACGTTTTTGTGCCTTTGTAAAGAGTTAATTTTTAACCAAAACCCTCGCGGAAGAACCAGGGTGTTTGATTTTATCCATTCGGTCCTGCGAGATTCATTAATCTTACTTTGTAATGAACATGTGCAGATATATCAATGTGTAAAAATTAACATTTTGTATGCTAGCGATCGTTATGTTAAGAAGGAAAAAAATAAGCTCAAGACCTAATAGGCCTAAGAGCAGCTCATGAAATATTTCTCCGTGACGATACATGTCGGCGCTGTCATTATGACTAAAACCAGCATTTTCTTCTTTTTCCCACAATTTTCCCATCTTATAAAAACGAGTGTTATATTTTGAGTAAGATTCAAAATTTAGTCTGCAAATGTTTTTTTCAATTTGGACAAGTTGTTAATTTTGTCGTTTGGTAAAGAGTTAAGGAAAAATGAACATCACTCGAAATTGTCGAAGAGTGTGTGACAGGGTAGATAAACATTACATAAGAGGAGAAAATGCTGGTTGCCAGCGTTTTCTCTTTTCCCTACTATGTTTTCGAAACCCTTGTTTTTCACGGCACTTAAAACTCTGGATGTGTGGTTAAAGGTTTAAGTGGTCCTCCAGGGATCACCGCGTTTAACAGCGGTCTGCGTTTGTCAGCGTTCACCTGTGTTCTAAAATCGCCACGTTGGGTCCGCGCTAAGTCTACCGCTGAGAGCAAAAATAGCAATAAACGTCAGAACTGTACTGTAGCTTGGCTGTTTTTGAAGAAAACATAAAGTTATTGTCATAGCCCTTGGGCTGTGGTCATCTGCGTTGTCATGCAAAACTGTGATATTTTATAATATCTCTGTCATTACTGAAGCTATTTACTTCAAACTTGGACTATTTGTAGTTGTACCCCTCCCACTTAAAAAACGCATGACAATATTACGTAAAGCTCGAGAAATCTATGGTAAATACATGTAAATTATGCTACATTTCCGTCTGGTTGAATGGCATACACTATTTACCTAGGTAACTAGTGCACAGGAACTACTGTTTCTGCCTTCATTAAAGAGTAACTGAAATATTTATGGTAAATTTTACCTTTCATAACCATAAATTATTAGACCATATAATCCACCATTGTTTCCTGATAAACCATCGAAAAGTATGAAATAAAGAATTATCTTCACATTTTGTTGACACGGAAATTTCATTATGATTGATTTGATTTGACGTCCTTGGAGTTTTTCCTTATCCTGCTATAAGGCAACCAACGGGGGATATTTGTAGGCCAGGACAGTTTCTTATTTGAAATTGTATAAGTTGAAAGAAAACTGTTTTTGAAATAATTATAGTGTTTAAAATTCCTGGTATTTGCAGATTTTCTCCCGACATAGCTAGTAAGAGAGGACTAAGTACAGCAGAGATGACAGCTGTAGAGGCAATTCATAGAGCAGTGGAGTTCAACCCTCATGTACCAAAGGTATTTGCACATGTTTTTATTAGCTTGGCTGTTTTCGAAGAAAAGGTTAAGGCATTGTCATCATCATTCTTTGAAAAAACTTTGACATTTTGTAATATCTCTAATTACTGAAGATATTTACTTCAAAACTGGACAATTTGTTGACTATCATAAGGGGAACTAATACAACAAGGTCAGATAACCATCAAAGTATTTTTGACACAGCTATGCCCTTTTTTTAACTTAAAATTTTTACTGAAAATCAAGCAACTGCAGACAAGAGTTGGCACATGCATGCGGTACTCTTGTGTTATTTTATAAGCCTGGGCAATCAGTCTAATGCCTTGACAACTGTTCAGTCTGTTTCAAATTAGACAATAAAAGAGGCTATCTTATTTTCACAAATAAAGGAGAAACCAACAAGAAATGAGAAAAATAATGAAACCAAACATCCTATAAGATTCATTTACTGATATTAAGTGAAAAAGTTAAGCTTATTGTTTCATTACATGACAAAATTTAATACTTGTCCATAATGAAGGCATTTGCAGACAAAAATGTCTGAAGGTAAAAGAAAGAAGGCATGTACCTGTGTAGTATAAACATGTTGAGTCTATATGCATTGGTAAAATCATCATAATACTGTATTATAGGTTTTGCATCTAAATATGTAATGCAGGGCTTTTCCGTAGTTATCTTATCGACTAAGTTTTAATGACACTGAGAAAGACGGCTTTTAAAATATTTGTGGAAAAAGGAGAAAATGCTGGTAACCAGCATTTTCTCCTTTTCCTGCAATGTTTTCTACCTATTCAAGGATAAATACTATCACTTGAAAAGCATTTGAATGGATGTCTGTGACTTCCTTCAAAATAGGCGAGTCCAAAATTTTGCTGTATGGAAACAGGTTAGGGAAATTGGCGATATATTACTTGCTTGAAACTTATTTTAGTTTGAAACGCCTATTTACCTATGTACAGACTTGCACTATTTTCTTTGATGACTGTATTGATTGGAGAGGGTATGAGTGTTTAATCAATGCTGTAAAGGTATTTTGTAGAATATTGTTTGACAGAATTAACTCTGGGACAGAGAATTTAAGATTAGTCCAATTCGGAATGCATTTGTAGAAAATGAATTAGGCTGAAAGAGTGGGATTTGTCTTTGATACTATAGAAAACAATGATTTCAAGAACCCCTTTACTCAGGCTCATTAAAACAAGGAATTCATTCTTTAAGTGTCAAGAAAAAGTCGAAACTGACATAATACCCTTTATCCCTTCAGCAAACAAGTCCTATCTGATGACCCTTGGGAAGAAGGCTTTTAAAAAAAAAATTGTTAAAAGAGAAAATGCTTGTAACCAGCATTTTCTCATCTCCTCACAATAATTCATTCTACATTTTCAAAGAAAAATCCCATTATATGAGCCAGGCATTCAGCTTTTTTCTGCAGATTCTCTCAATTTCGAGAAGTCTAAAATTTTATCATCTAGTAAAGAGTTATTTCTTTACCACATAATTCCTAACTTTAATGACCCTTAGAAAGAAGCCTTTTGAAAACATTGTGGGAAAAGGAGAAAATCCTGGTAACCAGCATTTTCTCCATTTCCCACATTGTTTCCTATTCTTTCAAAGACAAATTCCATCATTTGAGCCACCTATAAATTGTTGTCTGCAAATGCTTTCAATTTCTATGAGTCTAAAATGTTGTCTGGTAAAGAGTTAACAATTGACAAATATGTCTAATTTTAGTACCTTCTAGAGATGAAGAGCTTAGTGCTACCACCAGAACACATTTTAAAGAGGGGAGACAGTGAGGCATTGGCATATGCATTTTCACATTTACAACACTGGAAACGTGTGGAAGGTGCTCTAAATCTCCTACACTGTACATGGGAAGGAAGTAAGTTAATCTTTTTTAACTTCTGTATGCATACTAAAATTTACATGAGCAGGTTTTAAACCCACTGGAAACTTATAAACCTGAAAACCAGTAGTAATATTGTAGGAAAGAAAAATACAATAGTTCATTTTTTTTTTTCTTACTTTTAAAAAAGCTGAAAGTATTGTGGGTAACGGAGCAGTATTCTCTCCTTTTGTCACAATGTTTCCAAAGGGCTTCACCATGCTGATCTTAAAAGCCCAATAGTGGCCAAAAGTAATCCATGTGGTTGTGAAAATGCATTAATTTTAAATCGTATCATTTAAACGTATGGAAATTATTGTTAAGATGACAATCTGTTTTTGTACAGTGGGTCCAAGTGTTAGTCACTGGCAGAAAGATGAATTTTAAAGCTGGATAGAAAGTTTTCAAGTCGTCCCATATTTTGTTTACTTTTCACATTATTCATTTTTAGCTCACCTGTTTTCCAGAAATATGCGGAGGTATTATCTTAGCCCTGACTTTGTCTGAGTGGTGCAAAGACTTTTAAATGTTATGATATCTCTGTCAATACTGAAGATATTAACTTCAAACCTAGACTAGCTGTAAACTATCTAAAGATAAACCCATACAACAGGGGCAGGTAACTATCAAAGACAGTTATACACCTTTTTGACTCAGAGTTTTCAATGAAAATTAAGCAACTGTAGCCAAGCATTGGTACCTGCATGCGATGCTCTTTTTCCGTCTAATCCTGCCTTGGGACTACACTGCCTGCAAAAGCAATCGAAGACGCTCCATGGATAACATTTTGTAAAAAATTTTATTGCTATAATTTCAGCATTCAGAATGATACCCTACCCGTTGGAGAAAGGTCACCTATTTTATCCATACCCAACCTGCACAGAGAGTGCTGATAGAGAACTTTTACCCAGTAAGTGTCTTTTTGCTGTTTTTCAGCAATTGTTCTGAATTTTTAATCATACTACTGAATTCCAGGAGGAGCCACTGAATTGCCTTTATACTTTACCTAACAACCCCGAATTTTAACGACCCACAATGTTTTCAAAAGCATTTAAGGAAAATTTAAACTTTTGTCATCTTGTAAAGAGTTATGTGACTGGAATTCGATTGGGCATAGCACTGTGGAGCCTCAACCTTGAGTTGTTGAAATTTATAAAAGACATATGTTAGTGAGCTGTCGTTCTGATGGGACTGGAATACTGTCGGAAACCGTATTGAACACATTTCAAACAATTATGTCTCCCCCCGTCAGAGTCAGGAGACATGTTGTTTTTCCCCGTGGGTCCGTCTGTGTGTCTGTCCGTCACAAATCGTGTCCGATCTATAACTCAAAACCTTTCAAGATATTTTGATAAAACTTCACACATTTGTAAAGCACCATGAGACGAGTGTCATGCACAAGAACCATAACTCTGGCTTGTATATTTTTTCGAGTTATTTCCCTTTGATTATTTTCCATTACAAATCGTGTCAGCTGTATAACTTGAAAACCTTTTAAGATATTTTGATGAAACTTCACATATTTTGTAAAGCACCATGAGACGCAGTGTCATGTACAAGAACCATAACTGGCTTGTATATTTTTTTGAGTTATTTCCCTATGATTATTTTCCGTCACAAATCGTGTCCGCTCTATAACTCGAAAACCTTTTAAGATATTTTTATAAAACTTCACACATTTGTAAAGCATCATGAGACGCAGTGTCATGCACAAGAACCATGACTCTGGCTTGTATATTTTTCAAGTTATTTCCCTTTGATTATTTTCCTTACTCATTTTACGTACAATTTTCTTGTCCGCTCTATAACTCGAAAACCGTTACAGAAAAATGAACATTATTTCAGTTAGAAATTGCCTTAGTCACATATCAATCCTTCTGACACCAAAAAGGGGGGAGACATCTGGTTTTTTTTTTGTAGAAAAACAAGTTCTAGTTGCTATTTGATTGCATTTGTACACCTTCAGCATTTTACAAACCTTGTGTAACTATGTTACACTGTCTCGCTGTCAGACAAATAAGTGCATGTGTCGGAAATGTATTTTTCAATCATAGATCAGTAGATAAAGCCTATATTTTACAAATTTTTTAGATAAATTGAACTGACAGCTAGACACATGTATTTTTCAGTCAGTAGATAAAGCCTGCTTGTATTAATTTCAAGGCTATTTTGACTAGAATATCTCTTAATTTTCAGACAGGGCAGATCTATAATCAGACTGCACATTTTGTGCAGTCTGATCTAGATCTAAACTGTAAAAGCACCTAGTGCTCTAAGAATACAAAGAGTTATTTATCTTTTTTCAGCATTTCATGAAGTATCAGTATACCCAAAGAAGGAGCTACCATTTTTCATACTGTTTACAGCTGGGCTCTGTTCCTTCACAGCTCTCCTCGCCCTTCTGACACATCAGTACCCAGAGCCCATGGGTATCATAGCTAAAACTGTAAGTAGAGAGATGTCTGTTTCGAAAAGAGAATTGACACATGAGACAGTTATAAAGCTAAGTTAATGCATCCAGATGTGATGCAAGCTTGTGTCCAGACTTAGTAATACCATTATGGTGTCTTAAAAAGTCATAGTCAGTCAAGAAACATAGTGTCATGAAATTTTTAGTTTCAATACTGTTAAAGGACAAGGTGTCAGCAATGAGTGTGAATCTGTATGATACCAATCAATTAAATCCAGGTGTAAGATTCTGACTGGTTATATTACAGAGCCATGGTCTTTGAAAAGGGGGTTAAATGCATCTGGAAAAGTTTCAACCCTGGTCAGCCTGCACAGTCAGGCTGACCTAGGTTGAAACTTACTGGTTTGATAAGTTTCTAAGGACAATTCTATCTCAGGATTCAGTTGATTGTGAGACAAAACAGATTTTATGGATCCATAATTATGAGATGACTGGCTTGGTATAATGCATCACAGAGATGCATTAAACCCTGTTTTACCAGAGCACTGCACATAAATATATAGATTTTAGTCGTCTTTGTTATGGGTCAATTTTATCATTTAATACAGACATGCACGCTGAATGACCAAAGCTGTTGATGCGCCATAAAACAACATTCATTCATTCATTAAGGGACAAGGTCATTACCTAAAAGTAGATAAAATGTCCTACTACTGAGAGATGTCTATCATCATGAACAGTTTCAGGATAAATAATATCTCCAAATATTGATTGGTTTGTTCTTTCATTTATTTTATTACCAGTACTTACCGAGTCTTCAGGGCCATTAAAACTCAGGATTATGTGGTAAGGGGTTAAACCCATGGAAGACTGGAAAAGGTCAGCAGACACTCCAGTATGACTGAAATTCCAAGTGATAGCCAAAAATTCAATCTTGATGTTAAAATGCAAATAGATTTAAATCATGCCATTTAAAAATATGAAAATTATTGTGAAGATGACAATCTGTTATTGTATGATTGGTCCAATTGTTAGTCACTGGCAGGAAAGCGAATATTAAAACAAGGTTAAAAAATGCCATGTTGCTCTATCTTTTTTCCATTTTCAACCCGATATGAAAATTAATTTTTCAGCAAGCAACAGGGACCGACAATACAATGAAATATTGTCATCTTCATAAAAACTTCCATATCTCTACATGCTATTATTTAAAATCAAATGTATTTTAACACACCCACATAATTGTTTACTTTTTGCAGCTTCTGGGCCTTAAACCACTTCTAAAATTCCCAAATACTATTCAAACGAAAAACAGCATGAATTAATAAATTCTTTCTTTCAATTTCAGGCCCTAACTTGGATGTATATGCCAGTTAGCTACATTCTGGAAAAGCTTGAAGCCATTTTACCCTCCAATCTGTTCCAACAACTGTCAAGGATATAGCCAAAACATGACATGATTTTTTTGTCCACTGACTTGTGCAAATAGCCATTTGTTTCAAGTTTGAAAAGCATTTTTAGCTCTACTGACCAGAGGCTAGGAGAGCTTGTTTCATGGCAATGTTTCTGTTGGTCTATCTGTCAGTCCATGACCTTTTTTTTATTTACACTTGTAATAGAGTCCTTAACATATGAACACTTCAGATGAGGGTTCCTGTGTGGCTTAGTGGTAGAGTATAGGGTTTTTAATCTGGAGGCCTCAAGTTTGATCCTCACTTAAAGGATTTGGTTTTTATGCAGGAGTGTCCTTGGCAACACACTTCAGAGCTCTAGCCTAGTACAGGTGAAACCAAGGACATGCATGAATGTGTAAGCTGTTGATGTGATATGACTTGTTGAAATCAGCGTGAAATACAATCAATCAATCAGTCATATACCAGTTCTCAGGAACCTTATACTTTTGGATCATGGGTTTAGAAGTAAAAAGAGGAAAAGAGAAAAAGCACCATTTGCCAAATGCCAAAAGAATATTATGATGCCGTTGCTTTTTATGTCTGTATTATAATCTCCTAACATTCTTAATTCTCTGCCAAAAAAGTCTCATGAGTTAAAAACCTTGAGAAAAAGGCTTATGATAACATTGTGGGAAAAGCGAAAAATGATGGTAACCAGCATTTTCCACTTTTCCCAAAATGTTTTGGACCCCCTCAAAGACAAGTTTTATCATTTGAGTTGATTCTTTTGAAATCTGGAAATGCTTTCAGTATGGACCAGTCTAAAATAATGGTGTTTGGTAAAGGGTTAATTGATATGTTTGATGGTGCATAATTCCACAACCGTTCAAAATTCTGTTTGAATGCATAAGTCCAAGATGTTCTGTTTCAGCCAATCCAGTGCCCAATCAAGGGCTTTGAAATTAATAAAATTCAAAATACACTCTTCATTGTTCCCAACAAATTCATTAAGTTAGTGTATGGCCGGTAGGGTGTGTCAGGGCCAGCATGGCTCTTTTCTTTGTTCTTTGGTACATCTTTATGTTGGTGGATAGGGTATTATCACACATACGAGCATGAACATCTTGCCTCCTATAGGACAGGTGATGTGTTGATTTATGCAGCAGACTACTTTTAAAAACACTGTTGCAAAGGGGCAGATTGCTGTTGAAGAGCTCCAAATACAACAGTGTTTATACATGTATACATGAATTAACTCTTTACCACACATTTCCCAAATTTAACAACCATGGAAAATGAAGACCTTTGGAAAGATTGTGGGAAAAGGAGAAAATGCTGGTAACCAGCATTTTCTCCTTTTCCTACTATGTTTTCTAACCTTTCAGAAACAATCCAATCATTTGAGCAACCTTTAGATAGTTACTGGTATCTGCAAATGCTTTCATTTTGGAAAGTTTAAAGAATTCTTGTGTAACAAAGAGTTAACTCTCTGATACATGTTGTCTTACTTGACTAGAATGATTCTTAGAGTGGCTTGCTGCAAATTTGTTTTGTAACTCTTTTCACTGCAAATTGAATAAGAGTGTTTCTAGGTCTAATTTTAGGCTTCCAAGGCAACTCAAAATAATTAAGGTCACTGGGGCACATACCAATCATTCTAAATTGCAATCTCAGCAATCTCAGTCTTATTCTAGATTACTCTATACCAAGTGACAAAATTGTAGACTTGTTCAAGTTGAAAGCATTTGCAGATGACATAATAAATGTCCATCAAAAGCTGAAATTTATATTTTGTAGGGTAGAAAAGATTATGGGAAAAGAGAAAATGCTGGTCATCAGCATTTGCTCTTTGTCTCACAATATTTTCTAAAGCCTTTTTTAAAACTCAAGATTGTGTGGTAAAGGGTAAAATGATAAAACAATTTTAGATTGGTTTGCCAATCAGAAATTGTATTTCTTTGAAATTTGAAAATTCTTGAGAATGATATGGTCATTAGGATTGCTATTAAGAAAGTTTGGTAAAAATCAGGCTGTGGATGGTATAAATCAAGACCGGACTGTATGTTCGTTGCTGCCTGGTCTTCATCTATACTGTCTTCATAAGCTGTTGTCAAAGTCTCCATTGGCAGTGAAAGAGTTAAATATTGAGGCAACACTTGATTGTTTTCTGGAGGAAAGAAGTTGTTTATTCACTTTCAGTATTACCATCACATTCATGGAAACATGTGAAACAAGGCTGTACTTTCATCGATTTATATCTCATGATTTGTTGTTTTCCATTTTGCAACAATATTTTCCTACCATTTATTCGTGACCTCTTTAAGTCTGCTGCAGATATCTTAGAAAAACATCTTTGTAAATGTGGATAACCAGCAAGAAGTGATGCTAAGTACATGAAAATGGGAAAATATTTTGGCAAAAGGAGAAATTATTTATTATGGGAAATTTCTTCGTTTGCCACAGTGTTTTCAAAGAATAATGAGATACAAAACAACAAGATTAAATGTCTGTGGTAGCTCGTAAAATGCTGAAGGCAGGTATTTTTTGTAGACAGTGTAGATCAAGATCAGACTGCACAGAACTGAGAGCCTGACCTTGGATTGGGTTTAAGGGAAACCTTGCACCCAAAGAAATTTGTTTATCTGCAATTTTTTTTTAATTGGTCGATAATACAGGAGTGGTCCGTTTCCCAAACTTTTAGACTCGTTTAAATTCAAAACATTTGCAGACAACAAATTTAAGGTTGGTATAAATGAGCTTAAGTTCTCTGATAGGGTAGAAAAAATTATTGGAAATGGAGAAAATACTGGTTACCAGCATTTCCTCCTTTTCCCACAATGTTTTCAAAAGCTTTCTCACTCAGGGTCTTTTACACACAAGATACTTTGGTTAAAGGTTAAGGCCCTGTGAACTTTTTTCTTGATCAAGTGACAAGGCATAAGGATGCAGGTTGTTTTTCCCTCTGCAACAGTTCTAGTTTTGATTAATCAAAAATCTTCTAATTAACAGAACTTCTGACTGGCTAAACCACTTGGTTTAGCCAGTCAGAAGTTGTGTTACTTTCAAATTTAGACAATCTTACATAGTAAGACTAAGAACATTCTTAGTGGTTGGTGAGAACAGACCCTGTTTTACAAAGGTGTTTTGAAAGTCATCTACTGTAGATTTGTTTCAGATGTTGATGAGTTTTATAAATGGTAGCATATTGAGGTGACAGAAGATATTAGAGTGTGTTTTGGACTGTTGAGAAGATCTTGACATTATCATGAAAGCTAAGTGAGAAAAAAGTAATCTGGTAAAGAGTAAAGGTTCTATAAAACTTAAAAAACGATTCCCGTCTACTTACATCCCTAAAATCCCTACCAGACATAGATGGCATGGATAGTACACAAGGAGGGAATAGCACAAGAGCTTCTCATTCCTCTTCTTACTCCCTTCTTTGTGAGATTGCTGGAGTAACTTACCCCAAAAAACATTTTCATCTTAGCTTTTTTCAAGAAAACATTGAGTTATTGTCATAGCCCTAGCGTCATGGTCTGTGTAATTTTGCAAAAACTGTGACATTTTGTAATATCTTTTATTATGCCCCCGCCATGAAATGACGGAAGGGCATATAGAGTTACCTGTGTACATCTCTCTGTGTGTGTGTGTGTGTGTGTGTGTGTGTGTGTGTGTGTTAGTGCGTGTGTGTGTGTGTGTTAGTGTGTGTGTCCCATTCTTGTCCGGAGCGTAACTTCTACATTTATCAATGGATTTCAAAATAATTTTGCACACTTGTTCTCCTTAACAAGTACTAGTGTCATGCGAAAAGTTTGTTTCGATACGCCCAAGGTCAAGGTCACAGTTGAAGGTCAAATGTTGAAATTGACCTTGTCCGGAGCATAACTTCTACATTTATCAATGGATTTCAAAAAAACTTCGCACACTTGTTCTCCTTAACAAGTACTAGTGTCATGTGAAAAGTTTGTTTCGATACGCCCAAGGTCAAGGTCACAGTTGAAGGTCAGATGTTTAAATAGACTGTTCAACCCAGTTTTACATCCTGCTCAGCAGAATTGTGATATGAAGATACAGTTTTGGTTTTTAAAAAGACTCATCCAAAGAACTATGCCAGAGAATATTGAGGCTGCAACCTACCCTTCAACTATAGTCCAGTGTGATAAAATTCGATCCAATTTGTTCCTGTCTCATAGAGGAAGTCCAACAAAGTAATTATTATTGCTATATTTCTCACTCTCATTCCTCAAGTTAAGATCTTCATAATCCTGAGTATAAGTAACCCTCAGTTGAAAGTTAAGGAAAACGCTGAATAAAAAGAAGTTAATGCTCTAAACCAGCATTTTCTTCTTTTTCTCACAAAGTTTTCTACCATATGCAATACAAACCATATAATTTATTGTCTGCATATTGCTTTCAACTTGGACCAGTCCTCAATTTTGTTATCAGGTATAAATAATCTTTTATCTGCTTGGCTATATATATAACAAACCTTCTTAACCCTGTCTAAGCTGTTATCCAAAACAACAATTTTCTGTAATACCTACTGATTCTCTCATATGACATATCTGTGACCAATACCATTTAGCGGGGCATCCATGTCTCTGACACACCTATTTCTAGTTTCTGAATATATTTAATTCAACCTTGAACAAGTTGTTATCTATTAAAAGGGGAACTCGAACAACAAGGGCAGGTAAGCATCAAAATATTTTTGACACATTTATGACCCTTTTTCAACTTAAAATTTTCACTGAAAATCAAGCAGTTGCAGTGGAGCATTGACACCCACATGCAGTGCTCTTGTTTAACACGGGACCTTCAGGGACTTTTGGTACATACCTGGTTCCATAAACATTGTAGCATGGATCATAGCAAAAAATTATGCATAGTACTTGATATGAACTATGGTGAGAACAAAAACTGTTTTTGATCTGACATCTAATTTCCCATCCCTCATGCCAAATCTTTACCAAACGACGAAATTTTAGACTTGTCCAAATTGAAAGCATTGGCAGAGGACAGTTTTGTTCAAATGATGCGGTTTGCCTGTGGAAGATTAGAAAATGTGAGAAAATACTGGTTACCAGCATTTCCCCCTTTTCCCACAATGTTTTCAAAAGTTTTTGTTCAAAGGGTTGTTAAAACTCGGGATTGTGTGGTAAAGGGTTAAATATTGTACTCCGAACTGGCTTGAAGCCACTAAAAAAAAAGAAAAACGGGTTGACTTTAGTCAAAGGTTTATCACGCCCTGCCCAGTCAATTATTACAGCCAATGGACAGGTGGATAGTTGTATAATATTTCAATAACAAATTGCTCATATTATGGTCGATAGCCGAATTATAAAAATAACTGATGTTTCTTGTAAAAAAGATTAACTGATAATGAGAAAGGTAGCCAAATAATGACTGTTGTTTAATGTATAACAAATTGCTGATAAACAGGCAGATAGCCAAATTGTCATAGCTGTTAAAATGTATAAGAAATTTCTGATAAACAGGTAGATAGCCAGATTATCAAAGCTGTTTCTTGTCAAACATTGTTGATAAACAGGCAGATAGCCAAATTATCAAAGCTGTTTCTCTCAAACAAATTGCTGATAAATAGGTAGATAGCCAGATTATCAAAGCTGTTTTTTGTCAAACGAATTGTTGATAAAAAGGCAGATAGCCAAATTATCAAAGCTGTTTCTGTCAAACAAATTGCTGATAAACAGGCAGATAGCCAACTATCTAAGCTGTATTTTGTCAAACAAATTGCTGATAAACAGGTAGATAGCCAAATTATCAAAGCTTTTTCTTGTCAAACAAAATACTGATAAACAGGCAGATAGCCAAAATATATGTACCATAGTTGTTAAATTTATAACAAATTGCTGAAAAAAAGGCAGATAGCCAAATTAATGAATACATATGGGAAAAAGTTAAGCATATTCCATCTCATACAGTTAAAACAATTCCTTTTGCCCAAATGTATTGTTTTCTTTAATATCTCTGTTAAGCGTTTAATTATATTTAAGTGAATGGAGGAAATGCACCAGACAAAATAAAGTCATATGTCATGTTATGTTGGTCTTTGTTTACCTCTTTTTCAAGGAATATAAAATATGCTTAACCTTTTCCCATAGGTTTATAACAAATTGCTGATAGGAAGGTAAATAGACAAATTATCAAAGGTGTTAAATCTCTTACAAATAGCTGATAAACAGGCAGATAGCCAAATTACCACAGCTGTTTCTTGTCAAACAAATTGCATATAGACAGGTAGATACACAAATTATCATAGATATTTCTTGTCAAACAAATTGCTGATAAACAGGCAGATAGAAAAAGTATCCAAGCTTGTGAAATAAACTGCAGATAAATAGGCAGATAGCCAAATTATTAAAGCTTTTTATCGTCAAACAAATTACTGATAAAGAGGCAGTGGCCAAATTATCAAAGCTGTTTAATATTTAACAAATTGCTGATAGATAGTTAAATAGCCATAGTACTATTGCTATTTAATGTGTAACAAATTGCTGATAAAAAGCAAAATCATCACAGCTTTTTCTTGTCTCACAAATTGCTGATAGGTAGGTAAACAAATTATCAAAGCTTTTCCTTGCCAAACAGATTGCTGATAAATAGGCAGATAGCCAGATTATCAAAGCTTTTCCTTGCCAAACAGATTGCTGATAAATAGGCAGATAGCCAAATTATCATAGCTTTTTCTTGTCAAATTGCTGAGAGAAAGATAGATAGACAAATTATCTGAGATGTTCCTTTTCAAACAAATTATTGATAAAGAGGTTGATAGACAAATTATCAAAGCTGTTTCTTGTCAAACAAATTGCCGATAATCAGGCAGATAGCCAATTTATCACATACGTCTCTTGTCAAACGACCTGCTGATAGTGGATAGACAAATTATCAAAGCTGTTTCTGTCTAACAAACTGCTGATTAACAGGCAGACAGCAAAATTATCAAAGCTATTTCTTGTCAGACAATTACTGATAAACAGCAGGTAGATGGCCAAATTATCGAAGTTGTTTAATGTATAAAAAATTGCTGATATACGGTTAGATAGCTAAAATGCCACTGCATTGTAGTGTATAACAAATTGCTTATAGACAGACAGATAGCCATATCATCCCAGCTTTTTCTTGTCAAACAAATTGCTGATAGACAGGCAGTTAGATAGCCAAAATACCACTGCTGTTTAATGTATAACAAATTGCTGATAGACAGGCAGGTAGCCAAATTATCACAGCTTTTTCTTGTCAAACAAATTGCTGATAGAAAGGTACATGGCAAAATTATAATACCTTTGTCTTGTCAAAAAATTGTTGATTGACAGGTAGATAGCCAAATTATCACAGCTGTATCTTGTTTAACAGATTGCAACTTGTTAACATTGTTAATAAGGGCCGAGTTCTAGGTAAATGCCGGATAAAGTAAGAATCAAGGTGGGTCGGTGGCGTGGTCAATTTTATTAGCGTTTACATCACAGGTAGTCTAAATACCATTAATCTTAATAGTGTATCAACATCCCTTTTTCTTTTAGATAAAAACTTGAATGTTTGAAAGAAATGAACAGTTACTGCAGTGTTCATCTAAGAACTGAAAAAAATAATAATGCTTAATTCGTGTGATCAATATCTAAGACAGATGTGATGTCACTAATTTCAATCTGAATTAAACAATTCAAATGTCATAAAAATTTTACCACTAACAGTTTTATGTATTTTTACTAAACTATGGCTATATAAACATGTATTTGTGTCCTACATTGTCTCTATTATGACTAGATACTGATTTGAAACACAGTCATCAACTTATATCTTATAAGTGAATATTTCAATGTTCCAATTTATTTTGTAACATAGTCTTTTAAATATTCTGGTTGTTTCACATTTCGTTTTGGTCTGGTTGGTACTGCTGGTTGTTCTACTGGGTGTTGGGGATTGGTCGATGGCATATTCTGATTGTCTGGTAGAGGTTCCTCACACGTGGAGGTGACACGTCTCTGTTGTTAAATTCGATTGATGTTGGTCAAATATGTTCTCAATTTCTCTGGTATTCCGCTCCCTCCTCAGATTTGATTTGATAGTTTCTATCTGTCATGTCTTTAACTCTCCCTTTTTGCCAGAGTTCATTTGGTTTATGTTGGAAGTAAACAGATTGATCTTTCCTTACTTTTGGCAAGTTTTTGGATTTTTTATCATATGAGTGTTTGACAGACATTTTCCTTTTTTCATAATTGTTAGATGTTCGAATCGTAGGACGAAAAGATGGTAGCTTTGTTCTTGCTTTCCAGCCAAATAGCATTTCAGCTGGACTCAGGCCTGTATCTTGTCGTGGGATATTTCTTTGTTCAAGAAAAGCTTCATACTGGTCAATTCCAGATTATGCACATTTAATCATTAAACTTTTAATGATCTTAACTCCACTTTCGGCTTTTCCATTAGAATTTGGATGTCCTGGTGAAGTAATGTGGTGAGGTATACCCCATTCTTTCACAAATTCACGAAACTCGGATGATGTGTACTGTGGGCCACCATCACTTACTATTTGTCGAGGAATTCCCAAAAGACAAAATTGCTTTTTCAGTTTCTTGATTACCACTTTTGATGAAGTTGTACTGAGGTAATCTATTTCTATGAAATTGGTATAATAGTCAATTACTAGCAGGTAATTTGTTTTCTATCATGAACAAATAGGTTCCTATCTTATCCCATGGTCTTTTACCATGGCTATGTTGTTTCAGGGTTTCTCGTTGGTTCCGTGGCTTTCTTTGTTCACAATATTGACAGTTTTTAACAGTTTCTTTGATAGCATTGTACATTCCTATCCAAAAGATAGTACCACGAGCTCTTCGACAAAGACTATCATAGCCTAAATGTGAACTATGAAGTTTCTTGAGTATGTCTTTTCTTAATTTCTTTGGAATTAAGACTGCCTCTCCTTTGAGAATAATCCCTGATTCAACACTTAAGGTGTCTCTTAAAGAAAAATACTGCTTTAAATCATTGATTAGTTTTTCTTTTTCTGGCCACCCTTCAAGAATAATTTCTCTTAGTTTGTACAACTCAGAGTCTTCTTCAGTAGCTTTTTTAATTTCTTTAATTCTCCTGTCAGGAAATTCTTCGAAAATTTCTACTGACATTGTTCTTGCCCGTGTATCTGTTGCTTCATTCTTCTTCGGATCGAATGCTCTACTCAGTGTATCAGCAATGATGAGTTCACTACCTTTTATGTAATGAAAATCAAAGTCATATCTCAAAAGTTTCATGATAATGTTTTGAAGACGTTTAGGTGCCTGGCTTTATGGTTTCTTCAAAATGTTTTCTAATGGCTTGTGATCATTTTGCACTGTGACTTTTCTTCCAAACGTGTACTGATCAAATTTTTCTAAACCGTAAAGTACTGCGAGAGCTTCTTTTTCGATTTGTGCCCACTTCTTTTCTGAATCTGATAAAGAACGTGATGCATATTCAACAGGTTGTCCTTTCTGAAGTAAAACAGCACCAAGGCCGTCTTTTGAACTATCTACTTGTACCACTATTTCTTCATTTGAGTTGAAATATGACAACACAGGAGCTTTGATGAGCTGTTCCTTTATAGCCTGAAAAGACTTTTCACATTTTTAGCTCCAGCACCATTCTGTTGCTTTTCTCGTGAGATTCCTCAGAGACTGTAAAGTTTCTGCCAAGTGTGGAAGGAATCTAGCCGTATACTGCACTAGTCCACAGAATCTTCTGACGCCTGTCACATCATCTGGTCTCGGCATATTTAAAATAGCTTCAACTTTACTGGTATCAGGTAAAATACCTTTATCAGTTATTACATGTCCATGGAATACAAAGCTTTGTCCCATATCTGTCTTTTCTTCCTTTACGATGATGTTTTGATCTTCACAGCGTTTGTACAACTTTTGAAGCTTATCTTCGTTGTTTTTCTTTGCTTCGTCATGTGTATTTCCACAACCAACCACTATTATATCATCTGCTATTGTGAATATTCCTTCCAAACCTTTCAGAGATTCTTGAAGTCATCTTTGGAATATCTCACTTGAAACAGATAAATGGTAGTATCATCCAACGGTAACGACCATATGGCGTGATCATGGTTGTAAGTAGACTTGACTCATGATCTAATCGGACGTGCCAAAATGCTTCTTTCACATCCAGCTTTGTGAAAACTTTTGCTTGACTAAGCTCCGGAAGTATATCTTCAAACATAGGCAATTTATTTCTTTCGTGGATGAGAGCTTTGTTTAATGGTTGGGGGATCAATGCAAATTCTGATTTTTCCATAACCTTTTCTGACTACAGCTATCTGGTTAACCCATTCTGTTGGTTCAGTAACTGGAACGATGATTCCCCTTTTTTCTAACTTGTCAAGTTCAGCTTTAACTTGGTCTTTTATTGCTATCGGAATGTTCCGAGCTGGTAATGCTTTGGGTGAGGCATTTTTATCAATCTTCAATTTAACTTCCCCAAGGTCTCCTAAATCTCTGGTGACTTGACGGATGAAATTCTCTGAATTAATGGTTACTAAGCCTGGACAGTTATCAACCCTAAAAGACTTTGAAATTCATTTGGGACAATGACAAAGGTAACATTGTAGGTTTTTCCATTCATTGGATTTGTGACCTTCAGTTCTGCTTCACCAATTGAATTTACTATACTTTTGTTCCACATTCTTAGCTTAGTGTTTCTTTTCTTGACTTGTGTTTTACGGACATACTTTTGATTTATTGTGTTAATCTCTGATCCGGTATCAACTTGAAATTTCATGTTTCTTTCATTTACAGTCATAGTTGCTGTGACTTGTGATCGCTTTTCTGCTTGTACTATTGATAACCAGAATTCATCTTCTTCACTATCTGAATTGTCACACCTCTCCATGGTGTTAATCTTTTTACATCATGACTTGAAATGGTTTCCATCATGACAGAAATCGCATTTCTTTCCATATGCTGGGCATTTCTCCTTTTTCGGCTGATGTGAGTATCCACAAAATGAACAGGACTTCTTTTTTGCCATTTTGTCATTTTTTGGATGCGATGAAGCTCCCTTGCCTGACAAATTTTCTGATTTTTTCATTCTTCCATTCTGTTTCTTTTTCTCTTCAACTGTGTGAATGGGTGTTTCTTTATTTTTCCTTATCTCTTTCACATGCTTATTTGACTGTTCATAAGCTCTAGAGATTTTTATAGCCTTATCAAGATCTAATTTTTCCTCTCTCAACAAAAGCTCTTGGAGTTTCCCCGCAGCACTGAATACCATTTTATCTCTTAACATTCTATCTTTTTCAGTGAAATTACAGGATTCTGCTCGCGCTCTCAGTTCAGTGAGGAAGTATTCAAAAGATGGGTGATCGTCTGGTTTCACTGACCAAAATCTATGAGATTCTAGTACCTCATTCTGACGGGGGTTACAGTATGATTCTAGCTTTCCCATCACGTCTTCAGGATTGTTCTTATCTTCGCCCTAGGCCCATACCATTTGATTGTAAATTTCGATGACTTTCGGTCTGGCGCAATGTAGAATTATTGCTGTCTGAATGTTTTCATATTTTTCGGCTGCTCCGCTGGACGTAAGATAGACTTGCATTTGTCTTTTCAATTTCTTGAAATGTTCTGACACATTGCCATCAACAATATTCAACTCACCCGGTGGCTTGAAAAGTGAATCGGTCATTTTCAACTCGACATGGGTTTCCGTGACCGCGTATATTGTCATCAATTTAGGTTTAAATGTCCTACTTTTAGTCTAAATACCATTAATCTTAATAGTGTATCAACACAACTAGTCGGATAGATTGTCAGATATTTGCGACTGTTTCACGCATGACGAATTGCTTATAATAAAGTTGGATATAGAGCTAAATATACTCAACAAAAAAAGTAAAGGAAATCTCGGAAAACCATGGAACAAAAGATTACCAAAACAACTTATTATTTAATTTTTATTAATTTTGTTAGATACATTTTATTGCTTGAAAAAATGTGTCCTTAAGCTTTATAGCACTAATATCCTTGTTGTGGCACTGTGTCAAGTAACCCAGGGGTCAAAACCATTTTTTGCAAAATAAGTGTCAACAGATTATTCCTTGTTTTCTTGCAAAACACTGTCATGAATATACGCTGTAAGTTTTTAGCTCCACTGACCAAAGGCCAGTGAGCTTATGCCATGGCCCGGTGTCCGTCGTGTGTGCGTGCGTGCGTGCGTTAACTTTTATTTCAAACATCTTCTTCTCTGAAACTAAACATCCAAATTCGATGAAATTTCACAGAAATGATCCTGCCATGGTCCTCTAAAGAATTCTTGAAAGAATTTGATTCCTTCAAAAACTGTGGTTGCCATGGCAACAAAAGCGAAAATATTGAAAATCTTCTTGTCTGAAACCGTAAGGCCCAGGGCTACCAAATTGGCATGTAGCTTTATCTAATGGACCTCTAGGAAGTTTCTTCATATTATAGCCCCGGGGTCAAAATTTGTCCAGTGCCAAGGATCACAAGTTAAGCATGGGCTTATATATAGTGACTAATTTTAAATAGTAATCAAGGGAAATAACTCCTGTTATAGAGATAAAGTTTGTTACTATTTACCTCCCTTGATTATCAAAGTGCAATGATACACGATTGATGTTGATATTCAAGTTTTTTGGAGAGGACATGTTCTTTTGTCAGGGAGAGTGATTTATTTTGATGCTAGTAGTTATGCTCACATCAGTGGAGCCCCGCCCGGGTGGCTCAGTGGTGAGCGTGTCGGACTCATGACCTGGTGGTTGTGAGTTCGATACCCGGTTGAGGCGAACTTTCTTTCTGGCGTATTTTCGCCTCTCACCTCTGCTGAAGCATGTGAGAAAAGTAGTCGGTGGCTTTGGAAAGAAAGTTGTGTTAGTACTGGTGTGAGAAAGCCAGGAAACACATGTGCGTCACCGACCGCCATGATATGACCTTAGCTGTTAAAGTGGCGTTAAACTCCAATACAACCAATACAACCAACCATCACATCAGTGGAATATTAGACTTAAAGTAAGGTTTTTGTCATTCAGTTTTCTATCCAGAATGTTACCTTTTATGCCAGTGAATAAACCTGCTTGTATTCACTGACATAATCTTCGCACATAGGAAGATATGACTTTTTTTTTGTTGGGCAGGGGGGAGGTTATGTTTTCCACGTAAGTTTACTACCATACAGACTTTTTATGCTGTATGTCTCTGCAATGCCATTTAAGTGCAGGATACCTTAATTTTACTCTTTAAGAAAGGACAAATGTTTTGACTGGACCAAGTTTAAAACCATTGCAAAAGACAAATTGAATGTAGCTTAAATGATTATTTCTGTCGTTGATAGGGTAGGAAACATTGTTGGAAAAGGAGAAAATACTGGCTTACAACATGTTGTCCTTTTCCAAAAATGTTTTCAAAAGCTTTCTCTTTAAAGGTCATTAACACTTTGATTTGTGTGGTAAAGGGTTAAAGTAGCCAGTGGAGCGATACAGGGCCATCATGGCCCTCTTGTTTAAACTTAAAATTCAATTCCTTTGAATGTCACATGGAATATACGTAAGTCCCTTCTCATGATAGCCTCAAATGTCATATATGGAAGATGAGATTGTTCAAAATATCTCTGCAGTAACAAGTGTGTACCTGTTCAGCAGCAAATAAGAACTTGTTCTGGCGTGGCATACATCAAATAATTCTGGCCATTAAAAACTGAGGATCCAGTCTTCATTCCTCCTGTAGCGCCACAGCAAGAGCCTGAAGGTGGTCCAGTATCCTGTGACGACCCGTCGATCCCAGAATGTCCCACACATGTGTTCAATGGCAGATACATCTGGTGAGCGCGCTGGCCAGTCAATGAGTACAACATTGTTCTGACGAAAGAATCTTGGATGTTTCTGGACGATAGCAATGAGATATTGAACCGATTTGAAAACTGAAAAGTCAACTCAGTCTGGAAAGTATTGCTCAAATTATCTGAGATAAGTAAATACTGACTTGAAGACCAGTCAACTTTGACAGTGATTATTTAAGCCACTATTGGTGCTATAAACTCAAATAAAGCATCCTTTTGAAGAAAAATGGATGCTTTATAATACTGTGAAATTCAAAATTCTCAGAATGTTCTTGATCTTTTGTCATAGTCAATCAAACACGATTTCCATAACTTTTTTTGTTGAGTAAACTCTCAGTTGTATTGCATATTAGAAATTACTGATAGGCAACATAGAAAGATGGACACACTGAGTAACATGGTGAAAAAACACCGCCTCTGCTTTTACAAGGGCTTGGGACCTTAAGATAGCTGAAAATACCATTTGATAATTTCAGTCGCCTGGCAGCATTAGGAGTTTTTTCTGCTCAATGGCAAGGCCTGGAGCTCAGAGATGATCCAGACTTATTCTATAGTAGGCCACATCAAAGTAACTGTATGGACTGAGTTATTAGTCATATCAATTATTTCATACAACTTTCATCATATCAGGTGATGCTCTTCACTTTAGTCAAACATTGTGATGCTCATCAGTTTAACTGAGTCATGCTTAATGCATGTCCAAGATGAATTATACCATGGAAGTCATCACATAGTTGTGGATCTATAAAACCCAGGTTTGTCTAACAAACAACAAAATTAAGAGAAAAAAGTTGCTACACCGGTCAGACTGCACAGGCTAATCTGGGTCAATACTTTCTGCAGATGCATTAAGACTATTTTCACAGCAAGGCAGAGTTCTATCGGGTGGTGCTCATCAGTCCTAAAAGGTCAATTAGGAGTCTTTTTAATTGTTTCATAAGATACCACCACTTGAAATGAGAAAACTAGTGTGCATCATGCACATTATATTGGTAACTCCGTAAATCGGACTAACTCCACCTTCAGTTCTGCAGTCAGTGTATTGAAACACTTATAACAAGGAATGTCAATCAGAAGGATGAATATAGTTTCTGAGTACCTGTTTCGAGGATTGATTGATTGAGTTTGTGGTGTTTAACGCAGTTTTTCAACATTTCGGTTATATCCCGGCGGCCACTGTCCACAGTGGCCAGTGCACCTATCCATGCTTTCTTGGGGTTTCTTTTACTAGTACTCTGCACAGTATTCTTTCCAAGCCACTGGCTGCTTTACCACATAACCAGTGCCAAAACAATGGTCAGCAGTGAGAGAGGAATGAATCCTGTCGCAATGACTATCATCAATCCTCAGAAAGAAACTGGCAGAACCACCGATCCCATGTTCTCAAGTCCTGTACACTGCTGACTGAGCTACCAGGGCTTGGCTTCTAGGGTTGAAAGAGTCCAGTTAATGTACATTATGCACATGACACTGGAATTGTGTGTTGTAAACTCCTCCCTAGGCTCTGCTGCCAGTGTATCTTAGCACTAATAACCAGGTGCAACATTTGTGAGAAAAATAAGTGTGAAGTTAAAAACAGTGTTGAAGCAACAGCTCCACTTGAAACAAGTCAGTCTATATCCATAGTGTGCATAACATCAACATGCATCCACAAAAAATGACTGCCCAGCATACCTCCTGAATTCTATTTGGGACTCTAGAAAGACGGTTCGAACTTTTTGAATCCCCACCACCCTTCACACCATTAACAGTAGTAGCATGTACTTCTTGGGGTGGGAGACTCTTTGTCAAGTTTTATAGACTTGAAAGCTGTTGCTGCCCAGCCTGAGACGTGTCTCTAGGTTTTGATTCACGGTATACAAACTAGTAAGTACAGGCTCCATATTCTGGGAAAGATTTAAAACAGAAACAAGAGGGCCATTGACTCTTAAGCCCTCACCTGAGTAAAGTCATACTTGATTGATAAAGTTTAAGACGTCCTGGTTGTGATTATGTACATACACATGAGTGTAAGTGACCTACTTTTGATCCAATGTGACCCAGTTTCAAACTTGTTAAAGATATGATAAAGACAAACATTCTCATCAAATTTCATGAGTCTCGGGTTTTTTCTAAGTTTTGTCCAAGTGACCTTATTTTTAACCCAATGTGACCAAATTTTTAACTTGGCCCTGGTACCATCAGGATAAACATTCTGACCACTGCATGCATTTCAGACTGAAATGTGGCCTCTAGCTTACACACAAGGTCTTTCTAAGATTTGTCTTACAAATGTTTTCTAAGATTTGCAGTGACCTACCTCTTGACCCTACTTGACATAATTTAAACTTGTCTGAAATATCAAGACAAACATTCTGATGAAGTTTTGTAAATACTAAAAATATGAACTGAAAAAAAGGGTTGTAGAGTGCACATAAGGTTTTTATGAGATTTGTCCCAGTAATCTACTTTTTGACCCAATGTGACCCAATTATGAACTTGTACTAGATATCATCAAGACAAACTTGTCTGAAATGACATCAAGACAAACATTCTTACCAACTTTCATGACTATTGGACTAAAAGGGTCTCTAGAGTACGCAACAAGTGTTTCTAATATTTGTCCAGGTGATCTACTTTTTACCTGATGGAACCCAATTCTGAACTTTTCTGAGATATCACCAAGACAAATATTTTGACCAAGTTTCATGAGTATTGGACTGAAAATGTGGCCTCTAGTTTGCACACAAGGTTTTTCTAAGGCTTAACCCAAGGACCTACCTGTACTTTTTGACCCAACATGACCATTTTGGAATTTGTTCAAGATACATGTATTATCAAGACAAACATTCTGACTACAATTCATGACTTTTGGACTGACAATGAAGCCCATAGAGTGCAAACAAGGTAATTGTTGATGCCCGCTTCACGGACAAAAGCTCACCTTCAGCACTTTGTGCGTAGGTGAGCTAAAAATTAAGACACTGGTGGTATCAATCAAAGAACTCCCAAGCAACAAAATTCTCTGTCTTTTCATAATAGATTAAATATGTGGCTGTACAAATAGAAATCAAGTGAAACTGCTATTTAACCCTTCACCAAACAATCCTGAGTTTTCATGACCCTGAGGAAGAAGGCTTTTAAAAACGTAGGAAGAGGAGAAAATGCTGGTAACAAGCATGAAAATCTGCTACAAATAAAATCAAGAACAGTGTAACACGTCCTTACTCTTCATTTTTATTACGCACCTGTAATGATGATGTCATGAATGATGTAGACTATGTCATAAAATGTGTCATTTCTCCACAGAACATTGTGTCAACAAATACAAATATTTTTTTTTTTTAGTCTTTAATACTGAAACTGGAAATGTGTCATGGGCACAGATGCCCCCCACAAGCGCTGTGACCTTGAACTTCGAGCTTGCGACATGGTTGATGCTAGCAGCACAATGTCATTTATGCTAAATAAATTTAGAAGCAGACCATGCACCTGGAAGTTATTTGCCGGACACAAACAGCACTGTATATCCACATACACACACAGACAGGGGTATTACTATATACCCCCCATTTTCATGGCCGGGTCATAAAGGCAAGAAAAGTTTTGATTGTGTTGCAAAGGTTCATTCTCTCACCAAAGGACTGACTATAAAGGTATTTCACTATTAACACTTTACCAAACAACCCCAAGTTGTAATGACCCTGGAAAATTCGACATTTGTAAACGTTGTGGGAAAAAGAGAAAACACTGGCAACCACTAACCAGCATTTTCTCCGTTTCCCACAATGTTTTCTAACCTTTTAGAAACAAATCTAATCATTTGAGCCACACTCAATTTGTCTTCAAATCCTTCAATTTTGGACCAGTCTTAAAATTATGTTGTGTGGTAAAGAGTTAAAAGCTTGAGAAATCGTCCACAAGCAGTTTGGGGACGATTTTTTCAGGAGGCATTTTCTCCTGACGCCCTATAATCGGTCATACTAAAATACACCATGGAAGATTTATACGCCATGGATATGCCATGGGAGTTTTTGCACTCCACAGCAGTTTAATAGCAGTGGAATGATGTATTACATCGTGAAATATATTAGGATATGCATTTTACACCATATCTCTGTGTTTCCCTATAATACATAAAAGTTAGTTATCCTTGCAAAATGAGAGGTAGGGAGGGAGACAGATGCAAATGCATTATCAACCATAATATGAAAGGAAATGTCTAGGGGTACGGATCCGTACTATGGTGGCATATTTCTGCCACGAGATACGAGATAGCTATCATGATAATTTTAGTAAACTATCGCGATAAATTAAAAGTTTCCTGGAAATCTTATCAAGAAAGTGAAAAGTTTCTTGATAAAAGTATCACGATAAACTAATATTTTATCGCAAAATTTCTCAACCGTGCTCGAAGCTGACATGCGAGATAAAACTATTGTGATATCTATAAATAGAAAATGCATCATTTGGATGAACTCGGTAGTTTTGACTTAAAGGGCAACTACAGCCAAAATCTCATTTTGGATATATGAATCCTTTAATGAAAACAATCTTAAAATTGAAAACCGTATTTCAATGTTATAAGCGAAAATGTGGTTGCACACCTGTGCGAGTTTGTGAAATCTGCAATAAACCGGATGTGACCCCACACTTATTTCGGCTTCTGTGTACTATTAATTTACTCTGATACTGACTTTTTTTCTCACAGCCTTATCTTCCCTCATGTCGGGAGACGACTGTCGTATGCCGGGTGCCGAGTTTAAGCACTATTTCGAGCCAGGAGATGACTATTTATTCGCCAGTTTGCTGTCTGTCTGTCTGAACCGAATGACGTGGCTTAATATCAGATTTACCATTAATCCTCAACAGGTTAAATAAACCTTCATGCCGATTGCAAAATTTCGAATAGTGTTAGTTTTTGGAGATACAAAAATAGATATCTCCGTATTGGACACTGTACATAAGATCAGATTCCACGTTCTGTGCAGTCTGATCTTAATATACACTGTTCGGAAAAGGTCACTGAGTCGCGCTCAGCAGCCTTGGGGCCCCACAGAAATTTAAATGAGGCAAGAAATCAATGGTGAATTCACTGTTGATTATCCATCTCTTTCATATGAGAGCGAGCGAGCGAGCGCACGCGCGCGCGCGAGGGAGAGAGAGAGAGAGAGAGAGAGAGAGTTGGAGGGTAGTTAGAATAGAAATTCGACAAGCAGATTATGGGATTTTTTTTTTTTTTTTTTTAATTTATTTAAGATCGTATGAATGAGGAAAATACAAAAGTTATGACGTTAGTCTTACCCATTTAACCTGTTTAAAATTCCAAATTCCATTCACATTTTATAAGAAAAAGGGCTCAATATGGTCGTGAAAACAAAAGAGTAACTTTGTACATGACATGTTTAGGACAAGTGCTTGTTAACCCCCAGCTGAAAGCCGGGCAAAAAAAATATGTGAGACCACAATGGTGCGATACCAACATCAAAGGGGTGCCGAATTAACCCTTTGCATTAATGGAACACACAATTCTTTTCGCAAAATAAAAAGTTGGCGCACTAAAATCTTGTGTAAAGTTTGTATGCAGTTATAAATTTTTAATTTACGCTGCATTTTTATGGTCAGCAATCTGCATCTGTTATCTGGTACATGATTACAGCGAGAAATACGGAAGAAGAGAGTTAAATAATTTTTGTCCACGTTGGTATTTCCACTTAAATTTTACTCCTTTCATGGTTCAGTATGTAGGAAATGGACTGACCCTGTATTTTACAGACGATCAAAAACGTTTACTGCATGATATGGAGGGCAGGAAGGCAGGAGGCAATTCAGACAATCTTTTAACGTTGTTGTTGATGAAAGAAACAAATTTGAAATTGTGAAAAAAAAAAAAACCACGTAGGAAAATAAATGAAGATCAAGTGAAAAAATAAAAAATGGATTTAACTTTAATAGCAAATTCAGGATGTGTGCTGGATTTGACATTGTTCGTGAATGTTAAAGAAAGGATACGATTTCTGAGGTAGATTAAGGCTTTTAATTCTTCCCAAGCTGAAGGAGACATGTAAAATGCTGACACTGAAGGTGTAGATCAAGATCAGACTGCGCAGGATTTGTAGACCGTTCAATGATCGACGGTGTCCTATATTTGGTAGAAACAGCCTTAGAACTGTACTCGAATGACTTACTTTACACATTGCAACGTTCCTTCTTCCTTCTACCACCTAGTAGAAGAGAATTTTGGCATGTTTCAACTATCTTGAGTTATTATTTCTTTTTTATTTTTATCTATTAAAATTCGTTGATTAGGCAGTGGTATAATTGAAATAACTTCAAGAAATAAATTTCAAAATAGTTTTGTTTCCCACCAGAAGAATAATTTTTCCTTTTCATAAGTACTATCTCCACTAGGCTAATTCATTCAAAAATTTCTTTCCTATGATTGTAGTAAGATATAAGAGCGATAGAGGTGAAAATTCTGCAGTGCACAAGTGATTTAAACGTGATAAAGCGATTTATATCTTTACGAATTTCATGCAGTTTTTTCAGTTTTCTGCGTTAGTTCATATATAGCGACCATATCTTCTCCGTGACACTTGTAACGTCACGGCAAACTGCCGGAAGTCACGATTTTTTCAATTAGCGACTGTCAGACAGGTGAAAATCCGAAGTTTAAAACTCTATATCTCGTGAAGTAAGCATCACAGAACGCTAAAAAAAAAGTTTGTTAACATAACTCCAGTATAGTTTTATCCGATTTGGAAATGAAAACTTTGGTCTGGAGTTACCCTTTAATAAGATTGCAGTAAGTAAAATTTCGAATCATTAACATTTTTTTTTTGTACCTTAATTGGTAAATTTTGACAATACTCGAAATGAACAGAGGTCTGTAAAATCACAAAGACGACTCGAAATGCCTCCTACGAACAACTTTAAAACCATCCATGGAAAAGGAGAATTCATAAGGTTGTAGACGAAGGTGTTCCGAAACCGTATCTAATTATAGGTACCATGAATGTCAGTTGTAGGCACGAAAGCAGAAACAATCATGATAAGAGTTAGAATTATCGCGATATTTTTATCATGAAAATTTTTGTTTTATCACGATACTTCTCTTAAATTATCATGATAGCTATCTCGTATCTCGCGGCAGAAATATGCCACCATACCGTACCTCTAGTCTCCGAGTCTAGAGATACGGATCCGTATCTCTAGCCTCGTAGGCTAGGGGTACGGATCCGTATCCCTAGCGTTTCCGATTAGGCCAGGCTAGAGGTTCGACAGAATCTTTGGTTTAATCATCCTGATTATTGTTGAGAAATACTAGATAGAAATTGTTCTTGTAGAGAAATGAGCCCTGCCATGTATTCGACGCTATTGGAATATTAACTCTATCGAGGAGAGTAGCCAGTAAAGCGAATACGAATTCTGATATGGGAAAAGGACAATATTATGTGACTTGACTATATGAGTCAAACTGTGGCAAAAGGAGGCTTAATGCATCTCTTTAGTGTATTGTAACGAGGTAATCATGCAGTATTCAGCACATTTAATCCTTGATTATTTTTACACCAAAATGTGGCTTTCCTTCGTTTGACGTTTCTAGATTTGTATTGTAGCTCTATTTTTGTGATTGTTTCTCCGCTGTGAGACACAATCACAGTTATGATATCAGAGCCACCCTCCGAAAGGTAGAATAGTTTTATATAGCGTGTTTCATCCCTATTAGAATTGAGCCATGCTCTGAAAAAAGGGGATTTAATGAATGTCCGTGATGCATTGTAGCCGGGTCTCCGGTTAAAACGCCCACTGTCACAACGTCCCAGTTTTTTGTTAAAAGTCCCTGAAAAGTTCCCGTATATTCGAAAAATTGGTTCGTTTGTTCGAGAGAGAGAAAATATATATATATATATATATATGTGTGTGTGTGTGTGTGTGTGTGTGTGTGTGTGTGTGTGTGTGTGTGTGTGTGTGTGTGTGTGTGTGTGTAACACACACACACACCTAACCACACACAATAGGGATTTTTGTTAAAGTTAATCGATAGTTGAGTGCAATATTATTCTAAGTGCCTGTACACTGTATAAGCGCTTAGAATAGTATTGCACTCACCCATTGTAATGACATTTGCTTAATTAGTATGACTTAAACCATCATTAGAATCAGTAATGTTCAGTGTATTTCAAGATCATACTACCCCTATGTGCGTACTGAGCTTTTACAACACTTTTCTCTACGTGAGTTCAAGATCATGTAATGCAGGCTAAGGGTTAAGGTCTATATTGTTTCCCTACATGATAATTTACATGTATATATTGATTTATAGGGTAAAGGTGTTTTACGCCGCTTGCAACATTATATCAGTCATATCACAGCGACAGCTCACATTCAAATGTCTCATGAGATTCACCAGTACCACGCAAGTCTCTCATCCAGTCACACTTCCACGAAAGAAAGACCCAGTGTTTCCAGTGATACTCAAATCCGGGGCCTCCAGGTTACGAGTCCCGCACTTTAGTAATGCTGCGTTTAGATAAACCAAGGCTTAACATGCTGCGTTTAGATAAACCAAGGCTTAACAGAGTACAGATGAGACATGAAGTAGTGAAACATACTGAAATGTATTTCAAGTTAATGACGATCACCCACGATGGACTATCAATGTCTGATGCGCCGGGTTCTGGCCTGTTACGTTTTACTAATTTCTGCTACGATTTCATCGATCTACCACGTTTCCTCAAGATTAACATTAAATCGGCGTTGTCGTGGCTAAATTTTTGACTGTCAAAAATTCTGTCGCGATCCTTTACGGCCATCCCGATAGCACCAAGTTACCTTGAGATCAACGCAATTCGATACCACGACTGCAAACGCTCACCACGCTTCTCTTAAATCGTGGGCATCGTGGCTTATATAAACGCGGCATAAGTACTGACCCACGCAGGACTCTGATTTACGGTAGTTCTGTAACAGACAAGTTTGATAAAGAGGAGTTAGATAGTAAATCGAATGGAGGTGTAATAAATAGATCTAGCCTATATATTTGATTCTTTCGCATTTTATACCTAACTCTTTAACTTTCAGAACATAAAGTGAGACAGGATCAGAAAACTTGATTCTACCTTTTAGGTCTCTACAGCGGAGAAGCAATCACAAAAAATAACATCAGATCGGGTCACTAGAGAGACTGAAAAACACCTAATGACGGCCCGCCGAAAAACACCCAAAATTGCATAACAAACATTTGATATTATCTTGTGTGTGTGCGGGGGGGGGGGGGCTATGCTTAAACCCAAACCAATCTACCACACTTTGCCCTTTCCAGTCCTTTTCCGACACACACTTAAGTGTCTTTCGGCAGTTCAGTGTGACAAGTTTAGGCAATACGGTATTTGAAATATCATTGCTATATCTCCACCCACAATTTACACTGTTTGCGGCGGACGATTCTGTATTAAGGTATTTTTCGTAGACACGATCACTAGAAGTAGATGTATCATCAATGCATGGTGTTTTCTGGCGTCTAAAGGTGTTCCTATGTAGAGCAGATGAGGTATCATCAATGGTGAATTCTGGCATATCTAGGTGGTTTAGGCGAGTATAGGGTAACATCCTACCCTCTATAACGATGACCAAACGACACCACCCCAAGTTTCCAACCATTTGCTATGTTTTTCCCCCTGCATTTTTAGTGATATGCGGTGGCTTTCGGCGATAAAATTGAAAAAGAATGAGGCAGCACTAATTTTTCGACGAATTCAATAGGTTTTCGGCGAGTATAGGTTGATAACTTCCTTCCCCAATACCCCCAGTTAACCAGGGATCGTATAAATGCGTATATATAATCCCTGAGTTAACATACAGCCCTACCCTTTCGACCCCTCCCCCCATTCAGTATGTATTTTGCTATTTCTGGGGTGTTTTCCGACGTTTTCTGGTCATGAGGTGTTTTCCAGTCTTTCTAGTAATCGATCAGAGCTACCGTTCAAACCGAGAAACAAACCAAATCCAGGTATTAGGGCGTTAAACAGGTGCATGATTACTGCTTAAGTATCTTATTACAATGCATCACAGCGAAGCATTAAACCCCTATTTGCCACAGCTTGAGTCATATATTAATCGAGTAACTTAAAATTGCCACGTCCCATATCAGAATTTGTATTCGCTTTAGATGGCGAATACATGACAGGGCTAATTTCTGTACGATAACAACTTCTGTTTCCATCAAACCTTGTAATAACTGTATCTCTAGCCTGGCCTAATTGGAAATGCTAGAGATATGGATCCGTACCTCTAGACTCAGAGGCTAGATGTACGGATCCGTACCCCTAGACACTTCCAATATGAAATACATGACTATTGGCATTTTATGAATACATTGAATATCTGGCTTAAAATCAGATTGAAACAAACACATCACAGGGAGACTTAAAAACATTACATGCGTAAACGGGTGTGATAGGTGTGAACAATAACCTATTCCTGTTAGTGTGAAATTTGCTGTATTTATCGTAAAGAACGAAAGTGTAGACTAAATAAATGGCACTTGAATCAAGCAAATCTACAGAAAGGAAAGAAAAAATTAGAAAATATTTCTGAGACATCGTTAACAAAAAAAACATATGAATTTTGAACATGGGGAGAAATTTTTTTTAGGACGATTTTTCTAGGGGACGATTTCTCCAGCATTCAATTGACCTACTTTGGTTTCTAACTTTCTGCAGTGTAAAATATTGCCGATCGTTCACTGAGGAATAATAGTCTATATAGCGAATGCATACTCTAGAAATAAGTTATATTACACAATTACATAACGTTGAATACAATAAAGGTTCTAATGTACAAAGAAATAAGTCATTAAGGGTATCACACCGGCAAACGCCTATTTCACAACCGATCATTCTCCTTGGTCAAACTTTT
This sequence comes from Hippopus hippopus, assembly GCA_946811185.2. Classification (NCBI taxonomy): domain Eukaryota; kingdom Metazoa; phylum Mollusca; class Bivalvia; order Cardiida; family Cardiidae; genus Hippopus; species Hippopus hippopus. The sequence continues at coordinate 50,767,013 of OX328102.1, read as the reverse complement.
GGAACAGTCCGAACGCTGCGAACGACTGGATTGGTCAACTGTCATGATTTTTGGAACAAAGTTGGAACAACGACAGATATGATTGGCCGAATTTTTTTAACGACTGGAGCATTCACATCTTTTCCAAAAAATGTATTTAGAAAGCCTAAACTAGACCATAAAGATAATGAATTGCATGGTAAAGGGAAAATTGTTTTCTTTATAATCATATTTCGTCTTCCATTCTATTATTAGTTCAATGAGAGTTATTTTCTTTGTAAACTCTTCATATTCAATATTTGTTCTGAGGATATCTTATTGAAAAAAATATTAAAGATACATATTTTAGTGTAGAAGAGAAGTAACACATTCAAAATATGTATTTTTTTTTTCTTAAGATGTTTGACCTAAAACTTACAAGAGAATAAATTTACCTCCCCTGTTTTTCCCTCAAATTCGAATTATGAATGAAAATTTCGCCGACCAAAATATGAATATATAGCAATTGACATTTTATTTCCAGTTTCCTTTTCCCTCATACAAATGTACACGCTTCAGCTGTACATATACTAAAATCGGAACGATACAGAGAAGATTAGCATGGCCCCTGCGCAAGGATGACACGCAAATTCGTGAAGCGTTCCATATTTTTTTCTTTTTTATTGATATCTATTTTTTGCAACAAGTGACTCAAAACAATATAATGATATAGAGGATATTTGTTTATATTAAGGTGAAAGATCGAAATTTATATCATCGAGTGAACATCATCGGTAGATCTAGTATTTTCACGAGTGGTGCGAAATTAATTTCGATCTTTCACCTCCCCCCCCCCCAAAAAAAAAGAAATATTCATTTCATGTTCTAACCCCTTTTTGGTTGGGATTTTCATCATCCAGCACAGTAGTTTTCGGTAATTCCCCGTGGCGTACCCCCTCTACATGGCAACGCATTACAATATTACGTAAAGCGCGAGTTCTAAATGTAGGGTAACTGCGAGTGAATTACATCATATTTCCGTCTTGTTGAATGACACGTACTGTTTACCTAGGTAACTAGTGCACGGCTTCAACTGAAGAGTAAGAAAATATTTTTCACTGGTCGTAACCATGAAATATCAAACCACATTTCACCATTAGTTCTCGATAAACTATCGGAAAGCATGAAATAAGTAGACCGACTCTGTATGAAAATGCATATTTTGCGTGAAATATTCATGTCTAGTTAAGCCATTGGCTGTTCAAGATGCCACAGACTGATTCTGTATCAAAATTCCGTAATTCCTGGGAGTATATTCCGTTATTTACTTGCTGTTGCAAATGCAGGCTGATTCTGTATCAAAACCGTGCGTAACTCATGGAAGGTATTCTCATCTACTTATAAACACTGGCTGTTAAAGATGCAGCCTAATTTACGATATCAAACTGCGTAATTCACAGGCAACTTGAATAATATGAAAAAGGCAAAGCCTCAGAGCGAGCGACGTGAATGATTTGTGAAACAAATATCTAATAATTCGAATGACGAGCCAGATCTTGAAATCATAGAGTTTTGAGTTCGAATCCCAGCTGTGCCAAAACTAATTTTGAGCGTTGTCAAAAGTAGAATGCTTTCTTCTTTCGTAGATGTGTACATGTGAAATAGATCGAACGGTCCGGGATTCACTTAACAAAATAAAGATAGTTCCCCGTAAATTTTGTTAATTTAGGTTCAAAGTCAAATAACTTGCAGTGATTATTAGTTCACATACTTTTAAAGAACATTTTACGAAAACATTTTCTCACTCCATCTAGATCTAGAGCTAGATCTATATGAGAATAAAAAGAAAAAACAGAAAGGAAGAAACTCACGGTCACCACATTTTCACATTGCATGTAAAAAGGAGAAGGAAAAAGAAAAAAAAAACTTCACATCTTATAGATCTATATCATTACATGGAACACTGCTGTCTTTCTGCAATACCCCCAGTGGCTTTGATCGCCAGATAATCATATGTGACTACCTCATTTTGAAGGTTTAGTTGGTGATTAACGTCGGCTGTACACACGAAAGGGAAAGGGAAAAAAAAAAGAAAAAACGGAAAACCTTTCTTTTATTTTTTTCGTTAGTAGATCAATATAATAGAATGACGAAAAAAATTCTATCGGTTTCAACCTTGTAGGGGATCTCCGTGAAATGTCCTGAAGAAAGATTCTTCGTTTTTTTCCCTTTCGGATATAGACCTACCAGTCCGTATTTGTGACCATCCACATTTTAAAGGTTAGATTCTATATGTATGAAAGCATGTTGAAATCGACGTCAGACACCATACAAACAAACGATTCTTCATGGATTGTAAGCTGTCGGCTTATTTTATTTGATTGTATCGATAAGATATAAATGTAAGTGTCTAAATCCCTTATCAACAAAAACATTGATAACGTGTTCAAAGATGGGAGATGGATTTGAAGACAATTCAAAGACACTTTTATCAAGTTAAAATACACCTGACATGTTGCGGAAAATTTAATTCGGTATCCGGATGATTAGAGATATATGGGTTGAAAGAGATGACTTGTAGATCTACCGGTGATTGAAGAGGACCTTAAATTCATGTTGAAGTTTTACAATCGATATGCTGTATTAATAAGAGACAATTGTAGACAGAGAAAAATCTACAAATAATCTATTAAGGCAACCTACACGCTCAGATTTATTTATAGGTTGTTTAACGCTGTTCTTAGACATTATTTCACTTGTAGATCTGTTATGGCGGCCAGTGCACCTACCCATGCTTTACCTGGAGTTTCTTTAATCAGAGTGCTTAGATCACCAAAAATCAGATTATTTGCAACTTTTTTTCCCCTTTCTATCTGCTTTCCTACACTTCCATCATTGAAAGAGTTATGAGAGAGGAATGAATTTTGTCGCAATGACTAGGTCCATCATCAATCCTAGGAAAGAAATTTGCCGAGTTATCGGATAGATATCAAGCTTACGAATAATAATAAAAAACTTTTAGATCTGTCAACAAGCTTTCATAACATTTGAATATAATTGAGCCATGTTCTGGAAAAGGGGGTTTACAGTTATTCCTGTTTTCTTTGTACTTTTCCCATTTTTTAGTATCCCTGCCAAATTATTGACCCCACAAGCAAACGAAAGTAAAATAATCAGGTTATTTTCAATGCATGTGCCATATATTGGCCATATACAAAGCTAAACATTCCCGTGTTCGCTTATTTTTTTTTTTTTTTTAAATTACCTTATGTATGCAAAAATAGTGCTTTTTTCTGTGTCGCTCTGTTCGGAGACTGATTTTGAATCTTTACAGAAAGTAAACAGTTTGGTATTTCACAATCCTTCTTTGCTTAGACATACTTATCATGTACCCTTACAGATGTACTAATGACACACGAAGACACATGCAACAGAATTTTGAAATATCAATGGATTAGTAGTGTCGCCAAAAAGTCATTAACATCCGTTACTGCATTTTATCTCATGTTGGGATAGTCTAACTTAGAACTGTTTGTCTAAGATTACGGTCGGAATATTCTTTTATGCTTGATATTGAGGATTTTAAAGCCATGGATCACAAAACCTTTTTTATTCGAAAAAAGTGCATCACTGATATCGAAGATAGCATTCAGACAAAAACTTGTTTAACCTCTGTTACCAAGGTTTTGCCAAAACAGTTATCAAGTGACATCTGTTGAATGTGATGCTTAAAGGAGTATACCAAATACAAAATAAAACTATATGAATCATTCTCCTAATAATCAGAAAAAGGGCCTTTTCTGATCCAAAACATATGCTAATTTTAACATCCGTTACCTTTAACATCCGTGACTAAAATCAATACTTGTCGTTTGCCGTTTGTAGACGTCACACTCTACCTGAAATACTCCGGTCTTAGATTTATCCACTATCTAACTGACTCGGTAACCTCACAGTAACATTAAAAAAGTCATTCCAAGTTTGTAACAGAGCACAGTTAAATGTTTGGTTTGAGCGCCAGATAGAACTACTTAGAAGCAGGTCATGATGAAAATACCAGACTCTGCCCCCTCAGGAAAGTGAAATCGGATTTAAAAATTAGGCCTTGATATGGCTGACAGGAAGAGAGTGAATGCAAAGTATGGCTTAAAGTGCAAGAAGGTTTAGTTACAGTACTGTAGTTGGTTAACTTCCGTTACCAAAATCGGAAAATCTTGAAAACAGTACTCGAACATTTGGTCGATTGTGAAGCATTCTACAAAAATTATGTATACTTGTGCTTCAAAGAAATCAATAAGAATATAAATTATGTAGGTGTAATTACTTTAGTTTTCGGTAATTTTTTTCATTTTTTGTGGCTAAACTTTGCTAGACTTATTTCAAAAATCTTGATCAATGTTTTCTAAGACAAACATCTTTTATTTAATAGTTCCTCAAGTTGAGTAAAGTTAGCTTAGTTTTTAGTCATTTTACTACTTTTTCATGTCAGTAATATGAGAACATCGGATTTTTTTAACTTGTGGAATTTTCTTTTTAACATCCGTTACCGTCTTATTGACATTTAAATTTCAAAAATGAAGAATCATGGTCCAAATTACTAAAAGGAAATTACTCAGTGATACATTCATTAAATTAATTAAGTATGATAGCCATTGAAATACCCAGCCAAAGTAAAACTATTTTAAATGAAAGAATGAGTAATTCTAAATTTCAGAATCAATTTGAAGAAAATGGTATAGCTACGATATTGTGCCTTAATTTTCAATCAAACACAAAACGATCCAAACGTTCTGGCTTAATTCCTACCACATACTTATATCTTCAATAAAATGGTGTGTTTATATACGTTGTGTTAACAGTTTTCACACAAAAGATGATACAATACTTGAATTTTATGAATTAACATCCGTTACTTCAATATGTAGTCAATTGCTTAAAACATTTACAACAAGAAAACGGTTGATTCTCATGAAGTGTAACTTCAGAATTTCATTAAACTAAGATAAGATTTTGTTGTGGCACATTTTTTATCAAAATTCTAAGACATGCATTTTTCATGTTTTTGGCATTCGTGTAGGTACATAAAAAATAGGAATGACTGTTTAATGCATCTCCATGATGCATAATACCAAGCAAGTTATCAAATAATAGATCTAATAGATCCGTAAGAAATTAATATTGTATGATAACCGACTGAATCACGAGGAATGCATACTGGTCCTTTGAAATGCAGAAAATTGATCAATAGCAAAGAGTTTTGACCCAGTTTGCGCGGACTGCACAGGCTGACCCAGATCGATAGTTTTTGCAGATTCATTAAGCCCCCTTTTCACAGATTATGGCTCATTTATTATAAAAAAAGAAACCCAAAAAAACTTAAATTCGGCTTTCTCTATTATTGATGGCAATTTGAAACGGTCAAAAAAACTAGTTTTGTCATGATTTCTTGACAAAATATTTTCTGCGAAAAGTCGGCTCGTGCATGACGCAAAAATAGTATGATAATGACGTCATCATTTTCTAGCATAGATCATTGCGTATATTTATACAAAAATAGACGTTCAATACGAGGAAAGTAAGAAGGAAATTAGATAATCTGTACTCATTAAACTGATGATGAGTTTTAAGTAACAATCTGATCGGCAAATAATTATTGTCATTTTTGACCAATCAGGTAAATGTGCGAAAGATTGTGATACGTGTGACGCTGTGCGACCAACCGGAAGACACACAATTTTCAGTCATTCCCTTCTAGATTTAGACTAAAACCAAGAACGAAGTCGGAATTTTATTTTTAAAAATCTAGAACGGTGTTACCGCAAAACGAGCTTCGCTCGTTATTACATTCGAGTTAAACTGCAGACACTGTTAAAGACGCAGACTGATTCTGTATCAACACTGCGAAACCCGTTGTAAATATTCTATTCTGACTATAGATGACTGTTTGAGATGCAGACTGATTCTGTATCAAAGCTGCGTAACCTGTTGTAAATATTCTATTCTGACTATAGATGACTGTTATAGATGCAGACTGATTCTGTATCAAAGCTGCGTAACCTGTTGTAAATATTCTATTCTGACTATAGATGACTGTTATAGATGCAGACTGATTCTGTATCAAAACGGCATAACTCGTTGTAAATATTCTATTCTGACTACAGATGACTGTTAAAGATGCAGACTGATACAGTATCAAAACGGCCTAACAAAGCGGAAATATTTCATTCTAGTTATAGACACTGACATTTAAGATCACCTTAAAGTGCAGCCCGATTCTGTATCAAAACTGCATAAAACAGGGGAAATATTCCATTCTGATTATAAATGACTGTAAAAGACGCAGACTGATTCTGTATCAAAACTGCGTAAGACGGGGTAAATGTTCTATTCTGATTATAGATGACTGTTAAAGATGAGGACTGCGTTACACGGGAAATATTCCATTCTGATTTTAAATGACTGTTTAAGATGCAGACTGGTTCTGTATCAAAAGTGTGTCACAAAGGGAAATTATTCGATCCGAATATAGATGACTGTTAAAGATGCAGACTGATTCTGTATCAAAACTGCGTAACACAGGGTAAATATTTTACGAGGAGTGTTGAAATATGCCTGCATCTAAGCACCCAAAATTTGATTCTTCATAGGTTTCACTGAAATTTTTACTTTGTTCCCTCGAGGTTTCACCTCCAACAGATATACAAAGTTTCAGTCTCCGCATCCAATCTTTGAAGGCATTTTCATAGTTTTTTTTAGGTATACTAGAAGACATTTGAATATTGCAGAACCGAGGTGTTTCCGCTGAATAAATTTTCGACCTGAAAGGTACTAAATTTAGCTTTGGAAACATACAGAAGTCACAAAGGGCAAGGTCAGGTGAATACGGACGGTGGAGGAGCACAGCGACTTATTCCTTCTTCTGAAAGTCTTACGCTATATATATATATATAGACGCCTTGTGCGATGACACGTTGTCATGCAGCAATCTAAAATTGGCCAAATCGAAGACCCGCAACAGCGTCGGCTGCGTAACCCATGGTAAATATTCCCCTCTGATTATAGATGACTGTTAGAAATGTAGACTGTTTCTGTATTAAAACTGCGTAAAACCGGGGAAACATTCTGTTCTGATTGTATAGATGACTATTAATGCAGACTGATTCTGTATCAAAACTGCGTAACCGGTGCATGGGACATATTCAGTTCTGACTATAAATGACTATTAAACATACATCTTCATTCGTTTTCATCCAGTTTTTAACCGGTTTTTTTTTTTTATGAAACTATTATCACTTTTGTATCTTCATGCCAAATATTGCCCCTGATGGTTGCAAGGTTGCACAGAGTACGGCAGATAGAAAATGCATTTCAATCTATTGCGGCTAGCAATAGACACGACAACCACAGTTTCCGGTTTAAATCGAAGACAAATCCCTACAGTTTCTTTATCCCATACACCTTATATTGATTTTTTAATCTACGTTTACACAGCTGTCTAGATTATTTCACCGTCAAGTTTTAACAGCGTTTGTTTGCTCTCTGGCTGTAAAGATATGCAGACTGAATCTGTATCAAAACTGCGTAACACCGGTGAAATATTCTAGATGACTGTTATAAACTGCAGACTGATTCTGTATCAAAACTGCGTAACTGGTTGGAAATATTTCATTCTGACTATAAATGACTCCGCGGCATTCTGATTACAAGTATTCTAAAAATAGCTGACGTAGACTGCCCTTAGTTGTTCTACGATTAACTTTGTAGCAGGGTAACCAGTCTATACCTTGATCAAATGTTAACCGCCCTATTATCTTTACGGATTAAAATTGTTCGAAAAACTTGTACGAGGGGTGTTCGAAAAGTTTCGGGACAAGTGCCGCCATTCTTTCATATTTTGATATTTTTTAATGAGTTTTTCGGTAATGATAGCTACAACCATATTCTATAGGTTGGTTGAAACAAATAAACGAAGATACACGAAACGCGTGATGTATTGTCACCATAGCAACGTCAAGTCGACGTGAGCGGGGCACCTTGATGCACTCATACATAAAACTGCTTCTGGTTATCATATTCTAAGATTCTCTTCATCTCATAATTATCATTTTTTTAGTTTTGCAAAAAAGTAGACAAATGCGAAAACCGTTGAGAAGCGGGAAGGCCTGAGATAAACAGACAGTAGTATTGCAACTTAATTTGGGAACACAGAAGGAATCCTAGGAAAAAATCGGGGGATAAGCCAATAAAAGGAAGTTTATTTTTCTGTATTTCTATTATTATTTGGGAATGAACTTATAATAATGTATTGCAAGAAAACCAGACATATAAATGAGTGTTTGAGACACAGACTGATTCTGTATCAAAACTGCGTAGGGCCGGGGAAATATTCTATTCTGGTTATAGATGACTGTTAGAGATGCAGACTGATTCTGTATCAAAAATGCGTAGGGCCGGGGAAATATTCTATTCTGATTATAGATTATTGTTAGAGATGCAGCCTGATTTTGTATCAAAACTGCGTGACTAGTGGGAACTATTCTATCCTGATTGCATATGGCTGTTAAAGATGCAGACTGATTCTGTATCAAAATTGCGTTATCCATGGAAAATAATTCTATTCTGATTAGGGGAAAAAATCCATTCTGATTATAGTTAACTGTTAAAGATTCAGACTAATCCTGTATCAAAACTGCGTAATCCGTGGGACATTTTTTATTCTAATTATTGAAGCTGACAGTAAAAGATGCAGATTGATTCTGTCTCAACACTGTAACCCACGGAATAATCCAATCTGGTTATAGATGACTGTTAAAGACGCAGACTTATTCTGTGTTAAAACTGCGAAACACAGGGGAAGTATTCCATTCTGATGATAGACGACTGTTAAAGATGCAGTCTGACTCTCTATCAAACTGAGTTCTCCGTGTGAAATATTTCTATAAAATTTTAGCCAATGCGTGACTGTAAAACGTGCAGACTGAATCTGTATGAAGTTGCATTTTTGGCGCGAAATATTTATATCCATTTAAGCCGTTTGTTTTTACAAGATGCAGACTGATTCTGTATCGAAATTCCGTACTTCTTAGGAAATTTCCAACTCTTTACTAGTGAAACTTGCTGGTGTCAAAAATGCAGGCTGATTCTGTATCAAAACTGCGTAACCCATTGGAAATATGCTCGTTTAGTTACAGACACTGGCTGTTGACACGAATCACTGACCTTTTGCAGATAGTGTAAATCAAGATCAGATTGCACGGAACGAAAAGATAAGTTTGAAATAGATTTTTTTTCGGATTTTTCTTTTAATCGACTTGAAAGTTTCACTTTACTTCATTAGTAGGGTAAGGGTTAAAGATAAGGATTGATTCTGTAACAAAACTACGTAGGCCCTAACACATGGGAAATATTCCATTCTGATTATAGATGACTGTTACAGATGTAGACTGCGTATATAACCTGTGGGAAATATTTTACTCTTTACTATTCAAACTTGCTGTTGAAAATGCAGGCTGATTCTGTATCAACACTGCGTAACCCATGGCAAGTACATGTATTCCAAACTACTTATAGACACTGGCTGTAAAAAGATACAAGCTGGTTCGGTATCAAAACTGTGTAACACAGGGGAAATGACCCGTTCTGGCTATAGATGCTATGAGTTAAAGATGCAGCCGATTCTGTATCAAAACTGATCAACGCAATTGAAATATTCTATTCTGATCATAGATGAGTGTAAGAGAGCTAGACTGCGTAACCTGTGAGAAATGTTTTACTCTATACTATTCAAACAAGCTGATTCTGTATCTGGACTGCGTACTTTTACAGGGAAATAAAACTGCAAAACACAGGGTAAATATTCTATTCTGATTATAGACACTGACTGTAAAAGATGAAGACTGATTCTGTATCAAAACTGCGAAACACGGGAAATATTCTATGCTGATTATAGATGACTATTAGAGATGCAGACTGATTCTGTATCAAAACTGCTAAATACGGGATAAAATTAATATTTTATTCTGATTATAGATGACTGTTATTGATGCAAACTGATTCTATATCATATCTATGTACACAGGTGAAATATTCCATTCTAATTAAAGATGACTGTTAAAGATGCAGACTAATTCTGTATCAAAATTGTATTACAAAGGGAAATTATTCTATCCGAATATAGATTACTGTTAAAGATGCAGGCTGATTCTATATCAAAACTGCGTAACACATCGGATATTTTCTGTTCTGATTATAGATGACTGTTAAAGATGAAGCCTGGTTCTGTATCAAAACTGCGTAACACATCGGAAATATTCTGTTCTGATTATGGATGACTGTTAAAGATGCAGACTGATTCTGTATCAAGGCTGCGAAACACTGGGTAGATATTCTATTCTGATTATAGACGATTGTTATTGATGCAGCCTGATTCTGTATCAAAACTGCACAACCCTGGGAAGATTTCTATTCTTATTATAGATGACTGTTATTGATGCAGACTGATTCTGTATCAAAACTGCGATACCCGTTGTAAATATTCTATTCTGATTATAGATGACTATTAAGGGCGCAGACTGATTCTGTATCAAAACTACGTAACACTGGGTAAATATTATTTTCGGATTATAGATGACTGTTAGAGATGTAGACTGATTCTGTATCAAAACTGCGTAACACAGGGTAAATATTCTATTCTGATTATAGACGACTGTTATTGATGCAGACTGATTCTGTATCAAAACTGCTTAACACATCGGAAATTTTCTGTTCTGATTATAGATGACTGTTAAAGATGCAGTCTGATTCTGTATCAAAACTACGTAACACAGGGTAAATATTCCATTCTGATTATAGATGACTGTTATTGATGCAGACTGATTCTGTATCAAAACTGCGAAAGCCGTTGTAAATTTTCTAGTCTGACTATAGACGACTGTTATCGATGCAGACTGATTCTGTATCAAAACTGCGAAACCCGTTATAAATATTTTATTCTGATTATAGATGTCTGTTTGAGATGCAGACTGATTCTGTATCAAAACTGCGAAACCCGTTGTAAATATTCTATTCTGATTATAGATGACTGTTATTGGTGCAGACTGATTCTGTACCAAAACTGCGAAACCCGCTGTAAATATTCTATTCTGATTATAGATGACTGCTAAGATGCAGACTGATTCTGTATCAAATTTACGTCACACAGGGTAAATATTCTATTCTGATTATAGATGACTGTTAGAGATGTAGACTGTCTATGTATCAAAACTACGTAACCCATTAGACATATTTAATTCTGATTTTGGATGACTGTTTAAGATGCAGAATGACTCTTTATGGAAAATGCGTAATCCGTGGGAAATGTTCCATTCCACTTATAGACATTGACTGTGAAAGACCATATACATGTATATATAGTGCAGACTGATTTTGTATCGAAACTGCTTAATACAGGGGAATTATTCCTTTCTGATTATAGATGACTTTTAAGATGCAGACTGATTCTGTATCAAAACTGCATAATCGGTAATAAATATTCCATTCTAATTATAGAAACCTACTGCTAAAGATTTAATATATAGTGCGGACTGATTTTGTATCAAAACTGTTTAACACAGGGGAAATTTTCCATTCTGATTATAGATGACTGTTTAAGATCATACTAATTCTGTATCAAAACTGCGGAATCGGTGGTAAATATTTCATTCTGATTTTAGTTACCAATTCTTCAAGATACAGATCGATTCTGTATCAAAATCCGAAACCTCTTTAGGCGTGATGACAATACATTTCAACTTTTCACCCAAATATTGCTGACAATCACGCGGTAGAGAGTTTTTAAAGTTGTCGATATTAGACTGACCAGATAAAATGATTTCAAGACATCTTTTCATGACCATCCCACTGCAAATCTGTCAAATCTTTTGCAAGTAGAATAAACTAGAAGATTGCAACATGTCCAGCCCACCATTGGCGATTTTAAATGGCACATCTACTCATGAAGGAGAATAATTGTACCAAACTACATTGAAATCGATCCAAAACATAGAATTTATGACTCAAACATGCTCGAACATGCTAAATTAATGACAACTTTATCATTTGACCTTTTAGTGTGACCTGGAGGTTGAACCTACATGAACAAATGATTCAAATGGCACTTCTACTGGTAAAGGAGATCACTTGTGTACAATTATTTTTAATCCATTGATAAATGTAGAAGTTGTAGCTCGAACTAGCTCTATTTAAGACATTTGTATCATTTGACCTGTAAGTGTGACCTTGACCTTGGACCTACCAGAACAAATTATTCAAATGACACTTCTACCGGTAAAGGAGAATACTTGCGTAAAATAATTTTAATCCATTGATAAATGTAGAAATTGTTGTAGCTTAAGCAAACTCTATTTATGACATTTTCAGCATTTGACCTTTAATTCTGACCTTGACCTTGGACCTACCTAACCAAACGATTGAACTGGCACTTCTACTGGTAAAGGAGAACACTTGCGTAAAATCATTTTGAAATCCATCCATAAATGTAGAAGTTGTGGCTCGGACAAGCTCCATTTATGAAAATTTTATCATTTGACCTTCAAGTATGACCTTGACTTTGGACCTACCTGAACAAATGTTTCAAATGGCACTTCTACTGGTAAAGGATAACAACTGTGCCAAATTATTTTGAAATCTATCCATAAATGTAGAAGTTCTTGTCCGGACAAATTCAGACGGACGGAGAGCGCAAGCACCCACGCACACACCCAGTCACGCACAGACGGACGCATATACACCGAAGCGGCATAGTGACAACTATGTCTCGCTCACCGCAAGCGAGCTGGACATAAATGAGCGGGGGTCTTGACGCTGAAGCTAGAGTTAAGCATACATGATGGACTTGAGAAATTTATTGCAGTCTCATGGATTTAAGTAACCAGATTTCGATTCAAATGCCATCCTATCAAAAACATCTATTTTTAACAAATTGAATAAGGAAATCACTTCGTTTCTTAACCCTTAGAGTGCTAAGACCTCGGACAGTTGAGATCAAGGTCAGACTGCTCAGAATGTGCAATCTGATCTTTAATCTACACTGTCCGATAAGGACATATGTCCCCCAAAAAGTACATTTGAAGTAGCAAAATTTTAGTTTTCACTACCAGTGTAAATGTTTCTTCTCACTTCTTTATCAGGATAAGACTCAACCGTTTAAACTTTAGAAAGTGCTGGTCAGAGTTAGCCCTCTTTACTCTCTGATCATGTCTTTTTCGCCTACGAATTTTTCTTTTTATTTCTGATCTTATCCAAGGCGGGTCGTGGGGATATATAGTGATAGTTTGTTAGGAACTGACAAGGACGCTTTTTAATTCAAAATGTGCAAACTATTTTGCGTAGGCTTATAAAGGTCCTGATCGTCATTATATATGTGTACAGTATTCAAAGCTACCTCACAGTTAACTTTGTAATCTTTAACAGTAATCATCATAAAAACTAAATATTTCACACGGGTTGCGGAGTTCCTATTCAGCATCATCCAACATCTTTAAACAACAGGCATTGTCTACAAATTAGCCTATTTCCCCCAATCAGTCTGCTTTTCAAACAGTCACTAGTTATAATTATCTAGAGAGTAACATTTCCTACGAATTACCGAGTTTTGATGCAGAATAGACCTGCATTTTTAACAAGTCATTGTCTATAATCAGAATGAAATATTTCCCACACTTACGGAGTTTTGATACAGAATCATTCTGCATCTGTAACAGTCAGTCTCCATAATTAGATTGTTATATTCAAATATTTTCTATGGGTTAAGGAGTGTACATGTATACAATATCGGTCTTCATCTTTAACACTCAACGTCCATAATTAAGAATGATTATTTCCCTTTCTGGTGATGAAATGTTTCAATCACAATGGATGAATGAAAGACAGAATTTATAAGTCTGCTGTTTGTAAAAAAAAATACTACAATTTAAATGGTAGGAGTAAACAAGTAAAATGGGGTAAGGCTTAGCTGTACTAATCACCAAGATATGACAACAGATGTTCCAAACAGTATTAAAGCAAACAATATTGTTCTTACGACTAATGCATACCGTAACCGTATATCCCTTGGATTTGAACTAGATCGGGTTTTCGTCTGACCTTCCTTGTCATACATTTTTTCTTTTTTCCTTTTTTCCCACCATTGACATCTAAACCTTTGTAAATATATATATTGTGTGGTGTGATAGGCAACATTGCCTTTTTTCCTTAATAAAGTTATTATGTACTCTTCTCCGGAAACTTCGTCAACCCCAAGTTGAATATTACCCCAACACAGGCCATGACATTCCTTTCCTGTCCTAATGCCGAAGTGAGAGGTACAAATAAGCCACATAGAGTGAATAAGGGCTTCGTGCGACTTGTCACCTAGTGTGCCAGCTTCAAGCATAGTCTTGATGTTGTCTTCAGTCATATTTTGCGCTGCTTCAGGTCTCTTTCCAAGACCCAAGCTTTTCCACTGCCGCTGCTTTCTCTTTAGGGCAGCCCTAGTCTTTGCAAAGCCACTGTCATTAAATATTCACATTTTACTGTTTTTTTTTTTTTTTTTTTCCTCAGATGCGTATCTATTGATGAAATAAGGCTCCTGATCATTGTTAACTCGTATTCTGAACCGTCGTTTTTTGTGACCCCCAAGGATAACCTCACAGATATAGTTATTTAGTTCATAAGGGGGAATGTATTCAGGATTTCTTGCATCGTTTTTTTTTTTTTTTTCAAACAAGAAAGGACTAAAAGAGCCTTAGATCACTTTCAGTTTTTTCTTAGTATTTTTGTTAATATTTTCCTCGAGGAATTCATCTGGGTCTACGGACCTAAATAAACGGTCTGCCGCTGTAAAATCACCAGATTCCTCAGTGTCGAACAAATCTGGCACCGTGAGATCACCAAATTCCTCAGTGTCGAAGAAGTTAGACACAAATTCACAGATAAATTTCGTCTAGAACTACGTTCTTAGCAGACATTTAGACGGATAATATTGACAGCAGACGTCCAGAATTGTTTACGTTTTAAACACGGGAAATAACTCTTACGGACTTCATGGTACAAAGGCGACTAAGGGGGAAAAAGTAGTTAAGTACTTTTGAGCTATGAAATCGGTATTTTACAGTGGTCGTAACCATGAAATATCAAACCATAATCCACCATTATTTCCCGCTAAACTACCGAAAAGCGTGAAATAAATACAAAGAAATTCATAACAGCCAGTATCTATAATTAAAATGGAATATTTCCCCTTTGTCACGCAGTTTTGATACAGAATCAGTCTGCTTTAGTTTCTATAACTACTATGGAATATATCCCTCAATTTACGCAGGCTTTTATACAGATTCAGTCTGCATTTTTTACAGTTACTATCTATAACAAGTATCGAATATTTCCCACGGGCTACGCATGTTTGTTACAGAATCAGCCTACGTTTTTAAATTTAGTATCTACAAGTTGGGTTCTTTACAAAAGAAGCCAGGAAAGGTCAGCATCAGTGTTTTCAAATAGTTTATTGGCTTTTAATTTCAATATATTTTGGTACATGTAAACAAACAAGTAAATAAGCCGCCGCGTAGAAACTTCATATGCTTTACATGACGGTCATTTGACCTTCCTGCCGCGTTTTCAAGTCGCATGATCTTGTCCAGTGGTCTTCTTTCTCTTTTTTAACGAAATTCTTCTTATTTTTTCCTCTGCTTAGATTTATTTGCTTAATGAAAAATTACAATTATTTGAGAGGTCATTTGCAACCATGGCAAATCAACATAACAAATCTTTTCTGAAATTCGTCATATAAAAATAAACCACGTCTATTTCCTGTTTGTGTTTTTTTATATCGCTTTATTTACAAAACCATGACGAAACAGACTGTGTATCAGAACAATTTCGCAAGAAAAATGGATTTAGACAGCAAATTCTGTGGCAGTCTGCCTTTTAAACTCACCACTGTTGGAGAGGTCTGATGACCTCTCCAATAACTAGAATGGAATATTTCCCATGAATTACGCAGGCTCTGGTACAGTATCAGTCTGCATGTTTAGCAGTATAACTAGTATGGAATATTTCCCACTGATTACGCAGTTTTGACATAAAATCGATCTGAATTTTTAACACTTAGTATCTATAACCGTAATGAAATATTCCCCACGGGTTGCAAAGTTTCTGATACAGAATCAACCTGCATTTCCAACAGATAGTATCTATAATTAGAATAGACTACTTCCCACGGATTACGCAGTTTCTTCAGATACAGACTCAGTCTGCGTCTTTAAGGGTTGGTATCTAAAGTTAGAAAGGAATATTTCGAAAAGATTACGCAGGTCCAATTCAGAATCAGTGTTTGTTTGTATTGGGGTTTAAAGCCGTTTTAACGGCAAAGGTCATATCACGGCGGCCAGAGCACCTACACATGTGTTTCCTGGTTTTGTCACACTAGTGCTGACACAACTTTCTTTCAAAGCCACTGATTACTTCTCACATGCAACAGAGGTGAGAGGCGAAAAATCGCCGGAGGGACGGGAGGAGGGTTTGCCTCAACCAGGTATCGAGCTTGCAACCACCAGGTCACGAGTCAGATGCGCTAACCACTGAGCTACGCGGCTGGGCCAAAATTTGCCATACAAGGTGAAACCCCCCCCCCCCAAAAAAAAAAAATGTCACCCATGGAATCGTTAATAAAATTCACAATCCTTTCTGCAATCCAACCATATTTGGTACAAATTAACGTCAGTCTATGCCTGGTCACATTGTTGCGGATATAGGAATAATTTTGTCTCTTTTTGACAAATTGAGTTGACGGTGTTGATTGAACATCATCTTATGCAAGCTGATCTTAATCTACACAGTTATAAAATGTTGATAAATATTTGTCTTTTTCAGTGTTTTGTTTTTACATTTCCATTGATTGATTTACACCGTCAAGCGAACGGTGCTTGCAAATTGCGGACAAATTGCGCGGTTCACGTTGTTATAGCAAAGGAGCTATACCCTTGATATGACGGTGGTTAAACCTCGTATATATATCCTGGTTAACTTCTCAACGAATCTCTGTATTGTGGAATTCAGGAGTTTGTTGTTTCATTGCGGTCATCAACGGTTTGTGCTTGTCTATGTTATTAATAACCTTTAATTTCATTTAAATTAAAACGGCTTTAATTTAAATGAAATTAAAGATGGGCATTCTGAAAAGGTATGATGATGTCATCAAAGATCAATTGCAAAAGAGTGGTATAGACAAGATACAGCTTAATGATGTTGATGGGATTGTACATTACATTCCATATCACGCTGTGATAACGCTGCAAAAATCAACAACGAAAATCAAATTGGTGTACGATGCATCAGCGAAAACAGGGAAAGAAAACAATAGTTTGAATTAATTTTCTACAGAGGACCAGTTCTGTTACACGATTCGAGTGGAATGCTTATGCGATTTCGAACCGTTGTTCACGTAGCGGACATACAAAAAGGCGTTTCTACAAATTGGATTGCAAAGAGATCAATGTGACTTGACAAGATTAGACGAGATGTCTGTGGTTAAAAACATCACCGATGAAGGAACCAATCTTGATAATATCCAGGAACAGAGATTCTGTGGAGTCCCATTTGGTGTAATATCTAGCCCATTTTTGTTGGCAGCAACAATAAATCATCATCTTGACACATACAAAAGTGAACTTTCTGATTAGATAAGGGATAATATTTCTGTTGACAATTTGATAACTAGGACAACTACAGCTGCAGAAGCAACGGAATTGTACAAAAGTGCTTACCGTATGTTTAACGATGGAGCAATGGATTTCAAGTAATGGGTTTCAAATAATGATGATGTTGCTTCATCTTTCGCACCAGAAGACAAAGCAAATGTAGAAGAAATTGAAAGTTCTTAGTCACAACTGGGACCGTAGGACTGATACACTATCTTTTAACCACTACTGTATTAATCAGAATGACAAAATGCCTCGTTTTTGAAGACATTGGGCCTAATATGTCCTGTAATAGTTCCTGGAAAAGTTTTTCTTCATAATCTTTGGCGGGAAAATTTTGACTGGGATTAACAGCTAGATCCTGAGAAGATCGATAGATGGAAAATGATCAAGATACAAGATGTAACTGTTCCTAGATATATCTGTGATGCAAGTGGTAGTGATATCAGTAATCAGCTGGGTTGCTTTTGTGATGCGTCAGCAAAAGCATATTCAGCGGTGATTTACCTGCGTGAAGTTTTAGAGAAAGGGGTGAAAACAAATCTTCTGTTTTCAAAATCACGTTTGGCCCCGGTAAAGCCATTATCTAGACTGCAGATAATGGCAGTCGTGATAGGGTTAAATTATTTTGAATTCGTGCAAAAACATTTGAAAAAGGCAATTTCCCAGACCCTTCCCTGGTGTCAGAAATAATCTGTAAGGTACAGGCAGTACCGCATGTTGTATATAGTTTAATGTCTATTACTGTGAGTACCGGGAGTACTTTGATCATTTGATGCTTTAGTACTATTTTTGGAATACGTTGTCTCTTTTGAATAAATCATATATTTTAATGTCAATAAGTGTTTGAGTTGTCTTAAATTATACGCATTTTTGTTTGGTTATATTCTGCAATAGGTACATTGTGATTTTACGTTCAAAGTCTTGGTAGATTATCAGGTCAATAAATCATAACGCTTTAAGAAACACAAAATTCTGACCCTATTTAGTCGATTTATAATTGGTGAATAATTAATAGTGCCATATTGTACGTTACCCCCCGTTGTTGCAACAATATACTGCGACAGCAAACTTTCTCCGTAACCCATTACAGAGAAATCACTCTTTTCACGCTGTGGATATAGGCGACACAGGGTTGAACAAATCGACTAGCACAGAGCAAGATCGACAGAGATTCAGCATTCGTCTTCACATCTACAACGCTGACGAGTACGCGACGATCGTCTACGCTTCAAACAACCCAGCTTCAGAGAATCTCGACTCACTGCAAACACGCTAGACTGACTCGGGGACCTGCTCCGAACGGACCAGCCTCAAACAGCCCAGCTTCAGAGAGGCTCAGACTCATTCCAAGCACGATAGGCTGACTCGGGGAGTTGCTTCAACACGTCCCATACAGACCCAGCCTCAAACGGACACGTTTCAAGCAGTTCGAAGCTGAGAAGCCTTGCCTCACAATTCCAGCCTAGACAGTGAAGGTTGAACAGATCAGTCTGACACACAGACCGACAGCGGTTCAGCACTACACCGTTCCTGGCCAGCTTCAGGCAGGCTTGAAGTGCTTCACAGAGACCTGTTCGAAGACATTTGAAGCCGAATAAGACTGACAGGGTGTTTGAAGCCAAGTCACGAATGACGGTTTGAAGCAAGGTTCATACCCGTCTGTTTAAAACCAAAGACAGAAGTTTGAGCTTGGCACTTTGTCTCCATAGACTGTATAAGACAGTCGTTTGGCGTCCGACGGATAATCTATCGAGACAGTATTTTGATGCTCTTGTGTTTTAGTTTGAAATCAATTGAGGCCAGATAGTCTGAGGAAAATTCTATATATCACCAGAACTGTACATATTCCCTGGTAAGACATTGTCACCTGAGAAACAAACCCACTCATCGTTATCATATCTCTTGACACCTGGACCGGCTCACAATGTGTTCTATCCTGGATCAATTAAAAAGCAAATTGACAACCTTTGTTAGAAATAGGGTACATATGATTAGAGAATTTAAAAGCGTCAAGCTTCCATATGTTCCGAGTCAAGAGAACCCGGCCGATACATCAATACAATACAATACAATACAATACAATACAATGCTTTTATTCAGTATTTTGGCCTCCGGCCCATATACATAAGTACATGTGCATTCTAACAACTGGAGTTTTGAATATTTCCAATATATCATAAGTTCTTAATGAATTAATGAATTTCGTAACTTGGCAATGTAGTTTTTGCCTAATATTACTGAAGAATTTGAATATGACAATCATAAGTTAGACATGAAGCGGTATTTCAAATAATTTATTCCCACAATACTACACCTTCCCTGAAAAGAAAAAAAAAAGAGTGCGTAATACCATGGGAAATAAAGCTACTGAATATACTTATCATGATATAATTAGCCTTACAGAAACGAAATATAAGGCAATTTATATCATTCTATTGTTTGATATGCATATACTACACACATCAATTTTTAACTAAACAAATTGAAAAGGCACAAAATAATAACGAACAGACGAACTAATCTACATATGAATGAAGATTGAATTGAAATGAATGCATGAATGACTAAATGAATAAGTTGATGAATAAACCAACGAATGAACGAACGAGCGATAAATGGTCGAACAAATGAATAGATATATGAACCATTTTAATGAACCACTGATCAACCGACCGGCTGACCGACCGACCGACTGATTGATCGACCAACCGCCCTAACGACCCACCTAACGAACGAATGAACGTGTGAACGAATGAACGTGTGAACGAACGAACGAATGAATGAATGGGTGAGAGCGTATTAAAGAGGGAAGAACAAATGAATCAGCCAATCGTTCAACCAATCAACCCAACCCAATCATTCAATCAATCAATCAGCAAACAAGTGAACGGATCAACGAATGAGTGATCGACAAGAATTATGATCCAATGAATGTATCCATGAATCAAGGAATTAATATGCCATCAACCAACAGGAAAGTTGATTACGTTTTTGAAAATATATTTAAGACGAAGAGAGAACTATAATGCTAATGAGAAATCAAAGGACTGAAAGTCCTGAAAAGCGGATTTGTTGAACAGTTTCAAGCTATGATTTGATGTAAGAAAATTAAAATCTTTTATCACATGTAATACATATAGATCTATAAAATGTAAACAATAAATAGATTGAGCAAGGACAATGGAAGTCGAAGTTGTTCTACCAAGTGTGCTGTACAGCAACTGTTATTTTACTACTGTTTTAGGGTAGTAATTTGATCCGAAGTATACAGTGTTTAAAAAAAGTGAAGTTGTGGTGTACTAGCTAAAACTTGAAGTACGATGCACACATGACAGTATGTGGTTTAGATCAAACAGATAACATCGTACGATCTTGAAAAAAGAATATTTTTCAAGGCTAACATCAGCATAAACTGTAGAAGTTTTAGAGATAATTATGGTTCTATATAAAAGGTCTGTCTAATTTACACTTATTTATTTCCTCAGAAATCTTAGATCCTTCTACAGCTTTCAGAATTATTCAAACATTTAACATTTTTTGTAGCAGAATGGTGTAGTGTAGCTATATGTAAACATACCCGAAAGTACAAACATGTTGAAATAAACCAAGATGGATTTATATAAGTAGAAATTATTTGACAAATATATAAAACACTTCAGTTATTGATGAGTAAGATTAAAAAAAAAAACTGTACAAAATAAGACAGTTTTTGCCTCAAGGACAAATGATCATGATAATTCTGTAAAAACAAAGTGTTAAGGTCTACAATTGTCAATCAGTTTTAGCAAGCATAAACAAATTTGATCAAAGAGTGCAATAAATTGCTACTTACACATGTGTGCAA
This sequence comes from Hippopus hippopus, assembly GCA_946811185.2. Classification (NCBI taxonomy): domain Eukaryota; kingdom Metazoa; phylum Mollusca; class Bivalvia; order Cardiida; family Cardiidae; genus Hippopus; species Hippopus hippopus. The sequence goes on along the minus strand of OX328102.1, from coordinate 50,745,473 downwards.
TATGAAATTTTTGGACCTTATTGTTGAACTCTTGACAAGAGGACAAAATTTTTGCCTGTCCCAAATTAAAACCAACTTTTCAGATTTTCATACTCTCACCAAACTAAAAAATGACTTATCACTGAATTATAGCTGGAAAATTGTTGTTAAAGAACTAAGATAAGATTTAGAAAAAAATATCTTAATTGGTATTTCCTCATTGAGCTACATAGCCTCTATGGGTATTATTACATTTTATGTCAACAACATGCACAGTTGACAAGTATTCATATTCAAATAAGTATCCAGACGTTATATCTGGTGTAATAAAAATGAACAGAGTGACCTATTGTTAAAGTACAAAAAGTGACCTATTGTTAAAGTACGATTTCATTATCAAACGCCCAAAATTGCATTATTTTACTGAATATAACCGTACACTTCATGAAAATGGAATATTTTTCTGATAGTTTTTAATTGCTTTTTACAAAAAAAAAAAAAAAAATATTTGTGATATAAAAACTAAATAACTCCATATTAAGAGCATTAACAAACAATTCAATAAATATGGCTCAGATTATGTGGTTTGTATTTGTAAAGGATAGAAAAAATTCTAGAACAAAAAAAGAAAAGAAATACTGATGTCTTGTTTTCCAAAAATGTTTTCATTAGCCCTTTTACACAGGACTCATAAAACACTGGAATTATTGCATGTTAAAGGGCTAAAAAAAAAAAAAAAAAAATCCTCAAAAATTCTCCCAATTTAACTTTGTATGACACAAAATTCAAGGGTCAAATACAGGTCATGTTTGAACAAACCATAAGGCATTCCAAATACTGATTACATGTATCTGTAACAGTTCTGCTAAATAGCCCCCCAAGGCTGGGATTGAACCCAGAATCTTCAGGTCCCAAGTCGAACGGTTGACCACATTGCTACAAAAGCTAGCTCTATAGCAAGACAGTATAAGTATTCCCTTATACAAACACAATTTACATCAATCTGTGGGATAGACCAGTATTCAACATATCCATGTCTGGTCATGGCATCAGACAACTGGATCTTGAGAAAATTTTGATTAGGGTTTATTTTAACACTTAAAATTGTAAATACCAAATACTCTGTGTTAATAATCCTGAAGGAAATGGTCAATTGAAAGCATTATGAGACAAAGACAAAATTCTGGTAAGCAGTATTTGAAGGAAATAGGCAATTGAAAGCATTATGGGACAAAGACAAAATTCTGGTAAGCAATATTTTTTTTTTTTTTAAGTATTTTCTCCTGTTCCAATAGTGTTTTCAATTATACAGGTGAACTTCAGTTCATTTACAGGTATCATTTTCTGTTGTCTGCAGATGCATTTAACTCTTTCCATACTATAGGCAACACCAGAAGCTTTTGTGGACAGTGTAGATCAAGATCAGACCGCATGGAACATGCAGTCTGATCTCTGATCTCCACTGTTCACTGCTATATTGTAGATTATGACCGAATTGTTTCTTGATCTTGCAGAAGAAATGTATTTTTAGCCTTTAAGACTATGCAATTAATTTGTTTAGTAGAGAAAGAGTTAAAGTGCCTAAAACTTGTCATATGGGAAAGGAATGAACAATGAAATGGCATCAATTTGATTACCATATTTGATTAAAAAACAAGATGTATCTTATGCATAGATGGTCGACGTCGACTAACCTGAACAATCTTACAAAAATTAACACCCATCTAAATGTGGATCTGGGGTCCTGCATAGCTCACTAGTAAAGTGTAGGACTTGTTACCTGATGGCCCAGCCTCATTGGATGCACAATGTTTTTCTGCAAGAGTGCCCTTAGGCAAGACAATGCAGAGCCCTAGCCTAGTACTACTAAAACCCAGACATACAAAAATAAGCTAGCTGTAGCAGTCATATGACTGAAATAATGTTGAAAGTGACAGTAAACATTACTCATTTAATCAAATCTGGATCTAACATTGGCCTGCAAGGTTAACCTTCATCTAACATTTCTGTCAGCCTCACAAAATGTAGCTGCTAAGTTTTTGAAAACATTGGTAGACCAACAGATTTTCAGTTTTCATTCTTACTTAACACTTTACCACACAATCCCGAGTTTTAACAACCGTGTGAAAGAAGCCCTTAGAAAACATTGTGGGAAATGGAGAAAATGCTGGTAACCAGCATTTTCTCCTTTTTCCCATAATGTTTTCTACCCTATTAAACACATAATCCATCATTTGAGCGACATTAGAACTGTTGTCTGCAAATGCTTTCAGTTTGGACATGTCCAAAATTGCATTGTGTGGTAAAGAGTTAAGTCATTTTCCCCCTATCCCATAACACCATTTAGGATACAAGGTACCGTAAGTGTGGCTATATCATCCCATTTTGAAGGATGTTCAGAAAAAAACTTTTGAAACAACTTAACCAATTGGCTGGTGTTTTTTTTTTTTTTTTGTCTGAGACTTTGCTTTAAATCAGATTGAAAATATTAACAGCTCAGCCTTGGGTTTGTAAACATGTGAGCTTACATAGATAAACAAGACATGATAACTATATCTTTCTTTTCTATAGCATTTTAAGCATTTCTAAATTCATCATTATTCATCATTATGCAAGACTCTTTTTAAAGATTGAAACTTCTGTACTCAGACATCAAGGTTTTGATTTTTATAGTAGAATTTTACAGTTCTAGCCTAAACACAACAATTTCTAAACTTTTATATGGTTGGTATAATCATATAGACTGAACAATTCAAATCTAAAATAGTGTGCCTATAAGAATGGAATTTTACCATGTTAGGCAGTCCGATCTTACTCTACCGGTACACTTGTTACATACTATATAGACTGTCCTCATTCTGAGGTATAAAGCATGCATTGTTTTGAAACTAGTATGGTTTCGTTAAAAAAAAATACAGCAGTCCTCTCAGGGAAAAAGAAACAGTGGTATTTTGTATGTTAGTTCTTACTGAAAGCACATTGTCCCTTCCATAACTATAACACATAGGAATCCTTTCAAGGGTTTCTCCTAATTACTAGACAACTTCAAACTATTAATTTCAAAATGAAATACAAAATCTAACTAGAAACAATAATTTGATTGTTCAGGTACAATGATTTCTTCTTTCCTTTCATAAGAATGTTCTTGGTTTCATTCCTGAACTCAAATATGTTTTGTAATAGTCTGAAAAGTGAAAACTAAGTGATGTGTTCAGTAATTTCTAAGATTTAGACCATCTGTAATTCATAAATATTGAATGTACCTTTCTTCTATAAGATAAACGAAAATTTACCCTGTATTTTCATGAAGAAACAAGTCAAGAAAATAATGATTTTACAAAAGAAAGTAAGGTCAACTCATGCAGTGCCACAAAATATGAAAATGATTGTAACTACCTTCAAGAATAATTTGATGGTTGACTGATTTCTGGTGTTTACATTAGTGTCAACACTGTTTCAGTCTTACAGTGACAACAATTCATCTATTTGTGTACCTTTTGGGTTTTATTAGGGCTAGGCTGGTTCTCTGCAGTGTCTTGTCTATGGGCATTCTAAAAAATCCTAGCATCTAGAAGAGGATAGAACCTGTGATAATCCATAAGTAGTCAATACTGGTCAATAGTGGTCGACTTGTAGAGGTCATTTGGAAATTTTAATGGTCAGATGAGTTTTAAAACGGCAGTTATGCTAATGTGTGGATGATTTGTTGTGTGGATTTTTTTTCCTCAGATAAGTTGATTTCATCAATGTGAAAGAGAGGAGTGGAAAAACTGTTTTGTCCCTGCCTAGGGTACTCACCAGCTGGCCTTTGCCACTTTTCCAAACTGTGTAGAAGTTCCTAATAAGGTCTTCATGTTTGACACCTTAAGTAATTGTTTGATGATAAGATACTATCATGACTGCATATAAGTCATTATTTCACGCTTTGGGAATAAAACCTGGTGTCAAGGATAATACCCCAGATAAGGACACATGATTTGTCCCTTTGGTGATTTGATTTAACTCTTTACCAAACGACAAAATTATAGACTGGTCCAAATTGAAAGCATTTGCAGACGACAAAATAAATATGATTGAAAAATTGAAATTTGGTTTGTATCAATTCTGCTGACTTTATTTTCTAATTTCGAAAGCATCTATTAAAAATTCTGCAACTATCTCTATGGTCATAATATCTTGTAATTCAAGTATACTGTAAAACATTTATTTAGTTCTACATCGAATCCAATGAGATTTGAAGTACTGCAGTCTAAGAAATTCATATTTTGTACGCTCAAAGAACATGTGGAATTCATCTTCTATGACCGAAATATCTAATGCTTTACAAAAACAACAAAATCTGAGATTCCTGTCTATACCAAGGTGTCTGCCCTTTTCAATCATTAGGTCATGATTACTGCATCTGAATTTTGAAAGTACTTTTCTATAACTGTATTGGATATCGATACTAAGATATTTTTCTGGGTTCAATGCAGATTTGAAGTGTTTATATGTCAATGCTTTAAGAGTCGCATCAACACTTGATTCCCACTGTTGAGTAAAACAATCAACCAATCGTCTTATGAAATTTTTATAGAATTAGATTCGTGACCAATATCATGAGCGATCCACACATAACCGAAATCGTAAAGAAAGAGCATATTTTTTATATTAGTAGCCCATGTATATCTTCCCGATGAATCCAGATCTCTAAGCATTTCATAACAGTGTTAAGGATACCAAGTATTATCCATAAGTATCAGTTTAAGCCAATACTTTAAACATGTTTTCATATTTGAAACGCATAATGGTAGTCTGCCACACTCACTGAGAGCCATTGCATCACAACTATTGTCGCTAAGATGGCAGACCCTTTTACAAAACTTGATTTGAACTCTTTCAATCTTTTGGACTCCGCAGTATCCCCATATCTGTGAACCGTAGCAAAAGTATCGGCTTTACAACAGAATCAAATATCTTGAACAAATCTTCAATTTCAATAAAACCGAACTGTCTGCGTATTGAGAAGATATAATTAACTGCCTTAATTGCTTGAAGAGATAACATTTCGTGTGTCTTGCTCCATGAAAGTTTAGGTGAAAAATAAAGTCCAAGATATTTATAAAATGATACAATTTCAATTTTCATGTTCTTATAGAACCACTTTTCACCTTGCTTGATAGCGCCCCCATTTCTAAATACCATAATTTTGCTTTTGTCTACATTTATCTTCATACCCACTGAATCTGAAAAAAAAAATGAAATACTATCGATTTGCCTTTGCAGCTGAACAACAGTATCAGAAAAACTGGAGACGTCATCAGCAAAAAGTAGAAGATTTAACTCTTTCATATTTAACTCTTTCATATTACATCGGCAAAGGGTATGTCGACAAAAAAGCTACAGAATTGTGCATTGTTGTGGAAAGGACCAAAGTGGTAATCAGAATCGTTCCTAGAATGGCCTAAAAACTTCAGTAAAGCTGAAAACAAAAGTGCCGGAAGTGTGCTTATCAGAAGAGAACTATTGTCCGAAATTCTCACAGGCCTTATTCCAGTCTTCCGTTGTTGAACCGGAGTCACTTGCACTTAGATATCCACTCGGGATTGAAATCAATAGATTTTCGTCTTTGACAAAGCGCCTATGAGTGACCGCCCTTGCTCTCCGTTTCGTTCGAAAACTGAGAGGGGAAACAGTCAAAACTCCATTCATAAGCACTGATGAATTGCATAAAGTGAGAGGCATGTGGCTCAGAAGTGTACCAGAAAGTCACTTTAAATATACCATTGATAGATCATAAAAGGGGATCAACTATAAAATGACATGCTTCAATTTTTCATGGCTTTTTACCATGTATTGTATATAATCAAACCACGTATATATCCTCTCATGCACAATCAACATTACACTTTCTTTATACTTTCTACTTTTTTTTAACATAAAGCACACACCAAACAAGAATAGTATTTTTGTGTTTATTACCGTTTCATCAATTATCGATACTGTTTCAATGGAAGGTTTTGAAAATAATGACACATCAGTAAAACTGTTGTATTTTATAAAAGGTTGTGGATAAATTGAATTAAAGATATGTTCCTACAATTGTCGTGGTTTGAATAGCACTAAAAAACGATTTGATTTATTTGCACTTTTTAAGGAAAAGAAAGTTGATGTTTTATGCTTGCAGGAAACAAACTTCACTGAAGAAACTGAACACAAAATTTATCAACAGTGGGAAGGAGTATGCTTTTGTAGTCATGGTTCTTTTAACTCGAAAGGTGTGGCTATTCTACTTAGGAAAGGACTAGATATTAAAGTAGCGGAATGCAAAAAAGATAATAATGGGCAATTCATTGCGCTTAATATTTCTTACGAAAACACATCATTTATCCTTGCAAATATATATGCACCAAATTCCGATAACCCTGAATTAAGTCTCTTGATAATGTTCATAGTTTTATCATTTCTGGCGACTTTAATCAAGTTTTAGACCCATCAATAGATTATGAAAACTACAAGTACAGTAACTACAATAAAAAATCAAGAAAATTTTTAACAATGCAAATTAATGATAACGAGCTTGTTGACCCTTTCAGACATTTACATGGGGCTACAAGAAAGTATACAAGGAAAAGGTTATCACCATTACAAAAGGGAAGGTTAGATTTTTTCTTAATTGATCAAAACCTTCTTTCATTTGTTAGAAACTGTGATATAGATATAAGTTACAGGTCTGATCACTCAATAATTGTGCTTGTACTTCAGTTTTCAAAGCAGGAACATGGAAAAGGATTTTGGAAGTTCAATAATTCATTATTAAAAGATAAAGAATATGTTGATTGTATAAACAAAAAAATAGATAGCGTAATCTTGCAATATTGTTTGCCAATATACAGTTATGAAAATGTCCTAAACGTTGATAAATCACAGTTACAATTTATAATAGATGATCAACTGTTTTTGGAAACATTGTTAATGGAAATACGAGGGGAAACCATTTCATTTTTACTTAAGCCAAAGCAAAATGCATAAGAGAAACTCCATTGAAAAAGAAATTTCCTATTTAGAAAATAATCTTAATGAAACAAACAAAGACAGGCTATGTTCACTACAATTAGAATTGGAAACTTTAAGGAAGGAAAGGCTAAATGTTTTTTTTCATTAGATCAAGATCAAACTGGATTGACAACGGAGAAAAAGTAACTAATTATTTTTGTAATTTAGAGAAACAGCATGTAGCTTCAAAAAATATGCATTATATAGAAAAAGAAGATGGAACTCACATTTTTGATCAAAAAGAAATTTTAAAAGAAACTAAACGATTTTATGAAAATTTATATACTGAACCAAATAACGTTGTTGATCTCGATCTTTCTGAACAATTAGCAGGGTGTTCTGTAAAAAAATTAAATGAAAAACAGAAAAAGGATATTGAAGGACTGCTACAATACAATGAGGTCACAGATACCCTAAAGAATATGAAAAATGATAAGAGCCCCGGAAATGACGGATTTACTTCAAATTTTTATAAGTTTTTTTGGAATAAGATTGGTCATTTTGTAGTAAAAACTTTAAATCACGCGGAATGTTAAACTGGGAACAATAACTTGTATTCCGAAAGAAAATAAAGAAAGACAATTTTTAAAAAATTGGAGACCAATCACGCTTTTAAATGTCCTATGTAGACTTGCATCTGGAAGTATTGCTAAAAGAATTAAGAATGTTTTAAATGATATAATTTCAAGTGATCAAACGGGTCTTTTACAAGATAGATTCATAGGGGAAAATACCAGATTAGATATTATGCAATATTGTGAAGAACATAGAATACCTGGATTGTTAATTTTAATTGATTTTGAAAAAGCTTTTGACTCCTTATCCTTTAACTTTATTGAAAAAACGTTATCTTTTTTTAACTTTGGTGAAATGGTTCGAGAATGGATTAAGTTATTTTTGTATAATACGGAAGTATGTGTTCAAGTTAACGGTTTTCTTTCGGATTACTTCATGGTCAAAAGGGGCTGCAGACAAGGAGATCCAATTTCAGCATACATTTTTATTCTTTGTTCAGAAATTCTTAACATCAAAATAAAAAAAGAAAAAAATATCACAGGAATAAAAGTTAAACAACGAGAATACATAATATCACAATTTGCAGACAACACAACCCTTTTTTTAGATGGTTCAGAAAAATCGCTCAAAAGTACATTACAGTTACTTGAAAATTCTTCACATATTCCAGGCCTGAAGGTCAATTTCAATAAAACGAAGCTAATATGGATTGGATGAATGAAATATAGTTCAAGATCTTTAAAAACAAATTGGAAACTATCTTGGGGGGAAACACAATTTAAATTACTTGGGATACATTTCAGTGTTGATCTGAAATGAATGATAAAAAACAATTTTGAACCAAAACTACAAAGCATTAAAAATAGTATATCCTACTGGAATAGGAGAAAACTAACTCCTATTGGAAAAATAACTGTAGTTAAAAGCATTTTAACCAACCTGTTTACCGTCACCATCGGATGAATACATGAAAAGTTTAAATGATATGTTATACAAATTCGTATGGGATGGCACGGCTAAAATAAAACGGAGTATTTTTATAAAGAAGTACACAGAAGGGGGTCTAAAAATGATAGATGTAAATAGCTATAACATGAGTATGAAAATTAAATGGTTAAAAAAACTTGTTGCTAGTGGCAAAGACGACTATTATATATTTATTAATGGAACATTTGATACACAAAAATTATTCAATTTAGGTATTTCGTATTGTAAACAAATCGTGAAAACTATTAAAAACGATTTTTGGATTGATGTCCTACAGTCTTTTACTACCTATATATCGAAATGTAAATTTACAAATTGGGTAGATATAATTAATATGCCATTGTTTTATAATGAAAATATTATAATCGAGTCAAATTACGTCTATGATTCCATAATGTACACTGCCGGTATAAGATATATCAAAGACCTTTTAAATGAAAATGGTCATTTTAAAATTTGGAATGAAATAAATAAACTTACCAATAATAAAACAAATTTCTTAAGGTACTACAGTTTATTAAACTCAGTTAAGAGCTTCTTGTCGAAGCATCTTATACTAATTCAAAAGAAATTTCTAAATGAATACCATAACCCTAGCATTAACAGTTATTTTTTTTAAATATTAACTAAAAAAGAGATAAACAAACATATTTACAACAAATTAATTGAGAACAGAGAAACTCCGTCATGTAGAGTCAAGTGGAACTCAATATACAATGATTTAGAAATTGATTGGAATCTAGTTCACGGAAGTGTTTTAAATGTACTCAAGATATTTATACACAATGGTTCCAGACAAGAATAGTTCACAGGATCCTCCCAACAAATTCGCTACTTTTCAAAATGAACTTGATCCATACTAATTTATGTACTTTCTGTGGAACATATGAAGAAACACTTTTACATTTGTTCTATAATTGTGAGTATTTAAGGCCTTTGATGAATAAAATTACAACAATATTAAAAAATTTTGACCGCAATTTACGAATAAATAGTAGAATTTTTCTTTTGGGCACATATAAAACAAACTTTTTGTTAGACAATTTGCTTTTAGAAGTTAAAAAATATATTTACTTTTGTAGAAATAAAACTTATAAACCGTCACTTATTAATATGAAGAATTTTCTTACTACCGCTGTGAATATCCATAGCAACACGAAAACGACTGGGCTTGAAAACTATAACATGACAATTATGGAACATATCTTAGAACGCCTTCCATAAATCACTATCGATTTTAGAATAAGCATAGTTTTTTAAACACACAATCAATGATGCCATTTTTTTTTTTTTTTTATTTACACCAATCAGTTTCATCATATTTTTGTTTTTCACACACACACACACACCCCCCCCCCCACACACACACACACACGCACACACACGATTAATTGCCACAGATTTTAAACTGAAATTATTTCATTTTTCATAATGCTACCTTTTTGAAAAGATGATGCATGTGAGCCGTTCTCCGTGAAAAGGGGGCTTAATGCATCTGCGAGAAGGTATCGACTGAGGTCAGACTGCGCAGTTCGCTAAAGGTCAGTTTTCTGTATGTCCAAGGACCATTCTACCTTGTGATTAAGTCGGTTTTGAGAAAAAAAAGTGGCTGTTGTGGATTCAAAAGTATATGATGGCTTGCTTGGCATGATGGATTACGGAGAGGCATTTAGCACCTTTTTGCCAGAGAATGTCTCGTATATATTATTGTATGTTTTTATAAGAAAATGTTTTCTTTCATGAAGTTATTGTAAATACGTTTAAATGTTGGTAAATACGTTTATATCGTTTATATATTTAGAAATGAAACTAACACTGTCTACTAACAGCTTATATAAGGTAAGGTGGGGGATGACCACGACCCCCACATTGACGTGGTAAATAAAGCTAAAAAAAATGACAGCTAGGTTTGTTCATGGATCCAGATACTGGACAATTACGTTGTAAAGGTCGGATGGAAAATGCCGATCTCTGTGGAAGGGCTAGACGTCCAATGCTTTAATCGAAAAGGGATAAATATACACATCTTGTAATACAAAAAGCTCACAAAGATTTACATTATAGTGGAGTCGCTCAAACGATATCGTCTATATGTATGCGTTATTGGATTCCTAAGGGACGAGCCACCATAAAGACTGTTTTGAAAGGGTGCACCAGTTGTCGTCATTACGAAGCCTAGTAAGACGTGCTGTGCATCTAGAGCTTGTTTGTGACATGTCTTCAGTAGAGTTCATTTTGTGATTCCGTAGATTCCTATCACAAAAAGGAACGCCTCATGAACTTGTAATTGACAACGCTTTACAATTTCATTCAGCTAACTGTTTTAAAGCATCTTTGGAAACAAATTGCTGAGGATAATGACGCAATGACATACGTGTCAAATTTCGGTATTAAGTGGACATTTAACGTTGAGCTTGCTCTGTGGATGGGAGGGTCCTACCAAAGGCTAGTTAGACTAGTAAAAAGATCACTAAGTAAAACAGTTGGTAGACGACTGCTTACTATGGTCCAACTTCAAACACTCCTGATAGAAATTCTCGACTACTCGTTTATATCACGGGCGATATAAACTCGAGTATCCCCCTTACACCGGCACATTTTTTGTCTATCAATCCTAGAATAGGTATACCAGAGTTGGACGTTTCAGATGATCCTGACTATCTACCACGACAGAGTAACAAAGAAAACTTAATCCTGATTTGGAAAAAGGGCCAGAAGTTATTGGATGCATTCTGGAGAATCTTACGACATGAATACTTGACCAGTCTGAGAGAACGGACTCAATCCAAGAAGAGTAAACTCCGAATCTCTGCCAAATGTAAATGATGTGGTTATAATTAAAGAGGATACATCCAGAGGAAGCTGGAAATCTGGTAGAATTGCAAAACTGATGGATAGCAAGGACGGATTGATCCGTTCGGCAAAAGTTGAGTCACCCTATAAAAGGATCATACACAGACCACTGAATCTCCTATACCCATTAGAAGTGTCTTCCGTCTAAGAAATAACCAGACTAGAAGAAATTCAAAAAGTTTCTTTAGTGGAAAAATGTGCTAAACAGAAAATGTCAGGAAATTTGATTTCAAAAAGAGCAGCAGCACAGAAAGCATTAGATAAAACGAAAGAATTTCACACTCTTTAAAACTTTTTTTATTTTATATATTTTATATTTTTTTCCTACAAAACCTTCATAATTTTGTACAGTATCAGTGTATTGCAACATATAGTTAGAAATTCTCATGCAACGGTTCCATTCAAGGACATTCGCCGGTAGTGTATTGTGGTCCAACAGCTACTGTCAAATACGAATATTACATATGTTCCCGCGCAATGTATATTACTTAAATTAACATTCCGAAAGTTTAAGAAAAGTAAAAGTTTATTTGATTCTAAGCATTCCGTATTTAGTAGTTTTAGTATCAAATCATGTATATTTGTGACTATTGCAAAAAGGAATATCGCCCTAGAAGGAGTCTAAACCGCCACAAGAGAGAAAGATACCGTAGTAAAGCAAGATTCATTCGGCGCAGTTATTTTATAACTCACTTATGTTCACAAAGTTGACAAAAGAATCGCAAAAGAGATGGCTGGTAGAGTACAGGTCATAACGGAGATGCCTCCAAGCCACGTTATTCTGACCTTGAGGATATAAGTGATGAAGAAGACTATCTTAATAGCGTAGCACCAGACAATAACACATCTGTTTCAAATGAACTATTTGACGTCATTGATTCTATATCACTCATGGATTTACCAATGAACCAGAACAGCAACAACAGCTTTCTCGATTTATTTATCGATAGCGATATTGACAACATCAGTCTCGGTGGCAACGACTCATGTGATGATTCTGCTGGGTCACCCAAAGATATTCATGAAACTAATAAAAACGCAAACGGGCCCCAAAACATCAACAAAAATGTTGCCGAGGAAAGTGGATCGTGCCCCAACCTAGATGACAATGTACAAGAAAGTAACGAGGATTTCGCAGAACCTGGTGGACGTGACAAGCGTAAAAAATGTGTGTGACGGCAATCAACGTGACTCTAATAAAAACTGATACACTTAAAGATGGTGTAGTTCAATCCAGTGCTTCCATGGGATTTACGCAAAATACGAGTGAGACTGATATTAAAGAAAATTTACAGGATATATTTAGCTATGTACAAAAGGAATTTACTGAGTATTCTAGTAATTATCATGATTTGAATTTGAATTAAATTGATACATAGGTTTGCAGGACAAGTCAAGGTGGGAGTGTTTCGAATATTTTGATTTTTTTTTACCATTTGAGTTGACGGTGTTGATTGGCCATCAGACTGCACATCTTATGCAAGCTGATCTTAATCTTCACAGTCATAAAATGTTGATAAATATTTGTCTTTTTCAAAATGTTTAGTTTTTCCATTTCCATTGATTGATTTACACCGTCAAGCGAACGATACTTGCAAATTGCGGACAAATTGCGGTGATTGAACCTTGTATATATACCCTGGTTCGATTATTACTGGCAGAGTGATAAGATAACCATGAAATAGGATGGATTATTGAATGAAAATGGGTTATTAAAGTGTATTAAACGATTGTGTGGTTTTTTGGTTAACTCTCAAAGTAAAGCTCCATACTTTGTGACGGAAAAATGAAAATTACTACAGTACTTCAAATCAAAATTTTTCTGTAAAAGATCCGCCACAGACATGTCCACCAAATTTCAGTCATGAATGTCCAACAGTCTTTGTTTTATCTCCGTTCAATGATATGCTCCAATTGTGCACCTTTACGTTGCAAGCACACCTGGATACAACATGCAAAATTTTAAATAACTCATTGTCTTTGAGATAACATTACAGATAAAAATCTGGGGGTTAAGGGGTGAGTGTGGAGCTCCGATACTGACACAGCCACTACCGGTTTGAAGAACAGAATGAACGGTCAGTCACGACCAATACTGAGCGCTACCTAGTGGTTGTTAAGAAGTTTGGGGCAGCCTTGGGCAGACAAAGAGGTGTTGTGAGGGATGAACAGTGGTTTCAACAGGATGGTGCAACTCCCCACACTTCGAATGACCCGTTGGAATGGTTGTGGGGACATTGGTGATTGTCTCATAAGTATGAGGTGTGATCCTGAATGGGCTTCACACTCACGGACCTTAATCCCCACAGATAAAAATCTGGGGCGTTATCTCAAAGATAGTGTTTATCAGAACAATCCCCAGACTATTCCTTAACTGAAGAGGGCCATCACGACCAAAATCAAGGCAACACTACTGGAGTAGTGTGTCAGAGTTATTGACAATTTTGCACGTTGTATTCAGGTGTGCTTACAACACAGAGGTGCAAATTTAGAGCATATCATGTAAGGGAAATAAAACAAAGACTGCTGGACATTCATGACTCAAGTTTGGTGGATATGTCAGGCATAGACTGAAGTTCATTTAACTAAATACGGTTGGATTGCAGAAAGGATTGTGAATTTTTTTAAACGATTCCATGCGTGACATTTTTGCGGGGTCATCCTGTATCTAAAATAGTTTTCGAAATTGGTTATACACGTTTTCGAATGTCTTCATTTTATCAAAATTAAACGAGCCTCTCTCTCTCTGAAAAGGGAGTTAAATGAATTTCTGTGACGCATTGTACTAAGCAGTTCGTCACATGATCCATAGATATGGAGTGAGCCCGTTAGCAACAAATCTTGTGTTTTAACTATCCTGAGGGAGATGGTTTATAAAACATTGTGGGAAAAGGAGAAAATGCTGATGATCAGCATTTTCTCCTCTTTTTTTTTTTTTTTATTTTTTTTTATTTTTTGTCATGTTTTCTATTCTTTAAACCCTTTACCCTTTTCCAAACAATTCCGAGTTCTAACGATCCGGTAGGGGAAAGCTTTTAAAAAAAATTGGGAAATGGAAAAAAATACTGGTAACCAGCATATTCTCCTTTTCCCACAATGCATTCTATCCTGTAGAACTTATAGACTATGAGCCAGTAGGATGTTTGCTCCCCCCAGGGGGGAATTTTCGAAACTATTATTTTCTTAAACCCTAAGGTGTCTTAAGCCCATTCTCAAAGTCTGCCTCCTGGCGAGTGGGGCTTTTGGAAGTTATAGAGGTCAAAGGTCATCAAGTGCACCTCGAACCCTAAACCTAACAGTTGATCCTCAATTGACATTTCATTGCAAATGTTGTACCTTGTGAAAGTCCCAAATGATCTCAGATAATGTAATAAGCTTATATTAGATAAATCTATACATTTCTTACAAGGTACAAGAGCATTTAGTGCAAATCAAAGCACTGACAGAACTAATTTTTCATGCTTTAAGCTTCCAAAAAATCATAATCTGAGAAACTACAGGAATATTTTTCAGATAAAACGCATTTTCTTGATCACAAATGCCTTGAATGCATCCAAGAAGCGACCCAAATGGCATTTTGAGATTTATTGTATATCGATTTGTCATATCCATGGATAAAATGGAAGCACTTATAACCATAGATCATTAATATACTTTTTAACGTTTTAATATATCAGTTGCTGAAAATTCAACAATTATCTGGTTCATTTCTTTGTTTTGAATGAAAAAAAATATCTAAGATTTATTGGTAATCATTATTTTCATGGTCTTGATATATTCATTACAGTAAACAGAAACTTTTAGAGTAAATCAAAGTACTGAAGTTACTGGTATATTATGTACCATTTAACTCATGCATCTAAAAAAAACGGACTAAACAGTTTAAAAGTAAAATTTATCTTGATCTTATTTACTAAGAAGACATTGCATATGCTATCTACAGTGCCTTCTCTTGTTAATTTATCAAAATTTAGTTCTCTCAGTCAATGATATCAAAATACTAAAAATTGAACTTACCATGATGAAGTAGTAAAAAGGTATGACCTACAGCCATATCAATCTTTTTAGTTAAATACATGATACATATGCATGACTTTAACTTCCCAAAGTCAGAGATAAATTATTCTTAGTTAATCTTGTGCCACTTTTTACACGCATCAGTTAGGTAATCAGGTGATTTACTAGCTATGTGCGTTACCATGATGAGTTGAATTCCTTAGTTGGATTTGATGTTTCAACAGGGCAGATGCACTTGTTATCTCACATTATTGGTCAGTATTCATTTACAGAGGCCACAGTGACATAGTGAATGAGAGCTCATTCATGCTTGTATTTGCTCAGTAAAACCTTCACCATCATCATTCTCATGCTTGTCAGCCAAATTTGTGGCTATATGTTTTTGTTATGAAAAGTGTGGTTGTTGTTTTCCTATTCTTACCTGTTCAGAATTATGTCAGGTTAACTTTTGGCATAAAGAAACAAGGAAATAAAATGAAACATCATGCCATGACTATAAAACATGACTAAGTATTAATGTTAGAAATGAGATGCATTTGGTTAAATATGATATGCTTAATCTTAAACTATGCAATGACAAGCCTGTTTTATTTTTTTCCTTATTTTTTCATTTTCATTCTTGTATCATTTTTTGTCCGTTTTGTTTCCCTTTTATGTTAACTTTGAAATGAAGGTCGTTTTGTGTGTTACCATGTACTTTTAATTTTCTTGTCATTAACACAGTTTTGGTGTAAACGTCATGCAAATTATCACCATTCACATGGCAATCCTTTTATTGCTCAGATTATCTTGTTCTTGCATATGTATAACTTCTTGCTTTCTGCTTGCATAGCTTCAAGGCTATGTCTTCCGTTACTCATTTAGGTTAAACATATTTTATTTCATAAGTTGAAATGGGGTTGGGCCACAAGTTCTCACAACTTAGAATTAGCCCTTCCCCTACAGCACAAATTATACAGTTCTAACAACGGTATGTACAAATACAACAACATTGAAGTATGAGAAAGAAAAGAAACGCAGTAAGTGAGAGCTAAGAGTTGAAATAGAAAGATTACAAAAAAGAAACAAAAAAGAAACAAAAAAGAAAAGTTCAAAACAGGAAAAAGAAAAAAAAAAAAGAAAAAAAGATGGTGTTCTCTGTGATTGCCTGAAATTTTATAAAGTTGTCATTAACATTTACAAAAATAGACTGAAAATTACGAAAAACGTTTTGATTCATTGATGTACAATTGAACTGCTTCAAATAGTAAACAATTTTGGTCGTGACTTAGGTCAGCACTGCCGAAAAGAAGTTTTATAGTATTTAGAGGATGAAATACTCTTGTTGCTTGGAAAAGTGAGATTCTTATATCTGTAAAGCGAGAACACTTGAAAAAATAATGTTCAGCATTTTCAATGCCATTACCACAGTCACATGTAGGGTCTGGTTTTAAGTGATTCTGAAAAAGGTCCCCGTTTAAATTACTACAATTGTTCCTTAATCGAGCATGAATTACTGATATATATCTATTACCAATACAGTAGAGACTTGAAACTCTCGCGGGCCCGGTATGTATTCTTAATTTTGATTTAAAAGAATGGTATGTTGCACTACATCGTATTTCTTGTTCGAGATTATTCCATAGAGAAATTGAGGATGGGATACATGACTTTTGTAACAAACTTGTTCTGGTGCGGACGTTTTCATAATTTTGGCTGTCTCTCAATTGGTATTGAGATATATTTCCAATTAACGGAGGAATTAATTCTTCTATGTAATAAGGAACAATATTGTTTGACACTTTATACATAAAACAGAGCTTAGAATTTTTCCTTCTAGATGATAAGGTTTCCCATCCACATTCTTTGTAAAGATTTTCCAGAGATACTGATCTTGTGAGGCCTGTTACAATACGTGCAGCTTCATTTTGTAATTTTTCAATGGAATCCGAACATGAAATAGAGCAACCGTCCCATACAATAGATGAATATTCGAGAATAGGTCTGACATATGATAAATAAATTTGATTTAATGCTGCGCGAGTAAGAATAAACTGAAGTCTCCGCATAATTTGGATTATTTTGGATGCAGCCTCCAAATTATTATTGATGTGACCGTTCCATTTGCCTGAACTACTAAAAGTTAAACCCAGATGTTTATGTTGATCTACAATTTTAATTTTAGTATTATCAAAGAAAAGAGCTGGTTTGCCGTGGTCTTTTTTCGTTGAAAATATAACAGCTTCAGTTTTGTCTGGGTTGAAATCAACTAACCATTGTTTTGCCCATATTGAGACGTTTCTTAGGTCATAGTTAATAATACCCTCTATATCACGTACCGAAGAAGCGGAATAATATAAAGAGCTGTCATCGGCGTACAATCTCGTAAGACTCAAAAGAGATTCAGCAATATCGTTAACATAGATTAGGAACAAAAGAGGCCCTAGAACAGAGCCCTGTGGTACCCCTGCTCTTAGGGGTAGAAGATTAGATTCTGTGGCTTGGATTACTACTTTCTGCTTTCTATTCTTGAGATAACTAGTCAGCCAAGTAAGAAGACTATCATTAATGCCATGTTGTTTAAGTTTAAACAAAAGACCTTTGTGCCACACTCTGTCAAATGCTTTTGAAATATCACAGAATACAATACAAGAGAGTTGGCCATGATCAATAGCTTGGCATATATGGTGATATATGTCTATTAACTGGTAAGTGGTAGAATGTTTTGGTAAAAAACCAGATTGGTATTTATATATGAGGTCGTTGGACATAAGGAAATTATACATATTTTTAAAAATAATTCGTTCGAGAAGTATTCCACAACAACTTAATAACGAAACAGGTCTGTAGTTAGAAGGTAAGGACTTGTCTCCTTTTTTGTAAATAGGTGTAACAATTGCTTTTTTCCAAGATTCAGGGAAAACCCCTTCTGACAATGATCGATTGAATATGATGTGCAGTGGGTTACAGATCGAGTTGATGCATCCTTTGAGCATTCTATGACTTATATCGTCTGGACCGCTGGCCTTGTCAATATTGATAGAATGAATGGCATCCTTAATTTCCGAAATTGTAACTTCGTTAATTACCAGTTTATTTAAAGTTTTGAGTTGACAGTTAGGTAATATGCTGTTTTTGTCATCAACCGTTGAAATGGATGCAAAATAGTTGTTTAAGCAATTTGCTTTTTCTTGGGAAGATGTGAACCAAATTGTATCTCCATTAGGTTGAATTTCACTCAAAGGTGGAAAGCATGATTTAGAATTTTGTTTTTTTAGAAAGTGCCTAATAATTTTCCAAAAACTTTTTTTATCATTACTTTGTAGTTCTGTCAATGTTGTTTCCAAATTTCTGAAAAATATTTCTTTCGCATGTTTTTTCATATTATTAACAGTATTACGTAAATTCTTATATTTTTGCCAATCGGTCGATTTGCATGAGTATTTGGCAATGTTTTTCATTCTATCTCTTTTTCGCGATAACCTTCTTATTGCACTATCGTACCAGGGTTGGTCGTCGGGACGAATACACACTGTTTTCCACGGAATACACTGCTTAGCAAGCTCAGTAAAGATTTTGGTAAATACGTCGCATGATTCATCAACAGAACCGTTGTATAAAATATTCCAATTAAAGCTTAATATTTTGTGATTAAGCAGTTCATAATTAGCTTTACTGTATAACCAAACATTTCTTTTGTAACACGGTTGGATCTGATATGTAAAGGGTATAGATACATAGGTAGCAGAGTGATCACTGACCTCAGGGGGCATTACGATAGTACCACTGTCTGAATATTCCATGTCATTAGAAATTAAAATAGGATCAAGAAGAGCATTTTGACGTGTTGGTGTATTAATTACATTAATCATAGAGTTCAGTATCAGTATATCCTTTAAATTATGAAAATTGTCATTTAATAAGTCCTCGTTCAAGTCGCCTAATATAATTACATTTTTTGAAATGTTAAAAGCCGCCTCGATGTTCAAATGAAGATTTGTAAAAAAGTCGTCATCTGCAGTTTTGGGGCTATAGAAAGTTCCAATCAATATAATTTCGGAGTTGAGAGAAATTTTTACCCATATCGATTCATTGCAATATCCTTCAAGATCAGTAACTCTGGAATGTATAAGGTCCTTATTTAAATATACAAGAATCCCACCGCCGTGATTTGTTCTATCTTTTCTGTAAGGTATGTCAAATGAGTCAGATAAACGCAGAAAGTCGTCTGTAATTATATCATTCAGATGGGTTTCTGTAAAACATAGTATGTTAAAATCTAGAAAATTATCTCTTATAAAGCTTAACTTGTTTCTTATACTTCTTATGTTACAATGTTACAATGATAGCAAAAACTTTTTTTCAGATGTAACAGGCCCTGGGTTGAGTTCAACGTCCCCAGCTTGAAGAATGATTAGCCAAATAAAAATTCAATATGTTGAAAAAATGTTGTATGTCATAAGACAGCTTGCTGTGGATAGGATCAGATTCACGCCCTTAACCGATTTTATGAGAATATATGATAGTAAGGTGTACAGATTCAGTCGGATATGCTGCTTAAGTACTTTGTAAAGGACATATAATTTGCCATGAAACAGACCAATGAATGCTCTCCATGCATTCAGATCATTACCCATCGGGAAGCAAAATAATCCGTCTGCGCAGAACATCCATCAGGCCTGAGTCATAACAAGCATAATTCACAGAGGCACCATCAGAGACAAAAAGATGTAAAAGACATGAGAAACAAATAACATATATACAATGATAACATATTCTGTTCACAAACATGCGATTTAAGGAGGGAAAAAGAGATATTTGAGATGGGTTATTTCGTACATTTTGGTTTTAAGTATTTAAAAGGGTTAACAAGTAGTTCTCACACAATAGTAAACAGAATGGTCAGTGTTGGAATATATGGTACCCATTATAACTCTCTATCGAAACGAAACATAGAGCTGTTACTAGGGTAGATTGACTTATCTCTATATCAAATTTGGTTTGGACTATATAATGACAATATTTAATTTTGAAGGGTCTACATTTGTCGTTTAGAAATGGGTTAAAGATTATATTTCGTTTTAAGTTTCATATGCAATTAAAGTATACATCTTGACAATAACAACAACAAGCAATACAATAAAAAGGAAAAACCGCAATCAAATCAACAAATTTTGTCTTTGACACGTTAGAAAACTTTGGGGGTAAAGGAGAAAATGCAGGTAACCAGCATTTTCTCCCTTTCCCACATTGTTTGCAAAGGCACCTTCTCCATGTTTGTTAAGATGAAATAATGGACAGTGTAGATCACAGATCGGACTGCACAAAAGGTAATGAAACAATGGATAGTGTAGATCAGAGATCAAACTGCACAGAAAATATTTAAATAATGGACAGTGTAGATCAGAGATCAGACTGCACAGACAATAATGAAATAATGGACAGGAAGATCACAGATCAGACTGCACAAACGATAATAAAACAATGGATAGTGTAGATCAAAGATCAAACTGCACAGAAAATAATGAAATAATGCACAGTGTAGATCAAAGATCAGACTGCACAAACGATAATGAAATAATGGACAGTGTAGATCACAGATCAAATTGTACAGAAAACAATGAAATAGTGGACAGTGTAGATCAAAGATCAAACTGCACAGACAATAATGAAATAATGGACAATGTAGATCAAAAAGCAGGCTGTACAGTAGATAATGAAATAATGCACAGTGTAGATCAAAGATCAGCGCGCACAGAAGATAATGAAATAATGCACAGTATAGATCGAAGATCAGACCGCACAAAAGATAATGAAATAATGCACAGTGTAGATCAAAGATCAGGCTGTACTGTAGATAATGAAACAATAGACAGTGTACATCAAAGATCAGACTGCACAGAAGATAATGAAATAATGGACAGTGTAGATCAAACAGCAGGCTGTACAATAAATAATGAAATAATGCACAGTGTAGTTCTAAGATCAGGCTGCACAAACTATAATGAAATAATGGACAGTGTATATCAAAGATCAGACAGCACAGACCGTAATGAAATAATGGACGGTGTAGATCAAAAAGCAGGCTGTACAGTAAATAATGAAATAATGCACAGTGTAGATCAAAGATCAGACTGCACAGACAATAATGAAACAATGGACAGTGTACATCAAAGACCAGACTGCACAAAAGATAATGAAATAATGGACAATGTAGATCAAAAAGCAGGCTGTACAGTAGATAATGAAATAATGCACAGTGTAGATCAAAGATCAGACTGCACAAACGATAACGAAATAATGGTCATTGTAGATCAAAGATCGGACTGCACAGACAATAATGAAACAATGGACAGTGTAGATCAAAGATCAGACTGCACAAACGATAATGAAATAATGCACAGTGTAGATCAAAGATCAGACTGCACAGACGATAATTAAATAATGGACAGTGTAGTTCAAAAAGCAGGCTGCACAGAAGAAAATGAAATAATGCACAGTGTAGAGCAAAGATCAGACTGCACAATCGATAATAAAAAAATGCATAGTGTAGATCAAAGATCAGACTATACAGACAATAATGAAATAATGGACAGTGTAGATCAAAGATCGGACTGCACAAAAGATAATAAAATAATGCACAGTGTAGATCAAAGATCAGACTGCAAAATCGATAATAAAATAATGCACATTGTAGATCAAAAAGCAGGCTGTACAGTAGATAATGAAATAATGCACAGTGTAGATCAAAGATCAGACTGCACAAACGATAATAAAATAATGGACATTGTAGATCAAAGATCAGACTGTGCAGACAATAATGAAACAATGGACAGTGTACATCAAAGAGAAAACTGCAGAAAAGATAATGAAATAATGTACAGTTTAGATCAAAAAGCACGCTGTACAGTAGATAATGAAATAATGTACAGTGTAGATCAAAGATCAGACTGCACAAACGATAATGGAATGATGGACATTGTAGATCAAAGATCAGACTGCACAGATGATTATGAAACAATGGACAGTGTAGATCAAAGATCAGACTGCACAAACGATAATGAAATAATGCACAGTGTAGATCAAAGATCAGACTGCACAGACGATAATGAAATAATGGACAGTGTAGATCAAAACGCAGGCTGCACAGTAGATAATGAAATAATGCACAGTGTAGATCAAAGATCAGACTGCACAATCGATAATAAAGAAATGGACATTGTAGATCAAAGATCAGACTTCACAGAAGATAATGCACAGTATAGAGCAAAGATCAGATTGTACAATCAATAATAAAATAATGTACAGTGTAGATCAAAGATCAGACTACAGACAATAATGAAATAATGGACAGTGTAGATCAAAGATCAGACTGCACAAAAGATAATAAAATAATGCACAGTATAGATCAAAGATCAGACTGCACAATCGATAAATACACAGTGTAGATCAAAAGGCAGGTTGTACAGTAGATAATGAAATAATGCACAGTGTAAATCAAAGACCAGACTGCACAAACGATAATAAAATAATGGACATTGTAGATCAAAGATCAGACTGCACAATCGATAATAAAATAATGCACAGTGTAGATCAAAAAGCACGCTGCCCAGTAGATAATGAAATAATGCATAGTGTAAATCAAAGATCAGACTGCACAGAAGATAATGAAATAATGCACAGTGTAGATCACAGATCAGACTGCACAATCGATAATAAAATAATGCACAGTGTAGATCAAAGATCAGGCTGTACAGTAGATAATGAAATAATACACAGTGTAGATCAAAAAGCAGGCTGTACAGTGGTTAATAAAATAATGCACACTGAAGATCAAAGATCAGACTGCACAAACGGTAATGCAATAATGCACAGTGTAGATCAAAGATCAGACTGCACGAAAGATAATAAAATAATGAACAATATAGATCAAAGATCTGACTGCACATAAGATAATGGAAGAATGGACAATATGGATCAAAGATCAGACTGCACTTTCTGTTCATTCTGATCTCGGCCCGCACTGTCAGCATAACAACTTAAGTCAGTTTAACGCCAATTGGATAAAATCCGATCATCACAAGAACTGATAGAGTATTAATTAATTTAGACTCTAAATTAAGTTTTGTGCACAAAACTCAACACTCTGTGGTCAGTTTACGACTGTTTTATCTGTAGACGGTGTTCCACGTCTTCTGATTGATTTAACCTGATCGGCCAACTCTCCTCTGATTTTTTTACAAAGATTCTGCCGTTAGAGGTCCAGAAGCTGTGCAATATGTCTGCCTTTTTCAATGGCTGGAGTTTTTTAATGATCGCATAATTTGACCGAGTAAGATCTTCGCTGACGAATACAGGAGTATTTCGCAGGTTTGCTTTTGCAGAAAAAACTCTGTGTTTGGTGTGGTAGTTTGCAAATTTCACAATAATTTGGGAAGGCACATTGTTTCTTACTTGGCCAATAGGATGGCATCGATCGATGTCTGTCTCGGACAACAAAGGGCCGTTTGGTAGCATTCGTTCGTTGATGAAAGCAGTGACTTTCTTTGTTAGTTCATTCTCCGGAAGCTTTAGATCGAATCCCAAGTTTGAAAAACGCAAAGAGTTTCGTCGGCCATATTGTTCTAGATCATTTACTGATGTTTTAACTTTGTTTAGTTCAGCCGATAAATTATCACATTTCTGCTCCAATTCGACAATCAATTTTGTTTTCTCGTCGAGTTTGTCTGCCTGTTCCTTCATTATCTTATTTTGTTGTTCAGAAATTTTGATCTGTTCGTCAATAGTTTTTTTCAGTTGAACATTACTGGAAACAATATCGTTAAGTACACTCGAGCGAAGCATTTCAATTGCCGAGTCAACAGCCTTCTCGATTGCGGTTTGAATAGTCGGAGCTATCATTGTCTGCAATAACGGTGCGATGGAATTAGCAAAGTCGGGGTCCTTGACAGCCGCCAGAAATGATTCAGAAGAAAGCTGGTTTTTCTTGGAGGGCATGGATTTCCGGGCAGGGGTTGTTTTTTTGGCAGCTGATTTAAACAGGGGAGATGCTTTGCGTTTACCAATTTTCCGTTTACTCTGGCTGTCAGCTAAGGGAGTAGACGTAGAAGGCAAGCTGGTGTCGAGGGAATGGAAGGACCCGTCATTGTCTATATCGAAAGGCTGTGTGTTGGTGTCCTCTGTTATATTGGAAGCCATTATCGAACGAGAAGAGATCAACTCACCATACACACAACTAATCCCAACTGATCCCAATTCAAACAATACAGCACAACGCAATGATGGAAGTATGCAATCGGCAAGTGTTTACAATTACAATTAGAAGTCTATATTTAGAAGTTGATGCGAGCACGTGCGAGCACGTGAATAGTATTTCAAACCGGTTTTCATCTATCAGATACGTGTATATCTAAAAATATCTATTTTTTATACATGTACAATAGAGTTAGGAGAATAGATCAGTCTTTGTCTAAAGAACAAAAGAATTACCGTTCAAATCAATACAAAGTCCTTATCCTTCATTAAATAAGTCCAACACATATCCCACTAATCATATCAATAACTTAAATAAGTCACAAACACAGAACAGACCATAGTTATGGGAATAACAACACTACATCTCACAATATCAACAGACCTAACTCACACGCGTCTGTGACATACCGCCATTTTTGTGTTAGTTACTCATTTACACTGTATTCAAGAGATTTATCATCTGTATAAATTCAAAACTTGTTTTTGGTCGACATAGCTGAATGCGCTGGCTTTTGACCTACTTTTTGGTATCATACTCGAATGAATATTAAGAAATTTGCGATTGGTAAAAAATACAGACATGTTTATTCTACGGCCCCTGCAAACCTATTGGTGGGCAAATTTACGCCGTCTATCTTTTTAAGAAAATATTTCTTATTAGTTTTTTGCTTGATATTGTTCACATTTAACAGAGACAGAATGTTTTTTTTGATATTTCAGCTGGCCGGTTATTATTTACCTTGTTTGATAGATGATTAATGACTGCTTATTTCTGCTATGGGCAAAAGGTCTGTGCATGAGTTTTGTTTTTCTCTCTTTCTATCAAACATGCATATGAAGTTACATGTCGCATTTCAAGAAGAAAATGCCTGCTGAAATATATTTAGACTATGCTTAGCTCCACCTCATCCAATATCAGCATAATTATATAATTGCGCATGAACAGATGAACTTTTTTTTTTTTTCATTTGGTATCACGATCATGGTTATTGTTAGTTCCAGGATAATATTTCCAACATTACAAACGTTAGGTTGCATTTTACTGTGCTATTCCATATGACAGATACAGCAATAATTGCCCATCTGCAGGAAGAAATGATCAGTGATCTGATGGGGTCAGAGTTCCTCCTTTTCTAACCTGCTTTCTTATTCCCAAAGTCTATGCTGTGAAAGGCAACTTGCCTCTGTAGTTTGACAAAGGTCAATCCTGTTTTGCAAAATGCTACCTTGGAATCATTGAGAGAATAACAAACCCAGAGTGTTTCAAAAATGGTTTTATGCAAGCCCTCTTTGTGTACATTGTGATATTTTTCAATTGTGGTAAAAATGTCTTATTAGTCTCGTACTCTGTGAAGGACTACCATTGAGAAAAAGATCTAAACAACTTTATGTACTGGGTTTAATACAATACCAACCTATGTGGCAAATCACTGTTGACCATAGAAGTGATAAATACAATCCTAACTACAACAAATTCTTATGGTTCAACGCAATAAGTATCTTTAATTCCAGCAAATGCCATGAGATTTTGAAAAAAGCTCAACATTTGTCACTAATAATACTCGGATTTCCTTCATTGAGATAGCTTACAGATGGGATAAATTATAATGGAAAGGCACAATGTTTGTCATAGAATCTATTCTGTATCACTAAAATCATAATTGATGATCGTGTATACTATGGAAACGTTTTTGAGTACCAGTCAATTTACACTCAAAAACATGACCAAGAACAGTTTTTCAGTACTTTGATTCATACAAAATTGCTTCTGTTTCTATAAAACAGCTTTTTTAACGATAGATTTGAGTGTATAAACCCATCTGAACATGTTTCTGACATATTAAATGTAGAAAATGAAATGAAAATGTAACCTGAACTGCGATTCATCGATATCTTGTATGCAACAGTGCACTTGATGCCCTTTGATCTCTATAACTCACTAAAGCCTCGCTCGCCAGGTGGCAGACTTTGACAAAGTGCTCAGGAGACCTTGAGGTGTCAGAAAATAATAGTGCCGAAAATTCCCCCTGGGTGGGGAGGGGGGCCTATTGGTGGTTCAATGTCAATTAAGTATGTTTGTACCAATTTTGAAATTGTCGGCGGTAGATTTTATGAATTTGGACGAGTCCAAAGGTTGTCGTGTGAAAAAAGGTTAAAGACAACTCGTGAATATTTGAGTCACATTTAATTTTTTGGTCCGCAATTGCGGCAAGTTCCAATTTGGATTAGTCCAAACATTTGTTGTCTGCTTATAGTTACTAATTAGTAGTTTTATTGCTGTTCTCTCTCTCTCTCTCGCTCTCTCTCTCTCTCTCTCTCTCTCTCTCTCTCTCTCTGTGTGTGTGTCTCAGCAAGACCGATAAAATTATGCATGACCGATCAAACATAGGAAAAAAGAATAAACAATCCGAGTCCTGTTTAACCAGGGATCGTACTATATGCACTCTATATATACTAGTACGATTACTGGTTTTAACAGGTCTATAGATGCGTAACGAAAAATTACAAGAAAATATATCTGTTTTGTGAGCTTTAGTTCCATAATAGATCGAAATATTTAGGATAAAACACATTTATCGACAATGAAAATTTCTAGCGAGGAAAATAATGAACGTCCACCATCTTATTTATGTACATGTACCTCTGGTAACAGAGCTATAATCATCCACCACCATTGATATTTCGTGATAAATAGATGAAAATCCTATCTTAGAGTTCTTGACATAAAATAGAAAACAATGATAAAGATACTGTAAAACCGTAGAATATATAGAGGATATTTGGTCTTTTTTTTTCGGTGAAAGATCGAATTTTTTTTTTATCTCGTGAACATCATCGGTAATATTTTCACGGTTGGTATTTTCGATGAAAGATTGAAATTCATCGAGTGAACATCCTCGAAAATATTTTCCAATGATGTTCAAGAGATAAAATAAATTTCGATCTTTCACTAAAAAAAAAACAAATATCATATTTATTTCATGCTTCTAACCCCCGTTTTTTGTGAAAATCCAGTACAGTTGTTTCGGCATTTCCCCGGCGTACCCCTCCACATAATAATGACGTTGCTACGACAACCCATATATCTGGTTTCTGTATTCGATTTTCTATTATTTTTTTTTAAAAATTGCTTAAGTCATGGTTCATGCATATCAAATTTCATGTATATTTGATGAACAATACTAGAGATATAACAAAATTCTACGAACTTTGCGAACAACCCTCGTATGCATGAATTTAAACTTTTCAGTACTATAGGTGAAAACAGCGGCCTTTGCACACGACATAGATCAAGATCAGACTGCACAGAACATGTAGTCTGATCTTCGAACTCTGTCGTCTGCTTGTTTAGTCAAGCCTAATATGATAAAACTCTTACTGGCCTTCAGGCATAGAAAGAGATGGGCATTAAATATTTCGCGCAGAAAGCCTTAATTGCCCAAAATCAAAATCTTGTTTCACTTTTTACACACATCAATTAAGTTATCAGGTGATTTACTAGCAATGTGAGTTACCAAGATGAATTCCCCATTTGTATTTGATACGGGCGGAAAGCCCGCGAAGCGGCCTTGGAGCCCGTCTATAGGTAACACGTATGTGTACCAGTCTACAAAATCGCACTATGCTAGGGAAAAAAAAAAATTCCGAGAAGTTGCAAAAACGTACAGGGAATACTTCGGCTTTCTAGGCGCGGTTACAATGGTAGAGTCCACGTGCAAATTCGTGTCGAAAAGGTGGGGGGGGGGGGGGCCGTAAACATCACTCGGGAAATATCGGCGATTTGGTTTACACATATTGGAGGTGTCTAGGGTCTCTTGCATATTCGAATATCTGTCCCCAAATCAATGTAAATTTGCGTCACAACAGTCATTTGTCATTAACAACGGATAGAGAAATTTCTTTTGCAGATTTTAATGATGTTTTCTGTAAAGTCAATTAACAGAATAGGTACTCGAGAGATTCCGGAGAGCAAATCAAATCTAACCGGTTCAGGTTACGGAAATGGCCGAGTGACGAGAGTGTTTACAAACATACCAGTGGATAAGGGATTTCCCAGAGCTTTCCATACACTAATTTTTTAGGCGCTTTCAGAGCTCCCCAAACGTATTTAGGATTATTGAAATCGTTTTACTGCCGAACAGATGGCGTCATCATTTCACTGGAAAGAAGTTTTATTCCTTAAAGATCTTCCGAGGGCTGAAATTACGAACTTCAACCGAGCGAAATTTGCGAAGCGGACAAACCCCATACCGGCATTGCACTACAGTAGCCCTTGGCCTTACATAGGTAAGATAAGAATGTCGGCGTTTTATCTTTTAACTTTCTAAATGTTAATTTTTGCCATCATCCCATTCAAGAACGATACGCCCCTTCAAACTTGCAAAAAAAATTGTAAAGGGGGGGGGGGTTGCAGAAGGGAAGCGACTCTACGCAACTTATAACGACCACTATTTTCTTATACGGTATGTATTTTCTTATGTTGTTGCAATAACACGCTAGATTTGTGTAATTTCTGTAAGCAGAAAAAGTGTAACACGATTATTGCAGTTATTGCACTGTTTGCATAGGTACTGAAGAAAGCCTAGAATTGATGACGATATTGAAATTGGTTTTCGTGCACCATGAAACACTGCACAGGTCACTAGCATTTTCTCCTTTACCCACAATGTTTTCATAAGCCTTCTCTCATAGGGTTATTTAAAGTCAGGATTGTGTGGTGAAGGGTTAAGAGTTGACATCTACACCAATCTGAATGTCGACAAGTAAAAACATAGTGACAAGTACAGATACTATTTTCTCCTTTGTCACAATGTTTTCAATAGGGAAGCAGAGGTAGAGAAAAAAAAGCTTGAATTTTGTTGAACTCCAAATAATTTTATAACTAGCCCAGGATGATAAAATGATCTTTTTAGATTTTCAATATCATCCCAAACTTCAATATCTCATGACTGAATATAGATCTAGTATGACTTTTTTTAACGGTGTTTTATGCCATTTTCAACATTATTTCAGACATATAATGGCAACAGCTAACACATTGGAATTTAGCATGGTATTAGTTTGTAATTTTAAATATTGATTAGTATGAAAGAGAAGTATGACAGAATTTATGGAATTGTATTTCCATAAAGATACATTCTTGCAGCCAAAGAGACAAAAATGCTGTTGAAAGTTGACAGAGGTAAGAATGGTTCAGAAGTAAGTCATGTAAACATAGATAAAACGCCATTATATCGTCGGTTTATTTCCAAAACCTCGTAACTACAGCTTGTAACAAGCTGTAGTTACGAGGTTTTGGAAGTAAACCAATGATATATTGTTGTAAGGGATGAGGGATTTGTCTTTGATTTAAAACCAGAGATGACAGCAGTCGTTTCTTTGAAGACCGCAAGAAAATGACATGCATTTTCTATCCGACGTAATCTGTGCAACCTTCAAACCGTTTGGGACAACATTTAGTATGAAAATACAAGTATAGTTTCATAAAATAAATATGAAATGAGTTTTAAAAAAAATGGCTGAAAAATGAGTGTAGATGCGTGTTTACTCCTTTCCTAGAATCAGATTAGTTCAATTTGAAAGCATTTGCAGGTGACAAATGTGCCTCAAACAATTGGTTTTGTCATTGAAAGGATAGAAAGAAATTTATTGTCAGCAAATTAATTCAATTTTGACAAATCTCAAATTTTGTCATAAATTGTAGTGAAGAATTTACCATAGAAATGATTTGCAAAGGCCTGTGGGGATGTCACATGATCAATTTTATATGTCGATTATGTGGGATCACATTCAAATAATTACAGTGACGTCATTTCCAATCTCATGAAGATAGACAGATTTCATGACTGCAAAATGACTGTCCCCTTATTCAACCTTTGAAGGGCAACACTCAGATTGAATTGCTAGTGCAGACAGTTCAAAATGAGCAGTTTTATCTTGAATCCACAATTTGCTTCTTTGCCAAATATTATGGAAAAACAGCTTTGAAATCACAGTATATGCAGCTTTAGTTCAGACTTAGAATATCCATTTCATTTGTTTAGCACTATCAGTGTTCCACAAGTAATTCTCACTTGCAGTAGAAAATTTAAATACTAGTATGCACTGAGCTGCTAGGTTTTGGCAGTACATGTATTTCTTATACTTTACCATAGTATTTTAACCATGCTGTCTGAAAAGGGGGCTTAATGCATTTGCAAAAAGTATCGACCGAGGTCAGCCTACACAGTCTGTGCAGTCTGTGCAGGCTGACCTGGGTTGAAACGTTTTGCTATTAGTCTATTTTCAGCATATCAACGGACCATTCTGCCATCTGATTTATTCAGTTGTTAGACAAAATTGGTTTTATGGATCCATAATTATGATATGACTTGTTTGGTAAAAAGGATCACAGAGAAGCATTAATCCTTCATCATACAATCCCTGGTTTTAATGACCCTGGACAAGAAAGTCTTTGAAGACATTGTAGGTAAAGGAGAATCGCTTGTTACAATTAATTTCTCCATTACCACAACATTTTTTACACTATCAAGGAACTTTGGCTCATTGGTATCATTTTTAAATTTGTTATCTAAAGATGCTTTCAACTTGGATATGTGCAAATCTTTTCACTTGGGACAGTGTTTCTTTTGCCGGAACGACACATTTATTACAAACTATGCCTTGAAAAAATGTTCCTCAGACATTTTTATTTAGAAAATCCAGTCTTACTGGAATTTTCTTTGACCAAAGTAAAAAGAAAAATAAAGGTGAAGAAATCTTTATCTCTGGAAATATAATATTGCTCACTTATGTGAAATATCTAATGAGATATATGTATACCAGAAAAACTTTAATTTTTTTTCTGTAAGCAGGTCAACATAAGGAAAAGCTCACAGACAACCACAAGCTTTACACAATTACATGCTGCTTCTCTAATATTTCAATATTTTTATTTCTTTCAGGTGCTTGCATAAAATTACAAGTTTGTAGCATTCAGGAGGCCAGAAAAGAGCTAGAGAAGTATTGGTAGCTAGATAAAGAAACAGTCAACTACCAGAGAGTTTGAGCAGTGAAAGTGATATGGACTAATTAGCCACTAACCATACCATTAGTGCTGATATTGACAGCTTGAATTGGACCTTCTTTTAGAACCCTAATCAAAACTGTATGATAAAAGGCGCATTTGCTTGAATATACATTAAAAAGAACACACTGTAGTCCCTTTTCTCACAAATACTTTTGTTAGCTGTGTTGCAAATCACTCTTGCAAGATGCTTCATTTCACAATTATAGCTTAACTCTGCCATATGAAAAATTATAGTCTTGTTCAAATTGAAACCAGTTGCAAACATCAAAATGAATTAAACTCAACAACTGGAATTTGTTTTGGGAAGGGCAGAGAACATTGTAAGAAGAGGAGAAAATGCTGGTTACCAGCATTTTCTTCTTTTCCCACAATGTTTTCAAGAGCAATATTCCTTAGGGATTTTGCTAAAGGGTTAATAGACTTCAGCCGTAGAACATGGTAAAAATGCTGCAAAAGGAGGTACATATAATGTATTTGTCAAAAGCAACTGCTCCTTTTCCAACGTTTATGCAAATAGAATTATTGCAGATTATTTCTCACATGTGCTAAAAAATCTAGTTTGTGATGCATCTTAGCCCATTGTGAGTGGTAGCTCTGTATTTCACCTGTACAGTGTGTACATTAATGAGTTAAACTTTAATAACTGGAAACGAATTGGTCTGCATAATTCTATGTATTATTTAAGAACAAAAAATTGCAATCTATGAAAAAAAAAAAAGAAAGTTGGCTAATAAATTTTTATCTTAAACATGTCTTATTACTTTTTCAACCATGCCCTTACCTGTTTGACTCAAAGTCCTATAATACAACCCTGAAGGTATCTGAAAACATTGTGTCCTGGTTCAAAAGTAAATTACTTTAGAAGGCACATAGACATGGATGGTCAAAAAGACAAATTTACAATATTGCCATCATGTGAATCTAAAACCAAAAGGATTTGTCATAACCCAAATACAGTTTTACATGATCACAGCTACTCATGTATCAAAAACAGAAAATTACCATGAGTGGTGCATTTAATTTCTGTTCTCCAGACCTTCTCAATTTGGTTTAGTCCAAAATTTTGTTGTTTGGGTAAGGGTTAAACAGTGCTTTTCCTTTTCCAACAATGTTTTCTACTGCATCAATATCAAGTTATTGGAGCCACTTAACTGTTAATGCTTTCGGTTTTGACCAGTCTAACATTTAGTTATTTTGTAAAAGGTTAGTGTGGAGTTTGTTTTTCATTAGTAAATGAATTGTAAAGCAGCAGGGGTTTGAAGTACCATAAGATATCATAGTGATCTATACAAAATAATTGTTTTTGAATAATGTAAATATAAATCCCATGCAAATTGATTTCATTTTGCAAAATGGAAGCTGTTTTCAGTTTGCAACATGGAAATTTTTTGGCAGTATGATCATGATTTGTAACATTTTAGTGTTACTAGTTTCAAGTCATTGTAACATATATATTTTTGTGATACAGTATTTGAATTTTAAAAATTGCTGTTAAAGTGTAGAATCTAAAAAGGTAATTTTGCTTTGCCTTTCCGCCCGTATTTAGGCTTTGCCTATTTTCATATTATTTCAATAGGGCAGATGCACCTGTTATCTTACACTGTTGGTCAGTATTCATTTACAGAGGACCATAGTGTTATAGTGAATGGGAGCTCATTCATGCTTGTATTTGCTCAGTAAAACCTTCATTATCATCATTCTCATACCTACCCGCCATATCTGTGGCTTTATGTTTTTGTTATGAAAACTGTGGTCGTCGTTTTTCCGTTTTTACTTGTTCACAATTATGTCAGGTTAACTGGTTAGCTTTAAGAAACGAGGAAATAATTTGAAGCATCGTGCCATAACTATAACAGAAGGCTAAGTTTAAATAAGGGAAATGAGTTGAGTTGGGTTGATATAATATGCTTTTAAAGTCTTAAACTATGCAATGAAGAGCCCTGTTTTTTTTTCCTTATTCTTTTATCCTTTTTGTTTCCCAGTTATGTTATCTTTGAAATGAAGGTCATTTGTGTGTTACCATGTACTGTTAATGTTCTTGTCATTAACATATTTTTTGGCGTAAAGGTCATGCAAGTTATCATTATTCAAATGGCAATCCTTTGACTGCTCAGATTATCTTGTTCTTACATATGTATAACTTCTTGTTTTCTACCTGCATAGCTTCAAGGTTATGTCTTCTTTTACTCAATTACATTGTATTCTAGTGCTTTATAATCTGTGTAAATAAAAAAAAAATCTATTTTTTTTTTTAGTTTTTTTTTTGATATTGTACACATTTAAGAGAGACAGAAGCTTTTTTGATATTTTAGCTGGCCAGTTATCACTTACACTGTTTGATTAGTGACTCTCCTTATTTCTGCTATGAGCAAAAGGCCTATGCATGAATTTTTTTTTTTTCTCTCTTTCTGTCAAACATGTTTATAAAGGTACCTGTCGTATGTCAAAAAGAAAATGCCTGCTGCAATATACTTAGACTAGGCTTAGCTCCACCTCATCCAATATCGGCATAACTGTTTTATTGTGCATGAACAGATGAACATTTTTTTTCTTTTTTTTTTATTTGGTATCACGATCATGGGCTTATTGCTATTTCCAGGATTTTGATTCCCATGTTAAAAATGATAGATTTCATTTTACTGCGCTATTCCATATAAGTGATGCATCAATAATTGCCCATCTGTAGCAAGAAATGATCAGTGATCTAATGGGGAGACAGTTTCTTCTTTTCTGACCTGATTTCACATTCGCAAAGTCTATGCTGTGAAGGGAAGTCTCTGTAGTTCGACAAAAGTAGATTCTCTTTTGCGAAATGCTACCTTGGAATCATTTAGAGAATAACAAACCTGGAGTGTTTCAAAAATGGTTTTATGCGTGCCCTCCTTGCGTACATTTTGATGTTATTCAATTGTGATGAAAACTGTCATATTGTCAATAGAACAGAAATGCTATTGAATTTTCACAATCTTTACTGGGTACTTCCCCATGTCATAGACATGCAGTACGTGTATAGGATAATATAGAGTATAAATCATAGTAATGATTTACCGAACATATTGAAATATATTCTAACCAAGCAATGAGAAAGATGATAACAATGTTGACTTCATGAATGTGGTCAAATTGGGTGATAGTGGATAGATTTTCATATAGCATGGAATGATCTGTTGTAAACATCATTGTTATCATTTCAATGAAAGGCAACTTCATATGTGTCTCGAACTCTATGAAGAAAAAGATCTACACAACTTTATTCACTGGGTTTAATACAATACCAATCAATGTGGCAAATTACTGTTGATTAAATGATAAGTGATAAATGCAATCCTGACTTCAATGAGTTCTTAAGGGTCAACAGCAAGAGATATCTTTAATTCCAGCAAATAGCGTAAGATTTTAAAAAAGCTCAACATTTGTAACTATTAATACTCTGATTTACTTCGCTGACATAGCTTATAGATAGGATGAATTTTATTGGTAGGGCACAATGTTTGTCATGGAATTTATTCTGTATCACTAAGATCATAATTGATGATTTTTTATGCTATGAATATGATTTTGGGTACTAGCCATTTTACACTCACAAACGTGGCCAAGAACAGTTCTCTCAGTACTTTAATTCAAACAAAATTGCTTCTATTTGTGTAAAACAGCTGTTTTGACTAAAGATATGAGTTTCCTAACCAATCTGAACATGTTTCTGACATATTTAATGTAGAAAATGATATGAAAATTTAACCTGAACTGCTATTCATTGATATCTCGTATGCAATAGTGCACTTGATGACCTTTGACCTCTATAACTCGCAAAAGCCCCACTCGCCAGGTGGCAGACTTTGACAAAGTTCTCAGGAGACCTTAGGGTTTCAGAAAATAATAGTGCCGAAAATTCCCCCTGGGGTGGAGGGGGGCCTATTGGTGTCTCAAGGTCTATATGAAAAGAATAAAAATTTCAATAAAATCTTTGGCATCAAACACAACATAAAAAACCGCACAGTTTTACTGTTATAGGGTACCCCTATTATATTTTCTCCCTTTCAAATGACAAAGGAGAATGAATGTATTGTCAAGTATTAGAGTTGCAGTTGCTTCGAATACTCTGAATATCATTCCACCAACTCCCACTCCCATTTCCAATGCAACACCGGTCAATTTTGAACTAACCTTTCAACTTCAGAAGACACTTGATTTACATATGTTTACTGATAACATTTCAAATAGTTCCATCGTTGTCAATTTTTATCAAAAACAGTTAATATCGGTAAATCCTTGAGGATTATCCTTCCTCCTCGGTCTAGGAGCGGAAAATGACGATTTGTTTACGTCAAGTGACTTTCATTGATAAAATAATGGAGGGCGAAGACATGGAACAGCCACATGTGACTTACATTATACAGAATGGCGTCACTCTATATAGAATGACATAGATTTTACCACGCTTTCGTTGCACTGTGTTTTTAGAGCCGAATTCACATGTCATGTTAGAATTCTCGATAAACTACCGAAAAGCCTGAAATGGTTAATATTAAAGTACACAGTGAAAGGGGTATTGTTTTAGGCTATGTGAGAATTTAATGTGCAGGGCGAGTTCTTTTGGAGTCGTTGTCCTCGCCAAAAACAATTCGTCTGTACGTTCTTACACAAATCTAATAAATTGTAAAATATATCATGATTATACAGGCCATGTCCTGTCAAAAGGGGGCCAAATGTATCTGCAAAAAGTATCAACCCATGTCAGCCTGCGCCGTCCGCGTAGGCTGACATGGACCGAAACTTTTTGCTATAGGTCAATTTTCTGCATGACAAAGGACCATTCTGCCTCATGATTCAGCCAGTTGGTAGACAAAATAGATATTACTGATCCATAAGCATATGATGATATGCTTGGTATGATGCATCTAGGAGATACATTAAAGATACATGCTTACAGCTAGAGAGAAAAAAACGCTGTTAAAACTTGAAAGTGTGCAGAGTGGCTCAGCTGTGTAAACATAGATAAATTACTAATATATTAGAATATGGTGTAAGCGATAGGAAAAAAACAATGGATTTTTCCTCATTTAAAACCGAAAACGACAACAGCGATTACTTTGAAGGCCTCCAAAACATAAAATGCATTTTCTATCCGTCGTAATCTGTGCAATCTCGCAGCCATCAAGGGCATGAAGATACAAGAATGATGATAATTTCACGACATAAGGATGAATTGGGTAAAATTGGCTGAAGACTGCCTAAAACCGAGTATAGATGTATCTTTAAGTCCCCATTTGCCAGTGCGTGGCTCAAATATATTTAAATGACAAAAGGCCCACAAGGGCCCCAAGTGCTTCACTGGCCATGAACCAAAAAAAGATGTGTCGGTGATACTACCTACATGTAACATGTGAATCAAATGAAAAACGCATATTTATTTATGTGTAAGCAAGAAATGAATTGATTATAATTATGCAGATAAACAAGTTTGAAAAAGCCATCCAATGTTATTCTACTATATGACAACAAGAGTTTCAAAGATAGGATCAAAATACCAGTAGTAAGTTTTCGCCCTCTTCTATTTTTAGCAAATAACAGATAATAAGACATTTTCTTGATACCACTAAAAAAAATAGGAAACAATGTAACATGATTCTTATAAAAGAGCCATGGTCTGGCAAAAGGGGGCTTAAAGCATTTTCGTAATGCACTGCACCAAGCAACCCGTCAAATAATTAGGGATGCATAAAATCCATTTTGTCTTACAACCGACTAAATAATGAGCCAGTATGGTCCTTTGACATGCAGAACATTGACCAATAGCAAAAAGTTTCGGCCATGGTCAACCTGCGCGGACTTTTTGCAGATGCATTATACACCCTTTTCAGAGAGCCTGGGTAAAATGCTTTGTTTAAAATTTTGATGTGTTTCGCCTCGTGGCTCCAGACAAAAAGAAATTTTAAGAAATAGGTATTCGAAATTTTCTAAAATACTCTTCGAACACCGAGGCATCTAAGTTGCAGTCAGAGTAGGTTAAAAGAAGACTTTACAGATTTTACATTTGTACCGTTCCCTATTTTCACTAATATTCTTGTCCAAAAAGATTTGAAACCTGAGTATTTTTTGTCATTTTACGGACCATCCTCCCGCATTTATATGTAAAACTTTATCGCGATCCTTATTGCAGAGTCCTGTTTTAATTCCATTGTAGTTAAAGGTTGCACGATTGAAAAAGTCATCACTGACCTAAGGCATTGAAATAAGCTCTTTTTGACTTAGACCAGTAGAGCTAAAATAAGTCTTCACTTGAAATGCATTTATGTTTCTTGACTCTTTACCACACCATGACGGATTTTGACGACCACAAGGAAAAGACCTTTTGAAAACATTGCAGGAAAAGGAGAAAATGCTGGTAACCAATTTTTTCTCCTTTTCCCACAATGCTTCCTACTCCATCAAAGACAGAAATCATCATTCCAGTAACATTCTTTTTGTCGTCTGCAAATGCTTTCAATTTGGACCAATCTAAATTTTTGTTGTTTGGTAAAAAGTTAAACAAAACAGATTATTGACTCGTTTCTATTCAGTGAGTCACAGCGTAGTGGTGGCGGTGACTCCTCATGTAAGATGCCACCACTGTCATACATGGGGTTTTCCGTTGTTGACCCATTTCCTGCATTACAACGGCCATTCATTTGTGTTTCAGCTTGGTAATTGAAGTTCCTGTTAAGCTCCCCAAGGCGCATGTCAGCATCGTTCACTTCCGGTACAAGGTCTGGTTCAACGTAAGCTGTAGTTGGATCCTGGACTGGTTTTAAGGCATTCTTAACCTTAAACAAAACCATGCAGACAGATCATTAACCTTTTACCAACTATATGCAGTTTCGAGTTTTCATGACCCCGTGGAAAAAGGCATTTGAAAGCATTGTGTCGAAAAGAGAAAACATTCTGGTTACCACAGCATATTCACCTTTTCCCTTACTGTTTTCTACTCTTTGGAGGAGGAATTCCACCCTATCAGCTACATTTAAATTGTTGTCTACAAAAATGCTTTCAATTAGGACAAATATTAAAGGGGGCTATTCAGATTTTTATAATCTCACCAAACTTCAAAAACGATTTATCGCTGATTTTGGAAGCCGAAAGCTGGCAAATCATCAGTAAAGAAGAAAGGCAAAAGTAAGTTTTAAAAAAAAAGTATTTGGTGGCATTTTCTTCATGGGCTATATAGCCTCTTAGGGTTTTTCTAGATTTCGTGCAAGAGATTCATAAAGACTTATGGGAAGATCACATGATCGATAACATGTATCGAATACTAGGATTTGTATTTATATCCATTTGATGACGTCAAACCTGTTGTAATAAAAAAAGACGGAGTTACCAATCACAAAACGATCATGTTATTTGAAAGCCCAAAAAAACACCTCATACGTATTGCATATAATCGTTAAGTTAATATGATTGCAAAGAAAAATATGCCTAGTTGTATTCATTGGTATCTTACAAGAAAGTTTTACTTACGTTATAAAAACTCAACAGCCCCCTTTAGAGTTCGGTGAAGAAAACAGTTCGTTGGTATAGATCAGAATTATGACAGAATTGTAAAAGAATGAATGCATGGTGTTTTATGGCGCATCGACATCTAGAGTCATTTAGCGCACAAAAAAGAAGTAATGAAAGGAAAGAACAGGATGTAAGAATGAGTCATGAGTATATGATGAAAGATGTGTTATGAAATGATACTATAATGCAAATAAAATAAAATAGATATACACTGATAAGAATAAAATAGTCCGAATATAAATAAAGGTTTTAAAAAAAAACACAATTTTGTATAAGGTCCAATCTCCTTGAGAAAAGTAAGGTCCCTGAATAGATCGACAACCTTTCTGGTATGCCTTGATCCATCATTGGCGACAGTTTTGCTGGAATTAATCTTTATTTCATAAAACTGATCTATTTGAATGTTTAATACAGTAGTCGACTATGTCACGATGGCGTATCTCGGGTGCGGGATACGTACATACACATGTATTGATTTGCGATTCGATCAGTCAAAATGTTACGCTCTATAATATTCATCCGCCATTCAATTAAACGAAGTTACTACCACCTAAACCATTATTTGTGTTATTCTTTTTACCACTTTCGGATAAAATGTCAATGTGTGGGCCAATGAAAAATCACAAAGTTGATACCCGCTCCCGTGTTCGAGACCCGGAAGCGGGTGTCAACGTTGGAATTTTTCATTGGCCCACACAATCGACGCGTGATGTAGTTCCAGGAAGCAGAATCGAGAGAGATCAGTATAAGTTGTAAGAACTTGTAAAATAAATATGTTTAAACTAAATTGGAATACTTCTGTCGTTGAAAGTTGTAGGAATATAATAAAAAGAATATTATGTTGCAGTTACTTTCCTGGTGCTAGTATTTGCCTCTCGTTGTGTAAAAAAAAAACAGCAATTCGCTTGACCTTCGGTCTCGCGCGATATCAAATTTTCTCGCTGTACTCGAATTAAATACAAGCACCAGGAAAATTTCTACAGCATAATTTTCAATATATATTAATTGGTT
Source organism: Hippopus hippopus (assembly GCA_946811185.2). Taxonomy (NCBI): domain Eukaryota; kingdom Metazoa; phylum Mollusca; class Bivalvia; order Cardiida; family Cardiidae; genus Hippopus; species Hippopus hippopus. Next base: position 50,705,236 of record OX328102.1, on the reverse strand, counting down.
AGATCATAATTCATATTAATTGCCTTATTTTAGGATGTTTTCAATGTCAACTGATACAAACTCGTTTCGGCACGTTAAGAAAAAAAAAAAAAACAATAAAATTAAGATACCATCCTTTGTCATCTGTAACTCACCAAGGTGATTGGGAAGGGCACTTCAGCACTCCGACCTAGTACTGATGAAACCAAAGACACACAAGAGCGAGTTATCACCTTGGTATGACTGAAATAATGTTGAAAGCGGCGTAAAATATCATTCGAAATTTTCAAACAGACAAAATACATATTTTAAGCTACAGTACAAATCTTCTGCAAATGCTATCGATTTTGTCAAGTATAAATTTTGTTGTTTGGTGAAAAGTTAATGATGTCACGAGAGAAAAATAGCATCTTTTACCAAAACTGTATTACACCCCTTCCTTTTTTGTGAAATAAAAATAATCTGACACACAGTAATTTCTACTACTCACACCACCATGTTTCCAGATCTGAAAGCATCCAAACGAAACCATGATAACCAGGGGAGTTATTATCAACAGCCAGCCGATCACTTCGCCCCCTTGCGTCACCTCAACACCAGCGTAATTTGATTTTGTATAGCCTTTAGCCGAAGCAATCAGGATAAACTATAAATAGACAGAGAGACAGAAAGGTAATTAGTACTTTACTTTGAGCTGATTACTTACTCCACCATGTTTCCAGATACATGTATGACAAAAAGTGAATGATAAGAGCATGATGATCTGCGGGGTGACGATGAACAGCCATCAGATCATTGTGCCCCCTGATGAAGGCTCGAAATTTCCAGTACTCGATCTGGTGTCAAGTTTAGCTAAGGTGATTAGAATGAACTATATACTACAAGAACTAGTAAATAATACGTAGAAAAGAAGTCCATGTTGTTCAATTGCATATCAAATTTAGACCAGCCATGCTCTGTGAAAAGAGGACTAAAATGTATCTGCAAAAAGTATCGATCCTTTTCAGCCTGACCTGCGCCGAAACGTTTTGCTATTTGTATTCTACCTTACGATTCAGTCGATTTTAACTATAGTGGACTTAGTGGATCTATGCTTAAGTAATGATTTGCCAGGTATAATGCATCACGGAGATGCATCCAGCCCCCTTGTGCAAAAGCGTGGCTCAGATCATTTAACCCAAGCACTTATTTCACAAAACCCCATAAAAATCTCCCTCAATAACCCCATGCATGAGATATGCTGTCTAACTGTATTATATCTCCCTGCCGAACAGGACACCAGTCCTTTAACTTTTCATATACTTATATGCTGGGATGGAAAGTCATTACTTTTATCGTGTTCCTCGAAATTTATCTCCAAACGTGTGCATAGAACGGAACATTAAGGGTGACTATTTAGAGAGCAATGAAAGTCGAAACCTTGAGGCGGACATACTTTTCTTTGCCCACCATGAAATGGAAACTTTAACACAACAGTGAATCTGCTGAACGATTCTGATTGGTCAGTACTATTATTAGCAGCTCATTGTTATTTCTTAATCTGATTGTTAAGTTTTATTAACCAATTGGATTCGTTCAAAGTATGCATTATGGCATTGCTGTTTCTGTTTCACTTTGGAGAAAAGACACATAAAATATCAGCCTCCAAAGTTTTAACCTTTTTGACTCACCTAATACTTAACTATTTGTTCTGTTCTATGAACCTAATCAAAGATGAATCACTGCAAACCACAATAAAATAACACATTTTTCTGTTCAGGTTGAGAAATATGAGAAAAATTGTAGGTCGAGTTCGACAGCTACATACAGTTAAAAATTTAGTCTTACATTAGGTTATAAGATCGAAGCTTGAAAAAAAAAAATATGTGCACTTAACCTTTAGATTGCCGAGGATAATTTTAGCAGACTGTGTAAGAAACAATACTAGAGTGAAAAAATAGTGTTGTCTGATACTCTATCTACACAGAGCAAAATATTTGCGAGATAAGTATTCGACTTTCCGTCATACCGGTAACTTCTTCCTACAAAATCGGGAGGGGATGAGGAGAATCATTATCTTGTTATCTTGGTTCTTTATGTTTCTTTTTTTTCCACAAATGCTCGATCTTCGTCCGTATATGTCCAACGACCTCAACAAAACAATGTCTGGCAGTTGACATGAAGACCAATGTCCTTTTTTTGCTCCTACTTCATAAAAAAAAAAAAAACGTAAGAAAAGAGTAAGTTAGTGGTCATAGACCGTAGGTCCTTACATAGCCATGTGGTACCAACATTTCCCCAAAGTGGCTTAATTGCATTTAAATCGTTCGTTCTAGACTTGTCCTTTAACCTTTTCTAGTTGAAAAAAAAAGTTGTAAAAGTGCTTGATTTTCAAATTTTAAATCGGACTTCCTTTGATAATAAGACACAGAAGTATTCTGTGTCACATGATACACCATTTAGCATTCAAGAGTTTACAAGCCGCATGATTGGCTGAGAGAAGACCATGTGATCGATCATACATTCATACTACAGCGTTCACATATGTCAAACTATATGTGGACCAGCCCGATTGGCTTAAGTGGTAGAACTACGACTCGTGAACGTAAAGTTTCGAGCAACTTGTAGGTGTGTGTTTCGAGCCCCACGGCTGGCCATCTAAACTTACTCATTGTCTCTCGGATAAAATGTTAAACCGAGATCCTGTGTGACGGTGCTATACACCAAGCATGTTAAAGAACCAGACGAAACTTAAGATGGGTTTGGCCCTGTATCTGCACTATCCCCCGAAACATAACTAACAGTCTTCAGGGTGCGTCACCTATATGGGCAACCGGTGGCGACGACAAACTAGAGGCCCTGAAGGGCCTGAAATCGCTCTACTAGCAGTGATTTTGCTTTTTTGCTAGCATACATTATGAATTCATGATGCAAAAAGGAAAAGACAAAAACACACACACACTAGGGGGATGTTCTTGCAACTGGGCTTGAACCCACTAAGACAGCATAAGTGGGCATGGTAAATTGAACAAAATGTGAAAAAAATTAAAGTATAATTTCTCAAAACGAATTGTTTGGAATCCAGCAAAATTTTATAGGGTTTCAGTACGCATGGCATTCAACAATCCTAGCAATTTCAGAGAAATGTGACTAATAATGTGGACTTTGTTGAGTAAACAATACTAGGTGATCAAATGGCTGCTTTTCATAAACTGATCGATAGATTTTCTTCACCTTTGACAGAGTTCAACCCCTTGATGAAACAAATGATCTCTGAAAGTTTCAAAAGAATTGGATCAAAAATGCGGACTTCATTGCCTATATAAAAACAATAATTTTAACTTTAAATGGCTACTTTTCCCTTACTGATTGTCGGATTTTTTTTTTTTTTTTTTTTTTTTTTCAAAATCGACAGGGTTCAAGCTGATGATGATACAAAGCAACTGTGTAAGTTTCAAGAAAATCCGAACACAAATGCAAACTATCGCGTAAACAAGAAATGGACATTTTCAACTTCAAATGACTACTTTTTCCATACTGATTGTTAGATTTTTTTCAAAATCAAAAGGGTTCAAGCTAATGATATGATAAACAAACTGTGCAAGTTCCACGAAAATCCAATCAGAAATGCAGACTTTCTGCGTAAACAAGAAATGGAAATTTTCAACTTCAAATAGCTACTTTTCCCATATCGATTGTCAGTTTTTTTTTTTTTTTTTTTTTCAAAATCAATAGGGTTCAAGCTATTGATGAGATAAACAAACTGTGCAAGTTTCACGAAAATCCGACAACAAATGCAGACTTTATCGCGTAAACAAGAAAAAGAATAACGGACGGACAGACAGGTGAATAGACGGACGGACGGACGACGGAAACCAGTAGCCAGTAGCCAGTAGAGCTAATAAATGAAATTCAATCAATCAAACTATCTGTGGTTAAAACCATGGACATTGTACAAAAGAGTACAAAAAATTGTTGAAAAAGGTAATAATGGTGGTTACCAGCATTTTCTCCGTTTCCAACAGTGTGTTCAAAAGCCTTCTTTTCCAGGATCGTTAAAACTCGGGATTTTTTACTAACCGGTTAAATGGTAACCTATGGCTGATCTGTTACTTGGTTAGATATTTTTTTTGCTACTTCTTTGTCACGGTCTAGTGGAAAAGTTAAAAAAAAAAAAAGGTCTTAAACCGCATAACTTAGAGGGTTTATTTATAGAAATGTGTAAGTTATTCTATTTTCAAGTTGTTTTTATCCACGTAAAATCTTGCATGAGATTTACTTCCTACTTATTTGTCAAACAGGTCGAAAAAATAAGAAATACCAGTACAATCCAAAATGGGTAAAAACGATGGCCCGGTTTCACTAAAAAAACTAAGTCCGTTGTTTTACTCAAATCCGCTAACGGACTCAGTTTCTGACTTAAGTTGAGTTCGTTAATTAAGATGCGTTTCACGAAAGTTAACAGACTCGGTAACGATCTCAAACCTTGAGTTGAGTCTGTTATTTTGAGTCTACCGCTATGCTGGCTTAAGTTGCTTGTTGTCGGCTCAAATATGGCGGACTTCTTCCGAAGTGTTCGCCACTGGAAATTTGTAAACCGACAGAACGTCTACTTAGGGACAGAATTTGTCCATTTCAAATCTTAAGCATGGAGGAAATTGTTCAAAGGATCGTCTCTGTTCAGAATATACATGACAGGTGTTCTGTTTAGGAATACTTAAGCATCTACTCTAAGCTGCTGGAAAAATCGTCTCCTTGAGAAATCGACCCTAAACTCAGAACTCGTCGCTAAATTAAATTTTGGAGAAATCGTCAAAAGAGTCAAAATTCATATATGTGACGTCCGCAGGAAAAGAGGGTCTTACGGCTCCGACGTCAATGTCGAGAAAACACGATAAAAATAAAGTCTGCGCATTGTGTCTCATACGATTGCTGTGGTAATTTTGGGTTTGAAGACATGTTTTGGATTGTATATGGCCTGCAACACGCGAAAAGGGGCATTCGGATATTTGCGTAAAGTGTCGCCTCGGATAAGCCTGCGCAGTCCGCTCAGGCTAATCCGAAACGATACTTTCCGTTTTTATGTAATTTTCTGTTTTGCGCAAGTCAACTGTAGCACAAAATCTAATGTAGTCGTAAAGTGCCGTCTCGGATTAGCCTGCGCGGACTGCGCAGGCTGATCCGAGACGACACTTTACGCAATTGTCCGAATGCCCCTTTTCCCGTGTTGCAGGCCATATAGCCTCTTAATTCTGTAAACATGTAATTCAGTCACATATCTGAATTGTCCGATCGACTTATAGTAAAATAAAGGCTGTGAAAGGGATTATCACTTTCTGCTTGAAAACAGCGATGACCCTATGCAGAAACGGTAAATTAAAGACAAATACGATGACTACATACAAGAATATGCCTTAGGTAAGATTTGAATACTTTATATTTTGCAATAAGACTTTCTATCGCAATATTTCGTAGCGAAAATACAAACTTTCGGCACTTTCGATTACCCGGAAGTTGTGTCATCGGTAACTTATTAGTAAAAGGTTTGTTTATAGCAACTGTGCTGTACTTTGTCCGACAAAATTTGAAAAGGAAATGGACAAATAAGTGCATAAACTCACTCTTCAACTGAATACGATTCTACATTTATAGAAATAATCATGTATAAGGATAATGTTTGATTGAATGATTAAGAACAACATATCGGTTGTCACGGGTAAAAAACTATGGATCCAACCTTTGAAAACAAACTTGATCCAGTATCCATTGTGGTAAATGTAGGTATATAGATCTACTATGAGTCCGATAATTATTCAGGTAATGGCAATAATCTTAATTTGAAACAGAAAATTCAAAATCTGTATGTATGTGTGTTGGCCTTTATTTTTGTTTAAAAGTTAAAGGTTTTGGTTATTCATTACAAAGGCAGATATTGAAGTGAAACTGTGTTTTGCCTCTCTTGTTAACTTGACTAAAATTTACATGAAAGTGTAGTAGGATGAACATGTTAGATGTTGAAGTTATCATTGTTTGCCTATTTATCAATTATCACCTGGCTTTAGTTTGGCTTCAAATGAACTGAGGCTGGGAGCTTTATGGTAAACAATCAGGAATATAGGAGGTAACAATCGTTCTCAAGTAAATTAACAGAGGATCAGGTAACTGTTTGATTTCTGATTATCAGATGGTGATTGGAATTCTAAAATCTGTATGGTAGATATCCATCTGTAATTCCATTGAGTACCCACAACATAGGTTTCATCTTGTTCTCATTTTGTTTTTTAGTTTTATTCTTTTCAATACTAAACTTTCATTTCTGTCACTGTCATAAACACATATCTGAGTGATGACAGTGAAGTGATTTGTAAAGGAGCGGTGTAGTTAGCATTACGTCATCATTTCTGATTCAAGACCTTTAGGTCAGCATTCTAAGAAAATGACAAGTATGTCTTGTTCAAGAATCTGGCAAATTGAATGTTTTTTTGAAATCTTTGCTGCCAAAAGAAATAATTTTAACTTATTTCAGTCTGAAATTAGATAACTAGCGTACTGTAAGATGATTTTGGTAAAATATTAGCATCAGGTAGCAAACTGCACTTTGTGATCATGATCTACAGTCACCAAAAGCTATTTTAGTCCCCACTGGCAGACAAAGAGGTAAAAGAAATTAGTATACTGGAAAAATATCTGTCATATCTATGGAGTAATGAAGTTAATCACAAATCATCTTCAAATATATACATGTAAAGGCAACTTTTTCTCTCACATTTAACATGCATAGATGACTTTTTCCTGTCACGTTTGTGTTCTATGATTATGCTCTATCTTTCACATAGATATTTTTGCACCAAATTCAGTTTATGATTACAAGTGTTATAGATACCATTGTTTTATAGACTTCAAGCAATTTTCCAGTTATTCTACTACCTTACTTATATCTTTTCTGAAACTGACATACATTTACAAACATGAGCACCAAAATACATAGTCTGTGAAGCAGTGCTGCATCAATGGTTATAAAAACATATTGTGAAATCTTTTTCATATCCACTGTGGTAAAAAGATCTACTATCAACAGAAAAAAATACTGTTTTAAAATCTACTTCACTGTGGAATATTCTAACAGCTTTGTGTATTTTCTTGTCGAAGATGTTTTCTTTATAGAAATGAAAAGGTAACATTGGGAGAAAACATGGTTGTTGTTGCTTTCATTTCCAGTAGGTATCAGACTTAGTATTTAAATATTACAAGTAACTGCATAGTCAAGTTAAAAACAGAAATCTGTGGCAGTCATAATACACTTGAAAAGGATATTTCAGTACATTATCCATAACCTTGACTGCCACGTCTGTACAGCTTTCTATATCATTTTCAATTAATCATTTTCAATAGACTTTTGTTTGTGATAAATTTTTCAAAGGAGTGAAAGGTTGAGACTAAAACTTGACAGCTTGTAGAAAGATTGCATGAACATACAGACTGATTTTGCTGTACAAAGGCAAAATTTCACTCATGGTAGATAGCATCTAAGTTACAAAAGTGAAATGGATAGATCTTTGCAATTGTCATTTCGAGATGACATCCATTCACTCAACTCTAACCCGAACAAAACCGTGTAGGACTGGTCCTGATTGAAAAGATTTTCAGACAACAAATCAAAGTGTGGCTCAAATGATGAAAATAATCTTAAAAGGTATAAAACATTGTGGGTTATGGAGAAAATTTTGATTACCAGCATTTTCCTCTTTTCTCACAATGTTTACAAAGTCCTTCCTAGGGTTGCTAAAACAGAATTGTCTGGTAACAATGAATTTTCACCCTTTAAAGATTTAATTGTGGCGCCACATGAGCGGCGGCACTATATTTTTATTCGTTTTATGAAACTGCCTGTGGAGGCAGCCATATTGGACTGGTTAAGTGTTTTGTTTTAACTTTAACATACATGTAAAAATACAGCACATCTACTGTACTCTCATTACCAGATCGGGACCGTACTAACTTTGTTTTTCTATTTGGAGGGATTTTTTTGTTATTTAACATGTAATATACCGTAATTTCATTGCCAAAACGATAAAAAACCAGATCGTAGGTCTGTCAACTTGTTTGTTCATAAAAACTGTAAAATACATTTCGAGAAATAAGTCACGTGATCAAATATTATCTGTCACAAATTTTCGAAGCCGCCATTTTGAATAAGCTGAATCTTATAAGAAGAATTTTCAAGCTCTTTGACCCTAGAGCACTCTATGTGTTAAAACCTCATGTATATTTTTGTACTAGTAGTGTATGGATTGCAGAAATATTGTTTTCCTTTCACCATCGTGTTCTTAAGACCAGCGAGGGCTAAGTAGGTCAAATTGGAGTGATTTACGAACAGTTGGGTAACAGAGGAAATTCTTTCCGAAACGCCGTCGGTCCGATGGACATGTCTTGTAAACCGGATCAGTCCGTCAAAATTCTTCAGTTCACATGACCGAATGTCCGGTTAAACATCAAAATTGAATATTCCTTTACAATACACATTGACAAAGTTTACATTATGCCCTTACACACATGTGTACTAATATAAAAACAAGAGGGCCATGATGGCCCTGTATCACTCAACTGGCTTTTTAACCCTTTACTACACAAATCGAAGAGTTAATGACCATGAAAGAGAAGGCTTTCAAAAACATCGTGAGAAAAGGACAACATGTCAGCCAGTATTTTCTCCTTTTCCCACAACGTTTCCTAACCTATCAAAGACAGAAATAGTCATTTAAGCTACATTCAATTTGTCTTTTTGCAATGGCTTTAAACTTGGTACAGTAAAAAAAAATTGTCATTTCTTAAAGAGTAAAATTAATGTATCATGCGCTTAATTGGTATTGACAGAGACATACAGCATAAAAAGTCTGTATGGTAATAAACTTACTTTGAAAACATACCCTCCACCCCGCCCGCCAAACAAAAACAGTCATATCTTTTTAAATGCAAAGATAATGGCAGTGAATACAAGCAGGTTTATTCATTAGCATGAAAGGTAAAGTTCTGAAAAAATTTGAGTGATAGAAACCTTACTTTAAATTAAACATTGCATTCATGTGAGCATAACCATTAGCATCAAAATAAATCACTCTCTCTTAAAACAGAACATTTCCTCTCCAAAAAACTTGAATACCAAACTCCAATAATGTATAAGTGCAGTTTGATATTCAAGGGATGTAAATAGTAACAAACTTAATCTTGTATAACAGGAGTTATTTCCCTTGATGACTATTTAAATTACAGTCACTATATAAGCCCATGTTAAACTTGTGATCTCCGGGGCAGAGCCAATTTTGACCCCAGGGCTATAATATGAAGGAATTTGATAGAGGTCCATTAGATAAAGCTACATGCAAAATTTGGTAGCCCTTATGGTTTCAGAAAAGAAGATTTTCAAAGATGTTCAATATTTTTCAGTTTTGTTGCCATGGCAACCAGAGTTTTTGAAGGAATCAAATTCTTTCAAGAAATTCTAAAGAGCACCATGGCAGGATCATTTCTGTGAAGTTTCATCAAATTTGGATGAGTAGTTTCAGAGAAGAAGAAGTTTGAAAAAAAAGTTAACGCACGCACGGACGCACGGACGCACGTACGCACGACGGACACCGGGCCATGACATAAGCCCGCTGGCCTTCGGCCAGTGGAGCTAATAACATCGAAAGGTCATGTGCTAATTTTAGAATGACATAGGTTTTTCTCGTACACTGTTCAGCCTCCTAGACCAATGAAATCGTCGTAAGAATGAATGACGTCATACTTTGTATGATAATGTTTCATTGATCAGTTGGAAATATAGTGTCTAATGAAATTACGCGACATTTATTTGGCGATCTTTCCTTCTGTACAAAAAAGATCGACTGCTGTCATGAGAACCCGAGGATTGCCTTATACATCAGTGAAGAAGACTTCATTGAGGAAGAAATATGTAAACCTTTAACTTATTTGGTCCTGATAAAGACATGGTTTTCCCTGACCCCCTGTTTCTTTGAATTTGGACCCTCAAATTTTCTTAATGACCCCCAAAATTTTTATTTGTGCCTTCTCTACTTCATTTGAAGGGGGTCAAATGACCCCCAAATCAGAAAGTCAAGGGAAAACCCAGTAAAGACTCATGAATTTTCTGTAGATTTTCAGTCTGAAGATGACAATTGTCTGAAATTGAGTTTTATACAAGAGATTGTTGAGTTTTGAATACGGCCAGGGATTCTCGATGTATTATAAAGGTCCGTGATACTGTACATGTAAATCTACCCCCATTGATATTCATTTTGTTATTCCTTATAAATTCAAAAATATTTCATGTAGTTATTTTAATTTATCGATATTTTGGGTCTGGTAAAAAAAACATTCGGTAATTTTTTTTTACCAGACCGAATGTCCAGTAATAACTTGGCAACTTTCAGAAAGACTGGGTCACGAGTTCGGTAAACTGGACTTATAGAGTAACTTGATTGGAGAATTCGGTATAACCCGCTGTAATGTGCCCTATTTCAGAAACAACTGATTTGCGGCGCCATTGATGTTATGCATCAATATTTTCTTGTTTTTTATTTTGAATAGGTAAAAACAAACGCATTCAGTACAGTACAATGATGTCTGGACAGTAACAGACCAATTTTTCTCCAGGCTGGTCCTTTGGTGTCACGAGGGGTTCAAATGGAGAGCCATTGCAGAATTTACATTCCATCAATTGAACTTTTGTGTAATAGTGTGTAATAGTCAACTGTGTGTCATAATTGGCAAAAGATCCTTGAATATATCATTTGTGCAATAAATCTTTTTCTTTTCAACCCAAGCTACTTAAAACACTTAAGTATAGGAAAACATACCGCCATATCCTATCGAATAATCTCCAAGTAAAAGAGTAGTTTATGCAAAAGTTAGTTGCAAATGTCCAATTAGCTAGATATTCCCTTTTAATGGACAATTAGCTCAAGATCAGACTCCCTATGATAGACAGTGTAGATCAAGATCAGACTGCAAAGAATGTGATCTATACTGTCCTTTTTTTTATTATGGCAGATACCTTGAAAATAAAATTGCTATTGTCCTTTTTATCTATTTAACACTTTACCAAAAGACGAAATTCTAGACTGGACCAAACTGAAAACATTTGTAGACAAGTTAACTGGTGATAAAAAGATGATTACTCTTTTTGATGGGTTAAAAATTATTGTGGGAAAAGGAGAAAATGCTAAATATGAATTTTCTCCTTTTCCAACAATGTTTTCTGGATTGTTTGATAAAGGGTTAAATTGCATTCTAGGGGTACCATTAAACCAATTTGTACGTTTCCGTGCATGTTTTTGACAAATTTGGTTATTTGATCAGATATTTGCTCAGTTAATTACAAACGTTACATGTATATAATAATTAGTAATGGTATGTTACAAAAATAAGTAACTTAAATAATAGTGTTGTTTTTGACACTGACCCACATTCAAATTTATATTGTCATCCCTTTTCAACTGCAGTTAAAACAATTTTTATGCCCCTGAGGCTGTTAACTTCAAAAAAAGATTGTGTTTGTAAAAGTTTATTGCGTATGATCGTATCATGTTTTTGATGCTGCTGAAAAATCATATTTTCCTCTTCTATACGTATATGCCCTATGTGAGTGAGTTCCAGAGTCATGAGAAATGTTCAAATATCAATGTGCCGTAAGTAATGTGTCATTTGTATGTATGTGAACACATGGAGGATATTTTTTTTACTCCAAACCATTTAAGGACTCTCATTTTTATGATTGACTGTTCTATACCGTTCTTTCGTGTATACAATATTATAGTAGATATTTGTGAAATTATATTGCGATTTTCCTTTTTTCCCAGACTGAAAAAGTTTCCCCCTCCCCCCGCCCCAAATAATTTTACCAGTGTTACTAAAAGTGTCAACAAAAATCTTTATCTCTAGATCTTACTTGATTAGAAAAATAACAGTGAATTAATATTTTTATGTGTAGATGTAGTCAAATAAGAATTAAACTGTTAGAGGATTTCCTGGAATTCTCCGTTGTAAACAATCAATGTGCACACCGACATCTAGGTAGAAGGTCAGTGACACTGAGGTCTGTCGTTATGCCCCGTCCCCTCCCCTTCCTTTCATATTTTGCTTCCTACGGGTCCGAAGAGTTTGTTAATATGGCGAAAGTTACTTTATATTTAGATATAGGAAGCTAGTAAGGTAATGGTTTTCTTTGGTATGTGTAGATCTAAATCACTACATGACAATCGGGGCAATTCCTCTCTTATTTTGCTATTATTAATTTCATCGTTTTTCGGCCTGGAATATGAAACAATTTCAATAAATTTTGACAAGCACCACAGCGAAGCAGTTTATTTACGATGGTGACGTGCATACCGATGCATGAATACACGGCTAGAATTTCGTATGTACTTTTTTAATGCAAGAAAATCGGTTTATTTCAGACGACAACGATATTGACAGTTGTTCCCGAACATTTACAACTTATTACCTCCGTTTTCGAAGAGTAGCAAAAATACAAAAAGACCGTTGTCTGCGCATGTCATACTCTTCGAAGATTCGACCTGTCTGCTATGACTCATCACCCACCCCCGAATATTAGGGAAACGTAGGGCTTACACCGAAGCTATTAGCCTATTACCCAAGCATGTAGGGGCTGTTTTAATAAATGGCCGGTGCATAGGTTACATGCTAGCCGATCATAGCTGACTGAATCGCACCAGGTAGCGTTTTTTTTGAGTAAACGTTTATTTCATTTTGAAATTCAAACTAACGGTTGTTTTGAAAAGTAGTCCGGTTCTATACCCAGAATGCCCAAATTAGAAAGATGTGTATTTGTAGAATGCCATCTAACGGGAGATAATGACAAAAAGACATATCTCTGAACATAGATAGACGACGAAAATAGGTTATAATTTACCCGATTTGAGCCATTTTGTCCAAAATGTGGTGTAATTTTTGTATTCGGTCGATCTGTGTCAAAAATGCCACGCATATCCAAAAATCCAAAAAATCCAAAAAAATCCAAAAATCCAAAAAAAAGAAAAAAAAAAAAAAAAAAAAAAAAAAAAATCTTAAAATCTAAAAAAATCTATATTTAAAAACCTCAAAAAAGGTTTATAATTTTCATTAAAAAAATTTGAAAAAATGGCTTAAGAAATAATAATTTATAATATAATGGCAACAAAAACGAATTATATTAAATCGGGGAAGCTTTGTAAAGAAAAGCTTTCTCTAAATTTAAACAACACATATACAAACTCAACATATAATTACATTAAAATACCACTTGAGTATGAATACTCTACTGGTAAAAAAGGACCACTATATATACATACTCCACCTTTGTTTTCATATGTTGTTATTACTAATGAAGATAAAAAACAGAAAAAACCAACTGGATACGCTTTATCTTTAGTTTGTTTTTATAACCTACAAGAACCCACTAAAAAAGAAAAAGAATTTAAAAAAGATATGGATGAGTTAACGAACTTTTTTCAAAATCAAAAAGCGAAAGAGTTAAAAAAAAAATTAGAAATCTTAGCGGAATTGAAATTGTAAAATATAATGATGGAGAGTCGCCCAAATTTTATCCAAAGTTTTTAGATAAAAAAGATAGTAATGGTAAAGTTGTAATAAATACCGATTTTTTGCAAAAAGATGAAGAAAGTAATTATGAAAAAGTAGATCCTCTTTTATATACAAAAACCCCTTGAAAAGTGGTTTGTATTTTAAAAATAGAAGGAATTTTTTTATAATCAAAATATTGAAACAATACAAATTAAAGTTATATCAGTAAAAGTAGAAGAAAATGTAAACCCACCTCAAAAGGAAATTTTACCTAGTGTTTTAGATGAAGAGTCAAGCTCTGATGAAGAGCAGGAAGAAAATAACTAAATTATAACTTAGAAAAAGTTATAATTTATAAGACTAAAGATAAATTTTGATATTTTTAACCTAGCTAAATAATGTTGAAAAACGTTAAACTAGCTTAAGAATAACCTTTAACTCCGTTTTCTACATCTTAACATAAGAGAAAGTATAGATGAAGTAAGGTGAGTCATGACACCACCATTAAATAAGCAATTTTTTTTACCTCCCCATCGAAAGCGAAAGAGGAAGTATTATTTAGTACACAACCCTATCGCTTTCACTTAGCACCATCAAAACCGAAAATGGTAGTATATTATAATATCAACAAATATTTTTACCCTGTTTTTTTTAAAAATGTTTAACGTGTACAATAATTGTATAAAATACTTATTCTGTTTTTAAACAGCAGCCTTACAACATTGTGGTTTTAATGCGTAAGAAATGTATTGATAAGGTATTAACTTACGGGCTGTTAAGCCTCGCCAGAGGTTACCATTTTTATGTTAGTGTTTGGTATTAACTTACTGGCTGTTAGGCCTCACCAGAGGTTATCAGTTTTTGGTATTAACTTACGGGCTGTTAGGGCTCGCCAGAGGTTATCATTTTTTGGTATTAACTTACGGGCTGTAAGGCCACGCCAGAGGTTACCATTTTGTTAGTAATAACATTCTTACTAAATTAAAATACAACAAGGAAGTAAGACCGCTTTATTATTATCATAAATAAAAATCCTATTTTATACAATTACCATATACATTTCAATTTTTAGAAAAAACAAAGTAAAAAAATCATTAATATCATAATATACTACCATCATCCTCAAAAGTCCAGTCTAAAGTGATATTATATGAGTATGCATTGTGAAATATTAAACAAAGTTGTGAAATACTATGTCACGTGGTGAAAACTGATCCTTTTTCAATATTTAACACTTTACGTGTTAAATATTTTTCACAAGTCTAACTCTATCAAAATAGATATGTAAGCGTGACGCACGTTAGGGTTGTCTGATCTTGAAATAAAGTTTATGATGTCGCATTGCTTTATTTCGAGTGGTGTAGGAAAAACCACACAGCTGCAAATCTCATCTTTCTTTTTTTATAATAGAGTAGTGAACCTGCTCTACTCCGTTTACCACAATATTAACTTTTACCTCTTCTGGTACATTAGGGTCATCTTTAACAACCGTTGCCATTCATGTCGATATCGCTAACGGCACAAAAAGTTCCTTCTGAGTTTCTTTAATATTGCACCGCTCCCCGAATAACTTTCAACGTTTTCCATATTAACGTCTAAGTAAAACTTATTTGCAGCTTGTTGGTTTTCTAAAGGTGTTCCGACGTTGTAAATTCTCCGCCCACCCATAGAAACGTCACCAACTGCTATTTACCCTCCAGCTCCGTAAACAAAGGCTCGATTAGCAACATCTACGTATTTTTTGTAGTTGCAACGTCTTGCGGGTTTGCGGGATCTATAAGATTCGTTAAAGTATACCCCCGAACATTTATATCTGCAACAGCGGAAAAAGTGCCGTCTTGTTGCTGCACTATTGCTTTGCCACTCCTATCCACATAACTTTTAGTAGCAGCTTCACTCGGTTCTGTTGGCTCCATAACGTTTCTTATCGGATTAAAACCCATGTTTAAATACCCTGTGATATGGTATCCTCCGTTTTCATTCAACAGCCCCGAGTTGGTGTCCACGTAATTTTTAGTCGCGACGTCTTGAGGATTTACCGGATTACTAACCTTTGTTAATGTATTACCAGCCATATCTATAGAACCGGTAACGGTGGTTGTTCAATCTTTACGTAAAGAAATTATTACACCTAAAAACCGTGGATTTAAAAGAAAGTATTCATATGGTGGTTCTGGAATTTTTGACAGCATCGCTAACTTTTTTACAAAACTTTTTACTAGTAGCGCAGCTAAACAAATTGCATGTTCTGCCTTTGATGTGGGAAAGAGTGTTGCTAAGGAAGGAGCAAAAAAAGCTGTAGAGGCTGGAAAGAGTGCTGCTGTAGACGCAGGAAAGAGGTTAGTTGAAAAAGCTTTGACACCAAAATCACGAAAAATTTTACAAATACATACTGCACACCTACAGCGCAAAGTACACCTACGACACAAAACATTAACACCTTAATAGATGGAAGTGCAATTGCTATTCAAGACTTAGTTAAAAAATTAAACAGTGGGTCTGGTATTCACACGATATAATTACCAAAAAGCTATTGTAAAGTTATCCCCTAAAAAAGTAAACATGATGAAAGAGATTGAGAAAGGGGTAAATAAGTATTTAGACAAAGAGGGTATTTCCCCAATAAGAATTGTGTGTGGAAACAGGATTTACCCTAAAAAGAACCCAGATAACCAAAAAGATCAACTGGAAAACATTGTACTTAAAAGTGTGTTTGTCAACGACGTGTATAAGTCTTTTCCCCAGCTCTGGTTATGGACTTAGAATAAAGATGGGAGTAATATTAAAGTAGTATAAGTTAAATTAATATAATTTAAATTATAATAATAGTAATAAAAAATGAGTATTCTAAATATTACCGTACCAATTTTGAAAGTCGATAGTATTGATGAGTATGAGCTCCTTGAGTATGAAACAATCACAGGTGCAAATCTCAGCAACTCAGGAGGAGATATTAGGATTAGCATTGAAACCCAAGATATTTTTACGCATCCTAGTGAAACTTATTTACTTATAGAAGGCCGCTTAACAAAGGCTAATGGAGCAGATTACGCAAATGCTGACAACGTTTCTCTAACAAACAACGCCCTCATACATCTTTTTAAAAATATTAGGTATCAACTTTCCGGTCAGGAAATTCAATCCATAACACATCCTGGTCAGGCTACTACAATGCTTGGGTTGTTAAAATATCCAGATGATTTTTCCAAATCACAGGGGTTAAACCAATTGTGGTATAAGGATACAACGCGCGCGGCACAAGCCCAAAACACAGGTTGGAATATAAGAAAACACTACATCATTAATAATTCCGATCCAAAAGGTACATTTAGTTTCAGAGTTCCATTAAAACATATATTTGGTTTTTGCAAAGACTATGATAAAGTCTTGTATGGAATGAAGCAAACTCTCACCTTGACGAGAAATGATGATGAAGATGCGATCTTTAGAGCTAACGGTGTTGATGCTGGTAAAATTACGTTGGATAAAATATCATGGTTTATGCCACACGTTCTACCTGCGGATAAGGAGAAGCTAGAACTTTATAAACTCATCGAGAAAAAAGAAAAATTCCCAGTTGGATATAGAATGCTACAATGCGACTCTATCTCAGTTCCTCAGTCAACAACATTTACCTGGAGACTTTCCGTTAAATCATCTCCCGAGGTGCCACGTTTTATCATTGTTGGCTTTCAGACTGATAAAAATGGCAACCAAGAGCAAAATCCATCCATATTTGACAACATAGACGTTAAAAATATTTATGTTATGTTAAATGCCACTAGATGCCCCGCGGTTGACTACAATCTTTCATTCCCTAGGCAGCAATTTAGTAGAGCTTATGGTGATGCTGCACTATTTAGATCTAAGTTCTATAGCATGGATGAGTTGGTATCAAACCCTAACATTTCCCCTTCGGATTATAAAACCCTTTATCCTTTGTTTTTGTTCGATGTTTCCAAGCAGAGTGAAAAGTTAAAATATTCTGTTACTGATATCCAAATCAAGGTAAATTTTAACGCAAATGTGCCCGTAGCCACAGAGGCATATGCTGTTATTATTAGTGATAGGTTAATAAACTTTCAGCCTGATGGAAATAAAATGAGTGTGGTGTATTAAGATTTTTTCTTTTTATAAAAGATGATAACGATTTCAGATTTAAAAAAAATTCTTAAAGAAAATAAAACAAAATTTTGCTCTTACTGGGATAAAAAGCAGTTAGTTGAGTTGGTAAAAGAACATGGTTTGTTACCAGAGGAGTCACCGAAATCAGAAAAGAAAAAAGATCCTAGGTTTGATAGATTAAAAACTATTATGAAAAATCCTAGAAAAGTTAGTTTAGAGGATGTTGAAACAGGGGAAATAAAAAATTTTCCACCGATTTACATGGCAGGTAAATTTATAGAACACTGCCCTCAAACGATTTAAACTGGAATGGAAGAGTTTGGAAAAATAAATATAGGATTAAATCCAGTAATTTTATTATGATATAATCATAATAAAATTTTTGAAATAAAATAAAATAGTTTAAGTTTTTTTTACCATTTAAAAAATGAATTTCATACGTAATATTGGTAATGTAGCTAGACAAGCTGCGTCTAATGTTTACTCTGGAGCAAGATGACTAGCCTGAGCTGTCCAGAACCCATACAAAGAAGAATAACTGATTTTAGGAATTGGCTAACTGGTAATGTAGAGCCAACACAGATACCACAAGTGTTGGATGAAATTGTTGAACATGTTAGAGAAAATTACCCCCCAAGGCAACCGTTTGAGATTAGAGTTGCTCAATCCGCATTTAGAGGGTATGCTACTCAACATGTTATAGAGGGTAGAGAAGGTTATACACCCCCTATGTTTTTTACAGAAACGAGGGATGTTCTCCAAAACACTCTTCGAAGAAATCTACAAACAAAGGTAAAGTTAGTACTTAGGTGTAGATTACATTTGCCCACAGACCCTAACTCAGAGAGGGAATATGCTTTCCACTCTAGGCAATTAGTAAACTTGAATGAGGAAGGTATAGACACATTGTTGCAATATATGATAGATGAAATTTTGGAAAAGTTAGCTTTGTTTCAAAGAGAAGGTAGCGGTTTTACTTTTGCAAGTATAGTGTAGTTAGAACTACATACAACTGTTTATGATCCTTTACGTGCTAGAGGCCATTTACCTTTACCAAAGTGGATTGTAAATAAAATAGCAGTTATCAACATGAAAAATCAAGATAACAAATGCTTTTTATGGTGTGTTTTAAGAGCGCTAAATCCTAAAGAAAACCATCCAGAAAGAGTTGACAAGGCTTTGCAAGCAAGGGAGCATACTGTGAACATGGAGGGAATAATGTATCCTGTATCTTTTAAAGATACAGATAAGTTTGAGAAACAAAATTCAGAAATTAGTGTAAACGTTTATGGGTTTGACAAAATAAAAAAATGTATTTACCCTTTTAGGCTTACAAAAGATGAAAAAAGTAATCATATTGACCTGCTTTTTATTAAAAATTTAGAAGAAACACACTATGCTTTAATAAAGAACTATAACGGTTCGATGAGAACACAAGCAACTAACAATGGTGGTATAGAATTTTTTAAGCGTTGTATGAATCATTTTGGTAGTAAAAAACTTTTAGAAAAGCATATGCAATACTGTAACAATCATGAACCTGTTTCTTTAGAAATGCCAGAAAGAGGTACAATGCTAAATTTTAAAACCATGCTAGAAAACTCCGTGTCCCCTTTGCTGTATACGCTGACTTTGAAAGTATTTTAGAACCTATACACACATGCCAGCCAAACCCAGAAAATAGTTACACTATACAACGCCAAAAGCACATACCTTGTAGCTTTTACTACCTTATAAAATGTTTTGATGGTGATGTTTGTGCGCCTATAGAAAGAAGTTATACTGGAGAAGAAGCAGAGGAGGTTTTTATAAACTGGCTAAGAGGTGATATAAGAGAAATTCATCAAAACTACTTTCAACAAAATAGGCAAATGATAATTACAAAAAAGGAAAAAGCAAAACACGAACAAAAAACACATTGTTTGATTTGTGATAAAGAATTTACTTATGCTAATTACAAAGTAAGAAATCATTGCCATTTTACAGGTAAGTATAGAGGCGCAGCATATCAGGTCAAAAACTAGGTCACTAGGTCAAATCTTGGAAAAACCTTGTGCAGGCCCTAGAGGTCACATTTTCTTTCCAATACTTATGAAAGGTGGTCAGAATCTTTGTTTTGATAATATCTACAATGGGAAAATGAGCTATGTTTGGCTAAAAAGTAGGTCACTGACAGAAATTCTAGAAAAAGCTTGTGTACAAGCTAGAGGCCAAATTTTCAGTCCAATAATTATGAAAGCTTGATAGAATGTTTGTCATTATATCTCGAAAGAGATTAAAAATGGGTCATGTTTGGTCAAAAGACTCAGGTGAGCGACTTCAGGGCCATCATGGCCCTCTTGTTTTTGTTCAACTTTTCTTGTTAAGATTTGCAAATAAAGGCGAAAAAGTGTAGATTTATAAAAATTTTAACAAAAAGTGATTGCAATTTAATCTTGTGGATTTAGACTGTGTTGAATCCTCCTTGTGTTAAATGAATCTTCTGTTGTCAAGGAAGCTGATATTCGAATACAGTCCAACTTTTTCTCCATGTGGGCAAATTCAAAATGGCCGAAAAATTGTCCTTCAGGGTTGAGATGTCCTATATACGTGTAACCTATAGGCGGTCTTCATTCCGCGCCTTTGGCGTGGTCTTTCGCCCGTACTAAAGATATTCGGCTCAAACTTTGCCTAGTTGTTTTTGAGTCCCATGTATTTCGACATCTGCTTATGCTGTCAATTTAGACAAGTTTAAAGTTTTACCTTTTGGTAAAGAGGTAAACTGCAAGTTAATTTTCCATAGTTGATGGTTGAACCCACCCCCACCCCCAAATTATATAGCGATTTCATGGCATTTTTAGTCGGAAAAACTTCATCTTATGGGACTGTGTAGATACAAGATCAGACTGCACGTACTGTGAAGTCTGATATTGATCTACACAGTCTGCTAAAGCGTCTTGAGTCACACTACGCAAGGAAAGAGTTTAAAATAGTGAAATTGTTGTTTATATTTTTCCTCACGCAATACAGTGTTACATGTATATAACATGGCCGGATTTTGTGTTTAATTATTATTTTCCTGTATATTCGTGTATATTCATCTTTACTTATTACCATACAACAAAATTTTAGACAATTACAAATCGAAAGTATCAATAGGCCACAAATTAATATGATTCAAGAAATAGACTGTCACTTTAAAAGGATATAAAACATTGTGGGATAACGAAGAAAATGCTAGTTACCAGCATTTTCTCCTTTACCAACAATGTTTTCAAAAGCCTCTTTTCTCGGGGACTTTAAAACACGGGACCGTTTGTAAAGGATGAACAAGAGTAAAAATAAATGAAATAAAATAAACAAATAAAAAAAGCTTAATGATATTACAAACAGATAGATTAACAAAACTGCTGCTAAAATTGCAGGGAAAAAAATCCTTTACAATATTATGAGATATTATAGGTACATATACGAGCTAAACTTTTTTGCATTTCTAGGTAAACCTTTCTCATACAAAGTCTAAAAATTTTTATCCTGTAACTGTTATTGATGAGTCAAAAACTTCAACCTATAGAGGATAATTGTCTGTTTCGGTGTATGATCGAAATTTCTTTCATCGAATGAAAAGCAAGGGCTATCTTTTCACGAGTGGCCAAGCCACGAGTGAAAATATGGCCTTTGCTTTTCACGAGATGGTTCTTTTGCGCGACACATTGTCTTTGTGTGGTCAACAATTCTGCAAAGTTATACTGAAATTCATTCATAATTAAACAAGTTACAGGCCGGACAGGAAAATTACTCCTCCAAACACACTTGACCTTGCTGTGACCTTAAACTTTAAACTACGGACATGACTTGTGCATGACACATCGTCTCCACGTAGTTAACATTTGTGCCAAGTTATTTTCAAATTGAATGATAGGGAAAAAAGTTATGGCCCGGACATGAATTTTACCCCCGAACACATTTGACCTTGCTGTGACCTTGACCTTTAACCTATGGACTTGACTTTTGTACATGACACATTTTCTCGATATGGTTAACATTTGTGCAAAATTGTTTTGAAATTGAGTAATTGGGAAAAAGGAAAAAAAGTTATGGCCAGGACACGAAAACGGACGGACGGACTAAACAAAAACTATATGCCCCTGAAAAAAAATCGGGGGCATTAAAAACAAATATTGTATTCAATTCATGCTTCTAACCCCTTTTCTGTTTGGACTTGTGTCAAAATCCAGTACGGTTGTTTTCGGTAAATTCCCCGTGGCGTACCCCCCCCCCCTTTAGAACGCATTACAATATTACGTGTAGCGCGAAAACAGTAGGGTAAATGTGCGTAAATTACGTCATATTTCTCTCTGGTTTAAGGTCTACGGCCCCTACCATCGGTAAACATCGACGTTTTCGTAAGGACTATTCGGCCAATCTCGGCAGCTTCCGTCTTTTAATATGAGAGTTAAGGGCCGTAGACTCACTAACTCATCGGTAAATATCGTGTAAAATCGACGTTTTCGTGAAGGCTATTCGGCCAATCTCGACAGCTTCAGTCTTTTAATATGAGAGTTAGGGGTCGTAGACCTTAAAGTCACGCGCTGCCTACCCTGGTAACTAGTTCGGGGAAGTATTGTTTCTGCGTTTAATTGAAGAGTTAAATATAAAATCGGTATTTTTCACTGGTCGTAACCATGAAATATTAAACCATAATCCACCATTATTTCTCGATAAACTACCGAAAAGCATGAAATAAAAGTATATTATTAAATGTTAAATTTCTAAAAACTACTGAAAAGGATAAAAGAAATCTTCTTTTTCTAACTAGTTGTTTACCCAGAGAAAGCTGAAACTACTTCTCACTAATTTCGACTTTTCTTATGTAAAAACTTGGTCGAGAAAGGGAAAAGTATTAACGTTTTTTTTTTTACTGCTGCAATTGTACTTCAAGACAACTATGTTCATGTCAAAAACTGAGACGTTTTCACTTTTTAATCAAGTTTACATAGAAACTCGAAATTAGATCTCAATAATTTTGACTTTTCAATGTAAAGTCTGGGTCTAAAAGTGGAAAAGTTTTCCTATTTTAAGAATTTGTGTAGCAAAAAAGTCCGACTATTGTGGTTCTCGATAATTATGGTCGAGAGGAGACCCCTAGTTGTGTTATTTTCTAAATCTATAATTTGATTAAGAATGTTCTTAAGAATGGTTTATAAATACAGACCCTGATATCTAATATTCTGCTCTCACTGAGGATGAAACGTCTATGGGGGGAAAACGAAGTCGTAGTCTAAGGAAGGCCACAGTAAATCAACAAGGCGCTGTGAGGTATTTTACTATTCGAGAGATGAGAAAACTGTTCTAAATTCTGAAATGTTTACAGGCGACAAATTAAATGTGGCTTAAATGATAAGAAGGATCGAAAACATTGTTGCAATTTCTCCTTTTCCCAAAATTATTTCAAAGACCTTCCTGAACAGGCTCATCAAAAGTTGGGATTGGGAGTATACTCGTAGAATTAATATTGAGTTTAAAAAGTAAATCTTACCACAGCATATGCCGGACAGCTGACCATCCATGTAAATTTCCAAAACCACCAAAACGCTTTCGGCTTTTTCCCTATAATTCCTTCTACTTGCTTGATGAAGCGATTGATACCGTATATCCAACAAACTGCAACCATTTCCAGTATGACGAAAAGGACAATGGTAAAATCCGAGGTATACCGCTCCATGAGCATTACAAGATGGATGCCGCCTTCCGTCACATGGGGAAGGCTCAACACGAACAAAATCAGGCAGGCAGCTATCAAAATCCATTTTCCGCGTTTCTTGAAAATTGTTGGGAATAAGTCTTCAATGCTATCGTATAACGTCCATACCATCATAAACTCGGAGTCGAGGCCAAACGTGAATACCGTTAGAAAAAATAGAAACGACCAAAACGAGGCTGCTGGAAGTTGGGAAATCCCTTGAACATAGGATATAAATAGAATACCAGGTCCATGGTCAAAGATTTGATCGATTGGTTTGTTCAGCCTCTCAGACGCGTGGCCCAAAAAGGAAAATATGACAAAGCCGCCAAAGAAACTGATGCAGGAGTTAACGATGCCGATAAGAATGGCGTCTCTCAGGACGTTATTGTTGACTTGGTTATGACTTGCAAGACTTATCTGAGTGCCAAAAGCCACGCCCAGTGAGTAAATTGCTTGTGTGGCTCCACTGGACCATATTTGTAGATCTGACAGCTTTGCCCAGTCAGGTTTCATGTAGTATTTTATCCCTTCATAATGACCATCTAGTGTCACCCCACGAAGAAGCAAAATAAAGAGTAAAGCAAACGGGAACGTCGCCGTAATATACACAACCTGAAATAAAATTTATTCCAGTCGACTTGTTATTTGGTTTGTACACACTAAGGATAGGGTTGAAAACAAATTAGGAAAGCAACAAACTGTCACAGTAGTTGACTCAAAACCTCCAAGTGCTTTAAAAGAGAGAAACACCGTGCCCGTATTCACCAATCATTTTTCGTTTCATACGTAGTCTTATTCTAGATTCAGAAAGTAACGCAACTTTTGATTGGTTAAAAAAATTGGTTCAGCCCTTCAGAACCTACTTTGAAATTACATTTTTTTTATTGTGAATACGGACCTGGATATTCAACTTCATGCACATTATTAAATCAAAATACTGAAAGTACTGAAAGACCAGCGAATGTGGAATAAGCGGCCATGGTAAAGACAAAACTTGATTGTTCCATACAAGTTTGAAGAAAAATAATCCAATCCGGTTATCATGTTCGACCCGGTTCGACTCAAACGATTTGGCATTTTAATACCGTTTAGAGTTCACTTTTAGATGAAGTTTGCATGCCTTTTCACTTTCGTATCGGTTGGACAAACTCATAGCTCGACGAGACCTACAACACCCGCTTTAAACACGAGGGTGAAAAAGGGTTGCGTTGGGATAAGTAAAGATGGGTCTGATTTGCGTAGGTCAGAGACTTAATTTATATTATATCAGCAAACAAATTGTGTCCTATCCATGACATCTTGTTCTGTCTAGGTACATACGACTTTGTAAGTAGACCTTGTTCATATTGGAGTGGTTGAGATTTTGTAGTTCGTGTCAACATTGTCGTATTAAACAGAATTACGATTTCCAACCGGGAGAATTATTTTCTGTGGGGCATTGTTTGGCGACTGTGGGGCTTTTTGTTTACATTCGAATCTAAGTCAATCTGAATGGCAATAGACTAGCGATCTTATCTTTAACACTAGTTTAAGAATGTGTAAACTCAAGCGAAGATAATTATTCAACGCAAAAAGCCCTGGACATTTGAAAATTTCGTATTGCATAGCTACAGTTCCGTGTTAAGCAACTCAGTTTCAAAACATGAGAAAAGAGCATGGTATTAAAGTCTAAAACTCTTAATTTCACAAAATGAAATTTGTGATCGCTGAATGTAATTGTATATCATCCATGCTCTGTGCAAAGGGAGTTTAATGCAACTGCAACAAGTATCGACCATGTCAGCCCACACAGTTCGCGCAGGCTGACGTGGGTCGAAACTTTTTGCTATTGGTAAATTTTCTGCATGTCCAAGGACCGGTCTTATAACGATTCAGTCGGTTATTAGCCAAAATGGGTTTATTAGAATTGTTAGATGTATTACACTGTCTCTTAGAGGGACATAGTATTCTCAGTTTAACGCCGTATGTGACAAATGTTCGCGCGCATCCTACTGCGCATGTATTTTTGTCGTGGATATTGAATCAAAAGTGCACCTATGTATTTTTTGCACATAATGGTAATACTATTGGTGCACTGAAACAAGTAGCACTTTCATCGGGTAGTATTGGTGAAGAGAAAAAAATGGATCTTTGAACTGTCACCGTAAAATGATTAAAATGCTGCTGACATGGCGTTACACACCAAACAAGAAAACAAAGGCAGGAAATTTAAAGCTGTGGAAGTATAGCTGTTTCCGCTTTGAAAATTATTGTTGGAAAAGGAGAAATCGGTCCTATTGAGCAATTTCTCCTTTTCCCACCATGTCTACTGAGCTTTTATCCTATTTTTTTCCTTGACAAAATAACTTCCAGTGACCTTCAACCTTGTTTTCTGACGAAATAAGCGCGGATAGGTGCCATTTTTATTTTTTGTTATTGTTTAGAATTATAAATACTATAAGTGTGGAAAGTTTAACAAAAATCTGTCCGTTAGAAAGTATGTATCTTTTAAAGATTAACCCTTAATTCGATCAAATTATCACCCTTTTTAACTCAATGGTCTATATATAACATGCATATTTGTACATTTACCATGCTCAAAACCAGGCTTTTATAATATATTTTTTGTGCAAAAATATATGAATTTTCATTAAAATGATGTATATTTGTATATTTTCCTGTAATTTTCATGTTTAACTGACTATTAAAGAAAGGAGCTCCAAATCCAATAAGCTGAATTTCGGAACTGTATATACCTTTTTCAAAGGCAAATTTCTCAGAAACGAGCAAGGTGACCCACATCTTTTTTTACTGCAATCTTCTAGCGACATGATGAGCTTTGTATGTGCAAAGTTTTAAAAAAATCTGTCCGTTAAAAAAGAATTGCCATATACGTCGTAAAAGGACTCTACAGGCGAATGCTGTATATACCCGTTGTTGCAAAACCAGCATTTTCTTCTTTTTACACAATATTTTCTACCGGTCCAGAGATCAAGCTCGTCATTAGAACCACATTCCATTTTGTGATCTGCAGCAGCTTTGAATTTGGATGAGTTTAAATTTTTGCCGCGTGGTAAATAATTAATTCGGCAGAAAAACGTTTTATGTGATATTAACCCTTAGGCTGCTAAGCGCGACTCAGTGACCTTTTGCGGATAATGCAGATTAAGACCAGACTGCATAGAATGTGCAGTCTGATCTTTGATCTACTATCTTCGATAAAGAGATATTTTCTCAAATTAATAACTCCGTTACATAATATTTTGGGTATTTTTTACTATTGGCTGGGAAGTTTTGCATTTAACTTATTTAGCAGGTTAATTTGAACCATGCTATGTGAAAAAAGGGGGTTTAATGTATCTGCAAAAAGAATTGATCTAGGTTAGCCTGCGAAGTCCGCGCAGGCTGACCTGGGTCGAAGCCTTTTGCTTTTGGTCAATTTTCTGCATGTCAAAGGACCAGTGTATCTCATGATTCTGTCGGTTGTTCTACAAATGGATTTTATGGATCCATAATTATAAGATGGCTTGATTGGTATGATGCCTAAAGTTGATTCATCAAGCCCCCTTTTGTCAGAGCAAAGCTCCTTTGTACCTTTGCGATGGAGCGTATTCCACGTATACAGCAGTAGTAAACGATCATCCACACAGCCAATAACATTATCACATTGCGACCTTGAATTGCCCCAAGATCATCGAAGCCGCCAGATTTATGGACCCCAAGGACGAGCCTTGTCCAATATTCCTCCTCGGGAGTGAAAAACTCCACCTTGCATGACGAAAAACTGTTTTCAAAGTCTTGGACTGATAACGAATACGGTGTTACCCCAAGTTTGGTTCCTAGGTCAGAGATACAAGTCTCGTTCATGAGTTTTGCCATGGCTTGGTTGACCTCAGTCGGGGTACTTTTGTCCCTATCGATGACCACCGGTGATCGACATTGTTCGGAACTCCAGTTGTCCTCTGCTCTGCAATGCGACCAGGGTAGATCTGCACCGATACTGATAAAAGACACCATCATGTAGTACAATGCGTACATGAGGAGAACATTGTAGTAGATGACGCACATAAGTAGGTTGAACCAAATCGCCAAACCAACGCCTTGAATCAGCGGTGAGAATTTCCACACCTTTATGCAGCCCTCGGATGTGATCTGCCCTAGACTGAATTCCAGAAACAGTGTCGGAATTGTGCAAAGTACGACACAAAGCAGGTAGGGTATCAGAAAAACACCGCCTCCGTTAGAATAACACTTCTGTGGAAATCGCCACAGGTTACCAAGTCCAATCGTGTAGCCAAAAGAAGCAAAAACAAACTCAAATCGTCCTTTCCAGCGCATCCGTTTGTCGGCCATCTTTGTATTCAGATAGTTATAGTCTTTCAGTGCAAAACATAAAACACAAATCTTTCGACGGCTGAAAATATAACCAATTGAAACAGTTTTGTGCTATATGCTTGACTAATCAAGTGGACGGTATAGATCCAAGATCAGACTGCACGTTCTGTGCGGTCTGATCTTGATCTATGGCGTCCGGTAAAGCCCGTGTTTACGTCTTTTAAGCTGAAAGGATTAAAAATAGTAGATCTGCACTGAAATCATATTTTGACAACAAATGTTTAACAAACTCAAAGGGTGGTAGATTTAATCGTTTTGCATTTATTACTGGTTTTTCATACGCCTGAAGTATAATGTGCAGGATATTTCATAATTTATGTTACACTTTCAAGTTTGTCTAAGGTGTATTGCCTATAAAGGTAATACAATGAAATTCATGCCATTAAATAGGTTTAAGAATAAAGTTTAACGACATGTACAGTATATAGGGTAACGTTGAACAATAAAGGAGACAGGCGCTTTTCAAATCGTACATCGATTTTCACCAAATATTTAAGATGATGTTCATTTTAACTTTGAAGGACATTCAGTCTCGCCAGAAAATTTGCTTCAATCGATCTGGAATGTAATCAGGCTGATCTCTGGAACTATGGATGCCCTAAACTCATCTTTTGTCTAAGGGTGGAGTTTATGCACGTTGTCCATGAGAAAACCCCACAGAAAAAAAAAGTCCACTCGGCTGATGTCCGGCAAGTGAGGGGGGGGTCAAGGTCGCTCTGTTTTAGATTTTCTAGATCATTCTCGATTCAGACTTGCTTCTCAATTATTCTAATATGCTATTGTCTGTGTATGGTGTTGTACCATCTTGATAGAACCGCATTTCCTCTTATACTATTTACTTCACCAAAAGGTGCTAGCATAACCCTTTGCTTCAAGTAAAGAGCTGCAAATATCGTTTCTTGTAATTTTTGCAGGGTCATCTTCACTGTATTCGAAGAAGAAAGGCCCAAATACATCACTTACACGCAAAGCATCTCATAGGATGTGCATTTAAATCCACCCTCAAACACCAGATGAGCCTAAGGCAACAGTAGTTCCAGAGATGAACTTGATCAGAATCCAGATCTATGAAAGTGAATTTCATGAAGAGGCCGAATATCCTGCGACGTCAAAATGGACATCATATTGAACATCTGGTAAAAGCCGGTGTATGTTTTGAAAGACGCTAGCTGCCTTCATTGTTCAATGTTACATAACATTCTGTAAATGTAATAAACTTTAGTCTTTAACTTGTATAAATCTTATTCCATTACCTTGATAAACATTGTACCTGAGGCATAGTTGAATAGTGTAACATATATTATGAACACCCTGTGTTTTTCATACTTGATCGCACAAGGATTTAAAAAAAATCATTTGAAAATGAATGAAAAAATTTACCTTTGAAGAAGAGACAAAATATGTACAGCTTCAGAGAAAAATATACAAAATTATCTCTTGTAGAATCCTTGTTCTTTAGGCTACTTTGGCCAGTCATGTATTTCTCACAAGAAACATTTAGCGCCTGTACTTTACCATTAAATATAGAACTTCGCTCACTATTTACCTACGAAACAACCAATCGGATATCAGTTTTGCAATCACGTGACCACTAAACATACGCAATCGCTCTAACAATAAGAATGTGAAATTTGGAGATACGATTCAAAACTTACCACTGTACCACAAAATATTGTGTGTTAACGAGAAATTAAAAATTGTGAGAAAAGGGACAAAATGCTGGTTACCAGCATTTTTCTTCCATTTTCCCACAGTATTTTCTATCTTATCAAAGACAAATCTCATGATTTTGACCCGATATGTCGTCTGCAAATACTTCAGTTTGGACCGTACTAAAATTTTGTCGTCTGGTAAAGAGTTAAGGTACGTTCACGGCAATGGCGAACTGTTGGCGTTATTTTGGTATCTGGGTCATATAACAAAACGACAAAGCCGGAAGTAAATCTATTTACCTTGCTTACACACACTTAACTCTTTACCAAACGACAAAATTTCAGACTAGTTCAAATTGAAAGTATTTGCGGACAACAAACTAAAGATGACTCAAAAATTGAAATTCGTTTTGAGAAGGGTAGAAAACATTGTGGGTAAAGGAGAGAAGGCCGGTTACCAGCATTTTCTCCTTTTCCCACAATGTTTTCAAAAGCCTTCTCTGTCAGGGTCGTTAAACGTCGGTATTGTTTGGTAAAGAGAATATATGAATAGCATTAGAGCCACAGCGTCCAGCCTAGCTTGAGTAGCTCAAGTGGTATAGCGTTTAGTCTCGTGAACGACAAGTTTCGGGCCACTCGAGGGGTTGGGTTTGATTCCCATGGCTGGCAAACAGTAGTTTTATCGGATGAGACCTTAAATAGAGGTCCCGTGTGACGGCACTGTACGTACACTGAGCACGTGAAGAGGCGGGCCTAACTTAGGATGCATTTCGTCCTGTTTCTTGCACTGATTGATTGTATTGGAGTTTAACAACGTTTTAACAGCTAAAGCCATGGTCACATTTACAGTCATGCACGTAGTTGTCCGTAGTTCATTTCAAACGTAGTCTGCCGTAGTGTTACGTACGAAGTAGGTTCAAAATTGGCAAAAAGGAGAAACACATAAAGTCTAAGTAGGTTGAAACACGTGTAAGTACGGTCAACTACATTCAACTGTGAGTAAAGTGGCTAGGATTAACTAGGATATCACTATGCCTAGGTACGTGTAACTTCGTTACTCTACGTATAAACTACGTCCAAAGTACGCGCAACTACGGCTAGTTAGTGTCAATTGCGTTAAGCTACGGTAAAACGCCGTGGCTGCGCCTACTCAGTACGGGTAAGCTACAGTCATTGTGCTTTTGGAAGTTGATGAGTCAGGAATAGTTGATAGCTAATTCAGCCATGCCGCCTTGGCAGAAAAGATGCTTTTCCAAAAGTACGGTGAACTACAGTGCACACTACGGTTAAGTAGGGTTAACTAAGGTCAAATATGTTCAAAATATGGTCACAGTAGGGTCAAAACATCGAACTTAACCGTAACCAATTTTTGAACATGTTCAAACTGCTTTCATTGCTACGTTGAACTACGGTTATCTACGTGTAACTACGTTCAACGACGTTTAATACGTTCAACTACGGCTAACTACGGTCATTTCCCACGACGGTCAACTACGTAGGGTGTGACTACGGCTTAAGGTCAAATCACGGCGTTCAGTGCACCTACGCGTTTCCTGGCTTTCTGACATAAGTACTGACACAACTTTCTTTCCAAGTCACTGACAACTTTTCTCACATGCATCAGAGGTGTGTTTCTTGCATTATCCGCGTAACATAACTAACAGCCCCTTGGTGGGTGAGGGACGTCGCCCATATAGGCAACTGGTGGTGACGATAAATAAACGAAAATTAATTTAAAAAAACAACAACTCAAAGCGCTTAAACTGGGTTTCATGTACATTATATTAGTAGCTCTGACTCTAGATAAACTATCTGACGTAAGTTGGCAGTTGAGATAAAATTCGATTAGAAGTGTAAAGAAAAGTGTAATTAGGCGAGCCTTTGTCGATGACTTTCGTAAATCTTGACATGAAAAGTAGCGCTGTGAAAAACATTAGAGATACTTGATGTTTAATCCGTTACGCGACGACAAAATTTTTAGACTTGTCCAAGTTGAAAGCTGTTGTAGACAACCAGCTAAGTATAAAAGTTGTATAGAACAATTTCATCATCAGTTTTGTAAGGAGTTTTTGGGTGTAAACCAATCTGTTAACAATGCAGTGGCTCTTGGAGAGTGCGGGAGGTTACCTATTGCTGTATCCTACCATATAAAATTTATTAAGTATTGGTTAAGGTTAATTGAGATGGATAATAATAGAAACCCAAAGAGCTGTTATAATATGTTGAAAATTCTTGATGATAGTGGAAGAGCAAACTGGGCCTGTCAGGTTCGAGAATTTCTATTTTTTTATGGATTTGGTATAGTATGGATATCGCAAGAAGTTGGGGACGTAAAACAAATTATAATTATGTTAAAACAGAGGTTAAATGATTGTTGTTCTCAAACCTGGCATAGTGATATTTCTAATTCTACAAGATGTTAAAAGTTTGCTTCATATGGAAAGATATCTAGAGATAGTTATGCTACCTATTTATAAACGCGCTCTTCTCCGTTTCCGCTGCTCCAGCCATAAACTAAGCATTGAATATGGACGTCATTGTAAAGAGAGGAACGAGTTTGTATATTTTGCTTTTCTGAAAGAAACATAACTATTGTGGAAGATCAATTTCATGCCTTTTTTATATTTGAAAAATATTATGAGATCAGGACTGATTATTTATTTTCTTGGTATAATGGCCGCCCGACAAATGAAAATTTATACTTACTTTTGTCTAGTGATAATTCTAATAAAACAGATAGGGATCTATGTCAAAAAAATTGTTAGACTTGGTAAATGCGGGGCATTAACGTAGTCTGTAAAAAGTTTGTATATATATGCATGTATCATAGGCCGGAGGCCTTATTACTGAATGTATTGTATTGTATTGTATTGTATTGTAAGTGTTGCTTAAATGATGAGATTTGTCTTGGAAAGGACTGATAAAATTTTGAACAAAAGGATAACTGCAGGTAACCAGCAAGTTCACCTTTTCGCACAAGAAGGAAAGGGAGGAGTGAGACAGGTGGGGTTTACATTTTTTACAGGAACCCAGTTTTTTCGCCCAGGGACTTTGACCCTAAATCGCCACGAGGAGGTCATCTTCAACTCCCTCCCCTCCATTGTATAGGAGTACATCATTTTTCACCTGAAAGACCCTCCTGCATTTTCGTGACTGGTAACGCCGATTTCAATATTGTTTCAGTCATATCATGGCTGCAGCTTTCTTATTCATGTATGCCCTGGATTTCGCGATTACTAGGCTAGGGCTCCGAAGCGTTTTGCCCAAGGACACTCCCAAGAAAAACCTGGTACATCCCATGAGGATCGAACCCGGGTCCTCCGGGCTACGACTCCTTTTGTAGGCTACACTTTACCAAATCACGTTGTACCCAGCAAACAGTTTAGTCACGTTGTACCCAGCAATAGGTATTTACAAAAAAACAACTTTAAAACGGAAAGAAAACCCTGTAAACGTAGATTTTTACATTCATATTTTTGGGGGTTATTTTCTCTGTTTAAATTTCCTTATCGGCATTACATTCTTTGTAATCAAAACATTTTTTTCTGAAAATGATACCTGTTATTGTAACAAGATATTTTTATCCCTCTTTTAGCCCCATAGGTAAAAATACGGGGTTTTGCGGCCACCATAGATCAAGATCAGACTGCACAAAACAGAATCTATATTGTCCGCTTGTTTAGTCACTTGAACAAGATATACATGTTTATATGTTTATATACAAATGTTTTAGAGGATTGTAATTCTAGCTGTCAAAAGAGGTCCAGATATGCTCTGGTAAAAGGCGGTTTAATGCATCACTTATCCTATAACTGTGGATCCAAAAATTCATCTTGTCTCAAAACCGACTGAATCCTGTGGCAGAATGGTCCTTGGGCACGTTGAAAATTTACCTAACTCAAAAAGTTTTGAAACAGGGCAGCCTGTGTGGACTGCGCCGACCGCCCTGGGTCGATACCTTTTTGCAGATGCATTAAACCCCCCTTTTTCACAGGACATGGCTCTGTTATGTTTAGCGTTAACTTTACCATACAATCCCCTGTTTTAATGAACCTCTAGAAAGTTTTTTGAAAACATCGTAGAGAAAGGAGAAAATTATGGTGACCATTGTTTTCTACGTTTTCAAAGACATAAATCATCCTTTGGCTTACAACTAATTTGTCTGCAATTGCTTTCAATTTTGTCACACATGAAATTTTGTTGTTTGGTAGAGAGTTAAACCCATTACTAAAACAGACGACCTTTTTCGTGTAGCAGCAATTTCACAACATTGTGACAAAAGAAGCAATGTCTCCTTTCAAAAAAATGTTTTCACATGTATTCATGCCGACTTATGCCGTCGGCTTATGCAGACGATATTGTTCTTATAGCGGATGATGAATATTCTCTACCGTGTATGGTGGACACAACGTCAAAATGGTGCATTGATGATTTCATGACTGTAAACCCGGAAAAAAGTAATGTAGTACATTTTAGACCGCAATCTTCTGTTAAGACAAAAAACAGTTTTACATGTGGAGAGTTTTGTCTGGCTGTTGTCAATCAAGTATATCTACCTTGGTCTCCTTTTAAATGAACATCTATATTTTAACAATACAGCAAAGTCAGTTGCACAAAAAGCAAGCAGAGCACCTGGATTGCTAATAGCCAAGTCCAAAAGGGTAGGGGGTTTGTCATTTAATGTTTTCACTAAACTTTTTGATAGCACTGTTTGGCCTGTCATTGCATATGGTGCCTCTATATGGAGTAACAAGTCATACTCATGCATCAATACTGTTCAGCACAACGCTATGCGATTTTATCTAGGTGTTGTTAAATACACACCAAATAATGCGCTGTATGGGGGGCTTGGATAGAGACCTCCACATATGAAACAGTGGAAATCTGTTGCTTGGCAGTGGATGAGGTTTATGAAAATGGGCCCGAGCAGGATCAGTTCAAAAGTTTTTTATTACTTTAACAAAAAGTCGAGTACAAAGTGTAAAAATTGGCAATTTATGTTAAAGAAGCATGTGAATGATCTACAACTGGGCCATTTGCTTAATACAAATACATCTTTATCTTCCAAGAATTTTGTTAATACTATAGAAAATTATACCATGGACCTTTTTGTAAATGATTGGAAAATGTGTATAGCGAGTAGAACTGGTACAAAAGGCAGAGGTAGAAATAAACTCAGAACCTATAATTCATTGAAACCAGATTACAAAAGAGAACATTATGTTGGGGTTTCAATGCCCACTAAACATAAATCTGCTCTGGCTAAATTTCGTTTTGGGGTTGCTCCAATACGTCTTGAAACTGGACGATTTGAAAACATTCCCATAGAAGGGAGAATTTGCCCAATATGTGAAAGTGATATCGAAACGGAGCAGCATGTGATCACTAATTTTCCTATTTATGAGCCTTTGAGAAATACCCTTTGTAACAAAGCAAGGGAGCTGAGTCAAGGTTTTGATAACTTGTCAGACTTAGAAAAAAACAATTTTTGTCCTTTCAAATGAAAAAATAGTGAAATTAACACCCAAACCCTTTATTATATACTTAACACAAGATTTGATAGACTGCACAATTGGTTGTTTAATTTCTGCATAAAAATAACCTATTCTTTTCATTATTATTACATTTTTTAACCCTTTGCCACATTATCTCCACTTCCAGGAGAAAGGGGGATTTTGGGGACATTGTGGAATGGGGAGGGGGTGCTGGTAACCAGCATGTTCTCCTTTTCCCACAATGTTTTCTACCGTTCTCATAACAAATTTCAATTATTAGATATGTTTATTTTGCAATTGCTTCCAGTGTGGATAAGTCTAAGCTAGTTTTTGCCATTTGGTAAGGAGTTTAAAAAAAATAAGGTCAATATGTAATATGATATTAGTTCATATTGTGTTTATCTTTGTTTTATTTTCTGTGCTGGGATTCATATTTAACACACATAGTCCTGGAGAGAGAGAGACAGACAGACAGAGACAGAGACAGAGAGAGCGAGAGAGAGAGTTGAATTTAGATGAGATAGAGGGTAAGTGAGCCAGAATATGTATGACATAATGTTATGTCAGTGATGAAGAGAGGAGGATTGAGAAAACGTAGAATGAGAGTAAATTTGAAATGTTTGCGTTTAACATAGGTTTTAACTATCTTAGATATAGTCTCTTATAACTCTAACAGAAAAGTGGCATTGTACATGTTTTATCTGGATATATTATTATATACCTGTTTTATTCTTTTATCCTTTTAGCTAAATGTACACTGATGAGACTTAAATGAATAAATAAATAAATAAATATGTGCCGTTTAATAATCCACATTTTACTTATGGTGTGAAAGCCTCATTACGATCCAGACTTGTAATGCCCTTGAATGAGAAGCCTTTGAAAACAATGTTGGAAAAGAAGAAAATGCTGGTAACCAGCATTTTTTTTTTTTCCAACACTGTTTTCTACCTTTTGATTGACAAATTTTATGTTTCAAGTAAGATTTAATTTGTCATCTGCAAATACTTTCAGTCTGGACAAGGCTAAAATGAAATCGTTTGGTAAGGGGTTAAAAAAGATAGTATAATGAGAATAATTGTTGTCTGTAACAATAGGGTGTATAATGCAAATAGCTGGTATTGTCCGTTTACCAAAAGAAAAAAAAAAGACCCTTTGTGCCCCCAAGGTCAAAAACATGTCCTGCTGTCAGAGTGCTATACAAAGATTTGAGCTATGCACTGTGAAAAGGGGGCTAAATGCATTTCCGTATTGCATTAAACCGAACAAGTCATCACATGATCATGGATCTATTAAATCCATTTTGTATAACAATCTATAGAGTCATGAGGTAGAATGGTCCTTTGGCATGCAGAAAATTGAACAATAGCAAAAAGTTTTGGCCTAGGTTAGCCTGTGCAGATTCCGCAGGCTGACCCGAGTCGATACTTTTTGCAGATGCATTAAGATCCCTTGTTATAGAGTATGAATCAGTTATATTTAAAAAAAAATGGCTTGTTTCCAAAAAAAAAAAATATCAATATATTGCGTGTCTTTGATATTTTCGTGTAACCTGATCGTGATCTACACAGTCACTAAATTCTTTACGATAGCCTGTTGAATTTGAAGGGAACTGTGTTATTTCATACAATTCTTGTTCCTCATTTCAAAACCCTTTATTCCTTCTATTTACATGTATCTTTTGTGTTTTGCTTTCGGAATGAGCGAGATAAAGTGTCGTGCCCTGTGAGTAGGAGGCTTAATGCATATATGACATGCATTGTATCAAGTAAGTCATCACAAATTATTGTTGATCCATAAAATCACTTTGTCTAACAACCGAAACCTTTTGCTATTGGTCAATTTTTCGCATGTCCAAGAACCACTTTACCTCATGATTCAGTTGATTGTCAAACAAAAGGGTTTTATGGATTCATAATAATGTAATGACTTGCTTAATATCATGCATAACATTGTTTATGTGGGAAATTAACCAGCAGAAAGAATCCTAAATATTCTGCGAAATAAAGGTTAAAGAATCTCCAGGAAAGCATGGATAGGTGCACAGGCTGCCACGATATAACTGGAATAACTTTGAAAACGACGTAAAACGCCAAACAAATAAACAATAAAACAAACGAACAAAAATTTGTCTTCAACATTTTTATTGTGAGAAAATATACATTAATCAACTAGTAACAATTTACAAATACTAACTAACTATCGATAACATCAGGGAATCCAGTTAGTAAACTCTATTGCCCTAAAAGAAATTTGAAGCAGACACTTTGATTAAATTTTCGTAAAATTTGGACACTTACCAAAAATAATTTTTGACCCTTTACCACAATATCCCAAGTTTAAACGACTCTTAAAAAACAGAAGACTTTCACAACCATTGTGAGAAAAGGAGAACATACGGGTAACTAGCACTTTCTCTTTTTCCCACAATGTTTTCTACCCCTTCAGAAACCATGTTATAATCTTTTCGTCACACTGATTTTGTTGTCTGCAAATGCTTTCAATTTGGGCAAGTCTAAAATTTTGATGTTTGAATAAAGAGTTAAAAGATGAATACATGCATGTGAAAACATTGTGGGAAAAGGAGAAGTTGCTCGTAACGCGCAAGTTCTCCTTTTGCCACTATGTTTTGAAAAGCTATCTGCTGCAAGATGGAAAAAGTCTGTATGAAGTATTTACGTTAAACTAATTGAGCACAAGAAACGTTTGATTGCATATCTATAAATAAAAGTCCAAGATATGAAAGAGTAAAACATGTGAACGGTACTGAGAGAAAAGGGGGGGGGGGTTTAATGCATCTCTGCGATTCCTTATACCAAACAAATCATCATACAATTATACATCCATGAAATCTATTTTGTTCAACAACTGACTCAGTCATGATATAGACTGGTCCTTGGACACAGAGAAAACTTACCAAAAGTTAAAAAAGTTTCGACCCCGGTAAGCCTAGGCGGACTGCGCAGACTGATCTGAGTCGTTACTTTTTGCAAATGCATTAAAGCCTCATTTAAGAGAGCAAGAATCATGTATGTTGGTGTTTTTAAATAAGCAATGTTGTTTTGAAAGAATTTATCACGATTTGGCTTCACGGATTTCGTCGGTTGTAATCGTAGCTTGATTTATTTAGGTTAAACAAATAAATTTCCTGATACAAAGTCACGTGACCAAAGAAGGCACTCAAGATGACAATTTAGTTCATGTCCATGCGATACTTATCAAATCAAATTTAGATGACTTTGGTCAAAAGTCGAGTTAAGTGCGCAAGTAATGATTATATGAAACAGTATGTGCATTATGCGCAAGTATAGATATTATGCGCAAGTAGGGACATAAATAAGCACAAGTACTGACAATAATATGCAAGCATGGAAATCATGCGCAAAGAGGGACATTAAGCACTAACTTGTATTGATAAAATACACACAGTAGTGTAAACAAGCATTCTGATAGTATTGCATAGCAATACCGAGTCCCCTACCGGCCGTATACATCGCTGGCAGGTATAGTTTGTGAAACTCTGTAGAGGAGAAAGAATGTATTTGACCCCCTTTCAGAATTATAAGCATCGTGTCTGTCTTTGTATGCAATGCTTTAATGAAAGCCAGATATATAAGCATTTTCCTTGTTAAAGTAAGTTTATTGAAGAAGTTTTACCAAGACAAGATGTGTTTGTGAAACACAAATGCCCCCGTAAAAGCAAATTTTCAGAAATATGACCTTTACGTTGTGAGATGACATTGACCTTATCATCAGCTGGTGTGTACCAATGAGAGGTACCAGTTACCATGTATAAGTGTTATAACTTAAGTACTCTGAATATACAGAGAAATGACTATGAAAAGTTTTGAGGATAAGTTTTCATGATAAGGGTTAAAATTTTTTACCTTGACCTTGGACATATAACCCACAGGAGATCGGTATCAATGACAGGTACCTTCATACCAAACATGAGCATTGTAAGTAAAAAAAAGTCGGGAAAACTGTTTTTTCAGTGAAATTTTCCAAGTCCAAGGCCCGTAATTTCGTCAAAAATCAGTGGACCGGAAGGAAACCCGAACTTGATCTGTAACTCATAGTGGTTGACTTATACACCGAAAATCAGCTGAATATCTGCCAGCGTTTAAGAAAAAAAGTCCGGAAAACTGTTTTTTCGGTGAAAATTTCTAAGTCCAAGGCACGTAACTTTGTCAAAAATCAGTGGACCAGAACGAAACTCGAACTTGATCTGTAACTCATGGTGGTTGACTTGCACACCAAAAATCAGCTGAATATCTACCAGCGTTTAGAAAAAAAGTCCGGAAAACTGTTTTTTTTTTTTTGTGAAAATTTCAAAGTCCAAGGCCCGTAATTTCGTCAAAAATCAGATGACCGGAACGAAACTCGAACTTGATCTGTAACTCATGGTGGTTGACTTGAACACCAAAAATCAGCTGAATATCTACCAGCGTAAAAAAAATCCGGAAAACTGTTTTTTCGGTGAAATTTTCTAAGTCCAAGGCCCGTAATTTCGTCAAAAATCAGTGGCCCGTAACGGAACTTGATCTGCTACTCATAGTGGTTGACTAATACACCAAAAATCAGCTGAATATCTGCCAGCGTTTAGAAAAAAAGTCCGGAAAACTGTTTTTTCGGTGAAAATTTCTAAGTTCAAGGCCCGTAATTTCGTCAAAAATCAGTGGATCGTAACAAAACTTGATGTGTTACTCATAGTGGTTGACTAATACACTAAAAATCAGCTCAGTATCTCCCAGCGTTTAGAAAAAAAGTCCGGAAAACTGTTTTTTCGGTGAAAATTTCTAAGTCCAAGGCCCTTAATTTCGTCAAAAATCAGTGGACCGTAACGAAACTCGAACTTGATCTGTAACTCATGGTGGTTGATGTACACACCAAAAATCAGCTCAATATCTGCCAGCGTTTAGAAAAAAAAGTCCGGAAAACTGATTTGCGTGCGGACTGACGGACAGACAGACAGACGAACAGATGGACAGACGGACGGACGGAGTGCAAACCTAAAGTCCCCTTCGGCTTCGCCAGTAGGGGACTAATAAGCAGAAAGTAATACCTCCCAGACCTCGCCAGCACCTCTTTACGGGAGGGCTTGGGTGTTGTGCATTCATCCAAATTAACAGTTCCAATCAGCCCGTTATCGTAGTACCTTATATTATCACAAATAATGTAAATGTTAAACATTTGAATGGAATAAAAGTCTGGGAAATGTTGGCTAGGGAAGGAGAAATCGCCTCATACATGCAATTACTCCTTTTCCCGTCGGGCTCTCCAAAACTGTCAAAACGAGGGGTATATTATAAAAATCGTATTTATACAACAATGTTTTTAACTCTTTTAGAGCCAAATATTTTAACAGGACCTCTGCTGACGGCTGAAAACGCAATCCACTCAAACTTAGAAAGATTTTTATCTCAAAAGCTTGACTAAGCAAGCAGACGGTATAGACCCAACATCAGACTGGACGTTCTGCGCAGTCTGATCTTCATCTATGCCGTCCGCAAAAGCCCTTGTTTTTGCTTATGGCCGTGCAAAGGTAAAACCTCACATCATACCGGTATCCACAAATACACACATACTGGTATCAGCAATCTGAGTTTTGCATCTAAAATTTACATGTATATTATGCATAAAACTTTACTTTAACTCTTCCAATGCATAGTAAAAAGATCTTTTTTTCTTCCTCCGAGGTCTAACGTACAATTTCAAGTGACAATTCAGAGACGTTTCGGTCATAATTCATAATCAACAGCGGATGCTGTAGATCCAAGATCAAAGTGCACGTTTTGTGGAGTCTGATCTTGATCTAAACCGTGCGGAAACGATATTTTAGATACCTACGACAGTGAAAGAGAGCTTTCATATCATTTTTGTCCAATTCCTATTCTGCACATCAGAACAATTCATTTCCTTGTATAATAGTCCTGTATTTGAGTCATTCGAACAAGCAAGGTACACGACTATAGTAAACTTACATAAGTAGAAATATGTAGTTACGTACCCTTTATAGGAACTGAAGACAATTAATCTAACTCCTTATCGCCTGGATCCAGGCTTCCCCGAGACGGAAAAACGTGGTCGTCGCACGAATCTCGTGTAAAATTTTCACATGACATTACAACTTTTAACCCCGAGACGGGAAAACGTAGTTGTCACGCGAATGTAAAGTTTACGTGTATACTGTAAAGCACACTCACATTATATACAAGTATGTATACTTTAAGGCTTCAAGAAGGCACTGACATTACGAAGGCACACACCATCAAGGTATAGTCAGTTTGAGGTTCATAGGGACCCCCTGAATTTCGAAATATCTTAAAAAATGCTTTAGCTATTGTATTGAAAATTTGTATAATTAATAATATTACCTTTACCAACTTCGGGTGAAATTTTCAGAATTTTTGATAACTTAGTTTGACTTTTTTGCATTCAATGCAATGTTAAAAATAACAAGAGGGCCATGATGGCTCTGTATCGCTCCACTGGCTAATAAGTCAAAACACTACAAGCCAAACATTACAATACTTGGCCAATTGGTTTTAAACTAGAAGACACACAAATTTTTCCTATAAAATCCTACGAGAAAGTTATGACCCCAGGGCAAAGCCATTTCTGGCCACAAAGCTACAATTACTTGAATCCTGGTGGAGGTCCACAAGATAAAGCCCCATACCAAATAATACATGTCCAGAATGCGTGGATATAAACAAGAAGATTTTCAAAATTTCCTCAATAAAAGGCCCTGTAAAACATGAGATCCCTGAGACAGGGCTAAATTTAGTAGCCCTCGGTCTTATGGTTAGTAACAAGAAGATTTATAAAGTTTTCACTATAAAAGCCCATGTAAAACTTATGACTCCTGGGGTGGGGCAAAACTTGATCCCAAGGTTATAAATTGGGCCCTCTTGGTCGAGGACCACTAGATAAAGCTACATGCAAAATTTGGTAGCCCTAGGCCTTATGGCTAGGTACGAGTAGAATTTTAAAGTTTTCCCTATATAAGCCCATGTAAAACTTGACCCCCGTGGAGGGGCCAAATTTGACCTAAGGGCTATAATTTGGGTACTCTTGGTAGATGCCCACTTCCTAAAGCTACATGCCATATTTGGTAGCCCTAGGCCCTATGGCTAGGTACCAGAAGAATTTTTTCCCTATATAAGCCCATATAAAACTTGTGACCCCCAGGGCGGGGTCAAATTTGACCCCACAACTATAATTTGAATAAACTTTGTAGAGGTCCACTAGATAAACCTACATGCAAAATTTGGTAGCCCTAGGCCTTATGGTTTCAGACAAGAAGAATTTCGAAGATTTTCATTTTTTTTTTTTCAGTTTTGTTGCCATGGCAACCAGAGTTTTTGAAGGAATCAAATTCTTTCAAGAAATTATGAAGAGGACCATGGCAGGATCATTTCTGTGAAGTTTCATCAAATTGGACGGGTAGTTTCAGAGAAGAAAATGTTTGAAATAAAAGTTAACGCACGCACGCACGCACGCACGGACGCACGCACGGACGCACGACGGACACCGGGCCATGACATAAGCCCGATGGCCTTCAGCGAGTGGAGCTAAAAACTTCAACTTTTGAGGCCCTGATCTCGATTTTTATTTGGATTCTATTTTAATGATTCAATATCAGAGACTTGCACACACTTGTTTACACTTTTTATTTTTCACGCCCAACCATAGATGTTTTTTTTTTCCGAAACCCAGTCAAACTCTGGCTCACGTCATGTGGTATAGCATACAATAGTAAAATGAAGAAGGGTGCATTGTATGAACTGGAGTTCCATAAAGAAGCTCGAAAGTATTGCTGCAGATGTACTTTTACGGTCAAAGAGACACATCGTCTTTAAAGCTACCACCCTATGAGAGTTACCATAATACAATTGAGCTAATCTTAGGCGAACTGAAAAAAAATCGTAGCGAAAAACGATTCAAAACAAACCATGAAAGACCTTTAAGTCTTAGTGTCAGGTGGTTTCGAACACATATTTCAACAGAAGTGGTATAAAAGTTTGAAGCCATGCCGAATATAAAATTTTATCAAATATTGGAGAACAGACACCATATAAGAAAACATTTGACAAATAATTTTAGACTTCAAAGTTTGAATGAAAGTGATGGGAGCGATATCTAAGGTAAAGTATAGAACTATATTATTTGTACAAAAAAAAAAAATCAGGGCCACATATTTAACTGAATTGATGTACTGAAGTCATGCATTTGTCCAGTTATGTTTGCTGTTCTGATCACTGTGCGAAACCGTTGGAGAATGTTAAGCTTCAGAGCAAAAATTTAACTCTACTGGAATAGGCAAAATTTTCTTTCTTGCACAAGAAAAATTCTAATTTTCACTGTGAGAGTTGGTAAGGTCATTTTAAAAGACTTTGAAAAGTTTCATAAAAATTGATACAGGATTTTCCAAGATATTTCAAAATTCAGGGGGTCCCTATGAACTGCAAACTACCTTTACTTGTGGAATGTCATTCAATTTTACAAGCGATAGCTTTTGATTACATTGTAAGAGAAATAGCAATTGCTGTTTTTTTCACAATGTTTTCCACATATTTCTAAGATGGGGGGTTTCTTTTTCC
This sequence comes from Hippopus hippopus, assembly GCA_946811185.2. Classification (NCBI taxonomy): domain Eukaryota; kingdom Metazoa; phylum Mollusca; class Bivalvia; order Cardiida; family Cardiidae; genus Hippopus; species Hippopus hippopus. The sequence continues at coordinate 50,661,720 of OX328102.1, read as the reverse complement.
TCCTGTGCATACACTGTAATGTTTAACAACATCCCAAATTGTACGGGTCCCTATTTTGAGGGTAGCTCCGATGTAATTCTTGTGATTGTGTCTACGCTACAACCCCGAAGCAGCCTTCCTTTTCATGCCCCCTGGAAAAAAAATACGGTCATACTGGCATCTCTTCAAACTCCTCTTCATAATTAATTTTCACAAAAACTTTACAACAATAGCAAAATATTAGTTACTTTCTTGTTTTTTTTTTGTAATAACAATGACTTACTTGCTAGGAAATCGAAACTAGGTTTGACATTTCTTGCACTTATTCCGAATTTTTTTTTAGTAACAGTAACATTCTTTTATCAGAATCCATCCGCTCAATCAATAATGAGTGTTAGCTTACAACTTAACCAGACATGTTTAATTAAAGGTAAATTACAATAAAATCTACCAAAACCTTGTACTCAAGTGAGTTTCAAAGTAAGTTAAATCATTTATCTATCGATACACGTCCATTTTCATGGCTGTCAAGCACATTAGAATTATACAGGTGGCTGTAAGAGATGACCGGTAAGATTTTGAAATTTCCAGAAGCATTAAAAGGATGGCAGCGCCGTCGGTTAGCTGAGAAACGATCAAAAAATAACATCAGAACTAACCTTTGAATCGAATGTACCCAAACGGTAATTTGCCAGTCAAACATTTTAACAAACTGAGCCACGCTCTGGGAAATGAGGGCTTAAACCATTTTTGTAATGCATTTTACCTTGAGTAAGTCTTCCCTTTAATTTGAATCACGAGGTAGAACAGTCCTTTGGCAAAAAGTTTACCTATCGCAAATAGTGTCGATCCAGACTGCTCTGGCTGCCCTGGGTGGATACCTTTTGCACTCACTGAACCACCTTTTCAGAGAACATGACTTAACTATATAATATTATATGAGTCATGCTCTGGGAAAAGGGGACTTTATGCATCCACGAAAAGTATCGACCCAGGTCAGCCTGCGCAGTCCGCGCAGGCTAACCTGGGCCGAAACTTTTCGATATTGTTTAATTTTCTGTATGTCCATAGACCAATAGACCAGTCTACCTCATGCTTAAGTCAGCTGTTAGAAAAAGTGGCTATTATGGGTCAATAAGTATGTGATGGCTTGCTTGATATAATGATTCACGGAGATGCAGTAAGCCCCCTTTTGCCAGAGCGCGGCTCTTTTTAAGCAGTTTTTAACTATACGACAATAATAAACAGGAATAATAACACCATCGTCGTTGTCACCAACAACACTTTGATTTCGTTACACTACATCTGTGTGCCGTGGGGGGAATCTCAATCTCATGAATAATTCATGAAGCATTTCGTTGACTCTTAACGACACAATTTGGACCTTTTGACCATTAAGTTGACACATTACAATTATGAAAATAATTTCTTGTCTAATTTTGGCAAACAAAATCCACATTTTACTAACAATATCGTCATTTTTTCGTCATGTTTAAACTCTATCTTGAAGAGCTTTCATTTGAAGTAGTTTGATTGATTTTTCATTTTGATTGGTTGAACAGTCAGTTTTTTCGGTCATAAATAATTTACGAAGCAATTCGTTGGCCCCGTAGTGACAAATTGCGGAACGTTTGACCGGTGAGCAGACACGTTACAAATCACCTGTACGCCTATGATTTCCTGATTAAATTTTAAGCAAGAAAGTCGATAATATTTGTAACAATATCATCAATTCGTCGTTATGGTAAGATTTCATCATCATGAGTTTTGATTTTGTATACATGCTTTGATTGGTTTAACAGTAAGCTTTCCAGCTTATTAGCAGTCAAGATTTCCCACGGCTGATAAACAGAGTGTACACGGAAAGGCTAGCGTTGGGTACGACGATGATGCTACGACAATCATGACAACGGAATGTTAACATTGAAAATTGAAAAAAGAAAGAGTGGCGATATAACAAACTATGGTAAGATGATAAATACACTAACTCTGTACCAAACAACCATTTGCGTAGACGACCTTTGGAAAGAAGGCTTTTGAAACAGTGTGGGAAAAGAAGAAAAAACTGGTAACCGTTGGCAGCATTTTCTCCTAACCCCACATTTTTTCTGGTCTTCCGAAGACGATCCCCATCATATGAGTCAAATTCAATTTGTCGTCTGCAAATGCTTTCAGTATGTACTGGTCTAAAATTTTGTCGTCTGGTAAAGAGTTAAAATAGTGATAATTTGAACACAAACAAGACTAGGTAATTAGTTCGAATTTGTCTTTGTAGCTGAGGCATGCTCCGCTAAAGGGGAAGGGGGGGGGGGGGGGGGGAAAGAGACATAGTGCAAGTGCAAAAAAGTATCGACCTATGTCAGCCTGCATGGGCAGTCCGCGAAGGCAGACATAGGTCGAAATTTTTTGCTATTTGTCAATTTTCTGCATGTTCAAGGACCAGTCTACCTCATGATACAGTTGGTTGTTAGACAAAATAGATTTCATGAATCATAATTATGTGATGACTTTCCCGGTATAATAAATCACGGAGATCCATTAAAGCCCGTTTCGCCAGAGCATGGCTCATTTCTTTTGTTGAATTGTCTTAATAGATTATCACGACCTCTAGTCAAGTGCTAAGTGTGTAGAACACGATCAGACAATGCATTCTGTGCAGCCAGATCCTGATCTACCCTATCAAAAGAATGCAGTTCAAGTCCAGTAATCTAGAACAGTCATTGCAAATCTCCATGTTAAAACCTTTACAAAACACTCTCGTGTCTTACTGACTTTGTGGAAAGAGGTTTTGGAAAACACCGTGATAAAAGGAGAAAAAGCTGGTGATCAGCATTTTCTCCTTTTACCACCATGTTTTCTGTCCATTCAAACCTTAATCTCATCATTTCAACGATATTTTTTTTTGTCGACTGCAACTGCTTTGAATTTGGACGGGTCTAAAATTTTGTCGTCTGGTAAAGGATACAGGCCCCAGTTACCGCACCTATATACCGAAATATTACAAATTCAGCAAACAGTACTGATTAAAATCAGCATAAATGTCTGTGCAGCCTGATCTTGATCAACTGTTTTTTAAATCTGAATTAAGGAATAGATACATTATTTATTGTACACCAATGCAATCTGTTACCATAAATATTTCTTAAACCACCAAAATCTAAAAGTAACATAAAGAGTAACTATTAAATAGAACTGGAAAATATGAAAGACGTTTTTGAAAAGGGAATGAATGATTGGACCAGGTGATTGTTTCCTCTTCCAATTACTTTTGAACTGTGTTCTCCAGGGCCAATCCCTAAGTATAGAAGTATTAGTACGTATATGTAACAGTTCTCACAAATAGCCTTCCCAGGTGGGATTTGAACCCAGGACCTCCAAGTCCCAAGGCGAACGCTCTACCACGTCTCTGCAAAAGCTAGCTCTATAGCAAGGCAGTATAAGTGTCCCCTTATACAAACACAAGCTATACAATTTATATCTATCTATCTGTGGGATAGACCAGTAGACTGCATATATAAAAGGGTTGGAATTAGTATAAAGACCGAACATTCGTGTCCCAGTAGAACAGGTATTTGTTAGACCTTTACTATTCGACAAAACTTTATACTTTTCCAAACTGAAGGCATTTGTCCTCTGTGGCTAAGATGATGTAATTTGTTTCTTGAAGGTTGGAAAACATAGTGAAGTATTTTTCTTCCTACGTTGCCGATTTAGTTTAGAATTGATAAGAAAGTTGGTGAACTAGAGGCGCTTCAGCGCCTGTATCGCTCCACAGGCCTGATATTTCTATAATGGCGAAAGGAAGTTTTTAACAATTATCATTCAATCCTGCATTTTAGCTCACTGAAGAAACAATTTGGTAGACAACCACTATAGGAACTTACCTGCAAAACAACAATGAAATCCAATGAATAGTTTTAGAGAAGAAATTTTCAAAGATTTTACTTTATACCATAAAAGGAAAATGAGTCTCCCATAAAAGCCATGTTTTTTGACAGATCATTTTTTTTTTTTTTTTTTTTAAGGAATTCTGTAAACCTGTATCTAAGGAACATTCCTGCAAAATAATAATGCTATCCAAATAGCGGTTTGGGAGGAGAAGATTTTTAAAGGTTTTTTACTTTGGTTGCCATGGCAACCAGAATTCTTCATGGAACACAATTATTTGAAGGAATTTGAAAGAGGACCACCAAAGGAACATTCCTGTGAAATTTGGTAAAAATCCAGTCAATAGTTTCTGAGGAGAAGTTTTTTAAAGAAAAAGTTTACGGACGCACGCACGGACGAACGGACGAACGGACGGACGGACGGACGGACACAACGCCATGACAATAGCTCGCTGGCCTTCGGCCAGTGGAGCTAAAAACTTGGGTTGCTTTAATTAGACCGAAACACCAGCTATGTACTCAACGTCATTTTCTGGTTTGTTTGTCAGGCGTAGCATCCAAAATACCGCATTAATAAGGTGGGCGTGCCAAACTCGCGTTTTTAGACAGGTCAATTTGGGTTAAGGGTTTACATATCCAGTAACCGTATGGCCATATCGACTAAAAATATCTCTCGATTTTAGGTACACGCTTCGTCGCGTTTTATTATCACGGGTTTTATGAATCCAATCTCCTTGACAACAATGTACATGTGAAATTGGTATATTATAACCATAGCGTGCTATTTAATTAGTAGTAATACTGTTACAACTGCCTTTAGTAATGACCAAGTACAACGGATATCAATAGAACCTCCAAGTGCCCGACTTGTATACTATAAAAATTTGTGCAAAATTTCTTCACCGACATCACTTTTTCTGGGGTCTTGAAATACTTATTATATCAATGTAATTATGACTTTCATTACTTAGGGTGTGTTTGAAAACGCGCTGTTTTAAATGCTTTTTAAGGTATTTCCCGCCATTGACAAAAAAACTAGAACTGTCGCAATGCTAGTTTTCAGTTGCTAAAACTGGGGATTGTCATTTTACCTAATGGGGGGATCACCCCCATCGAACAAATTTGTTCAACTTAAAATGTTTGAGTCAGTCATTCTAGCCAAATAATCGTATGAAACTAATTAAAACACCTTTACAGCCAGAGAGAAAAAACGACATTAAAACTATAGTACGTAAAAATGTTCAGATATTGGTCAGCTGTGAAATTATGGATAAATAATTGATAAATAGGGTGTACGGGAATAAAGAAACTCAATGGATTTGTCCTTGATTTAAAACCGGAAACAACAACAGTGCTTCCTTTGGTGGCCCCAAGAGAATGAAATGCATTTTCTATCGGTCGTAATCTGTGCCACCTTGCAACCATCAGGGGCAACATTTTGCATGAAAATACACGAACGATTATAGTATCGTAAACCTTGCAACCATCAGGGGCACCACTTTGCATGAAAATACACGAATGATTATAGTATCATAAAATAAAAGTTGAAATTCGTTTTAAAAAAACTAGCTGAAAAGGTGTATCTTTATAGGAAACAAGAGGACCATGATGGTCCTATATCGCTCACCTGAGTACTAAGCAGTAAAGGTCTACAATGAAGAAAAATACCAAATATGGAGGTTCAAGGCCAAATGATAATGAAACAAGCAATTTCGTTGAAATGAGATCCCCCGCCAGAAAAGACCTTTTTTGATACAAACATATTAGAGGTATTGTGTGTTGCATGAACATGTCGATGCCTTAGAATGATAAGGTCGTAAGTGTCACTTACGACCTTATGTGATGCATACATATTTGGAAACGGCACTTCATTCTCTATCCTTTTAAGTCAATTTCATAGAAATTTGAACTTGTTGTGTTGACCAAATAAGGTGCTGAAAAAGGTCGTAAGTAAAATCCGTTTCAATCTGTTTATAACATAAGGTCGTATGTGACACGTACGACCTTTTGTTAATATTTTACAAAGTATTACACAGTGGAATAAGAAGGTCGTAACTGCTACATACGCCCTTGTTTTACAACGTTTTGCACTTAGTCTTAAAATGAAGAATCCTTAGAAATACATGATCAGACTTTTCTGTAATTTATTATATAGCAGAAACACAGAATTAATAGAAATTAAGCCAATAAAAATGCACTTTACCCGAAGAAAAAGTGGAAACAAACAAGAAACAAGACAATTTTATGAAACTGATTTTGGTGTAGAGATTACAGCATTGTCAAAAGTTTGAGAGAGGGAAAACAATAAACATTTCGTAGCAATTCAACTTGTGCACTGGGGTAAGTATTTAAAACTGGTTTAACTTATAAGAATAGACAGCCTTTAAATAAATAGTATTTTCAAAAAAGCCTCCTAAACGTCTTGTATCTTGTTAAAGATAAAATAACTGTTTATGAAAAAAAAAACCTAAAAAGTGTAATAGTATTCGCACTGACCATACTGCATAGAGAATTGGTCCTTCGTGAAATTACTCTCTCAGCTAATTTAATCAGTTTAAACACCATAAGGCAATTAATAAGTGCTTTAAGCTGATTTCTACATTATTTCAGTCATATTAGATAGACAGCGTACTTATGTAGGTTATGGTTTTGTCTGTGGAGGTCCTACTTATGGACACTCAATTGAAAAAAAGGAGTTTAGAATGAAGATCCAACAAAGGAACTCATGATTAGGAATTCTTCCCCTTGTTTGTGTAGTGTTTAACCCACTCTTAAAACACTAGGCACAATCTCTTTCTTTTGGAACTATTGTAGATCAAGATTAGACTGCAAAGAATGTGCAGTCTAATTTCAAATCTACAGTGTATGCTGTCATAATAGGACAAAGAGACCCCTGAAAACATAATATTTCTGTCTTTTCTCCAGAAATGAAAGTGCCCAATTTGAATTTGTAGCCCAATGAGGTTCAATGTCGCTTTCATCCAGTAATATTGCGAATGCCAGTGTACCTTTATAATTATACTTCTGTAGAGATGTTCCTACGGCTGCTACACACAATATTCTTTCCGAGCTACTGATTGCTTTTCCACATAAAATGTTTTACTGCATCTTTCTTCATTTTGCATAAGGGAATAGCAAATTAGCAAATATATGTATATTTTAAAAAAGAAGGAATATAGTATTCAAGAAGTATAATTCAGTATTTAATGTTAAAGCCAATATAAATGTGGCCTGACACAAAGTGTCTTAACTCTGGCTGTAAGGGCTATAATAACATGTTACTAATCAATCTTGTGTTGACCTTGGTGAAGAATGATTTTTAAAACATAGTGAAACGGTTTTTTTTCCTTCCAAATATTTGCACTGCCAAGTCTGAGTAGAAGCTTGAAAATTACATAATTTAAAATACTTGTGGACAAAAATACAATTTCAAGCTTCATCTAAATGAGTTAAAAAATATCCTTGTGAAAGGAGAAGTTGCTCAACATGAGTGATTTCTCTGTTTAATTCTTTAACAGATGACAAAATTTTGGTATCATCCAAATCAAAAGGATCTGCAGACAAAACCTAATTTCGAATCTAATGATGGATTTTTCTTTGGATGGGTAGAAATCATTGTGGGAAAAGGAGAAATGCTTTTCATGAATGTTTTCTACAACCGTCAAACTTAAGGCCATAAAAACCAGAGATTATCAGGTAAAGAGTTAACCAGTTTTCAACAAAAACTGTTCTTATGGACTTGTTTATATGTGGTAGGGTTTAATGATATTCTGAATTCTATGATTCAACTTTCAACAGCAGTACTGTTCATTAACTACCTTAATGGGAGCAGCTTTTTGAAAACATTGATGGAACAGGAGAAAATGCTGGCAATCAGCTGTTCAATATTTTCCTACTACATGTATGTCTTTCAACCCGATCAAGACAAATTAAAACATTTGAACTGCAACTAAAACTGTGTTTACCTGTTGTATGCAAGTAATTTTAATATAGAGAAGTTTCAAAAGGGACTCTTTTGGTTAAGGGGCTGTGGCCTGTTATTAGTATTTTGCTGTCTTAGAAATGTTAAAGTGTTTGTTTTAAAGGTAGTTCATAGGTTTATAAAGTATTCAAGAGTTTATTTGTACTTGTCTGTCTGATGTAAGTTACTGTTGATCTAGTTATAGACCTGTTTGTTATCTGTAGCTGTTGTATGAGTGATTATATTCTTTTAAAAGTATAACAAGAGGGTAGTCTGAAGGACAGCTATATCCTATGCCCCGTCTCCGGTATGATTCCTGCTGGACCTAAAAAGCACTTCATTTATAATCACTCTTCAATCGTCCTACTATGACTGAAGTATGGTTGACGGATATAAAACACCAAGACAGCCATATATCCATATCTTTTGTTGCATTGATGAATTTAAATTAATAAACCCACATAATTTCTTGATGATATATAGATCTACAAACACGAAATCCACAAACAAAATCTGCAACACAAAAGCTGCAAAAATAAAAGCCAGGCTTCAAATATTACACCCATCACTAGAACACTGGCTTTCGCAGCTTTTAGGACAATCACTCCAAAACAATATTGAGAACAGAAGTATGACTGTTGTGCACTGCACTTGTCCTCAAGATGGTCTATCTTTGTATGAAAATTGAAGCCGATAGCTTTTATACTTTGAAAGTTATGCTCAAGACAAATCTTTTAGATTTGTTAGATAACTAAGGGCCACAACTCCAAAAATAGTGGAGACAGAGTTATGGATGTTGTGCACAGCATGTGTCCCCAGTGTGATCTGTCTGCATATGCAGTTTGACGTCAATAGCTTTTATACTTTGAAGTTATGCGCAGGACAAAAATTAAATTTGTAACACAAGGGCAATAACTCCTAAAATAATGGAGACAGAGTTATCTATCTTAAGCATTGCACTTGTCCTCAATATTATTTATTTGTATATGAAGTTTTGAGCCAAAAGAAGTTATTTTCCAGACAAAAATCAAATTGGTAAAATAACTGAGGGCCACAACTCCAAAAATAGTGGAAACCGAGCTATTGGTCTTGTGCACTGCACTTGTTCCGAACATAGTCTACTTGTATATCAAGTTTGAAGGCAATAGTTCTTTTACATTGGGGAGTTTTGCTCCGGACAAAAATCCACTCTTGGGGGGGAAATAACCCCAAAAATAATGTAGACCGAGTAATGGATCTTGCGCTTTGCCCTTGTCTTAAATGTGATCTATTGAAGTCAATAGCTTTTATAATTTGGAAATTATTCTCCAGACAAAAATCCCATTTGTTAAAATAACAAAGGGCAATTACTCCGAAAATATTGAAGATAGTGTTATGAATCTTGGATTCTTCACACCGTCTTACCTAGATGAACATTTAGCCAAAGTTTGATAAAAATCTTTCAAAGGGGTCAGGAGATATGGAGCAGACAAGAAAAAGTTACAGATGGACGGACAGACAGACAGGCGAACAGACAGAAAGACAGACTGACAGGCAGACAGACAGAGGCCATTCCTTTAATCCCCTCCGGCTTCGCAGCAGGATATTAATTTAGAAAGAGGTTTCATATGTAGAAAAGATGCAGCTACACTTACGACCTTCTGTCGATACCTTTTACAACATACTATTTGGACAAAAAGGTTGTTACTGGCACTTACGACCTTTCATTACTCGTCCATTTTGGAACAACCTAAGTATAAAGGACGTTTGCAAGTTTTTTTCCTAATTTTCTCAAATTAGATAAGGCTTTTTATTACTATCAATGGCCATTTAAATTTTGCTCCATAGTTAGAAGAAAATAAAAAATGAATTATTGAAAATGATCTTTTATTGTTGCAATAAAAATGTTTTTTCAAGTTTTCTCAAAACTGTGTTTTTTCACTTACGACCTTCTCATTCTAAGGCATCGATGTGGCCTTTTTGTTCATGGTCCATGAAAAAATTACACATTAAGCCCCCTTTTTCCATGGCACAGCATTTCATTAAATGAAAAATATATAAGCGGTCCATATGAGATCATACATTAAGTCCCCTTTTACCATAACATGGCATTTCATTAAATGAAAACAAATGATGAAAATATACATCAAGCCCCCTTTTTTCATGACACGTCATTATATATAAAAGAAAATTGTATCAACGGACTATCCTAAGGAAGACATGTATGAAGTTTCATAAATGTTCGTCAAGGACTTCAGAAGATATCTGTCCAGGCGGACGAATGGGCGAACTAACTGTTATTGGTCCATAATGAAATTATACATTTAGCCCCCTTTTTTCATGACATGGCATTTCGTGAAATAAAATCAAATAACTATTGTCTGTGGCTTAATAAAGATGAAGTTTAATTGCATTTTGTCCGGTAATGAAAGAAATATTGGTCCATAATGAAAATATTTGTAAAGCCCCCTTTTTCCATGACATGACATTTAATGAACAAAAGCGGCAAATTGTCGCAAGATACGCCCATCCCACTGCCAGTTGTCGAGGGGGGATAATAATCGTAAAGGGCAAGTACAGGAAAATAGTAGTGCAGCAGAAATCTTGTAAGTGATTGAAATAGGCATGAATGTCTCCTCTAATGTTAAGGAAACATGCATGTAAAGTTTCAGGTCATTCCAACATGAAAAGACAAAGTTATAATGTAGAGAAGCATGAAAAGCTGTAAAAAAAAATAATGAATAGGGAATAATTCCAAAAGGGCATTAGGTAAGGTTACGGCTCCAGTGCATTGCACTTTTCGTAACTGCAACAAACATGTTTACCAAGTCTCAAGTCAATTTGACTTGAGGTGACAAAGTTCCGTTCCGGACAAGCAAGAAATACTGTAAAAATGAAGATAAAAGTGGAATTACTCAAAATCCGCGCTAGGTAGAGTTATTGTTCTTGTGCACTGAACTCCGTAATATTGCAACAAACATGCATACCAAGTTTGAAGTCGTTCTGACTTGAGATGACAAAGTTATATTCCGGACAAGCACTAAATGCTGTAAAAATGACGATCAAAGGGAAATAACTCAAAGACAGCATGAGGTAGAGTTACAATTCTTGCGCACTGCACTTCAAAATATTGCAACAAATAAGCATACCATATTTCAAATCATTCCTACTTAAGATGACAAAGTTATGCTCCGGACAAGCAAGAAATGCTATAAATATGAAGATCTAAGGGATAATAACTCAAAATGCGTGCTAGGAAGAGTTATGATTCTTGTGCACGGCACTCTGTAATTTTTCAATAATCATGCATACCAAATTTCAAGATGTTCAGACTAAAAATGACAAAGTTGTATTCCGGACAAGCAGAAAATGCTGTAAAAATGACGACCAAAGGGAAATAACTCAAAGACAGCACGAGGTAGAGTTATGGTTCTTTCGCACAGCACTCCGTATTATTGCAACAAACACAAATGCCAAGTTTCAAGTCAATCGAACTGGAGATGACAAAGTTAAGCTCTGGACAAAGAACTGGACTGTAAAAATGAAGAGAAAAGTGGAATTACTCAAAATCCGCGCTAGGTAGATTTATTGTTCTTGTGCACTGAACTCCGTTATATTGCAACAAACATGCATACCAAGTTTGAAGTTGTTTTGACTTGAGATGACAAAGTTATATTCTGGACAAGCACTAAATGCTGTAAAAATGACGATCAAAGGGAAATAACTCAAAGACAGTATGAGGTAGAGTTACAATTCTTGCGCACTGCACTTCAAAATATTGCAACAAATAAGCATACCATATTTCAATTCATTCCTACTAAAGATGACAAAGTTATGCTCCGGACAAGCAAGAAATGCTATAAAAATGAAGATCTAAGGGATAATAACTCAAAATGCGTGCTAGGAAGAGTTATGGTTCTTGTGCACGGCACTCTGTAATTTTTCAACAATCATGCATACCAAATTTGAAGATGTTCAGACTAAAAATGACAAAGTTGTATTCCGGACAAGCAGAAAATGTTGTAAAAATGACGATCAAAGGGAAATAACTCAAAGACAGCACGAGGTAGAGTTATGGTTCTTTCGCACTGCACTCCGTATTATTGCAACAAACACAAATGACAAGTTTCAAGTCAATCGGACTGGAGATGACAAAGTTATGCTCCGGACAAGCAGAAAATGCTGTAAAAATGAAGATCAAAGGGAAATAACTCAGACAGCACGTGGTAGAGTTATGGTTCTTTTGCACTGCACTCCGTATTATTGCAACAAACACAAATGCCAAGTTTCAAGTCAATCGGATTGGAGATGACAAAGTTATGCTCCGGACAAAGAACTACATGTATTCTACAGAACTTTCTACTTCAAGGGCAAATAACTCCAGTCATTCTGGTTCGATTAGACCCATAATCGAACTCATCCCAGATCTTATGGTCATAAGTATTTTGACCAAGTTTGGTGATGATTGGTTAAAAATTGTAGATGCTAGAGTGTAAACAAAGTCAAATATAGCAATTTTTCTAATTCAAGGACAAATAACTCCAGTTGTTCTGGTCCGATTACATCCATAATAGAACTCATCCGAGATCTTATGGTCATATATATTTTGACAAAGTTTGGTGCTGATTGGTTGATATTTGTAGATGCTAGAGTGTAAACAAAGTCAAATATAGCATTTTTCTAATTCAAGGGCAAATAACTCCAGTTGTTCTGGTCCGATTAGACCCATAATCGAACTCATCCGAGATCTTATGGTCATATATATTTTAACCAAGTTTGGTGCTGATTGGTTAAAAATTGTAGATGCTAGAGTGTAAACAAAAAAATGTGAACGGACGACGGACGGACGACGGACGGACGGACGGACGGACGCCAACGGACGGTGAGTGATCACAATAGCTCATCCTGAGCACTTCGTGCTCAGGTGAGCTAAAAAAATCATTTTGTGCCCCCGCCCCGTATGCATTACACCCCTTCCTTTTTCGAAGATTCATTGTTTAAACCCTTTCCCAATATATCACGTGTTTACCGAAAAAAGTAGCTGATGAAGGTGACGACCAACTTGCTCTTAACGAAAAAAATCTTTTGAAAACAAAAGTGGAAAAGCGAGACAATGCTGGTAGCCAGCAATTTCTCTTTTTTCAACAACGTTCTCTTTCTCTTTCCTTTCACGAGGAAAAAGTCCCATCATTTGAGGCACACATAGAATGTCGTCTGCAAATGCCTACAATTTGGACTAGACTAATTTTTTTTTGTCTGGTAAATACTTGAAGTAGGCCTACTTGTCCTTGTAGACGATCAATACCCAATCGATTTATTACAAGTAAATCATACACAGTAAATTTTTGAACCATGATCTTGCAAAAGGGGACTAAAGACATCTCTTTGATACATACTACCTAGCATCATAAAATCCATTTTTGTGTAACAACCGGCTGAATCATTTTGTACACTGGTCATTCTACACGCAGAAAATTGACCAATAGCAGAAAGTTTCGGCCCAGGTCAGCCTGCGCGGACCGCACAGGCTGACCTGGTTCGATACTTTTTGCAGCTGCATTAAGCCCCCTTTTCACATAGCACTGCTCATTTATATTTAATAAATGGATCGTAATCACTGGATGATTCTATTAATGATTGAAATCCTTACACAGACATCCACGACTTAAATTTGATTTTGCAGGCCGTGTAGAGCCAAGATCAGACTGCACAAAGGGTGTAGTCTAATCTTGGATCTACACTGTCCGATATGTAGGGATTTTCCAGTAAAAGAACGCCTTGAAATATCATTATGTTAGTGTACGTTTACGTTAACCATAACACGACCATTCCGTTCCGTTGTTGTGTCCGTGGTTGTGAAGTAGAACGTCGGTCTTGCAACCATAAGGTCCCGGCAAAGGGTGACAACATTGGGACTGTTCATCGGCCCTCACATTCGGCGTGAGTACTGGTGAAGTTTCCTGGAGGCAGAATTTCAATCGATGTTAAAATGAATAAGTATAAATTATTTATTTGATACTCTTCGGGATCATTCCATATTATAACTGTTTAATGAACTGTGTACGCGCTGGTAATGTCCTTTTGTTCTAAACGACGCCATATTTTGTCTGCCACCTGAAATACATAGAAATATTGATTGTTCACACATGGAATAATACGAGTAAATTTGTTAATTCAACACATAACCTCTTATTACGAGAATCTCGTGTTTTGTAGCAGGGACGGTTAACTTCAATTTTTAAAACATGTGGTCAAGGGAGAAATTGGTCGAAACGAGCGATTTCTCACGGAGTTACGGTTTATTTCACAGGTCTATATCTATTAGAACTTACATTGTTTATTTTACCAGACTTTTCAAAGCCTATTTGTTACAATGTTTCATCCATTTATAATTTCATGTATCTGATCTTTAATTCTTTTTATTATCCATGTTTACGAGGAATTTTTACGGTTTATTACTGACATCTGTTCATTTATTTCTCAGCGGCCTGTGCACACATCCGTGGTTTCTGCACATATCCATGATGTTGCCGTGATATGACTGAAATAATGTTGAAAGCGGTGTAAAACACCATACAAACAAACAAACATATTCATGATTCCATGATAACGCTTTAGAAAACGACAAAATTTTACACTGCTCCAAATTGAAAACATTTAGTGTAGACGACAAATTATATGTGACTCATACGATTGGTAACCAGCATTTTCTCCTTTTTCCCGCGGGTGAAAGATTTGTGTCTTTAAGGCTTGTCCGAACAAGCGGACGGTATCGATCCAAGATCAGACTGCACGTTCTGTGCAGTCTGATCTTGATTTATACTGTCCGCAAAAGCCCAAAACGTAATGGGTAAAAATTGTTATCTTTGTAAGCTTTACTAAACAACCTACCGGTATAGATCCAAGATCGGACTGCATGTTCTGTGCAATCTGATCTTGGATCTATACAATCAGCCGCGATGATAGGTCCCCATTTTTGCCAACGGCGCAAATAGGCTTAACAGACAAAAATCCTGAACGGAAAGGAGAAAGTAATATACATGTATTTTTAATGTTTTACGCCGCCTTCATTATTACTGCAGTCACATCATGGCGACAGCTTACATATTTCTGTATGTCCCGAGTTTCATCAGTACTGTGTTAGAACTCTGAAGTGTTTCGCTCAAGAACATATCTGGATAAACGGACATAACCTTTAGCCACAATATTTTCAAATGTGTTTCAAATGTAGTTTCTGGCAGACGCTTCAGTCCGTCATTGAATACATATGGGCGAAGTTGAATATTCATTACGTTCTCTTGTATATGGGCTATGCTTGTATAGTCACCATGCTCTGTTAAAAAGGGGGTTTGATACATCTGCAAAAAGTATCGACCCAATATTAGCCTGCGCAGTCCACGCAGGCTGACCTGGGCCAAAACATTTTGCTATTGGTCAATTTTCTGACCAGTTAACCTGATTATCAAGTCGGTCGTTTGGCAAAATTGACTTTATATAGAATCATGATCATCCATAATTATGTGTTAACTTGCTTGGTATCATACATCACGGAGATGCATTAAACCGCTTTTTGCCAGAACATAGCTCATAGATAGATAGCAAGAGAATGCCTTTTTGGTCAAGTATCAGACATGATTATTGCGACTTCCATCACAAAAGAGATTGCAATAATCGGTGACTGGACATTTCGGCCCATAACAATTTCGGCCCATTACAATTTCGGTCCATAGTTGGTATATCATAAATATTGCACGATCTGACGAATCTCTTTACTAGTTGTTTGGTGCATAAAATTGCGCTCTCGAATACTGTTTGCTTTTGATGCATCAGTCAATAGTTTGGATATTTATTTTAGGTCCTGGTAGAATGTTTACACATGGTAAAAGAGTATGTACAATGTGAGCAAACGGAAACCAATACAATTATACGACGGATGTTAAATCCATGGTTTGTAGCTGAGATCAGACTTACATCATGAACACGTAATCCGGTCTAGACCTACGCTATCTACAAGGATATTCAATCGCCATCGACAGTGGAAGAGTTGCTTTGTCTACGCATGTCATAGTCTTCGAAGATTCGACCTGTCTGCTATGACGCATCACCCATCCCTGAATACTTGGGAAAAGTACGGCTTATACCGAAGCTATTAGCCTATTACCCAAGCATGTAGAGGCTGTTTTAATGAATGGCCGATGCATAGATTACATGCTAGCCGATCATAGCTGAATGAATCGCACCAGGTAGCGTTTTATTGAGTAAACGATTATTTCATTTTTAAATACAAAGTAACGGTTGTTGTTTTGAAAAGTAGTCCGGTTCTGTACCCAGAATGCCAAAATTAGATAGATGTGTATTTGTAGAATGCCATCTAGCGGGAGATAATGGGAAGAGTCAAGAACTCAATTTCTACCCTCATAAATTAAAGTCGATTTTTTATCTAAGTTTAGCATCAGGTAGCGGACGTACCTTCTATATCGAAGATTAGATTTCACTTCAAAATTACAATCTGATCTTGATCTACGCTATTCACGACAGATACTTAGGTCTCCGTCGGCACTGAAATGGTCAGGTTAAATGCATTGTTTATTGATCTTTTACCTTCTTTTTTGCAGACGAATTTGATCATACTTTATCATCAAGTCATTTTTGGGGATCTTGCAATTGACCTTTCTGCCGATTTCGATTGACAGGTCGTATCAGCCAATCAAAACGCAGTACAGCGCGTCATGTAAACAAAAAGGTTAGACAAGGTAACAGACTTTGCTACTGTAAATTACTACATATAATTTTTTCCCTTTACATCAAAGAAGATTGGAATATAAAATAAATATTTCAAAAAGGCTTTAACTTGCAGATAAGAAACATGTAGTAAGGTAATTGCTACATTATATACCCTGAAAGGAAAAGTAAATTTATCCATTCCAAAAACCTTTGTAAAATGTCGCCGGTAGAATATTAACTAGGATTCCGAAAAACCATGGCCACTCTACTGAACAACAAAAATGCAGATTTTTTAAGCTTTCGGGAAAGAAAGAACGATTATGTCAAAATGTTTTGTTAAACTACCTTTGTTGAAATCTGACTGAAAGAATGTCTGTCAAATTCAAAACCATAATTTGTAGACAGTGGTAATCGTTCAAACGAAAGGAGCAACAGGAAAAAGTACATTTTATTGACAGCCACTCGTCATCCTGTTTCTTAAAAGTAGTTGACAATGCGAACGTTATCCTATATGATTCTTGCTGTAATACTTTAGGGAGCATTCATATTTATTCCTGTTTCATTAAGACGATTACATATGACTGTCAATGGCATTTTCGCCTGGTTCGGACAAATGTTTTTCCCCACGATCGTCGCATGATTGATAAATGCACGTCCATTCTGAATCAGTATAATCCTTAAGATCACTTTAAGTGACCACACAATAAAAAAGTTTTCACATCATACATCTGTTAAAAATACGGCAAAGTATTTAATTAATCACTTACGATAAAGCTTATCGCTTTTCACTCAAACAGGTATTACGGGTGTTAATTAACTATAAAATATCAGACAACAAAACACTGAAATCCTCTATTTTGAAAATCTTTGCAGTCGACAAATTAAACGTTCGTCCAATGATAATATTTGTCTTTGAAAGGGTAGAAAACATCGTAAAAGAAGAAGAAAAGTTATCAAATCAAAAATCTCCTCCTTCAAGGTCGTTAAAGCACGGGATTGTGTGGCAAAGGGTTAAATTGTAAACTCTTTTCTTATATTGTTTACTGTCATATTGAAATGTCATACTGACGAAATGTCAAAAGAAACCTTTCCCCTTTTATTAATTATTTATGTTGTCCACAGCAAGCAATGTATTTATAATTTAAATGCCGTGACTGACCGAACATGGAATTACGAACATATTTGCGCTATTTTCATTTCTCGAGTTCTCATAAATATAGCATTATTCAAAGTATTTTTCTACCTACGTTGCCGATTTAGTTTAGAATTGATAAGAAAGTTGGTGAAAAACTTGGGTTGCTTTAATTAGACCGAAACAACAGCTAGAATATTAATGAAATAAACCCTCTTTCTCTATGTACTCAACGCCATTTTCTGGTTTGTTTGTCAGGCGTAGCATCCAAAATACCGCATTACTAAGGTGGGCGTGCCAAACTCGCGTTTTCAGACAGGTCAATTTGGGTTAAGGGTTTACATTTATTATTTATTTATTATTTGGTGTTTTAAGGCGCATCGACAGCTGTGGTCATTTAGCGCGCATGAAGGTAATATTTAGAAATGGAATAATAAAATGTTAATTTGATACTTAAAATCTATATTAGAGTCTATATTTTATTATAAAAATCTATCTCTTTTAGGTATTCTAAAATGTTATTCTGTTGTACATGTAGAAATAAATTTTGTATGCTATCAACACTAAAATGTTTTGACCGTATACGGTCGAAATTTTTACAGTTTAATAAAATATGTTTTATAGTTAAAGGTTCATTACAGTTTATACATTGTGGTGCTCTCTCATTATTTAAAAGATGCACATGTGAAAACCTTGAGTGTCCAACACGACATCTTGTTAAAATTACTTGACTTTTTCGGTTACAATAAAATTCATATTTATCATTAAAATTTGGCTTGGTTGCTAAAAGCTTGTTGTTAAAACATTGTTGCCATTTAATTTGACATTCAGACTTGAAAAATTCATTTATTTGTTGTTTTTTGTCAGTATAAGGAATTTTTATGTTGGCTATGTTCATATTTGCAGCATCCTTTGCTTCTTGATCAGCTATTTCATTACCTTTTATATTAATGTGGCTGGTATCCAGCAGAATATTATTGTCTTTGATCTACATAAATAAACATATTTTCTGAAAAATTGTTGAATCAGTGGATTTGGGTTATCAGGATGTTTTAAAGATTGTAAAACTGACATTGAATCAGAAAAAACTATGAATTTCTTGTTATTACTGTTTTGTATTGAACAGAGAGCAATGTTTAAAGCTACAGCTTCTGCTGAAAAAATAGAGCTATGATCTGGTAGTCTTATTTTGGCAGTTTCTTGCTTGTGTACTGAAGCACAACCAACTTTATTGTCTTGTTTCGAACCATCAGTATAAATTGAAATGTAATCTTTATACTGTGATTTGATTTCTAAAAATTTATTTTGATAAAATAATGGATTTGTAACTGATTTCTTATTTACGTTGAGATCAAAAATTATATTTGGCTTAGGAATTGGAATGATTGTAGCTTTGGACCAACTTTTCGGGAAGATACCTTGTTCCCATATAATGTTAAAAATGTTTAACAGAGTTTGTAATGAAATACGAGGTAAATGTTTTAAAAGTTGATAGTGTACTTCGTCTGCACCTGCAGCAGAATCGTGAGCATTTTTTAGAGAATCTTCAAGTTCTGATAGTGTGAAAGGTAAGTTGTAGTTTTCATTTGTATCCGTTTCAAAATTAAGTTCTTCCAATTCTGCTTCTTGCTTATGTTTTTTAAATTGTGGTTGATAATTTGCAGAAGAAGAGTTTGTTTTGAAAGTTTTACCCAGGATATTAGCGATTTCTTCTTTACTTTCGTAGATTTTGTCATCTACCTTGATATGCGAGTGTTTCATGGTTTGATTCTTTCCATCTATTTTCCTTAACATATTCCAAATGGTTGTCATGGGAGTTCTAGCATTAAGTTTAGAAATGAAATCTTTCCAAGATGATCGTTTTGCTTGTTTAATAGTACGTCGAGCATTAGCTCTCATAATTTTACAAACATTTAAATTTGTTTTTGTTGGATATTGTTTGAAACGTTTTAAACTGTCTTTACGTTTTTTAATAGCTTCTTTACAATCATCATTAAACCATGGCTTTTTCTTCTTAAAAGTATTTGTTGAAATCTTCGGGATGCACTGATTTGATATGTCAATTAAAGTTTCAGTAAAAGAAAGCATTGGATCTTCTGAATTTTCAAAATTGTCAATCAGTAATTTTTCATGGCAAAGAATATTGAATTTTTCCCAGTTAGCTTTTTTAAAATTCCATTTTGGAATTTTCTCATCTTCTGTTTTCTCAGTTTCTTGTATAATGATAGGAAAATGATCACTTCCATGGGAATCTTCACATACTTTCCATTCATAATCAAGGTACAAGGAAGGATGGCAGAGTGAAAGATCTATTGCTGTGAAAGAACCTGATCCAGGATGCAGGTATGTATGTTGATTGGAATTAAATAAACATAAATTATTCTCTGCAATGAAATCTTCAATTATTTTACCTCTATCATTGGTATCTGAACAACCCCATAATTCGCTATGTCCATTAAAATCACCACATATGATGTAAGGTTGAGGTAGTTGTAGTAAAAGATTTTCTAAATCATTCTGATCTATTCTTTTATTTGGTGGGATATAGATAGAGGATATTGTTATGGTTTTATTTAAAGATGCTTTTATTGCTATTGCTTGTAGATTTGTGTTTAAGTCTATCTTACGATGAGGTACCGTAGAATGTATTATGATAGAAGAACCACCAGATGCTCTTTGGCAATCATTATGTATGTAGTGATAGGAAGAATAATTGCGAACTTCCAAGTTATCATTGGGGGTTATAAGAGTTTCTTGAAGACAACAAATTTGTGGATTTAATAAAGATAAAAGAATTAGTAGTTCATTAAAGTTGGCTTTTAGACCTCTACAATTCCATTGTAAAATTGAGTTTTGACCCATTATACTTGTATATTGGGAGTCTGAATTTACTTAAAAGTTATTTGACTGAGGAGTCAATTTCTTATTCCATATCTTCTAAACTTTCAAATTTATTTGCCAGCTTAATAGGATCCTGTGACCCTTTCTTCTGTCTATTTGATTGTTGTTTATCTTTTTCTTTTTTATCTGGTTTATTTTTCTGGCTTTTATTTGGTGATGTAGGGCATAAATTAGCTCTAGAAGCTGATCTTGATCTACTAGAGTCTTTTGTTTGGTTAGATTTTGAACCTGTTTCAGATGTTCGAGGTGGTTGGACAGATGGAGACGTAGATTTCGAGGAAGGTTTAGCGCCTTGCTCAAAATCCACGGGATCATACTGTGTCCCACAAGTTCTCGTCTGAGGTTTTGCTGTTGCTGATTGAACTATCTTAGAGTACCTAGGTTCAAAAGCTGTCTCATATTGTTTTTTTGCCTCAAAGTACGAAATCTTTCTTATTGTTTTAATTCTCATAATTTCTTTTTCTCTTTTCCAGACTTCACAGTTGGTTGATCTTGCACTGTGATCTTTACCACAATTTACACATTTGAAAGGTCTTTGGCAGATTCTAGATGTGTGTTTGGATTCATCACATCTGTCACAGATTACTGCATCTGTGAGCTTGCAGTTGTCTTCGTGGTGTCCAAATTTTTGACAATTAAAACAGCGCAAAGGATTTGGGATGAACTGTTCCACTGGTACTGTACGATAAAAGATTCTAATACTCTGAGGCAAAGTGGTGGTGTTAAAAGTGAGGAGTAGTGTATTGGTTTCAAGTTGAACATTATCTTTTTTTATTTTGAATCTCTTGCACGCAACAACTCCATGCGGTGCAAGATATTCAACAATTTTTTCCTCTGTTTCTTCCTTCAGTACCCTGTCTTTCACAATTCCTCTGGATTTGTTAAGTGAGTTGTGTTCTGAGACAGACTTTCAAGTTGTAAAACTTTTTAACTTTTAATAGAGATTCAGCCTGACTTGCTCTTGATGTTTCAACGAGTAGTAGTTCGTTTTTTAATTTTTTAACTGATTTTGGAGTGCCTATCAAACTTTCTATCTGTTTTTCTATTATGAAGGGGGACAGAGATGTGATGGGCTTTGCCTCCTCACTTTTAATAACCAAGACCTTTGTATTGTTTAAGTAAGACGTTTCGTTTTCGTTATTCGGTCGGGGTCTTTTGTTTTGGGAAGCCATGATTTTGATAGTGTAATTTCAATAGCTATGCGCTCCACCCTCCTCGGAGCCCTACAAGGGGGCGTCTAATGGAAATGGGTTTCCTATTTCCGACGCCAGAGCTACATAGCTATTATACTTAACAAACCTTAAGCGAAGAGAAACTATAGGTCTATTAATTAGCCCATCAGCCGCCGCTTTATAAAGGAAAACAATGTAAAAGATAAGAAAAAAGAAAAAATCTAACCCGGTTGGTATCATAAGATACAAAGAAAGAAATATAGATAAAAGTATGTAATCCTAAAAGCTAGACACGACCGAGCCGATTGAGACGGGTCGGGCCTAACCCATCCCTCTCGTCTATCCGAGGCCAGGGCCAAAGCAGTGTGTTGAGTGCTGGAGATCCCTGGGCACTCTCAACTACCAGGATCCCCTTTTCCGGCATACGAGATGCCACCCACGGCAAACAGGTGGCTTCTGAATCAAAGACAGAAATCTTTTATCAGAAGAAAGTTTGCTCAATGAAATATTTTCAATCAAGAAAGCTTTAGATAGTGTTAGCATGATAACTTTAATGATTAGAGCTGATAACTCTAGATCTCTACTTGTAGGTAAGGTTCTAAATACAAGTATGCCAAATGTTTCAAATTCTTCAAACATATAGTGCTAGAGATTGGAAAAGGTGTTGACGAATACAAGAACAAAACAGATGTTATACACAGATGTTGTTATACTCTTCGTCCAGTGTGCTACCCACTGGCACAGATGATACACACACAAATGAGCATGTCAGTATATGAGACAGGAAAGTGTATAGGAAAGATATGTCTTCAAAAAATGAAAAAATAAAAAATCACTTTTGGAATGAAAAATTTGTTTTGGAAATCATTTGATCTTAATTTGTCTTGTTCTTCAGCCACTTTTATGTTTTAATTTTGTGTTTGTTAATTTTTCTGGAAATATTTAATCCTATTGACTTTAGTGTTTTTATTTCCATATTTAGGTTGATTTTGTTATTGTTATTTTTTTTCTAATATTTACTTTGAATTAAATTATTTTGGACCTGTTTTATTAATTTTAGTTTTATTATTATCGGTCTCCTCTGTTTCTGGGGACTTTTATCACCCATATGCCACAGAGGCGAAGGCAGCCACCAATTTCTAAGGCCCCGAGTGGCGGGGGCCGTAAGGGTTTACATATCCAGTAACCGTATGGCCATATCGACTAAAGATATCTCTCGATTTTAGGTACACGCTTCGTCGCGTTTTATTATCATGGGTTTTATGAATCCAATCTCCTTGACAACAATGTACATGTGAAATTGGTATATTATAACCATATTGTGCTGTCTAATTAGTAGTAATACTGTCTCAACTGCCATTAGTAATGACCAAGTACAACGGATATCAATAGAACCTCCAAGTGCCCGACTTGTATACTATAAAAATTTGTGCAAAATTTCTTCACCGACATCACTTTTTCTGGGGTCTTGAAATACTTATTATATCAATGTAATTATGACTTTCATTACTTAGGGTGTGTTTGAAAACGCGCTGTTTTAAATGCTTTTTAAGGTATTTCCCGGCATTGACAAAAAAACTAGAACCGTCGCAAAGCGGACAAATACCCCCCACCAGCACCTTGTTACTGAAGCAGCAAAATCAGAGAACAGAAATGATTTTTAAAACAAAGATCACCAGTGACCTTGACCTTTAGTCCATGTGACCCAAAGACAATAGGGTATCTCCTTAGGTCATAAGCAACACTTGTATGAAGTTTCATGGTCCTAGGTCAAACAGCTACTGAGTCAGAGCACTGAAAGGATTTTCAAAATAAGTTCACTTGTGACCTTGACCTTTAATCCATGTGACCTGAAAACAATAGGGCACCTCCTAGGGTCATGAGAAACACTTGTATAAAGTTTCATGGTTTTAGGTCAAATAGCTATTGAGTTAGAGCTGGGAAACGAAAACTAGTGGGAATAGAGTTATAGTTCTTGTACACTGCACTTCTCGTTAATGTGGTCTATCTGTATATGAAATTGAAGTCACTAGCTTTAATACTTTGGAAATTATGCCCAAGACAAAAATTCAAAGTTAAAATTTACAAAGGGCGATAACTCTGAAAATAGTGGGAATAGAGTTATGGTTCTTGCACAGTGCACTTTGCTTCAATGTGATCTAATTGTAAACGAAATTTGAAATTACTAGCTTTTGTACTTTGCAAGTTTTGTCCCAGATAAAAATCCAAAGTTAAAATTTACAAAGGGCAATAACTCTGAATATAGTGGGAATAGACTTGTTTTTTGTACACTGCACTTCTCGTTAATGTGGTCTACCTGTATATGAAGTTTGAAGTTACTAGCTTTTTACTTTGGAAGTTATGCTCCGGGCAAGCTTTTAGTGACGCACGGACGGACGGACGAACAAAGTGACTCCAGTATACCCCCCCCCCCACTTCGTTTGTGGGGATATAAAAAAAAAAAAAACATGAAAATCCATGAAAAATCTAGTATCAAATTGATATCATCCGATCATAACCCATTCAAACTGACTTTTTTAACGTTAATAACCACTTTAAAAAGATGACTTCTATTAACGCTATATAACTCATAATGAGTTAGCTGAAATATGAGTAACTACGAAAAAGGTCAGATGACTTCCAATGAAAACACAACGTAAATTGGAAGGAGGTCTTTACTCGTCGGAGTGAGTGCTCTAAAATTTGTGTGAAAGACGGGGAAAAATAACTGAATGGGTGCAACTTCAGTCATTTTTTTCAAATGCAATAATATTTGGCACAGTAAGTCTTGTTTTGTGCAATAATTATTCGTGATAATGAACTCTTTAGCAAGGATTCGTGTTTTTTTTCAAAATAAATTGTAAGACAACTGTTTTCCAATTAATTTCACTAAGCACCCTGATCAGAAAAGAATTTGGTTACTTAGTTCACACTTAATTCCTTTTCTGACCTCAGTTAACCCTATAGATGTTGTGGGTACAAACTCATGTTGTCTACCTGTAATGATTCTTAACAACACAGTTTTTTGAAGGATTGTGTAATGTTTTTAATGCTAAAGCCCAAATCATTTTCATTTGGCCCCTTGTAAAATTGGGAAAAAAGCTAGATTTGTTCCATTACCGAGATATCTATATTTTCTCAAATTCCCATAAAAAAAAAGAATTTTAAAGTGAGATTTGGAATTTCAAAATTCCTAAAATTAGTCCTTAATGAAAGCTCTGCATAATGAAATATCCGTAGAAAACATACGTTCTTTAACTAAAACTGTGTTTGAAATAAGTGATGATTGGCAAATTTACCAGTAAGTAAATGTTACTGTGTGATTCTAAACGATGACAATAATCCTCCTTTGCCCAATACGCAACGTATAAGGATCAAGAATAAGGAATATATATCAATAAGTGAAAGGATTATGGCCTGCACAAAATTTAACACTAATGGGAGGTAACTCATGAAGTCCTCTCAGAACTGTAACCTTGACTTTCAACCTGGCGACACAGTTCTTGCATGCGAGACGTCGATTCATGGTTATCTGTTGTGCCAAATAGTTTCGAGATCCAACTAAGTGGACTGGGCACTAACAGGTGTAGAACCTGCGGTTGAAACGATGTCATATAAAAGCAATCAATCTACACGCAGACTGATAGTCAGACAGGTAGGAGCATGCAAGCTGACAGACAAACATGAAGGGAAACATTCAAGTGTCGTTCAGTTGGTATACAGACTATGGGCCTTGGTATACAGACTATGGGCCGAAATTGTAATGGACCGAAATGTCCCGCAATCCAATAATTGGCCCGCAACTTGACATTCACTTTTTGTCACTGGCATTTTTCTTACGATCAATTTTGGATCCCACCGGTTCTATCAGGCAAATCAATTGAAAATTACTTGTCCGACGGAGACTTTCATAGGCCAAAATCCATCGGGCAACGTTGGTGTCGAGCAATGGGCTTGTTAAAGATTAATCGGGAAGGGGTCTGTTTCATACGCACCTCACACAGTTCAGTGATGATCTGCCTCGTTCCCGCAAATTTTATGATGCATTTCATGTAACATCTTCATTACAGCATCCACGTCTACTAAAGTGTAGTGATCTGGTAACTCTCTTTTCTGGTCCTTATTGGTCCACGTGACGTAATGAAGGCCGCGCCATTGGCACATTGACCGGAAGTGGCGATTTGAAGAGGACCAATATGTCGGGTAGAGTTCAATTAGTCCTCCATGTTTCGGCAGAAACAGTGTATGTGTTAAACCTGCACCATGCATACCTATCAATATATCTGTATTTGCGATCACATTCAGTTGCTGAGTCATTGTTAAATTGTCGACCTGAATTCCATTGATCACGTGGCCAGGAAGCAGCTCCTTTGCACGAACTATAAGCTCATCTTCATTCTTTATTTTACGAGACACGTGTCCTGTTGGATTTCTGGGATGGGCGAGATAATCTCGACGCCACAGAAACAAAACTTTCAGTTTCTGGCAATTCAAGGTCGTTTCCGTGGAAATACCATGCCGAGACAAGAAAAAATCTCT
Source organism: Hippopus hippopus (assembly GCA_946811185.2). Classification (NCBI taxonomy): domain Eukaryota; kingdom Metazoa; phylum Mollusca; class Bivalvia; order Cardiida; family Cardiidae; genus Hippopus; species Hippopus hippopus. Next base: position 50,635,446 of record OX328102.1, on the reverse strand, counting down.
AAAATCTTCCGTAAATGGAATATGCGGTAAATTATGATTATTCAATACACTGTCATACCCCATAGCGTTCCAAACTAGATTGTCATAATGCGTTGTATCTTTGATTTGTCCAATACGACTAACTTTTCCAAACAAAACATCCCAGGTTGAATCAAGCGCACCCCAAGGGTGGCCGTCAAACCATAAAACGTCTGTTTCAGTGGGATCAAGATCGAATATTTTTGATGCTAAAAATGCGTTATAATAATCGGTCATTGTATGATACAAATTCGCATACTCGTATCTCATAACCGCCATTGTCCAGGTCGAGACCGAAGTTGAGGCTTTTGGTATACTTTCCGCCGTTTTTAAAACAGAAAGCCAGTTGTTCAAATGCGACTTAGTCACAAAAGAATGCTGGATACTATTTAAACATTTCAGGTTAAAATAACCCTTGGAAAACTTAAAATATTCTTTATCTTCTTCTTGTTTAAAAACCTCGGATATATTTTCACCACCTTTTCGACCAACCCCATACTTCGGATCAATTAAAACATTTGATAACTTTGCTAAAGTTTTATCATACGCAATAAAGTCCCCTCCACAGAATGTTACCGAATGATTCAATGTATACGTCACAAATTTATCGGACAGTGGATCTCTCGGTCGTACGACTTTGACGACTTCCACCTGTCTGACCGGAAGTTCCCTTTGTGTCGTCGATGTGATTGTTACTTTCGGACGAACACTGTCGTTGGAAATCCAAAGTAAGGACTGCTGTCTATTTCTGCTCAGCCATGCCAGTGTACAAACAACGCAGACCAAATATAAAAGGATAGCGACCCGGATGTAGTTCCAGTGCCTCGTGCAGAACCGCGTGATGGTAACCATTTTGTTGGGAGTCAACTTGTTGCTTTCAATAAAGTGGTACTACCTATATTACGTCATGTTTCGCGAGAGGTGAAGGTTTCTGAGAACACCTACAAAAAGAGAGCGAAAAATTAAGTCAAATCATTGCCTTTTGTAGACTTTCCTGTTTTGCAGCAGGCTTCTGAAAAATATTGTGGTAAAAGGAGAAACTGCTCGTTACGAGCAATTCCTCCTTTTACTAAAATGTTTTACATAAATTCACGAATGAAAATTCAATTCAAACATTTGGTAAGCAAATCAGAAATGAATTTTCTTTGAAATTTAAAAAGTTATTAAGCATTAGACTAGGAAGGAAAGTAACTCTTTAACAAACGACAAAATTTTAATCTGGTCAAAACTGAAAGCATTTGCAGACGACAAATGCAATGTGGAACAAATGATGGATTAGTACAAGAAAGGTCTAAGAACGCCATGGGGAAAGTAGATAACGTTGGTAATCACTCATTCTCTGTAAAAAGGAACTCTTTGAAAGTCACATCAAGTGAACAGCATGTGAAAAGCCGATCTCTGATAACTGTATACTATGAAGCTATTATCCGAGCTTAATTTAGCACAAGCTGCACTGCATCAAAACATCCTGAACCAAAATATATAAAACAGACATAAAATGGTACAAACTAACTGGTTTCTACGTTACTGTTGGAGTGTGTTAAATTTGTCGTCAGTTAAAGAATCAAATAAATGTCTTTAGAGATATTCAACTTTTCATATACATGTATTACCAAAATAGTTTCAACATTATTTCTATCGATCTTTGTATAATTTCAAAGTATTTGTATATGGCTTCATGGACCGATTACAGTCGTTAAAAATAATGTTCAAAAGTGGACTTTATCAACATGCAGGGATAGTAAACTTCACATTCCGTTGAATTGCAAATGGTGGTCTTAAAAGGAAGTCCCTTAACATTTCTGTCTGGCAATAGAACATACACGCACCGGTGTTCTGCTATGTGATATTTTTCATCAGTATGAATCTGCGAAATAACACATTCTGATATCGCTGACTTTAAGAACAATAGTGTCTGTATTTGCAACACATCAAATAACGACTTTGCCTCCCACACATTGCAAAAACTACCATTGCGACAGGTAACGTAGGCATCATTTTGTGTCTTTGAACCCGCACTTCATACAGCATTACAGTGGGAAACGGTTTGTTAAGTGTTTATATTTAACAGACTACCCTCCCTGTTAAGTGTTTATATTTAACAGACTACCCTCCCTGTTAAGTGTTTATATTTAACAGACTACCCTCCCTGTTAAGTGTTCATATTTAACAGACTACCCTCCCTGTTAAGTGATGGCGAGTCAATACCACTCAATTACTGTTTATACTCAATGTAGAGGGATGCGACATAGTTTATTCTTTATTCTGACCCTTAAATTTTCTTAATGTCCCTTGAAATTTAAACGTTTGCATTCCTATATTCGTTTGAAGAGTCAACAATTGATCCTCATTCCAGGAAGTTCTAGGTCCGTATTGACAAACCATTTCTTAGAACATTCTTAGTCAAATTCTGGATTTAGACTAGAAATGGGTGTGTCAGAGACACGGATGCCCCCGCTAAATGGTATTGTTCACAGATATGTCATATGAGAGAATCAGTAGGTATTACAGAAAATTGTTGTTTTGGTTAACAGCTTAGACAGGGTTAAGAAGGTTTGTTATATATATAGCCAAGCAGATAAAAGATTATTTATACCTGATAACAAAATTGAGGACTGGTCCAAGTTGAAAGCAATATGCAGACAATAAATTATATGGTTTGTATTGCATATGGTAGAAAACTTTGTGAGAAAAAGAAGAAAATGCTGGTTTTGAGCCTTAACTTCTTTTTATTCAGCGTTTTCCTTAATCTTTCAACTGAGGGTTACTTATACTCAGGATTATGAAGATCTTAACTTGAGGAATGAGAGTGAGAAATATAGCAATAATAATTACTTTGTTTGACTTCCTCTATGAGATAGGAACAAATTGGATCGAATATTATCACACTGGACTATAGTTGAAGGGTAGGTTGCAGCCTCAATATTCTCTGGCATAGTTCTTTGGATGAGTCTTTTTAAAAACCAAAACTGTATCTTCATATCACAATTCTGCTGAGCAGGATGTAAAACTGGGTTGAACAGTCAATTTAAACATTTGACCGTCAACTGTGACCTTGACCTTGGGCGTATCGAAACAAACTTTTCGCATGACACTAGTACTTGTTAAGGAGAACAAGTGTGCGAAGTTTTTTTTGAAATCCATTGATAATTATAATTTTCCTGCGTTTGAGGAACGAATTAGAAGGAAATTATTTTCCCTTTTTCGATGACTCTTCCATAAGTACCTGTAAGGTATGAAGCACGGGATTTATGATAAGCATGTTATACATGTAGTTGGTACAAGGTTCAATCAGCTTTGTGAGGGCAACGCGTACAGACGTTTTTTCTTTGTACCTGCATTTTGGTTTTCGGGAAAATGACGCCTAACTAACAGAGGTCATACAAGTTTTTCGAATACAAACGAAACTTCTTTTTCGAAAAGGAGTGCCTTGTTGTAAGACTTGGCGTATCAACTGTCGAACTGAAGACAAGATGTTTTGCACGAGATAAAGTGTATTCATAAGATAAGTATTAATTACGAATCCTTATTGATGTACTGCGGGTCATGATAATTCAATCATGATAATTCATTTTAGTGCATGGAAAAATAAGTAGATTTCGGTGTTAAAGATTTCACATTAAGACATGGATATTTATATATAATCACAGTCCATACCTCTCTTCTTAGCGTCACTTAAAAATGATAATAATAATGGAAATTGAAATTAAGTAGTCTTTGAAAATATCGTTTCAGTTTTGAAGTTAATTATGCTTTATGCTAAGTCGGTGTGAAATGCGACAACGTATGATCATGGGGTTAAAAAAAAAAAGAAGGCTGCTAACACGAAAAAATTAGATATTAGCATTTAACATATTCCATTGTCATTAATGATTCATTACCTGACTTTTCAGAATTAAGATGGAAAAAAGGGATGACAACATTTCATGACTGTATGGCTTGTGAGAAATAATCGTCTGTTTCACATTTGGCTTGCGGTGGGGGTAACGCTTCCGGCGGGATTGCCTTTACACAAGTTGGAACAGTCAGGTGCATGGTAGTATGCAGACATAAAGAAGTACCACAGAAGGCAAAATCCAAATTAGAGAAGATAAGTAGAATTGATTTATTGAAACAATGACCGGTCATTTAGTAATATAATTACTAAGTAGTAAAGAAAAAGGCACCATGTAAAGTTTGTGTACAGTATTTATATTACAAGGGAAAATGCAATTCAGTTAGTACGATATGTATCAAGATTGTAGTGCTGATATCGCACTGGTAGAGAATTAAAGCTCAAATAGTACTGTTTCCTATGATGGGACGAAAACAATGAGTTGGAAGACGGTACTTAAGTAATATCGTGTCGGCTTAATAGAATATTTGAAAACATATTCAAGGTCAATTAAGATCTGGTTTCTGAAGGGCACGCCATTTTGTATACATAATATGCTAGTTGCAGAAATGCAAGACATGTGAACAGGAAATAACCCAAAATAGACATAGATACAAAAATTCAGTCCTTGGGTTGCATTGAATACGTTTCACAAAATTTCATAGAAATTTGCTGGCTTGGTAGAAATGGAGCATAGTTCAGAAAAGTAGATCTACATTTGTTTTAAAAAAAAAACCTTGAAAGCCAGGTATATGGTAGGAATAGGCAGTCATGACAGGTGCTCTGAAGTACTGATATAATTGGTTTAACAATGCACGAAGAAAAGTGCACTGGAACATAGTTCGGTTCAACTCCAGGAGAATAAATGTACATGTAGATAAGAATCTTTTATATACATATATATAAATGACCACTGTAGTACTGGATCGATCTGGAAAGAAAGAGTGAACTGTATACCTAATTGCCTGTTGATTAAGGTACACAAGTCTGATTGCTTGATAGAAACATGCAATGTAGCATTCAAAAGTTCGTTGAATACAAATGAAAGACTTGCAGTAGCGAACATTAGCATTTATGAGGAAATGATTATATAATAGCGATTGCATTACACTCTGTACAGAACTCTACTTTTTTATAATTCATAGACGTTATGGTTTTTAAAGTCGTAGAAATCACACAGATGATGTACTGGAGTTCTTGGTGGAGACTGTATCCTACTTTTTTAATTCGTTGAGTGGCGTCCACAGCAGTTGGCACAGAAACGACGACGACATAGTAGTGTTGCAGTTGGACAGTAATTGGTCAGATTAAGAAGTGGTCACGAATTCTCCCTCGTGTTTCTTTTTTCCGTATTATATCTTGATTCCATTAATTAATTGGGTAAACGTTCAAGTTCTGGACCTTCTTTTACACATATTTATGCTATAAAGTTAACACAAATTCTTTGATAGGTCTTTCTTCACAGATCGTTCTTTTATAGCGAAAACTTCAGGAGGCATGAACAGAAATTGTTCAAGCCATCTGTTCAGACAGAATTTCATTAATACTGAGATAATGCATTCCATGTTACAGACATGTCTTTTACAACGAAGAATAATCTGTGTTATGCTTGGGTTTTTTGCTTGTTTCGCATGCCTGAATTACTGTTGCTTATTTCAGTTATGTGTTATGTAAATTTCTGATGAATGTTAAATGAATAATACTCTGAATCGTATTTAACTGACAGTGACTGATATGTTTGCCTTGATATTTGGAATATACGCTGGTTCATTTGAGTTTACAACTGACCATGGTTGAGAATTCGTGCAGAATTTCTTTTATTATTCTTTGCCTATTGCGTCGCTTACATTTATAGATTTGTCATTGCCCTGTGATGGGACGAAGTTCCTGTACCGTTCGTGGCAATGGTACATTTCTGTAATTGCCCTGATTTCGCATTACACGTTTGAGAAACGATTCCCAATCAATTCGTAAAAGTACTGGTACTGCTCATATGCAAATGACGCAATTCAACGAGAATTCAAGAGTTACGATGTTCATTGTTAAAAAAAAAGGCGTTTTTTATTGTCGTATTTGGGTGCTTAAGTACGCAGATATAATTGTTATTTCTTATTCCTTCAGTTGGATGTTCGAATGGTATCATTCGATATTCCGTACGTTCGCCCGTTCTTTTCGATCATGTATATACGCTTGCTCTCTCAAGTGCTTACGTACCACGTTACCATTTGAAATAAATATAAACTATATTTATGTTGTCTTAGTGTTGTACGATGAGAAAGTCTAAGGGTTAAGGGAAATGTAGAAGTTATGCTCCGGACAAGGTCAATTTAAACATTTGACCTTCAACTGTGACCTTGACCTTGGGCGTATCGAAACAAACTTTTCGCATGACACTAGTACTTGTTTAGGAGAACAAGTGTGCGAAGTTTTTTTGAAATCCATTGATAAATGTAGAAGTTATGCTCCGGACAAGGTCAATTTAAACATTTGACCTTCAACTGTGACCTTGACCTTGGGCGTATCGAAACAAACTTTTCGCATGACACTAGTACTTGTTAAGGAGAACAAGTGTGCGAAGTTTTTTTTGAAATCCATTGATAAATGTAGAAGTTATGCTCCGGACAAGGTCAATTTAAACATTTGACCTTCAACTGTGACCTTGACCTTGGGCGTATCGAAACAAACTTTTCGCATGTTACTAGTACTTGTTAAGGAGAACAAGTGTGCAAAATTATTTTGATGATGATGATAAATGTAGAAGTTATGCTCCGGACAAGAATGGGACACACACACTAACGCACACACGCACTAACACACTAAGACACACAGACGGACACAGGTAACTCTATATGCCCTTCCGCCATTTCATGGCGGGGGCATAAAAATAGATCTAACATAACTTCTGACTGGCTTAAATATTTAATTTAGCCAATCAGACGTTGCGTTACTTTCAAAGTTTAAAAAAAATCTTGAGAATTAGACTAAGAATGTTCTTAAGGATAGTTGATGAATACGAACCCAAGAAAACATGGTAATGGATTAAGAATGGTTGGTGAAGACTAGATTGATTACCTCCCCTGATACAAATAACTTAAACATATTTATACCCCCTTTCACGATTGAAGTGCGACTAACTGCGACAAGTTGGTGATACTATCGACCTAGAGAAGCTACTCTCGCAATGGATTCCAAAAGAGCTTTCTCAAATGTAATAGAAATCGCTCAACAAGAGCGAGCAGAAGCAACCGTTGCAAGACCAAGGCACAAATACTCGTGCAAGCTATCGTACGTTTAGGACCGGTTTCGTTGTTGCACGATTAATATTTTCTACACTTCATATATCAAAAACAAAAATACAAACTCCAATTTGCAATACCAGACGGTCGCCTTAGACTGATACAGAAAAGAGCGGGCTGGATCGGCAACCTGACAGAAATAACATATACAAAGACGACCAACTGTGAAAGAAACATATAAGAATGAGTAATGATAATATTTAAAGCTCAAGTAACTACCAGCTTCCTCTGCAATGAGTCGACGACATAACCGTCATTATTGTTTTCCCCTTTCCAACGCCCATGTCTCTTACAAAAACGCTCATTCACATATGCATTCGCAGCTGCCGTAGCCCCGCCTGTACGAAGGGAATGAATACCGATATCAAGCTCGCCGACGACTTCCCTAAGCCTGAAAGTAAAGACTGTCTAGTGCGCGTATAACTGAGCGCTTTGTTTTTACCAATAAGCTTGCAAACAGCGTTTGAACGAAAACATCTCTTCTTCATTTTTTAGATTTGCTAATGACAACTTTTGCAGTGACAACTTCCGTTTCCGAGACGGTATTGGTCAGTTTTGCTTCTCCTTATAAATAACGAAAAGTAATCGCAAAAGAAAGCAATATCACTGCTAAATCCCTTATGACCATAAGGTATGTACAGCCGAGATATTTTTTACACAACTCTATCAAACTTCCAGAGGTTACTGGCTCCTTTTTGTTCACTGGCTTAAACTCTAGAGCACAAACGCTTAGCGGCCTCTAGTAGATTTGTAACATATGAATTGTTTGTAGGATCTGTTTGATTGTGTAAGGGATGTACCCACTTTATACTATAGGCAGTAGTCGAAATAACGGAGTAAGATGCCTTCTTGTCAATCAACTCTGTGAGGTAAAGAGCCACGTGAATCGGTGATGCCGGCATAGCTGAACCTCCCTTTGAAATAATGAACTGTTCCCACTTTTTGAAGTAGTTTAAGTATTTAATGTTCGTAGAACCACTTTTTGAAAATACCAGAAAATCTGCCATCTTCTCCGAAAGGTCCCCAAAGCACGAACCATTCAGACCACTTTTCGCCACCTCATCGTTCACATACTTCTTCAGGTCTAATTCTGGAGACAGAAAATATGAACAAATATTGAAATAGATCCAATTAATTCAATTTTATAGCCAATAACGGGAATTTCAACGGTCTTCCGTCGAAAAATATCGTTCCTGCCCCGCCCCCTTTTTGTCAGCTTATCGGGCTGGTAGACAATAAATTCATGCACAAAACTGGCTTTCATTTCTCCATCAGGAAACAACAAAGGCCAATATGGCGCCGATTTCCACATCGGTAAAATTAAAGTACTCTGCACTTTTCCTGTTTTACCTTATATATGCATTGACTCACTAGTCTAGGAGGTGATACTAACCAACAAACTTCGTTAGCCCAATTGTGATTAAATGCATCGATCCCTGCTGTGCCGGGACACCAGTGCTTTGAATAAAACTTAGAGCATTTTGTATTATAATCACATGCAAACATATCACATGAATGAGGACCCAATTTTGCGTCTAGAAAGGTGAAAATAAAATCTCTGACAGACCAATCGACACTGTCTGCGCATCTACTCAGGAAATCTGCCTCAATATTACTCTTTCTTGGAATCCATTGTAAATCTAAACTAACTTTTCGACTTTACATCCGTCAAAAACGCGCAAAACAGTATTTTGCAACAAAGGCACCCTACTACGGACTTTTAAAATCCTAGAAACATTTTGATTGTCAGTCTTAACTAAAACCCTCTGCCCTTCCAAGCACCCAAATGAACTATTCAACACTCTGTGTATAGCCTCCAGCTCTCTCCAGGTGGAACTCCGACCACTCTCAGATTCTGACCAACTGCAAATTACTTGACTATCGTCAATCCCCTGTATATAACCCCCAAAACCAGCTCCACTGGCGTCATGAAAGACTACTATACTACCTTCTTCATTTAATGCTGAATCAGTCTGAACCGAGCATAGCATACCCTTATTCAAAGTTCGTATATTTTCACGCCAAAAAATCATCTCATCAAAAGCTTGAGAACTTACAATGACCGGAGAGTTCCAACTTACTCTACTAACTATACAATGGTTCAATGTTCGAGTCCTCAAACGCACCTCAGGCACAGTAGCGCTTTGCATTGAAATTAACTGACCAACTAAACATGCAACCTTTCTTACTGGAAAAAGGAGCTGACCCTCAGTAATTTTCCCTATAGAAAAGTAAAGCGATTCCAACGCATGTTCTAAACGATCTTCAGTAAGGTATATATAACCATCTAACGTGTTTCAAACATAACCCAGCCAAGTAATAGACTGACATGGTACCCATGTACATTTCTCCTCTGCTATTATAAATCCAAACTTTTGAAGATCTCGGTGTAAGTAATTGGACGCCTCACTAGCTGTGTCGAAGTTTTTATCACCACCAAGTCCATCGTCCAGAAAAACAACTCCGTAAGCATTTGCCCTCCATTTAGCAACTAGCACCCTTAATAGCTGAGTAAAAATGAAACCTGTCGTAGATAAACCAAACGGTAAAACGTTAAAAACGTAAATTTCTTATCATAACCAACACCCCAAGAAAATCCCAAATACGTTCGATGGCTGGGATAAATCATTATATGGTGATAATTCCCCTTATATCAAAAGAAAACAAGAAAACACCCGAATCAAATAATTGCTTAGCTATAGACTGGTCTTCAAAACAACACTTGCATTTAAACAAATCTAAATGAATGTGTCTACAGTCAAGTACTAATCTACCCTTACAGGTTCTACCGTACGCCACTGTAAGCGGATTTACAACATGTGGAGGAAGCTTTACCTCAGATATGCACCCTTTGGCAAGCAAATTGTTTATCTCAGCCTCCACAAATACAGGCGAATCAACAGCTTAAGCAGATTTATTGTTATGCAATATAATAGGCTTTGGAATACTTCTAAAAGGCAGTTTGTATCAATGACTAACAACATCAAGAATATATTCGCTCGCACCTCCGTCAACCCAGTGTTCAAAACACGCCGCAAGTCTACCCACTTGCGTAGTCGTTTCCTGATCCTGAAATAAATCTTCAGTAATTACAGGTAAACCAAATGTACTTATCTGAAACTCATTGCTTGGTATGCCATTTTCCTGCACCATAACCTTGCAGTCTTGCCTCCAGTGACCCGCTCGTCCACAACGAAAACATACACCAGGCTTTCTGCCACTGGGATACTGTCCCCGCCCCTGAAACGCTTGTTCCTTCCCCTATGTTGTTACAGATGTGTCAGCCACCCTAGCTTGAGCATACGGTGCAAAGCGTCGTGCCCTCTGTCGTCTCACCTGCTGCACTTTCCGATTTGCTTTGACCTCGACTCTATATATCTTTCCCTCATCATCCGAGTCGTCTGCTAGTGTGTGAGCCTCGTACTCCTGTACGACTTTCCAACCATTTTCCGAGGAGTCAGCAAGCTTTATAAGCTTCTGACGATGTAAAAGAATGTCTATACCTTCCGAAATCGTCTGTTGAGCCGTAGAAACAGATTCGCTCGAACCGCAATCCATGGCCTCCTTCAAATGCCCTTCAGCCACCTTCAACTTCTCCAAAACCTGAACGTTAACTTTACTTTGCTCCTCGTTACCTTTTTTTCGGAAAGTAAATGTCTCACTCGGATGAATGGACTGCTGAATACGCGTTAATTCCGTCTGTGACAATCGTCTCTGTGAGCCTAAAACACGATGCTCAAAACTTTGCAGACAGAAGTTGTTCTAATTTAGAAAGGAAATCGTTCTCTGTAGCCATGACACGTGTCCAATGTTGAAGAAGAACGTATAATTGAAGATGCTTCTCCGGCTGTGTCGTCTGGTAGAATGACTACTAAACGACACGTAACCAATATACATGATACATATACCGCGAAGTACTCGTGCAAACCCTGACCAATAGCCTACCACCTATAAAGGAACCTGTACGCGTCTAATGTAATCACTCTTACAACTCGTTACGCGAAAGACAAATATTTCACGCTAATCTATCGAAACGCGTGAAATAGATGTTCTCTACACCGTGCGATTACTCGGGTATTTGTATAAGACCGGTTACACGATCATGAGATTGGTGGCATGAGTGGTCGTTCAACGAGATGAACATTTATACCCGCCCTAATACGGATCTTCTCAGATCAATACTGAAGTCCGGAGAACGGGCGAAATGTCAATCAAACGCAACATTCGCCGGGCAAAAACAGAAAGTAACAGCAGCTTCCAACTTTCTCCAAAAAGGGCTGGAGACCATTTCAGCAACTGGCAGATTTTTCTATTTATCAAATGACACAAATTTCGAGTCGTCCGAATTGAAAGCATTCGCATACGACAATTTAAATGTAGTTAGAATTATTAGATTTAGCGCTGGAAGGGTAAAAAAATTGTGGGAAGAGAAGAAAATGTTGTTTACCAGCTTTTTCGTCTGTTCCCAGAATGTTTTCGAAAGCTTTCTTTCTCAGGGTCGTTCAAACTCGGAACTGTGTGGTAAAGAGGTAAAGTAGCCGTATAGAGTCTCTTTAAGTAAGTCTTACAATGATGGTACACTGTTTTCTAAATGTGGAAGTAACTCAACTTCTGATTGGCTACATCATTTGGTTTAGCCAATCAGATCAGAAGTTGTGTTACTCTCACTTAGAAAACCTTGGGGAGTTAGACAATGTTCTTAAGAACGGTTGATAAATACAGACCCAGCATTTTCTTCTTTTCCCTCAATATTTTCAAATCTTCCACAGACAAAACTCATAAATTGAGTACTTTTTAAGTTATCGGCTGCAGATGCTTTCAATTTAGACAAGTTCAACATTTTATCGTCTGGTAAAGAGTTGACTTCTGGTTGTTAGTATATATCTTATGATGTGCAGTCGGATGTATTTAGTACCCTTTCAAGTAAGCAAGCAGAGCGAGACACTCACGTAAAATATTTGTACTCCATGCACAAATTTACCCTATCGTTTGTTAATCCTTCATTTTACAAACGCATCTTTTTACATCCTTCCACGGTCGTTGCTTCCGTACGCGATATGAAAAAAGGGGAATACTAGTATAACTTAAAACGCTCAATTTCTCCTATTCAAACAATACATATTCTGTAGGAAGGGTGCTATTCTCCTCTCCGTGCAATACATTATAGTTGAGCGGTGCTCTGGTAAAACAGGGTTTCATGCATTTCCGTGATGCAGGATGATACCAAGCAAGTCATCACAATAATTATGAATCCATGAAGTCAATTTTGTCTCACAACAAACTGAATCATGAGGTAGAATGGTCATTTGACATGCAGAAAATTTACCAATAGCGAAAAGTTTCCACCCAGGTAACTAGTACATTTTCTAATATAAATTTCAAGAGCCATTCAAAACCTTTGACCAGCAGCGACGTAAAAAGTTGTATATGCAAAATAATAGGTTCAGTAATAACTGTAACCCTTCGACTACACAATGAAATTAAATGTAATATACTGAGAAAGGAAAAAGCAACCAGAAATGTTTATGTTTGCAATATCTTAAAAAGTATCACACAGGCAATGTGTTGTCAGATCTTGATCTATTTCTGTTATTTTCAAGCAGTTTCAACCCTAAGAGCACTAGGCACCACTTAGGTAATTTCTGTAGACACTGCACATCACGATCCATGTATTTTTCACGGGTATTGTAGATCTGGACCATACTGTACAGAACGTACAGTCTGATCATAACAGCGTCGAGACGCAGTATAGATCTATTATTACTTGTACGGTCAGGTGGCAGGGGACTTGGAAAATTGTTCACGGCTGTGGCGAATCATGTCGCCCAGAGCCGAAGGCGTAAACAAGTTTCCAAGTCCCCTGCCGCCTGCCCGTACAACGAATTTATTATAATGCAAAGTTTTACCATTCCAACGTGTATTCAACGGAACTTGCTGTTTTATGGTCTTACGAATTGAGTACACTGACGAAATCGAATTTTCCTTCTGAGTGCTCCAATTCAATGAAAACTGACGTCACCGAGAACTGACGTCACTGAAACCTTGGTAAAACGTGCAATTTGGTGTATAAACTAGATGATGTAACTGCCATAGACATTCGACGTATTTTCATTAAAACATGGATTTAAAAAAAAAAAAAAAAAAAAAAAAAAAATTCAAGGTAAGTAAATATGCCTTTTAACGGTTTGTCGGCAAAAGTAAACGATCATCAGTTGCCTCCAACGAACAATAGGTTATCCTTTTAACGTACAATGTATGAGTTTTGACACTTCACAATTTGCTTACCTGACGGAGGGTTGGCTCGTTTAACCCTGTGTATTTGTTTTAGAATGACACTATATTTATTCAGTTTCAAAAATAATCCATTCTTTCCGCTTTAATGACAACCACCATGGAAATTTAGTAATAATATGGTGCAGGCTACTCAGTATATATTTGTCTTGCGGGCGGCTCGTATCGATCGACGCCGCCATTTTGGATGCTATGTCAGTGTAGTCAAGTGTGGTCATGTACACCACACTGGAGAGACCTTACGTTCTTGCTCCAGATCAACGTTACTGCTCCTGTCAATTGAACGTACCCGCTCCAGGTAAAAAACGTGGCTGCGCCCTAGAATTTTGCTAGGTAAGCACCAAAACATACTTCTTTGACAATCAGATGAACAAATATGCAGTAGATGGTTGTCGCACGGAATGCCTGGGATGTCAGTGCGTATTTCTGTATTGTTCTTTTGGTGGTTGGCTGTTTGTTGAAGACGTTTAATCTGACAAACTTCCGTCAGCGACTATGATTTCTTGAAAATCAACACGCGGAAGTCAGCAAAAACTTTGTTAAACAAACAAACACGATATTCTGAAGTTTGTGCTCTGCCAAGTGATTCATATATGCTTTATTCACCACAGTTCTAAACAAAAAATGTACGATGTTCATTATCGAGCAGCTTTCTGTCATTTTTCATAGGCAACGCTCCACGCTCCAAAACTCAGTAAAACGATCCAGCTCCTGAGTTGAAACAGAGAACGATATTATAAGCGACTGTCTACGGGTTTAATCAAACAATTTGTCTTTTTGATCAATATGTATAACTGTCTGTCTGTCCGTCTTTCGGTCTTTCTGTCAGTCAGGTTTCTTGTCCTGTTTTTTTGATGCTTTTGAAATGAAATGTCATTATATACATGAAGAGCTTGATGACAAACAGAATCATGCACAAGGTCCATAACTATCATAACTATCATGCACAAGATCCGTAACTATTATTTATAATTGTCATCTTCGATATCGTCATCACAAGATTCCTCTTCGTTAATGTAAATGAATAATAATTATCATCAACGAACAACCAACCATATGCCGTGTCAGCTGCGCACCTTAAAGCATCAAGTTATTTCTAATACTATGACTTAAATATGTATAGATTTTTTTTTTCACTTTTCAAACCTTTGCAAACAGTAGAACCTAATTAGACGTTAAAGTAGCTTACGAATGTCGAATGACGAATTTGTTTCAAATTAACAAGCCATTTTTTTGTGAAATACACTATATAGATGCATAGTTTGTGATTTTTTGCACGAAAACAGATCCGGTAAATTCTTAAATCTTTTGGCACCAGAAAACGACATAGGCAAATAATGCAGTCCCAGATCAGCCGCTACCGAAGCTGGCGGTGCCTGATCATGAGATTTCACTATTTGCATGTAGTGTTACTATAGATAAGGGGTTAAAAAAAGGAATTAATGTGATTAATTACGGCAGGTTTTTTAAAGGTATTTTCATACTGAAAGAAATCATGTTGCAGACGACTTTTTTTATTATTATTAGACATCGATAGGGTTAATACTCGTACATTTAAAACGCTCACAAATCATGTATGTTTTATTTTCAGATAAAATGTGAAAACAATGGGGAAAAGGGAGAAGACAAATCTTTGGCTTAATAAGCCAAAAAGGCGACCAAAGACATTTTATAGTCCAATAAGAAAAATTAAGTTGCAGAAAACAGTTTAAAATGTAACTAAACTGAAAGATACTTATCTCATTGGATAGAATACAATGTGAGAAAAGGAAAAAATGCACAATGTGTTACTTAGTATTCTACATCAGTTTATTTAGATTAGGAAATATCTGGAAAGGGTTAAAACATATAGGTTTTACAGTAGGATGTGTAAAATATGTTCACAAACCACAACACCAAATAAGGATGACAATGTAATCCTAGAGATGTGGCTATGCAACAGTGTTGAACACTGCACTTGTGCTTTTGGGGTGTATTATATTCCTGTAGAATTTACTATTTCGCCTCAAACTAATACATAAACCGATGTCTATAGATGTTCAGCTGAATTGGAATATATAGTTGGTCGTTCATAATGACAGTTATTGCTATTATCAACGATGACGAACCTATGACTGTGACCACGATAATTAACATAGAATCTTGACCAAAATCACAAAATTGTTTACTGTAACACGAAGTACGCTTACCGTGTTTCAACCCAGGAGCTGAATCGTTGTATTGGATTCAGGAGCATGTTACGTTGTAGTGCAAAAATGGCAAAATATCGCTTTATAATTGCAATGTAATTTTTTTCGGTTTATAGTTGTGAGGAATAATCATTATATAGGTCATCTGACACGGTACACACTTCAGAATACCGAGTATATATGTTTTACAAAGGTTTTCAGAGACTCCAAGTATTGATTTTCCAGAAATCGTAGTCGCCAGAGGAAGATTGTCGGATTAAACGTCTTCAACAAACGATTAACCACCAAAAGAACTACAGATTAACGTGCACTGACATCCCAGACATTCCGTGCGACAACCTTCAACTGCATATCTATTTATTAACATGTCAAAAAATTATCTTTTTGTGCATACCTTGCAAAATCTTATGGGCACCGCCATGTTTTTACCTGGAGCGGGTACGTTCAATTGACAGGAGCAGTAACGTTGATCTGGAGCAAGAATGTAAGATCTCTCCAGGGTGTACACTGGGCTCCCGAAAGTGAAACTGGATTTTGTCAGTGTACATAACTATATATTCCGGGCACGTTATCCAATCAGATCGCGAGAAATTTCTTTGCAGTATAATAATAGCTTAATTTTACAGGCCTGGTAAGGAAAATCTTCCATATAACAAAAATCCATTCGGCTAAAGTGTCGACGAAGGGAAGAAAAAGGGTTATCATTTCACAAGTATTCTATCAATAGCTGACGTGGACTGCTCTTTGTTCTACGATTAACTCTGTAGGGGGTAACCAGTCTCTACCTTGATCAAAGGTTAACTGCCCTATTATCTTTTAAATTAATTAAAATTGGACGAAAAACAGAGAACTGTTTCTGATTATCATATTCTAGGATGCTCTTGATCTCATAATTATCATAATTTTGTTTTGATCTCATAATTATCATCATTTTGTTTTGTAAAAAAGTAGAAAAATGCGAAAACCGTTGAGACGCCGGAAGACCCGAGATAAAAGCATTACAACTTAATTTGGGAACACAGAAGGAATCCTATAATCTGGAAAAATTCGGGGGACTAGGCAATAAAAGGAAGTTTTTCTTTCTCTGTATTTTTGGGAAAGAACTTACAATGCAAGAAAACCAGACTTGATTTTCATGTAGGTCTGATTTAATATTTAAGAAAGTCATGTGGAACACTTAGACGACATCATAAGAAAATTTTCAAAAATGATAACCAATCACACAAGAGGGCCATGATGGCCCTGTATCGCTCCACCGGCTTTTTAACCCTTTGCCACACAAATCGAACTGTAAATAACCCTGAAAGAGAAGCCTTCCGAAAACATTGTGGAAAAAAGAAAAACATGTTGTCAACCAGTATTTTCTGTATTTCTCACAATGTTTCCTACCCTATCAAGGACAGAATAATTCATTTAAGCCACATGTACATTAAATTTGTCTTTGCAACGACTTTTAATTTGGTCCATTAAAGAATTTGTCGTATCTTAAATTTTTAAGAGTAAAATAAACATATCATGCACTAAACTGGCATTGACGGAGACATACAGCATAAAAAGTCAGTATGGGAATAAACTTGCTTGGAAAACATTACTGCCAACCCCCCCCCCCCCCAACAAAAATAAAGTCATATCTCTTTAAATGCAAAGATAATGTCAGTGAATACAAGCTGGTTTATTTATTGGCATGAAAGGTATTTAAGTTCTGAAAAAAAAACTGAATGATAGAAACCTTACTTTAAATTAAATATTCCACTCATGTGAGCATAATTATTAGCACCAAAATAAATTACTCTCCCTGAAAACAGAACGCTTTCTATCCAAAAAACTTGAACACTTAACACCGATCACCTATTACTGCAGTTTGATAATCAAGGGAGGTAAATGGTAACAAACTTTATCTCTTATTATGGGAGTTGTTTCCCTTGATTACTATTTAAATTGAAGTCACTATATAAGCCCATGTTAAATTTGTGATCCCCGGGATGGGGCCAATTTTGACCCCTGGGCTATAATTTTAAGAAATTTGGTAGAGGTCTATTAGATAAAGCTACATGCCAAATTTGGCAGCTCTGGGCCTTATGGTTTCAGACAAGAAGGTATTCAAAGATTTTCAATATTTTTCAGTTTTGTTGCCATGGCAACCAGAGTTTTTGAAGGAATCAAATTCTTTCGAGAAATTCTGTAGAGAACCATGGCAGGATCATTTCTGTGAAGTTTCATCAAAATTGGATGGGTAGTTTTAGAGAAGACGATGTTTGAAATAAAAGTTAACGCACGGACGAACGGACGAACGGACGCACGACGGACACCAGGCCATAACATAAACCCGCTGGCCTTCGGCCAGAGCAGCTAAAAATTACTGATCATCTACATGGTAAATAGTTTAGGTACATTCCTACTGGAAGCCGCTCGAAAGCGGCTTCCAATGACATCATAATGGGAAATAAATTTTATGGCAAACAATTCCGAAAAAAAAAGGGGGTGTTTAAAAAAATGAGTTCTGGCATGGAATGAAATATTTACAACAAATTCTTGAGAATACATGTGAAAACCATTCAGTTATAACTGTCATGGCAATTGAATCTCATACATGAAGAAACAGAAATAAAAATTGAATGCATGAACGCCTTCTACCCTAAAAATCTTGTTAAATCCTATTTAATCTGTGTTTTCACTGATCTATAGCTTTTGAAAACTTCGAGGGAAAAGGAGAAAATGCTGGTAGCAAGCATTTTCTCCTTTTACCCACAATGTTTTCTACCCTTCAGACATGACAGTATCCTGCATCATCACCTTTTAGGTTCCATGGCGGCCAAAAGTAAACATTATGGGTGTTAAAATGCATTCGAATTTCAATTATACCTTTTAAGAGTTTGGAAATTATTGTGAAGATGACAATCTGCTATTGTGCGGCTGGTCCAAGTGTTAGGCGCTGGCAGAAAAATAAATATTAAAACTACGTGTATGTTAAAAGTTGCCAGGTCGCGCTACCCTTTGTTTACCTGTTTTCCCTGGTTTTAAATTTCATTATTCTGCCAGCGACTAACACTTGGACTGACCGTACAATACATTGTCATCTTCACAATAATTTCCCTTCTCAAAAAAGGTAGGATTTAAATCTAAATTGTAGCACACGCATTGTTTACTTTTGACCGCTATTGGGCCTTTAAGCATTGCATTGGTCCATGATGAAATTATACATTAAGCCCCCTTTTTCCATGGCACAGCATTTCATTAAATAAAAGATATAAAAGAGTTATATTATAATGTTTTGCATCTACACGTGGTCTTATTTTTATTGGTCCATAATGAGGTTATACATTAAGTCCCCTTTTCCCATAACATGGCATTTCATTAAATGAAAACAAATAATGGAAATATACATCAAGCCCCCTTTTTACATGTCACAGCATTATATATAGAAAAATATTGTATCAAAGGACTATCCAAAGGATGACATGCGTGAAGTTTTATCAATTTTCGTCAAGGATTTTAGAAAATATCTGTCCGGGCGGACGGACGGACGGACAGACGACGCTAAACCAATATCCTTTCGTCTTCGGCGGGGGATAACAAGATAGTATAATCGTATTTATTAATATCGAAAGTCGTTTTTATAACATTTATGGGGGACTTAACCGTGTTATTTCGACAAGTCTATAGACTAGGGTAACTATCGCAGCATTCCATGTTGTTGAGCTTAAGATCGTGAAATATTTCCACTCGTTTGTACGCCATATGTATGAAAACGTTATTTTCCAACGAAATTGGTAAAATTTGATAACTTAGTGCTTGCTGTAGTTGGTTCCTCCTGTTTCATACGTTCCTGTTTACAAATAACCAGCACTCGACCGCAAAAGATTGATAATATACATGCACTAGTGTATTATGAAAAATTATCTATGCTCTGTGAAAAGAGGATGCATCAGCAAAAACTATCGGCCCTGGTCAGCCTGTGCAGTCCGCGCAGGCTGACCTTAGTCGAAACGTTTTGCTACGGGTGAATTTGCTGAGTGTCTCAGGGCTGAAAAACAGTGATAATAGCAGCTGGGTCCCGGACCTTTTGGCCCTTATAACAGGAGGGTCCGAGGTATACTTGGGCAGGTCCATTTTTTTTCAGTCATTGTAGCCTTGCGGTTTGTTCGTTCACGGTAGTTAGGGTCCGATCAAGAAAAAGTCAAAATTTTAACAGAGTACAGAATATATCACAAAAAAAATTTCTAATTTCATCTTTTACTTAGCGTGATAGAAAATATTTTGCAGTTTCATCCAAACATTTGAGAGAAAATCAACCTTGACTTTCACCTGTCTTGGTGCCATTCTGAAATTGATTCATGTGACTTCGATGGTTTTCTTAAAAAAATCAATACAACTCGATATATTTGGTGCCAATTTGCAGTCACATGATTTAAAAATATTGCCACAGGACCTAGCAGATGATCTGAATACGTCATCATGCATGTCTTTAAGTAAAACTGTGTGTAATGAAGGATTTTAGAGGGTGGGGTAAATGGTGTTAAGCATGTAGGTGCCGATGACATCGTCTTCACTTCCGGTATATTTTTCTTCCATTCTAATCTCTTATTTTGAACAAGAAATATCTTTAACAAAAGATAGACGGCGTAAGAGGCACTTGGATATGAATACATTTAAATTCGTTTGTAGTTGATCTGTAATATGAAGAGAAATGATGAAAACAGTTCTGAAAGTAGCCTCTTTTAAATTGTTTTGCACATGGTTGAAAGCGTAATTATCAATAACATTTAGGAATGGGGAAGCATGTTTTTGTACTTAAATGAAGCACCTTTCAAATATCGACGAGTTGTCGTTATCAGAAGGCGGGGTTTTATCACCCTCTCAATGCTTGACCACACCCACCTACTCTTACAAGGAGTATTTTAGTAGGAACCCAGTTTCTTCGTTAACAACGCAATAAAACCGATTGTTCCCCTATAGGCATAGTTTCTTGCGAATTGAATCACCAAATTCAAGATACAGATCTAACATCTTTTTTCATTGTAACAAGAAACGTAATAAGTTGTTTTACAACCCGTTTTCGTGTAAGAATAGAGCGGTAGCCTGCCGTCGCAGTTCGTATTCGGTTTTACGCGAGGAAAAAAGGCTACCAAATCTCACACTAAACAAAATAGAAAACTTGCCAATACTCATTGCTATTAGTTTGTCCATATGATATAGATTATGGATGTTTTGCTAGAGTTTAACATCTGTATGGCCATAAAGTACAACTTTACATAGGCAAATGTGAGCATTACGTGATTTTTTTTAGTCATAAACACTTTTATCCAATGTCGGTAAATTTCTACTGTGACCTTTATTTTTTTGCGTAGTTTACATATATTTGGCCAATCACAAAATGAGTAACAATTCATTTCCTCCTAGTACTCGAAGTAGGTCAAAAGTGATATCATACAGCTACGCCGAAAAATGAAGTTGGATGAGGTAAAGAAATGTCCAAGTCAAGGTATTTACAATCAAAATAGAGACCAGACATGCCGCTAGTGGGCGCCGATTTTTGTTATGACGGAAAAATACCGATTACCTCGAAGCAATATGTACCGTGAACCTACATGTCGTGGCTATACAGAGTAGTGATATCTCGGGAGATGACAAAAAAAAACCCTTACCATTTCAATTTGCTTTTACTCTGGTGGCTTCAGTTGAAGAAAGATGTTCAAACAATTAAACAGTTAGCATTATTATGTCGACGAACATGAAATTTGCAATTCGGAATATTCTTTATTGTGTTAGTCTTCTTATAGAGCAACTCAGTTGAATAGTTGCATCGTGGAACGAAACCCACGACCAACTTTCATTTCAATGTAGTTGGAAGGTCCAAACCCGCTGTTTCTTCTCATAGTTTCTACCCACCTCCAATTATGAAAGCTGTGTTTTATTTTCTTCCGGAGTTTTCTGTTTGATATTTGATGAAAACCCAAGTTTGGATAAACTTTTTGTCGTAAACTTTCAGCAAAAAGCAAAGATGATATCACTCGTAGATTTTAACCGGCTTCACCGCATGTATCCGTTTGTTGATGGTAGCCAAATCGGGAACCAGGGAAAACTGTTGATATTACAATGACTTAAATAAGTTTATGTGATAGCGTCCTCGGGCGGCCAGCGTACCGAAAATTTTCAAAGTAGTTCACTTTTAGAAGAAGTTTGTCCTAAACAAGCAGACCTGAATTATCATTAGAATGATTATTCTAAATTCAAGTCATTCTGAATTTATTTTCGGGCATCGGACTTTTTACTTTGAAGACTGAACAAGTCAGACCTCCATTCTGACAGGTCCGTCAGACCCTCACCTTGTTTTTTTCCGCGGGTCCGATCTCCATTTCAGTAGGTCCCGGACCTTGGACCAGCGCTGTTTTTCAGCCCTGCGTCAAAGGACCATTCTACCTCATGATTCAGTCGGTTGTTCAAAAAAGAAAAAAGATTTTATGGATTAAGAAATAGGTTTATAGATGTGATGCACGGATCGTATATATAGAGTATAGTATATATATGATAGCTGTGTGATGACTTGTTTGGTATAATTCATCACGAAGATGCGTGGTTATCTTTAAGTAAGTTCTATTGCTTTCTATATTAAATTGAATAATTGTATACTCATACTTTAAAAAACAGATATACCGTACTTCGCAAAGAAGTTACGAAGCCCTTCGTGAAATTAAGAAGCGCGCCATTCTGTTCGTTAAATATTGCTTGCTTGCCTTTTTTTTTTATCATTATTCAAGCAATAATCAGTTGAACGTATGCAAAATGGAACAGAACAGATCTTTGATTTGGCTCATTAGCATACAAGCTCAATGGTCGGCACAACTGATTTCAAAGCATGTAATATGACATAAAGTATTTCAATATACAAAGATTGAACATTTAAATGATTTGATTTCAAATATGTAATATAACATATTTCAATATACAACGTTTGAACAATTAAATGATTTTATTTGAAAGCATGTTATATGACATAGTTTAAAATACGAAGATTGAAGAATTAAATGATTTGACTTCAAAACATGTAATATGACATATTTCGATATACAAAGATTGAACAATTAAATAATTACTAATTATTAAGTCCTAGGACTTACTAAGTCTTAAGACTTTATTACTAAGTCCTGGTAGATGTGTTATTCCATAAAACGAAATAAAATCATTTGAAAGCTTTTGACAAACTTTGACAAGGTTGTGTATTGCATAAAAAGGCTAAAATCAACGCATCATTCCATGAACCCGTTACCAAACTGATCGATATACTGGAAGCACCGACAGACTAGCAAGTGTGGAATAAGGGGCCTTGGTAAAGACAGAAAGTTGGTTGGTCCTTACAAGATAGAAGAAAAATGGCCCTATCCCTTTAAGAATAGCTCCGGTTAGATCTGATCTAATCCGGTCATCAACTTCGAATCGGTTCGGCCCAATAAGTTTACCCGACGCTAATAGCTATTTACATGTCACACCAGGATACTGTGAAAAAATTATGTTTGTTGATCTTTAATTGAAAAACAACAAATAAAGAGTATATTCCTTTGATAATTTGGCATTTGAATACTTTCTAGTATTCACTTTTGAAAAAAATTTTCATATTTTTTTTCATTTTATCATCGGTTGAACGATCTCGTAGTAAGACGAGTCCTACAACCTCCGCGAAAAAAACGAGAATGAAAATGTTGCGGAGGGATATGTAAAGTTACGCCTGATTTGCATAGGTGACTGATTAATTTTACGTACAAAAACATCTTGTACCTTATCTTTTTCAACATCTTTTTCAGTCTATGGCTTTGTAAGTAGCCATCGTTCAAACAAGTTTTAGATATTTTGTAGATTTTGCCAACATTGTCATATTTAACTTCTTAATAGAGAATTATTTTCTCTGTGTCAGTATTTTGGCGACTGTCGGGTGTTTACATTTTAATCTGGGGCATACTCGATTATGATTCACAATAATGACAATACCCATTGCATAATTCGATATTTTTCAACCTACCAATCTTTATAACAGATGTCTATACCTGCGTGTTCTTATTGCTAGAAAAAAATGTAAGTATTTCACGCTTGGATAACAAGTAGTTGTATTATTTGTGTCATCGTTAATTCAAGTAACATGTGCAACCCAATATATTTCAAATTATTTATGGCATGTTGTCAGAATCGGTTCAAAATCAATAAATCAATCACGGGTGTATTAAGACGACAAATACAATGCTTGATCCGCTGTAAATCAGTACTTAACTCTTTACCAAATGACAAAATTAGATCAAATGATGTTTTCTGTCTTTGATAAGGTAGAAAACATTGTGGACAAAGGAGAAAATGCTAGTTTCCAGCATTTTCTCCTTTTCCTGCATTTTTCAAATTTCTTCTCTTTCTGGGTCGTTAAAACTCGGGATTGTGTGGTAAAGGGTTACCCGTTTCGACTTTCATGATTTCAGAGTATTTCCGTTTCTCTTTATGAATAACTTAGATCTAGTACAAATGAACAAAAATCAGTTAATAGATCTTACAAACTATTCTATGGATTATTGAAAAATATCAGTGGTTTATGATTACTTATAATTTAACTTCTGGAACCATTCGAAAAACCTCGGGTAATCCGTTAATCCAATCCCTCGATTGTATTACGTTGTGACATATGATCCTAAACCTTACATTTCTTAGCAGGAAGTAGACCACTTTACGGCAACAGGAATCGTGAGACTTCATAAAAAATCACAAGTCACAGTTTTCAATAGAAATCATTACATTTCCGTTGACAAAAAGTGTGTTACTTCATTTGGTAAACGTTAGATCTATTTATTCATTTCGAAGGAAGTTTTGCTGACAGGTTGATCGTCCTTAATAAGAAGATTTTCAAGGGCCCCGTCATGTTCAAAATCATGCGACTAAAAACATTTCCATTGGTAACACTTTCTCGATGTGGAAGTTTAGATCTATGTGGGTACATAATCGACCGAATTATGGCGATTGTGCTGTGACTTCATTGCTCCTACAGTTTTGTACTACTGTGCAATATTGTAATATATGACTGTTCTGACCCTGGGTTAAAGAAATTATTGACGACGTCACACAAATGTCGCCATGAACACGACGTTTTCCAACGGAAATGAAAACATCAGTAAAACATTAATATGAAAAAGGCAAAGCCTCAATACGAGCGACGTGAATGATTTGTGGAACAAATATCTATTAATTCGAATGACGAGCTAAATTCTAGATTTTGAAATCAAAGGGTTTTGAGTTCGAATTCCGGCTTTGCAAAAACTAATTTTGAGCGTTGTCAAAAGTAGAAAGCATTTTTCTTTCGTAGATTTATACATCTGAAATAGGGAGAACTGTCCTTGATTTCATTAACAAAATAAAGACAGTTCCTTGGCAATTTTGTTAATTTATGTCCAGAAAAAAATAACTTGGAATGATTATTGGTTCACATACTTTTAAAGACCATTTTTCTCACTGCATGTAGATCTAGATCTATATAAGAGAGACTTTGATTTTTACGAGGAATCGGTCAGTAGGTTGAGAAGAATATTGAGCAGAGTACTGGTAACAGGAACTTCAGGATCGCATGGTAGGTGCACTTACCGCCGCAATGAATATAGATCTACACACAAAAGGAAAAAACAAACAAAAAAAAACAGAATCTTTTTTTTTTTTTTTCATTTCTTCGTTAGTGCACAGGTCTACCCTTGTTTAATCTGGAGTTTCTTTAAAATCAGAGTGCGTAGATCGCTAAAATCAGATGATATGTAGCTTTCCTTTTTCATCCCATCTGCTTTCCTACACGTCCATCATTGAAAGTGATCAGTGTAGATTAAGGAATGAATTCTGTAGCAATGACTAGATCTAGATCTATCATCAATCCTAGGAATGAAACTTGCCGAGTTACCGGATAGATATCCAACTTATGACAAAAAAAAAAACCGCCAAACTTTTCGATCTATCAACAAGCTTTCGTAACAAATAAATATATTTGAGCCATGTTGCGGTAAAAGAGGGTTTAATGCATCTCCGTGATGCATGATACCAAGTAAGTCATCACATAATTATACATCCATATTGTATGATAACTGACTGAATCAAAAGCCATGCATACTGGTCCTTTGACATGCAGCTTGCGCGGACTGCACAGGCAGACTTGGGTCGATAGTTTTTGCAGATGCATTAAGCCTCCTTTTTACAGATCACAAATCCGGCTTTCTCTGTAAATGGTATTTTGAAACAGTCAAAAAACTAGTTTAGCCATGATTTCTACGACACAATATTTTCCGCGAAAAAACGGTTCGTGCATGACGTAAGAATAGTATGAATAATGACGTCATTATTTGCTAGCATAGATCATTGCGTATGTTTATACACAAATAGACGCTTAATACGCTGAAAGTAAGTAAGAAATTAGATGATCTGTACTCATTAAACTGATAATGATTTTTCAGTAATCATCCCATTGGTAGATAATTATTGTCATTTTTGACCAATCAGATACTTGCGCGAAAGATTGTCATACGTGTGACGCTGTGCGACTAACCGGAAGACGCTCAATTTTTAGTCATCCCTATTTAGATTTAGACTAAAACCCATAACGAAGTCGGAATTTCATTTTTAAAAATCTAGCACGGTGTTACCGCAAAACAAGCTTTGCTCGTTACGGGCTTAGCCCGTAACTCGCTTCGCTCGTTATTAAAATGTGCATTTCTGACAGTTTTCAGTTTGTAATAAAATAGAAAATGGGTTGTTGGTAAGATACAGATATAGATCTAATTTCATTTGTGGACACAATTGAATACTTTCACTCCTGGCATCGCAACTCAAGAAAATATCAACTTTTGGCGTTCACTCAGTGTAACTAGATCTATATTTGAAGTAGGTAAATAATTCCTTAGAATAGCAGGGTCAAAAGTGAAAATGTAATGTTTTGAGAAAAAAAAAAACTTGAAAATCAAGAGACGTTTTCATTATTAAATATACAATAACCTTTCACTTTTAAAGACCCTTTTCAGCACCCGTTTTGGTCAACATGAGAGAGTCAGATTTCCATGAAATTTCCCCGGAATGACTGAGCTTGAAATGTCGTTTTCCGTGAAACAAACTTCATTGTACCCGTATGTAACTCAGCAAATATCCCTTGTTCATTATATGAAGAAATCTTTGCATATCAGGCCTGTATATCCACATTTGTCTAAAATGAGACTGAATAATAAGGTAGAATGGTCCTTTGAAATGCAGAAAAAAATCACCATCAGCAAAATGATTCGACTCAGGTCAGCCTGCGCAGGCTAACAAGCGCAGATACTTTCAGCAGATGCGTTAAACTACTTTGTCATACAGCATAACTCTATTATATTCAACAGACAGATTAGCCTTTAGGCTAATAGGCACGACTCTCTGACCTTTTGCAGACAATGTAGATCAAGATCACACTGCACAGAACGTGCAGTCTGATCTTTTATATACACTGTCCGATAAGGACTTATCTTCCCCCAAAATTACCTTTGAAACAGCGAACTTTGAATTTTTATTAACGGCTTAAAAGTTCCATTGTACTTATTTAGCAGAATAAGGGTTAGTACCCAAAAGTCAGTTACCAAAATGATGTCTAACTGATGAAAACCATACTGATTTGAATTTTAAGTTATATCAAAATGTCATGAATTTAAAGGATTTCTTTCATACTTGCCTGTATAATTTTGTGTCTGAAATTTCAGTACATGTGTGAGTAATTACTAAAATTTCTTAAAGTAGATTGATTCATACATAATTCTTGGGTTAACTTTTTATACAAGACAACAAAATTTTAGACTTGTCCATTTGCAGGGATAAATAAAATTTGGCTAGATGTTCGAAGTTGTCTTTTTAAAGAGAAGGAAACACTATATGGAAAAACGAGAAAAGGGTTAAGTACTGCCATTTTTACCACAATGTTTTCAAAAGCCTCCTTTCTCAGGGTTGTTAGAAAACAGGATTGTTTGGTAGATGTTAAACAGATCCCTGAAGTTTTGCCTGATCAAACATCATAATTATTCGTTTATACATATTTTTTGTAACATGGACCTAGATCTATTTGACTATTTATAGTAGCCGTGTTCGTTCTAACAAGTTTCTCGGTTCCTGACATACATTTGCATGATTACTGAGACAAAGCAAGCACAAATTTTTACCTCAAAGACGAAGACGAAAAACAGCGTACTCCATGTAACATTAGAATACACCCGTCCAATACACTAATACACATGATTGTACTTAAGTTGAATGTGTAAAAGATATAGAAGTTTCTTCGGCCGTGACAACGACCAACCTTTACAGGCTTTTTTATTTAACCTTTCATTTATCTGTCCACTTTGCTTACTTTTATTCCCTTTTCTTATTAACACCACTTTCGTGAATGACGGGAGAGAAAGGGGCTACTATAAGGCCAAACGGATAATGGAATACAGATATTAACTAGATTAAGACGTGCTCACCACATGAAATAATTTACAATTGAAACTTTGAAGAAAAAAAAGTTGAAAAACGCTGGGCAAAGGGAAAAGGTTGATCAATAAAATCGTGCTAAGTCCGGTTTACATTACGTTAAAGCGGTCTATTTTTAGAAACACCCTGACAAGTTCATTGGATAGATCTATTTACTTGTCGAAGAAATAGATCTACCCAGAAACAACTGCAAACATTTTCCGAGAATCAATGACACAGCGAACGACTGCAAAAGCGTATTTATGTAGAGTGAAACAGTGAGGTGGAATACAAGTTGAAAACACTGTGGAAGAAGGAGAAAAAGTTCGCGACGAATTATTTCACCTTCAACAACAATGTATTCAAGGCCATCTACAGAGTTAAAAACTCTTTACGATAAAAGTTTAGACTGGCTCAAAGTGAATGCAGTTACAGACGAAAGATTAAGTATGGCTCCAATAACAGGCTGTTGAAAACATTGTTAGATCAGGAGGAAATGCTGGTTACTTTTCTAACAAAGTTTTCTACTCATTTACAGGCAAATCCCGTAACTTAAGCCACGTCTAGTTTATTGTCTACAGATCCTTTGAATAAGGACGAGTCTAAAATTAGGTCGACTGGTAAAGGGTTGGCTTGAAATCGAAACATGTAATGTGACGGCAACAACGATATCATATTATCATGGATCCATAAAATCTGTTTTGTCTAACAACCGACTGCATCCTATGGTAGAATGGTCCTTTGACATGCAGAAATTTTAAAATAGCACAAATGTGTCGACCCATGTCGGCTTACGCGGACTGCGCCGGCTGACATGGGTCGATACTTTTTGCAGATGCATTAAGCCCCCATTCTCACAGAATATTGTTCATATCATATTGCAGCAGTTTCGAGAGGATTGATTGACACGGAATTCCAAAATGAATATTGAGTAAAAATTTACGTTCAATTGTAAAAACCTAAATGCTTGGATTTCAAAGGGTTTTTTTTTTTTACCCTTTATGAAAGAATCCAAGGTTTTCAAGACCCTGGGAAAGATTTTTTTTTTTGAAAACATTGTTGGAAAATGATAAAATGCTGGTAAACTGTATTTTCTCCTTTGCCCACAATGCTTTCTACCCTATCAGAGAGCTGAAATTCATTTGCACCAATTCTGAATTTATCGTCAGCAGATGTTTTGAATTTGAAAGACTGTAAAATTTCTCGTTTGGGAAAGGGTTTAATTTCTTTCCACCTAAAAAAAAAGTCTCACAATGTAGGTTGAATATCAGACAATAGACGACACTTTATTGAGGTTAAAAACTATAGTTGCTCGTCATACATAATGAAATAATAATCCAGGGGTGGACTTGATTTGATTTTTTTAGAGTCCTCCGACTGCACCGGAGCAGCACGCTAAATCAGTAAAACCGAGCAACCTGCGTACTCCCCAAGATAAATCAAGGTAGAGGAAAAATAATAATAATAATAATAATGATAATAATTAAAGATGGTCAAGAACGATAAAAGATTGCATTCAAAGGCCGTTACATGTAACTATCATTTCAAATAATAACCACCGTGCGAACATGGATGTCTTGCGAAGACTTCCATATCAAAAAACTATCTTTTGTAATCTTCTTACTCGAACATTGTTCGCCTTTCCGCCTTTTTTTTTTTTTTTGGGGGGGGGGGGGGGGGGCAGGTCAAGTGACTGCTCCAACTGCAGCACCTCGGGCGAGGGAGTGCTCTTGAGCAGGTACTTTACTCTTGATTACGAATTCGCATGCACGGAGTAAAAAGAGTGCTCAAATCAGCTCAATCAAGTCCAAACCTGAGATAACATGCAATTGAATAGCCGTACATGTACGTCAATTGTTAGTAGAAAATAAAGACAATAAAAGCAAATAGATATCCGTTAATGGAATAAGAATAAATTTAAAACAAAAATAAACAATGAAATGACATAAGAAGGAAGACAAAGGCATAATCAGGTATTGAAGAAATTGCCTCACGCGAGACTAGCAGAACGTTAAAGGCCCAACTGCGACCAAAAGTAAACAATGTGGATGTTAAAATGCATTTGAATTTAAATAATATTTTTCAAAAGGATAGAACTTATTATGAAGATGACAATCTGTTATCTACAGTCGGTCCAAGTATTAGGTGCTGGCAGAGAAATTAATTTTAAAACCAGGTAAAACGTAAACAAAAGATGGAGCGACCTGGCAACTTTTGACCTACATCTAAAATTTATTTTTCTGCCAGCGACCGAACAATAACAGATTGCAAGCCATCTTAAAAATAATTTCAATAATTTTCATGATATGATTTAAATTTAAATTTTAAATGCATTTTTATACCCGCATTTTTTTACTTTTGGCAGCTATTTGGGCTTTAACTAAGTCGATTTTTTTTTCTAGGTCTAGAATCGTATTGCAGCTGCAATGGAAGATAATAAGAGTGATAGCAGTTTAGCATCAAAGAGTGAACGGTGTACATCTCAGATCTGACTGCACCTTTAGTGACGTTTTTAAACAGTGTTATCTATTAACCCTGAGGCTGTAAGCGCCACTCAAGGACCTTTTGCAGTCGTGCTGTCTGTCCGATAAGGAAAGATTTTTCTCCTAAAAATACATTTGAAATAGTAAAATCTGGGTTTTTTACTGTCTGCTTAAAAGTTTCATTTCACTTTTTTGGCAGGTTAGGGGTTAAAGACAAAATCAATCGGTTTTGCCAAATTTTAAGTTTGTCGTCTGGAATTGCCCCAAACACAGACGACTGTAATATTTTGTCAATTTGTACAGAGGTTTCCTTGAAGGTTGGTAGTGACGTAGAAGAGACAGACAGACAGACAGACGGACGGAAGGACGGACGGACAGACAGACAGTGGCTCGGAGATCAATCATGACGACAGGAACCAGGCGTGAAACAAATTGCAGGTCAATTAACCCGTTACCAAACAATCCTACGTCTAAACCACCATTAGCATAAAGGGTTTTGAAGAGCACTAGCCTAACATCCATCCATCCATCCATCCATCCATCCATCCATCCATCAATCAATCAATCAATTAATCAATCCATAAGGACTCAGCTACCGGGCTCGGCCTTTACTACACAATCGAGCTTCCCAGAAGCAAGTCTCCATCAGATTACGTTACACTCATTACAAAAAATTGTTATAGAATATTCAACGGACTGTAAGCTAACTTCCCTAAGTAGATAGTAAAATGGGTATCCTAGGCACTTTTGAACGCATTCCAAAATGGCCCAGACATTCAACAAAATGGCCCAGCTAATTCCTTAATCACCCCCACACAAATTCCTTAACCAACTAACTAGTTAACCAGACAAACCGACTAACTAGTTAACCATAAATCCAGGGCTAACTTAAACTTTAAATTTAATTTTTTCAAATTTTTTTTCGATCAATCGCATATGTCAGTCCAAAAAAATTTTGAATTCTTTCTATTTTTACCCGACAATTTTTGTAGTATATAGTGATAGAACCTATATACAACATCAAAATCATGGAAAACCAACCTCCACCTCCACAAAATTTTCAACCCCCTCCACCATACTACCAACCACCACCCCCACCATACTACCAACCTCCAACCCCACAATACTATCAACCACCACCCCCTCAATATTACCAACCACCACCCCCTCAATATTACCAACCACCACCACCCGCACCATACTACCAACCCCAACCTCAACCCGTTTACCAACCACCACCATCCCAATACCACTACCCCTACGAAGAAGCCGATCGCATAGATCGACTATATCAAAAAGAGCTCAAACAACAGCTCAATCTCATCGACTACCTACGCGAGGAACTACAACCACTCGAACAACAACAGCCCATCCCAGAGGATGATGTAGACCCCATCGAAGTATACATGGGCTGCCGAAAAGAATTTTGGGAGAACCGTGCGGGCAACAATTTCCCCGTCCATCTCGAAAATGAAATCATCCGTCGAGACAACCAAATCATTGCCCTCGCCAACCGCATCATATACCTCCAACAATACT
This sequence comes from Hippopus hippopus, assembly GCA_946811185.2. Lineage (NCBI taxonomy): Eukaryota > Metazoa > Mollusca > Bivalvia > Cardiida > Cardiidae > Hippopus > Hippopus hippopus. The sequence goes on along the minus strand of OX328102.1, from coordinate 50,603,282 downwards.
ATGAATAAACAACCACAAATTCCTAATACTACCTGATAGTATTACGAATTTAAAATTTTCGAAAAATCAAAAAAAAATTTTAAACCACACATTTAGTACAAGAAGATATATCTTCCGCCTTGTCTACTGCTTCTCCTCTATAGTAGTACAATCCTTTACAACCCATTTCCCAAGCTTTGAAGTGTACATCATGGACATACTTCTTTGATGCTCCAGCAGGGATGAAAACATTTAGAGATTGACCTTGACAGATATATCTTTGTCTATCCGCAGCATACTCTATAATTTTAAATTGATCGATCTCTTTTGCGGTTTTGAAAACCTCTTTAATATGATTAGGAACAGGTAGATGAGCAACCGATCCTTTAGATAGTATAATAGAATCCCAAATTTCTTTAGTATCCAATCCCAATTGGGCAAGCTCCTTTTTCAAATATTTATTTTTCCACAAAAATGAACCAGCTCTTGTTTTTAGCACATAAGCATTAGCTACTTGGGGCTCTATAGAAGCACTACAATCCACAATGAGAGAAGTATTAGATGTAGGAGCAACCGCAAGTAAATGAGAATTCCTTCTTCCAGTACCTACCATAGATAGACATTCCCCTCTTTCTCTTGCCAATTGCATAGTTTCCATTAAAGCATACTTTTTTAGCTTTTGAAATATTTCAATAATTAGGGCTCGAGCTTCATCAGATTCGAAAGCGATACCCTCTTTTTGAAATAAAGACCCCAAACCCATTACCCCTAATCCTAGAGGACGATCTCTAGAAGCACCCTTTTTAGCTTTAGCGACACTATCAGGTGCGTTTTGGATAAAAGCCTCCAACACATTGTCCAAAAATCGAATAATATCCCGGATAAATCGTTCATTCCAATCTCTATAGAACTCCAGATTTATGGAAGATATACAACAAACAGCATCTGTAGCAGCATCTGTAGGTAAATGAATCTCATTACAAAGGTTACTACTATGCACCACCAACCCTTGGTCTTTCATTGTCTGGGGTAAATCCTGGTTGATAGTATCTATAAAGTTTAGATATGGAGTACCTACTCTACTTCTAGACTCTAGGATAGTTTCCCAAATCCTTCTAGCATTGGTAGGAGTCCTAGTTTTAGTTTTAGGATCTACCAAATCGTAATCTCTACCATCTCGAAAAGCCTCCATAAATTCATTGGTAATATTTACACCATTAAAAAGATTTAAATTTTTTCGATTGATATCTCCACCAGTAGGGATCCGCATAGATATAAACTCTAATATCTCTGGATGGGTTACATCTAGGTAAGCGGCATAGCTACCCTTTCTAGTTTTACCCTGTTTGTAAGAATTGATAGCAGCATTTACTGGGGTCATAAAAGCTATAGCCCCAGGTGATTTACTATCCATAGTTCTAATAGAACTCCAATCTGCACCAACACCACCTCCTACCACAGTAAACCAACACATATCCTTGAGATGATCTATAATACCTTCTATCTTGTCCGGCACATAGGATAAAAAACATGAAATAGGTTGACTCTTTTGACCACTACCACTATCTATAGGAGCATTAGAATGGATAGGAGAAGAAAACATAAATTTACCAGTAGATGCATAATTACATATCCTTTGAGCGAAAAATAAATCTCCACCACAATACGCAAGACTAGCTCTAGCAAACGCATGTTGTGGGGTCTCCCCATCTAACAAATAGTACTTGTGAAGTAAATCTAATCCATTTTCTGAAATAGCACTAGTATTATAATGGTTTAACGTAATACCTCTATATTCTTCCAACATTTTTAGTTTTATCTAGAAAAGAAAAATTTTAGATTAAAAAAATTTTTGATTTTTTTCTGTTTTTACAGGAAAATCATCATATAGTAATCATGAGTGTTAAAACAAAAATAGATATTTTTAGTAATAAATTAAATGATATGTTGGAGAATAAAATTAACCATATCTCCGAACGATACCGTTCACCTCACTACGAATGTAGAAAAGAGATAAAGTTTCCCAAAGCGCAAAACAAAAATCATATTGAAATACTCCATAACTTAAAACCTGTTTTATATTATGAATGTAGTAAAATACTAAAACATTTTGATAGTGTTACTTTTGTTATTTGTATTAATGTGGTAGAGTTACCATATGTTCCTTTACATGAACAAATACAAGGGGTTTACACATATAATTCAGATGGGGAAGATATTAATTGCATTCTAAATGAATTTAATAAATTTCTTAGTCTAGAAAGTATAGTAGATATTGAAAGAAATGGTGTTATAAGTACAGCATATAGTGAAAATCTTACTTTTTCACCAAACATACTTATTGGTAATGTAATTACTGATGGAGAATTAGATAATGGATGTAATTGTGGTAGAGATGATTGTGAATTATGTTCATGGGAAAATCCAGATGAAGAAGAGTTTAGTTTTTTAGATGTAACTGTAAATTGGACTAATAATAGAACTAATATATCAGATCTTGAAATCACAACAGTAGTTCGTAATGCACCTAATGAAACCAGAACAATAGTAGTTGAAAGAGAACTTCCTATTGTAACTAATGGGATTGAAACATTCACATCAGAAACATGTGTTATATGCTTAGAAAAAGATCCTAATATATTATTTTGTAATTGTGGCCATATATGTGTTTGTGATGGTTGTAACACAAATGGAAACTTCACCAGTTGCCCAATTTGTAAAACAGAAGACACCATTAAACGTAAAATATAACTTCCAAAAAGAAGTTATATTTTTACAAGTCTAATTCTATCAAAATAGATATATAAGCGTGTGTTACATTACGGTTGTCTGATCTTGAGATAAAGTTTACGATGTCGCATTGTTTTACCTCCAACGCTCTCGGAAAAACTGTACAGCTACAAATTTCGTTCGCTTTTTTAATAATAGAGTAATCAACCTGCTCCAATCCGTTTATTGCTATATTAACTTTTACCTCTTCTTCTGGTACATTAGGATCATCTTTAACAATTGTTAAACTTCCTCTTATAATTCTACCCGATGCACTCATGCAGTAACCCCCTAAAGCATGTTTTTTACCTGAATTACCATTACCGAATGAGAACTCATAATTACCATTTCCAATTGGTCCATTTTCTTCAGCCCACACAGTTATAATAGGTTTAGGACCTATGAGAGAAGGAAGGGATACTTTTTTATCCACATAGGATTTTGTTGCTAAATCTCTCTCTTCTACCGGAGGAGCTGCGTTTGTTATAGAAAAACCTTGGAGATTTACGTTAGCCACCGCCATGAAACTTCCATCTGGATTTTTTACGATAGCTCCACCATTATCAACATAATTTTTATTAGCAGCAGCATCGCGTGATGTAGGATTAGGTAATCCAGTAATCGGGTTATCATTCATATCTATTCCACCAGCTATTGAATAGGATCCATCTTGTTTTTTCGTTAAAGCTTTTTCGCCTGCAGTAGCTACCTCAACAACGGTATCTACATAAAACTTATTTACAGCTTGATCATTTTCCAAAGGACTTCCAACATTGTTAATTCTTCGTCCTCCCATAGAAACGTTATCAACTGCCATATATCCACCAGCTCCATAAACAAAGGCTTTATTTGCGCTGTCTACATATCTTTTAGTTGCTGCATCTTGAGCATCTGCGGGATCCAAAACATTAGTTAAACTATATCCTTTCATATCTATATTTGCAATAGCGGAAAAGGTACCATCTCGATTCTCTACTATCGCTTTACCACTCCTATCCACATATTTTTTAGTAGCTGCTTCATTAGGTTCTGTAGGCTCCTTAACATTTCTTATTTCATTGAAACCCATATTTATAAATCCAAGGGCTTGGTATCCACCATTTTCTTTTAATAACCCACCAGAATCTCCATCAACGTAATGTTTTGTAGCAACATCTTGAGGATTTACTGGATTACTAACCCTTGTTAATGTATTACCATTCATGTTTATAGAACCAGAAACAACAGTTGTTCCATCTTTACGTAAAAAATTATTATTTATGTAAGCGAGTGACACACCATCACCGCTTATTTTATATTCTTTCATTTGTCCGAATTTATTAACTGGCATTTTTTATATTGCTAAAAAAGTTTATTTAAAACATTTTGAAACTTTTTACCTGAGCTTAACTCTTTAAGAATGTATAAACATAAATGCCCGCAAAATACTTGTCCAGCTTGTTGTAATTGATCAGTATTGTATTGTATTGGACTTTTTAGGTACTCTCGAATTTCATTAGGTGGCTGTATGCCATAACTGTCAAAATAAATTTTATTTTTATCGTTTTTATACCAAGCAACCCAATGGGTACCAGGTCCACCACTTTTATCAAAGTTTAATATACCACATTCTTTTTTATTTGGTTTTTTCGGTAATGTATCTAGTAAAAAAACTCTCCTAAAAGAAGGAATCTTTAATCTTTTTGCAGCATCTTCTAACTCGAAGTTGCTCAATGGTTTATTTGGTAAAATTACGTTTTCAATCGAAATATCTAACATTTTTTATAGCTAAATATTTCTAATATCTTTATTGTCAACCCATGAATTAAATTCATCGGGATAACCTTTCCACTTTACAAGAGACCTCTTTTTTCCTTTTTTTTATAACCTTTTCTATCCTATACAACTCTTGACTGGTTTTCTGCAATTCAGGTTCATAAAAGGTACCTTGTATTTCTTCTCCATTAAGATCTTTAATTTTATATGTTACAGGTGATGTATGTTTTACTTCAGAAACTGTAAAAACCTCCTCAGTCCATCTTGTTGTATAACCTTTCTCAAAAGTCTTTTTCTTTTTAGTTATCCTTACTTTGTCTCCAACAGAAAACTTAGGTTTTATATCTTTTATTTCAAGATGATCAGGGTAAAGATTTCTCCAAACTTTGGTTTCATTTTCGTTTTTACTAGCATTTACTGGAGTCATCTTGATAGATGAATGTTTTGTGTTATTATATTCTTTAACAAGATCTGGTAACACATTGATGTAAACGTTTGTGGAATGAGCAGAAAAATACTCCCACATTTTTTCTTTCATTGTTCTAATCCATCTCTCAACCACACTAGATTTTTCCTCATTTTCAGTAGAATACAATTCAACCAAGTCTTTTAAATCTTTGTTATAAAACTCTTTACCCTTATCCACCCACATTTTTTCAGGTTTTCTTTCCTTAAAAATACTTTTTAGTGCTATAGCAACAGATTTTCCAGTTTTATCTTTTAATGGCATCAACCATCCGTATTTAGAAAAAACGTCAATGACAGCGAGAAGGTATTTTACACCGCAATTAAACTTAGAAAATGCTTGTATGTCTACTAAATCCACAGCCCATATTTTATCTATACCGTTTACTCTAACTCTCCTTTTCTTAAATTTTCTTTTTACAGGTGTATGTAATTCTTCCGCTAAATTTATCATACCGAAATTTTTTTTTTAACTCCCATTCCAAATTTCCTCTTTGTTCCAATAAGTTTACTTAACAACCCTCTTTCCATTTTTTCTCTAATAGTAGGATTGTAAATACCTTCTAACTCTGTTAACATATTTTTATCACACACCGCGTTTCTTGTGGCAGTATCATTATGCTTAAAATAGCAAACATCATGATGGTAAGCAGCTTTATCAACACGATTTATTGGTTTGCTCCATTTCTTTGGTGTTAAATCTGGATTGAGTCTTTTCTTTAATTTAGTGCCAGGTCCCGTAAAATTGTGACCAGGGAGATGCATTTCAAAAGGTAAATTATTTATAGCTTTATTTAGCAACGATCCGCCCTTTGTTCCCCTAACAAACTGATTTTTAGTTATTCCGCAAGCTACACATTTTCCCCGTTTCATATTTCTTCCATTTTTTGAAACAGCATATTCTATATTGCTTGTATCAGTAAATTTTTTACATTTAACACAATACATTTTTATATAAAATGGATATTGTAAACTTATCATGGAACGAAAAAGTATCAAAGAGATTTAATCACTGCCTTTTACCAAAAAGTATCAGAGGAATAATTATAGGTAAATCAGGATGTGGTAAAACTACTCTATTGTTAAACCTTTTACTTAGACCAGACTGGTTAGACTACAATGATTTAAGTGTTTTTGGAAAAAGTCTTTTTCAACCAGAATACCGAATACTAAAAAAGGCTTTTGAAGAAAAACTACCAAAAGAATATATTTTAAAGTTGTTTAACATGCGAGATGAAATACAGGATGCAGATGTTTCCCCTATAGCTTTAATTGAGGAATGGATGAAGTCGTTTAAAAACAAATCGGATATAAGTTGTAACTTTGTTGAAAATGCTAGTGACGTACCTGATCCGAGAGTTAAACCCAGGAAATAAAAAATTAATGATTTTTGATGATTTACTGTTAGAAAAGCAAAGCAAATGTGAGTGTTACTACATTCGTGGAAGACATAGTAATGTAGATTGTTTTTACCTCTCACAAAATTATTTCAGGCTACCAAGGCAAACTATTAGAGAAAATGCTAATTTTATTTGTCTTTTCCGGCAAGATCTAAAAAACATTAACCATATTTATAGTGATCATGTAGGTGATGATATGTCAAAGGATGAATTTAGGGAATTTTGTAAAAAGGCATGGGAAAGACCGCATGGTTTTGCTATTATTGATCTAACCAGTAAAAAACATGATGGGAAGTATAGAAGCGGTTTTGACAATTTTTACATACCTAGGTCAGTATAAAAAATATTTTTACTTTTTTAAAAATGGAAAAACTTTTAGAACAAATTGTAAAGAATACAGAACACAAAACATCATTTCAAATCATAGTAAGCGACAACAAAACACGCTTTAGAACAAGGTTTAATCCCCCTATTCAGCTGGAAAAGGATAAAGTATATGAAATAGCTTTAGTAAACCTTGAAACTTACTACTCTTTTCCAAGCATTGATGCAACAAACAACATATTCGTTTATTCTCCAGACAATGGTACCACATGGATTAAAATAAAAATACCCGAAGGAAGTTATGACCTTGTTGACATTAATGATACCATTCAACAGGAAATGAGAAAAAAGGGCCATTACGATGAAGTTAATGAAGGATATTATGTTAACATTTCTGCAAACACCAATACCCTAAAGTCTGTTCTTACTCTGGAAAATGGTTATCAAGTAGATTTTAATCAACCTTACTCTATAGCTAAAGTATTAGGATTTACTCACGCTAAATATACACAAGGATTTTACGAGTCGGAGAATGTAGTGAACATTCTTAGTATAAATAGTTTACTTGTTAACACAGATATTATTTCAGGAAGTTATGTTAATGGTTCAACAAAAAACTCTATTTACTCTTTTTTCCCAAATGTTGAACCTGGATATAAGATAGTTGAGTCACCACTTAATTTAGTATACTTACCATTAACATTACATGAAATACATAACTTAGAGGTAAATATTACAGATCAAGATGGTTATTTACTAAATCTTAGAGGTGAAAATTTAACAATTAGATTTCATATTAGAGAAGCGAGATAAAATAAAAAAAGAATTATATATAAAAATGATAAGTTACACTAATGTTAAAGTAAATATATCTGAAGGGCAAAAGGAAAAGCTTCAACATGCTGTTAAAGCTGGTTGCCCAGTAAGTATTCGTTTAGGTCATGAAGATTTACAAGGTAATGATGTTTTAGCATTAACCAATTCACAAGCAAAGAAAATAGCTAAAGCTTATGAGAGTGGTAAGGGTATAACTATTAGAATGTCTGCGAAACGACTTAAACATAATATGAAAATAGAGGGAGGTTTTCTTGGAATGTTAGCTGGGTTAGCTGCTCGAGCTTTGCCAATGTTAGCAAGAACTGTTTTACCAGCTTTAGGTGTTGGTGCTCTCTCTGAATTAGCTCAAACAGGAGTACAAAAAGCAATGGGGTCAGGCCTCTATCTTAAAAAAGGTGGATGTGTCTGCCATGTGGAAACTGATGGATCTGGATTATACTTAAAACCATACAAAGGTAAAGGATTAGAGTCTGTTGGTGATGGTTTGTATTTAAAGCAAGGAGGAAACATGTATGATGGAAAAGGACTTTTACTTGGACCTAATAGTCCATTTGCTAATATCCCTATCTTAAGAGCTATATTGTAATGTTACAAATAATATTTAAATATTATTTATAACAAAATAAAAGATGAATGTACACAAATTTGGTATAAAACCATATATTACTAATCAACATAAAACTATATTTTGGAAACCTCATTTAGATGGAGTAAGATATCCTCCCTTAAAGCAAGATCCTCTAAAGTGGAAAATGTACTCACAAGTAGATATTAAAATTCCTCCTCGTGATGGTATGAGACTTTCGCTAGGATTTGGTTATATAACTACACGAGGAGTTGTAGTAGCATCTGTTAGTAATAAATGGAAAGGTGGTTTAACCATTCTTAATGGAATACATCTTGATAATGAGACTAATGATATCTTAGTCTACATTTATAATTTCTCACAAAACCCAATTAAAATACCTGAGGGTGAGTTATTCTGCTATCTAAAGTATCTACAATCTTGATATAAAAAATTATCATTTTAATAAAAAATGGCAGATACAGATCAAGAACATCCTAATAAAGTTTATCCTTCACTACCTCAAGAAAGAAATACTGCAAGCGCTCCACCTATTGAGATGCGCACAATAGGGGATGACAAAGGACATTCTTACCGTTTACAAAAGATGTCCGAAGTACAAAAGTTTCTTGAAAACGAAATTCAAAAAAGAGAAGCCTTAGCTAAGAAATATTTTAGAGTTGCAAGAATTGTTGATGGTGTTGATACAGCATTGATTGGGTTAACAATGGCTTCTGGTGTTGGAGGAGCCATATTATTAGGTACAGTTGTAGCGGTACCAATAGCATTAGGTTTAGAAATTACAACTGCAACAACCGGATTACTCTCAATGGTAGGTAAGTATGTAGTAAGGAATTCAAAAACAAAGGGAGAAAAACATCAAAAGATTAGAATGATAGCTGATGCTAAGCTTGATACAATTGCTTCACATATATCTAAAGCTTTAGTTGATGATTGTATATCAGATGAAGAGTTTAAACTTATCATGGAAGAACTAGAGAAGTATAAGAAGATGAAGGATGAAATAAGAACAAAGACTAAGAAAAAGATATCTACTGAAAATGAAGAAAGTTTAATCGAGAGAGGGAGGCGTGAGCAAAGGGAGTCCTTTCGGAGGTTGGTTGAGAAAAATCACGGTGGGCCGCTTGGATATTAAAAGACCAAAAATAAAGTTTTCATGCAGTTTTAGTTATGAAAAAATTATTTTAGTAATTAAAAAAATGTCTTTTTTAAAAATCACTGATCCTGCAAAAAGGGACTTAATTGTAAAGGAGTATCTTGAAACAAAAAAGAAGATTCGGGATAATCTACTAGCAGAGAGAACAGGCGAACAGCAACTTCAAACAGATCTTTCAAAGTTTTTTAAACCTATTACAGAAACACAAAAAGCTACAACAAAGGATATTACAGAAACACAAAAAGCTACAACAAGGGAGATTACTGAGGGACTTAGACCTATTAAAGAAGGTGTCGAAAAGTTGCTACAAACTATTGTGTTTCCAGACTTACCTATTGAAGAAGTATTAGAAAAATATGGAAAAGATTTTGGAGAATTAGCGTCGATTTATTTAAAGGATGTTAACAAACCGGTTTCATCAGATACAAAATTTGGAATAAGGTATGATAAAAGTGATGGTAAATTTTATATTGGTGACAAAATGGTAATGTTTGATAGAAATGCTATTGTAATTGGTAGAGATGTATATAGAGGAACACCTGGCCTATGGGAGTTAATCGTAAGAAGGATGCCAGATGAAGATATTTATAATATGAATGATCTTAAACAATACTCAAAGATTATGGTAAAAACAAATGCTCTTTATCATAATTATGATCCAAGCACAAAAAAACCTAGTTCTAGTAGAAGTTATAAACGGTATAAAATATTATCCAATATTTGGAGAGATAGGTATGAGTATATGGAGGGAGAAGGAATTGTTATCCCGTGTGACCCTAATGCGTTAATAAAAAGACTAGACCTATTGTTGGCAAGTAAAGAAGCTGGTAACACAGGTGTAAGAAACGAGTTAGTGAGCATTTGTGATGAATTAAAAAGACAAGGTGATTTAAATACAAACACTTATAAAAAATTAATGTCTATACTATAAAAATGATTATCAATAAGAAACACGGATTTAAAAGAAGGTATTCATACGGTGGTGCTGGAATCTTTGACAGCATTGCTAACTTTTTAGCGAGGCTTTTTACAAGTAGTGCAGTTAAACAAATTGCATCTTCTGCCCTTGATGTGGGAAAGAGTGTAGCAAAGGAAGGAGCAAAGAAAGCTTTAGAAGTTGGAAAAAGTGCTGCTGTAGAAACAGGGAAAAAAATTGGTTACAAAAGCTTTGACACCAAAATCAAGGAAAATTTTACAAAAATATAGCACTCCACCAAAACATGTTGATACACCTAAAACGCAAGACATTAATACCTTAATAGAAGGAAGTGCTATTGCTATTCAAGATTTCGTTAAAAAATTAAACAGTGGAGCAGGTATTAAAGTAGTATGAAGAAAAAATAAAAATAAGTTAAGGAAAAGAACATTACCTAAAAAAGAAGATGTTGAAATTAAAATTTGATCGTGTACATTATAAAAAACACAATACTAGTTCTATTACTATAATAGGTGCATTGTTAGAACTAGAAGATTGTGAAATCCTTGAAATTAATGACACAGGATATGGTTATAAAAAAGCCACTGTGAAGTTATCTCCTGAAAAGGTAATTGAAATGAAAGAGATTGAGGAAGAGGTGAATAAACGTTTACAAAAGTGAAATATACCCCAAATAACACTTGTATATGGTAATAGAGTTTATCCTAAAACTAAAATAGATACTGCAAAAAACATTAAACTTAAAGGTGTGTTTGTTAATGATGAAAATAAGTCTTTCGCTCAGCTTTGGTTAGATGGTGAAAATAAGTCTTTCACTCAGATTTAGAAGTAAGTCTTTCACACAGCTTTGGTTAGAGTTTTAATTAAAAGTGATACAATTATAATTTTTATTTAAAAATTATAATTGCAATTATAAAATGGACATTTTAAAAGTAACCAAACCAATTTTAAAAGATACTAGTATTGATGAGTATGAACACCATGAGTATGAACCGATCACAGGTACACATCTCAACAACTCTGGAGGAGAAATTAGGATTAACATTGAAACTCAAGATATTTTTACACATCCTAGTGAGAGTTATTTGCTTATTATAGGCGAATTAGTAAGAAGTGATGATGGAGCAGCTGCAAACACCAATATTTCTTTAACAAACAATGGTCTCATGTATCTTTTTAAAAATATTAAGTATCAACTTTCAGGTGTGGAGATTGAATCCATATTGAATCCTGGTCAGGCTACTACAATGCTTGGGTTGTTAAAATACCCGGATGACTTCTCAAAATCACAAGGGTTAAACCAATTGTGGTATAAAGATACAACAAATGCTTCAGCTGTTGGAAACACTGGTTTTGAAGTAAGAAGAAGGTATATTATTAGGGATGCTCTTCCAAGAGGCACCTTTAGCTTTAGAGTTCCATTAAAACATATATTTGGTTTTTGTGATGATTACAATAGAATATTGTATGGAATGAAGCAAACTCTCACCTTAACAAGAAATGATGATAATGATGCAATCTTTCGAGATGGTGCTGCCCCTGCTGATGGTAGAATTAATTTAATTAAAGTATCTTGGTTTATGCCACACGTGTTACCTGCAGATGGAGAGAAGATGGTACTTTATAACATTATCGAGAAAAAAGAAAAATTACCGGTTGGATATAGAATGAGACAGTGTGACTCTATTGCAGTTCCTCAGACAACATCATTTACTTGGAGACTTTCTACCAAATCATCACCTGAGGTGCCACGTTTTATCATTGTTGGCTTTCAGACTGGTAAAAGTGGTGATCAACAGCAAAATCCAGCAACATTTAATCATGTAAACGTTCACAATATCTATGTTACACTAAATACTGTTAGATATCCTGCGGTTGACTATAATTTTTCATTCGTTGCGCATCAATTTAGTAGAGTGTACGGTGATGCTGCTCTATTTAGATCTAAGTTTTATAACATGGACGAAATGGTGTCAAACCCTAACATTACTCCCCCAGATTACAAAACCCTTTATCCTTTGTTTGTGTTTGACGTTTCCAAACAGAGTGAGAGATTAAAATACTCAGTCAACGATATCCATATCAAGGCAAATTTTAATGAAAATGTACCTGTAAACACAGAGGCATATGCTGTTGTTATTAGTGATAAGCTAATTAACTTCCAGTCTGATGGTAATAAAATGAGTATAGTGTATTAAGATATTCTTTTCTTATATAAAAATGATAAAGACTACAGATTCTCAAAGAGAATAATATAAATTTCTGCTCTTACTGGGATAAAGAGCGGTTAGTTAGGTTGGTTAAAGAACATGGTTTGTTACCAGAGGAGTCTCCCATGTTGCCTAAAAAACAAAGAAGTAAGGACCCTAGGTTTGATAGATTAAAAACTATTATGCATAATCCTAAAGAGGTTAGATTAGAGAATGTTGATACTGGTGAAATAAAAACCTTTCCATCAATTTATAAGGCGGGTAAATTTATAGATCATTGTCCTCAAACAATTATGAACTGGAATGGAAAGGTTTGGAAAAATAAATATAAGATTTGCATTCAGTAATTTTATTATGACATTATTGTTATAATAAATTTTTTTGAAACAAATAAAAAAATTGTAATTGTTTAAGTAATTATATCTGTTATATAAAAATGAGTTTGTTTAATAGATATATGAACATTGGTAGACGTTTTGCGTCTAATGTTTATTCTGGAACAAGACGACTAGCCTCAGCTGTCGTACCAGGATTCGTACAAAGAGGAATAAATGATTTTACTAATTGGTTAACCGGTAATGTGGAAACAACACAAATACCACAAGTGTTAGATGAAATTGTTGAACATATTACACAAAATTACCCTCCAAGGCAACCGTTTGAGATTAGAGCTTCTCAATCCGCATTTAGAGGGTATGCTACACAACATGTTATAGAGGGTAGAGAAAATTATGACCCACAAAGATTTTTCGCAGAAACGTGGATGTCTCTTATAAATACTCTTCAAAATAATTTACAAACAAAGGTAAAACTTGTACTTAGGTGTAAATTATGGTTAATGATAAATATTAACCAAGGTCCTGTTGAACGCGCTTTCCATAGTAATCAACATTTAAATTTAAACAGAGGAGAAATAGAGGATTTGTTGAATAGAATGATAGGTGAAGTTTTAGAAAATTTAGCTAATTTTCAAAGAGAAGGTAGTGGTTGGACATTTGGAAGTATAGTGCGGTTAGAACTACATACAGCTGCTTATGTTCCTTTAAGAGCTAATGGTTACTTACCTTTGCCAAAATGGATTGCTAACAAAAAAGCAGTTATCAATATGAAAAATAAAGATGACAAATGCTTTTTATGGTGTGTTTTAAGAGCGTTAAACCCTAAAGACAACCACCCAGAGAGAGTTGACAAGGATTTGCAAGCAAAGGAAAGTAGTGTGAACATGGAGGGAATAAAGTATCCTGTTTCGTTTAAAAATATAGATAAGTTCGAAAAACAAAATTCAGAAATTAGTGTAAACGTGTATGGGTATGAGGAAATAAAGAAATATATTTATCCTCTTAGGCTTACAAAAGATGTAAAAGGAAATCATATTGACCTTCTTTTTATTAAAAAAGAAGAAAACATGCACTATGCCCTCATAAAAAAATTTAATAGTTTAGTGAGAAAACAAATAACAAATACTCATAATGGAAATATAGAATGTTGTAAACGATGTATGAATCATTTTGGTAGTAAAGAACTTTTAGAGAAACACATGCGATACTGTAATGAACATGAACCTATTACTTTAGAAATGCCAAAACCAGGTACCATGCTAGCTTTTGAAAACCACGCTAGAAAACTTGGGTTTCCCTTTGTTGCATACGCTGATTTTGAAAGTTTTTTAAAACCAATACACACATGCCAACTAAACCCAGAAAAAAGTTATACTATACAACATCAAAAGCATATACCATGCAGTTTTTATTATATTATAAAATGTTTTAACAATACTGTGTGTGCTCCTATAGAAAGAAGTTATGTTGGAGAAAATGCTGAGGAAGTTTTTATAAACCAGTTAAAGGGTGATATACAAGAAATTCATCAACGGTACCACCAAAACCCAAAGCCTATTGAAATTACAATAGAGGAAGAAATAAAATATAAACAACAAACACACTGTTGGATTTGTGGTGAAAAGTTTAATCGTGCTAATTATAGAGTAAGAGATCATTGTCATTTTACAGGTAAATATAGAGGCGCTGCACATAATAAATGCAACCTAAAAGCTAGAAATCCTAACTTCACACCTGTATACCTTCATAATCTTAGTGGATATGATGCTCATCTTTTTATTAAATGTCTTGGTAAATCTGATGGGAAGATTGACTGTATTCCAAATAATGAAGAGAAATATATTAGTTTTAGTAAAGACATTTGGGTAGGAGAAAATATAAACCATAAGATTAGATTCCTTGATAGCTTTAAGTTTATGAGTTCTAGTTTAGATAAACTTTCAAGCAACTTAGAGGAAAATCAATTAAAAATTTTATCGAAATATTTTACTAAGGAACAACTACCTTTGGTTAGGAGAAAAGGAGTTTTTCCTTATGAGTACCTAGATTCACTTGATAAACTTAAAGAAGAGAAATTACCACCCAAAAAGAAGCATTTTACTCGAGTTTGAACAAAGAAGGAATTACGGATGAAGATTATGCTCATGCGCAAAAGGTTTGGAAAGCTTTTAATATGAAAAAGTTTAAGGATTACTTAGAACTTTACAATAAAATAGATGTATTGCTTTTAGCAGATGTTTTCGAAAACTTTAGAGATGTTTGCTGTGAAAACTATGACTTAGATCCTAGTTGGTATTATACCGCTCCTGGTTTAGCTTGGGATGCAGCATTGAAAATAACAAAAGTAAACCCAGAGCTTTTATCTGATCCTGATATGCTTTTGATGGTAGAATCAGGTATTAGAGGAGGTGTTAGTATGTGTAGTAAAAGATATGCAAAAGCAAATAATGAGGATATGGGTGAATTATATGATCCTAGTAAACCATCAAAATATTTATTATATATAGACGCAAACAGCCTTTATCCTTGGGCAATGAGTCGTTCTCTTCCTACACATGGTTTTAAATGGATGAAAAATAAAGAATTAGAAATTTGGCAAAAAATCCCATGCATATTAGAAGTAGATTTAGAATATCCTAAAGAATTACATGATTTACACAATGACTTTCCTTTAGCACCTGAACGTTTAAAGATAGAAAAAGTAGAAAAACTTATTCCAAACTTAAATAACAAAAAGAATTATGTTATTCATCATGAAGCTGTAAAAACATGTGTTGATTTAGGTTTAAGGATTACTAAAATACATCGAGGAATTAAGTTTGAGGAAAATGCATGGCTTAAGTCCTATATTGATACAAACATTGAACTAAGAAAAGCAGCTAAAAATAATTTTGAGAAGGATTTTTTTAAGTTGATGAATAATTCAGTCTTTGGTAAGACTATGGAAAACTTGAGAAATAGAGTAACGATACACTTGGTTTCTAATGAGGATCGTTATAGGAAATTAGTAGCAAAACCAAACTATAACCACACAACAATATTCGATGAAAACCTAACAGCGGTACACACGAAAAACACTAATTTAAAATATATTAAACCTATTTACTCAGGATTAAGCATCTTAGACATTAGTAAAACACATATGCAAAAAAACTTATTATAACTACTTTAAAGCTAAGTATGGTGAAAAGGTTAGATTGTGTTATACTGATACAGATAGTTTTATTCTTGAAACAGAAACTAAAAATTTGTATAAGGATATGGAAAAAGATGTGTTTGAAATGTTTGATACAAGCAATTATCCTAAAGACCATTTCTTAAAAAATAATTGTAATGCAAGAGTAGTTGGAAAGTTTAAAGATGAGTTAGGTGGTAAGACTATGACTGAGTTTGTTGGTTTAGGAGCAAAAATGTATGCTTATAAAACCTTAGATGGTGAGGAAGATAAAAGATGTAAAGGTGTTAAAAAAGCGGTTATCAAGAAAGAGATAAATTTTGATAATTACAAAGAGTGTTTGCTTACAGAAAAGGATCAGTATAGAAAGATGACTGTTTTAAGAAGTAGGGGTCATAATATGTATACTGAAGAGTTAAACAAAAAAGCGCTAGGATCAAGTGATGATAAAAGGTTTGTTTTGGAAAACAAGATTGACACACTAGCTTGGGGGCATTATAAAATATAACTTTAAGAAATGAATTTATGAAAATGTTAAGTTGTAATATATAACTTATCATTGTAAGTTATATATCTGTAATGTTGGCAGCTGATAAATTTGCTATTTTCTTTCTTACACTAAGAAAATTACCTCCTCCTTTTATCATTCTTCTATTTTTTAAATATTCTAAAGAATTACTGTCAGCAAATGTTAAAAGTTGCTCTACAAGTTTAAATATTATTTCATTTCTTGTATTCCCCTTCCTTTCTAACCTTATCCCATTTCGTTTTTTAACTTTTACAACTATATCTTTCTTAGAAAAAAGATATAAATTATCCCAAAATGCTACATTAGTTATTGAATCTTGTCTGAGTCTTAGGTCTATACTATCTAAAATGTAATTTACATAATTACCTAGGAGTACAGCAAATTTAGCTAAATCTTTTTTTTTTTTTTTTTTTATGTTCTTTAGGAAAATCTAAAATTAAATTTTTGAATTTATCTTTAACTGTTTCAACATTTGTTAAATTTTCTCTCATGTTGACTTTAGTAAGCCTTCATCGTTTAAATTTATCTCTTCGAGAAACTGTTTTAATGGTTCCATGTTTATTGTTTGGTAAATTTGTTTATGTAAAAATAGAAAAATTTCAAAAAATTTTTGGACTGACATATGTGATTGATCGAAAAAAATTTTGAAAAAAAATTTTAAGTTAGAAAAAAGTTTCAAAAATAAAAATTAAAAATTTTTAAAGTTTAAGTTAGCCTTGGATTTATGGTTAACTAGTTAGTCGGTTTGTCTGGTTAACTAGTTAGTTGGTTAAGGAATTTGTGTGGGGGTGATTAAGGAATTAGCTGGGCCATTTTGTTGAATGTCTGGGCCATTTTGGAATGCGTTCAAAAGTGCCTATGATACCCATTTTACTATCTACTTCCCTAGGCCTATTTTTACAATTCGTACATCATTTCATGAGAAAATAAACCTCTATTTTGACAGAATGAAAGGTTCCTGTTCAAATGTTTTCACTGACTAATACGATCTTTGAGAAACATAAACAAGTATGAACGACAAACCGTCCACTTGTTTGGTCAAGCATTTTATACGATAAACAAGAAATATCTTTTATATAAAGGTAGACGTTGTAAGAGGTATAGGTAGTTTGAGGTTCATAGAGCTTGAATTTTGAAATATCTTAAAAACTTCCTTATCACTTTTTAAGAAACTTTTTAAAGTCTTTTAAAATAACCATATCCAACTCTTACTGCGAAAATTAAAGAAAGAGCATTTTGCCCATTCCAGTAATATTAATTTTTTGTTCTGAAGCTTAACTTTCTCCGATGGTTTCACACAGTGACAAGAACAGCAAACATCGCTGAACAAGTGCATGACATCAGTACTTCACTTTAGTTAAATATGAGGCCCTGAAATTGTTTTTTTATACAAATAGTAATAGTTCTATACATTAACTTCGATGTTCCTTTCATCACTAAGACACTTTCATACAAATATTCGAAGTCTAATGTTCTCCTATACTCTCTTATAGTATCTTATTGTTCTCAAATATTTGGTCTCAGTTTTATTTTTGATATGGATTCATGTTTTATACCACTTCTGTTGAGATATGTTTTCGGAACCACCTGACACTTAGACTCGAAGATCTTTCATGGTTTGTTTTGAATTGTTTTTCGGTATCATTTCTTCAATTCGCCTAAAATTAGCTCAATTGTATTACGGTCACAATCATAGGATGGTAGTCGTAACTCTTTCAGCGCCAAATAAATAAACTCGACCTCTTTTGACGGCTATAAATACAATCCATTGAAACTTACAAAGATTTTGATTGTGCAGTCTGATCTGAATCTATGCCGTCCGCAGAAGTCTCTGTTTTCGCCTATGGCGCCGAAAGGGTTAAAGACACTGTGTCCCTTTGAGCGTAAAAGTTCATCTACAACGATGTGAGCCAAGGTTTGTCTGGGTTTCAGGAAAACATCCATGGTTGGGCTTGGAAAATAAAAAAAAAGTGTAAACAGGTGCGTGCAAGTCTGGTATTGAATCGTTAAAATAAAACCCCCAAAAAATGAGATAAGGGCCTCAAAAGCTGACTTTTTGCTGTTAAAACAATACACGACCACAGTTACAGTACTTGCATGAGAGCTGTTTTCGTTAACAGGTAATCTCTTTACTCGGAATAGCCTTCAACCCTCCCAGCGTTTTTAAGCTGTTTTGTTCATACATTTTAACATTGCACTGTATGCAAAAAAATCAAACAAAGTCATCAAAAATTTTGAAAATTTCTCTCAGAGTTGGAATAGGTAATATCATTAACTATGCAAATTTTCAGTACAATAGCTAAAATATTTATTAAGATATTTCAAAATTCAAGGGGTCCCTATGAACCCTAAACTACCTATACAGTAATATCGTAGTTCAATTTAAGAGAAATAATGAAGGGTAACCACGCTAGCAGATGTCCCTTTTTTCTCGTTGTGTTGCATTTTGCTGAAAAGCGAATTTTTCATCTACATTATTATATTGCTCAAGATTATATAAAAATCCAACTCCTCGTTAGAAAAGTAGCATTTGCTACTATAACTAGTGTCTGAAGATACATGTACACTAAACAGTAATCAGAAAGTAATAGGGTAACGCATAAAAAATATCTAGTAACCAAATAGTACAGAAAAAAGGATTATACCTTATCATATCAATATGCTAAGGTTTGAATATGTACCGCAGTGTATCCTTTAACGGAAGCCTACATTGTACGTGTGTGTAATGGTGTCACAAAGAAGCCCGCAAAAAGACCCGCAGATTTAACGTGTCCCCATTATCTACCGTTAGGTAGCATGTATACTTATATGATTTGAGGATTCTGGGTAGCCTACAGAACCGTGCCACTTTTCAGATTGACAATCGATGCTACGAATTCCAAAATAAAACATGCTTCGTATTCAAAACAGCGCTAACTGGTACGATTCACCCAGCTATGGTTAGCTAGCACATAAGCTATTCACCAGTCACTTATAAACAACAGCCCCAATAGGCCTTGGAAAAAGACCAGGTACAAGCCCAGCATGGTGTGGAAACTTCTTTTTGCTGTTAAAGTCTGTAAAAAAACCTGCTCAAATCCTGGTTTTACCTAAATCTGTATTTAGAAACTTTATACAAAGATTTGCACTAAACAATGATATTTCTATTTAAATTATCTCTCCCGTTTGAAGTTATATTTTGAGAAATTTGGAGCATAAAACAAGCTTGATTTCTCCACAGATAGCCATTTTTTCCGCTTGCTTCTTTATAGTGGCAAAGTTTGATTTTAAAATGGTGCACCGCGTATTAATCAGGTACAGAACAGAACAGGATAGAGATGCTTCATAGCAGACAGGTCCATTATCTTCTGCCAGATGGCGTTCTTCAAATACAAATCTTTCTGATTTGGGCATTCTGGGCACAGAACCGGACTACTTTTCAAAACGACAACCGTTATTTTGAATTTGAAAATTAAATAAACGTTTCACGTTACTCATTAAAACGCTACCTGGTGCGATTCATTCAGCTATGATCAGTTAGCATGTAACCTATGTACCGGCCATTTATTAAAACAGCCCCTACAGGCTTGGGCAATAGCTTCGGTATTTATTAGCCCTGCTTTTCCCCTGTATATGGGATGGGTGATGCGTCATAGAAGACAGGTCGAATCTTCGAAGAATATGACACGCGCAGACAATGCAGACAGGTCAATCTTCGAACAGTATGGCATGCGCAGACAACGGACTAGTCTCTAACTAGTATTTATGCATCCAAGACTAATACCAAGAAGTATGTCAACAACTAGCCCATACAGGTAAATGTCCGCCGAAAAAAAAAAACATCTACAGGGAGCAAGAAACTCCTCATTGAGTCTCTGCCTCCATTAGAAGACCGGTAGTCCCCTCGAGTTACATTTAAAACGAAACGGCCCTTATAAGTTTTCGACCCGATAGCATCCATTTTCTAACTGGTCCGAAATGTCATCAAAACATAAATTCTGGTCAATGTTCATGTTCAAAAATGTTGCCTCTAGAGTGTACCCAAGGTTTGTTCTTTTTTTTTCTTCAAGATTTGTCTCAGTGACCGACTTTTTGACCCCGACCGACCAATTTTCAAACTCATCCGAGATATTATATGGAAAAAAATTCTAACCAATTTTCATGGGTATTGATGTGGCCTCTAGAGAGTAAACAAGGCTTTCTAGGGTTTGTCTTAGTTACCTACTTTTTTACCCGACGTGATCCATTTGTACCTTAAAGATCTTCACGAGTATCTTCAAGCCATACATTTTAACTAGTCTCAATAACGAGCCGGTTACGGTTTTCATATTTTGGCATTTGCTGTGCACCGCACAATCTCAAGTCTGTCGTGAATTTTCCGGTAGCAAAGCTACAGCGCTGTACTGACTTTCTGTAATCTGTATTGCGGCTAAATGCAAACAAGTTTTAGTGACACACATGAACAAGGACAAATTATCAAACGTTTTATTACTCAAGCGCTTGTAGAAGTCCTTCATAACATGTAAAAGCGGAAAAAAAACTTACGAAATTCATTGTGTTTGGCGGCTATTTTGTGTCTACCTCGGGAAAGTAAACATGTCGAGTGACAGATGAATTAAAATGTTTTTTTTTTTTCTTATGTTAAGCATTTAAATTGAAAATAATTGCATTTGAAACGAAGGATTATTGAATATGCGAGCAGCAGGTATTTTCAAATTCTACATTTGTTAACAATTTGTGAAAGCATGAGAGTTTAAACATGCGCATAAAATCTGTGCGTAGATTTTAACTGTTTTTTTATCGATCGTCTCTGTATCCAGAGGCGACCAGTCAGAAAGTAACATCGTCCCCGGGCACACTTATCTGTACTAACATTCTGACCAAATTTCATGAGGATAATTGAACTGAAAGTCATGCCTCTACAGCTTACACAAGGTAAAGGTTTATAACGATTAGGATACGACCGCAGCACATCGGACGCCAAACACAACACGAACCCAATTTCAAGTTAACCTTGAGCACTTCGTTCTCAGGTGCGCTGAAAATGAAAAGGGTGCGGAGCTTTACGTGTAAACAGTCCGAACTTCTTTTCAACAGACTGGTCACCTGAAACGATTCGATACAAAAAAAAAAAATCGAAAATGTGGATAGTCAACATGTATTGAGAACATTAAAAAAAAAACTGAGGGAAAAGGAGGAAATGTTCGTGACAAACTATGGGCCACAGTGACCCAAAAAAATACTGCTTCACAAGAGAAAGAATTCATTTGTGGTAGGTAGATCTAATATAAAAATGAGATACCCCCAAAAAGGTAGTCTAATGTTAGATCGAGCTCTCTACTCTTACGACTCAAGCTTTAAATTCATAGAATAATTTTCAATTTCCAACCGGAACTGCGTCATATATTACGTAGGCTACTATTTTAACGTCACAGTACAAATCTCCATAAATATAATACCATTTGAACCCACTCTGGTTGTAGTCAGAAACTGACGAAGTAACCGAATATTATAGTGAAGCAGGGGCCGTATTCGCCACCAACCATAGTCAAATGGGGTAGCTCAAGTGGTAGCAAACGAGATTTGTAATCAACAGGTCTCGGAATACTCGAGGGTGTGAGTTCGATCCCCACTGCTGGTCAACTGAAGAAATACCAGATCTAATAGTCTTCCGGTTGAGACGTTTAACTTGGGTGCCATGTGATGATGCGAGACACTGTGCTCGTTGAAGAACCAGGTGTAGATCTAAAACTTGGGATGGGTTTCGTCCTTGCACTAGATTTAGTATCCGCAATAACATAGCACTCTGTGTTACTGTCCCATTTGGGCAACCGGTGGCAACGATGAATAAACACAAAATTCAAATCAAACCACCAACGATAATCTATAGCTCACAATCAGAAACAAGGAGCTTTTAAAATTTAACTACATCAACCAATGTAAAAATTGTGACCCCTAGGGCAGGGCCAAACTTGACCCCATGGCTATAATTTGGGCCATCTTGGTAGAAGCCCACTAAATAAAGCTACATGCAAAATTTGGTAGTCCCAGCTTTTATAGATAGGAACGAGAAGATTTCTAAAGTTTTCAGTTCTAAAGCCCAAGAAAAACTTGCGACCCTCGGGGCGGGACCAAATTTTACTCCAGGGTTATAATCTGGACATTCTTGCTAGAGGCCCACAAGATAAAGCTAAATGCAAAAATCGGTTTCCTTTGGCCTTATGGCTAGGTACAAGAAGATTTCTAAAGTTTTCACTATATAAGCCTACGTAAAACTTGTGACCCCCGGAACGGGGCCAATTTTGACCCCAGGGCTATACTTTGAAGACACCTGATAAAGGTCTATTATATAAAGTTACATGCCAAATTTAGTAGCCCTGGGCCTTTTGGTTTCAGATTTTCAAATGTTTTCAATATTTTTCAGTTTTGTTGCCATTGCAAGCAGATTTTTTAAAGGAATCAATTTCTTTTAATTAGTTCTGAAGAGGACCATGGCAGGAATTATTTCTGTGAAATTTCATCAAATTGGACGGGTAGTTTCAGAGAAGAAGACGTTTGAAATTAAGTTAACGCACGGACGGACGCACGGACGCATGACGGATACCGGGCCATGACATAAACCCACTGGCCCAAATGGAGCTAATAAATCAAGAAGCTACCTCAAGAAAGATGAACAGCAAAATTTTCTTAGTAAACCTAAACTTATAAAGACAAAACTTAGGTCTAAACTTTTGTCACGCGTGATTAAAAGATTATTACATAATCTATTGGCAGGAAAACTTTGTCTAGTCTGAAAGTGTTTCGCGTTTTTCATTCATTTATATTTTCCCATTTGGTAACAGTAAACGAAAATTATTTGATACGTTGTTTTAAAGACTTAAGTTTGTCAGTAATGCAGAATTTATCCCAGTGGTGCTTACCAGCCTTTTCTCCTTTCTCCAAAATGTTTTCAAAAGCCATCTTCGCCAGGATCGTTAAAACATCGGACTGTTTGGTAAAGGGCTAAGTCGATACAGGAAAACAAAATTGCAAACTTTTCCAGGTATTACTGAATGGTGTTTACACCAACTTCAACATCATTTTAGTAATATCACGGCGACAGCTCGGATATTCATGTGAGTCCGGTGTTTCCTGGCTCGAGTTTTGAAGTGTCTTGCACAAGGACACTCCTACAAAAAATTTCAGTGCTTTCAGTACGACTCGAGCTCAGGGCCTCAAAGATACGAGTCCTACACGTTACAAATGAGCCACGGAGGATCCCTGTCCGCAGGCATCGACAGACAACAATTTCAATGTGGACAGTAAATTTGTCTTTGAAAGGTTAGGAAAAGGAGAAAGTAATGGTTACCAGTATTTTCTCCTTCACGCACAATGTTTTCTAAAGACTTCTTTCTCGGGGCTGCTGGGGATTCTGCGAGGCTCAATGGCAACTGGTAAGATTAGTTACCTAAATGTCCCGGGTTTGGTCCTCCCTCGAAGCACCGTGCTTTTTGTGGAAGTGTCCTTTGGAAAGATACTTCAGAGCCTGGCTTGTACCAGTCAAACCCTAGACTAACATGAATATGTGAGCTGGCGCCGTGATATAGCTCAAATACTGTTCTAAGCCGCGTAAAACAGCTGTCAAT
This sequence comes from Hippopus hippopus, assembly GCA_946811185.2. Taxonomy (NCBI): domain Eukaryota; kingdom Metazoa; phylum Mollusca; class Bivalvia; order Cardiida; family Cardiidae; genus Hippopus; species Hippopus hippopus. The sequence continues at coordinate 50,579,218 of OX328102.1, read as the reverse complement.
CAATCAATCGATCCTCGGGATCGTTAAAACATGAAATCGTTCGATAAAGGACAACATTAAAAAAATTCACGTAGAATTACAAACACAGAGGAGATTACAAGGACGATATTGACTATGTGCCACACAATCCCGAGTTTTCACTACAACAGGCCTTTGAAAACATTGTGGGAAAAGAAGAAAATGTTGGTAACCTTCATTTCATCCTTGTCCCACAATATTTTCTAGATCTACCCTCTCAAGTACAATTTTCATTATAATATAGGGTTAATTCACGTTTTTGAGGTCGTTAACATTCGCAGAGGCCTGAAAAATGCTTTAACGCCCGAGCACGAGGGTGTTAAAGTATTTTGAGGGCCTCTGCGAATGTTAACGACCGAAAAAAACGTGAATTAATTCTATTATTGCATAAAGTAAAGGTATTTTAGCAATAATTTGCAAAGATAGCAAAAATATTTCCATAGAAATACAAATAAGCCAACTTCAAATGTACTGTACCTAAATGGGTCAAAACCGGAAGTCGGCGAAGAAGTTTTTGTTACGAGCAGTGAAGGGCCGTTAGTCCTGTTGCCAGTTTTGATTCTCTCGGTGTAAATTTACTTCTAATGATTTTTTATACAAAGTGGACTTATGTGGCATAAACTTGCACACGTTTTGGACGATTACAACTGGGATGAATGAGTGGATATGAATTTCTGTAACTGAAAGACGTCAGAGGGATCGATCTACACCAAGCGAGGGAATTACCGATCACGTTAAAAAGTGGGTGGGATGTAGCTGGTTTAGAGTACATTTCACGAGTGATTTTTTGTTCAGATCTCGATTAAACTGAGATCCTGAGCAAAATTTTGTTTGTGGTGTACTAATATCATCAAAGATAAGCCATGAAAAGGATCTAATATGGTACAAATTCCTACAGTTCGATGGTCGGAGTCTAGGGAAAATCTGACAAGAACAAACGTTGTTTACAAGGTACATGTAGGCCCGAATTGAGGATATTGATAGTACAAAGCCGGGCGTTAACGGCGCGTGAATTTACTGATTAATACACGTTTTCTCCCGTTAACGCCCGGTTTTTACCCGTTAATACATGCTTATAACGGCCCGAAAAGGCACATTTTATGCAATAATGGGCTATATTTAATTTCTCGTTTGCAAATCCTTTGGATTTGGACAAGTTTAATATTTTGTTGTTTGATAAAGACTAAAGAGTTAACTATCAGAGTGCCCTATAAACACGACATTTATACTCAGTTTATAAATGACTTCCACCTATTTTAAAAGTGCAATTTTTAGGTTGCTTTGTCTATTATAGATCTTGTTTCAGCAGAGCGTACAGCGCAGATCAACGATCAGACTGCATGGTTTGTGCAGTCTGATCGTTGATCTGCGCTGGCCGCAGAGGCAATAGTAGTTGTGCAAGGCATTGTAAGACTCAACATAGCACAATTTGCCCTAATTAGCAGATTTATGACAGTAATTGTCAGTGATGTACAATATTATACATACAGAAACGTTTTTCATTACACAGGAATGTTTGGGAAATCGTCCTCTGGAGAAATCGTACTCAAATTAGATAGCGACGATTATTCTATAGAAATCATACCCAGGGAACGATATCTCTTGAAAAACCGTCCCCGCCCGATCGGGTAGTTCAGTTGTTAGCATATCTGACTCGTGATCCGGTGGTTGCGGGTTCGATTCCCGGTTGCGGCAATTTTTTTTTCCGGCGATTGTTCGCCTTTCACCTCTGATGCATGAGAGAAAAGGAGTCGGTGACTTGGAAAGAAAGTTGTGTCAGTGCTGATGTGAGAAAACAGGAAACACATACGTAGGTGTAATGACCGCCGTGATATGACCTAGGCTGTTAAAAACGGCGTTAAACTCTAATACAAACAAACAGAAATCGTCCTCTAATACATTTTGGGAGAAATCGTCCCTGCATTCAACACCCACATCTAATATGCTTTAATTTACAAAGAAGTCTTTGAAAACTTGTATCTTTTTTTTTTTTCATTTTGTATGATAAAGTACAAAGTCTGTTGTAGTTTGTTTTGCATTTGATTATATTTTCAATTTATTTATATCAAGCTTTCTGTCGGCAGGACTTTGTTCATTGATACAGCATGTATGTATCTATGTATTAACTTAGCTTTTACGGTACACTTCCTTAGGCCTGTGTATTTCTTTGGCTTCTGTAGTTTTACAACAAGAGGCCCATGATGGTCCTGGACCGCTCACCTGAGTCAATAGGCGAAATTTCACTCCATGTGCTTAATTCAATTTCTGACCAATAGATAGGTCAATTGAACTTAAAATGTGGCCTCTAGAGGGTCCACATGGAATTTCCGTAAGTTGGCATAGTGACCTACTTTATCACCATAGGTGACCCAATATAGAACTCATCACAAATTGATCAAGACAAACATTCTGAACAGTTTTCAAGTTAATTGAGCAATAAATGTGGCCTCTAGAGTGCCCACAAGGTATTTCTTTAATTTGACCTAGTGACATAGATTATAACCCCAGGTGACCCAGTTTCATACTCATCCGATGTATCATCAAGATAAACATTCTGACCAATTTTCAAGCCAGTTGAGCGAGAAATGTGGCCTCTGCAGTGCCCTAAATGTATTTCTTTAATTTGACCTAGTGACCTAGTTTATGATTCCAGGTGACCCAATTTTGAACTAATCCTAGATTTCATCAAGAGAAACATTTTACCCAATTCTAAAATTAATTGAACAATAAATGTGGCCTCTAAAAAGCACTAATTATATTTCTTTAATTTGACCTAGTGACCTCGTTTATGATCCCAGTTGACCCAAATTCAGGCTCATGTGAGATTTTATCAAGATAAACATTCTGACCAATTTTCAAGCCAATTGAGCGAGAAATGTGGCCTCTGTAGTGCCCTAAAGGTGTATCTTTAATTTGACCTAGTGACCTAGTTTATGACCCCAAGTGACCCAATTTTGAAGTAATCCTAGATATCATCAAGAGAAACATTTTACCCAATTCTAAAATCAATTGAAAAATAAATGTGGCCTCTAGAAAGCCCTAGTTACATTTCTTCAATTTGACCTAGTGACCTAGTTTATGACCCCAGTTGACCCAAATTCAGGCTCATGTGAGATTTTATCAAGACAAATATTCTGACCAATTTTCAAGTCAGTTGATCAAGAAATGTGGCCTCTGTAGTGCCCTAAATGTATTTCTTTAATTTGACAATTTGACATAGTGACCTAGTTTTTACCCGAGGTGACCCAATTTTTAACTATTCCTACATTTCCTCAAGAGAAACATTTTACCCAATTCTCAAATCAATTAAACAATAAATGTGGCCTCTAGAAAGCCCTAGAGTTATATTTCTTTAATTTGACCTAGTGACCTAGTTTATGACCCCAGTTGACCCAAATTCAGACTCGTGTGAGATTTTATCAAGACAAACACTCTGAGCAATTTTCAAGTCAGTTGAGCAAAAAATGTGGCCTCTAGAGTGCCCACAACGTATTTCTTTAATTTAACATAGTGACCTAGTTTATGACCCCAGGTGACCCAATTTTGAACTCACTGAACATGTTGTGCTCCGGTGGGCTAACAAACTTAGAACAGGTTCACTACATACCAAATATCAAAGCTCTCCGCCTTCCAGATTCAGCAAAGAAGAATTTTAAAGTTTTCCTTCTTTGTTCCTATGTTTGAACTTGTGACCCCCAGGGCGGGCTAGTTTTAACCCCCACGGCATGAACAAACTTGGTAGAGGTTCACTAGGAGATGCTACATACCAAAAATCAAAGTTCTACACCTTCCAGTTTCAGAGAAGAAATTTTTTAAAGTTTTCATTCTTTGTTCCTATGTTTCGAACTTGTGACCCCCGGGGCAGGGCCAGTTTTGACCCCAGTGGCATCATATGAACAAACTTGGTAAAGGTCTACTAGGAGATGCTACATAACAAATATCAAAGCTCTACACCTTACAGTTTCAGAGAAGAAGAATTTTAAAGTTTCCCTTCTTTGTTCCTATATTTCAAACTTGTGACCCCTGGGGCGGGACCAGTTTTGACCCCAGGGGCATCATATGAACAAACTTGGTAGAGGTCCACTAGGAGATGCTACATATGAAATATCAAAGCTCTACGCCTTCCAGTTTCAGAGAAGAAGAATTTTAAAGTTTCCCTTCTTTGTTCCTATGTTCAAACTTGTGACCCCCGGGGTGGGGCCAGTTTTGACCCCAGGGGCATCATATGAACAAACTTGGTAGGGGTCTACGCCTTCTAGTTTCAGAGAAGAAGATTTTCAAAGATTTTGCTATTTTTTTCCTTTGGTTGCCATGGCAACCAGAGTTATGGGTGGAATTCAATCTCTTGAACAACTTTGGTAGAGCTTCACCCAAGAAACATCCCTGCCAAGTTTCATCAAGATTGGCCCAGTGGTTTAGGAGGAGAAGATGTTTAAAGAAATTGTCGACGATGAACGACGGACGACGGACATTGGGCGATCACAAAAGCTCACCTTGAGCACTTCGTGCTCAGGTGAGCTAAAAATAGTTAACTCTTTGCCATCCGACAAATTGCGTCCAAATACAAATCAGTTAAAGACGACAAATTTACTTCGGTTCTAACGATGAGTCTGGTCTCTGAACGAGTGGGGAGTATTGTGGGAAGGAGAGAGAATGCTTGTTCTCGATTTTTTCTCCCTTTCACACAATGGTTTCAAAAGTCTGCTTCTTCAGGGTCGTTAGAACATTGGATTGTTTGGTAAAGGGCTGGGTGTTTAAAAGCAAAAAAAATGTTCAGACTGTATAGTAATATGGCTGGTCGATGGAGTTGCTTCTATAATTGAACGTGTGATCAATGCTGAGCACTCGTCGCAACTCGGCCGATTCCGTACCAACATTTAACCTCGTCTGTATCAAGAGGGTTTCCATTTTGAAATGCCGCCAGTCACGTGATCATAAACATAGCGTCACCCTGTAAATTGATTAATAATGGCAACAACAGCCACGGATAAGCAACCTATCGCTGAAAAAAGCCAACATCGTTGACAGACCGAGTTATAAAATAAATGTACAAACTGTTTGTCATTGGAAATGTATTTAGAAAGATTCCCATGGAAAATTGTGAGTAGTGTTTGCTTTTTAAGTGGAGTGTTACGATTTTAAGAACGGTGAAGCGGTGTATTCCTGGCAAAGAAATGTACCGTGTAGGTGCATATCAAGCTACGTGATACAGCCGAGGGACTTGATCAACGAATCAACCGAGGTTTGCCGAATGCAACGTGGAGCAAGTCTTACGATTGCCATCTGCAAAGAAAACGTATACTATACTATACAGTAATTAAATACTTAAATTGTCCGTGCACATCCTCCTCTTTTCCTGTTTACTTATGTATTTGTTTTTCTAATGTCTTGTTATGGCATTTGGTTAGTTATACTCATTTTTCGAAATGACCTTAGATTTCAAATATGAACGGGTATGGTACGAAATACATGCGTATGCATAAGTATTGAATAAAATCTTGAATCTTGAATTAAATTAAACCGGGATCAATAAAACAGAAACTACTTTGTTAACAACTGTCGCAGGTTAATGATCACACCTTTCACGAGATAGATTACACTTGTATACAGTTTTAAGGAGTAAAGGGATTGAAAGTGTTTAATCGATAGCTGGTAAACTGCACTGTACATATAGCGAGCCGCGTCATATCAAAAGTCAGTTGTTGTAAAGAGCATAATGGGAATCGCTGTAGAGGCATGGAGAGTTAGAATTGGAACTTTTCTATATCGCGGTAAAAGGAAAAAGACAAATATAATTCCAAACTTTTTTTCAATTTTCAAGTTCTCTCTTGGTATTAGAATACTGCTGTTTGTCCTTCTGGTGGTTCAGGGAGTAGAGTCGAATCCCGGTAATAATAATACAAAAAAGAGTATTAGTAAGAGTAGTGACAGAACAGAAGGAGCAATAGGTCAGGATTCTGTGGCAGTTATAGGAACTAGGAACACGTCTCGAAGAGAATCTACAGCTCACATTAATACTTCACTTAACGATTCCCCACTCACACAAGATAGCAGTATTAACAGACAGGATAGAGTTCGGGGTACAAGACAAAGACAAACACAAGATCAAAACAGAATTAGTCATTTCTTTAATTCTACCAATACAAACTTAGACAACAAAGCCACATAGCAAAAGGACAAAGAACAAGAAAAAGTTACATATGAAACAGCCAACGAAACAAGTGAAGAAGAAAATAATGAGCATGATCTCTCTAATTATGATGTTAAAACTTTATTACTAGATATTCGACATGATGTGAAGAGCATGACAAAAAAATTTGACAATCTTGACAAAAGAGTTGCAGACTTAAGGAGGGACAATATAAAACTACATAAAGAAAATGAAGAACTGAGCGAGAAAGTCACTTCGTTGAGTCAAACAGTAAAATCACTTGAAGATTTGAACCTAGAAAGCCAGAAGAAACTGGAACATTTGGAGGCCCAGTCAAGGCGAGATAATTTAAAGTTTCACAATATCCCGGAAAGCGCAAACGAAACCTGGGAAGAAGCAGAAGCTAAAATCCGTTCCTACATATCTGACGAACTCAAATTAGATCCCTCTGTAATGTCCATTGAACGTGCTCACCGACTCCAAAGTAAATTCTCTCCAAGACCAATAATCGCCAAGTTTTCATTCTTCAAAAATAAAGAGGCTATATTATCAAAGTACAGAGAGTTAACAAAGGAAAAACGATTTTCCGGTGTAAATCGGTCTATGAACAACCAAGTTCGGATCACTGAGGACTTTCCAGCACGAGTTACGAAAGCAAGAACCGAGCTGTATCCATTTCTTTTGAAGAGAATCGAAAACGGACACAAAGCATTTTTGAAATTTGATACGCTCGTTATTGACGGCATTCCGCATGTATATGATGCTGTCGGTAAAGCTCCTGCGCGACAGAGGAAAACACATGTAACATTCAACAATTAACGAGAAGGCCAACGCCCTAAAACAAATTATGCCAACTGTAATCAACACTGTGAATCAGATATTTCAAAAAATAGGAACTTAATAAATGAACTTAGTATTTGTTCCATCAATATAAGAGGGTTAAGTAAATTTGAAAATGATCCATGCTTTATCAACTATTGTAAAGAATTTGATATCATTGCCCTACATGAAACATGGAAAGCAAAAGAAGAAGTATATTCGCAAAACTTTATAAATGGTTACACTGAATTCAATTATGTTCGAAAGAAGAAAAAACATGCGTTATGAGGGTCTGGAGGAGTTACCGTTCATTTAGAGGAAAATTTGCTATCGATCGGAAAGTGCAGATGCATTTTTGACGAAATGTCAGAATGTGTAGTTTTTCTTTTCGATAGTAAAATTTTTAACATTGAATTTGATATTATAATGATTTTCACATATATTTCTCCTGAAAATTCATCAGTTTATGAAGAAAATGCAAACGGTGTAGATATTTTACAAGAAAACATGATGTATATATTGGGGTTTTATCCAAACGCTACAGTAGTATTAATGGGCGATTTTAACGCAAGAACCGGCAATTTATTGGATTATATAGAGAACGATAACATTGATTATATCTTTCCAAACGAATTTTCTAAAATTAGGGACAATCATATGTATACCTAAGGAAAATAAACCAAAACAGTTTTTAAAAAGTCTGAGACCCATTACTCTCTTGAACGTATTGTACAAACTTGCTTCAGGCAGCACTGCAAATAGATTAAAGTCAGTTTTAAATAAAATCAAATCATATCAAAAGAACAAACTGGCTTCCTAAAAGATAGATTTATAGGCGAGAATACTAGACTAGTGTACGATATTATGCAATATTGTGATGAAAGAAATAAACCTGGTCTTTTAATGTTGATAGATTTCGAAAAAGCCTTTGATTCAATTTCTTTCAAGTTCATAGAAAAGACACTAGAGTTTTTTAACTTCGGCGAAACTTTTAAAAGATGGATTAAATTATAATACCGACGTTTGTGTACAATTAAATGGCTTTTTGTCAGAATATTTCACCGTAAAGAGAGGCTGTCGTCAAGGAGATCCAATTTCCGCGTATCTATTTATTCTATGCACGGAAATTCTGAATATCAAATTAAAAAATAATGAAAATATCAAAGGTATACAAATACGAAATAAAGAATACTTAATCTCACAATTCGCTGATGATACGACACTCTTCCTGGACGGCTCACAAAAGACGCTGAACAGTACATTAGATTTATTACAAAGATTTTCACACATTTCAGGCCTTAAAATTAACTTTGACAAAACAAAACTGTTTTGGATTGGTAATATGAAGTATAGTACTCGATCAATAAAAACTAAATGGAAACTATCATGGGGAGAAACCCAATTCAAGTTACTCGGTATATTATTTCACGTTGATCTAAAAGAAATGGTAAAATTAAACTTTGAACCAAAAGTACAAAGCATGAGTAACTGTATACGATATTGGAAAAAAAGAAAATTAACACTTTTTGGAAAAATAGCTGTAGTAAAAAGTATTCTAGTACCCATCTTAACTCACTTATTCATAAGTATTCCGTCTCCATCAAATAACTATCTAAATCAAAGTGCTGTCAGCACTGTAATCGGTCGACACTGAATAACCACACTGTTTTTGAAAATCACATATCAAATGGTAGTTGTTTGAACTGTGTATGGGAGTAAGAACCCCATGTTATATTGCCTTTTATACTGAATTAGAACCTTGACAATGGATAAAGAAATCCATTCTTATTCTTGCAAAGGACTATGTGGAAATCATCTAATTTAGTAATACACTGGTTGAGTAATTGGTTGTTTTGTGTTTTTGGTCGCTTTAGACATTATTTCAGTCATATCGCGGCGACAGCCTTCTTATTCATATTTGTCAAGGATTTCACTAGTACTAGGCAAGGGCTCTGAGGTATCCTACCTGATGACACTCCCACGAAAAACACAAGTGTCGAATCCTACACCATACAACTGAACCACCTAGGAACCTTTTTTTTTCAACCTGTCTTTTACAAATTAGTAGTTTAACGGAATGGTCTAAGTAGAGATTTGCCAGCCGTCAGCAATAGAACGTAAAAGATACGGAATTCTAATCAGCAATTCTTATTATCAAGCTTTAGACATCACTCTTACAAGATTAACAGTACCTACCAGCCTTTTACTAAAAAAAAAACACACACACACAGACACAAAATTTGATATTCTTTATTATTCTAACTTTAGCAACTTTGGTAACTTTAATATAGTTACAAGACTCACTTTTCTACCAACTATTGGAACACAGACAGAGTGTACTGTAGCACATTGCCAGACTCTTAATAATATCCTTAGTTTTTTACTTTTAAATAATTTGAATAAATCGTATAAAATGTGTTTGCATTTTGACTCCCGAATTGTTTATTTTTGGCCGCTAGTGGGCTATCTATTTCTCCATTTTTAACAAGCCATCGTATCTATCGAGATAAATTGTCCTCTCTAATATTTTTGGCTGGCTAAATCTTCCTGGGCCGAATTACCCTGGCCACAACGTCTGCTTGCCAAATTTTCCAACCGTACTTCTAAAGAATGTAGCTAATATCTACGTAACCGTCATCTCTTCACCAACCAACGAAATTTTAGACTTGTCAAAATCGAAAGCATTTGGACATTACGAATCGAATTTGACTGTAGCCCAAATGATGAGTTGAATCGTTGAAAAGGTAGATAACATCGTGGTAAAAGGAGAAAATGATGGATCAGCATTTCCCCCTTTTCTGCAATGTTTTCAACAGCCTTTTCCCTCAAGGTTGTTAAAACTGGGATTGTGTGGTAAAGAGTTAAAACTCTGAGTTAATCTACTGGCCGTTTTCAGTCAGAAACCACTGTACAAATATTACAGTTTCATTTACAGATCTATATCCTACGTGAACATCCAATTATGATCTAAGATATATACGTGTGTAATATTGATCTGCACTGCACTCAAAGGACAGTCTAATCTCGATATTTTATTGTCTGCAAAAGCAACTTTTCTTAACCTTGACCAATACAGGTTATGTATTTGATTCATTCTAATAAGCGAGGAGCATAGCTACAGTAAACCTTGTGCTCTTTATCTGAAAAACTGGACCTTGTGGAAAGGATGAGAATCAACTAATATAAAGCAGCCTATTTATTGAAGGGCCATTGCTGTCTTGACTAGAATATCTCATATAAAAAATGTTACGACAGATCCAAGATCTGACTGCATGTTCTATACAGTCTGGTCTGAATCTGCACTCTCTGCAAAGGCAACATGTTTTGCTTAGCCCTCTAAAGAAAAATACCTTGGAAAAAATACATGCTCCTAAACTTTTCTCTGGTCCGTTGATTCAGACATGGAGAATTATATCTTAAGTGAGAGTATTCATGTTGCAGTTTCACCCCCCCCCCTCCGGAGAAAATGCTCTATTTAACTCAACCAAATGACAAAATTTTATTTTGAAAATCGTTCATATGGTGAAGAAAATGCTGTTGGAAAAAGAGATGATGGTGGTTACAAGCATTTCTCTCTCTTTCCCACTATATTTTCAATGCCCCACAGGATTGTTTTGTCAAGGGTCAGCAGACTGACAGACTGATTCAAATCTAAGCTCATCAAGAAGAAACATGTCAGTGACCGTACAAAATGGTAGTGCCGTGTCTGTAAGGGGTTATGAAAATTTAACACATCTGACGCTAAAAAAATGAGTAATCAGATACTGCTGGTCAGTACTGTGAATGGACAGTCTGGCTTGTAAAGTTGTAGGCGTGGGATCACCAGTCCATTCTGAAATGCTTACGTAATGACCTCTCCGCTACTTAGAAGTTAGAGGTCATAACCCTTACACAAGTTTACATCCCTTTCCCTCACAGCTTCACACTTTTTTGCCTCACTAGCGTTAAACAACCCACGGCCAATCACTATTTTAAACCTACGCCTGTTACGAGTTGCATTTACATCACTTTGCTCTAAAGCAGTACAATCTAAATTTCTAAATTCTTTACAGCAATATTCCTTACAAACTCCTTTCTGTAGCGATTTTATCTTTGCCCCAACGCTAGATGACCCGTGAACTTTTCAACACCTGCAACATATACGGACAACACTCGTCACAACTCGACCGATCCCGTAAATACGTATATAGTGACCAACGACCCACTCGAAGTTTGCCGAATAATATAGACAGTCGACGGCTACAGAATGTGTTTACATCACGCGATACAATTGATTCGCTTTCGTTTCATTCATACAATTACTCATTACCTCTGACCCCATTTCTGATAACTGTTTTGAAAGTAAACTACTACGAGTTTTTCCATTTCTGCTCGCTAGACATTTTGATTACATTGGTAATATGACAAAATTCAATGCTAAACAAGTTGTAATCACCGTTTATTGCATAATTGAAAAGTTGAGAACAGGATTACTTGACGCCTGTTTACTAGGACTGTTTATTCATTCTTGCGCTCAACCGAAAGTAGTATTTGTAATAAGGTCACGACAGGCTTGTTAAGCGTTGTAATGCTGTAAATGAACGCTGTTACGAGTTGCAGTTACATCAGTTTGCCCTCAGCGGACGGGTTTCCGAAATTTGTGGTCTCTCTAATCGTCCGGCTTACGCCGACCGATTAAAAAATAAGTGACATGTTATATAACTTTGTATGGGACGGAACGTGTAATAAAATTAAACAAAAAGTGCTAATTAAAGATTATGAAGAAGGAGGTTTAAAGATGATTGACTTATTTAATCATAACCTGAATATGAAAATCAAATGGATAAAAAAACTCATTTCCGATGGTAACAAAGACTGCTACGAATTTACCAAAAATATTTTCGATGTTAATAAACTATTCAATTCTGGCAGAAAGTATTGTGAACAGCTCTGCAAAATAATAAAAAATGAATTCTGGAAAGACGTTTTATACTCACTTATGACGTATATGTCAAAATGTAATTTTACAAATTGGATAAAACTAATCAATATGCCTCTTTTCTATAACGAAAAATTAATGATTGGCTCTAAGCACTTTTTTATATATTTCTATACAATGGTGGAATTAGGTATGTTAAAGATATGCTAAATGAAGATGGTAGCTTTAAAACGTGGAACGACATGAAAAATACCATTAATAACGGAATCAACTTTTTAGATTTTTAAAGCATTATCAGCGCTATTAAAGCGCTGTTTGCAGAACACAACATCAATAACAAGAATAAGTCATTACGAGGTTTCCATAACCCAAATATAAACTGCTATTTTTATCAAATAATCATTAAGTCTTGTAGTAACAAAATCACATATAACATTCTGATAAAGAATAACAAAAAACCGTCATGCCACAGTAAGTGGAATAGCACTTTTCCAGAGTCTAATATCAATTGGAATGTTATACATAGCAATGTTTTTAAATATTCAAGTGACAGATACTCCCAATGGTTTCAAACAAGAATAATACACAGGATTCTTCCAACAAACTCGCTTCTTTTTAAAATGAACTTGGTCGAAACAAATACGTGTTCTTTCTGTAACAGATGTGAAGAAACTATAACACATTTATTTTATGAATGTCAAAATATTAAATCTATTTGGGAGCGCATTTCAATGCTTGTTAATAATTTAGATCAGTCAATGTCAATAAGCAAACAAAATGTGCTTTTGGGTTCAAATGAAACAAATCTGAAGCTAGACAGATTACTTCTTGAAACAAAAATATATTTCTACAAATGTAAAAACAAAGATATTAAACCATCTTTATTAGGCCTGAAAAATAGTCTCTTGTATAGTCCTAGCATCATTAGAAGCTCAAAAAATTATGAAAATGAACGAAGGCTTACGACAATTGTAGAGTACATCAGTCAAAATCTCCCATAACCAAAAGCATTTCTTTTTCCATGCACAGGAACAATGATGCAGTGCTGAAGCCTCAAAAGAATACCTACTTTATGTTACGTTTCCTTTTTGCTTTTGACGTTTCAGTACTGTACATTGAACCAAGATCAAAGTAGCACTTTATCAACACAGTCACTTGCACACTCACACAACTCTTACACAATATGTTTTTTGCACAATTAAATACAAAAATAAGCTTTTCTGTCCACATATTTAAGAAAAAAAAAAAAAAAAAAATACAAATTAAGAAAAGTAAACCTTTATTAGTCATTAGTGTTAAAATCTTTATATTTTAGTAGCCATATCAATTTAGGAGTACAATAATAGCTGTAAAAAATCTAGAATCTGTACTTACGATTTTTGTTTGTATTTCACTTACTAACACAGATTACTAATAACGAACTGTAAGGTGCATTGAGGGATGGCCACGACCTTCATGTACCATTTAGACGTGGACAATAAAGTTTAAAAAAAAATATCTTTCCAAACGATACCTCTGCTGACTATCCCACAGACTCATTCCATTTAAAACGAAATTCCAAAGATATTGTAGTCAACAGATTTGGTCTTTCGCTGGTCGAACTTTGCAAACTTTTTGACGTTCATATTGTAAATGGTAGAGTCTGTGGTGACTTAAACGGAGAATACACCTGTAATGCGAATGATGGAAAAAGTTTAGTCGACTATTGTATTTTATCCAGTGAATTATTTCCATTTTTGTCGAATTTTTACATAGACGAGGAAGAGTTTTCTGATCACTATCCAGTTGTTTGTAAAATCAAGTTTAACACGGGTTCAACTAATGATCAAAATGCTCTGCAATTAGACAATTTTTTACAAAAATACACCGCGTATAAGTGGGATGATAATAAGAAGCATGAGTTCTTATTCGAATTTCGGCGTCTTTTTCAGGAATTTTACTTTAAGTTGACGTTTCCAATTAATGATAGTGATTTAATATTGAACAAAATAAGTCATATTTACAAACAAGCTGGCAATCAAATGAAAATAAAAGAAAAATTTAATAGTTCTGCAACTAGCAAAAAGAGCCCATGGTGGGACTTCGAATGTCATCAATTAAAGAAAGTGAAAACTTGGTTACTTAGAACATTTAGGCAAACAAATGAAGAATCTGACTTTTTGCAATATAAAAGCGCAAAGAACAAGTTTAAATCGAAATGTAAACAGAAAAGGAAATCTTATGAACAGTTAAACAGAGATAAATTAATATCTGTTCGGCACAACCCTTCACTATTTTGGAAAACAGTAAAGGGCGTACAGTTAACACTGTCACGTATCCTATATATCCATCTGAGTGGATTAATTACTTCTCAAAGCTTTTTACATCCAAAAACACCTGTTTTAATAGTGACGTGTTGTCGAATAGCGTTCTTGTAAATGACAGCACATCCTTAAATTTGCCTATTTCAGAGGATGAGGTACAATGTAGTATTAAGAAACTTAAATGTAGTAAATCTGCCGGACCAGACGGCCTGTGCGCCGAAATGTTGAAACACACAGCTGATATTGTAACTCCGTTTTTAACACACTTGTTCAATGTTATCCTTAACAGTGGGTCTTTTCCATCATCTTGGAGTCAAAGTTTGATTATACCACTGCATAAAAGTGGATCTTGACATGAACCTGGAAATTACAGGGGTATCTCGCTTATAAATAGTCTTACTAAAGTTTTCATTGGTCTTTTAACCGAACGATTAACGAAATGGGTAGAAGAAAACAGTATAATACATGAAGAACAATCAGGTTTCAGGCAGAATTACAGTGTAATTGACAATACATTTGCTTTACAGTCCCTAGCTCAAAAATACTTGTCAAAAAGAAAAGGTCGTTTTTATTGCTTGTTTATAGATTTCAAAAAAGCGTTCGACAGTATCGATCACAATCGATTATGGGATTCATTAACAAGGAAAGGGTTGAATGGGAAAATATTACACATCTTTCAATCTATGTATCGGCGATTAAAGTCCTCCGTAAAGATAACCAGTCATAATATCCAGTATATCACCCAGTTTTTCGATTGTGAAATCGGAACGCGTCAGGGCTGTTTGAGTTCGCCATTACTATTTTCCCTGTTTATTAATGATCTGGTGGACCTATTAAAAATCGAGTGTAAGCATGGAATTTATATCAATGATAATATAGAAGAAATTTCGTCCCTGTTATTTGCTGATAATGTTTCTACATTTGCCGACACTGTTTTGCGATTGCAAAAACAACCCGATATTATTGATAAATTTTGCGATTCCACAGGGATGAGCATTAATTTAGAAAAATCAAAAGTTATTGTCTTTAGAAATGGTGGAATATTACGGAAAAATGAAAAATGGTTTATACAGGAAAGGAAATAGAAGTAGTCCCCTATTATAAATATCTAGGTACATATTTTAGTTCTAGATTATGCTGGTCTAAAACGCTTGAAAATCAATCAGATCGTGCAAAAAAAGTATGTTACATTATATATAGTTATCAACGTAAATTTGGTTATTTTAAACCAGTAGATGCCTTCAAATTATTTGACACAATGGTTAAACCTGTTTTACGTTTTGCAGCAGACATTTGGGGATATCAATATTACAATGTAATTGAAAAAGTGCACTTACAATTTTGTAAGCGTATGTGTCATTTGAAGCATAATACATCAAACTCTTTTGCACTGGGTGAATGTGGCCGTAGACCTATAGTAGTTTACTATATTACACAATGTATTAAATACTGGCTTAAACTCATTACTATGCCCAATACCCGATACCCAAAACAGTGCTATAGAATGCTTCGACAAATCGGTGAATCTGGCAGAATTACCTGGGCATCTAAGGTCAAAACATTACTATTCGAAAATGGATTTGGATATGCTTGGATCGCAGATGAAATAGGCAATCAAGATTTCTTCTTAAAACTATTTAAGCAACGACTGAAGGATGTTTATCTACAAAAATGGAACTCAAACTTAAATGGAAGCCCTAAAGCATATTTCTACAAAGAATTTAAATCAATGCTAGAGATAGAAACTTATTTAACAATAGATATGTCATATGCATATAAAAGAAATTTAGCAAATTTTAGATGCTCTAATCATACATTAGCTATAGAAACAGGGAGAAGAGATAAAACTGACAAACAATACAGGTTCTGTAAATACTGCCTTAAAAATAATACATTTTCTGTTGAAGACGAATTCCATTTTTTATTGATTTGTCCTTTGTTCGGTGAGATCAGAAAAGTTTGTTTTTCCCAAAAAATGGTACAACAGGTTACCGACCAAATCTTTATTTCTAGATATTATGAAATGTAAGACTGAGTCTTTAATATACATACTTGCTAAGTATATAACGATAGCATTTAAAGAAAGGTAAGCTTTTTTAGACAAATAAGCAAGTCACTAACTATTTTCCGAAACTTTTCTATAAATTTCCTCGAATTTCTATGTAATCCATGTTCACAAAGATTAATTTCTTTTAAATAGTTTTACATTTTTAACGATGTGTCTATTCAAATGATTTTATTAGTACATGTATTTACAATTTCTTTCCTGTTGAACTCGACATCATGTCAACCACTTTTGCGGAAGGTATGGTCAGATATCAGCCAACACTTATTAGGGTCTGATCTCTGTCTATACTGTCCGCCTCATACGTACTCATACAGTCTCATACTTACTGTTAATACATGAGTCACTTGGCAAATGGTTCAGGCGAAGATAGGCCACATATAGGGGAGTCAGAACTCTATCTACGCACTAGTAATGAATTGGTAATTCTCGAGACGCATTATGCCTTTTGCATTTTTTTTTTAAATTGAAAACGATATTCTTCTAAACATTCTTGGCGGACACTTTTGTTAAAGGTTTATGAACTTTGGGGAACGTTACTCTGCAAACATATTTTTTGTATGTATGTATTGTATAATGGGCCGGAGGCCATAAATTACCAATAAAGAATTGAAATTGAAATATAGTATTTGTATAAATGTGTAAAGGTTAGTACAGATAACCGTCCCCAGAGGCGATGTTACTTTTTGACTGGTCCCTCTGGGTACAGAGGCGATCAAGACAAAATCAGTTGAAAGCTCCGCACAGATTTTGTGCGCAAGTTTGAACTCTCATAATTTCGCAAATAGAGCACAAAACTAGGATTTAAACATACTTGTTGCTTGCGTATTTAATATTCCTTCGTTTGAAATACAAATATTTTCAATTTAAACGCTGAACATAGAGAAAGCCGTGTATTTCATCTGTTACTCGAGTTGTTTACGTTCCCGAAAACATAAAAAAATGGCCGCCACGTACGATAAATTTCGTCAGTGATTTTTCCGAGATTTAAATGTTATAAACGACTTCTACAAGCTCCTTAGATAATGAAAGCTTTAATAGTTTGTCTTTGGTCATGTTAGTTACTTAAATTCAACTGCATTTCGCTGCAATACAGATTAAACCGACGAAACAGAAAGTCAGTACAGCGCTCTAAATTTGCTACCGGAAAATATACGATGGACTTGTTTTTTTTTTTTGTTTGTTTTTCAGTGTGTGTGTGTGTGTGTGTGTGTGTGTGTGTGTGTGTGTGTGTATATACACACACACACACACACACACACACACACACACACACACACACACACACAAAAAAAAACCAAAAAAACAAGAAAGTTCCGCTGTGTTTAAGTGCAGATATAAGTAAATATGGAAAGAAGGGTTGAATTATTTTCACTTGTATTCCAAGAGTATTTCAATGTGAATTTGTGTGTAAAATTTTATCGCTCTACGTTAACGGAAAACTGATGAAATGGTTGATTAAATGTGGTAGGGATCGTAGAACAAAATCACACATTAATATCGGGTATGGCCACCTTGACCATCGAGTACTGCCTGGCATCGTTGGCACATAGAACCTACAAGTGTGTTGATTTCTGCCTGTGGAATGTTATTCCACTCCTGGATTAAGGCTTGTCTTTGTTCATCGACGGTAGAATAGGGCGACGTCTAACACGCTGGTCCAAATTATCCCACAGGTGTTCAATGGGATTCAGATCTGGACTTTTGGCGGGCCAATCATTAATGAATGCAATATTATTCTTCCTGAGGAAATTCACAGTATCTCTAGCTGTATGGCTTGTGGCATTATCATGTTGAAACAGAGTGATATTGGCATTATTTTGAAACAGTGGGATAACGTGCTTCGCAAGAATCTCATCTCGGTAGCGTTTGGCATTCAAATTCCCATCGATCACGACGAGAGGTGTCCGATAACCATGCCTAATGCTTGCCCAGACCAAGACGGAACCTGCGCCCCCAAAATGATCTCGTTCAAGTACACAACAGTCGGCATAACGTTCATTTCTTCTACGGTATACATATAATGTCGGGTTTGACCCTTTCAGTGCCATGGTCAAAATTAGAAGCTTTTTGCGGATGACATACATCAAGATCAGACTGCGCAGAAAGTGCATTTTAGATCTATGTCATCGGCCACGTATTACCAATTTAAACGAACAAAATCATGCTTATTTCAGATATTTTAAGCATTATTTAAAGACACGATAAATTTATTAGCAGCATAGAGATGAAAATCGTTCACATAGTTCCGCATGCAGACGACAATAGCCGAAGCCGAGTTTGAACAGTCATTCAAGCGTGTAATATATGGTAATAGAGGTCATTTATTTCATGTTAACTTGTTCGAGTGATAAAAGTTGCAAAGTCATCTTAAAAAACATGCATTGTTTTTTCTTGCCACTATAGGCCATTGAATAGGTTATAATCGAGCTTTTTTTAGATTTTTTTTTTTTTCTAATTTCTAAAGAGTATTTAATATATTTGACTAAATTTGTAAGAGTTTTACAAGTTTAAGATTGTAAGAGATACACAATTTTGTGCACATTTGGTCTAATACATAACATAGTCAAAACATACTTTTTTTCAAACATGACATAGATATACTTGTAACATGTTACACACTTTTATAAACAAAGCTCACAGACGAAGGACAGTTTAAAATATCGGAGGACAAATTTTTAACGACTTATTAGCGCGCACAAAAAGGCACCTTTTAACCCTTTACAACACAATCCCGACTTTGAACGACCCTTACGGAAAAAAGCTTGAGAAAACATTGTGGGAAAAGGAGAAAATGCTGGTAATCAGCATTTTCTCCTTTTCCCACAATGATTTCTAACCTATCAATAAAAATGTCATTTGGGCCACTTTTAATTTGCCGTCTGCAAATGCTCTCATCTTGATCAGTCTTAAATTCGTCGCTGGGTAAAGAGTTAAAATCAAAAGATCCTTCGAAATTTTAAGAGGGGGGGAATCTATGGGGGTGCGGGGGAGGAGGTCTATGGGGGTGCGGGGGGGGGGGGGGCTGCCCACTCCATCTTGTCCAGAGCTAATGTTGATCTCAGGTTATCGATTCTAGAACAAAATAGGCAATTTTATCTTCGCTGCTGTTAGCAGTATTGTTTGCTTACTTGCTTGCATGTTTGCTTGCATGTTTGCTTGCATGTTTGCTTACTTGCTTGCTCGCATGCGCGATCGATCGGTCGGTCGGTAGGTTTTTGATCTATTGATCGATCGATCAATCGACTGATTGATTGATTGATTGCCACTATCGGTAGTTTAAATTGCAGCGTACACGGATCATGAACTCGTGTTGTTAAGCAGAACGGTTATTTGTTTTTCTTCAAAATAACTAATTACTCTTTTCAGATCCTCTTGTAGTACTACACGTTTCTTCAAAGTGTAATGACGAAATGTTACATTCTGTTCTGTGTGTGAGAGAGAGAGAGAGAGAGAGAGACAGACAGACAGACAGACAGAGAAAGAGAGACAACGACAGAAAGGCACAGAGAGTGTAAAGCAACTAATATACGTAAAGATAAAGTTACCTTAACGCTGGACGGATTAAATTCCTATAACCAATCCATTTCAAACAGGACACAAATTTATGACTACTAACTATGAAGTCAAAGTGAAGATTTAAAAAAAAATTAAAGTAATGATAACAGTGATGGATAGTTCTTTCCCCAGGCCTTAAACTTATTAACCCTTTACCTCACAATGTCGACTTCATCGACACTGGGAAAGAAGCCTTTCGAAAACATTGTGGGAAAAGGAGAAAATGCTGGTTACCAGCATTTTCTCCATTTTCCACAATGTTTTCTACCGTAACAAAGAAAAATTGCACCATTTGAGCCACATTGATGTCGTCGTCTGCAAATGCTTTCAATTTGTACATGGCTAATATTTTGTCGTTTTGGTAAATAAGATTTATCGGTTTAATTTGTAGGTCCTTCCTTTAGCCTGGGGGATACCGAATGAATTCTCCTCTTTAGGTGTGTGCAGATAAGGGAAGAGTGTTGGGGTTTGGTCATTTACAACACTATCCCGGCTTTTAGACGAATGTGACAGAGAAGCCTTTTGAAAACATTGTGGCAAAAAGAGAAAATGCTGGTAACCAGTATTTTGTTCTTTTTCCACCATGGTTTATATCTTTTTAGAAAACTAATTCCATTATTTGAGCCACATTGTTATCATAAAGTTTTAATTTATTGTCTGCAAATGCTTTGAATGTGGACTGGGATCGTATGTACACACGATCCCTGATTTGGACATGTCCAAAATCTTGTCGTTTGGTTAAGGGATTAACAGTCATATCACCTTTGTTTCTTCACAAACACCAATGTTGTGGTATTACAATTGTCTCGCTGAATAACCAAAACATACATGTAGTATTGAATGAAATGCTCTGCCCCACCCGCTTCCCCGCCCCACCCTTCACTGAAACAGTAATATTGTCTTTATTTTTATTCAACAAAAAAGTCGTTAGTTGTGGATACTCATTAGATATGTCTCACTCAAACGAGTCTATTGAGTACCCTCAACATAGGTTTAAATGAAGGAAATAATGTTTTCAGGATGCTAATTTCCTTCGTTGAACCATAACAATATCGTGGTTTAACGAATTCAAATTCAAACATATGGTGACAAATTAGCGACAAAGCTAGTTGCCTTTGGCTATTTAGCTAACAATACATGTATAAATGTGGCAGAAAACATGTCCCGTACAATAGAAGAAATCTATAAAGAAAAAGCATCACTACAAGTGAAACGAAATAAGTAAACGAACGGATACTTGCGACAAACTGGTATAGTGTGTACGATATGGTGATACAAGGCAATGTTCTAAACTGTCTAACAAATAGTGTGTACGATATGGTGATACAAGGCAATGTTCTAAACTGTCTAACAAATAGTGTGTACGATATGGTGATACAAGGCACTGTTCTAAACTGTCTAACAAATAGTGTGTACGATATGGTGATACAAGGCAATGTTCTAAACTGTCTAACAAATAGTGTGTACGATATGGTGATACAAGGCAATGTTCAGAACTGTCTAACAAATAGTGTGTAGATATGGTGATACAAGGCAATGTTCAGAACTGTCTAACAAATAGTGTGTAGATATGGTGATACAAGGCAATGTTCTAAACTGTCTAACAAATAGTGTGTACGATATGGTGATACAAGGCAATGTTCAGAACTGTCTAACAAATAGTGTGTAGATATGGTGATACAAGGCAATGTTCAGAACTGTCTAACAAATACTTCATTCCTAACCCTTAGGCTGCTAACCGTGACCTGAGGCGCTTTTGCGGACAGTGTTGATCAAGATCAGACGGCACAAAATGTGCAGTCTGATCTTAGATCTACACTGTCCGATACGGTATTTTCTTTGCGGTGAAATCAACTTTGAAATCGCAATATTTGTTTCTTTTTACTATTGAGTGGAATTTTTCATTTCATCCATTTAGCAGTTTCAGGATTAAAGGTCGACTTACAACCAAATATAAACAAATCGAGGGTCAAATTGCAGAGAAATCAATTCATATCATTTACAAGATCATTATTGGTCTGATGATGTGAAACAGTACCATCTGTCAAAGTTCCATTCGCTTGTAGAGGAATGTATTGTAAAACTATGACAAAAGTTGCCAACTTTAAGATCCATACTCTTAAATGGAATGAAGTAAATTTGTCTGCGGTATGACTCCTAAATCGTTTACTTTTGGCTGTTAGTGTGCCTATAATAAGAACAAAACATAACGCTTATTAAATACATGTACGATGTGATTGAAAACTGTCCACTGCTTCAAGATTAAGTTTTTATTGCTGATGGGTATACACTGCTAAAAAAAAAAAATATTGGAACACACGTCCTCGATTTTAATCACAAGACAATTCTTTCAGTACAAAGCAATGGAAATAGTTTTCTGCTCGTAACTTCATTTATTTTTAACAACTAAGAAAAATATTGAGCCATTTTGTCAAGTAAGAATGCAAGTTGGTGGTTTTTTGAGCACAGATACTGAGTGTTTAGCAAATGAAAGAATTGAATTTCGGCATTTGTGTGTTCCTTTAATTCTTTTGAGCAGTGTATTTTGTGCTAACGTTATCATGTCTGAAACTCATAGTAACGTGCTTCCGAAACACCGTAATTATAGCTTATTTCAAGCTGTGCTCGTGTTGTTTGGAAGTAAACCGACGATATATTCCTTTGTAATGGTTAGAGCTCAAAAAAGAGAATTCTTCGAGTAAATAAAAGCGGAGGCGCCTTTTTGAGCTCTGACCAACTTAGTGATCGACTAACTTTTTTTGTAAAACGATTTTATATAAACTTTAACCGCTATAAAGTGTGTCCCACTTTTAATGCAAAGACATGCCCTACTCCCGATTCGGGGTCTAGCTCCGATGTTATTTTTGTGATTGTTTCTCCGCTAGACTCCCGCAACAGCCTTCTTTAAAAGTATCTGGAATGAATACGATTTTACCGGCATCTTTTCAAACGGCTCTATGCGACAAAATTTCCAATGACAGCTAATAAAATGGGTATGGATTGTTAGATAAATGATTAATCTTTATTATCACACAAGCTGTGCTGCAAAATACCAATTAAATCAATGGAAATTTACCTTTTTTCCCAACGTAAATAAATCCAGTGAAATTTGTAAACAACTTACATGGCGACTTCCGTTAAACAGACATGCGCACTCAACGGAATTTGAATTTTGTACAGTCTGGTTCTCTAACCCTAACAACCATTTTCGTATAAGGTGCCTTTGTCAACAGTGGAATTCCCAAATGAACCGTCCTGTAGCATGTCAGAGATACTGCGATTTCTGCCGAGACATGCGCATTGATGATATCACCATGTTTTGATCTCTGGTGAAGTAGGTCAACGGTTATTAACGTTGAAAAGTACAGATTTGCACGAAGGTAAGATTTAGATATTAACTAACATCAGTTTTTTTGTAAAGATTAATCATTTATCTAACAATCCATGCCCATTTCATTAGCTGTCATTGGAAATTTTGTCGCATAGAGCCGTTTGAAAAGATGCCGGTAAAATCGTATTCATTCCAGATACTTTTAAAGAAGGCTGCTGCGGGAGTCTAGCGGAGAAACAATCACAACAATAACATCGGAGCTAGACCCCGAATCGGGAGTAAGACATGCCCATGCTTCCATATGACCATATTGACACGCCCACAGCACATGCGACCCTTTTTTTATGTTCCCTTAAACAAACTGTAGTCATTACATGTCGGTCAAGCTAGAATTTATCATTATGAATGGTTATTTCTAATAGTTACACACTATTTTTGAAACAAGAAAGAGGATGGACGGCGGAAAAGGTACTGGAATATGAATATTGAAACTCACTTGTGGTTCAATAGAGGGAGAGAGAGAGGGGGGGGAGAGAGAGAGAGAGAGAGAGAGAGAGAGAGAGAGAGAGAGAGAGAGAGAGAGAGAGAGAGAGAGAGAGAGGGGGGACGTAACCCTACTAGCAATTGCCTTTTTTGTCTATAATCATTATTTTGCATATCGTTAAAAACCAAAACTGTAAGAAGTTAATCCAATTCATCGCCGGAAAGGGAGCAGTTGACTAAAATGATGTGTTCGAAATTACAGGTAGACTATCAAGTTGTGGTGTTAAGGTAACACATAAAAAAATAGTAAAATGCCAATGAGTACAACAAAAGGATTATCCCCCATCGAATCTATTTGCTAAGGAGTGAACAGGTGCCATTAGGTATCAGTCAAAAGTAGCAACCCTTGTACATTACTGTCATAAAAAAAACCCTGCCAATAACATCTCAGAATAAGTATTTCCACCATTTTTAATACATATACTGAACCAAAAAAGAAACTTCCGCTGTGTTTAAGTGCAGATATAAGTAAATATGGAAAGAAGGGTTGAATTATTTTCACTTGTATTCCAAGAGTATTTCAATGTGAATTTGTGTGTAAAATTTTATCGCTCAACGTTAACGGAAAACTGATGAAATGGTTGATTAAATGTGGTAGGGATCGTAGACCAAAATCACACATTAATATCGGGTATGGCCACCTTGACCATCGAGTACTGCCTGGCATCGTTGGCGCATAGAACCGACAAGTGTGTTGATTTCTGCCTGTGGAATGTTATTCCACTCCTGGATTAAGGCTTGTCTTTGTTCATCGACGGTAGAATAGGGCGACGTCTAACACGCTGGTCCAAATTATCCCACAGGTGTTCAATGGGATTCAGATCTGGACTTTTGGCGGGCCAATCATTAATGAATGCAATATTATTCTTCCTGAGGAAATTCACAGTATCTCTAGCTGTATGGCTTGTGGCATTATCATGTTGAAACATTATTTTGAAACTGTTACGAACAAAGTTCGTAACGAAGAAACAAATGAACAAATGCATGGCAGAAATAAAGGGACCGGGCAGGATTCGAACCCTAGAACGCCCGGACGAAAGGCCAATACCATAACCATAAAGAGACATCTCCCTAACACAGTTGTTAGGTATTGTATTTAAATCGGGACGAAGCCATGCATGAAGGAGTGGTCTCCCGCAACACACCCCCTCTTAAAGTCATCATTTATTGATGACTCAAAGCCTTTTTAGGCAGTAAGTCTATTATTTGGACAACAAATGTCCGTTTTTGGACAACAAATGGGATTAATGACTCAATTGCCAATCCCGGACGAGCCCCCATCTTACGAACAAAGTTCGTAACGAAGAAACAAATGAACAAATGCATGGCAGAAATAAAGGGACCGTGCAGGATTCGAACCCTAGAACGCCCGGACGAAAGGCCAATACCATAACCACTGAGCTAAAAAGCCATCTTCCAAACGCAGTTGTTAAGTATTGTATTTAAATCGGGACGAAGCCATGCATGAAGGAGTGGTCTCCCGTAACAAAACAGTGGGATGACGTGCCTCGCAAGAATCTCATCTCGGTAGCGCTGGGCATTCAAATTCCCATCGATCACGACGAGAGGTGTACGCTAACCATGCGCAATGCCTGCCCAGACCAAGACGGAACCTGCACCCCCAAAACGATCTCGTTCAAGTACACAACAGTCGGCATAACATTCTTTTCTTCTACGGTATACAGGAACCCTGCCATCAATTCCACGAATGGAAAATCTCTACTCGTCGGAGAAAACAACGCTATTCCATTGTTGCCTTATCCAGCGATGGTGTGTACGTGCCCAATTAACACGATTTACACGGTGACGTCGCGTCAATACACAGCCAACGTAAGGACGCCGTCCACATAGACTACCTTCGCGCTGACGATTGCGTACAGTTTGGGCAGATACTCGGTTGTTATGTGTACCAGGGGTGTTAGCAGCAGTGGCAGTAGCAGTTTAAAAACGATTGCTTAGGGGTGTGTTCATGATATAGCGGTCTTGACCGGGCTTCGTAACGCACGGACGCCCACTACGTGGTAAATCTTCCGTACGCCCTGTTGCTTAGAAACGTTGCCTAAGGTATCGAATAGAACGGCTAGAACTTCCAACAACCCTAGCAACCTCATTCGTCGCCATACCAGTAATAAGCATTCCAATAGCACGTTCACGTAAATTTGGAGGAATTGTAGGCATATCAAAAAGAAAGAAAACTTAATAAAATTCTTTTTTTTTTTCCAACGTTTTTTTTTTTTTTTTTGACAACAAAGTCTATAAAATCAGACTGAAAGGTTTGATTTTATAAACACGGATTATACTGGTCCATGCATACATTATGCATGCATACATTATTTGACACATAATCCTTAGCCCGAAAATATGTAGGGCATTGGACACGTTGATTTCTTTTCATTACATTAAGAAAATATGTATAGAAATCGGAAGTTTCTTTTTTGGTTCAGTATATACTAATCGCAAGAAATGGGCAGAAGCCAGCTGATACGTCTGCGCCGAAAAATAGTGGCACAAGTAGAATTCCGTAATTTTGGCATGTTTAGTTTTATGCACAAGACAGGAACAAATTCATGAGCATTCCGCCGAGCACGATGTCTTTTTTGACAATTTGGGAGGAGTTGGTATAATTCTTACATGCGGAACGGCTCTTTAGACAAAGGAAGTTTTATGGGATTTTAGATGAAGAAAAGCTTCCCAAATACTGGCCTCTGATTGGACGAAAAACTAGGTCGATCACTAACAATGGAATAAGTTTACCTCGTCCGTCTACTCTGGTATTTTCGTTTCTTACAAGAGAGACTAGTTGGGAATTAAAGCTTTATTATACGATGAAAGATGAACAAGTTATCAAAAATATGCTGAATACTATGTAGCATTGTCAAAGCTAGTGACTTGGATCGTAATCAAATGTAACCTGCATGGTGTAGAATTGAAGAATGATGGACATACTCGTCTACTGAATCTAATGTGAGCACTTTACTTGTGATAGACAAGAATGATGAATACGGTCGGTTTCCTTCAATACATGTCAGGTTTAATTCTGTGTTTAATTTGTGTATTCAAATTTTAGATCCGCATGCATTCATGTAAAATATGTTCACTGTTGCATTAACTGTATTTACCACAAGGGTCTATCATCTTGAATAGAACTTGAAACTTGAAAATTGTATCCAACTGAAGTGCATTGCCCAATGACCCTTCCACGAATAACCAAAGCTTCTAGCGAGGCTCGAACCCGGGTCTCCATGTTATGAGCCCTACACTTTACCACTAAGCAACGCAGGACCCGTTGTTGGTATCTGTCACGAAAAAAGTAGTCTAATATTGGTCATAGATGAGGACATTTTTATTTTGCGTGAATCTGCTGGCCTATTTGCATGTCTGTTTATAACACCAAATATATATGGGTTGCTGCAAAAAAAAAAACAAAAATGAAAAGGATAAAATGCTGGTAACCAGCATTTTATCCTTTTCCCATATCTACCTTTAAAAAAAGCTTAAATGAAATTAACGACATTTAATTTGTCGTCTGCAAATCTGTCAATACGATCTGATGTAGAGCTGTGTGCAACAGCGATCGTATATATACACTGTCTGTATACGATCCCCTTCGACATACCTCGGACGATCTGGCGATCAAGTCCCTCGGCTGTATCTGGTACCTTGATATGCACCTACACGGTACATTTCTTCGCCGGAAATACGCCGGTTTACCGTTCTGAAAATTGTAAGGCTCCTCTTAAAAAAGAAAACTTGAGTCTCAATTTTCTATCGAAATCTAACTATACATGTATTTCAGTTGACAAATCGTTCGTACGTTCACTTTTCAACGTGGTTTATCAATTCCGATTGAAGTTTTCACCGACAGACAGATATGAATAACTTCATCGAGGTTGTTTATGTCGTTGCTAAACGATGTATAAGATCACGTTATTTGCAGTTGATATGGAAACGACCGTTATACAGACGAGATTAGATGTAGGTACGGAATCGGCCGAGTTGTGACGAGTGTGTACGACCCCTTACCAACAGAATACACTCGTCACAACTCGGCCGATTCCGTAGCTACATCTAACCGGATGGATCCCATCACCCGAGGTATGCCGAATGCAACAGAATAGATAAACCGTCGAACATATTGATTTTTTTTTTTGTATAACTGTGTAAGCTGGCTGTTGACCTGCTGTTACCCTGCTTCTTGGTATTTGTCTCGAATGAATAACTGGTAATTTGTAAATGGCCAAAAAAAATGGACATGCGTATTTTGCAGGGCTTTCCGGGCTTACTTGCTTCCGTTAATCGATATTCCGCGGCGCTTATTCGTAAATTGGCAAATAAATATATGTATATAGAGGATATTTGGGGTTTTTTTTTTTCGGTGAACAATCGCACTTTATGTCATCGAGTGAACATCATCAGTAATATTTTCACGAGAGCGAAACAGGCAGAGAATGAGAGACAGAGAAAGTGAGAGAGACAGAGACAGAGAGAGACAGAGAGAGAGAGAGAGAGAGAGAGAGAGAGAGGGGGGGGGGGCGAACAGGGAGTATGTAAGTCATCTCGTGAGAACTTGTACCCAATCCCTTTGCAATGTTATATGCTAATGGGTATTATACATGCTTAGCACTATACTAGACCACAAAGTTTTAATCTCATTCAAATTGGAAGCAATCACATGGACAAATAAAATGCGGCTTAAATTGGGTTTTTCTTTGAAACGATCGGAGTAAAAACAGTGTTGGTTACCTGCATTTTCTTCTTTTCCAACGATGATTTTTCAAAAGCTTGAAACCTGGGGGTAGAGGGTTATAAACTTATCCTTACACCAAACTTATGGATACACAAAAGCATAGCACTTCCTGTTTGCTGCTCGTGCTGCGTTTACATATTTCACGTCAAAAGATTTGTAAGTCCACAATACTTCCTTATCCGGAATAGCATGTAATCTGGTCTGTATATGCCGAGTTCTGTAACCCAAGCGGTGATGTAACGGGCTTGAAAATCAAGGGTCATTGGTTTATTTCCTAGCCTTTTTTTTTTTAATTGATGATGAACCTTGCGACAAAATTCATTCTCCCACGACGGCACATTGTTTCGTGGATGTTTGTGTAGAAAAGCAGCCATTGCTTTGCAAACAGTTTTGAGCAAAGCACTGGTTTAAGAAATGCTAGGAAAGCATTAATAGGTGCAATGGCCGATGCAATGTAACTGAAATAATGTTGAAAACGTCGTTAAAACCCTGCCAAACAGCAAACAAACCGAGAAAACAATGACCTTTTACCTAAACCGTACGCTAAGACAGAATATTTTTTAAAATTTCGCGGGAAGAAAAAATGTCAATTACGTTTACCACGTAGCTACCCAGCCGGGCTCGTGTGTGAAGGAACATACCTGGGGGTTAGATTTGCAAATTGTAATACAGGGTTCAAAATCAAACAAAATCAAAATTAAACTGTCCTCCTTTCCCTCCTGCCCCAAAAAAGCGAAAGCACCGCATACGGGTGCAAACGCCCGGCTGCAGTTGCTTGATTTTCAGTGAAAATTGTAAGTCGAAAAAAGGGGCACCACTGTGTCAAAGTTACTTTGATGGTTATGTGGCCTTGTTGTATGGGTTCCCCTTTTGATAGTGAACAACTTGTCCAAGTTTGAAGTAAATATCTTCAGTAATGACAGAGATATAAAATGTCAAAATTTTTGAACATGTCAAAATTTTCGCACGACGACTCTGCCGCAGATGACGACAACGCCAGGACTTCGACAGTACCGCCTTACATTTTCTTCGAAAACAACCGAGCTTAGAATAACCGACCTTGTGCAAAGTAGCATATCAATATGGAATTAGTTGCAGTAATTCAATAGTAACCCTTAAGCTTTTTTTAATGTTCTACCTAAATACATGTACACACGCATCATACAAATACTTATAGGAATATATAAGCCGTGATCTGGGAAAAGGGAGTTTCATGCATTTCCGTGATTCCATAAACTGAAAAAGTCATCACATAATCATGGATCCATTAAAAACATTTTGTCTAACAACCGACTGGATCATGCGGTAGTATGATCCTTCGATATGCAAAAAATTTACAAATGGCAAAAAGTTTCGACTCATATCACCCTGCGCAATTCGCACAGGCTGATATGAGTCGATATTTTTTGCAAATGCATTAAACCCCCTTTTAACAAAAATCATATAAAAATATCATATAATGGTTACCTGCAAACGATACCGAGCAGCTTTGAAATGCAAATGAAAATCTATTTAATGCAAAAGTAACGTGTTATGCCGCACGCAAATATGGCAAATTACTTAAAAAAGAGGCACCTGTCATGCATGTCACACAAACGTGCCTATTGAACTATGCATTACATGTAAATGTGCATATGTATATTTTAACAGATCTGGTCTTAAAATGCCCGACAAGATGTGAACAGCTGGATTTTGACAAATCTGAAACAGGTGTGTTTGGAGGTGGAAAGAGGGGGTGGAGGAGAAATGCAATTATATGTGCGTTGTTGATGATTAAATAAATCTGATCGTATCAGTTTAAAACCCCTAAAAAACCGATTGATTGAATGTTTTTTTACGCTCGCTTATTCACGTAGGTACTAGGTTTCAACATTACTAGATTAGGACTGTGAAGTGTCCTGCTCAAGGACACTCTAATGAAAATATTGGTGCTTCACGTGAAGCTCAAATCCGGGATCTCAAGGTCACGAGTCCTACACTTTACCATTGAGCCATGCAGTAGCCCTAATATCTGAAAAGACGTCTACGACTAGATAAGCTATTAATTAATTGGTATTTTACGCCACTTTCAACATTATTTCAGTCATATCATGGCGA
Organism: Hippopus hippopus; assembly: GCA_946811185.2. Lineage (NCBI taxonomy): Eukaryota > Metazoa > Mollusca > Bivalvia > Cardiida > Cardiidae > Hippopus > Hippopus hippopus. The sequence continues at coordinate 50,548,668 of OX328102.1, read as the reverse complement.
GAGCTCATAGATTTCCTGGATTCCACCAGTACTAGGCTCGGGCTCTGAAGGTTCTTGCCCAAGGGCTGTCCAAATGGAAAAAACCCAGTGGGTCCAGTGAGGCTCGAACCCGGGGCCTCCGGGTTGCGAGACCACTGAGCCACGCAGGACCCCAGTAAGCTTTGAAATTTGCATTGAGTGTTGAAGGATTCAAATATGTGGCCTATTCTTCGTTACCGTTTTCCATGTAGGCCTAATCCTGTGTTTCAACGAAAATGATGAAATTGGCTTTTTGATTGATTGAGAAATTGATTGAATGGTTTTTACACGGCTTTCAACAATATTTCAGTCATATCTCGGCGACAGGTCTGATATTCATGTATGTCCTGGGTTTCACCAATAATAGGCTAGGTCCCTGAAGCGTCTTGCCAAAGGACACTCCCGCGAAAAACCAAGGAGCTGGTCTTTTGAAAACCGTGGGGAAAGTAAACAAGAGGGCCATGATGGCCCTGTATCACTCCACTGACTAATACGTACAAACCATATCAAAGATTACAATTCTAGCCCAAATGTTTTTTCTAACAAGAAGATTTTCAAAGTTTTCTTTGTAAAAGAGTGTGTGAAGTTGTGCCCCAAAGTGAGGCCTTTTTTCACCTCAGAGATATAATTACTTGAATCCTGGTAGGGGTCCATCATTTGGTGCCTGTATAAGCCAATATAAAACTCGTGACTTGTGAGGCAGAGCCAATTCTAAATCATTGATTGATTGGTGCTTTACACATTATTCAATATTATTTCTGTCATATCACGGCGACAGCTCACACATTCATGCATTTTCTGGTTTTCGCTCCTGGGCTATAATTTGAACAATCTTGGTTGAGGATAACTATGTAAATATACATGCAAAAATTAGTAGCAATAGGCTATATCGTTCGGAACGATAAGATTTTTAAAGTTTTCACTATTTTAACCCATGTAAAACTTGTGACTGCCTGGGCAGCGAAAAACTCGACCCCAGAACTATAATTTGAGCAATCTTGGTAGAGGTTGGCTTGATAAAGCTACATGCAAAAACTGATAGTCCTAGGACTTAGTTAGGAACGAGAAGATTTTTAAAGTTTTCACTACATACTTCAATGGAAAACTTGCAACCCCGGGGCAGGGCCAATTTTGACCTCAGGGCTATAATTTCAAAAATCTTAGTAGAGGTCCATTAGATGAAGCTATTTGCCAAAACTCGTAGCCTTATGCCTTATGGTTATGGAGAAGAAAACTTTTAAAGTCTTCACTATATATGAGCACTTGTAAAACTTGTGACCCCCTGGATGGGGCCAATTTTGGCCCCAGTGCTTTCGAAACAGCAGGTCAAGATTTGTTAGATGAAGTTACATACCAAATTCAGTAGCTCTAGGCCTTATGGTTTCAAACGAGATGACTTTTAAAGATGTTCAATATTATTCAGTTTTGTTGTCACGGCAATCAGTTTTTATTGGAATCAAACTCTTTAAAGAAATTGTGAAGAAGACCATGGCAGGATCATTTCTGTGAAGTTTCATCAAAATTGGATGGTTAGTTCAGAGAAGAAGATACATGTATTTGAAATAAAAGTCAAGGCACGCACGGATTGACGGACACACGCACGCACGACGGACACAGAGCCATGACATCAGCTCGCTGGCCTATGTAACGATTAATGCACGACTATGATATCTCATCGCTGATAAATGTTACATCAGTTATAAAGAAAAGCAGCCACTGGCTTGAAAAGAATGACTGAACAAAGTACTAATAAGAGAAAGTCCAGGAAAGCATGAAAGCATGGAAATTTAAGCAACATGGTAGAGCAGGGAACTCGAACCAACGACCCATGGTTTCAGGCCCTGTACGTTACCGACTTAATTACTGGGTTCACCTGGTAAGGTTTAACCGTTTACTGACGTGTTTAAAAGCATGAGGCTTTTGAAAACATTGCGGGAAAAGGAGAAAATGTTGGTAACCAGCATTTCATCCTTTTCCCAAAATGTTTACTCAAATCGACAAAAGCAAATTCTAGTACTTGTATGTGAGCCTTATCTAATTTGCCATCTGTAGATCCTTTGGATTTGGATAAGTCTAAAATATCGTTTGGTAAAGACGTAAATCTCTGTGACTTGCGATACAGAATGTACAAAACGACAAACTGCTTTTTCCTAGATGTCAGAATTTGAGTCTTACCGAAATTCAAAGAACTTGCTAACGACAAATTCAATGTGGGTCTTTGAAAGGTTTGGAAACATGGGAAAGGCAGAAAATGCCGGTTACAAGCGTTTTCTCCTTTTTCTCACAATGTTTTCAAAAGCTTTCTTTCTCAGGATAGTTAAAACCCGGGATTGTTTAGTAAAGGGTCAATCAAACACATATTGTACGTGGTATCACATTCCAAAATATCCACAAACCGATATTTTAAATTCAATAACACGCAGTCCGTGTTTTTAGCTCACCTGAGCACGAAGTGTTCATGGGGAGCTATTGTGATCGTGCTGTGTCCGGCGTCCGTCGTGCGTCGTGTGTCGTCCGTCGTCAACTTTTCACCTTGTGTACGCTCTAGAGGCCACATTTTCAGTCCGATACTCATGAAACTTGGTCAGAATGTTTGTCTCAATAAAATCTCGGACGAGTTCGAAAATGGGTCATGTCGGGTCAAAAACTAGGTCAATAGGTCAAATCTTAGAAAAATCTTGTGTACGCTCTAGAGGCCACATTTTCTGTCCAATACTCCTGAAAGTTGGTCAGAATGTTTGCCTTGATGATATCTCAGACGAGTTCGAAAATGGGTCATGTCGGGTCAAAAACTAGGTCAGTAGGTCAAATCTTAGAAAAACCTTGTGTACGCTCTATAGGCCATATTTTCTGTCCAACACTCCTGAAAGTTGGTCAGAATGTTTGTCTTGATGATATCTTGGACGAGTTCGAAAATGGGTCATGTCAGGTCAAAAACTAGGTCACTAGGTCAAATCTCAGAAAAACCTTGTGTACGCTCTAGAGGCCACATTTTCAGTCCAACACTCTTGGAAGTTGGTCAGAATGTTTGTCTGGATGATATCTGGGACGAGTTTGAAAATGGGTCATGTCGGGTCAAAAACTAAGTCAGTAGGTCAAATCTTAGGAAAACCTTGTGTACGCTCTGGAGGCCACATTTTCAGTCTAAAACTCTTGAAAGTTGGTCAGAATGTTTGTCTGGATGATATCTCGGATGAGTTCAAAAATAGGTTATGTGGGGTCAAAAACTAGTTCATTAGGTCAAATCTTAGAAAAACCTTGTGTACGCTCTGGAGGCCACATTTACAATCCAAAACTCCTGAAAGTTGGTCAGAATGTTTGTCTTGATGATATCTCAGACGAGTTTGAAAATGGGTCATGTCGGGTCAAAAACTAGGTCACTAGGTCAAATATTAGAAAAACCTTGTGTACGCTCTAGAAACCACATTTTCTGTCAAGAACTCTTGAAACGTGGTCAGAATGTTTGTCTTGATAATAGCTCAGGCGAGTTTGATAATGGGTCATGTGGGGTCAAAAACTAGGTCACTAGGTCAAATCTTAGAAAAACCTTGTGTACGCTCTGGAGGACACATTTTCAGTCCGATACTCCTGAAACTTGGTCAGAATGTTTGTCTTGATGACACCTTGAATGAGTTTCAATTTGGGTCATGTGGGGTCAAAAACTAGGTCACTGGGTCAAAAATTGGAAAAGCCTTGTGTACGCTCTAGAGGCCACATTTTCAGTCTGATACTCTTTAAACTTGGTCAGAATGTTTGTTTTGGTGATATCTCAAAAGAGTTTGATAATGGGTAATGTCGCGTCAAAAACTAGGTCATTTGGTCAAATCTTAGAAAAACCTTTTGTACGCTCTAGAGGCCACATTTGCAGTCCAATACTCATGAAACTTGGTCAGAGTGTTTGTCTTAGTGATATCTAAAAAGTGTTTGATAATGGGTAATGTCTGATCAAAAACTAGGTCACTAGGCCAAATCTTAGAAAAACCTTGTGTATGCTGTAGAGGCCACACTTTTAGTCCGAAACTCTTAAAAGTTGGTCAGAATGTTTGTCTTGATAATATCTTCGAAAATGGGTAATGTTGGATCAAAAACTAGGTCACTAGGTCAAATCTTCGAAAACCTTGTTTACTTTCTAGAGGCCTCATTTTTAATGCAATACTCATGAAACTTGGTCAGAATGTTGGTCTTGCACCAGTTTGCAAGTGGGTCATTTCGGGTCAATAACTCATGAAAATCTTGGTAGAATGTTTGTCATAATATCTCAAAAGAGATTGAAAATGGGTCATGTTTGGTCAAAAGACTCAGGTGAGCGATTTCAGGGCCATCATGGCCCTTTTGTTATGTTAGACCTGTGTGTTTATACTAGTAACACAATATCCGGCTGTTTAAACTCCTTACCAGACACACAGTATATAAACGAACTGTACCCAAACCGGATATTGCGAGTAAATTCCAGGAATCGATTGGTGAAAACAGCTGGGTGCTTTTGAATAATTATGATCGACAGGTTGCGGTGACTTTCACGAGGCTTGTAAACGATTGTATCATTGAATGAAATATTGTATCTTCCAAGTAAATACATCATTTACCATCTTTCGCCGTGTAATTGCTGATAAAGTGCGATACTCGTCTGAACTTGTTTTGCTCACTACTACACATGCTGTTTAAACAAGGCAATTTATGTATATATTTGTTTACCTATCCAATATTTATTTGTGAAGTTTTGTTTCTACATGTATGCCCTTCACAAAACCGGCAATATATGCCGACATGATGTGTTTTGATTATCTGAAAATGTATGGAAAGTAAGCAAGGCGAACGGTTCGATACTGTACCCTGCTTGCAGATATCAAGTAAATGATTTGTACATTACTTGCGAGTTCGCTGAACGACTTCTTACAAGTAACACATGGGGATTTCTATTGCTTTATACCTACACAAGGATTTAGCGCCCATTACGCACATTACTTCAGTGCTTAATACAAACTTTGTTTCGCCAATTATTCCTTAGATAGTCAGTTCAATGCAGTTGTACTAGTTAAAGAACCTTTGAAACATTGTGACAAAAGGTGGAACTCCTCGTTACAAGCAATTTCACCCTTTGTCACAACACTTTCTACGCTGTTTAAAGTCCGATATACATATCACAAGTATGAAATATTTGCTGTGATTATATGTGAATCAATTCTAGGTATAGCTCTACGTTCAAAATGACACGACTTTGTCTCACTGAAATAAAAAACGGTACCACCGTTAGAATCTACCTTTAACTGTAGAAAAGGGTAGGTCTTTTCCTTCCCCCACCCTTCCCAGCTCAGCATTGTGTGCTTCGTTGTGCGTTAAATCTTTAAAGGCTGATTAATCGTTTGACACATTTGGTACATGCTTTTTCTGTGAACTATTACATGCAATTATTGGAGAGGTCATCAGACCTCTCCAACAGTGGTGAGTTTAAAAGGCAGACTGCCACAGAATTTGCTGTCTAAATCCATTTTTCTTGCGAAATTGTACTGATACACAGTCTGTTCGTCATGGTTTTGTAAATAAAGGGAAATCAAAAAACCGAAACAGGAAATAGACGTGGTTTATTTTTATGTGACGAATTTCAGAAAATGTTTGTTATATTAATTTGCCATGGCTGCAAATGGCCTCTCAAATAATTGTAAGTTTTCATTAAGCAAATAAATCTAAGCAGAAGAAAAAATAAGAAGAATTTCGTTAAAAAAAAAGAGAAAGAAAACCGCTGGACAAGATCATGAGACTTGAAAAGGCGACAAGAAGGTCAAATGAGCGTCATGTAAAGCAGTTTCTACGCGGCGGCTTTTTTACTTGTTTGTTTACATGTACCAAAATATATTGAAATTAAAAGCCAATAAACTATTATAAAACAATGATGCTGACCTCTCCTGGCTTCTTTTGTAAAGAAGCCAACTTGTTCTGTTAATTGTCATCTCATTTATACACTCGACAGATCATTCGAAATTGAGGGGCAGGACAGCAGCTTTAGCATAACCCATAATCAAAGCACTCCACTCAAGAAAAAACATGAATGTGGCATCTGTGGAATTAGTGTTGACACAGAATGCCGATTGAACCTTTGGATCCTAGCCTTACCAGTGAACCTGTAGCTATATCGCCAATTCGTAATTCTGATTTGATTGATATGACTAGTGATCACAGAGACTTAGATATCAGCCGTACAGTTGATGTTTCCACGGAGAAACCAAAGTTTTCGTGCACAATTTGTGATTTTTCCTCAAAGTTCAAAAAGAATCTCCAAAGGCATCTGAAAGGTCATACGTTTAAAAATGCACCAAAATTAAGATCAGATTCCAAAGCTGAAAACCACATCAAGGTTAGAGAGCATTTTAGATGTGATCTTTGCTCTTACACAACAAAATATAAATTCAACTTGAACGAGTATTTTACGAAACAGGATAGAAAATGTATGCTTTAAAAAATTCACATTTTGTGTCAGTATAGTTGGAAATATTGATCGAGAAGGAAAGACTGACCAGTTTTAAGTTAATGTTGCGTCTGTTCGATCTAAAGCATTCTTTTTAACCAGTTTAAATGTTTGATGTTGAAAGTTACTGGAAAATTTTAACTGTTTTGTGATAGTGTATTTTGAAATATTGATTGAGAGGGAAAGACTGACTATACTTAAGTTAATATTGCGTCTGCTCGATCAAAAGCATACTTTTTGACAAGTTTGAATGTTTGGTGTTGAAAGTTACTGCAAAATTGAAATATTACATGCGGCGATCAGATGGGCACCTATTTCCAACCTTTTTCTTTTCCTCCCTTTCCCTCTCTCTCTCTTCTAGCCAGTCGACCCCTCCTCTACGCGCCCTGTGTACAACCTTATCCTCGTACCACCACCTACGATATACGCTATAAAGGTGGAACAATGTTTTTGTTCTTTTGTAATTCTCACTGCCATTTTTGAACACAGTATGTTGTACGTTTTGTTGAAGCATTACGTGTCACAAGGACTATGTGTCACGTTTTGTTTGAGTCTTTAGTTCTAGTCATGCAGAGGTACCTACAAAGCTCTATTTTATATGCTTTAAATTTAATTAGTTATGGTTTATTGTTATAAATCTGTTTTTGTTTGAAAATACATTTTAGAACTGTCTCATACAGTTTGTGTTTTAATAAATTTATGAAACGAGAGGATACTTAAAGAGCACTGCAGACAAACAAAATTTTAAAATAGCAGACTCGATTTTATTGTGTCTGTTCATGGACTAGAATTAATGGATAATGCAACACAGCACACGCCTCCTGAGATTGACTTAACCCTTATTCTTGCTTTTCAAGATCACATGTCGATTTTGGACAATGTAGACGATGATCAGCCTACACATCCATGCAGTCTGATCTTAGTTGTCTATACTTTCCACTGCTTTAAGAGCGTTTTTTGACTAAACATCTCTATGAATGAAAACAGATTAGCCTAAGAGTATAGAACTGTTCCATTTTATCACAGCAGGATAGGGGTGAAGCGGCATTTTATTTCCATAAGTTAGTGTTGAAATCGGTGATCAAGGAGGACCAGAATAAAAGCAGGATATGGGTGAAGCGGCATTTTATTTCCATAAGTTAGTGTTGAAGTCGGTGATCAAGGAGGACCAGAATAAAAGACAACATCAAATATGAAGCACAGGGAGATATGTAACAGCCGCGACAGGTCATTGAACATCTATTCTTGTGGATGTAAACAATTATTGAAGAACAGGATTTTGAGATAAAAGAACGCATACATAATAGTATAAAAAAGACCCTGTTTTATTGTGTTTATTCATGAGTAGGAACAGAAGGACTTCATTGAATCAAATTCATCTGCTAATAGATAGAAAGAGGAATTACCCTTTCCCTGATGCGGCATCTTGGACTCATCCAATTTGAGAGCATTTAGGGGGGAAAATTTACAGATCTGGTTAATTAAAAGTATGATTTTGAAACAGAATAGAAAACGTTATGGGAAAGGAAGAAATTGTTCGTTTGAAGTAATTTATTCTTTTCTCACAATATTTTCTTAAGTTGACTGATGACTCGTTTCTATGAGGAAAAAGAATAAACACTACAAAATAGTATTTGTCATAAAACATTCAGATTCTTCAAGGAACTTGCGAACATATTTCACTGGTGTCTTTGGTTTTGGGGCTTTTTTAATTGGTGCCACATATTCAAGCCTTGAAACTCTCACTGTCTTAGTTTCATCATTGGGTAGCAGAGTCCTGTTCGATAGCTTTAAATCTTTTGGAATAATTTTGAAGTCTTTTTATACGAAATGGTTTCTTTTCTTTGTGAGTCAAATTTTGAAATGTTGATCTTGAGGTTTTTCTCTTCATTGATTTCAAAATTATGATTTATTATATCGCCAAAGTTTGTGGTTGACAGTTTGCAGTGAAGGCAGCTGAATTTTTCCATTTTATACCTGAAAATGTACAAATTTATGCTTTCAGGCATAGATTTCTTATCCCAAGAAATGTACAAAATATTTTAAAATACTCCCAAGACATCGTACAGACAGATTTCGTAAACTCGCAAGTAAGGGACAGAATCACCAGCAAGAAACGTACAGTCGACCTATTTTACATAGAGGCTTTAATTTTTATGTTCAAAATCGAACTTTAAAATACCCAATACCGCCAATATCTTTTTTTATTGATTAATTGCACCGGTACAAACTCAGAAAAATATGTTTCAGTCAGCCTTAACATGATAAAAGCCGATTTAAGATCGGGTGTAGTGCAAATGACGCTGCAGCCTCCGGCGAGTTTTAGGAATTTCAATGTTCCAAAGCTAAAAATGGTTATGTGGCAGTTCATGTATTAACAATAAAGGTTGGGCGTAAACTATACATAAAGATTCAATACTTTACATTCAGCAGTATGATAGACGCACCAATTTCTATCTCGGCTGTCTCAAATGCAAACTGGACCTCACTGAAATTTACTCGCAATATCCGGTTTGGGTACAGTTCGTTTATATACTGTGAGACAACTAAATTTTAGATTTGCCAAAGTCGAAAGTAAAAGTAGCCGACATGTAACAAGTGGCTCAAATGCTAGGATTTTTCCTTGAAAGGCGAGCAAACATGGTGGTAAAAAGTGGCAATGCTGGGTTCACAGATTTGGTTCAAGATTTTCCTCTTTCCTCTATAGAGAACCTAAAGGGTCTAACTGCAGCCAAAATGCAGGCTTTAAATGTATTTACATTTAAAGGCGTTTCAGCGAGTTATTTCTAGCGCAGAGAATTTTGTGAAATTTGACACAGAGACACTTCAAAATATATTCTTTCAGTATATGAAGAGATAATCAGACCTAACTAGATGAACAAAAAAGTTCTGAGCCCAGAAAGAACATAACCCTTCTTTCAGATTACACAAAAACCCAGTTATTGCAGCAAACATCAGAATTTTGTGAGTTAAGTCTATCATTTCAGCCAAATCATGTTCTGTGTGTTTTAAATTCATAAGAAATCGATTGATCCTCTCAACTTGATGAGAAACTAATATTTGTTTCAAATTATTGACCCGCTATCGATGTTTCAATAACATCCATAACCGCCAAAAAGATCATTTTATTATAGAAAGTCAAGACATTATTTGACTTCCAAAAAAATCTAGCGCAGAGATTTTTCTTATTTTTCGCAGATATACACATGGGTATATCCTTTATCAAAAAATGCAAAAAAAAATGATAGGTCGCCTTGCTACTTTTCCCATTTTAGGACTCTCGATTACCTCCCTTGGAACAACGAAAATGACACAAACCACCCAAGGTTCAAATTAATAGGCCTAAGTAAGATTAATTATTTTCAGCACAAATTCATGTCTTTTTCACAATAAAGATAATATTGCCTTTCCCTGATATATACCCGATTGAACAATGGAATGCGACAGCTTTGGAAAACATTTTGGTAAAAAGAGTAATTGCTCATAACAAGCAATTTTGCCTTTCCCCACAATGTTTTTACACAAGCGGCATTTCAACTTGCATTAATACCTTTTTAGAATTTGTCATCTGCAGCTTCTTTCAATTTAGAAGTTCCTATTCAATTCATTTAGGAAAGGATTAATGCGAAATAGTACATTTTTATGGATGGAAAAACAATAAAAGTAGAACTGTCCAGGAATTACTCGAGGGCATAAATTACAGATGAATCTTATAGCAAAATGAACCAAGCGATCCCGATTTATATCAATATCCAGGATAAAGACTTTGAAAACACTGAAAACACTGAAAAGGAGAATTGCGTGTAGTTTTCTCTTTTTTCTCACACTAAACTTACTATCCGGGTAAGTGATGTCCGAAAAATGTACATGTTCCGTGTCCGCTGTTTTGGAACGGTTTACACTTTCATACATTGATCTTTAAAAAAAACTTGTATCTACCACTACTTCCTTCACGTTTTGCAGCTGATAATAGTACTACATGTGAGAAAAATTACGCACGAGGAAAAAAAGAAAGCAGAGAGACATGTGCGGAAATGTTGCGCAATGACAATCCGCTGAAACGCCTTTAAATCATACCATTTGGCTTGCAACACGCGAAAAGGGGCATTCGGACATTTGTGTAAAGTGTCGTCTCGGATCAGCCTGCGCAGTCCCCGCAGGCTAATCCGAGACGGCACTTTCCGACTACATTAGATTTTGTGCTACAGTAGACTTGCACAAAACAGAAAATTACATAAAAAACGGAAAGTGTTGTTTCGAATTTCTTGACAAAAAAAAACTTGGCCAAAATTCGCGTGATTCGATCTTGAACTGCACTGATGGGAACTTAGGCGCTATAATCACTGCACCACAACGCTGAATGCACAATTTTGTGTAACTTTACCATTATGCAACCTCTGAATGCCTGACTATGGTGGCATATTTCTGCCGCGAGATACGAGATAGCTATCATGATAATTTAAGAGAAGTATCGTGATAAAACAAAAATTTTCATGATAAAAATATCGCGATAATTCTAACTCTTATCATGATTTTTTCTGCTTTCGTGCCTACAACTGACATTCATATAACCTATAATTAGATACGGTTTCGGAACACCTTCGTCTACAACCTTATGAATTCTCCTTTTCCATGGATGGTTTTAAAGTTGTTCGTAGGAGGCATTTCGAGTCGTCTTTGTGATTTTACAGACCTCTGTTCATTTCGAGTATTGTCAAAATTTACCAATTAAGGTACAAAAAGAAAATGTTAATGATTCGAAATTTTACTTACTGCAATCTTATTAAAGGGTAACTCCAGACCAAAGTTTTCATTTCCAAATCGGATAAAACTATACTAGAGTTATGTTAACAAAATTTTTTTTTAGCGTTCTGTGATGCTTACTTCACGAGATATAGAGGTTTAAACTTCGGATTTTCACCTGTCTGACAGTCGCTAATTGAAAAAATCGTGACTTCCGGCAGTTTGCCGTGACGTTACAAGTGTCACGGAGAAGATATAGTCGCTATATATGAACTAACGCAGAAAACTGAAAAAACTGCATGAAATTCGTAAAGATATAAATCGCTTTATCACGTTTAAATCACTTGTGCACTGCAGAATTTTCACCTCTATCGCTCTTACATCTTACTACAATCATAGGAAAGAAATTTTGAATGAATTAGCCTAGTGGAGATAGTACTTATGAAAAGGAAAAGTTATTCTTCTGGTGGGAAACAAAACTATTTTGAAATTTATTTTTTGAAGTTATTTCAATTATACCACTGCCTAATCAACGAATTTTAAATAGATAAAAAAGAAATAATAACTCAAGATAGTTGAAACATGCCAAAATTCTCTTCTACTAGGTGGTAGAAGGAAGAAGGAACGTTGCAATGTGTAAAGTAAGTCACTCGAGTACAGTTCTAAGGCTGTTTCTACCAAATATAGGACACCGTCGATCATTGAACGGTCTACAAATCCTGCGCAGTCTGATCTTGATCTACACCATCAGTGTCAGCATTTTACATGTCTCCTTCAGCTTGGGAAGAATTAAAAGCCTTAATCTACCTCAGAAATCGTATCCTTTCTTTAACATTCACGAACAATGTCAAATCCAGCACACATCCTGAATTTGCTATGAAAGTTAAATCCATTTTTTATTTTTTCACTTGATCTTCATTTATTTTCCTACGTGTTTTTTTTTTTTTTCCACAATTTCAAATTTGTTTCTTTCATCAACAACAACGTTAAAAGATTGTCTGAATTGCCTCCTGCCTTCCTGCCCTCCATATCATGCAGTAAACGTTTTTGATCGTCTGTAAAATACAGAGTCAGTCCATTTCCTACATACTGAGACATGAAAGGAGTAAAATTTAAGTGGAAATACCAACGTGGACAAAAATTATTTAACTCTCTTCTTCCGTATTTCTCGCTGTAATCATGTACCAGATAACAGATGCAGGTTGCTGACCATAAAAATGCAGCGTAAATTAAAAATTTATAACTGCATACAAACTTTACACAAGATTTTAGTGCGCCAACTTTTTATTTTGCGAAAAGAATTGTGTGTTCCATCAATGCAAAGGGTTAATTCGGCGCCTCTTTGATGTTGGTTTCGCACCATTGTGGTCTCACATATTTTTTTTGCCCGGCTTGCAGCTGGGGGTTGACAAGCACTTGTCCTAAACATGTCATGTACAAAGTTACTCTTTTGTTTTCACGACCATATTGAGCCCTTTTTCTTATAAAATGTGAATGGAATTTGGAATTTTACACAGGTTAAATGTGTAAGTCTAACGTCATAACTTTTGTATTTTCCTCATTCATACGATCTTAAATAAAAAAAAAAAATCCCATAATCTGCTTGTCGAATTTCTATTCTAACTACCCTCCAACTCTCTCTCTCTCTCTCTCTCTCTCTCTCTCTCTCTCTCTCTCTCTCTCTCTCTTTCTCTCTCTCTCTCTCGCGCGCGCGTGCTCGCTCGCTCGCTCTCATATGAAAGAGATGGATAATCAACAGTGAATTCACCATTGATTTCTTGCCTCATTTAAATTTCTGTGGGGCCCCAAGGCTGCTGAGCGCGACTCAGTGACCTTTTCCGAACAGTGTAAAGATCAGACTGCACAGAACGTGCAATCTGATCTTATGTACAGTGTCCAATACGGAGATATCTATTTTTGTATCTCCAAAAACTAGCACTATTCGAAATTTTGCAATCGGCATGAAGGTTTATTTAACCTGTTGAGGATTAATGGTAAATCTGATATTAAGCCACGCCATTCGGTTCAGACAGACAGACAGCAAACTGGCGAATAAATAGTCATCTCCTGGCTCGAAATAGTGCTTAAACTCGGCACCCGGCATACGACAGTCGTCTCCCGACATGAGGGAAGATAAGGCTGTGAGAAAAAAAGTCAGTATCAGAGCAAATTAATAGTACACAGAAGCCGAAATAAGTGTGGCGTCACATCCGGTTTATTGCAGATTTCACAAACTTGCACAGGTGTGCAACCACATTTTCGCTTATAACATTGAAATACGGTTTTCAATTTTAAGATTGTTTTCATTAAAGGATTCATATATCCAAAATGAGATTTTGGCTGTAGTTGCCCTTTAAGTCAAAACTACCGAGTTCATCCAAATGATGCATTTTCTATTTATAGATATCACAATAGTTTTATCTCGCATGTCAGCTTCGAGCACGGTTGAGAAATTTTGCGATAAAATATTAGTTTATCGTGATACTTTTATCAAGAAACTTTTCACTTTCTTGATAAGATTTCCAGGAAACTTTTAATCTATCGCGATAGTTTACTAAAATTATCATGATAGCTATCTCGTATCTCGTGGCAGAAATATGCCACCATACCTGACGTTTTGAACTGACCCAGTGTTTGTAAATTAAGGCCATAATTATCGCGCTTTGTCAGTGAATAAACTCTAGTCAGGGTAAAATCTTAAACGTGTTATCTAAAAGAAAAACAATATAAACTGAAAATGAAAGGTTTATCGAGTGAGAGCTATATCAGTTGCTCGGATAGGCAAGATGGCACAGACGCTAAGTTGCCGTTTTGAACGTCGAGGGTTTGAGTCCTGGCAGAGTCAGGTTACTTTTGCACGCAGTTTGTTGTTGTTGTTATTTTTTTTCTTTTCCCAACAAGGACTTATGATTGACGTCCTCATGATTTTTCATAACAAAATACAAACTTTCTCCACCGCTGCAACTATACCGAAAGGTCCTGCCAGTGCCTACATCAAGATCCAGAGATCTAGACCAAAAAAAATGGGTCAAAATCTACTTTTATGCTCCTTTAACCCTTTACCACACAATTCTGAGTTTTTAATAACCCCAAAAAAGAAGGGTTTTGAAAACATTTGCTGGAAAAGGAGAAAATACTGGTAACCACCATTTTCTCCTTTCCCCACAATATTTTCTATGCGACTAACTTAAATCCAGTCATATGAGCAACAATAAATTTTATTGTATAGTTTACAACCCTTTAATTTCGACAAGTCTAAAATTTTTCCGTCTGGTAAACGGTTACGTGTAACGGCATAAAATGACAGCGACAATTATCGCTGTTATGTACTCAAATAACAGCAGCGCTGACGTAACTAGGTCAAAGTCGACAACCCTTCAAATTACTCTTTAAATACCAGACGACAACACTGCAGACTTGTCAAAATTCAAAGCAGTTGCAGACTACAAATTAACTCTTTACCACAAGACAGATTTGTAAACTGCAATTCAGGAAAAGTTGACGATGAATTCCACTTCGTTATTGAATGTCCTTTTTATTCACTAGTAAGAAATGTGTGTGTTCCAATTATCAATGACATTAATTACCATAAATTAATTAATCTTTCTGCAGTCAGTTATATACATAATTATTGCGACAAGATAATGCTCGACACACCCTAGAATTTTAACCGCTGATGATGATCTTTCTCAAGTTTTCGTCTCTTATTCATGCAGTTTCATAGCATAGTTAACAAATTTGGCTAACTTAGTAAAAAAATCAGCATAGTTGAATGTTAAAACTATTTTTTTCCCACATGAAATAATTAAATTTTCAAGATATATAGAGCGAAAAACAGGCTACATTTTTTTCACAGATATATTGTTGATAGCCATTTTCTCCATTGCTACTTTATTACCGGCATATTAATTTTCTGCTTTAGAGGAGACAGTGATGCGTCATAGACAGGTCGAATCTTCCAAGAATATGACATGCGCAGACAACGCCTATATAGGGGCCTGCAAAATGAACATGTCCACAGTTTTGACCAATTGCAAATTTCCATTATCATTCGAAAATATCAATACCAAAAAGTAGGTCAAAAACCAGTGCATTCAGTCATGCCAAAAAAGTAAATCGCGTTGTGATAGGATACGGTGAGTTTTGACCGTATATATATATAATGTACGTTAATTATGATAATGTCGGGCGGATTTTTTTTTCTAAGAAAAGTGCCTGTAATTTAAAGGTTGATTTGCACTGCATTTGTACTTTTTTTTTTTTCAAAGTTAAATGCACGCTCGGGTAGCTCAGTAGTTAGCGTATTTGACTCGTGACCTGTCGGTTGCGAGTTCGATACCCGGCTGAGGCACACATCCTCCCGGCGATTCCTCGCCTCTCACCTCTGATACATGTGAGAAAAGTAATCATTGACTTGGAAAGAAACTTGTGTTAGCATTGGCGTGAGAAAGCCAGGAAACACATGCGTTGGTGCACTGACCGCCGTGATTTGACCTAAGTTGTTATCCCATAGGCGGCTAAGCGTGACTCACTGACCTTTTGCGAACAATGTAGATTAAGATCAGACTGCACAGAACGTGCAGTTTGATCTTCGATCTACACCGTCCGATAAGGAGATATTTTTTCAGCAAAAAGTAAGTTTGAAGTAGTATTATTCGAGTTTGTCCTATCGCCTTGAAAGTTTAACTTACTTTATTTAGCAGGATAAGAATAAAAACGGCGTTTAACTCCAATACAATCAATCAAAGTTTAGTATTTTACAGTGTAGATACAAGATAAGATCCAGCTGCACGTCCTGTGCTGTCTGATCTTGGTTCATGCAATCCTCAATAGCTATTTAAGTCGCCATTGGCAGTAAGCGAGTTATAGTTTCGAGCAAAACATCCCCTATAACTGTTGCGATTTCATAGTTATTTTCGCTATTAAAAATTCCAATAGCATTTGACAGAGTAGAATAGGATCAGACTGCACAGTGTGTTTATTAGATCAGATTGTATAGTCTGATCTTGATCTACAGCAAAAGAGCACCAACCTCGTACGAACTAAACGAAGGGTTGTCTATGCATATACACGTTCAGGAGTGTAATCTCGATACACTTGAGAATCGTGGTAAGGTCATTGAAAGATGACAACTGTGGTATTTATGCGACTAAATCTAAATTCCAACTTACCCTTTACCGCAAAATCGCGAATTTCAATGACCCTGAAAACAACGTGGAAAATGAGAAAAAGCCAGTGTGTTACGGTGGATTATCTGTAGACAACCCCACAAGTAACCTGGGGTCGGTTCCACAAAAAGTCTTATTTTTCTCAAATCTCAAACAGACTCGTTTTCCATCTCAAGTTCATTATTTAAGATTTATTTCACCAACATTAACAGACTCATGAATCTTTCACAAATCTGAACTTACCAACCGTTTTAAGACTCAACTCAGCAAAACAATTGAGTGAAGTCTGTTAGCTGAGGATAATCCGGTTATTTTGCTGAGTTGAGCCTGAAACGATGTGTCAACTCATGAAGGCTCTTTAGAACCTTATCAGAGTCTATAAATGATAGTGTAACACATCTTAATTGACGATTTCAAACTAAGTCAGAAAAAAGATTCTTTTGGCGGATTTGAGAAAAATAAAAGACTTACATGTAATTTTTTCGTGATAGACCTTTATCGGAACTTATAAAAGTTGAAATTTTCAGAAGCCGAATCAGAAAATCGGAGAAATAAAAACAAAATAATCGGAATTCTCTCTAAAATTTAATAGAATAGGGAAAAAGTACTAACAACTTACATGATGTTTTATATCCATTGTTATAATCGTCAGCTTTTGATATTGACATAAAAGACGCAATTATAAATCCCGCATGATAATGTTAACGTTATTAGAAAACATTGTGCCAGCAATGGTCAAACTGCTTTAACATATCACTGAATGAATATTTTCCATCTTTTGACATACATTATTTATCAAACATTTGAATTCTGTTTGGAACGAGGCAAACATTGGAAAATCGAACAAAGTCACGGAAATAAAGTAGTGGCAAGTTAACGACGTTTCATCGGGTTGTCAGTGCGCAACATTTTTGCACATGTCTCTTCGCTTCTCTGTTTTCGGGCGCGTAACTTTGTCTGATTGTAATACTCTTATTGGACTACTGATTTTTGCTGCAAGACGTGGAGAAAGTAGTGGTAGATACAATTTTTTTTTTTAAAGATCAGTTTATGAAGGTGTAAATCATTCCTAAACAGCCAAACCGGAACATGTACATTTGTCGGACATTACTTATCCGGATAGTAAGTTTAGTGTGGTAAAAAGAGAAAATTACAAGTATTTTCTCCTTTTCAACGTTTTCTAACCGTCTTTCCTGGGTATTGATAGAAATCAGGATCGTTTGATTCATTTTGCTATAAGGTTCGTAAGTAATCTATGAGAAAAATGAGAAAAATCTTTGCGCTAGATTTTTATGAGGGTCAAATAATGTCCTGATTTTCTGTGATAAAATAAGCAATTTTGTGGGCTAAGGGTTTTACTGAAACATAAATAGCGTATCATTAATTTGAAATATCTGTTAATTTCTCATCAGTCAGAGGATCCATTGTTTCACTATGAATTTAAAACACAGAGAACATGATTTGACTGAAAATTACAGATTTTAATCACAAAATTCTGACGTATGCTGCAATAATTGGGTTTTGTGTAATTTGAAAAAAGGGTTATGTTCTTTGTGGGCTCAGAACTTTTTGGTGATTCATCAGGCAACGTCCGATTATCTCTTCGCATATTGAAAGAACATACTTTGAAGTGTTTCTGTGTCAAATTTCACGAAATTCTCTGCGCTAGAAATAACTCGCTGAAACGCCTTTAAAGCGGTTTCACAAGAAAAATTGCTGGCTTGTACGGTATTTAATGCCGTTTCCAACATTACTTCATATTATTGCGACGGCCAGTGTACCTATCTATGCTTTTCCGGAGTTTATCTTACCAGTACTTCGTACAGCATTCTTCCCAAGCCACTGGCTGCTTAAATTAAACATGAATATCGTCGAAACAATGATCAGCGGTGAGCGAGGAATAAGTCCTGTCGCAATGACTATCATTAATCCTCGGAAAGAAATTTTGGGGAGCCAGGGCTAAGCGTATATCCGTAGGTTTATCTGAATGGTTAAATCAAACTAATAAAGGATTTGTTCTGTAATTTTATTTCGTTACGGGGCGAGACTTTAAACCCTTATACCATATCCAGAGGTGGAGGAGTTAATACAAAACGATTGGATAATTATTGTTGTATTCTAGAAGTGGCATAATTTCTCGAAAAATCGAAGAATAAAGTCCTGTCACATTCGGATAAACACTTCATCAAAATCCCTAAACTTACAAAATTATAACATACACAAACAACGGGAAACGAAACATTCGAAGTGATGTTTTACCGCCGGACAACGACAAGTTGATGATGTTAATGCTGTCATTCACGACGTCATTAGCATGAAGATGAAGTGCCGCCTGGTAGAGAAGTTTGCTGTCGAAGTGGAAACCTTTTTTTTTCTGTTAAAGAGGGAGCGCTTTTATAGGCAATTTAAGGTTTTTATAGGTATCAAGAGGAAGAGAGATAAACAACTTTTTTCCTATTTTGAAACCATAGAGTTACATTTAGGATCTCCTTTTTCTTTTTCTTTGTGACAGAAGAAAAGGGCCTCATAAAAAACTTATCCATTTTTTCTTCAAATTCTATTTACGCTTCCACAACCAACATAAAAAAAGAAAACTTTTTTCCAAGGTCTAAAAGTTAATTCCCACTGCTATTTTTAGAAGTCGACTATTGTTATAGTTCAGTTTCATGTAGCGAACAGTGTGGATCCAAGATCAGACTGCACAGTAGTCTGATCTTGATCTGCACTTTCCACAAAAGCTACCCAAGTCGTCACTGGCAATGAAAAACGTAAAAAATGTCGACATGGAAATCATTTCAAGCAAAAAAATGAATTTAGATAAAAGGGGAATTAGGTGTTCATTTTTTATTGCTTTCACTATCGAAATTGTCATTTAAAACCGATGAAAGAAAAAAAAGAAAACAAAGCTTCGGTTTTTTTCGGTTTGAAAATGTCATGAAACAATTTGAATGGCCTCTCATTAATGGCCTGAATACAAAAAATAATATATTTAACTAATATTGATCGAGTTATCGTTCGAGAGCTATACCGCAAAGATTACATTATCAAATGTCACGTGCTGCAAATGGACACTTTTATTGGTTGCTATCATTTACGATCACCTCAAGTTGAAACAGGACACTGCTTAATTCTTTATCAAACGAACACACATTGGTATAAAATACGACTTAGATGAAGATGACTTTTGAAACAGTTTAAAGAAACGGGGAAATGTTACTAATGTATCCTCTTTTCCGAAACACTGTATCTTACTTTTACTCTCGTGGGACAAATTCGACAATATTTTATATATCACATATAATTATGTTGTCTGCAAAATGCATTATTAATCTGTTATCAGCTTGTAATGGGTTTAACGCTTTACCAAAAACGATGCGGAGTTTTGATGGACCTGTTGAAATAGGTTTTTGAAAACGTTGTGACCGGCATGTTCCCCTATTTTCCACCATTATTTATGACTTTTGAAGACCAATCCCGTCATTTTGAGTCATATTTAATTTGTCGTCTGCAAATACTTTCAAGTTTGGATTAGTATAAGATTTTGTCGTCTGGTAAAAACTTAAATCAGCTGGAACATGGTGAAAGAGGGATAAAACTAATTTCGAATTTCTGTGCTTTTGATCTCTTTTTAATTCGTGACCAAACGACAATATTTGAGACTAATCCAAATGGAAAACTATTTCCAGGCTACAAAAAAAATGTGAATCAAACATTGCAATTTGTGCTTGTAAAGGGTAGAAAGGGTAGAAAACATGGGAAAATGAGAAAATGCTGGTTACCAGCATTTTCTCCTTTTCCCACAATGTTTTCTAAAGCTTTCTTTCTCAGGGTCGTTAAAACCTAGTTTGGTTAAGGGTTAGTTAGAAACCTAACCGAAAGGAATTCAAAACTAGATCTATGCCTTAAAAGCAAGAATCAAAACTAATAAGGATCAAATTTGTCCAGACTACATATACTCAGTTAACCCTTTCCCAAACAATCTCACATGCCAACGATTCTTTAGAAGAATGTCTTTTTAAAGCCTTTTCCTGAAACAATTTCTATCTTATCAGGGACAAATATAATTTTTGAGACATCTAATGTGTCACTTAAAGTGCTCCCATTTTGGAAAAAACGAGTAAAATGTAATCGTCAAATAATCGGTAAAAAGAAAGAAAAGGACACTGTGTTTTATTCCCTTAAGGTCAGAAGACGATCCTGTGGTGTTCAAATCATGTGGGAAAAAAGGTTATGAAAACATAATGGGAAAAGGAGAAAATGTTGGTAACCAGCATTTTCTCCTTTTGCCACTACATGTATGGTTTTTTTTTATAAACTTTCAGGTACAAATTCAGTCACTTGCGCTGCTTTTTGTTTTTCTGCAAATGCTTTAAATAAGGACGAGTCTAAAATATCGTTGTCAAGTTGGTAGTTTAAAAAAAAAATGATCCTTCAACGGCTGAGGTAACAAACGGCGCTTGTATTTGGGAGAAGTATTGATTCGGGACACACATGTACAATACATGGACATTTCCTGTTCGTCAATTTCCTTTCAAAGGATTTCCACTGCTCACATTGCTTCCTTGCAAACCCAGGACTGTACATTAGATTTTTTATTTTCCCTGCAGCAACTCATTTTTTAACCCTTAACCTGCTAAATAAGTGAAATGAAAATTTCATGCCGATAGTAAAATTCCAAAATTCGCTATTTCAAAGATATTTTTTTGGTGACAAAATCTCTTCATCGGACAGTGTAGATCCACGATCAGACTGCACGTTCTGTGCAGTCTGATTTTGATCTACTCTATCCGCAAAAGGTCATTTAGTCGCGGGAAAGAAAAGCATTTGCGGTTAAAGTAGAAATTATCTGAATGGTTTTGCGCGTATTTATTTATCAGCGTGTCATGCAGGTCAATGAGTCGTTTTTTCACAGACATAGGCTACAAATTATTTCAGGTGTTCACCAACCTTTCTAAAGAACATTCTTGGTTTGATTTCAGATTTAGAAAGTAACTCAACTTTGGTTGGCTAAACCATTTGGTTAAGAAGTTGTGTTATCATCAACTTCTGAAAATTCGTGAGAGCAAGACTAAGAATGTTCTTACGAATAGTTGGTAAATACGAACCCAGGACGCAGTTCGTTATTGTTGTACTAGACGACAAATTTGTAGTCTTGTCCAAAGTGAAAATTTTTGGAGACAACAACTAAAATTTGGCTAGCATGGTGGCATTTTTCTTTGGAGCGGTAGAAAATGTTATGGGTAAAAGAGAATATGCTGGTTACCAGCATTTTCTTCCTTAACCATAGAGTTTTCCACTGCCATCTTCAGGACATCTCAGATAAAAAATTTCTTGTAAAACACCGATAAATATATATGATAACCAACTGGTTGTGTGTGATATCAAAAATGTGTCACTAGATTAGGGTGTGATGCGTTTGAAAAAACCGAGTCCGACGGACGAGTTTTTTAACCGCATCAAACCCCATTCGAGCGACAGATTTTTAATATCACACACAACCAGTTGGTTATCCTATTTATAATATTCCTAATTCACCCTTTTTTATTTTAATAATTGTCAAGAATGGTACATTGTGAGCAATAAAGGAAAAAGGTAGTTCCGGCAAACATACTAAGACTATATCGTCACTAGTGATGATACCATATTTATTATCACTAGTGGTGTTATTCACTGTGAAATCCCAGTGAATTCATATATAAGAATATAATAAAACTAGATAGCTTTTTACAACCGTATAGAGACTGTACAGATTCATGCAGTAAAAAGGTGCAATTTTGGGCGTTTACATTACGAGATGGCCCTTTTTGTAATCGGTAACTCCTCTGTCTTTATTACATCAGATGTGACGTAATCGTACCGATTTGAATACAAATCAACGAAATGGAAGTGTGATATTGACAATTCGACCTTCCCACAAGTAATTGCGAAACTCGTGTGTTATTTCTGACCATAAGGAGCTACGCCGCCCATTAAAGGAATGCCATTGAATAATGTTTTTGTTTTTTCTCTTTTGTCTTTATTTTTTATTCTTATTTGACCTTACTTATGAGTGTGATGAGCTATTTTTTCAAGTTTTCTGAAATTATAACTGTCTGAATAGCCCCATTTAAACAGAAAAAATATATTAAAATATTATTATGACTGAAAAATGAACATTTTCTATCAAACATTGCAAACTAAATCAAACATTGCAAACTACTGACCATGTTACAGTGTAATTTGATTATCAAGGGAAAAAATCCCTTGACCATTCTAACGGTAGGGGAGACCGGGGCTAAATGATACACGGGGCAATCTGTTACAGGAGAGATTTGTTCAATGATGACACGTTTGATGACGCCAAAACTGCTATGACGTAAAAGCGCCACCTTTTTTACTTACTTGGTGGAACATACCGAAGAAGAATTATAAAACCGTAACAAACTAGAGTAAAAAAAAACACAAAATCCCGCACGTAACTAAATTTTGACTTATATATGAAAAATTCGCCTAGTATAGTAACCCGTTAAGATATTTGGGATATCTTTACATGTCCTTGTATAGAAATGATTTGTAGTTCATTCGATGTAAAGGTTATATTCACTACCTCCACGTATAGGATTTGGGGATTACACAAAGTCCAAAAAGGCGTTTGGGGCAAAATGTTACAAAACGATGGGGCATATTGTTACACTGTAACAGTTTACCCCGTCAATTATTTCATATCGTGCATTGTTTTAGCTCTGCCGTGTATAGAGAAACACCAAGATATTGTCGAAGCCCTACCTCCGTCGTCGTCGTCAACATCGTTGTCGTCCTGCAAAACCCTGATACTGTGTAATTTCTCTGATATTCATGAAGATATTTACTCGAAAATCTGAAAACATGTTCACTACAAAGTCAAACTCATTATGTTCAAAGTGTAGGACCAGAAGTTCATTTGTACGGTCATTTGCGATTGTACAGCGACGTTTGGTCACTTGATAGCTCTCAAGTGATCAAAATCAGGTGACTTGAGAGCTCTCAAGTGACCAAACGTCACTATACAATCGCAAATGACTGTACAAAACGAACTTCCGGTACTACACTGTGATATTATAGGTAACACTAGGGGAATTTTTGTATGATTTATACCCCTTTTCGACTTGCAACTTAAAGCACTGGCATCCGAGCATTGCAACTGCATATGAATCTCTTGTTTAGATTTAGAACCATTACAGATTTAAAGCAGTCATTGCTTGTGCAATAGAATTTCATTGCAATTACTGTTTGAATAAAAAAACGTTAGTAATTCTTTTCCTACAAACTTTTAACAGGTATTTAGCCTAGGTCAATTATTAGGCTCAGATCACTGACCTTGTTAGTAACACTACATAATTGTGACCCGTCACGCGAAAATGGACCATCTGGGAACTGCGAAAAGTATCGACCCTGGTCAGGCTGCGCAGATTGCTTTTCGCTTTTGATGAATTTTCTGTTTATGCAATGGTCATTTCATCGCACCAAAGAGTCATTTTGGGAGTATCGACCAGGATCGACCAGCACTAGCTTCGATCTTTATTTCACCAATTTGATTTACAAAGCTGTAATAGCACACCCAGAGAAAAGTGGGTTAAGTGCCATGTATGTAAGGGTTGGGCCCATGAAGAGTCTGCCTACGTTCCGTGAAATGGTGTTTACACCTGTATAAATTGCGATTCCGACAGTGAATTTATCTGAAGAGATTTTTGCCTTTTGTCGAACACCAGTAATGGATACAAACACACGTCGGTGATTTTGTACAAGAACGCTTATTTTTTTTTTTTTCGAGATTTTTGTTATCACGAGTTTTGAATTACTGGTTTAGTAAGTCTCTTAGAAGCAGTTCATGTAACATTTTGCCCCGCTCCTTGTAACACATTGCCCCAAGCGTGGGGCAAACTATTACAGAAAATTCTGATGGAAAAAATCAATTTTCTGAGAAACCTTTTCAAGATTTGTCCGCATATGAATGTTTATATTTTGCCTCTGTTGATAAGGTTTGTTTCAAAATAAAAATTGTTTGGATATACAGATATTTGAATTTTTTATCCAAGAAAAACGAAAAAGTGTAACAGATAGCCCCGGTCTCCCCTAACTATGTAGCTTGTTATGAACCATAATTTTACCATACCCACAGCATCCGCGGCATTTTTACCGACCAAAAATATGCTAATCCTCTACCACACAATCTCAAATTTTAAGGACCCTGAAGGAGAAGGCTTTGGAAACATTATTAAAAAAGGAGAAAATGCAATGCTTTAAGAAATACACCCCTATCATTCTAACCAATGCTTTTTTACTTTCGACCAAAACTACAAAATTTTGTCGTTTGGCAAATTTTTAAAAAGTCTGCAAGAGGTCAAATCAGATATTATGTGCTAGTTTTGGAGATGAAGACTTTTGAAGATTTTCCACATTTTTCAGTATCGTTGCCATGACAACCAGAGTTTTGAATGAAATCACATTCTTTGAAGATTCTTAAGAAGGACACGGAAGGATTCAACACTGTGACGTTTGGTATCAAGAGGACCGTGATGGCCCTGTATCGCTCCACTGGCTAATATGTAAAAACCCTACTCGCCAAACATTACAGTTCCTGGCCAATTGGTTTCGAACTAGAAGACAAACAAAATACTCCCTATAAAATCTCATGAGAAAGTTTGACCCCAAGGCAAAGCCATTTTTGACCACAGAGCTATAATTAGAATCTACTTGAATTCTGGTAGAGGTCCACAAGATAGAGCCCCATACTAAATAATACAGGTCGGGAAAGTATGGTTATAAACAATAAGATTTTCAAAATTTCCTCAATAAAAGGCCCTGTAAACATGAGACCCCTGAGGCAGAGCTAGTTTTGATCCCAGGTCTGAATTTTTTAACAAATTCAGAAAAGAACCACAACATGAAGCTATGTGCCAAATTTGGCAGCCCTAAGATTCATGGTTTGGAGCAAGAAGATTTTTAGAATTTCCAATCCATAGGACTGACCCATGGGAAAGGACCAACTCTGGAAGAGGACGACTAGATGGTAACACTCATTAAACATTACATGTATAGCTCTAGGTCAGACACAAGGAGTTTTTAAAATTTTCACTTTATAAGCTAATGTAAAACTTGTTACATATGGTGCGAGGCCAATTAAGACCCCAGGGCTGTTATATGAATAATCTAGGTAGAGGTCCATATTAAGATAACTATACATGCAAAATTTTGTATCTCTAGGTTCTCTGGTTAGTAACGAGAAGATTTCTAGAATTTTCAACATATAAGCCCATGTAAAACTTGTGACCCCTGGAGCGGGGCCAAACTTGACCTCAGGGCTATAATTTTGGCCCTCTTGGTAGAAGCCCAATAGATAAAGCTACATGCAAAATTTGGTAGTGCTAGGGCTTTCCCTATGTAAGCCCATATAAAACTTGTGACCCCCAGGGCGGTGCCAAATTCAAACCCGGGGCTTTAATTTGGGAACTCTTGGTGGAGGCCCACTAGACAAAGCTACAAGCAAAATTTGGTAGCCCTTGGCCTTATGGATTCAGACAAGAAGATTTTCAAAGATTTTCAATATTTTTCAGTTTTGTTACCATGGCAACTAGAGTTTTGGAAAGAATCATACTCTTTCAAGAAATATTGAAGAGGACCATGGCAGGATCATTTCTGTGACGTTTCCTCAAAATTAGATGGGTAGTTTCAGAGAAGATGTTTGAAATAAAAGTTAACGCACGTACACACGGGCGGACTGGAGCACGCATGGACGGACCAACGGACGCACGTCGGACACAGGGCCATGACATAAGTATGCTGGCCTTCGGTCTCGTGAGCTAAAAATTGGTTTAGTAGTTTCACAGATGTTTGGTTAAAGTAACAATAAAGGCCAAATGTAAACAAATCGGGTGTTTAAATGCATTTGAATTTATATCATACCATTTAAAAGTATGAAAATTATTGTGAAGATGACAATCTGTCATTGTACGGTCGGTCCAAGTGTTAGTCGCTGAGAGAGAAATTAATTTCAAAACTAGGTTAAAATCTGCCAGGTAGCTGTGTCTTTTGTTTACTTTTTGCCTGATTTTAAAATTATTTTTTTCTGCCAGCAACTAACATATGGCCCGACCACGCGGTAACAGACTGCCATTTCCACAATATTTTCCATACTTTTAATTGGTATGATTTAAATTCAAATGTATTATGACACCTGTTTTGATATTTTGGCCTTTACTGGGCCTTTAAATAATAATGGACTCACGGCCGCAAGGCCGACGTACACAGACCTATATGGCATTCGCCCAGAGCAGCTTAAAATGCTTCAATATGAAAGGTAGATAAACATTGGTTCTCGCAAATAGATCGCCTAATTTTATTTGGATGAACTGTTACCGTTTATTTACTTATGATAAGGTCGATATGGTCCATTGTTGTGGGGATGTTCTATATCCAGCTATCATTACTGTATAACACATAACCTCATAAAAATTATTCCAGTTTCGTCTGTACAACTTTTGAAAACATCGTAGGGAGAAATCACGCTGACCCGGAACAATTACTGACTCTGTCACATTGTTTTCACTTGTATGTAGTCATGAACTATTTACCAGATGAAAACAGTTAGGCTTTTCTATATTGAAAGCATTTGCAGACGACAGTTGAAAAGTTGAGGATTTCCTATATAAAGGTCGCCATTATTTGACTGAAATAAATTAAGCATGGCGTTGAACCCCCATTCAAACAAATAAACAAATAAACGACAAACAAACAAACATGAGACATTAGGGCCCGATCGTTATCGTCTGGACATAAAGGGGTTAACTGCATGATCTTCCCTTCACAACACTATCTCGAATTTTAAAGATACATCTATACTCGTTTTCAGCCAGTTTTCAACCCATTTCATCCTTACTAGATGAAACTATAATCATTCTTGTGTCTTCATGTCAAATGTTGTCCCCTGACGGTTGCAAGGTTTGCACAGATTACAACGGATAGAAAATGCATTTCATGCTCTGGAGATCTTCCTAACTATCGCTGTTGTCGTTTCCGGTTTTAAATGAGGTCAAGTCACTTGAGTTTCTTTATCCCGTACACCATATTTATCGATTATTTACCTATGTTTACACAGCTGACCAATATCTGAACCTTTATACACACTCTAAAGTTTTAACTGCATTTTTTTCCTCACTAACTGAAGAGATGTATCTTTAACGACTCTAAGAAAGAAAGCTTATGAAAACATTGCATAAAAAGGAGAAACTGCTGGTAACCAGCAGTTTCTCCTTTTCTCACGATATTTTCCAGCCTGATAAAGACGGTCCCATCTTTTGATGGGTATTTAATTTATCGTTTGCAAATTGCTCTAAATTTAGAGAAGTTCAAAACATTTTAGTCTGAGGACCAATCCACCAATGCGATTGTGGAGTGATTGTATGGTGTGTAATGCCGTTTTCAACATTGTTTCAGTTATATCGCGGCAGCTCCACCAATGAGAAATGCATACTTTTGTGATCCCCAAAGTAGAAATCGGGCTATTTTAACAAAAATCTACAGGCATGTATATCTAAGCCAAACTCTGTGAAACGGGGGTTTAATGTATCTGCAAAAAGTATCGACCAGGTAAACCTGCGCAATTCGCGCATGCTGACTTGAGTCGAAAGGTTTTTGCTATTTTAATTTTCTGCATGTCAAAGGACTAGTCTGCTTCATGATTCAGTCGATGTTATGGATCCATAATTATATGGTAATTTGCTTAGTATAATGAATTTCGGAGATTCATTTAACCTCCTTTTGACAAAGGCTCATCTTTTATAGATGTAGGACACGACCTTAACGACAGATCGGACAGCCCTTCCACAGTCCAAGGACAAGCCCCTTTACACTAACTCTTCATGTGGCATAAATGAAAACATGCAATTTCCCGGACAGCCTAGATCGAGATCAGATGGCACAGAACGCCCGTCTGTTTAGTCCAACCGATCAGAACCTTCCTGAATATCAGTGGATAGTACTTACAAGTACTCGTATACAGACAATTTACACTAGGTCACCACAATCTCTCCGCTGGTAACTGATAACTTTCTGGTTTCAAGTTATCGACCTGGCCGAGTAGTTCAGTGGTTAGTGTATCGGACTCGTGACCTGCCGGTTGCAAGTTCTACGCCCGGTTGAGGCAAACTTTCTTTCCGGCGATTTTTCGCCTCTCACCTCTGATGAACTCGAGAAAGTAGTGACTTGGAATGAAAGTTGCGTCAGTACTTTTGTGAGAAAGCCCGGAAATACATGCATAGGTGCACCGACTACCGTGATATGACCTAAGCTGTTAACACGGCGTTAAACTGCAATACAAACAAACAAATCAAATCATCGACGGAACGAATTTGTGTATAAGAGGTAAGAATTGTTTAATCGGCTTTAAAAAGAAAATCACACTGATGCCTAACCTTTACCCAACGGCAATTTTGAGAACACTTGCAGACGACATAATTATTAAACGTGGCTTTAATAATTTGTCTGTGTGAGGCTAGATGTTACATAAATCGGTAATGAGCTCGTGACCCGGGTACCCAAGGGATGGACCATGAAATAATTATTTCAGTCCACTTATTGTAACTCTTTACCAATTCATCCCATATTTAACTACAATGAGGATGAAGGTCTTTGAAAACATTGTGGACCAAAAAAGAAAATTTTGGTAACCAGCATTTTCTCCGTTTGTCCAACAATGTTTTCCGCCCTTTCCAGGATACAACCCATCATTTTAGTTGTCAAATGTAATTGAGCCATTCTCTGTGAAATGGGGGCTAAATGCGTCTGTAAAAAGCATCGATCCAAATCAGCCTGTGCTTTCCGCTCAGGCTGACCTCGGTCGATACTTTTCATAGCTATGGATCAATTCTCTGCTTGTCATAGGACCAGTGTACCTCTTGATTAAGGCGGTCGTTAAACATAATGGATTTTATGGATCCATACTACTGTAATGACTTGCTTGATATCATACATCAAGCAGATTCATTAAACTCCCTTTTCACAGAGCAGGGCTCAAATACTGTCGGTTTGAGCAAGTCTAGAGTTTTGTCGTCTGGTAAACAGTTTATCAATTGATTGGTTAATTGATTGTGTGACG
Organism: Hippopus hippopus; assembly: GCA_946811185.2. NCBI lineage: Eukaryota > Metazoa > Mollusca > Bivalvia > Cardiida > Cardiidae > Hippopus > Hippopus hippopus. The sequence goes on along the minus strand of OX328102.1, from coordinate 50,519,165 downwards.
TTTAACGCCGTTTTTATTATTTCAGTTATAATACGGCGGCCAGTAGATATAAAGTGAGAGAGCTGGGACAGAACCCGGAAGTAAATTATCCCCCTCTTCCACTCAACCACAAAACCCCCTCCCCTCAACCCGCCTAACCCTGGTCCCCCTCAACCTGCCTAACCACTCTCCACCCTGGACAACTCAACCACTCTCCACCCCAAACTCTCTGGTCCCTCCCACCTGCCTAACTCTGGACAACTCAACCACAAACTCTCTGGCCCCCTCCACCCGCCTAACTCTGGACAAGTCAAGCACAAAACTCTCTCCCCATTAGGCTGGCCCCCTCCACCCGCCTAACCCTGGTTAAGTCAAGCATAAAAAATAGAGTGGCCCCCTCTACCTGCCTAACTCTGGACAAGTCGAGCATAAACTCTCTGGTCCCCGCCACCCGCCTAACTCTGGTCAACTCGAGCACAAAACCCCCCTCCGTTAGAGTGGCCTCCCTCCACCGGCCTAACTCTGGTCTAAGCCAAGCGTAGAACTCTCCCCGCACCTTAAGGTAAAAAAATGCATTAATGTCGTGAGAGGAACGCAAATATAAATGGTCGGAGTTGAGCGTAAAACTACCCTCGGTCCCCTGTCTCGCCCGAGGTCGGGGGCCGTGACTCGCAAGGTCAAATGGGGGTAAAGGTCAAACGGTGCATCGACCCCAGACGAGCAGACTCGACAAGCTCGAAGGCGAGTCAGCGATCGAGCGACCCGGCCTGACGACGAGTCACCTCGCTTCTCTAATATGAAACTTAATCGTTAAATTTTCGCCTCTAAGATTTAGTAAATTACCATCTTGATCCGTAATATTTACCTCCAGGTTATGTATTTCATCTAATGTTATTGGTAAGTATACTAAATTAACTGGTGACTCTATTATCTTATATCCTGGCGCAACGTCCGGGAAAAAAGAGTAAATAGTGTTTTTTGTCGAACCATTAACGTAACTTCCCGAAATAATATCTATGTTAACGAGCAAACTATTTATGCTAAGAATGTTCACTACATTCTCCGACTCGTGAAATCCTCGCGTGTATTTAGCGCGAGTAAATCCTAATACTTTAGCGAGGGATCCAGGTTGATTGAAATCTACTTGGTATCCATCTTCTAGAGTAAGAACAGACTTTAGGGTATTAGTGTTTGCAGAAAGGTTAATAGGATACTCTTCATTAACTCTATCATAATGACCCTTTTTTCTCATTTCCTGCTGAATTGTATCATTAATGTCAACAAGGTCATAACTTCCTTCAGGTATTTTTATTTTAATCCATGAGGCACCATTGTCCGGAGAATAAACTAATGTGTTGTTTGTTTCGTCAATGTTTGGAAAAGAGTAGTAAGTTTCGAGGTTTACTAAAGCTATTTCGTATACTTTATCCTTTTCAAGCTGAATCGGAGGATTAAACCTCGTTCTAAAACGCGTTTTGTTATCGCTTACGATGATTTGAAGCGACGTTTTGTGTTCCGTATTTTTTACTATCTTTTTTAAAAGATCTATGTCCATCTTTTAAAAAGCGAAAAGATTCTTTAAACCGACACCGGTATATAGAAATTATCAAAACCGTTTCTATACTTCCCGTCGTGCTTTTTACTCGTTAAGTCAATGATGGCAAAGCCGAATGGTTTTTCCCACGCCTTTTGACAGAATTTTCTGAACTCGTCCTTAGGCATATCGTCACCCACATGATCGTTATAAATATGGTTAATGTTTTTTAGGTCTTGCGAAAAGAGACAGATAAAATTGGCGTTCTCTCTGATGGTTTGCCTCGGTAATCTAAAGTAATTTTGTGAGAGGTAAAAACAGTCGACGTTACTATGCCTTCCTCGAACGTAATAACACTCGCATTTATTCTGCCTCTCTAAAAGCAGGTCGTCAAAGATGATCAGGTTTTTATTTTCCAAGTTTAACTCTCTCGGATCGGGCACATCGCTCGCATTCTCGAAGAAGTTGCAATCTATATCCGATTTATTTTTAATCGTTTTAATCCATTCTTCGACTAAAGCCGTCGGTACAATGTTTTGTTCTTGTATCTCATCACGCATGTCAAACAATTTAAAGATACATTCTTTCGGTAGTTTTTTTTCAAAAGCCTTTTTTAGTATTCGGTATTCGGGTTGAAAAAGGCTTTTTCCGAAAACGCTCAAATCGTTGTAATCGAGCCAACCCGGTCTGAGTAAAAGGTTTAACAATAAAGTAGTTTTACCGCATCCCGATTTGCCTATAATTAAACCTCTGATACTTCTCGGTAAAAGGGGGTGATTAAATCTCTTTGATACTACTTCATTCCATGACAAGTTTATAATATCCATTTTCTATTTAATTTTTATTATTTTATATGAAAAAGATGTACTGCGTTAAGTGTAAGAGACGTACCGATACGAAAGATGTAAGCTACGTGGTTAGTAGAAATAACAGGAATATGAAGCGTGGGAAATGCGCGGTTTGCGGGATAACTAAAACTCAATTTGTATCGACCCCAACGGGTGGATCCTTGCTAAACAAAGTCATAAACAACATGCCTTTCGAAATGCATCTACCCGGCCATAATTTCACGGGACCTGGTACTAAGCTAAAGAAAAGACTCAACCCAGATTTAACGCCGAAGAAGTGGAGCAAACCGATCAACCGCGTTGATAAGGCTGCTTACAACCACGATGTTTGTTATCTTAAGCACAACGAAACAGCCACGAGAAACGCGGTGTGTGACAAGAATATGTTGGCGGAACTGGATGGTATTTACAACCCTTCTATTAGAGAAAAGATGGAATGGGGTTTGGTAAGTAGACTCATAGGTACGAAGATGCAGTTTGGAATGGGAACGCCGACTCGTTCGATCGTAAAAAAAACCCGAAAATGACAACTCTGGCGGAGGAATTGCACAAACCCGTAAGACGAAGATTTAAAAAGAGGAGGGTTATAGTGAACGGTATCGATAGTATATGGGCCGCGGATTTAGTCGACATGCGTGCTTTTTCTAAGTATAATCGGGGCAATAATTATCTTCTCGCTGTGATCGACATCTTTTCGAAGTACGGGTGGTTGGTCCCGTTGAAAAACAAGACAGGCAAGGTGACGGCAGAAGCGTTTAAAGCTATTTTTAAGGAAAGAAAGCCGGAGAAATTGTGGGTCGATAAAGGTCGGGAGTTTTACAACAAAGACGTAAAAGCGTTGGTTCAATTGTATTCCACACAAAACGAAGAAAAATCTAGCGTCGTTGAACGATGGATTAGAACGATGAAGGAGAAGATGTGGAAGTATTTTTCCGCCAACTCTACGATCGTTTACATCGATGTCTTGCGAAATCTCGTTAAGGAGTATAATAATACTATCCATTCCTCTATTAAAATGACGCCGGTAGAGGCTAGTAAGAAAGAGAATGAAACTGCGGTTTGGAGAAACCTTTACCCTCATAGTGGTGAAGAAAAAGCGCCTAAGTTTTCCGTGGGAGATAGAGTAAGGATAACAAAAAAGAAAAGGACCTTTGAGAAGGGTTATACAACGAGATGGACGGAAGAGGTTTTTATAGTTTCCGAAGTAAAACATACATCGCCTATAACGTATAGTATTAAGGATCTTAATGGAGAAGAAATAGAAGGCGCATTTTATGAACCCGAACTTCAGAAAACTACCCAAGAGACGTTTAGGATAGAAAAGGTTATTAAAAAACAGAAAGATAAATCTCTCGTAAAGTGGAAAGGATATTCCGACGAGTTTAATTCTTGGGTCGATAATAAGAATATCGAGCAGTTCTAAAAATGGCAAATATTTCGATCGACCACGTAATTTTACCCAATAAACCGTTGAGCAATTTCGAATTGGAAGATGCGGTGAAAAGATTAAAGATTCCTTATTTTAGAGGAGTTTTTTTACTAGATACATTACCGAGAAAACCTAGTAAAAAGGAATGCGGTATAGTAAACTTCGATAAAAGCGGTGGGCCTGGTACACATTGGGTCGCTTGGTATAAAAACGGTAAGACTAAGATTTATTTCGACAGTTACGGCGTACAACCCCCCATTGAAATTCGAGAGTATTTAAGAAGCCCAATACAGTACAATACCGATCAATTCCAAGGAGTAGGACAAGTATTTTGCGGTCATTTATGCTTATACATTCTAAAAGAGTTATCCCGTGGGAAGGCGTTTCAAAACGTTTTAAATAAACTATTTTAGTATTAAAATGCCCGTTGACAAATTCAGAAGAATGAAAGGTGATAGTGGCACAATCGGTGACGGTGTGTCACTCGCTTACGTGAACAATAACTTTTTACGCGTGGATGGAACGACCACTGTTACTGGTTCTATAGACATGAATGGTAATACATTAACGAGGGTTAGTAACCCGGTAAATTCGCACGACGTGGCGACTAAGGATTACATGGATGGAACTTCGAGTGGGGGGCGGGTAAAAGAAAATGGGGGGTATCAGGCACTCGGATTTATAAATATGGGTTTCAACGAGATACGAAATGTCAAGGAACCTAAAGAACCCGGTGAAGTTGCTACTAAGAAGTATGTTGACAACTTCAATCGAGCCTTCGTTTATAGAGATGGAAGGTGGTTTCAGGCAGTTGATGAAATCTCTATGGCTGGACGGCTAATTAACAATCTCGGAACCCCTACGAGACACGATCAGGCTGCTAGTAAGTTTTACATAGATACCACCCTAGATAAAAAGATAGAACAAATAAAACCTGTTATAACCGTGTTTGCAGAAGAAAACGGACCTCTTAGAAACGGTAATTTCGAATTTTCATTCGGTAATGGTAATTCAGGAAAAAAGCATGGGGAGGGTGGTTATTGTATGTGTGCGCCTGGAAGAATCATAAGGGGAAGTATATCAGTCATAAAGGAGGATCCTAATCTGCCTGGAGAAACCCTTGAGATTAATATAACGATAGACGGTAAAGAGAAGGTTGATGCCACTATTTTCAAATCAGTACGCTTTGATAAGGGTGTGTCCATTTTTAATACGCCAGTGTCAGTAAATTATGGTAGCGTCATAAACTTTATCTCAAAGTCAAACAGTCGTAATGTAGCACACGCTTATGTAGCTATCTTAATAGAATTAGATATATAAAAATATAACTTCGAGCAAGTTATATTTTTACGCTGAGGTCGTCACCCGATGATCGGACCCTACTTTATTCATCATCCTCCTTTTCCTCATCATCATCACTCAGACCTTCATCATCCTCTTCCTCATCATCACTCGGACTTTCATCTAAAATATTAGGTGCAATTTCCTTTTTCTTCGTATTTGGTATTTCCACATCCTTTTCTACTATCTTTACCGAACAAACCTTAATCTGGATCGTTTCAACGCTTTTATTTTTAAATATTCCCTCTACTTTTAAAATACAAAACAACTTACAAGTTATTCCCTTATATGAAAGAGGGTCTACCTCCCTGCCCTCTTTATCGTAAAAGAGGGTCCGAGATTCTTCGTTTTCGTAAAGTTTCGCGTATAACATAACCGATCCATTATCATTATATCTTAAAATATTAATTGCTCCTAAATTTCTAATCTTATCTCCTTTTAGTTCTTCATCCTTACAACGCCCTTTAAAGAAATCCGTTAGTTTTTCCAGATCTTCTTTAAAAGCTCTTTCCTTCTTCATAGGTTTTCCAGCGTTATAACATATTAAATGTAACGAGCAATCTTTTAGACCTTTTTTTCCCGATTTCGGCCCCGAGGCGACCGAGGGATCGGCGGGGGCTGAGGGATCAGGCGAGCTACCTTTCGAACCTTTTTTCTTCGGTTTATCGGGCGGGCTACCTTTTTTCTTCGATTTATCGGGTGGGCTACCTTCCGATTTATCAAACGCATTAACACCGTATGAAAACAAAATGGGGGTACGTATAAACAACGAACCACTTTTACCATTAGAGTATCTGTACTTTACTGGTATCTTAACAAATTCATACTCCCTGCTCTTATATTTATTCGGGTAATCTATAGAAAGATCTTCTTTACGAAATTCCCCACTTTTGATACAATTCATATCTCCCATCATTTTTACATAGGATTTCTTACTTAATTTTAATTTTTTTATGCCCTCCATGTCTGACTCGCCTGAGATCTCTTTAAGATAACTCGGAAGTAGATATTTTTTTAGCGAAAAATTGCTGGCTTCTTTCGCTTTTATATCACCACGTTTTACTAAATCTAATAACCATTCTATAACCCCAGTTTGATACTTCTCATGAACACCCGAACACAGGACTTTCCCCGTTGTAAATATAAATATACTAATATATTTCTTAGCTCTATTAATTGCAAACTTGCTATAAGTTATACTCGGTTCTTCTATTAATCCCTCGTCTTCTATTCTAATTTTATAAACCGGCATATCATCTATCGAGTCTATAGTTACGCGATAATGCTTTTCATTAATGCAGGATACCTCGACACCGTTCGAATTTTTAATCACGCGAAATAACTTTTCTCTATCAACTGGGAATCCTAAGTTAAAAATAACGTTTCTCATTGTCGAAACTATACGAGCCTCTAAATGATCGAACTCGGGACAACATTTAAGGCTCCAAAATAAAAGTAAACCAGATTTACAATCATCTAAGTTTCTACAACCCGTAACCTGAATTACCCCATTTCTAAAAAGTTTAAGGTTAAGGTTAACTCCTTCGGAAAAAGTAAATGATATACAGTTTAATAAATGCCTCGTTTTATTTACCTTTCTTTTCTTAAAACCTTTCTCTCTCTCTTTATATAGCGTATGGATGAGAGAAGAATTTATGCCAACTTCATCAAAGATTACTCCTAAATCAAGGTCGTTTAAGTTTGTGTATGCTATGAAAGTGTGAGTGGATACAAAAAAGTCAGACATTTATAAAATTTCTTTATTATTAAGTTGATATCAATCTCTGTCTCGTGTGTGGGATAAATAAAAAATAGTTATATATAAAATGACGCGTTACACTAATGTTAAAGTAAATATATCGGAAGGGCAAAAGGAAAAGCTTCAACATGATGTTAAAGCTGGTTGTTCAGCAACAAGTATTCGTTTAGGTCATGAAGATTTACGCGGTAATGATGTTTTAGCAATTACCGATTCACAAGCAAAGAAAATGGCTAAAGCCTATGAGGATGGTAAGGGTATAACTATTAGAATGTCAGCGAGACAACTTAAACATAACTCGAAAATAGAAGGAGGTTTTCTCGGAATGTTAGCTGGGTTAGCTGCTAGAGCTTTGCCGATGCTCGCAAAAACCGTTTTACCGGCTCTAGGTGTTGGCGCTCTTTCTGGATTAGCTCAAACGGGTGTACAAAAAGCGATGGGATCTGGTCTTTACCTTAAAAAAGGAGGAAGTGTGTGTCAAGTTGAAACTGATGGATGTGGATTATACTTAAAACCATACAAAGGTAGGGGGTTATCTCGTGTCGGTGATGGGTTGTATCTAAAGCAGGGAGGAAAAATGTATGATGGAAGAGGACTTTTACTCGGGCCTAATAGTCAATTCGCTAATATCCCTATCTTAGGAGCTATATTATAAACTAATATAATTCTATATTAAAATGGAGGTTCATAAGTTCGGTATAAAGTCTAATATCTTTGGCCGACATGCGAGGGGAATATTTTGGAAACCACATTTAGAGGGAGTAAGATTTCCTCCCTTAAAGCGAGATCCTCTAAAATGGAAAATATACTCGCAAGTAACTATCAAGATTCCTCCTCGTGATAGCACGAGAGTTTCGCTAGGATTTGGTTATATAACTACACGAAGGGTTGTAGTTATATCTGTTAGTAATAAATGGAAAGATAGTTTAACAATTCTTAATGGGACACATCTTGATAGTGAGGTTGATGATATCTCAGTCCACATTTATAATGTCTCGCGAAATCTGATCGAAATACCTGAGGGAGAGTTAATCTGCTATCTGAAATATTTGGCATAAACAAAAATAGTAGTTTAATAAAATGACCGATACGGATCAAAAACACCATAATAAAATATACCCTCAGTTACCCAAAGAACAAAGTACAGCAAGCGCCCCGCCTGGGGAGTCGATTCCAGGTCGGGGGCCTATTGAGATGCATGCGGATGACAAAGGTCATTCCTACCGTTTACAAAAAATATCCGAAGTACAACAGTTTCTTGAGAAGGAGATTCGAGAAAGAGAAGCTCTAGCCAAAAAGTACTTTCGTGCCTCTAGAATAGTAGACAACGTTGATATCGTTCTGGTAACCGTAACAATGGTTGCTGGTGCGGGAGGTATAGGTTTGCTTTCTACCGTTGTAGCTATTCCGGCTGTAGTAGCATTAGAAGCAACGGCTTTGGGAACCGGCCTTCTTTCATTGGTAGGTAAGTATGTTGTTAGAAATAGTAGAAGCAAAGGAGAAAAGCACCAAAAGATTAGAATGTTAGCTGACGCTAAGTTAGATACCGTTTCAACGCATATATCCAAAGCTTTAATCGACAATTATATCTCTGATGATGAATTCAGACTAATCATGGAAGAATTAGATAAATATAAAAGCATGAAGGAAGAGATACGTACCAAGATCAAGAAGAAGATTTCCTCAGAAAACGAAGAAAGTCTAATAGAAAGGGGGAGGCGTGAGCAAAGGGAGTCCTTTCGGAGGCTTGTTGAAAAACATCACGGCAACCTGCTCGAATATTAAATTGCCAGAAATCCGTTGTAGATGTATTTGTGAAATGGGTGACACCTCAGACATGTAATCCGCAGATATATTACGTTGAAAACTGGGTTGAAAACTGAGTTGAAAAACTATTTTAGTATTTTTAAAAAAATGTCTTTTTTAAAAATCACGGATCCCGCAAAGAGGGACTTAATCGTAAAAGAGTATCTTGAAACGAGAAAGAATATTCGGGATAATCTAATAGCGGAGAAAACGGGCGAACAACAACTTCAAACCGATCTTTCGAAGTTTTTTAAACCTATAACGGAAACGCAAAAAGCTACAGCGAGGGAGATTACGGAAGAACTTAAACCTATTAAAGAGGGTATAGAAAGCTTACCACAAGCTATTACTTTTCCAGACTCGTCTATAAAGGCTATAGAAGGAACATTAGAAAAACAAGGAAAAGATCTCGGAGAAATAGCAAAGAGTTATTTAATGAGACTCGGTGACCCAAAAATAGCGGATACAAAATTTGGAATAAGGTATGATAAAAGTAGTAATAAATTAAAACTCGGCGACAAAATGATAATGTTTGATGGAAATGATATTATAATTGGTAAAGATGTATATGAGGGCACCCACGGTCTATGGGAGTTAATCGTGTCTAGAAACCCGAATGACAATATTTTTAATGATGAGGATTATGATAATTACGCGAGGATAATGGTAAAAACGAGTGCCCTTCATCAGGATTATGATTCGAGCAAAAACCGACCTAATGCCAATAAAAGCGATAAATGGAAGAACATACACAAACCTATTTGGTATAACAGAAGAAAGTATGAAGGAAAGGGCATCATTGTTATCCCATCTGACCCTAACGCGTTAATAGAAAGACTAGACCTGTTGATGGCAAGTAAAGAAGCGGGTAACACGGGCGTAAGAAAGGAGTTAGTGGGCATTTGTGACGAATTAAAAAGACAGGGCGTTTTAAATTCGAGCGCTTATAAGAATCTAATGTCTATATTATAAAATGATCATCGTTAAACAACACGGATTTAAAAAGAGGTATTCATATGGTGGTGCTGGAATCTTTGATAGCGTTGCTAACTTTTTAGCGAGGCTTTTTACTAGTAGCGCGGCAAAACAAATCGCGTCTTCCGCCCTCGATGTAGGAAAGAGTGTAGCTAAGGAAGGTGCAAAGAAAGCTTTAGAGGTTGGAAAAAGCGCCGCTGTAAATGTGGGGAAAAAATTAGTTACGAAAGCGTTGACACCGAAATCGAGGGAAATCTTACAAAAATATGGTGCTACGACTCCAAAGCCCCCGCCCCCGGTGACTGTCTCGCCGAGCGGCTCGACGCGAGGTCGCCCTGCCTCGTCAGGGGTGAAAACGCAAGACATTAATACGTTAATAGATGGATCTTCTCTGGCAAAGACAGAGAGCGCCATTGCTATTCAAGACTTAGTTAAAAGATTAAACAGTGGGAGGGGCATTAAAACAGTGTGAAAATCAAGCCTCGCCTCGAGTGAGACGGTTAGAACACTTATAATTTTATTTAAAATTATAAGTGCTATTATAAAATGGATATTTTAAAAATCACCGAACCGATTTTGAGAGACGATAGCATTGATGAGTATGAACACCATGAGTATGAGCCAATCACAGGTACACACCTCAACAACTCCGGAGGAGATATTAGGATTAACATCGAGACCCAAGATATTTTTACTCATCCTAGTGAGAGTTATTTACTTATTGTAGGTGAGTTAGTAAGAAGCGATACTGGAGCAGTTTACGATGCTATCACCGATATTTCTCTAACAAACAATGGTCTCATGTATCTTTTTAAAAATATTAAGTATCAACTTTCGGGCACGGAGATTGAGTCCGTATTGAATCCTGGCCATGCTACTACGATTTGTTAAAATATCCGGATGATTTCTCTAAATCACAAGGGTTAAATCAATGCTGGTATAAAGATACAACGGCTAACGCGGGTGCTGGAAACACGGATTTCGTCGTAAGAAGAAATTATATTATTAGTAATCCTCTTCCAAGAGGTACCTTTAGCTTCAGAGTTCCATTAAAACATATATTCGGTTTTTGTGACGATTACAATAAGATATTGTACGGAATGAGGCAAACTCTCACATTAACGAGAAATAATGATAATGATGCGGTCTTTCGAGATAATGCCGCTCCCGCTGATGGTAGAATTAATTTACTTAGAATATCTTGGTATATGCCGCACGTGCTACCCGCGGATGAAGAGAAGATGCAACTCTATAAAATCATAGAGAAAAAAGAAAAAATACCGGTCGGATATAGAATGAGGCAGTGCGACTCTATCGCAGTTCCTCAGTCAACATCATTCACCTGGAGACTTTCCGTCAAATCATCTCCCGAAGTGCCGCGTTTTATCATTGTTGCCTTTCAGACTGGTAAAAGCGGCGATCAAGAGCAAAATCCCGCTATATTTGACCATAGTAACGTTAAAAATATTTATGTTACCTTAAATTCTACTAGATATCCCGCCGTTGATTATAATCTTTCATTCGTTGCGAACCAATTTAGTAGAGTGTATGGTGACGCTTCTCTATTTAGATCCAAGTTTTATAACATGAACGAAATGGTGTCAAACCCCAACATTACTCCCTCAGATTATAAAGCCCTTTATCCCCTGTTTTTGTTTGACATTTCCAAACAGAGTGAGAGATTAAAATACTCCGTCACTGATATCCAAATCAAAGCGAGTTTTACCGAAAATGTGCCCGCGAACACAGAGGCATATGCCGTTATTATTAGCGATAGGTTAATTAACTTCCAGTCTGACGGAAATAAGATGAGTGTAGTGTATTAAGTTAAGAGGCTATTTCTTATATATAAAAAATGATAAAAACAGTTAAGTCAAGTTAAATAAGTCGGTTACATATAAAAATGTTAACGACTAGCGATTTAAAGAAACTTCTTAGACGAAATGATATACCTTTTTACGGGTACTGGGATAAAAAGCGGTTATTCGAACTAGCGAAAACGTGTGGACTGTTACTGGAGGAGCCACCAAAAAAAGAAGGGAGCAAAGACCCGAAGTATGATAAATTAAAGACTATTTCGCGTAATCCTAGGAAAGTCACTTTAGAGGATGTTAAAACCGGCGAAATAAAAACCTTTCCTTCGATTTATAGCGCGAGTAAATTTATAGATCGATGCCCGCAAACGATCGGGAATTGGGATGGGAGAATTTGGAACGATAAATATAAGGTTACCATCGATTAACTTTATTGCGTCACTCGCCCGACACCCGGACGCTCGGCGAGACAGTCAGACAGGGAAGTATTAAGTTATGTATCATTTTTTATATACGTAAAAAATGATAAAAAAGAAAGAAGTTAAGTTAAGTAATTAAGGTACATATAAAAAAATGTCCAATTATAATATATATACCGTAAGAGGTTTAAAGAATTTAGCAAGGTCTAGAGGAATCAGAGGATTCTCTAGGCTTAAAAGAGCCGAATTAATCGCGCGTCTAGGTAAACCCCCGCCTATTAGTCTAACCGATCAATTCCGAGGATCCACAGTAGAAGACTTAAAAAAGGAAGCTAAGTCTAGTGGAATCAGAGGATACTCTAGGCTCAAAAGAAGCGAATTAATCGATCTCTTACTTAATCGGAGAGCGTCATTATTAGACTATAATATCGGCAATTTTCAAGCCAAGGTATTACAACCAACACCTTACACGCCCCCCAAACCCTCGACGCGAGGTCCCTCGCCCGGGGGCGTCAAAACCTCAGTTGACGAGTTGATAAAGTATTTAGATAGCATTAAAGAAATTCCGATAAATATATCGCCTAGGATAAAAGCTTTACAAATAAAAATAGACCAGTTATATAAGGATAAAGATGAAATAGAGATTATAGAAAGATCATCCGCACTAAAGGGATTCGCGAAAGAATATCTTATAGAAGGTAAAGGAGAATATTCCCCAGCTCAGTTCCTTGATCTAGCGAAAGGTAAAGTAACCAGTATTATTAGAAATAACCGACAGACAAAAGTTAAACTCATCATGAATTGCATGATGAAACACTCTATTACCCGAGAGTTAAAAGAGATGAATTTCCATTCCGGTCATCCAATCACTAACTTAGAAGGGGAAGACGAGAATGAAATATATGATGTAATGGCGGAAGCTATATTAGAAGCTATAGCTGCCAAAGAAATGGAAACAGATTATTGCGAGAAAAAAGATGCCTGTAGAATAGACTTGCCTGAAGAGGGTACCACAATATCTTTTGAGAATTTTCATAAACAGCAGAGACATCCTTTCACAATTTACGCAGATATGGAGGCTACGTTAGAAAGGCGATATGAAAAGAGGGGGAATAGTACGAAGGTTATTCACGCTCATAAAATCTCAGGGTACTGTTTCTACCTTAAATCGCTTTACGAAGATGTCTACCCATCTGATGTTTTCCAATATTCCGGCGAAAATGCGGCTGAGGAATTCGTAAATGAATTAGAAGAGGTTATAAAAGCAATAAGTAAGATACCAATGAGGGAAATAATTTTTAGAGCTAGGGATAAAAGGAAGTTTGATAGAGCAGAAAATTGCTGGATATGTAATAAACCATTTACTGATTCAGATGGAAAAGTAAAAGACCATTGTCATTTCACCGGAAAGTTTAGGGGAGCCGCGCACAATACGTGCAATTTGAAATGTGGAAAACCTACTTTTACGCCCGTATTCTTTCATAATCTTAGTAGGTATGATGCTCATTTATTTATAAAAGATTTAATGACTACAAAGGGTGATACGAGTTGTATACCAACAAACATGGAAACGTATATAAGCCTGTCTAAAAGGATACCGATAGATTACTACGTATTTGATAAAAAAGAGAACCAATTTATAGAGAAGACTAAAACGCATGAGATTAGATTCCTCGATAGTTTTAAGTTCCTAGCTAGAAGTTTAGACGAACTCGCCAGGTCTCTATCCGAGAAGGAGAAGGTTACTCTCTCGAAATACTTCGAGGGGAAAAAGCTTGAAATGGTCTCTCAAAAAGGCATATTCCCGTACGAATGGTTCGATAGCCTTAGCAGACTCGAAGAAACGAAGCTACCTGAACAAAGGAAGTTCTACTCGAAGCTTAAATGTAGTGGAATTGATAAGGAAGATTACCAACACGCGTTAAATGTATGGAAGACATTCGAGATGGAAACTTTTAAGGATTACCATGACCTATATAACAAGGTTGACGTTTTACTGCTAGCCGATGTTTTCGAGAACTTCAGGAACGTTTGCTTCGAGAATTACGGACTGGACCCATCTTGGTTTTATACGGCGCCGGGATTAGCTTGGGATGCGATGTTAAAAACTACTGAGGTAAAATTAGAACTATTATCCGACCCAGATATGGTTTTATTTATCGAAAACGGAATAAGAGGAGGTATCTCTACCATTTTAAAACGATACGCGACAGCGAATAATAGTTATATGGGTGGGAAATACGACCCGAACAAACCCTCGAGATTTATTACTTACTTAGACGCGAACAATCTTTATGGCTGGGCAATGTCTCAAAAACTTCCTACCGGTAATTTCAAATGGATGGATAATCCAGGAAATTGGCGAGACCAGCCCTGTATAGTAGAGGTCGACTTAGAATATCCCGAAGAATTACACGATTTACACAATGATTTACCTCTAGCTCCCGAAAGATTAAAGGCAGGCATCCCGGACGAGCCGGGGCGAGTCAAAGTCGAAAAACTTATACCTAATTTGTACCATAAAAAGAATTACATATTACATCGAGAAAACTTAAAGTTGTATTTAAGTTTGGGTATAAAGCTTAAAAAGATTCACAGAGGGTTAACTTTTGATGAGAGCGAATGGTTAAAACCTTATATCGATAAAAATACTAACCTGAGAACGAAAGCTAAAACGGCGTTTGAAAAGGACTTCTTCAAACTCATGAACAATTCCGTGTTCGGTAAGACCATGGAAAATATAAGGAACAGAGTCGATGTAAAATTAGTTAGTACCAAGGAGAAAGCGGAAAAATTAGTCGCCAAACCAAATTTCTACCATATAAGTATCCTCAATGAAGACTTATGTATAATTCAAATGAAAAAGCTTCGTTTATGCTTTAATAAACCTATCTATGTAGGGATGTCTATTCTAGATTTAAGTAAGACATTGATGTATAACTTCCATTATAATTACATTAAAGATAAATATGGTGAAAAAGTTAAACTTCTTTTCACCGATACAGACAGTTTAATGTATGAAATAGAAACGGACGATTTCTATAAGGATATTAGCGACGATGTTAAAGATTGGTTTGATACGAGTGAATATCCACCCGATCATCCTTCAGGCATTCCCACCGGATTAAATAAGAAAGTTGTGGGTATGTTTAAGGATGAGGAGAGCGGCGGGACTATCGAGGAGTTCGTGGGTCTCAGGTCTAAACTATACTCCTATAAAATGTGCGGGGGTGAAGAGAATAAGAAATGCAAGGGAATTTCAAAGCAGGTAGTAAAGGCGTTTATCAAGCACGAACATTACAAAGAGTGTTTGTTCGAAAAGAAGACGCAATTAAGGAATATGGTAGTTATTAGGAGTCATAAGCATGGGTTGTATACTGAAGTAGTTAATAAAATCGCATTAAGCGGGGATGATGATAAACGCCATATCCTCGAAAATAATATCGATACGTTAGCATGGGGGCATACTAAGATAAAGCAAAAGTGAGCGTCTGGGGTCGGTGACTCGTCGTCAGGCCGGGTCGCTCGATCGCTGACTCGCCTTCGAGCTTGTCGAGTCTGCTCGTCTGGGGTCGATGCACCGTTTGACCTTTACCCCCATTTGACCTTGCGAGTCACGGCCCCCGACCTCGGGCGAGACAGGGGACCGAGGGTAGTTTTACGCTCAACTCCGACCATTTATATTTGCGTTCCTCTCACGACATTAATGCATTTTTTTACCTTAAGGCGCGGGGAGAGTTCTACGCTTGGCTTAGACCAGAGTTAGGCCGGTGGAGGGAGGCCACTCTAACGGAGGGGGGTTTTGTGCTCGAGTTGACCAGAGTTAGGCGGGTGGCGGGGACCAGAGAGTTTATGCTCGACTTGTCCAGAGTTAGGCAGGTGGAGGGGGCCACTCTATTTTTTATGCTTGACTTAACCAGGGTTAGGCGGGTGGAGGGGGCCAGCCTAATGGAGAGAGAGTTTTGTGCTTGACTTGTCCAGAGTTAGGCGGGTGGAGGGGGCCAGAGAGTTTGTGGTTGAGTTGTCCAGAGTTAGGCAGGTGGGAGGGACCAGAGAGTTTGGGGTGGAGAGTGGTTGAGTTGTCCAGGGTGGAGAGTGGTTAGGCAGGTTGAGGGGGACCAGGGTTAGGCGGGTTGAGGGGAGGGGGTTTTGTGGTTGAGTGGAAGAGGGGGATAATTTACTTCCGGGTTCTGTCCCAGCTCTCTCACTTTATATCTACTGCGGCCAGCGCACTTGTCCATGCTTTCCTAGAGTTTCATTTTACCAGCACTTCGCACAAAATTCTTTCCAAGCCACTGGCGGCTTTCCCACATTACCATTGTCGAAACAATAATCAGCGGTGAGATAGGAATGACTCCTGTCACTAAATTCTATACCAAACGAACAATATATAGATTTATCCAAATTGAAAGCATTCGTTAACGACCGATTAACTCTATCCCAGACGACGAAATTTTGGACTCGAGGTAATTGAAAGCATTTGAAGATGACAAAATAAATGTAGCTCAAATGATGATTTGTCTTTGATAGAGTAAAAAACATTGTGGGAAAAGGAGAAAATGCTGGTAACCAGCATTTTCTCCTTTTCCAACAATGTTTTCAAAAGCTTTGTTGATCATGTTCGTTAAAACTGGGAATTTGTGGGGTAAAGGGTTAATTGAAGGATTTTGTCTTTGGTACGGTAGAAAATATTCCTGGAAAAGGAGAAAAAAAACTGATTACCACCACTTTCTCCTTTTCCTACAATTTCAAATCCTTTTTCCTCAGGGTCGTAAAAAGCACGAAAACGTATGGTAAACGGTTTGTTTATAACTCCTTACCAAATTTTTATACACGTCCAAAATGAAAGCCATTGCAGACGACAGATCAAATGTGGTTCAAATGACTAGATGTGACTTTAAAAGGGTTGAAACATTGAAAACAAGACCAAGCGGTTACCAGCATTCCCTCCTTTTCCCACGATGTTTTAAAGAGCCGTTTTCTACAGGATCGTTAAAATCTTTGATTGTTTGGTAAAAGGTTCTAATGCGATTGGGTCAAGCACGGAACACCTAATCGTTAAGTGGACACATGCAAGCTCTCACAGTGGTCATTATAATCCGTCCATACTTACTGACCTTCCTCTTTGACCAGGTTGACCCATATTGTGAGATAGCAAGCTTATGTCATCGTAGATAACAGATCTTAGCGCACTGTCAGTGTCGCCGTACCTTGATCTTGTTTGAAATTATTTATTCAACAAGTATGATGAGGAATAACTACTATCCTTACATATCAATGGACGTGGCTATTGAAGCAACATTATCAGAAATAAAAAAAAAAGAGATTTGAAACGAGAGCACCGCATACGGGTGCCAGAGCTCGGCAGCAAGTGCTTGATTTTTAGTGAAAATTTTAAGTCGAAATAGGAGCATAACTGTGTAAAAATATCTTGATAGTTACCTGCCCCTGTTGTATAGGTTTCCTTTTTGATAGTTAACAACTTGTCCAAGTTTGAAGTACATGTATAGATCTTCAGTAATAACAGAGATATTACAAAATGTCCAAGTTTTATCACGACGCAGACGACGACGGCGCCAGGGCTTTGACAATAACCCGCCGTTTTCTTGGAAAACAGCCGAGCCTAAAAAAATACATAAAGTATCTTTATTTCCGGTAAGACCAACGAAAGTCGCTTCTGCCGAAAGTACTTGAACACAACACAATCCATTAACACACGACTTTAACAACCAGGGTCGTGTCATTTTTTTTGGTGCTGTCATTGGAAGCTTAGATCAAGATCAGAATGCACTAAACTTTTACCCTCCGGTGCTATTTGATTTTGGATCTACAATCTCCAAAATGATAAGAGGTAATCCAGATCAGAGAAACGTTCAGAATTAAATAAACCATGTTCTGTGAAAAGGGGGCTTGATACATCTGCAAAAAGTATCGACTCATGCTGTCCGCGCAGGCTGACATGGGTGGAAACGTTTTGTTATTTGTAAATTTTCTGCATGGCAGAGGACCATTCTACCTTCAGATCTAGTTGGTTGTTAGACAAAGTGGATTTTATGGATCCACAGTTAAGTGATGACTTGCGCGGTATTGTGCATCACAGAGATGCATTAAAACCCGTTTTGCTAGAGCATGGCTCAGACGATTGTTCGTTTCACTCTCTTAAAACTTTGGTGGTGTACGAGTTAATTTGCTTGTGTCGTATTAAACGCCGTTTAGAACACTGTCATGTTACGGCTGTAAGTGCACCTATCCATGAGCATTTTAAGTTTCTTTTACCAGCGCATCACACAATATCTTTTTCAAGCCACTGGCTGCTTTCCGACATAAATATGGCTGAAACAATGTGTTAATCGGTGAGAGAAATGAGAATCCTGTCAAAATGGCACGAAAAGGGCTTTACAGAGCTGGGCTCGTTCTCACAAACCCTGGATTACTAATTTTATCCGTTGCCGGGTGAGCTTCCGTGCCCGTTCAAACATCAAAGAAAAAATATCACAATTTTCAGACGAAGTTGGCCGAAATATCTTGGAAAGTATCGGAAAGTGTAGATCAAAGATCAGACTGCACATATTGTGCACATATTGTGCAGTCTGATCTTTGGTCTGCACTGTCCATCGAAAGGCAACTTTTGTCATAGTTTCCTCCATAAAACAAGAGGAAAATCTTCCTCCCCCCCCCTTTATGTATCAACTCCTTATGTGGGATAAAAGTAGGCACTACATTTAAGTATTTTATATATAAGGAGTTTGTTGAAAACATTTCCTCTTTCATTTCCTGTTGACCCTTTACCACACAATCCCGAGTTTTTAACGACCCTGTTAAAGGCTTTTGAAAATATTGTGAGAACCAGCATTTTCTCCTTTTCATACAATGTTTTATACTCTTATCAAAAACTTGAGTCATCATTTGAACATCAGTTAATTTGTCGTTTGCAAAAGCTTTCAATTTGGCCGTGGCCAAATTTTGTCGTTTGGTAATGTGTTAACTGATTGTTTTAAGTTTAGAGCCCGTTTTCAATAGATCTTAAGTCTTAGTGTTGAATAAACATAACACATGTTTTGAGTCTATATATAATTTCAGACCCCCAATAACTGCATTTCATGATTGCTTTTGTCTATAGTGTTGCAGCAAAACTGACAGTTCAGATCAAATACCAGGGTCTTATTAGCCAAACATTCTTAAGAACAATCTTAACAGTTTGAATTTGAGAGCAGCACAACTTCTAATTGGCTAAATAGATTGACAGCATTATTTCAGTTATATCGCAGCGGCCAGTGCACCTATCCATGCTTTTCTGGAGTTTCTGTTACCAGTACTCCGAATAATATTCTTTCCAAGCCAGTTGTTGCTTTCCCACATTACCATCGTCGAAACAATGGTTGGCGGTGTGAGAGGAATGAATCCTGTCGCAGTGACTATCATCGAATCTCGGAAAGAAATTGGCCGAACTAGAGATCGAACCAGCGACCTTCTGTTCTCAAGTCCTGTACGCAAACGGCCGAGCTACCGGGGCTCGGCTCTGATTGGCTTAAACTAAATGTCAATCAGAAGTTGTGATACTTTCTAATTCAGACATAGAATGAAATTCAGAATGGTTCGTGAATACGGATCCAGACTGTATGTTTTGTGCAGTCTGATCTTATTCTAAACTGGCAACAAAGGCAACTGAATTGTTTACCACACAATCACGAATTTAACGACCTTTAAAAAGAATATTTTTGAAAACATTGAGGGAAAAGGAGAAAATGTTTGTACACATCATTTTCTCCATTTGCCACAATGCTTTCTCCCTTTTACAGACAAATCCAATAATTTGAGCCACATTTAAAGTTTCGACTGCAAACGTTTTCAATTTCAAAGAGTCTAAAATTTTGTCATCTGGTACAGAGATAAATGTTGAAATTTAATATTCGATACCTTGTTTTTTGTCCTTCATGACTCAATTTTCTGTTTCGATTATGTTTCTGCAACAGCTTTCTAATTTACGTCTTTCCACAGGAACCAGGCTTCGGCTCTACAGTACCTTGTCAAAGGGCATTGCTAAGTAAATGTTCAGTGTTGTCTGTGAAGAAAATTCAATGCATTCAGCAGCCTTTACTTTGGTTTCTTCTCCAGCATTGTAAACAACACTCGAGTTACAACTGAATCATAACGAATGTACAGCTGCAGTAGAATAGTGTTTTTCACCTCTCATGGACCTTCCGTTAGAAAATGAAAAAGTTTTATTTTATTCTTAAATGCCTTTTTAACGGTGCTTCATTTTCATCACAGAGGCCAGTGTATGTATTCTGTTTTCCTGGCATTTCTTTAGGACATAATTCTGTCATTTAAAGCTACTTGTCACATAAACACCATCACAGAATTTCGGTTTGTTCCTGACAAGGATGAAGTCCCAGAGCCAGTCCAAATCTAACTCTTCATTATACAACAGTTTTACACTTTTTCCAATATGAAAGCATTTACAGAAACAAGTCGGATTTAAAAGCATTTGTAGGCCATAAATTCAACATGAATCAGATTATTCATCACGGAAATACATTAAACTCTGTTTTACTAGATCGCCCCACATATTCATATCTGGTATGGGTGTTAAGAAACATTTGAAGAGAAGTGAAATGCTTTCTTGAATCACATGAAGTATAAATTATGCAGGAAGTACCAATTTGCTTGATACAAGCGATCTTTCCTTCTCCCTATATGTTTTAAAGTATTTTGTACTGACTACTCAGTCACATTTGCAGGTTAACTCATAAACTCCTGCAACTTCCACATCACTTTTGAAAATATTGTAACAAAAGGACAAATTACTCATATGGAGCAAGTTTTCTTTTTGCCACAATTTTAACACTAATGTTCATGTGTATTATACCATTAATCATGAAATGTATCCATATACAAGGATATTTATTAAGGATGTTTTCAAAAAAGTCTGCCATACAATTGGTTTTGGGCCGTATTGAGTTAAAGGTTCAAACAGATTAGAAAAAGGTAAACAATCAATCTTGAAAAGCAATTCACGTTTTCAGTTTTTACTAGTAAAACATGTAAATACTAAATACTATACATGTATATACATTTATCACAGCTACAAAGAAAAAAAAAGTACGAGAGGCAACAGTGGCCTTCCTGTCAATGATAAACTCATTATCTACTGCAAATGACCTTTCTGTTCTGCATATGGGTTGTTTTGGAAAACATTGTGGCAAAAGAAGAAATTGCTGAAATGAGCAATTTCTCCTTTTTCCACAATGTTTTCAAATGTATTCATAGCTCATACCTAAATTCAGATTCATTTTCCATCCTCTACAAGGATCTTTTCCAAATTATCTGAGCAAAGTTGTTTCAATGATCTATAAGTAGACATATAAATTACTATCTATGCATACATATAAATAAAGATGAACTGAAGTATAATTTACATAAATTCTTCTTGATCATTTGTAATCTAGAGGTATAGACTGTAAGAATTGACTTTGCAGGGCATGGCTAACCTTTGACATCATTATGTAGACCAGTTTATTTTTCAAACTGGTGGCCTTGAGCCAGTTCGGAATTGTTCCTTGTAAATCTACATGCATCATAACAGTATCAACTCTTTGTTTTATGGATAAATAAAGTGCATACTCTTTCACCTTCTGAAAACATGGTGAAAAAAAGTGCTTCTTTATCATATTGTTCATTTCTCGCATTCTTTGTCTTTATTTTGCATTTCATACAGCTACTCACAATTATTTCTGAATTATCTATTCTACCTCATTCTAAAATGCAGTGAACTGTAGCATAGCTCTATTTGCCAGGTCAATCTCTACAGCCTATACGTTTTCTTGCAAAAGGGAGCTAACTACAAAATACTACTTACACATTAAGTCTCATTTACTATCATTACAGCCCTTTTCCATAGCTTCCATATTGCAAACTTGCGCACGGAAAGATCTTCAGTTGCACTTACACTAACTGATTTGCTCCTATTCTGCAGTACTGACCCTTTATCAAGCAATCCCAAGTTTTAATAACCCACAGAAAAAGGCTTTTGAAAACATTGTCGAAAAAGGAGAAGATGCTGGTAACCAGCATTTTCTCCTTTTTCCTTCAATGTTTTCTTCCATTTTGAAAACTAATCTCATCAACTGAGTCACATCTTATTTGTTGTCTGCAAATGCTTTCAATTTGGATGCTAAAACTTTGTCGTTTGGTATAGAGTTAATTTGAAAACAAAGTTACTTCAATCAGATTGCAGCCATAATAAATACCAACTTACACACAAAGAGAAAGATCTTCAATTTCATGTACACCAACTGATTTGCCATAATTCTTATATCAACAAATTTTTGATCAGTTTACAGGGACAGTGCACCTATCCATGATTCCTAGATCATCTGATGTTACAAGGGATAAAGATTAAGGCCATACAGGACAACAGTGTCCACATAACAAGTTCAACCATGGTTTGTATTCATCAACTGTTCATAACTCTTTATCAAGCAACAAATTTTTTGCCTTGTCCAAATCAAAAGCATTTGCAGACAACAAATTAAATGTGACACATACCATAAAATATGTCTGTGATGGAGTAGAAAATATTGTGGGAAAGAAGAAAATGCTGGTTACCAGCAATTTTCCCTTTTTCCCCACAATGTTTTCAAAAGGCTTACTCCTCAGGATCATTAAAACTCGGGAATGTGTGGTGAAGGGGTTATAACATTCTTAGTCTTATTCTCCAGAATTTTCTAAATTTTAAAGTAAAACAAATTCTGATTGGCCAAACCAAATGGTTAAACCAATCAGATGGTTTAGCCTATCAGAGGGTCTGTTACTATCTAAATCTAGTATAAGACAATGAATAAAATTAAGAAGGGACAATGACTACAGGCCCAGATCAAACAGGGAACAATTCCCATGCATACATTTTTTTCAAGTATTTAATGTTATTTCATAATTGATTTCATGGTGTTTTACACCATTTTCAACATAATTTCAGTCACATCAAGACGAAAGGCCACACATTCATGTATGTCCTGGGTTTCACAAGTACTAGGCTAGGACTCTGAAGTGTCTTGCCATAGGACACTCCCACAAAAAACACCTGTGGATCCAGTAAAGCTAGAACCCGAGGCCTCCAGGTCATGGGTCCTATACTTTACCACCGAGCCGAAGAGGACCTCCTCATCTTAAGACGATTATCCATTTTTCATAAGAATATTTTCAAAAGTGTCTGTTGTAAATCTTAAAATAATTCTTACACTGTCTGATAAATACTTACAACAGTAATATGAATTTTTGTAAAGAGTGAAAATTCCATTATTTAAAAAAAGTTGCCATTTGAAAAAAAAAGCTTTTATTTACTTTCTTAACCCTTAAAGCCCCTTTCATGACTGTAGTTGCCTTTGCAGCTAGTGTAGATCAAGATCAGGCCGCACAAAATATGCAGCCTGAACTTTGATCTACACTGTCTGCTTTACTGAAACACTGTAGACAAAAGCAAACATGAAACTGCAATTATTTGGGTCATATTTCTAGGATGAAAATGTCTGATAGGTTTATTTTGCACTCTATGGGTAAAAAAGATGCTAGGAATACAACAAGAGCACCACATTCAGGTGCCAACGCTTGGCTACAGTTGCTTTTAGAAAACGACTGATTTGAAGTTGAAAAAGGGGCATAACTTTGTCAACAATATTTTGATGGTTACTTGCCCTTGTTACATGGCTTCCCCTTTCAGTAGTCAGCAGCTAGACCCAGTTTGAAGTAAATATCAAACATAAAATGTCAGAGACTTTGACAACAGGGCTATGAAAATACCTTGACATTTTCTTGGAAAACAGCCTAGCTAAAAATCCAATATTGCGAATTCAAACTGTTTCTTAAATTCTGATGTGTTAAAGTAACAAATAGTGTAGATTTAAGATCTGGCCACCCTCAGGCTATCAGTGCCGTCTGACTTTGTTGTAAACTGTCTGCAACAAGCATGTCCCATTTTAAGCTCTAAAAGTGCAAATGTAGGATTCCGAGATAATCCCTCTGAAGTGCCTTGCCCAAGGACAATGACTGTGTGACAATCCCAAACATGTATAAATGGTAATCAGTAATAAACCAGTGATTAAACTACCTATCCACATGAATCCTCCACCACTACATCAAAACTCTTTGACAAACATAATAGTTACTTGCAAGGGTTCTACAACCAAGAGCCTTTCACCTTTTCACCTGATTTCAAAAACTTTTGTGACAACTCAATATTTGTATCAGCCATAGGAGTTGCTGCTTTACTTTTCTTTTATAGATATATATGTTTAACTCTTTACTACAACACAATATATTGCCTCGACCAAATTGAAAGTATGTGCATACAACATAATAAATGTAACTCAATGATAATTTCTGTCTTTGATAAGGTGCAAAATATTACGAGAAATGGAGAAAATGCTGGTTGTTAAAACTTAACCAAATTGAAACAATCCTGTGTTCAAAACACCTGGAGGAAAAGGCTTTTGAAAACAAAGTGAGAAAAGGATACTATGCCGGTAACCAGCATTTTCTCCTTTCCCTACCAAGTTTTCTACCCTTTCACAGTTACAGGCTGTCAACCAAGTGTTCTTCAAAATATAGGAGAAATATAGGAATATTTTTTCAACAAATATAGGAGTTTTTTGCTAGTTTTGAGGCAAAATATAGGAGTTTTCTAATTGAAAATCATTTCATTCAAAGGCATATATACTAACAATTCTTACCTTCACTTACTGTTTCTACATTAATCAATGATTAAAACCTACCTTAAAGTAACCATTCACTTCAACAGCATCACAATCCAGGCAGAGAGCTGCTGCAGAGCACATCATCATCATCTGAATGGGCACCTGGAATGTATTTTTTATTTTAAATGAGTTTCACATAACAACAAATAATAACAATGGATTAATACATAACAACAGAATGTTAACAAGAATACAATATGAAATGAATAAGAAATGATATCTTTACTTTATATAAATCTTCATTGAAACTTAAGAGCTAGCAGCATTATTCACCCATTTAGTCCAGAGCATCTGTCCCTTCTATTTAATAATCACCATACTACTTCTGTTTAATCATCATCAATTAGCATTGAAAAGAAGCAGGATGATTCAGAACAAAATCATAAAGCAAGAATCCAATGAAAACTACTATGTATGAAACTTATTATACATGTACATGTATATAATAAGTACAAAGAAACTCAACAACATTTTCATGTGTTGGTTAAGATGACTTATACTGCAATGATTCTTAACACAACAAAATCAGTTACTTGAAAAATTGAAAAGGTAACAATATGAATACAGAAACTGGCTAGATACATGATAAAAACATAGCATTCTGAAAATTGTAAAATATGTCTACAGAATACAAGTCACACTTCCTGTATGGCTTATGACAGACAAGAGGTCCAAGATGGCCCTGTATCGCTCCATTGGCTAACAAGTAAAACCCTACAAGCCAAATATTACAATACCTGACAAACTGGTTTCCAACTAGAAGACATACAGAAATTTCTCTATAAAATCCAACAAAAAAGTTATGACCCCGGGGCAAAGCCATTTTTTATCAAAGAGCTATGATTAATTGAATCTTGGCAGAGGTCCACAAGATAAAGCCCTATACCAAATATATCAGGTCTGGAATATGTGGTTATAAACAAGAAGATTTTCAAAGTTTCCTCAATAAAAACATGAGACCCTCAATAAAACCATGAGACCCCTGAGACATCACTAGATTTGGTAGCCCAAGGTCCTATGAATAGTAACAAGAAGATTTCTAAAGTTTTTTTTGACTATATAAGCCCTTGTAAAACTTCTGACCCCTGGGGTGGGGCCAAACTTGACCTCAGGGCAATAATTTGGGCACTCTTGGTAGAGGCCAATTAGATAAAGCTTCATGCAAAATTTGGTAGCCCTAGGCTTTATGGCTAGGTACGAGAAGATTTTTAAAGTTTTCCCTATATAAGCCCATGTAAAATTTGTGACCCCCGAGGCGGGGCCAAATTCGACTACAGGGCTACAATTTTGACACTCTTGGTAGAGGCTCACTAGATAAAGCTACATGCAAACTTTGGTAGCCCTAGGCCCTATGGCTAGGTACAGGAAGATTTCTGAAGTTTTTTTATAAGCCCATGTAAAACTTATTATCCTGGGGGCGTGGCCAAATTTGACCCCAGGGCTATAATTTGAAGAAACTTGATAGAGGTCTACTAGATAAAGGTACATGCCAAATTTGGTAGCCCTAGATCTTTTGGTTTTAGACAAGAAGATTTTTAAAGATTTTCAATATTTTTCAGTTTTGTTGCCATGGCAACCAGAGTTTTTGAAGGAATCAAATTCCTTCAAGAAAATCGAAAGAAGACCATGGCAGGATCATTTCTGTCAAGTTTCATCAAAATTGGATTGGTAATTTTAGAAAAGACGATGTTTGAAAAAAAAGTTAATGCACACACGGACGGAAGCACCAACGCACGATGGACACCAGGCCATGACATAAGCCCGCCAGTGGAGCTAAAAATTCAATCACAAAAATTCAATCACAATATGTGTAACACTTCACATATGGCTTTGAGCTTTAGCAATTTCTTCTGGAAACATGAAGTAACATAGTCCTAGTACAGTTCCGTCACAATGCACATTTTACAGCAACACTGATGCACCTAACCCGTATTGTTTTAGTGAGTAGAACTTTGTGTTTAATGCTTAGTACTAGATGAAGGTTTAGTCTTTTCTTCTGATCTAATTTTCATCATGGCTGGCTCCTGAGGGTCACAGTCTTCTAATGTGCTTCAATTCCAGTTTGGAAGAGCACATATGGTCCCCTCAGTACATAAGAAAGTCTCTGCAAAATCCTGATGGGAACTGAATTTATCTAATGAAGATTTTGAATTTCGGTAAAACTGAAATGAACATTAATAAATAATTTAAATCAGACATGGTACTTATGTACCAGTCTGTCAACTTTATTACTGCTTTTGGAGTTATGTTGATGTCATTTCAGAGACTTGCCCTGTATTTCATCACTGGGGAGTACCTGAAAGAAAATCTAAATACAGCAAGACTTTCATTTACCTAAAAGGCCAATATCCTATTGTACTGCCTTGCAAGGTGCCCATACAGGTGATAAAGAGATGCCCTGAAGCATTTTCTGATGGTTGGTGATGCTGTAAAAGACATAAGAATTCTCTAACCTGTAAAATAAAGAAGCCAAAAGCAGTATCAAAGAAATATTTACAATCTCTTTATTTATCGGCTACAAATTTCCTAAACAATAGGGCCAAGATGGCCCTGGATCGCTCACCTGAATTTTTGAGAGGACCATAGCCATTTTTTTTTTTTGAGGTATTGAAACTTTGGAAACAAAATCATTATTTTGCAAAGCAATTTTGAAAAGGTCACCTGTGCAAATCATTTCAAAATCTGTCACCACCCCTACAATCATCACCACAGCAATGATTTTGATGAATCAGAATTCTGCAAATAAATTTTTGGATAGATCACCAAATGACAATTTCTTGAAGAAGAGCACATGCTTGATAGTGACTAAAAACATAAGTCAAACAAGAGCACCACATGCAGGTGCCAACAATTGGCTGTTGTTTTGCGACGTATAAAAATTTCCCTAACAATTTTTGAAAAGGGTCACCCTAGGAACATTTCTGAGAAATTATTTCAAAATCTGACCAGCCGTTCCAGAGAAGAAGAATTAAGAAATTCCTCTTCATGTCCCAGCAGTGCAAATAGCCCCCACCATCAGAGCCATGTTTCTTGACAGATCACAATTTTGTGAACAATTTTTGAAAAGAGTCACCCAAGGAACATTGCTGTGAAATTATTTCAAAATCTGACCAGCAGTTTCAGAGAAGAGGAATTTTTAAGAATTTCTTCATGTCCGTATAGTGTAAATAGCCCACAGCCATCAGAGCCATGTTTCTTGATGGATCAAAATTTCTCGAACAATTTGCAAAAAGGGTCACCCAAGAAACATTTCTGTGAAATTATTTCAAAATCTGACCAGCCGTTTCAGAGAAGAAGAATTTTTAAGAATTTCTTCATTTCTGTACAGTGCAAGTGGGCCCCCCCCCCCCCACCCATCAGAGCCATGTTTCTTGACGAATCAGCATTTTGCGAACAAATTTTGAAAAGGGTCACCCTAGGAACATTTCTGTGAAATTATTTCAAAATCTGACCAGCCGTTTCAGAGAAGAAGAATTTTTAAGAATTTCTTCATTTCTGTATAGTGCAAGTAGCCCCCATTCACCAGAGCCATGTTTCTTGACGGATCAAAATTTCGCCAGCAAGTTTTGAAAAGGGTCACCCAAGGAACATCTCTGTGAAATTATTTCAAAATCTGACCAGCCGTTTCAGAGAAGAGGAATTTTTAAGAATTTCTTCATTTCTGTATAGTGCAAGTAGCCCCCATTCACCAGAGCCATGTTTCTTGACGGATCAAAATTTCGCCAGCAAGTTTTGAAAAGGGTCACCCAAGGAACATCTCTGTGAAATTATTTCAAAATCTGACCAGCCATTTCAGAGAAGAAGAATTTTTAAGAATTTCTTCATTTCTGTATAGTGCAAGTAGCCCCCATTCACCAGAGCCATGTTTCTTGACGGATCAAAATTTCGCCAGCAAGTTTTGAAAAGGGTCACCCAAGGAACATCTCTGTGAAATTATTTCAAAATCTGACCAGCCGTTTCAGAGAAGAAGAATTTTTAAGAATTTCTTCATTTCTGTATAGTGCAAGTAGCCCCCATTCACCAGAGCCATGTTTCTTGACGGATCAACATTTCGCCAGCAAGTTTTGAAAAGGGTCACCCAAGAAACATCTCTGTGAAATTATTTCAAAATCTGACCAGCGGTTTCAGAGAAGAAGATTTTTAAAGAATTTCTTAGAAATTTCCATTTGGTTGCCATGGCAACCAGGGTTTTTGATGGAATCAAATTCTGTGAACAGTTTTTAAAGAGGACCTCCCAAGGAACATTCCAGCCAAGTTTGGTCCAAATTGGCCCAGCGGTTTAGGAGGAGTTGATGTTTAAAGAATTGTTGACGACGGACGACGGACACTGGGTGATCCTAAAAGCTCCCCTTGAGCACGGTGTGCTCAGGTGAGCTAAAAATATAGGAATATTTTTTAAAAAATAGGAAAATATGGGAAATATAGGAGGTTCTTCAAAATATAGGATTTTGAACCAAAATATACGAAAATATAGGAATATAGGAATCTGTTGACAGCCTGCAGTTATATCCAATCAAGTAAGCCACTTTCTTTTCTACAAAGCGTTCAATTTTCAACAGGTCTTCAGTTTCATCGGCAGGTAAAGAGTAAGGTAAACGCAAACAAGAGGGCCATGATGGCCCTGTATCACTCCACTGGCTTTTTAACCCTTTACCACACAAATCGAAGTGTTAATGACCCTGAAAGAGAAGGCTTTCAAAAACAACGTGAGAAAAGGACATGTTGTCAGCCAGTATTTTCTCCTTTTCCCACAACGTTTCCTAACCTATCAAAGACAGAAATAGTCATTTAAGCTACATTCAATTTGTCTTTTTGCAATGGCTTTAAACTTGGTACAGTAAAAAAAATTTGTCATTTCTTAAAGAGTAAAATTAAAATATCATGCGCTTAATTGGCATTGAAAGAGACATACAGCATAAAAAGTCTGTATGGTAATAAACTTACTTTGAAAACATAACCTCCACCCCACCCGCCAAACAAAAACAGTCATATCTTTTTAAATGCAAAGATAATGGCAGTGAATACAAACAGGTTTATTCATTAGCATGAAAGGTGAAGTTCTGAAAAAATTTGAGTGATAGAAACCTTACTTTAAATTAAACATTCCATTCATGTGAGCATAACCATTAGCATCAAAATAAATCACTCTCCCTTAAAACAGAACATTTCCTCTTCAAAAAACTTGAATACCAAACTGCAATAATGTGTAAGTGCAGTCTGATAATCAAGGGAGGTAAATAGTAACAAACTTTATCTTGTATAACAGGAGTTATTTCCCTTGATTACTATTTTAAATTACAGTCACTATATAAGCCCATGTTAAACTTGTGATCTCCGGGGCAGAGCCAATTTTGACTTCAGGGCTATAATATGAAGGAATTTGATAGAGGTCCATTAGATAAAGCTACATGCCAAATTTGGTAGCCCTGGGCCTTATGGTTTCAGACAAGAAGATTTTCAAAGATATTCAATATTTTTCAGTTTTGTTGCCATGGCAACCAGAGTTTTTGAATGAATCAAATTCTTTCAAGAAATTCTAAAGAGGACCATGGCAGGATCATTTCTGTGAAGTTTCATTAAATTTAGATGGGTAGTTTCAGAGAAGAAGTAGTTTGAAAAAAAGTTAATGCACGCACGGACGGACGGACGCTCGCAGGCACGTACGTACGGACAGACGGACGGATGCACGACGGACACTGGGCCATGACATAAGCCCGCTTGCCTTTGGCCAGTGGAGCTAAAAATTGAAGTGATGTTTTTTTAGTAGCAGTGACTTGAAATATATGAGATTTTTTGCCTTCACTCGAATAATCCCTCACAAATGTTTCAAGTCGTTCTCTATACTATAAATCTTAGACTTCAAATTTTTCAACTCTCCCACCATTTTCTTTGATCGTCCAGATGTGGCTCGAATGTTCCTCAATATCTGCAGGTCCAAATCTTCTGGGCGCTTGGCTTCCATGTCCTCGGAGAAACCTATTGTAACCTTTAAAAAGATCAAAACATATACAGTTTTTTAACATTTTTTATTTCATTATAACAAAATAGCATTTTGATACATGAAATATTAATTCTGTATCATGAAATCCTATTTCAATAAAACAAAATGCTAATTTGTTATCTCAAATTAGTTTTTTCATAAAACAAAATAATAATTCGTTTTAATACAATAACAATTTGTTTCTAACAAAATTGCTTGTATCTAAAACATAATACGAGGTAATATTGTGCTCACATGCAGTGATTCTCATTTTCCGACCATTTTTCATACTGCCAAATTACCATGATGGGCCATGTGAAGTTTGTAAAAATTTTTGGTTGTCCTCCATGATTGAATGTTGTTTTACACTACTTTCAATAATATTGCAGTCTTATAACAGCAACAGCTCACTCTTTCAAGTCTTGGGTTTCACTAGAACTTGGCCAGGGGTCCAAAATTTCATGCCCATGAAAACTGCCATGAAAAACCCAGTGTCTGAAGTGAGAATCAAACTTCTAGCCTAAAGGTTTCAAATCCTACATGCTCACCAATAAGCCTCACAGGACCCCTTTGGTTGGCCTGGACATCGACTGTTCAGTAATGGGTTAACACTTTGCCACACCCTTTCCAGTTTTAACAACGCTGAGAAAAAGGGCTTTTGAAAACAATGTGGGGAAAAGGAGAAAAATGCTTATTTCCAAAATGTTTTCTATTGTTTAAAAGACAATTTTTCTCATTTAAGCCACATTCAATTTATCATCTGAAAATGCTTAGAATTTGTGCATGTCTGAAATTTTGTCATTTGGTAAAGAGTAAAATTTATTCAATGTAGACAACTGACAACTTGTCAAGCTTAAACAAACTCACCTTGTATAATTGTCTCTCTACCTCTTTCAGTCTAGTCCTGAGATTTTTAATATCTGTTTTAAAACCCTCCACCTCGAGGTTACGCCTTCTCTCCAGATCCTGATATCTTTGGTTCATTAACTTTAACCTCTGACTCATCTTTTCACCTCTATCCTGAAAAAATATAAAACAGTTTTTGTCTACATTTGATTTAACCTGACACCAAACAGTCTCCTGTTTTTATGATCCTGAAGAAGAAGGATTTTGAAAACAAGGTAGGGAAAGGAAACAATGTTGGTAACAGCTAAGCTAAAAATTAATCTATTTTAATTGTTCGGTATCTATGTACATTTTTGGGGCAATCCACTCAAATCTCAACTTGTAGCCTGATGCAGCTGACAGCTTCTTGCAGAAGACCAATTTTGAAAGCAGTCTGTGCAATGCATTTTTTTCCTTTGCCACATTGTTTTCACATGTATCAAACCTATATTCATGTTGATTATCCAACAAATGCAAGAATGATACATAAAGCATCTGACTCAAATTCGTTTCAGCAGATAATCAGTCAATGAATATATAGAAAGTGGAAACAAATTGTTTACATGAATCAAGTGTCATAAATTAACCCTGCACAGAATAATAAGTATCCCTGTGAAAGAAGGCTGTGGATAACACCAAAGTAAAAATAAGACAAGAGTACTGCATGCCAGTATGAACATTCAGCTGCAAATGCTTTATTTTCTGTGAAAATTTTAAGTCGAAAAAGGGAACAGAACTGTGTCAAAAATATTTTGATAGTTACCTGACCCAGTTGTATGAGTTTCCCTTTTGATAGTTAACAACTTGTCCAAGTTTAAAGTAAGTATCTTCAGTAATAACAGAGATAATACAAAATGTCAAAGTTCTTCACGACAAGGCAGACAACAGGGCTATGAAAATTACTCTTTGTTTTCTTCGAAAACAGCAGGGCTAAAAATGCTGATAACCAGAATATTGGCCATGCTTTGTGAAAAGGAGGTTTAATGCCTTTGCAAAAAGTATCAACCCATGTCAGCCTGCACCTGGGTTAAAACATTTCGCTGTTGGTCAATAATCTGCTTCTCAAAGGAGCAGTCTACCTCATGATTCAGTTGGTTGTAACACAAAATTGGTTTTATGGAATGATGATTTTACGATAACTTACACCATATAATGCATCACGGAGATGCATTAACCCTTTACAAAACAACAAAATTTTGACTTGTCGAAATTTAACACATTTGCAGGCTACAATTTAAATGTAGTTTTAAAGGAAACAGTTGTCTGAGAAAGGGTAGAAAACATTGTGCGAAATGGTTACAAGCATTTTTCCTTTTCCAACAATGTTTTGAAAAGCCTTCTTCCTCAAGGTCGTTAAAACTCTGCATTGTGTGGCAAAGGATTAAACCCTCTTTTGCCAAAGCCCTGCTCACGTATTTTTGTCCCGATCAAGGACTAATCTCATCAACTGAGTCACTTTAAATTCGTCACCTGTAAACACTTTCAAAATAGTCTAGTGTAAACCTTTCTCATTACCGGTATGTAAAGAGAAAAACAGAGATAAATAAGCAACTAAATCAAATGATATCAAAACCTTAAATATTTCTCGTGTGACATCTCCTTCCTCCCTTATCCTGGAAAGTTCATCCTCAAGTTGTATGACTTGTTCTCGATACATTTCTGACAGTTTCTGGGACTGTTGCAGCTGGTATTCTAGGGACTGAAAGAAAGGTAAAAGTCATAAGGGTATTCTACAGAAAAAATTCTGCAATCTTTGTATTTAACAGAGAGGACTATTTTACTCTTTGTTTGTTGTTTTTCTTTGTCTATATTGTTTTGATTGCACCATATTGCACAATACAACAACATCCATTCATTGTACTAAAACTAAGTCATGCCCTGTAAAAAGGGAGATAAATGCATGTGCAACAAGTATCAACCCATGTCAGCCTGTGCATTCTGTGTAGGCTGACATGCGTCAAAACTTTTTGCTATTGGTCACTATACTGCATGCTGAAGGACCTCGTCTACCTCGTAATTCAGCCAGTTGTTGGGCAAGATGAATTTTTTGGATCAGCAATTATGATGAATTGCTTGGTAAAGTTCATCATGGAAATGCATTTATACCCCTTCTGTCAGAGCATGGCTACAAAATAAATGCACTTTTGTTTATTGTTATCCTATAAAATGAATAAGTTCCATACAAGTTCATACCAATCCTAGGCTATGTCACCATGAAAGGGTTCCTGTGTGTCTCAGTGGTGTAGGATTTGAATATTGGAGGGAGGTCCCCTCCTCACTCGAGGCACTGGAATTTTTAATGGAAGTGTCCTTGGGGAAGAAACTTCCAAGCCCTAGCCAAGGACTGATGAAACCTTTAACACATATGAATAAGTGAGCTGTCCCTGTGATATGACTGAAAGAATGTTGAAAGCAGATTAAGACAATCATTCAGTCAATCAATCAATTCACCCAAAGGAAAATCAATTTGCCTCTGATTCTAGAAATAGAATTTCAGTCCAAATTTAGACAGTTCATTGAAATGGTATTGTTAAGAAGTAGACAGTTCAGATCAAGGCAAGATCTAGTGTTATGCATCTGATCTCAACCTGCACCACCAATGAAAGCCTCTTGACATCAATGCTGGTGAATGGTGAATCTCATCAGAAATTTTGGTTATTGTTATGCTCATGTCTTTCTCTCATTTCAAGCAAATTTCTCCCCATGCCACAATATTTCAATAAGTGGTACACTACATAGAGGATATTTGTGTTTTTCTATGAAAAATCGAAATTTATTTCATCAAGTGAACATCTTCGGTAATATTTTCATGAGTAGATCAAATAAATTTTGATTGTTCACAAAAAAAAAAAAAAAAAAACCTATTTATTTCATGCTTCTAACTCCTTTTTTGTTGGGACTTTCATCAAAATCCAGTACAGTTGTTTTGGGCAATTCCCTGTGGTGTAACCCCCACATAAGAAAGCATTACAATAAGAATGTATTTACCACTTCACAAAGAAAACAGTTTGTTGGTATAGACCAGAATTATGACAGAATTATGTTTTAATCAATTTGGGAGATAATCACGTACAGTAAATTATTTAAAATAGGCAAAAGTCCATTTTAAAAACTGACATTTTTTAAAATCTTTAATTTTCTGATGGCCAAACATATCCCTCTGTGTTAGTTTCATTAGTTTCCGCCATTCGAAGTGACACAAGAAATCAACAAAACTCAAAAAAATCTGAATATAATAGGATAAATAAACATTTTGAAAAGGTGGGATTTTTTTTTTTTGATTACTGGATTTGAAGACTGCCTGAAATAGATCTGATCTGTTTGAAAGGGCGAAGTTATTAAACATGGTGCAAGAATCTAGTTCCCTGCTGGTTGCTATGAAATTGGTCAATTTCACCGTTGAAACCGTGAATTATTTAACCTTATTATCCACCATTATTTCCTGATAAATTCCTGAAAAGCATGAAATAAATTACAAATAATAATGTCTACAGGTGATAATGTGTCACCAATATCATTCAAAATTGTCAAAATTGAAAACAATGTGGGCAAAGGAGAAAATGCTGGTAACTAGCATTTTCTCCTTTTCCCACGTTTTCTACCCTTTTGAGACAATTTTCACTGTCTGATCCATGTATGATTTGCAGTCTGCAAATGCTTACCCTCCAGAAGGGTCCAAAATTTTGGTGTTTGGTAAAGAGTTAAGCCCTGTATGTTACCATCTCAACTACATGGCTCAGCTGATGATATTTACAATATTGTAAATGGTTATTATCTGCAGAACTTACTTTCAGTTCCTCAATATACTGTGATCTACTATCATACATGCTTGATGAACTGAGAGTGTTATCTTTTACAGTTACGTTCAGCTGTGTTTTACACTGATCCATCTCCCGTAACAATTTGTCTTTTTCCGCCATCCACTGTCTTTCATTCCCACGACCCTGATATCTCAGCTCAAGAAAGTCTTTTGTGCTTTCGTATAGAAGATCTTGTGTTTTATGCAATCTGAAATGAGAAATGTTGACTCTGCGAAAGTCATCTTTGTCCAGGTCACACATGTGATTGTTTGGCTATTGGATAATTCTGTTGTATCTGCATATTCAACAGATTGGATTGCCAAAATCAAAAACAAATGATCATTGTGCATGTCTTACAATCTACCATTATAGTTTCGATAAATTGGGAAACCAAACCGAAAAAAATAGGTCATCAAAAGAAAAACACCAGTCTTAATAAAACGTTTGACAGTGGTGAAGTTACTGTTTACTGTCAACGCCACTTTTTGACCTTCAAAATAACTGTTTAAAGATTTCACAAGAACAAACATTCGTAGGGAAAAAATATCAGTGGCACTCTGATAAAAGTCTCCATGATGAATTATACCAAGCAAGCCATCACAGTCCTTGATCCATCAAATCAATTTTGTTTAACAATTAAATGAATCATGAGGTAGACTGGTCCTTTGACATGCAAAAAATTGACCAATAACACAAGGTTGTGACCCAGGTCAACTTGTGTGGACTGGGCAGCCTGAAATGAGCTGATACATCTTGCTTTCACAGATCATGGAGCAATTATCATTTTTCAGCAGTATGAAAAGTATGTTTCAACAAGATAATGTCTCCAACAAGTAGTCTATGGAAGGGTTATGGAAAGTTGAATTTGTATAGCAGAATTTAACCATACTTATCAGTCAGTGTTTGTATTTTAGCTTCATCTCTCTGTCTTCTTGTTTCCATTTCTTCCTCTTTTACACGTCTATCCTCTATCAAAGCTTGTACCTAAAAATTCCAAGTTCATACACCACAAAATGTTGTTTGTATTTATATAAAGACATCAATAAATGTTGATTACTGAATTTTTTTAATGGTATTTCCACCAATATAGCTTTGAAACAAGATGTCTGTTTGTAAAACAGTCATGCCCCCCTACTGCCACATTGATACAAAAGTGGCACAGTTCATAAACTGATATCAAAAGAATTGATTGGGAAATATCGATGTCACCTTTTGATTTATAGCCCACTTCAATTGTTAAACATGATAATCTGTCAAAAGTTTGCATAATTATACACACCGCCGTGTGTATACATACAAGATTGTAAACAGTCGCCGATACACAGACTGGGTTATCGATTTTCTTTTCGGCACGCGCATTCGACTTCCGCTTTTTCCCAGTCAACTTCGATGCTTACTACGTCCCCGATAATACGCAAATAAAATGTTGGAGCCACAAGTTGAGCCACATATGATGATTCTAATTTTTTTTTAGCAAATTGCTCAAGTGGCCAATGGCAGCGCGGGCCCTGAATCATCTGGTGGTCATTGTGACCTTGACCTTTCACTGATTAACCTTAAAATCGATAGGGATCATTTACACTCCAAGATAAATATCTGTACAGAATTTGAAGGACCTAGGTCAATTCTGTGTCTAGTTATCATCTGGACAAGGTTAGGTCTAAATATCATTAAGTTGAAGGCGACTGTGACCTTGACTTTTGATAGATTAATCTCAAAATCGATAGGGATCATCTGCACTCCGAGATGCATGTCTGTGCCAAATTTGACAAACCTAGGTCAATTCTGTGTCTAGTTATCATCCGGACAAGGTTTGGTCTATATATCAACATGTTGACGGTCACTGTGACCTTGACCTTTGACTGATTGACCTCAAAATCAATAGGGATCATCTGCACTCCGAGACGCATGTCTGTGCCAAATTTGACAAACCTAGGTCAATTCTGTGTCTAGTTATCATCCGGACAAGGTTTGGTCTATATATCAACATGCTGACTGTCACTGTGACCTTGACCTTTGACTGATTGACCTCAAAATCAATAGGGATCATCTGTACTCCGAGATGCATGTCTGTGCCAAATTTGACGAACCTAGGTCAATTCTGTGTCTAGTTATCATCCGGACAAGGTTTGGTCTATATATCAACATGTTGACGGTCACTGTGACCTTGACCTTTGACTGATTGACCTCAAAATCAATAGGGATCATCTGCACTCCGAGACGCATGTCTGTGCCAAATTTGACGAACCTAGGTCAATTCTGTGTCTAGCTATCATCTGGACAAGGTAAGGTCTACCGACCGACCGACGGACCGACTGACCAACCGACGGACATTAGCAAAGCAATATACCCCCACTTCGTTGAAGGGGGGCATAATTACTATGCAAGGTTTGTAGGTTGACAGTATATAGCCCTATAAGAGATTTTTAGTCAAATACTTCTTAACATCCTTACAGCAGCATATAACTTAATTTTGACCCTATAAATTATTTATCTGAAAAAGTTGATTTTTTTTGTATGGAAAATTCATACGGACATGACTGTCAAGTCTCTTAGTTGGGCAAAAACCAAATTAGTACTGCGAAAATAATTTGCTACCCTCCGGGATTCAAATCCTGGAACTTCAAAACCATATAACAGTGATTCTTACCAAAAGAGTGACCAAGGCAATTGCCAATTCTCTATGTTACAAATGTATTGATACCATGTTACACAAAGATGGCTACCATATATGGAAAAGAATGGGAAATTTTAGTGAAAGAAATAGCAAACAAATGGGTAATTCCTCATGCTTTTTGCATGTATTTTTGTCTATATTTTTTTCTTTTTAGCCATCTTTGCACCAGAATAAAAACTGACTGTATTTGTTAAGATTTTCTCAAAAAGTTGCAAAATATAATCCAGTAAGATGCCACTTTAATATAAACAAATTGTTTTTTATAACGTACACTCTTAAAGCATTCAGGTTAGACTGAATCAAAAACTATTTCATTACAACTTAAAAGCTTAATACTTTACAATTACCTGTTCTTTAGCAAGTTTAGCCTGATCCTGGATCTGGGCCTGTAGTGATTCCACTTGGAGAGACAGAGCTTGATTGTCGTGTTGATATTTTTGTTCTGTGTTCATGGATAAACTTGGAGACTTGTTGGCAGACTCTTTCTCTTGCTTTTTGGTGTCTAAACATAGTACAAAAATTGCATATTATAAATGAGTTCTTTGTATTTCAAGCAATTTTAATTGAGAACTTTTTCATCTTTTGTTTTAGATTCTTTAACTCATACATACCATGACAGTAACATCTCTACAGAAGACGCAAGCTGAGAAAATTGTGTGTGAAGGACTTTATACACTATTAAAGGCTCAAGAGCTGCCAAAAGTAAATACTGGGGTTTTAAAATGCATTTAAATGTAAAGCATACCAATAAAGCATATGGAAATAATTGTGAATACAACATTCTGTTATTGTACAGTCGGTCCAAGTGTTAGCAGTGGCAGAAAAATTTATTTTCAAATCAGGTATAATGTAAACAAAAGACAGAGCGACCTGGCAACTTTTAACCTAGTTAAGATTTCAATATTATGCCAGCAATGAAAAAATGTTGACTAACCAACCATATTAACTCAGATTGTCAACTTCACAATAATTTTCACACTTTCAAATGGTATGATTTAAATCTAAATGTGTTTTAACAACTGCACTGTTTACTTTTGGGTGCTATAGGGCCTTTAAACAGCACTACCAGTCATTCCTTACAGGTTTTAAACATACTGTAACTGTACTGTAAGGGAAGCAGTTCACATTAACTTTAATCTAAATAAAATTTATTCAAAAGCATGTGTAATATAGCTGAGATTTCAGATGAAGACTAGGAGACATGGCTTAAAAATTTAGAAGCTTGACAGCCGATCCCTTTTTCCCTTCTTCCCACCATGAAATGGATACTGTTGTCAGACTGAAAACCAATGTCATTCATGATTTCACATGTAGGCAGCAAAGATAAATAATGCAACTGAAATTCTGATAACTTACTCATTGCAAATCATGAGTTAGACTGCTTTTAAAAACATAGAAGGAAAAGGAGAAAATGCTGGTAACCAGCACTTTTTCCTTTTCCCTCAATGCTTTCAACCCTTATGATCCACATTCAATTAGTCATCTGCAAATGCTTTGAATTTAGAAAATTTCAAATGTTACGGGAGACCACTCCTTCATGCATGGCTTCATCCCGATTTAAATACAATATCTAACAACTGTGTTAGAGAGAATTCTCTTTAGCTCAGTGGTTATGGTATTGGCCTTTTGTCCGGGCGTTCTAGGTTCGAATCCTGCCCGGTCCCTGTATTTCTGCTATGCATTGTTCATTTGTTTCTTTGTTACGGACTTTGTTCGTAAGATGGGGGCTCGTCCGGGATAGGCCATTGAGCCATTAATCCCATTTGTTGTCCAAAAATGGACTTTCTGCCTAATAAAGTTTTGAGTCATCAATAAATGATGACTTTAAGAGGGGATGTGTTACAGAAGACCACTCCTTCATGCATGGCTTCATCCCGATTTAAATAAAATACCTAACAACTGTGTAAGAGAGAATTCTCTTTAGCTCAGTGGTTATGGTATTGGCCTTTCGTCCGGGTGTTCTAGGTTCGAATCCTGCCCGGTCCCTGTATTTCTGCTATGCATTTGTTCATTTCTTTCTTTGTTATGGACGTTGTTCGTAAGAATAAAATTGATGACTTTAAGAGGCGGTGTGTTACGGGAGACCACTCCTTCATGCATGGCTTCATCCTGATTTAAATACTATACCTAACAACTGCGTTAGAAAGAATTCTCTTTAGCTCAGTGGTTATGATGGTATTGGCCTTTCGTCCAGGCATTCCCTGTATTTCTGCTATTCATTTTTTCATTTGTTACGGACTTTGTTTGTAAGACAAAGTTTTGCAGTTTGGTATAGGCTTAACAGGGTTCATACAGGCAAGGCCAAGTAAAATTGAAGGAGTTTTCAAGGACAAATCTTTACGTTTTCAAGGACTAATTTATGAATAATATCCACACATATTCGTGAAATCAGTCCATCATTTTTGGATACAAAGTTAAAAATAATAGGAGCACTAAATGATGCAACAGACCCAGCAACGGTAGCTATTGGGGTACTATCAGGTTGTCACCTGGGGCGGAAGATGTGGTCGCAGTTTGTTTTTTAGGCCGATTTCAAATGTCTTGAATACAAGAAAAAGTGAAATTCAAGTACTTTTCAAGGTGTATGGCCAGTTTTCAAGCACTCTTCAAGGCAAATTTTGTTTTCAAGGACTTTTCAAGACTGCCCTTCATTTCCAAGTACTTTCAAGCCTGCGCGAACCCTGCTTAAGTAGGACTCAGGAGTCCTGCATGGCTCAGTGGTAAAGTGTAGGACTCGCAAACCTAGAGGGCCCTATTTGATGCCCATCTGATCCACTGGGTTTTTCGTGGGAGTGTCCTTGGGCATGACGCTTCAGCGCCCTAGCCTAGTACTGGGAAAACCCGGGAAATACATAAATATGGGGGCTGTTGCAATTATATGACTGAAATAATGTTGAAAGGGGTGTTAAAAAAAACATTAAATCAATCAATCAGTACATAAGACTCTTTCTTACTCTTTCCCTGAAGGGTTGCACTCTGCGGTCTTTTTCCTCCTTTCTGTTCGACTACAGCTTTAGCTGGTGGTTCTTTATGAAAATATGTTATCTCACTATCTGGGGTGCCACTTAGTGCCAATAACTGCTGAATCTTCTTTTTGTCTTCCAGTTCTCGAATCTGGAGTTATCAAAAAGGAGACATTTCATTAGACAAAAGCACAAGCTCTAGTGTGTGTTCTAGCATTTCATAAGCTGTCATACATTCAGTTTTCTTGTAAAACTTATAATTGGCTGCTTTTACCAGGCTCCTATTATCAAATACATGTTTAACCCTTTAGCAAATGACAAAAATTTGTACTTGAGCATTTACAGATGACAATTAAATGTGGCTCTAAAAATTGGAAATGTCTCTAATAGGGAGGAAAACATGGTGGGAAAGGAGAAAATGCTGGTTACTAGCATTTTCTCCTTTACCCATCATGTTTTCAAAAGACTTCTTCCTCTGGTTTGTTAAATCCTGTGATTGTTTGGTATAGGGTTAAGAATTCCACCCTAAGACAGATCCCATGATTTTGGCTTATAATGTTACGTTTACACTAAAACAGGCATCAGTTATGTCGTCATGATAATGACATGATAAAGTTTTACGG
Organism: Hippopus hippopus; assembly: GCA_946811185.2. Taxonomy (NCBI): domain Eukaryota; kingdom Metazoa; phylum Mollusca; class Bivalvia; order Cardiida; family Cardiidae; genus Hippopus; species Hippopus hippopus. The sequence continues at coordinate 50,477,581 of OX328102.1, read as the reverse complement.
TAACATTTTCATAATGTTTGATCATTTATAAAATACAATCCTGAATTTTAATACACCTACTGACAGTGTAGCCTCACTCAAAACAGGCATTCAACAAGTAATTTTAACATGTTCCCCTAAATCTAACATTCTGCAAACCACATGAAATTATGAGTGATCAATGTCATTTACTGTAAGGTCTTTACCAAATGACAAAATTTTAGACTTGTCCAAAGTGAAAGCATTTGCTGAAGACAAACTACCGGTAAATGCGAGTAAAAAATTGAAATTTGTTTTTTGGCAGGGTTGAAAGCATTGTCGAAAAAGAAGAAAATGCTAGATACCAGCCTTCTTCCTCAGGGTTCCTTAAACTCCGGATTGTGAGGTAAAGGGGTAAAGGTTCAGAAATACATGTGATAGCATTGTGGCAAAAGGGCCTAAGTGTGTCAAAAACCTTTTGAGGGTTATCTCTCATTCTGGTATGGGTTCCTCTTTTGATAGGCAAAAACTATCCGGGTATGAAGTTGATATCTCTAATAATGAAAGAGAATATCATCAGAAAGTCAGATTTTGAACCACCAATTCTGCAGAGATAATGACAGTATTATAACAAAAACTTCAAAAACAGCTGAGCTAAAAACAGTGAAAATGAGAGTGTTGTACTTCCTACCATTTGTCTACCATTTTTATCACATATTCTCACCTTTAGTCTATCATTTTCAGCATACAATCTAAGGACATGCTCTCTCTCTTGGAACAAATATATCTGCATGTCACTGAGTGCCTTCTGGAGCTCTACTATCTCTTCCTCTCTCTGTCGCATCTCCCATTGTAACTTGTGCTGAAATAACCAGAAACATTAATGAGCCATACTCTGGCAAAAGGGTTTAACTCTTTACCACACAACAAAAGGTAGACTTGTCCTAATTGAAAGCATTTGCAGGGGACAGTTAAAATGTAGCTCAAACCACAGAAGTTATCTTTGAAAGGGTAGAAATCATTGTGGATAAAGGAGAAAATGCTGGTTACCAGCATTTCTCATTTTCCCATAATGTTTTCAAAAGGCTTCTCCCTTAGGGTTGATAAAACTCCGGATTGTGTGGTAAAGGGTTAATGCATCCCTATGATACATTATACTAAGCAAGTCATTACATAATTCTTGATCCATAAAATCAATTTTGTCTAACAACTGATAAAGTCATGAGGTAGACTGGTCCTTTGACATGCAGAAAATTGACCTATAGCAAAAAGTTTCGACCTAGGTCAACCTGCAAGGATAGCAGATGCATTAAACCCCTTTTTGCACAGAGAGTGACTCATCATTACTGTTACCACAGATCACTCCCTCCTTACTGCATAGCTTCTTCCCATATAAAATCGCTACCTGACAACTGCGTTGGAGAAAATTCTCTTTTGCTAAGTGGTTAAGGTGTTGATCTTTAAAAACCTCAACAAACGAGGATCTTTTCCGCACAGGTTCGAATCCAGCCAGGTGTGGTTTGTATTTCAGCTATGCATTTGTTGCAAACTTTCATGTTCGTAAGATGGGGGCTTGTCCGGGATTGGCCATTGAGCCATTTGTTGTCTAAATAATAGACTTACTGCCTGAATAGGCTTTCTGTCATCAAAATGATGACATTTAAGAGGGGGTGTGTTACGGGAGATCACTCCTTCTTTACTTTATAGCTTCTTCCCATATAAAATCAATACCTAACAAATGTGTTAGGGAGAATTCTCTTTAGCTCAGTGGTTAAGGTGTTGGTCTTTTAAAACCTCGACAAGCAAGGATCTTTTCTGCACTGGTTCAAATCCCGCCAGGTGCGGTTTGTATTTCAGCTGTGCATTTGTTGCAAACTTTCATGTTCGTATGATTTCCCTTGAATGATATGAAGGCTTTTCTGAGACATAACTTTTCCTAGTATATATATGACCTTGAACATAGGAGAAGTATTTGGTGGAAACTGGAAAGGAAATTGTTTGCTTTGACTCTGTCAGTGCCAAAAATAAAATCTTGACCTCTTGCAATGGATGAAAATATAATTAACTGAATCATTTTTATCGTATAGGCTTTACTAAACATGCAAATGATACTTATCAAAGATCAGAAAGCAAGGATAGGTGCACTGGCTCCCATGATATATCTGAAATAATGTTTATTTCAAACAGTATTAAAACACCATACAAACAAATCTCAAATTTTAAGAGTGTACAGCTCAATGTTCAGATGGCATGTTCTGTGCAGTCTGTTCTTCATCTACTTTGTCCACAAAAGCACTTCATGTTTACAACAGCACGCTAATAAATTAACCCTTTACCAAACAATCTCAGGTTTTAATGACCCAAGGAAAAAAGCCTTCTAAAAACATTGTGCAAAAATGAGAAAATGCTGTTTACTAGCATTTTCTCCTTTTCCCAATATGTTTTCCTTCAGACCCTTTCGAACACAACTCAAATCCTTTTGGTTGCATTTTAATTGTCGTCTGCAAATGCTTTCAAGTTAGACCAGTCTAAAATATTGTTGTTTAATCAAGAGGTAATAAATGTGTGAAACTAGCCTGTATTGCAATGAGCTGAATCTGAAACAAAAATACCTGTTCTTCATAAGTCACTTTATATTCTTCCAGTTTTGCCACAACTCCTTCATGCTCTTCATCATATTCGGCTATTTTCTTGCGATAATATTCCAGCAACTCCCTTGATGGACGGAGGTATCCTAAATGATGAAGATAGATAAAAATCGAGCTCTGCTTACAGTATTATGGTGATCCCAATGCCACAGCAATTTTAGAAGGGAGACCTTAGATTTAACATTTTAGTACACCTTAAAGGCGTTTCAGCGAGTTATTTCTAGCACAGAGAATTTCGTGAAATTTGACACAGAAACACTTCGAAGTATGTTCTTTCAATATGGGAAGAGATAATCAGACGTTGCCTGATGAACCAAAAAGTTCTGAGCCCACGAAGAACATAACCCTTTTTTCAAATTACACAAAAACCCATTTATTGCAGCATACGTCAGAATTTTGTGATTAAAATCTGTAATTTCAGTCAAATCATGTTCTCTGTGTTTTAAATTCATAGTGAAACAATGGATCTCCAACTTTGATGAGAAATTAACAGATATTTCAAATTAACGATACGCTATCTATGTTTCAATAAAACCCTTAGCCCACAAAATTGCTTATTTTATCAAAGAAAATCAGGAAATCATTTGACCCTCAAAAAAATCTAGCGCAAAGATTTTTCTCATTTTTCTCAGAAATACACATGATTATATCCTTTATCAAAAAATGCAAAAAAAAACATAGGTTGCCAGGCTACTTTTCCCAATATTTGAACTCAATTACCTCCCTTGGAACAAAGAAAGTGACACAAAACACCCAAGATTTCAAATTACTTAGTAAGATGTATTATTTCTAGCACTAAATCATGTTTTTTTCACAATAAAGATTGTACTCTGTCAACCCTTTCATTGATATAGTCTTGATTTAACATTGGTATGGGACGGCTTTGGAAAACATTTTGGTAAAAGGGGTAATTGTTCATTACAAGCAATTGTTCCTTTCCCCACAACCTTTTCTGCACAAACGGTTCTTTTAATCTCATTTAAACCTTGTTTAATTTGTCGTCTGCAGCTTCTTTCAATTTTGAAGTTCCAATTTCATTCATTTAGGAAAGGGTTAATATCAAATACATGTGGTATATTTTAATAGATGGGAGAATGGAAGAACAATACAAGTAGAACAGTCCAGAATTACTCGAAGGCATAGATTACTTACAAACCTTATAGCAAAATGAATCAAACGATCCTAATTTCTATCAATACCCAGGAGAGAGGGTTAGAAAACATTGAAATGGAGAAAATACTTGTAATTTTCTCTTTTTACCATACTAAACTTACTATCCGGATAAGTAATGTCCGACAAATGTACATGTTCCATTTTCGCTGTTTAGGAATGATTTACACCTTCATAAACTGATCTTAAAAAAAAAAATGTATCTACCACTACTTTCTCCGTGTCTTGCAGCAAAAATCAGTAGTCCAATAATAGTACTACAATCAGACAAAGTTACACGCTAGAAAACAGAGAAGCAAAGAGACATGCGCAAAAATGCTGAGCACTGACAACCCGACGAAACATCGTTAAGACAAATCTGCCTTAACTCTTTACCACACATCAAAATTTTAGACTGGTCCACAACTAATCAAAAGTTACTGAAATGATTTGTCTTAAATAGAACAGAAAACACTAGGAAAAGGAGAAACTGCTGTTTCTCCTTTTCCCACTATGTTTTTGAAAGCCTTTTTTCCTCAGGAAAAAAAAAAAAAAAAAACTCTGGGTTGTTTTCTGGGATGGGGGTAAAAGATATACTGAAACAATGACTGAATGTTTTTTTTAAAGCCAACTTCAACTCTAATCTAGTCACATTTGGGCAATAGCTCACATACCCATAATGTACCGGTATTTATTGGAATTCATCCGCTCAAGACAGGGGCTCTTCAGTATCTTGTCCAGGACACTCATATGCAGCTAGCAGGAGGTAACATCAAAATTTTCAGATAGCAAAATAAATCCATTAACTACTGAGTAACAAGAAGGACCCCTCCTTTTACAGGTAACAGAAGTTTTAATACAGGACAAGTTCTTTAAACAGAACTCTAGTAAATCGAAGCTTTGCATAAAAATATTTATTATTACATGGATACAGAAATTATGAAATGTGATGTTTATCATCCCTCTTCTTGGCTTTATTTGTGCCTAACACCTGTTTTCATCCACCAGAATGAAACATAATTCATGGCTGCATCATGGATAACAAATTGTACTTATGATGAAATTTGTCTTTGATAGGCTACAAAACATTGTGGGAAAAGGAGAAAATGCTGCTTACCAGTATTTTCTCCTATTCCCACAATGTTTTCAAAAGGCTTCTTCCTCAGGGTTGGTAAAAGTCTGGAGTGTGTAGTAAAGGGTTAAGATATAATAAACTTTTATGGCTATGTACTGCAACTACCTTTCAACGTGAACCTCCAATCCATTTACTCTGTATAACATGGCACATGTGTAAGTCGGTTTTACAGAACTTTATTACCCAAAACTAAAGTAAATCGCTGTTAAAATGCCATAGAATGCTCAAACAAATATATAAATGAATTCATGGACATACCCAATCTCTCATTTATATTTGGAAAAGGACTTTTCTCTTGTTTTTTCCCTGATTTCTCAGATTTCCTGGTGTCATTGAGCTCATCTTTCTTCCCTCTTCTAGGTGATACAGAAGGGCTTGATTTAGCACTGTGACCAGGGCTGAAGAAGAAAAAAATCAGTCATATGAGTTACTGTCCAATGTTCAAAGTCAAAAGGTCCTACTTTTGATCATCCTGTCTCATAATTTTGGTCAAAATGTCCCCTGTTTGAAAAATTATGTTCAAGGCTTTGATCATTCATTATGTGAAAATATTGTAGGAAAAAGAGAAAATGCTGTTAACAAGCATGTTTTCATTTTCCCATCATGTTTTCTACCCTATGAAAGACAAGGTGTTTATTAAAAAGTGCAAATATATGTTACTGTGCTTTCATTTTATGTTACTAATTTAACAAAATATCCACAGGCTTTTTCTCAAAAACTGATTTTGATTATCTCTGTATGTTAAATTTTAGACTTCAGGTTAAGTGGAACAGAGTTCATTTTACCAAAGCTCAAAAGAAGATTTCTTTCTTTAAAATAGTGGAGAATATATTAGGACAGGAGGAAATGCTGGTTACCAGCATTTGTTTTCTCTTTCCCACAACCTTTTCAAAATCTTTTATCTTCAGGGCCATTAAAACTCAGGATTGTATCGTAAAGGATTAATACATGTACTAAATTGTCTATGCTTAGATTTCTACTTGATAACTTTCCATATCCAATATTTTTGTGCATCATACAAAAGTTCTAGTTAAAGCAGAATCATGGACAAAGAGGTGGGGAGATGCAGGTTTTGTACATACACAGATGGAGTGTTTCATCCAGGATTTGAAAAAAGTAGAGGATTTGCCTGCATTATTTTAAAAAATGTGGCAGATTTTCCAAAAATGTGGGGTCCATGTGGCAATGTATATACGAGGGGGAGTCAAAAAGTTCGTAGAACGAGGTATATATTTCAGCAGCAGACTACATATTGTATTATTGTTTTTCAATATAGTCCCCATTTACTTCGATGCACTTAGCCCACTTTTCTTTCAGACTGTCTATACCCTTGAAATAGAAGTCTTTGGTTTGGTCCTCAAACCATGCCTCTGTGGCAGCCTTGAGTTCATCATCATCACGAAATCTGGTTCCCCGCAAATGGGATTTCAAATTTCTAAATAGGTAATAATCACTGGGGGCCAGATCTGGACTGTAGGGTGGGTGATTTAGTTGTTGAAAATTACATTCGTGAATAGCAGCTTGTGCAATCCTTGACTTGTGCCCTAAACTCAACATTTTGATTTTCCATCATTGCTTGATGGTCAGTAACTTGCAATACCTCCGAGAATCACACAAATATGTTGTGACAAGTGAACTTGATATGTTCAAAGTGGTGATATGTTGTGTTGTCAAAATACAGAAAGAAATGTTGCGTTACGCTTGACCCAATACGCTGTTCTATGAACTTTCTGACCCTCCCTCATAACTAACAAATCACTTTTTGGAAATTATTTGTTCATTCTTTTTGTTATGCCATAGTTCCACTATCTGTCTTTAGGCCACTATTGCTGGAAAGTGTGTTGCCTATGGTTTGCCAAGGGTCCTAGTCTGTCTCCTTTGGATCAGTAACGATTAAGCTTCTTCAGCTTCCTCATCAGCTTTCTTGGACGAGGATACGGTAGACAAAGTAAAATAGTCACTTATTTTGCGTTTGGAGATTTCTGGATCACACAGAGGTAAAGACAAGAAGTTCATACTAAACGAAGGAAATGTTTTTGTCATGCCATTACTATATCTGCAAGTGAAATCCGTATAACTTACGGACCCGATACAACATTCACAGATTTGCAAAACGGCTTCAAAAGAAGCTCAAAACAAAGAATCAGTCACAAATTTTTTGCATAGATTACTCCAAAAATATCTTCAACTAATTCTCAATGTGACATTTGTATTTGTCCATTGAAATTGTTTCAAGATATTTAAACAATTTAGACACCTCATTTCAAATCTGTCACTCATGACCGCAATGGTTCTGAAATTGATCTTGAAGCAGGGAACCAGTCACTTCTCATCGACTGATATTCTTCCCACATGAAAATCAACCAACATTTCTCATGTCAAACGTGACTGATAGCATTTCTAACCAGTGTTTACATGGTATACACTAGTTATTCAATTCAATCAAAAATGGAGAGAAATATAATCAAAGTACCGTTAGTACGTGGGGTGATCAGAAAGAACGCGAACCACCCGATTATTTCAAAAACTACTTTACTTAAGATAAAAATAATTTGCACAGATGAACATTAATTACCTGGTTACTTACTCAAGCGTTTAAATGACGTCATAGGCAAATAAGAAAAGAGTGACGTCATTTCAATGACATCACATACTGCGTTAGCAGTTCACAATGTCGGATGATGTTTTATTTGAGCAGAGAGTAATTATAAAGTTTTACGTTAAACTCGGAAAGTCTTCATCGGAAATTAAGGCCGATTTAGATAAAGTTTATGGGGACTCGGCACTTAAGAAAACCAGTATTTGTAAATGGATTGGACGATTTAGAGAAGGACGCGAAACCGTTGAAAATGACCCTAAATCTGGCCGTCCATCAACATCAGTAATGGACAAAACTATCGCGGATGTGCAGCAGCATGTAAAGCAAGATCGTCGAGTTACTGTCAGGGAAATAGCTGACACATTCAGCATTTCTTATGGAAGTGCACAGGAGATTTTAACTGACAAACTTGGAATGTCGCGTGTTTGTGCAAGGTGGGTGCCTCGGCTACTGACGCCCGAGCAAATGGGGGTTAGGGTCGAAATTTGTTCTGAAATTTTAGAACGCATTAGGAAAGAAGGATCAAACTTTACTGATCGTATTGTGACATGCGATGAAACATGGGTACACTTTTACGAGCCCGAATCTAAACAACAAAGCAGTGTATGGAAACATCCAACATCGCCATCCCCTGTTAAAGCCAAACTTTCTAAGTCTGTTGGTAAAGTTATGTGCATCATGTTTTTCTCTTCTCAACGTTTTCTTCTAAATCATGTTGTACCTATACATACTACAGTCAATGCTGAGTATTATGCCAGCATTATTCGAATGAATTTAATACAGGCCATCCGAAAAAAACAGCCGGAACTTCAATGGAGAGGCGTCATTTTACATCAAGATAATGCTCCCGCTCACAAAGCCAAACTTGTACAGGAAGTTTTGAAAAAACTAAACATAGAAACATTAGACCATCCTGCCTATAGTCCAGACCTGGCCCCATGTGACTTTTGGCTATTTCCTGTTTTGAAAGATTCTCTACGTGGCACGCGCTACGAGAGCAGAGAGGAGCTAACCCATGCCATGACCGGGTCGTTGAGAGTGATGTCACGTGACGGGCTCGCGCACGTGTTTCGCGCATGGGAATCAAGAATGAATAAGTGCATAGAACACAAAGGAGGTTACTTTGAAAAACAGTAAACATTCCAAGTTGATTTTTATAACAATATTCCGATAAAGGCACTGGTCCGCGTTCTTTCTGATCACCCCTCGTAACTATGATGTGATTTTTAAGAGGTGAGGCCTTGTCCTTCACAGTGTCGGAAAATGTGGGGTATTATTTACAAAAGTGCGGGATTCCCAAAATCCTGCGACCAAGATATAACATTGTAGATGTAAATGATAATTTTAGAATTGTACTAGTTCCTACTCTGCATAATCATGTATACAACCTCAGGAAAATGACAGATTGCATATACAAAACAAACAAACAAAAAAAATAAATAAATAAATAAATTACTACAGAATATATTAACTTCATTTTAATTTAATGCAATCAATAACATCAAAAAGGTAGTGATTGAGTTTAATTCTTTACCACCTCCTCCCGACAAAAAAATTTGTATGAAAAATACCAGTACTTTATTTGACCCTGATGCTCTTTATCCTGCATTTGTCTCTACTTTCCTTATCAGCTTCTATTCATTATCATTCCAAGGAGCATTTGTAAACCCTAAAACTGTAAAATGAATGGAAATTACAAGTTTATGCTACATATTACTGACTTCAGTTCTATCATGGGTGAAAGTTAAAAATTTCCAAAATACTGAAAATTTAAGCTGGGGGCCTTGGGGCCCCTGGTGGGTCCAGGGCAACGCCCTGGCCGGGGATCCAGGGGGCCGGAGGCCTCCAGGAGCTCCTGAGATAAAGCCAATTCAAAATCCTTTAGAAAGCTTGTCATGACACTATACTTACATTCTTTGAAATAAAACTTTACATGTAAATAACGGCATGGAGTTGCATCGCTTTCTTGCTGATAGATTTTCACAATTGCTTTTAGACCAGACATCGCAAAATGCAACCCCTTTCACGTCAGTTTTTTTTCAACTATACGGCCCATTTCTCCACTCGAGTGTCTCTTTCATTTCGCAACTCCCACAGTGTTCCCACTAGCTTTTTATTTCAAGGGTACACCTACCCCCTGAGCTGCAACACTGGGGGTAAGATTTCATATTACAGGGTATGACAATAATGGTTCCCAACTAGAGGTAAAGCAATCCATATTGATGATTTGCAGCAAAAACATCTGTTATATTAAGATACTTATGTAAATTTATTGCTTAAAGCCATTAAAAAGCTGAAAAGGCAGTCTGAAGTGACTCTGATCGGACAATGTCGAAGAGACATTTTGTTGTGTCATGGGTTTCCGTGTTTTTTGCACCGATCAATTTTTCATTTCTGTTAATTTCTGAATAGGTATTTCCACATGATTTGACAACAGAATGTCAATAAGGGTAACAGGTAACTTCAAAGCCTGTCATTTTACACAAAATAAGCGAATAAATGCCTTTTTTGTCCATGTATTTTCCTTCGTGAGGTCTCGCGTGTAACCAGTATTTGTTAGGTGAATTTCAATTCTATAGCGTGATTTACGTGAGAATTTGCATGAGTGGGAACACTGCTCCCATCTCCACTTGTTTTTCACACTTTCCTCTAACGCCTTCGTATTATACCAGGCGGGTAAGTACTTCAATTTCGATAGAATTGATTCAAATTTCGATGATTTTATCGAGAGTAAATATGAACAGGAAACAAATTGTGATATTTTCGTAACGCTTTGATCTCCAGCCAATAAAAGTTAATTTTATAAACCACCACCCGGATATATGATTTCCGTGCCGTAAGTTCTTTATTTGGTAATTATCGGATCGTTTTTTGAATTGGCTAATTTCGTATCTTCATTCTTACGGAGATATTGATGATTGGTACCTTCCGATGGTAAACAAAAGCAGGTGCGTCTGCAGATGAGAAACTGGTTACCTCACTAAATCGGGGCAAACCAATATTCAGTAGAATGATGTCGGGAGGGATTTTGATCGGCTGTTTTTGGGGAGAACGCCCCTACCCCCCCCTTCAACTTTCTCAACGGATTTACGCGATTTGGAAAAACAGCCCTGGCGGCCGTTCAAAATAAGGAAATCCGTAATCATACGGAAAACTTTCACCCATGTTCTATTCACTTGAAAAACAAAAAACAAAAGAAAAACATCTGACAGTTTAGATTTGAAATCAGACTGCACCAATTTTGAAATCTGATCTTGATCTACAATATCTACAAAACTGCATTCAGTTGAGCTTTGCAGCCTACGGGTTGGGTTGCTTCAAATTTTGATACGAACCATTTTAACCAATTGTATAACCGGATACTACTCAAAATTCAGTTACTGAATTGTAATAGTGATTGAACATATATATTACTTATGATCAGATTTTTCATTTTATCATCGGATCAAAAGATCATTGGACAATCAGAAACAACCGTGATGATTGTTGCGCAATTTAATTTTTGAGTATCCGAAATTACACACCATCCGACTACTTGTTTAAATCAGACAAGTCAAAACTCGCTCTGTCATCTAATTAATGAAAAATTCAATGAAAAGTCTACTCTGTTTCAAAAATTTCCGCTTCAAATTGAACGCATACAAAGGAATTTAGCATTGCATTAAGAATCTATGAAGCAGAAATCGCCAAACGTAATACTGAAAGAGAGAAATAACTTTCAGTCACCTTGCAGACGCCATTTTAAATTTTCCGCAACGATGAAAGAAAAGTGTTAACCTGCATAGTACTGAAGCAGTCTTACGTTATATGTCCAAACTGGTATGCATACATGTGGTTTTTTAAGAATGACAGCTAAAATTGAAGGAAATGTCTCCCTTTTCTTTCAGAAGGTGGTTCTTTGGTGAAATCATTTCGATGTAATTTTCTAGGAGAAAACTTTTGGTATAGGTAAAACCACGTTTATGGATATGCGCTGTTCAAACTTGCTTTGTCTCTGTCAACTACATTATCTGAGGTTCTTGCAGACGATAAATGTTACATCATCGGCCCAATCGGCATACATGTACCTCGGGTGTAGTCTCAACAATGAGACGATACGGTGATTTTTTTTCATATTTGGACATTTGTTGGGCACCGTACCGTCTCAAGTCCATCGTAAATTTTCCAGTAGCAAAGATAGAGCGCTATACTGACTTTTTGTTTCGTTGGTTTAATCTGTATTGCAGCGACATACAATTAACTTTTAGTAACAAACATGACCGAGGGCAAATTATTAAACCTTCCATCACCTAAAGAGCTTGTAGAAGTCGTTTATAACATGTAAATCTTGGAAAAAAAAACTGACAATATCTATCGTGTGCGGCGGCCATTTTGTGTCTTTTCCGGAACGTAGATTACTCGAGTAACAGATGAAATGAACTGTTTTTTCTTATGTTCAGCGTCTAAATTGAAAATATTTGTATTTTAAACGAAGAATTATTGAATACGCAAGCAACAGGTATGTTCAAATCCTAGTTTTGTGCTCTATTTGTGAAATTATGAGAGTTCAAACTTGCGCACAAAATCTGTGGGGAGATTTCAACTGGTTTCGTCTTGATCGTCTCTGTACCCAGAGGCGACCAGTCAAAAAGTAACATCGCCTTTGGGGACAGTTATCTGTACCAACCTCGGGTGATGGGAGCCATCAAATCCCAAATCCCTCGGCTGTATCTTGATATGCACACAGTACATTTCATCGCCGGAAATACGCCGGTTTACCGTTATAAAAATTGTAAGGTTCCTCGTAAAAAAGAAAACTAGAGTCTCAATTTTCTGTCGAAATCTTTCTAACTATATCCAGTTGACAAACAGTTCGTACATTCATTTTTTTAACGTGGTTTATCAATTGCGATTGAAGTATTCACCGACTGATAAATAGATGTGAATAACTTCATCGAGGTTGTTAATGTCGTTGCTAAACAACTGACAGTGGCGCCGCCATGTAGAAGATCACGTGATTGGCAGTTCACGACCGTTACATAGGGGTCCGTAGTTTGACTCCTGTCACCCATAGACTATATATTGTAAACAAGGGATTTAACTGTATGCAGCCCGTTACTCGCCCCCGGTTACAAAAAACAACGTATCTTTTCTCTCCCATCAGTTATTCTCCTATTTTTTTCTACAGCTGAGAGCTAAAACATTTTTTTACCAGAAAAACACAACTGTTTGTCAGTGGCTAGTGCAGTCTGGCTGATACATTCGCTCGAACTTGTAAACTCGCTCAAAAATCTGCGCCATTGACACGGGTTCGTACATCCGTTTTCAAGTTATAAAATGCACTTTAGATCCAATGAAACGCAGCATTAGCGGCACCCACCCTTTAAACATGTTTAAAAATACTACTGACCTATAGTCTTTATGTTCAATAACGACGAAACGCCTCAGAATTCGTTGAATTTGTGATCCACGTTCTTATTTCGAACAGCTGCAGCCATCTTCTGTCATGTGACATTGTTTGGAACGAGAAATTTCATCGGTTGATATGTACTAACAGTCGTGAATTCAACCAATTAAATTTCGTACAGCTGCTCACACCTTTTTGTCACGTGACAGTACGGTGACACTGTTTGGAACGAGAAATTTCATTGGTTTATATGCGCGAACGTCAGTATCGAATGTACGAACCCGTGTCAATGGCGAAGATTTTTGAGCGAGTTTACAAGTTCGAGCGAATGTATCAGCCAGACTGCATTAGCCACTGACAAACAGTTGTGTTTTTCTGGTAGAAAAATGTTTTAGCTCTCAGCTGTAGAAAAAATTAGGAGAATAACTGATGGGGTAGAAAAGATACGTTGTTTTTTTGAAACCGGGGGCGAGTAACGGGCTGCATACAGTTAAATCCCTTGTTTTAGTCTATGGGCGACAGGAGTCAAACTACGGACCCCTATGGACCGTTATACATTCGGCATACCTCGGGTGATGGGAGCCCACTCGTCACAACTCGGCCGAATGGGAGCCATCATAGATGTAGGTACGGAATCGGCCGAGCTGTGACGAGTGGACCGTTATACAGACGAGGTTAGATGTAGGTACGGAATCGGCCGAGTTGTGACGAGTAATCATCAGCCATTAATTTTGATTTGTCGTGCGGTTACGGGAGATACAGGTACCAGTTTCGATTTGTGTGGCATCTGGGGAGGTTTTCTTTGTTTGTTCAGGGATCATACATACTTACGATCCCTGGTTTGTTGTTTGTTGTTTCTTTTATTTATTCATTCATTTATTTAGACTATTTATAAATTTATTTATTTATTTATGTATTTATTTATTCTTTAAGTGTACGCAACTGCGTTTTTTGCGTACGTCTCTGGTTATTGTGTTAAAACGCAGGTTGTGTGTAGAACGTAAATGACCGTATTTTTTTTAACAACAACAATAAAATGCATGAAAAAAATATGTCATAATGCATTGCAAGTATAGCACTGTATGCACTTGCAGCAAACTCTCAAATGATTACCAACAACCAAAGGCTGGGTAAGGGCTACAGCCATATAGAGTTAAGGATGAGTCGAGATGATGGAGGGACGTCTTACCTTTCACTCTGTTATAGGCCTACGCCCAATGAACAACATCAGGCTGTTTCATCATATCTGTACAATGCCATTTTCTTTGTCCATTAACAACAATTGAAACTGAGCACTGCAGATGCACTAAGGCAAAGATATCCGCATGTTATTAAACCATACAGTCTAACTTAGTTTGACGATTTTTCCTCTCTTTGTTCGTTCGTCGGTCGCTCCCTCCTTCCTTCCCTCTTTCCTTCCTTCCTCCCCTCTTTCCTTCTTTCCTTCCTCCCTCCCTCCCTCCCTTCTAGATTTATTTCGGCTTCTCATTTTCTTAATTTTCTCTTTATAGTTTTCTTTGATTTTTCTTTCTATCTAGATTTATAGACTGGTCACGTAAACTAAGGTTGAAAAAAAATGCCGAGTGACCTGAATCGAAACTTTTTGTCATCGAAAGTTTCCTTTACCTCAAAGCACCATTCTAACTCACATTTAGCCGCTTTTACACAAAAGAGATCCATATTATGTTATAATTTGCCTTGTATACTGTAACAATTTTAAGTGCTTTAAGCACCCTTTTTCTAAGTCGTCGCATAGTCTTTCAAACTCTCAAGGACACAATCTCGAGTTTTAACAACTCTGGTAATGTAGGCTTTTGAAAACAGCGGAAAAAGTAGAAAAATCTGGTTACCATTATTTTCTCCTTTTCCCGCAATGTTTTCAACCCTTTCAAAGGCATCGTCCATCATTTGAGCCACACTGAATTCGTCGTCTGCAAATGCTTTGAACTATGGACAAGTCTGTTATTTCGTCGTCTTGTAAAGAGTTTATAATGGTGTCTGTTGCGATATTGTGTTAAAGGAGGCAACGAGATAAGGATCAGAATATACAGAATTTTATGGTGTGTTGTCAGGTAGCTGATGAGATTCATCGGCTACTTGGTGTTGTTAATGTACAGTCAACCGTTAACACTTACTTAGCATGGGCGTCCGATACATCGTTATAACGTGAGAATTTGACAGTCACCTAAAATCTTAAATTATCATGCTATCATTTAAAGCCAATCAGTACTCGGCCGTCTCTTATATTACCAGATGAAAGAGCGCGACGAGAAAGCTGAAGTAAATTTTGAAGGTGTTATGATTCCTAGTACCTTTACCTATGTAGCCTATGTACAGGGTAATTTAAACTCTTTTCTCTTGTGGACTGAAGACCATGAGATGCATACGTATATAATTATGATGATGACTTACCAATGGTTCTTGATGACACTGCACAAAATGATATTTTAAACCATAGCGCTTATATTGAAGATCTTAGAGGACAGATAAGGGAAAGTGAACTAGGAGATCAGAAAAAGAGTCTTGTATGACGAAATTGCAAAACGATATGGTAATAAGACCTGATAAAATTGACTTAAAAGATTTTAAATTGTCAGATGTTGGGAAATCATTATACTGGGTTGTAGGTGGTAAAGAAATTGATCTGACAAATCAAAAAGGTGGACAAGCAATATTTCTTTCACTTGGTTCCCTGGTTAAAAGATATGGAAAAGGAGAGGCCCGGGCGATAAGGCAGTACTTTAATTTACCTGATTATACAAGCAACACAAGAGTCATATCTTCAAAAGACGCAGCAGAATTAGGAAAAAATCAGAGAAGAAGCATGAAATGTAACAGATGAAATACCAATGCAAGATATAAATTTACCAGATGAATTAGAAACTCCAGTAATTGACGCATAAAATGGCTGATGAAATCATAGGGGTGCTTTCAAATGAAGAAGAAGATTGGGACATAAAAGAGCGTAGTGATATCCAAACACAAACAGAAATGACTGGACGAGAGATGGAAGGCATTATGAAAGCAATGACATCGGTAAAAGAAGAACTTGCTAATGAGTTGGCAAAACTGAATGAAACTAATAAAGAGATAGCAAGCGAAAAAGAAAAACTTGCAAATACAGATGGTGACACAAAGGACACAAAGAAACAGATAGAAAGTAGATTAAAAGATTTAGAGTCAGAAAGAAGTGCAAGACTTGAGTTGATTAATGTAAACAAAGAAAAATTAAGAAGTCAAATTAATAGAATTAAGGAAACAATAAATAAAGTACTTAACGAAGACACAACACTGGGCGAGAGAATAAGAACATTATTCAGAGAACAAGGTATTACGATTTTTAGCATTTTGACTGCTATTGGAATGATTGTAGGTTTCATTATTCAAGCCGTCATACCATCAGGAGGAGGGACGGTAGCAACACCAACTCCACCTCCAGCAACGAATAAACAAGGTGCAAAGGGCTGGATAAATAAAAAAAACAATGGACCAATCTTGGTCAGTTATTAGCAAATCTTGCCGGTAAATTATTATTATTATGAACTTGATTTACATTTTTTTTTTTTCTGTAGATTGATTTACAGTATTTCTTTTTGTCTGTAGACTGAACTGAGGTATCAGGATGAGTACGTAACCAATTCTGATAATATCCAGCTTTAAGCTCTGCATAATAAACCCATTGGCTAGAGAGATTATGTACTTTTGCATAATCATTTATTTTTTTCATAGGGTCAACTTGATCAAAATGTATTACTTCTTCAACAGTATAAGATATTCTTTTTGTTCCTTTAGATATTGTTCCTTCAAGAGTTACGTTACTAGGTGAAGGCGGTGTTGCTTCAACGTTGACTTCATTAGTAGACATTTTCGGCTTAAAGTGGGGAACGATGACCGAGGAACAGTAACGCTAAATATTCAGGGGTCGTCTCAACACATAATTTAACAAGTTTGTATGACCAAAGCACTGTAAATGTTTTCTGTCCTTACAAAAGGAGAACATTACAGTTATTTCTTGGGATGCCCTGTGGTCTAGTGGCTTAGGTTATTCTGATATATACTCGTGTTGACACGTAGGAAGGAGATCGCTTTAAAAAAGAATTGTGAGAAAAGGTGAAAATGCCCATTATAAGTAATGACATAATGTTTTCTACCAGATCAGTGTTTCACACTCTTATTTAAAGCTGTTTTGATTTGTCGTCTGCAACTGATTTCAATTTTTAGACAGTCTCAAAACGGTTGATCAGAGAAAGGGTTAAAAACAACAGTAATTATAAATAGAAGTAAACTTGTTTATGAAACAGAACTGGAAACAAACAAAAATTTCCCCGGCCTTATATTGTTCGCTTTTGTTTTACACGTGCACTGCGTGTATACATAAAAATTTGAATTTTGCAATCTAATTATATTTATAGAAAAAAAAGGGGTAAGTTTATATTAAAATATTATCAAAGTTGTAGCCTAGGATACAAATATGATACATACTGTTGATTTATGTTCAATTAAATAAACATGTACATACCAGCATTCATGTCATTATCTTCCATTTTTTTAATACTACCAACAAATTATGTATACAATATACATGAGCAAGTGACTTAGCTAAACGGCACGACATTATCGTGCCGCTTGGGCCGCACTGCAGTCCATTTTTGCGTAGCTAAAACTGTCCAACAATTCGTACTCGTAAATACAATGAAGATCAAAAGTATGAATTCATGAGTATATTACCTAAATTTCTTCAATAAAATGATATGAAAGAAAATATTTCACACAATGAAATCATTTTATTCATTTTAATTACCTGGAAGGGCTGCATATTAAAATTGCATAGTCCGCATCTAATTGTGTCTCAACGATAACTCGAAAACTAATTAAGCAATTTGGATGAAACTTCACAGAATGATTAAGGATAACAAGAGAGTGTGACGCGCACAGAAATATTTCTCCCTTTTTCAAGGTCACAATTCAAGGTCTTTGTCTTTTGGGCATTTGTTGAACTATAACATTACTTGTTTACTTTCATATATTTTTTGACTTATTATCGGAATGGACAGGTATTTAACAACATTCATTTTCATCGCATTTGAGCATTAGCACTTCTAGCCCCATCGCCTAAAGTATCAAACTATTTTGCCTTAATTGTTAAAGTTTTATCGTGGATGAGAGCTCCACTGGGACACGCACTTGTTACACTCAACTACAGACTGTTTGGTTGTGACGAAAATTACTACAGTTTTGGAAATGTGTTTTAAATACTTTCCACACACATATACCAGTTGTTAGAGTTGTGTGGTGAGACATCTGAAACACATCTAAGATTACTTGATACTTTGATTACTACATCCCAAGGTCAAACAGAAACCGTGTTTTATTGACCCTTATTTGGCTACGATCTTATCCTACATTTATGATGTTACCATCATTATTTGATATAAGTATATCGACAGCTTCGTATTCTGCTTCCATATTTTTATTTGGATAAATTTATTATTCTAAGCACATTTTCCTTTTCCTCCAGTGTTTTCAAAAGCTCAAAATCTTTTATCTTTTAAAACTTGTGTCTGTATATTGTTTAAAAACATTTCAACTATCAGCAAACTATCATTGACACCGATGCTAAAGAGTGATAATGTTGTTGAGATCTGAACCCCCATATTTGTTTGCGTACCCCCAACTTCTGTTATCATTACGTGCAAAAACCTCCAGCTGGAAAAAAGCACAGCACACACTGTATTAAAAGCTCGTTTTTGCTGTGTTTTGAGGTGATTTGTGAGGGTAGGATTGAAATTAAAAAAAAAAAAAAATTTAAAAATCGAAAAAATCCCGAGTTTTTTTTTAGATTCTTTTTGGGAATTTTTTTAAATTGAGTTAGAACCACCATTTCACATATAAATCAGTCCGATATTTTTTTCCTATTTTATATTTGGACGTAACTTTGTCAAAAATGACATTTTTGACAAAGTAACGTTCGAATATAGATAAGGAAAAGAAATGATCGGGCTGGAACCCAGGCTATATGTCTACATGTGCATGTAGTTTTAGACACAGCATCCTCAGCATCAAGTGCATGCCCCTTTTTAAACTATGATTTGGATTAACATTTTATCTTTAAAGATATAGAGATCAGACTATCTGTGTGAAAATTTCACTTTTCAACATTATGGAAAAAAAAGAAAAAAGGCCATTGATGATGGGGCTACCGATATCAAACCATAAAAGAGTTTCCATATTCATATTAAAGTATAGTACTTCTGCCGTCTCTTACTTCCAATGGTATTTCTTATTACTATATGAGATCTATTTACGTACAACACTTTTCTTCAAAACTTTTCAGAAGCAAATGCCGTGCTAGTAAAGGATTTTTTATAGAAAAGTGCCATTGATACCTGTTGATGGGATTAATTATCTCTTCTCCAATCATATAAATAAACTAAACATTTATTTTTCTTGAAACAATTTTTCTTTATTTACACGTTTTGTCCGTGTTGTCAACCTTATTTAGCCAGCCAATAAAATCACCTTCTTCATAATCATACGCGTATAAACAAATTTGGTTTTGCCAAATTAATCAATTCGTTGACACAGCCTCAAATCTCAGACGTTTTGGGAAAAATCAATCGACTAAAGTATTTAGATTTCGAATTTATCCGATAATATGTTCTTTCAAGAGTAAATCAATCGTTATCCTCATTATTGTTTCATGGAACTATATTTCTCTTTGACTTCCGCCTGTCAAGAAAGATGTTGTTGGGTCACATCTGACACAAGGAGTTGTTTTTGTAGAAAATAAGTGTTTTGGGATATTTTTCTATGGATATTTGATTTGGAATGTGACAGAATAGGATTAGAATGTTTAAAGATGACGACTTACACTGAAGATCCGTACCAAAACTTTGTTCCGCCTCCGGAGGCACCAGTTTTCACGCCGACTGAAGACGAATTTGCGGATGCATTGGCTTACATAGCGAAAATAAAGCCGATAGCTGAGCAATATGGAATTTGCAAAATAAAACCACCAAAGGTTGGATGGCAGTCTTTTATTCATTTTCAATAACCTTTCTATTACTTCAGTGGAATTTGAACTGGTATCGCCTAGTAACCTTGCTGATTTATTCGTGAAAACGGGAGCTGTACGTGCATGTTATTTTTCCAAAGATGGCGACGCATTGTTGGATATTTGCTATCAACTGAGGCCAGTTTGATTAGGTTTCACTAAATTGGACATATCTCAGTCAATTCTGGATGGACTTAAATAATTTATGTATCATATTGTGTGCAAATTTGTGCTCTAAAAAGGGGTATAAGTTATTGTTGTGGACATGCAATCATTTTTGCAAATTAGGGAATTAAGTGAAATCAGTCAGAGAGTTTTATAACAGTATGACTGCAAAAAAGCTTTAGCTGCCCTGCCCCATATAATGGTTTATGGGATTAATCAACATAATAAGTTGGTAGACTAGACAGAAAAAAAGTTGCTGTCAAATAAAGTACTAGGAAAGTTTCTTTTTAAAGGAAGCATATGATGATAAGTTGAAATAAGTGAAACTAGATGACAGTTACTATGTTTTTAAAAAAAAAAAAGAAATTAATGGAAATGTCCTTTGTTGAAAGGTCATTTTCCAACCCTATTTAAGAAAGAAATTGTAGTATACTCGGCGTATAAGATTACAGTAGCTTGGCTTCGTATAATTTTATCCTCTTTACTGGAAAACTCAGACACAGCCTTCCAAATTTTCACTTTAACTTAAATGATTATTTTCCAGGGAAATCAATAATAATTTATTACTGATCTGTATTTGAATTTTTCAAAGTGGTAAAGTGTGGATATATTGGTGAACGTAATACTTATTTATGAATCAGAAGAGAAAAATTATCTTAATTCTTTGCAAGATATTTCAATGGGAACTTTTTTTCTTTTTGTGTTTTCTTGCCTCATTATCAAGGACAAAAATGTACACTTGTCAAAATTAAAAGTATTTGTAGACGACAATTTAAAAATGGCTCAAATGATGGAATCCATCTTTGACAGGGTGAAAACATTGTCGGAAAAGGAGAATATGCTGGTAGTGGTAACTACCATTTTCTGCTTTTCCCACATTGTTTTCCAAAATCCTCTTTTTTAGAGTTCTAAAGAGTTTAATAAAGAGGTTTACAATTGTGTTTCTTCAGGTGTAGTCATAAAGTCATCATAGAAGATCATAAACAAGATTTTATTTGATATTTTGAAAATCTGTGAAACAGAACTGATTTTTTTTCACAATTTATCAAACAAATTATTTCCCCCCCCCCCCCCCCCCCTTGTTTTCCTTTTCCATTGAAATAAAAATTAAGAATTTGATGTAACTGGCTTATATAAAAAAAAAAAAAAAAACAGCCAGTACATTATATATGTTTTTAAAATATGTTAAAACCTGCAGATCCAAGATTTTATCACCACTCTGAGAGCTGAGAATTTAGTAGGCATGTTCTTGGGCAAGCCACAATACTCTTCTGAGCCCTAGCCAAGCACTACTGAAACCCTTTGCATACAAGTGGGCTGTTGCTGATACGACTGACATAATAAAAAGCAGCTTAGAATACCAGTCAATCAACAGTTTAACAATGACCTGAAATACTCGTGCATTGTATTTTATTTCTTACTTCCCTCTTTAATCAACCACCAGTAGTTGAAAGTAATATTGCAAAATTAAACAATTTTAGGACTGGCAGCCTCCCTTTGCTGTTGATGTAGAAAAGTTCAGATTTGTTCCACGAGTTCAGCGACTCAATGAGTTGGAGGTAGGTGGATTTTTTTTTTTCAGTATTGAAGTTTATTTTTCTATGACTTGATTGTTGATGTCTTTCATTTAAATACTCTCATTTATTCCAAGTTTAAAATCAACTCTTTTCTGTTGGATTATCAGAGGCAGAAAAAGTGAGGCCATTTCTGAAAAATTTGGGGTACTTCAGATCAAAGGGATTTTATTTTCTTGGCATAATTATGAGGTGCAGAAGATTTCACAATTAATCACATTCCCACATTAAGTAGAATAAAAATTAACATTTCAACATTTTTTAATATGGCATCAATAGCAAGAATATGGTAGGAATCATATCTAGGATTTGTCAAGGTCAAGGATATCTACTTCGTCATTGTCCACATTGCCTCAGCTGTGTCTAATCATGCAAAACAAAATGGCTGCCAATATACAGTCACTGCTTCTGTATATTGGAGTAGGGTGGTAGCCATAAGGACTGCTTTGATTGAAGATAGAGGCTTTTTGAAAAAAATAAAGGAATGCAGAAAGAAAATGTAATGACTCTTTTTTTTCTTTTGGAAACAGTTAAATTGCTTTTAATTTTCCTAGACAATTAAAAAAAAAAGGTCATAAGTGGTAATAATTTTTTATTTCTAAATATAAAAAGATATTGTATTAGGGTTACTGTATTGAGAAAATGAAAACCAAAAAAGTTTTAACTTAAATTCACTGTATATATATTGTTTGTGTTACCTTTTTTTTTTAAACTTGGACCAATTATCTTCAATAGATCTGTTTGCACTGTTGGTTACTTTGTTTTTGTTTCTTCACTTTAAATTGGCTGTTAAGCCCTGTTTATTGAAGAGTTATTTGCGTTTTACATGTACCTAGTGCAAAAGTGATTTGGACATATTTTCTGTTGTCACATTTTGTAAATTTTTATCTTCACAACAGAAGTCCTATTTTCATTGTTTACCCGTATATTGCATGGTACCGCTTAATGAAATGAAAATTCTAAGCCAGTGCTAAAGATGCAGATATTGCTATTTCAAGGCTGTGTTTGTCAGAAAATCTTTGTCAGAATTCTTATAAATTTGACCAAAATGTCTTAGAAAGTATCACACATAGTAGAACAAGATCAGGCTGCTTGTTCTGTGCAGTCTGATTTTGATCTACGCAAAAGCAAATTAAATCCTATTCCAGGTTCAGCACTGTTAGCACATTACATTTTATTTTTCAAATTTCTGTTGTTTTCTGTATTTCAAAATGTTTCTTTGATGCATTGTATGAAAAAGATTTTTTTTGAGAAAGTCAGTGAGTCATTCACAATTCACATTGTCTGAAAACTCTCCAGGTATTTATTAATTAAAGAAGAAAATTAAAGAAGAAAACTTAACAGTAAGAAAATTATTGAAAAATAAAAGATGGTAGATCATAATTTATGTTTGCTTAAAAATCTGAACCCTTTCTAGCACAATTTAACAACATATATCAGTCATTAAAGGTCCAATAGTGGAGAAAAGTAAACAAAGCAGGTGATAAAATGCATTTAAATTTAAATCATATCATTTAAAAGTATGGAAATTATGTGAAGAATGCAATCTGTTTTTGTACAGTGGCTTCGAGTGATAGCTGCTGAAAAATAAGTAAACAAAAGGTAGAGCAACATGGGAACTTTAGTTTTAAAATTCTTTTTTCTACCAGCGACTAACACATGGGCCAATCTTAAAATGACACGTCATCTTCACAATACTTTCCATACTAGTGAATCATATGATTTAAATTTAAATGCATTTTAACACCCGCTTTGTTTAGTTTTATCCGCTACAGGGCTATTAAGATTTTCAAGCAGTTCAAGGTTGCTCATGGCCAGGATGTCTTGAGCTGCAAAAAAGATATTGGAGATCAAAGAGCAGACTGTGCTTTTTTGCAGTCAGTTCTTGATCTTAACTGACTGCAAAAGCAACTAAGATGATAAAAGGCACTGTAACCTTTTACCATACAATCCCGAGTTTAAAGGAAGCTTTTGAAAACATTGTTGGAAAAGGAAAAAATGCTGGTAACCAACATTTTCTCCTTTTCCGACAATTTTTTTTTTGACCCTGTCAAAGACAAATCCATCACTGGAGCCATGATAAAATTTTTTTCAGTAAATTAATTATACCGGTACTTCCAATTTGGTCACTTCCAATAAATATATTTTGTTATTTGGTATAGATTTAACAGTGATTTGAATATTTTTTCGAGCATGGTACATCTCCTTGGGTACTTAACATTTATTTGGGTGAAATACGGTAATAAAATGCCACATTAATGTGTGAGCTGTGTGCAAGGGTTAATGTTAGATGAGAATCCTACTTTGAAAACAGTAGGTAATTTACAAGACAGGGCTACCTAGCTCTGATAAACTCTTTACTAGACAGAAAAGTTTTAGATCTATACACCTAACTCTTAACAAACGACAAAATTTTAGACTGGTCCAAATTGAAAGCATTTGCAGACGATAAATTCAGTTTTGCACAAAAACGGAAATTTTTCATTGAAAGGTTGGAAAACATTGTGGGAAAGGGAGAAAATGCTGGTTACCAGCATTTTCTCCTTTTCCCACAATGTTTTCAAAAGGCTTCTTCCTTAGGGTCGTTAAAACTCGGGATTGTGTGGTAAAGGGTTAAACTTTTAATGCTGATGTGGTCTAGGATAGCTTTTGCAGATTGCATAGATCAAGGTCAGACTGCACAAAACATGCAGCCTGATATTTGCTCTACACTTTCCAATACATGATGTTAATCTTTGACAAAAGTTGGCTTCAATTGCAATGAAAATATACTTTTAGACCTTGAGACATAACTGTGCTGAGCTCCATAGCCCAGTCAGTAGCATAAAAGAAGTGATTGCTCGGTAAAACGGGTTTCAAAATTTTTTTTTCATAGCTGTCGTCAATAAACAAGATTGTTTTGAAAATGGGTAAAAGTCCTCCACACAATTTTCTTCTTTTAAATCTCTGAAATTTATCATGTTGTGAGTGTTAATTAGAATTTTCTATTTTCTTGTTCCAGTCAATAACCTTTGGCCATTACAAAGTTTTAAGTGGAGAAATTTCCCCTTTACCGTTTCGTTTCATTCAAACATATTTTATTGCCAAGTTAGATTTCAAAAATAAAATTTAGAATACAGAACAATATACATAATAATCAAACGACTAGGCAAAAGGGTCTGACCACAAGTTCTCGCAACTTAGATTCGGTCATCCCCTATACCAAACAGCAAAATTTTGAATAGTTTTATAGTGAAATTGGCAGAAGAAAATTAGATGTGGCACAGACAAAGACATTTTACTCTGAAATGGTAGAAAGCTTTGTTGGAAAAGAGGAAAAATGCTGGTCACCAACATTTTTTCCTGTCTCCCAAAATGATTTCAGGGATGGGTAAACTTTTCAGCGTCAAGTGTGGGTAAACTCTTTACCAAACTACAGAATTTTAAACTTGTCGAAATTCAAAGTGTTCGCAGACGATAAATTTAATATAGCCAACGCGATGATAATTGTTTGGTCGGAAAAGGAGAAGATTGTGGTTACCAATATTGGTAAAGAGTTAAACACATGAATGTTTGGTAAATCTTAAAAGTTTCAGTCAAGATTTTTTACTATTAAGTCCGCAAAAGTCATGTTACACATACTTAATTAACTTTTTTTTTCCAGGCTAAATCACGCATAAAACTCAACTTTTTGGACCAGCTGGCAAAGTTTTGGGAGCTGCAGGGAAGTAGCTTGAAGATTCCACATGTGGAACGAAAACTCCTTGACCTCCATGACCTGTATAAGGTAACTTTTTAGACACTAGCCAGCCATTGGCCTCTTTTGAATACCTTAAGCCCCAATAGCTGTCAAAAGTAAACAAAGTAAGGGTAAAAATGCATTTAAATTTAATTATATCATTTAAAAGTTGGGAAGGTGACAACCTGTTGTTGAACAATGGTCCAAGTGTTAGTTGCTGGCAGAAAATGTATTTCAAAAACTAGGTCAAGAGTTGCCAGGTTGCTCTATCTTTTGTGTATCTTTTACCTGCTTTTAAAAATTCATTTTTGTGCTAGTGGTCAAAACTTACCTTACAATAACATATTGTAATCTTCTCAGTAATTTCCATATTTTTAAAAGGTATGATTTAAATTCAAATACATTTCAACACCCACTTTGTTTACTTAGGCAGCTATTGGCTTTAAACCTTTGTTCACCCTTTAGTCCAGGGTGCATTGCCATGAAGAAAAAAAACTCTTGACTCATTGCTGCAGGGACAAAAAAAAAGCATAGCTCTTAGTAATATCTTCACTTTGAATTGTGGAGCATGATTGGCCAAATATTAACTCTAAAACACAGAATCCAACGTTTTATTGATCCTTAAAGAGAAGGCTTTTGAAAAGTGGGGGAAAAAGAGAAAATGTTGATAACCAGTATTTTCTCCATTTCCCACAATGTTTTCTACCCTGCCATAGAACTTACCTCATTTATTACATTTTTGATCCAGTCTTCAGATGTTTCATATTTGGAAAAGTCAGAAGTTTGTTTTTAGGAAAGGGAAGGGTTAACACTTTGATTGTGAAATAGACAGTAACAGGTTTTAGCCACTCCATTTATTGCCTTGTTTTCAAAGGACAACTTTTACAAAGAAAGCATGTAAAGACAAGATTTTTGTTCATGTACATGTATGTTGTAATGTATCTGTCTAGGTTGTGGACAAGGAAGGTGGCATGGAGGAAATTTCACAAGAGAGACGGTGGAGTAAGATAGCCCACAAGATGGGTTACGAGCCAGGTAAAGGTGTTGGAGGGACACTGAAGAGTCACTATGAGAGGATCCTCTATCCATTTTACCTGTTTAAGACTGGAGCATCTCTGGAAGCAGCTGTAAGTTGACATTTCAGTTCTACAAAGCAGCTATTGCACATTGTTAAATTAAACCAACATGTGTTTGTGCCAATTTTATTTTAGGCAGAATTTTATTTGTTGGAATAGTGTAACAAGCTCCCACTTGTTTTATCAATTTACTCAGAACACACAAAAGTGCCATTGTTTAAGCCTTTGCAGGAGACAGTTACAGAAAAAAAATTGTGGGAGAACCAGCCCCTTTCTCACATAGTCCTTTCAAATCATCTAAAAAACAAAACATATATATCCAAATAAATGAATTATGGAAACTTTTTTCGACTCAGGAGGGCCCAGGGAATCAAATCCAGCACCTCCATTTCAGTTGCAAACAGTAAACACTCTACTTAATTACATTGAAGGCTGTCTCAAAGGCTTGACAAATCAGGTACCAGCTTGTACTACAGTTTGCTACTTAGCTGAAATAATTTTGATATGGTGTAAAACAAAAGTCAACTTTCAAAGGATTTGGGCATTGTTGGATAGAACAAGATCTGCATTCTTTTATCCCTTTTTCCTCATTATTTCTTTACCAGAAGGAAAAATTATGGACATGTCCAATTTGAAGTCATTGCAGTCAATAAAAGGTAGGAAAAAATGTGAGATTTGTTAATGACAGGTTGTAAAATATGGTAGATTTTTCACAATATTTATGAAAGATTTTAACTCCAAGCGTCATTAAAATTTTGGATTGTTTTCCAGGGACCGCTCTTTCAGCGCAAAATATATAAACTCAAATTCTTTTGATGGCTGAAGATACAACCCTCTGAAACTCAGAATGATTTTGTTGTTACTGACTTGACTAAACAAGTGGACAGCATAGATCCAAGATCAGACTGCACCAGTCTGATCTTGATCTTATGTTGTTCGCAAAAAACCCTATAGCGCCTAGGTGAATAAATCCTTTTTATCTTTATCACAGAATATCAAGATCAATGAAGAAGAGGATAATCCAGAGGATAAAGATTATAAACCCCATGGTATTGAATCCAAGATGGCTCAGGGCAACTATAAGAGATTACCCAAGATGGAACGCAAGGAAATTAAACAGGTGAGTTTGATAATTCTCGCATTTGCATTCTAATATCTGCTTCAACTAATAACCTTGTGAGAAAGAAATGCACCTGATAAATTTGAAAATATGGTTTTAAAGTATGGATTCATAGCATGAATCTTTACTGAACAACAAGATTTTGTGCCCAAATGCAAAAGATTGGCAGTCGAAATATTGAACATGCCTTAAATAGTGTATTTGAAAGGATCCAGAAATCATTGTGGGAAAACGAGAAAATGCTGGTTTCCAGCATTTTCTCCTTTTCTCACAATGTTTTCAAAAGCATTCTCCCCAAAGGTAATTAAAATTCAGGATTGTGTTGTAAAGGGTTATTACTTGAGGAAATATGAAAATATTGTCATTAACTTATTAGTGCAAAAGTATTTTCTATTTATCAGCTGCAGTATACATGTACCAAAATTAGTCTGCAGGGGGAAAGGAGACATTAGCTCATGCAGTATATGTCCAGGATTTTTCTAAGCATTATTTAGAGAGGGGATAACTATCCCACAAACTTGGAGAAATAAGAGACACATTTAATATAAGTGAGACAAGTGCAGTTTCTGTTAAATATATTTGAAAAGGACAATGTCCTGCTTGTGTGCAATATGATGACACACTTTTTTTGTAATGGACTTTGACAGTGTCCAGAGTCTCCCCCTTGGCAGAACACTGCTTTGTTTGTATGGTGTTGAACACTATTTTCAACATTATTTCAGATATATTACAGTGCACCTATCCATGCTTTCCTTTCATTTGTTTTACCAGTATTTTGAACAATATTCTTCCTAAGCGACTGGCTGTTTTCCCACATAATCATCGTCAAAACATTAATCAGGGTTGAGAGGAATGGATCCTGTCACAATGATCCAACAACTGTAAGCAACACTAGAAATGACATGGATTTTTTCCAACACCCAGATTGCAGTTTTAAAGGTTTTTTATTCTGTTTTTGTTCTGGGTGAGAATATCTGAAATGGGGGTCCTTTAGTTTTTGAATATTAGAAATAGAATGCAGTTTAGAATGGTTAGTGAATATCACACCAGATTTGAGGTCTTTTGTAGTCTATACTGTTACTACAACAGTATAAAGTTGTTAAAACTTAATTCATGGTATACATGATAAGATGTTGCTGCTTTTGCTTGATTTTAAAGGAAACCATTGACTATGGAAAGAACCCAGAGCTTAAGAAGCTCCAGTTTTTTGGAGCAGGACCAAAAGCTGCCGTGCCAAAGGAGGAGGGCGATGAAGGTTAGTTTATTATTTTGTTACTGAAAAGTTATCCTGATTCTCTCAAATATAATACAAATCATTTTGACCACTTTGACATTGTGAAATGCCAGTATTGTAATCCACGTAATTGACCTATGTTGTTCAGCATATGATATTCTCACAAGGCTTTGCAAGACTGTGACACAAAGTCTAGAATTACCATTAAGAGCCTGCAAAGCCCACTGAGGAAATACTATTGAAAAACATGTTTTTCTTACATTTTTCTTCCTTCTTTATGGGCTGTTTACCACCTATCACCTTTCTTAATTTAGTGATAAATTATTTTTATACGCCCGTCGAAGACAGGACGTATTATGGGATCACCCATTGCGTACGGGCGGGCGTCCGTACGGGCAGGCGGGCGGGCGGCGTCCGGTTCTTTGTCGGGAGCATAACTTTTTCATCTCTAGTCCGATTGACTTGAAACTTGGCATGTGTGTTTGTTGCAATAATACGGAGTGCAGTGCAAAAGAACCATAACTCTACCTGGTGCTGTCTTTGAGTTATTTCCCTTTGATCGTCATTTTTACAGCATTTTCTGCTTGTCCGGAGCATAACTTTGCCATCTCCAGTCTGATTGACTTGAAACTTGGCATGTGTGTTTGTTGCAATAATACGGAGTGCAGTGCGAAAGAACCATAACTCTACCTGGTGCTGTCTTTGAGTTATTTCCCTTTGATCGTCATTTTTACAGCATTTTCTGCTTGTCCGGAGCATAACTCTGTCATCTCCAGTCTGATTGACTTGAAACTTGGCTTTTGTGTTTGTTGCAATAATACAGAGTGCAGTGCATAATAACCATAACTCTACCTGGTGCTGTCTTTGAGTTATTTCCCTTTGATTGTCATTTTTACAGCATTTTCTGCTTGTCCGGAGCATAACTTTGTCATCTCCAGTCCGATTGACTTGAAACTTGGTATTTGTGTTTGTTGCAATAATACGGAGTGCAGTGCGAAAGAACCATAACTCTACCTCATGCTGTCTTTGAGTTATTTCCCTTTGATCGTCATTTTTGCACCATTTTCTGCTTGTCCGGAATATAACTTTGTCATCTTTAGTCTGAACATCTTCAAATTTGGTATGCATGATTGTTGAAAATTTACGGAGTGCAGTGCACAAGAACCATAACTCTTCCTAGCATGAATTTTGAGTTATTTCCCTTTGATCATCATTTTTACAGCATTTAGCGCTTGTCCCGAATATAACTTTGTCATCTCAAGTCAGAGTGACTTCAAACTTATTATGCATGTTTGTTGCAATATTACGGAATACAGTGCGCAAGAACAATAGCTCTACCTAGTGCGGATTTTGAGTAATTCCACTTTGATCTTCATTTTTACAGTATTTCTTGCTTGTCCGGAACGGAACTTTGTCGCCTCAAGTCAAATTGACTTGAGACTTTGGTAAACATGTTTGTTGCATTACCTGCCCTTTACGATTATTATACCCCCTCGACAACTGGTGGTGGGACGGGCGACAATTTGCCGCTCTTGTTGAAGTTAAGTTAGTTTATGAAAACCACCCTTAAAAGGGTCAGCTCTACTGCAGAATGTGATGGGGAAACAGACCAATGAAATTGATGGGTGGATACTTTGATGTTACAATGTTTAATCACTTAGATAATTTAGGTACAGTTTAGAGCTCTTAATAATCAAACTAAATACTTTATAGCCTAGAGCAGTATTACATCGTAGCAGGGTTTTTTTTTTTTTTTTATCATCAACCAAACTGAGCACACTGAGGCAGACAACCTTTGAAAAATTGTAGGAAAGGAGAAAATCTGCTTTTTTCTCTTTTTTCTGACACTGCTTCCTACCCTATGAGAGATTAATCTAACTGTTTTGGCTACATACTCCTGTACCGGTAAAGAGACTCCAGAACATATTTCCTGTGCCATAATGCAATATTATAAAAAAGGGTGTTGAACTCAAAGCCACAAATCAAGATCAGTCAGCATGGTTTGTGCAGTCTGACCTCAGATCTACTCTGTTTGTTAAAGCAGCTGCAGTTGTGTTATGCATTTCAACTTTTTACCAGATGACAGAAGTTAAGGCCAGTGATAGTACAAACATATACACAGGACACATAAAATATGGCTCAAATGATGGATTTCTCTTCAAAAGGGTAGAAAACATCTTCGGTTAAGTGAGAAAAAGTTGGTAACAAGAACTTTCTCCTTCTCCCACAATGTTTTCAAAATTTATCATACTCAAGTATTGTAAAAACTGGGGATTGTTTCGTTAAGGGTTTCAGTGAAGCACTCATTGAACATGCTGTTTGTATTGTTTCTAAAGCAGAGATGGAAGAGGAGGAGGAAGAAGTTGAGGTGAAGCCAACAAAGAAAATGAAAACTCGAAACAAGACTCCAAATCCAGGATTATACACCTATGTATGTATTTTGTGTGTGTGTGTTTTTGTGTGTTAATTTTTCTCTCCTTTACTCTACCAAAGGACAAAAATATAGTCCAAATTGACCACATTTACTGACAACAGGTTAAATGTGGCTCCAATGATGAAATTTGTGTCTGAAAGAGTAAAAAACATCATGGAAAAGGATTACCAGCATTTTCTCCTTTCTCCACAATGTTTTCTAAAGTTTTTTGTTCCAGATCATTAAATCTTGGGATTGTGTGGTAAAGGCAGTGATCGGGAAACCCCTGCGCCATGCGCCATAGGCACATGAAAACCAAAAATGTCTCATTCAAAATCCTAGAAATGCGCCCAACTGTCTCATATAAATACGGAAGTTGCGCCTATATTTTTTGCGAATCTTCTAAAACAAAGAAAAGTGAAGTTTGTTTTACTTTTCTCGTGTTTTGTGAATATTATCATCGATTGTATGCGCTAGAATCTGATTTTAACATCGGTAATCGGGAATGTTACTTGATAATACATTGATAAAGTGCAACTTTATATCCGAGATATTGCGATTGAATCATCGGGACTGATCCGTAAATTAAACCTGCTAATTGCAGGAAGTTCTTGTATCTATAGGCAAGCGTCCGTGAAGTTTGCTATTTCTCTTCTTTTAAAATGCCGCCTAAAAGGAAAGTTGTACCACCAGCGGCAAATCAACCACAGTTGAAAGTCTTTTTGCAGTCAAAGTCGCCCAAACGGGTTTGTAATTAAATAAGTCGAAGAAAATTACCTTCAAAGTTACTAAATATAGTCCTACAAACTATCGTACGTGATCGAAGGTTCGACATTTTATTTCAGTAACATTTGCTTCACGCATGACTGTATGTGTGTGTATTCGGCATGTACTGTTATGTGACGTCATTGAGGTCAAGTTCCATAGAGTAAACAAACTGCTGTCATGGTCAATGTTCTGTGCTGTCAAATATTTTTTTACAAAATGCACTTGAACATACAGGTGACTACAGAAGATCTGAGTTTGTGATTAAATGTGTTAATTTAACTCGTAATTTAATAAATTTCAAAGTATGGCCCAAACAAAGTGTTATAATATTTTGTGTTAATTGCTGTGGATGAAAGAACTTACTGCGTTTTTTTATGTTTTTCAGTTATTTCATGGTGACAATTCATGTATTCATTTAACAAACCAGTACTAGACTAGGATACAGTGCCTTGTGAAAGAACACTCAAGCTATCTTACTGTATCTATTTCAGTTTATTGAAATTTAGTGAAATAGATACAGGCAATGATCAAAATTATGGGTTCATACTGCTTACATATGAGTTATATTAGTTGGAGAGTAATTACAATCATGGTTCACATTCTGAATGTCTCATTACTTTTGAAAATGTCTCATTGGTTTTCAAAAACAGGAGACAATGTCTCATTGAAATAAATTCTTTCCTGATCACTGTAAAGGTTATCATGAGAGTGTGTTTGGGTAACACGCTTCAGTCTTCTGTCTAGTAGTAGTAGTGAAACCACAGTGAGACATAGATTAATGATCTGTTGCAGTGAAATCACTGGGTTCAAGGCAAAAAGTCCTGGGGGATATGAACAAAGGTCAGAAAAAGGGGTACCAATAATTCTATCTTCAAGGCTTTATTTAACCCTTTACCACAAAATAAAATTTTGGACCTGTCCAGACTGAAATTTCCATATTTGCAGAGGATAAATTAAATGTGGTTCTAGTGGTTCTACCAGCATTCTCTCCTTTTCCCAAAATGTTTTCAAAAGCCTTCTTCTATGTTGTTAAAATGGGGGATTGTTAACGGGTTAAATTCAGTCTTTAGACCTACTACAGATTTTCTTGACTGACAAACTAGAGTTTCTTTTTCTTCTTTGATTTTACATTTATGTACTTTGAAAAACCTTTGGTATTTCTAGACATAGGTTATATAGAACAGATGGAGTTATTTTTATACACAGCGTTGATCAAGATCAGTTTACAAATAAATATGGCATGAAATATCAAGGATATGTTGTTTCTAACGCCAGGTTGACTTATACTACTGTCATACTTGTGGACGAGGGGATGGAGAGGAATACATGTTGCTCTGTGACGGTTGTGACGATGCTTTCCATACCTACTGTCTCATACCACCTCTGGCAGACATACCTAAAGGGGACTGGAGGTGTCCAAAATGTATACAGAAGGTAAATATCAATTGTAATTTATCTTCTGTTCTCCATACTTTCAGTCTCTGCAGATTTATGGATTTATAAAGAGAGGGAGTTTGGTTTTCATAGATTCTATCATAATTAGGAAAATAAAACTGCAATTATTTGATCATGCAATAACTCAAATAAGTATTATTTTGAAGTGTACGCAGGTGTATCCTTGTTATTAACCCTTCACCACATGACAAAATTTTAGACTTGCCAAAACTGAAAGCATTTAAAGATGACAAATTAGATATTGTTCGATCAATTGGATTTGTGTTTGAAATGGTAGAAAACATTGTTGGAAAAGGAGAAAATTCTGATGACCAGCATTTTCTCCTCATCCCACGGTGTTTTCAAAAGCTGTATTTCGCAGGATCGTTAAAACATGGGATTGTGTGGTAGAAAATTAAAACAATTAGATGGTTTTCTGACAGTTTTATCAGTACATTGCAAGCCGACAGTTACATTCACACTTTTCCCTCTAAGTTGTACTGAAAGAATTTTGATGATTTGTGCATATTAATTTGTTTTAAAGAGAAAAGAAAGATCTTGTCAAAAAAGAAAACTGCTTAGTCAGAAAATATTGTAAATGCATGTTAAGATTACTTCTCAGGTGTTTATGTTGTCTTTCTGCAGGCTTGCAGTAAACCTTTGGACCCTTATGGATTTGAACAATCAAAAAGAGAATTTTCTCTACAGTCCTTTGGAGAAATGGCTGACAACTTTAAGAGCAATTATTTCAATATGCCAGTGCATGTAAGGCAACTTTGCTTATTAACTGTATTTAGGTGGGATTTGAGTGACATTGTCTTACTATTAATAATGTTTAAGAGAGCATTGATTCAAATATTTACAGATCCACTAAGATTACAACTTTTTTTTTGTTTTTGAAATAGAATTATCAGAGGCACTTAGCATTTCAGAAGTAACTGCTGGTGCCAGAATTTAACATATGCTAAGCTGCAAACCAAACCTTTACAAGTCTTGTTTTAAGCAGATAGCTTGTTTTAACCTTTTACACAACAAGCCTATGTTTTTCAGACCTGATGGCATTGGGAAACACATAAAAGTGTGAGCTGTCATCATACGACTGAAATATTGTTACGGTATATTTCATAATGACCATTTTAGTTTTTGAGCAGCCAAAAGTAACTACACGTACTACTCTTTTAAGTTTTTTCTCAGTGATGTTTCATACACATATACAAATTGTAATAATAAATGGATGTCATTACTTTACTGTGATTTTTGTAACAGATGGTGCCATGTGAAGTAGTAGAGAGAGAGTTCTGGCGTCTAGTGAACTGTCTGGAAGAAGATGTTGCCGTACAGTATGGGGCTGATATCCATGCTATGGACCAAGGTAGTGGTTTTCCCACTAAAGACATAAAGGAGCAGTTCACAGAGGATGAGGTAAATTTCTGTCTCCATTTCTTTTCTTAATAAATGACTCTGTGAATGACTCTTTCTTTTTGTTGTTTTTATTTTCAAACAAAAAAACATTCTTGAGAATAATGCCGTAAATTTTCATAACAATGGTGGGTGATTACAGGCCAAAAACTTATTTGTAAGAAAACAGCCGGTTGCCTTTGAAAAGTGTGTGTAGGAGCACTGATTGGGACACACAAGACAATAGATTCACAGGGATGGTGAAAGAAGGGAAAACATTTTCAGATCTTTAAAAAATGTTGATTACTAGCACTTTCACCTCCCACTATATTTCAAAATGTTTGCTCCTGAAAACAACTGATTGTCTTGTAAAAGGGTTAATAGTTTTATTTTCATTTTTCAGGAATACATGAATTCTAGCTGGAATTTAAACAACTTGCCAATTCAAGAACAGTCTGTTCTCTGCCATATCAATGCTGATATCTCTGGTATGAAGATACCCTGGTGTTATGTTGGAATGTGTTTTTCTAGCTTCTGTTGGCACAATGAGGATCACTGGAGTTATTCCATTAACTACATGCACTGGTGAGTTGTGCTACTCATTAACTTGCAGAGAACCTGATAGCTCAGTCCATAACACACAGGACAAAGGATCACAAATTTGAATTTTAGCTAGGCAAAACTCTTTTCAAGGATTGATGTTGGTCATTAATGATCATGACAGGATTCATTCCTCTCTCATAGCTGAACATTGTTTTGATGACATGACTTTAAAAGGGTGTTGTGCAAAGTACAGGGTAAAAAAGGGACTCCAGGAATCCATGGTTTGATGCACTGGCAAACTTGGTGTATAGCTAATGTTCAAGATGAGTGCAAAATGAATCATAAATCAAAAAAATTCATTAGCTTGTAGGACAAATTTGCAGTGGACAACTTTTTAGAATATCCTTTTATGGTCTTGAAAATCAACATGACTTTAGTTGAAAATATGAATATATGTTAAAAAACAGTGGGAAAAGCAGACATTGTTCATTATAGTTTGTCTTTTTAGAGAGTAGAAAATACAGTTTGAAATGAGAAAATGCTGGTTACCAGCATCTCTTATCCACAACTAAAACATTTGCAGAATTTTAGGTAATAATAAATCTAATGAAGAGATCTATCTTTGAAGGGTAGAAAATTATTTTAGGAAAAAGAAGAAAAGCTGAGAGCATGACTTGTTTCACGTGGTTCCCATTGTCTTCATAATGTTTTCTAGAGCCTCGTTTCAATATGAAAGGCTTAACTTTGTACCACAAAAAAATTTTCAGACTTGCCCAGATTGAAAGCATTTGCAAACAACAAATTAAATGTGGCTCAAATGATCGAATCTGTCTTTGCTAGGATAGAAAAAATTGCGAGAAAAGGAGAACATGCTGGTTACCAGGATTTTCTCCTTTTTCCACCTTGTTTTCCAAAAGCTGCTTTATCAGGGTCATTAAAACTGGGGGTTGTGTGATAAAGGGTTAAAAACTAGTTCTTGCAATTTACAGGGGGGAGCCAAAGACTTGGTATGGAGTGTCAGGTCATGATGCTGATAAGTTTGAAGCGGCCATGAAGAAAACTGCTCCAGAACTGTTTGATAACTCCCCCGACTTGTTACATCAGCTGACCACAATTATGAACCCCAATATCTTAATGAAGGAGGGAGTGAAGGTAAATGAAAAATCAGGAGATAGTCTGTATAGACTTGCTGTTAGAACATACTTTTACTTCCTGTCCATATTTTCCTCTACATGTGTGGAAGAGTCGTAGTTTTTGATGAGATTGTCTTATTTGAAGAATATTTTAGTGCAACTGAATATTTACAGTTAATGGGATGATTACATTACAATTTTAGCACAGATAAGCCAGGGGCTATCATCATGAACATTTCTACATATTGTTCAAAATTGAACTTTCAAGCCTTGTCCTCTGATTGACAGACATTATATGTCTCAGCCAATCAGATCAATAGTCTTGGAATTTAGCTTAAGAATTCAATTTATTAGAATGGTAAGTGAGAACAGACCTGCACGTAGGTAATTCCTCTTGGTATATAACTTTAAAGAAATCTATCTTTGCATAATTTCATTTTGAAAATTTTCGAAAACTAATACAAAACTTGAAGAAAAAAAAAGAAGAAAAAAAACACACTGTGCTGGAAAAAGTGGGCAGGTTAAGCGTTAGAGGGCTAATTAATGAAAATGTACTTTCATTGTAAAAAAAAAAAAAACCTAGATAGACTGTAATTTCAAGGCTGATGCAGTCAGATTTTTTTCACGTATGGCAGACAGATTTGATTCAAGATCTGCCTATATACTCTGTGTTCAGTCTAATCTTAATCCATAATGTCCTAGAAACACATAATGTGCTGGATTCTCTGTACTTAGAATAATTCATTCTTGTATTTCATCATTGTTTAATTGTAGATTTGTCGGATGAATCAACATGCAGGAGAGTTTATTGTCACATTTCCCAGAGCCTATCATGCTGGTTTTAATCAAGGTTATAACTTTGCTGAGGCAGTGAACTTCTGTCCTGCTGATTGGGTTCGTGATTCTAAAGTTCACATATTTAACCCGTAACCTGCTAAATAAGTGAAATGAAACTTTGAAGCCAATAGTAAAAGGCCATATTTAAGTATTTCAAAGGTATTTTTAGGGGGGAAATATCTCCTGATCAAACAGTGTAGATTCAAGATCAGACAGCATTTTCTGTGCATTCTGATCTTGATCTACACTGTCCACAAAAGTTCCCTGTATCTGTTATTTTCAAATGTAATTTCATTTAAAAAGCTGAAAATTGGATCCAGATTTTCAACTACCCCGCCAAAAACTGTTCATAAATACACATTAAAAAAAACTTGCACACAGGGAAAAAAAATGCATTGTCAATCAAAAAAGCGTATCATTAAAAAGAGAAATTGCCGTTCTTAGTAATTTCGTCATTTGTTTTCAAAAGGTTACTCCTTTAATGGTATGAAAGGAAAAATCTTCCCATGTAGAAAATTGGAATTTGTTTTTTTTCAAGGATGTTTCAAAATCCTACTGCAGAAGTTGAAGAGTTAATGTATAGACCTATATGACTTGTATGATTCTTTCGTGTCATGCAATGAATCTAATAATCTCACATGAAATTCTCTGTCATTTGTAAGTAAAATCAGAAAGACAATGATTTTTTATGATTTATAAACTAGTCACAGACAGA
Organism: Hippopus hippopus; assembly: GCA_946811185.2. NCBI lineage: Eukaryota > Metazoa > Mollusca > Bivalvia > Cardiida > Cardiidae > Hippopus > Hippopus hippopus. The sequence goes on along the minus strand of OX328102.1, from coordinate 50,439,524 downwards.
AGCAGACAAAGTATAACTTTATGTTCATCTTCTTATTTACAGCTACCAATAGGACGCAAATGTATTGAACACTACAGAGACTTACACAGACAGTGTGTGTTTTCTCATGAAGAGTTAGTGTGTAAAATGGCTGCAGACCCTGACAATCTGGACTTTAAAATTGCTGCAGCTACTCATGAAGATCTCTTAGCTATTGTAGAAAATGAGAAAAGACTCAGAAAGAAACTCCTGGATCTGGTAAGTGAAATTTTATTTTCAGTAGTTAAACCCATTACCAACAATCCAAGGTTTTCATGACCCTGGGAAAAAGCTGTTTGAAGACATGTGGGAAAAGGAGAAAATGCTGATAACCAGCATCTTTTCCCAGAAGTTTTCTACCCTATCAGAAAGCTTATGCTCATTTGGACCAGTTTAGAATTTATCGTCTATAGATGTTTTGAATTTGAAAGTCATAACTTTGTCGTTTCGGAAAGGGTTGATAATTTATTGAATCTGATATATTAGTCATCTGCCAATAGACATAATGGTCACAAACAAATGAGCCATGCTCTGGCAAAAGGGGGCTTAATGCATCTGCATGATGCATTACACCAAGCAAGCCATCACATAATTATGGATCGGTAAGATTTACTTTGTCTAACAACCAGTGGAACCCTGAGGTAGAGTGGTCCTTAGACATACAGAAAATTGAGCAGTAGCAAAAAGTTTCGGCCCAGGTCAGCCTGCACGAACTATGCAGGCTGACCTGGTTTGATACTTTCGCAGATACATTAAGCCCCCTTTTCACAAAGCATGGCTCATTAATAATTGTGAACTTGCTTAAGTTAATAAAGACATAAATTGAAAACTTGCTTGGCAGCTGCGTAAAGTGAAATTTGGTATATATATTTCTAGAACCTGAAGCTGAATGCCCCTGTCTCTTTCAGCAAATAAAGTACATGTAACTGCAATAAGTTTAGTAAATTGGTTTTAAAAACCATGAGGAACCAATATCTAGAGATCGTCGAGCAGAAAAAGAGACTATGATTATAATATTAAAAGCATTTTCTGCTTTTTCCAAAATTTTTACTAACTTTTCAAAGGTGAATTTTACCAGTTTTGTCTCACTTTATTTGTCATTTGGAATTACTTTCAATATAGATATTCCTGTCTTTTGAGTTTCTTGCTTGTGTTTCAGGGAGTGTGTGAAGCAGACAGAGAAGCTTTTGAACTTTTGCCTGATGATGAGAGACAATGTAACTACTGTAAAACAACATGCTTTCTCTCAGCCATTACTTGTTCATGTTCACCTAGTAAGTCATTATGTATCACTATCAGAGTGGATAAGTGCTTAACTCCTTACCACACAACAAAATTTTAGCTCGATGAAAATTGACAGCATTTGCAGACAACATACTGAATGTGGCAAAAATGATGGGGGTTTGTATGACAAAGGGTAGAAAACATTGTGCGAAAAGGAGAAAATGCTGGTGACCAGCAATTTCTCCTTTTCTCACCATGTTTTCAAAAGCTGTTCTCCTAAGGGTGGTTAAAATTCGGGATCGTGTGGTAAATGCTTAAAGCAATGGATTTGTAATCGTGAGTCTTGAGATCATTTCATGCGGAAAGGCATTTATCACATGTGAGTGTCTTTTGGCAAGGCATCACAGAGCAATAACCTAGTAGATGTGAAACACATGGGAACACAAAAAAAATATGCCCTTGTGAGCTGTTGCTGTGATGTGACTTAAATACAGTTTAAAGCATGGTTGAATACCATTCAAAGAAATGGATACAGATAAATGGTAGTATTGTAAGGTTAAAACTGCTTGAGTTGTCTCGGGGGGGAGAGTTTGAATTGCCACAAAAAGACATACTCATGAGTACCTTTCAAAAAAGGGGTTTTGGTATTAGTAGGTTTTATTGAAGTAATCATGATTTTAAGGTTTGAATAGCTGAGCTTATCTAGAAATCTGCTTTATTAATGCTTGCTGAATAGATGGTCATATTTCGTAATTTGCTGGGCTTCAAAGATAAATCTTGTGGAACAGCACATAAACCCTTCAGCGCCAGGGGCTTACGAGGATGACATAGATCAAGATCAGACCTATCAGTGATTCTTTTCCAGGTACTGTGGTTTGTCTGTACCACGTTGAGAAGCTTTGTTCCTGTCCAGCAAGCAATTATTGTTTGAGATACAGGTATACTCTGGATGAACTGCCATCCATGTTGGTACGACTGAAACACAGAGCAGAACTTTATCAAGACTGGAATCAGAAAGTAGAAAGAGCTTTGGAGGCTACAGATGAAGATAAAATTGGTGAGTATGGAAGACCTATCCAACTTTTACCTTTCTGCTTTAACCTTTTTCCAAAGAATTCTTAGTTTTAACAACCCTTAGAAAGAGAGCTTTCGATAACTGTGTGGGAAATGGAGAAGCCAGTAACTTCTCCTTTTCCCACAATGTTTTTCACCCTTTTCAAAGATGAGTCTCATCATATTTGAGCCACTTTCAATCATGGTTGGTGTGGTTGTGAGATAGAGTGTCAGCCCGATAACCATAAGGTCCAGAGTTCGATTCCTGGGAGCGGGTGTCAACTTTGGGATTGTTCATTGATCAATTGGCATGACTAATGGTGTAGTTCCCAGGAAGCAGAAACGAGAAAGATTAGTATAAGTTGCAAGAACTTGTTTCTCAATTGATGCAAAATGAATATGTTTAAACAAAAGTAATTGTGGCTTTGTCATTGTTTTGTTTATGTTGTAGATTTGCAAGAACTAAAGAACTTACTGATTGAAGCAGAAGAGAAACACTTTCCTGACTCTGATCTCCTGCAGTCCTTAAATAACGCAGTAACAGAAGCAGAGAAATGTGCCAATGTGGCTCATCAGCTGGTATCTAAGAAGGTCAGAACAAGGTGAGTGAATTCTCGCAATTTATGAGTGTTTCTTGGGAGTAAATATAATTGAGCCATGCTCTATGAAAAGGGGGCTTTATGCATCAGCAAAAGAGTATCAACCCAGGTCAGTCTGCGCACTCCATGTAGGCTGACCTGGGCTGGACATTTTGCTATTGGTCAGTTTTCTGTGTGTCAAAGGATAAATCTACTTTATGATTCAGCCAGTTATAAGACAAAATGGACTGAATTGATCCCTGATTATGTGATGTGTTTCTTGGTACGAGGGTCATCCAATAAGTTCTGATAATGGCCTTACAGATAACAAACTGTAACAAATAACGGCATACCTGCACTATTTTCGTTGAAGGTATTGACCCCTGCTTCATATAACCGCATTGATCTCTTTGGAAGATCCGTAATTCTCATTGCTAGGCAACCATCGTAAATGCGTTGTAGTTCCTTGGCCACGACAATTTTCAGGGCTTGTAAATCATCAAAACTAATTCCTCAGATCAGCATTTTTTATTTGGGGAATAGGTCATAGTCACATAGACTTAAGTCGGGAGAATGAGACGGATGTGATAACATTTCCCATTCCTAAACCCGTAAATAGTGATGTTACCGCGTCTGATTTATGTGGTGTCACGTTGTCATGAATCGGCGTCACTCCTGTATTTTTGAATGTTAGTCGCTTTTTACGTATAGCTGGCCTCGGTTTCTCCCACTAAAACTTTGCATAATACATTTCATCAACTGTCTATCCAAGGGGAACACAATCCGATGCCAATCCACTATCATTATCATATGCTACAATTGCCAGCTTTTTCAGTTTTCGTCGGAATCAAGCAGGCTTTGGTGACCCAAGAGTGTGCCATTCGGAAGATTGCGATTTCAATTAAGGTTCACAGCTATGTAACCATGTCTCATCTATTGCAACAATATGATTTAGGAACCTATCACTTTCATCTTCATACAGCTTTAAGTGTTTTTCTGCAAGTTTTACCCAGTGAGTCATTTGGCTTCGATTCAACTGATGAGGGACCCACCTTGCATAAACCCTCCGCATTTTTATATGCCTTGTTGATATCGTGTAAACTGATCCATGAGAAATTATAACAACCTCAGCTAACTACTCACAAGTATAACATCTATCTTCATCCTAAAGTTACTTTATCTTTTCAATATGAAACGTGTATGTAGCCTCTATCTGCCGTCCACTGCGGGAGTCATTGGAAATGTCAAAATTTCCACTAGCAAAACACCTGATCCACCTTTAAACTTTACTAAATGACACTGCAGATCCATTAAAAGCTGATGATAATTTTTCGTGGATTTCCTTTCCTGTTTTCCTTCTTAAAAAACTCATTTTTTATGTACACGCGTTGTTCAGCTTGGCTTAACGCATCCATGATGCAAAAGTGATGTCTAGATGACGTCGTATGATGATGACATGTGTTGCACATGAAAATATTCAGCATTAATTAATCAATAGCGTAATAGTTAATGGTCATGCATGCCAAGTTTCATTACTTTCCGTTATATGATAGAAAATATATGGGGCCATTATCAGAACTTCCTGGATGACCCTCGTACAATGCATGACAAAGATGCATTAAGCAGCTTTTTGCCAGAGCAAGGCTCTCATTTTTTCCATATTTAACACTTACTGCACAAATATGACTTAACTATATCTCACTTTTGGATTAAAGAGGCATTACTTTCTGTTACAAGCATTAGCTCCTTTTCCTACAATGTTTTCTATACTGTTTGAAAAAAGAAATGTTTTCCTTTTCTCTAATAACTTGTCCTTTGTTTAATTCTATTAAGTTTTTATTTGGTCATGTAATAACTTGAGCAGTATGAAGGAGGATTAGACCATGAGGCAAACTCAGAAAATAGATGAAATGGCTTTACGGCTACGGTTGCTCATTAAAGGAAATCATCATTCTTATTATTGGCCTTGATCAGATTTTGAATTTCTATTCCACAGTTCAGCAGGGGTTGGAAGACGTGTGAAAAAAACACAAATTTTCAAACTTGTTCATTGGTATTGAATGGAAGAATTACAAACATAAACTGTTGTATATTATGACAGGAATCGCCAGAATGAAAATGGAAAATACATTGCAAAACTGAGCCTTGAGGAACTGAACTGTTTTTATGATCAAGTGGCAGCCTTACCTTGCATCATCAAAGAAAGAAAAGCATTAAAGGTGAGTGGCAGTATTTTTATTTGTTTTGTATGTCGGGTATATTTACAAAAATATTATGAAGCAGTTGAATGAGTGTATTCTTTTAACTGATAGCCCCACATAAATAATTTCTTTTCTCATACAAGACCAAGTTTAAAACATCACTGAAAAAGGAGAAATTGCTTTTAATGAGGAATTCCTCCTCTTGCAACACTGTATTACAAATATTTTTAGCTCACCTGAGCACAAAGTGCTCAAGGTGAGCTTTAGTGATTGTGCTGTGTCCGGCGTCCGTCTTGTGTTGTCCGTTGTCAACTTTTACCTTGTGTACACTCTAGAGGCCATATTTTCAGTCAGATACTCATGAAACTTTGTCAGAATCTTTGCCTTGATGATATCTCAGATGAGTTCAAAAATGGGTCATGTCGGGTCAAAAAATAGATCAGTAGGTCAAATTTTAGAAAAACCTTGTGTAAGCTCTGGAGGCCACATTTTGAGTCTAATACTCATGAAACTTGGTCAGAATGTTTTTCTTGATAACATCTTGGATGAGTTTGAAATTGGGTCACATCGGGTCAGTAACCAGGTCACTTGGTCAAATCTTTGCAAAACCTTGTGTACACTCTAGAGGCCACATTTTCAGTTCAGTACTTATGAAACTTGGTCAGAATGTTTGTCTTGATGATATCTTGGATGAGTCTGGAAAAAGCTTGTGTACAAGCTAGAGGCCAAATTTTCTGTCCAATAATTATGAAAGCTTGTTAGAATGTTTGTCATAATATCTCGAAAGCAATTGAAAATGGATCATGTTTGGTCAAAAGGCTCAGGTGAGTGACTTCAGGGCCATCATGGCCCTCTTGTTGTATTGAACCTTAGTTTATTTTATATGTCCTTATTTTACAGGTACAATTTGAAGTTTTTAGCTGCAACTTTGTTAAAATTTGAAAATTAGCACATTAAAACTTAACATTTCAGACAATAAGATAAGTGTTTGAGACCATGTTTACCAAACATTTTAACTTGCAATCTGATTTTAAATCCTAAGAATTTTCTTAATTATAAAAAAATGCAATTTCTGATTGGGTGGACCATAAGTGAATTGTTTAATCAATCAGAAATTATGTTGCATTCTTAATTTAGATTAAGAATGCAACCAAGAATTGTTGTACTGGACCTTAGAGGGGATCTTTCCATGAACTTGAAAGTTTTAGGTGTGGGGAGGGAGAGGTATATTTAAATGTTTCATGTAATTCTAGCTTAAATAATTATATTTGTTATTTCTATGTAATTGCAGGAACTGTTGGATCAAGTTCTGAATTTCCAATCTGAGGCAAAAGATGCTCTTGAAGCAGAAACCCCAGATTCATCTAAGTTAGAACATCTTATAGAGTTTGGAATTACCTTGGATGTTGACCTCCCAGAAATACCAAAGCTGAAACAAGTAACAATATTCCTTTTTTCTCAATGAATGTTAATGTAGTCATTAACTTTATTTAGATTTCTTGCTGAAACCTCAAAATATTTTGAAAACAGTTTTTTCAGTTTAAACTTTTTCAGTTTAAATTTTACCATTTGCTTGGAATCATGCATGTCCTATATACTGTATTTCTAAAAGCAACTGCATTACTTTTGGCATCCCCATGTCATGCTCTTGTTTAAAGAAGTAGCTGTAACTTATTGTTTGGAGAAAATGCACTTAACTAAGATGATGGGAAATTGAAAGCTACTTGTATTCTTTTCAAGGTGTTACAACAAGCTAAATGGTTAGATGAAGTGCGAGACTCGCTACAAGATCCTAACTCTGTCACACTGGAGATGTTACGTAAACTCATGGAATCTGGAGTTGTGTTGTCTCCACATAATGCTGTTGAGAAAGCCATGGCAGAATTACAGGAACTGTTGACCTTGAGTGAAAGATGGGAAGAAAAAGCAAGGATTTGTCTTCAAGCAAGGTACTGACATTTAACTAACAATTTTTTGTTCACTTCATCTATTAGCTTATACTGCACAGTCCTGTCTTTTTACAACCACAAGCAAAAGTCCTTTTAAAACAATGTGTGAAAAAATAGAAAGTGCTGGTATCAGGCATTTTCTACTTTTCTCACATTGTTATCTAACCTGTCATATATAGACAAATCCAATCATTTGATCCACATTGAATTAGTAATCTTCAAATGCTTTCAAAATGAAAGGATTCTGCTGCCTGGTAAAAAGTATCACAATCTATATTATAAATTGATGTCATGTTCATTTTGTCAGCCTTTTTCATTTGATTTGGCTCTATTGGCTTTTGGTAAATCAAAACCTTAAACCATTAGAAATGAGATAAGCCATAGAAATATCTGGAAGCTTATCGTGGCTGTTATAAGGTTACATTTCTGTATTCATCATTTTTCATTTTATTCATTACAGTTAAAGATATTAGAGGGATCCCTGGGATCTAATAGAAAGGGCATGGGATTGGTAACACCTATTTGCCTAGTTTGGCAGGTATTTTGCCCAAGCCCTAATGGTGATAGTTGATACAGGAAGCATGGATTAGGAAACTATGGCTACAGTATCACTGAAATGCTATAAAGACATTTTATCGAGATCTCATTGTAAATAGATCTTACATCAGATGTCTCGATTTCAAATTTTAAAATACTGTTTTTACATTTATTGCTTTTGTATTTACCTTCTATGCATTAGATGATTTCCTTTTTGTATATTTCCTGTAGTTTACTCCATATTATTTCAGACCTAGACATGTAATGAGTACCCTCGAAGCCATTGTAAATGAATCTTCAAATATACCAGTATACCTCCCTAATGTTAATGCCTTGAAAGACGCTCTTCATAAGGCCAAAGAATGGTCTAACAAAGTTGAAGCCATACAGAATTCTGACTCCTATCCTTATCTAGATGTTGTAGAAAATCTGGTCAATAAGGGTCGCCCAATACCTGTTCGATTGGACTCGTTGCCACAAGTGGAATCACAAGTGGCTGCAGCCAAGTCATGGAGGGAGAGAACAGCCCGGACTTTCTTGAAAAAAAACTCAACGTACAATCTTTTAGAGGTAAAAGTTCTTTTTTTGTTGTTTGAGCTTTTAATGTATTTCTTACTTTTGAAGAAAATTTGAAAACTCTGTACTCATTAATTTTACTTTCATGTGGTTTTAAATTACTTGTGTTCCACTTCTAACAAGAGAGAGTTATGTATTATGTATTGTAGAAAAGAGGCAGGTGAGATAAGTATATTATTATTAATAATCAAAGAAGGAAAATACAATATATCACCTGTTAGCCATTTATGTATAGAAAAAAGGTGCACAATCTACTTGCTGAAGCTTTGATTACTGTTGTGTGGTGTTACCCCTTAGACTATTAGATAAATGAAATAGACTGATTCTGTCTGTAAAAGTAAGTCATTGCAAGTTCAAGTCAGTCTTGGTTTTTATAGACCCAAGATCAGACTGCTTGTTCTTTGCAGTGTGATCTTGATCTGTACTGTCTGCAAAAGCAGCTGAAGGTACATGTATGATAGATACTCTAAGTATAAAGTATATGTAAATAACTTAACATTTTCTTCATTATCTACAGGTTTTATCCCCAAGAATAGACATAGGTGTATATAGCAGTGGTAGAAAGAAAAAGAAACTGAAGGAGTTGGAGAGGAAGGATAGTGAAATACATAATGTGATTGATATTAAAATGGAGGAACAGAGAGATCCAGCCCTCATTGTAAGTCCTGTTTTGGTCATGCAGATCAATTTTTTCTAGTTCACACTGTAATTACATTAAATTCTCTTTATAAGTTCTTTACTGTACAATCCAGACATTTGACGAACCTGAGGAAGAAACCTTCTGAAAAAATAGTTGGAAAATGAGAAACTGCTGGTTATTTGCTTCAAAAAAGGGACTGTAAATAGTCATCTTGTTTATATGAGTGGCACTCTGGCAAAAGGGAGTTCAATGCATCTTAGTGATGCACTATACTAACCAAGTCATCATACAATCCATTTTTTTCTATCAATGGAATGGACCTGGAGGTAGAAGGAGGTCCTATGCCATGCAGAAAATTGACCAAGGCCAAAAAGTTTCAACAGATGTCAGCCTGTATGGATTGAACATGTCTCACATGTATATACATCTCCTTGTCCACCATTTCAGGTTGCAGCCTTCAAGATGGCAGAAGAAAAAGAAGCAGAGGCCATGATGGACCTGAGAATCAGAAATATGGAGAAGATTAGAAATGAAGGAGCAGACGCAAAGTTTTGTGTGTGCAGAAAAAATGCCTCAGGCTTCATGTTGCAGTGTGAACTGTGTAAAGACTGGTTTCATGGTATGAACTTTAACCCTTTACCACACAATCTCAAGTTTTATAGACTTCGAGAAAGAAAGCCTTTTGATTCTCTACCTGTTCATAACCATTGTTTAAACATTGCTATATTCTTTGTATGGGATGGGTAGTTTTCTAATATTGTCATAACTTGTGGAACGACCCATTTCCGTGCTGTTGATGGGAAATAAATATACACTTTTTACTCAAGAATTTCAGTGTGTGATAACATTTATACATTATATGGATCATTTTGTTAATGTTTATTGAAAACATTGTGACAAAAGAAGAAATTGCCTAGGAGTAATTCATCCTTTCACTGCAATGGTATAAGAAGCAGTACGTGTTTAAAGTTGTCTACAAGAGGTTACATGCTAACAAAATGTTGATCTTACATTTTTTTCAGGAACATGTGTGCCATTACCCAAATCAGCAAATGTGAAAAACAAATCATCTCAACTTGCTGCAGTACAGGCTGCAAAAGACTTGAAATTTTTGTGTCCATTGTGCTTTAGGTCTCGTAGACCTCGTCTCGAAACAATTCTCTCCCTTCTTGTATCCTTACAAAAACTGCCGGTCCGTCTGCCAGAGGGTGAAGCCCTTCAGTGTTTAACGGAACGTGCCATGGCCTGGCAGGACAGAGCTAGACAAGCTTTGACGACATCAGAGCTTGCCTCAGCTTTAGCAAAATTAAGTGTATTGAGTCAGAAAATGGTAGAGCAAGCAGCCAGAGAAAAGACAGAAAAGATCATCAATGCTGAGTTACAAAAAGCAGCAAATAATCCTGAGTTACAAGGACACTTAGCCAGTGTTACACAAAGTGCATTCAGTGGAAACGGAAATACGCAGCCTAAACATTCAGATTCAGGTATTGGCATGGACTTAGAGAGTTCTCTGCCCATGCCATTATCACCAAGTCTTGTGACTGAGGACTCGCAGGCGGGGGACGATGACTATCAGTTGGAAATCGAGGTTGTGAGTTCTAGTGGAGATAACAGCAATAGTGGACTACAACAACAAACAGGAGGGATGTCAGAACATGCTTACTCCTCAGTTTCTAAGTCAAACCCAAGTAAGTCCATGCATTTTTAGCTGCTGTATGTGGTATGAATGATCCTTAGAAAGATCTATGAGATTTTATGGAAAATTAATGAGCTATGCTCTGTGGAAATGGGGCTTAATACATTTCTTTGATGGAGCAGACCAAGTAAGTCATCACAAAACTATAGAGCCTAAAATTCAATTAGTCAAGTAACTTACTGGGTCTGGAGGTAGAATGATCCTTTGACATGCAGAAAATTAAGCAAAAAGTTTTGGCCACAGGCTGACCATGGTTTGCGCAGGCTGACCTGGGTCAAAACTTTTTGGCAGATGCATTAAACCCCTTTTTCACAGAGCATAGCTCATTTTAAAACAAATTTCCTCTATGGGCAAGGCTTCTCAAGTACGATTGTCACAGCCTATTTAAGTTACAAATCACTTTATTACTAATTAGCTTGCAAAAACGCTGTTAAAACGTGATAGTGTGTAGAAAGGTACAGAATTTAGTCAGCTTTCTAAATATGGATAAATTACCTATATATGTGTTGTGTGTGTGGGGGGGGTGGGTGGGTGGGTGTGTGTGTGTGTGTGTGTGTGTGTGTGTGTAAGGGATAAAGAAACACAGGGATTTGTCTTTGATTTAAAACTGAAAATGACAAAAGTATTTTCTTTGAAGGCCTCAAGAAAAATGAAATGCATTTTTTATTGTTAATCTGTGCAACCTTGCAACTGTCAGGTGCAATATCTGGCATGAAGATACAAGAATGATTATGGTTCATAAAATCAAGATGAAATGGGTAAAAAACTGGCTTAAAGCAAGTACAGATATATCTTTAAGAAAATTTCTCAACTTCATCAATATCTTTATGGAGGCTTTCTACATTTTTCAATGTCCAAAATACATTTAATTGATGTAGCATTACTATACCTATATGTAATCAACAACTGAATCCATTTGAGTGGTTGATTCTTTTAATTCAACACAGTAGGATAACCCATACCTATAAAGTCCAGAAATGTTCCTAATGTGAAAAAAGGAAACGGTATGAACTGCATTGCTTGAAAAGTTTTACAACATGCATTTGCTCCGTTAAACATTCAAATGCTATCCGAAGGTGTCATCTTCGTGGGACAGGAATAGAAATCATACTTGTACTATACCATATTTTCTGGACAATAGGCTGCGGCTTACCTGTTAGAAAAGTGGAATTTTTCAAGAGTGCAGCCTATAAGACGAAGCGGCTTATAGGTTAATTTTATTTTTCGGAAAACCAGTCTATGATTCCCCTTGTGGGTGACATTTTGGTTCACCACCCCCCCCCCCCACCAGTATTTTTCGAACACTTATACATACCTTTAGTTGGCAAATAAATTAATCTGCTTGCAAACACACAGACATATTAAAATTCATGACCAACCTAGACTTTCACACCTGCTGATTGATGATGTTGATTCACCCGATTGGTATCAATCAGTGGTTAACTGTGAAGGTGACTGAAGGCCTTGTTTGATGTGTACCGTCAATCGAAGTGACAATTTGACAATTTTGAAATTCATTAAAACATTTGACAAGGGATAAACAAGTAATGACAGCCTCAAGTCCTCTGACTGATTTGATCTCCAGAAAGGAAAATCACTCCAGTGGAGTAATAAAAAAGCGAAAAACAGTGGCTAAACTTGTTTCATGTGTTTATTATAATACATATAGAGAGATCTACTGGTACATATTTCTATAGATGGATAACATTGTACATTAAACAAGCATATCGGCAGCGGTCTATGTTCCGGTGCGGCCTATACCATATTTTTTATTTCTAAAATGGTAAAAAGGAAAGGATGCAGCTTATACAGTGCAGGGGCTTATTGTCTGGAAAATACGGTATTAACAGGACAATCTGGGTACGAATCCTTCAAGCGCCTTGCACTACTCTAGTTGCCTGTGTGGCCAGTCCAGATTAAGATAAGACTGCACAAAATGTGCAGTCTGATCTTTGATCTTCACTGTCTGCCTTGCTGAAACAGTACAAAGATAAACACAAAATTGCAATTAATTGAGTCTAACTCTAGACAGAAAATGTTTATCAACTCTGTAAAGGTTAATGTTTGGAGGTAGAGCATCATTCTCTCACATGGTCAGTGCTTATAAAACTTTTTCCATGCTTAACTCAGCTGAGCATGAAATTTCAAAGTTGTATAAATTTAATTAACCTAATGGGGATCTTTTCTTGAACTTGAGATCTTTTCTTTGTTGCTGCCTATTTAATCAACATCTTCATTTTAGATTTTCAAATCGTCTTGCGATAAGCAAGGACAGCCTTAAGAAGTACAGGACCTAGATCATGGTCTGTGTACTGGCTTTTGAGTCATAGGAAGCTATTATATACTGAACCAAAAAAGAAACTTCCCCTGTGTTTAAGTGCAAATGCAATGTTATTAAAAAAAATCAAAATGTCAGATGACCTACATATATTCGGGCGAACGATTATGTGTCCGATAAAACAAATTTTAACTTGATTGAAAGCATTTTGCAGAAGAAACCCGCTGAAAGTGATTTTCACGTGCATGCACGGACCAGTATAATTTGTGTAAATTTTTTGAAACCTTTCAGTCTAATTTTATAGACTTTCATGTCAGTAAGAAAAAGACGTTGAAAAAAATTAAATTCTTTTTAGTTTTCTTTATTTTTGATATGCCTAGAATTCCGCAAAATTTATGCGAACATGCCATTGGCATGCTTAATGCTGGTATGACGATGAATGCTGTTGCTATGAATATTGGATGTTCTACTCTGCTATTCAACGCCTTAGGCAATGTTTTCAAGCAACAGAGCATACGGAAGATCGACCACGTAGTGGACGTCCTCGCGTCACGACGCGCGGCCAAGACCGCTATATTCAGAACACCCACCTGCACAATCGCTTCCAAACTGCCACAGCCACTGCTGCTAACACCCCTGGTACACATAACAACCGTATATCTGCCCAAACTGTGCGCAATCGCTTGCGCGAGGGTGGGCTACGTGCACGTCCTCCATACGTTTGTTGTGTTTTGACACGACGTCACCGCGTAAATCGTGTTAATTGGGCACGTACACACCAACGCTGGCTTAGACAACAATGGAATAGCGTTCTTTTCTCTGACGAGTCCAGGTTTTCCATTCATCGAGATGATGGCAGGGTTCGAGTATACCGTAGGGGAAATGAATGTTATGCCGACTGTTGCGTACTTGAACGAGATCGTTTTGGGGGTGGGGGTTCTGGCTTGGTCTGGGCGGGCATTGCACATGGCTTTCGCACTAATCTTGTCGTTATCGAAGGAAATTTGAATGCCCAACGCTACCGAGATAAAATTCTTGCGAGGCACGTTATCCCACTGTTTCAAAATAATGCCAATATCACTCTTTTTCAGCATGATAATGCCACAAGCCATACAGCTAGGAACAATGTGAATTTCCTCAGGGCGAATAACATTGCATTTATTAATGACTGGCCTGCCAAAAGCCCTGATCTGAATCCCATTGAACACCTTTGGGATAATTTGGACCAGCGTGTTAGACGTCGGCCTATTCCACCGTCAAACGTCATTCAGCTAAGACAAGCCTTAATTCAGGAATGGAACAACATTCCACAAGCCGAAATCAATACACTTATCCGTTTTATGCGCCAACGATGCCAGGCAGTCCTTCATGCTGAAGGTGGTCATACCCGGTATTAATTTGTGATTTTGGTGAGCGACCCCTTCCGCATTTTAACTACCATTTCACTACTTTTGGATAAACCCTCAGCAGTAATTTTTTTCACACAAAGTCGCAATAAAATACTCTTTCAATGCATATAAATCTAGTTTAATCCTGATTTTCATATTTGTGTATATCTGCACTTAAACACAGGGGAAGTTTCTTTTTTGGTTCAGTATATATACTGTTTGCTCCAATTTGTTTCACAATTGATGAAGGATAGATACTTTAAACCCTTGTAGTGCTAAATAAATGTTTACATTCACAATCATTCCTAAAGTTGTAGATATTTTAATTTCGAACATGTTTTGGTCAGAAATATGGTACAGAAGCTGACAGTGAAGATCAAGATCAGACTGCACAGAATGTGCAGTCTGATCTTGATCTACACTGTCTGCTTAAGCAAAATCCATGCTCACCATTGCAAGCAATAACTCTTAACCAAACAAGAAAATTTTAGACTTACTGGAATTCAAATCATATGCAATCAACAAAGTATGATTCAAATGATGAAATTTGTCTTTTCATTTTCCCCTTTTCCCACAATGATTTCAAGAGCCTTCTGTCCCCATAGTGATTAAAACCTGAGATTGTGTGGTAAAGGGTTAAAGTATGGACCTTTTTTACCAGATGCATCACCAAAGAAGCATCCCCACAAATCCCCCCTGGTACCAAGACAGATGGAAAACCCAGTACTAGAGCTGTCTGACCAAGCTAAAGTACAGCTAGAAATACTCATGATGGAAGGAGACCTTCTTGAGGTGTCTCTTGATGAAACGCAACATATCTGGCGAATCCTGCAGGCCTGTCAGCCCAGATCCCAGGATACCCGCATTGTAGAGTTTGATGTAAGTGAAAATCAGTTCTTGTTGTTTTGCATGTTTGCATCTCGCAATAGCCATTGTTTTTATATGCTCGTCGAAGATGGGACGTATTATGGGATCACCCGTGGCGGGCGGGCGGGCGGACGGACGGGCGGCGTCCCCATTCTTTGTCCGGAGCATATCTCCAAAACTATGCTAGCTAAGGTTATGAAATTTCATGGGTGGATAGATCTCATCAAGGCGGAGTGCAGTTCACAGGAATCATAACTCTCGCTTGCTGAATTTTTGAGTTATTGCCCTTTGTTGTTTTTCATACTTGAATTTTGTCCAAAGCATATCTCCAAAACTATGCTAGCTACGGTTATGAAACTTCATGGGTGGATAGATCTCATTAAGGCGGAGTGCAGTGCAAATGAATCATAACTCTTGCTTGCTTAATTTTTTAGTTATTATACGCCCGTCAAAGACGGGACGTATTATGGGATCACCCATGGCGGGCAAGTGGGCGGGTGGGTGGGTGGGTTGGCAGGCGGTGTCCAGTTTTTGTCCGGAGCATAACTTTGTCATCTCCAGTCCAATTGACTTGAAACTTGGCATGTGTGTTTGTTGCAATAATACGGAGTGCAGTGCAAAAGAACCATAACTCTACCTCATGCTGTCTTTGAGTTATTTCCCTTTGATCGTCATTTTTACAGCATTATCTGCTTGTCCGGAGCATAACTTTGTCACCTCCAGTCCAATTGACTTGAAACTTGGCATGTGTGTTTGTTGCAATAATACGGATTGCAGTGCGAAAGAACCATAACTCTACCTCGTGCTGTCTTTAAATTTATTTCCCTTTCATCGTCATTTTTACAGCATTTTCTGCTTGTCTGGAGCATAATTTTGTCATCTCCAGTCCGATTGACTTGAAACTTGGCATGTGTGTTAGTTGCAATAATACTGAGTGCAGTGCGAAAGAACCATAACTCTACCTCATGCTGACTGAGTTATTTCCCTTTGATTGTCATATTTTACAGCATTTTCTGCTTGTTCGGAATATAACTTTGTCATCTCCAGTCCGATTGACTTGAAACTTGGTATATGTGTTTGTTGCAATAATACAGAGTGCAGTGCGAAAGAACCATAACTCTACCTCGTGCTGTCTTTGAGGTATTTCCCTTTGTCATTTTTACAGCATTTTCTGCTTGTCCGGAGCATAACTTTGTCTTCTCCAATCTGATCAACTTGAAACTTGGCATGTGTGTTTGTTGCAATAATACGGAGTGCATTGCGAAAGAACCATAACTCTACCTCGTGATGTCTTTGAGTTACTTCCCTTTGATCGTCATTTTTTCAGCATTTTCTGCTTGTCTGGAGTATAACTTTGTAATCTCCAGTCCGATTGACTTGAAACTTGGTATTTGCGTTTGTTGCAATAATATGGAGTGCAGTGCGAAAGAACCATAACTCTATCTCGTGCTATCTTGAGTTATTTCCCTTTGATAGTCATTTTTTACAGCATTTTCTGCTTGTCCGGAGCATAACTTTGTAATCTCCAGTCCGATTGACTTGAAACTTGACATGTGTGTTTGTTGCAATAATACGGAGTGCAGTGCAAAAGAACCATAACTCTATCTCATGCTGTCTGAGTCATTTCCCTTTGATCGTCATTTTTATAGCATTTTCTGCTTGTCCAGAATATAACTTTGTCATCTCAAGTCAGAGTGACTTGAAACTTGGTATGCATGTTTGTTGAGTACAGTGTGCAAGAACAGTAACTCTACCTAGTGCGGATTTCGAGTAATTCCACTTTGATCTTCATTTTTACAGTATTTCTTGCTTGTCTGGAACGGAACTTTGTCACCTCAAGTCAAATTGACTTGAGACTTTGGTAAACATGTTTGTTGCATTACCTGCCCTTTACGATTATTATACGCCCTTGACAACTGGCGGTGGGACGGGCGTATCTTGCGACAATTTGCCGCTCTTGTTATATGTTACTGTCACCTGCTAGATATAACTTTGATTCTTAATTGACTTCACTCTTTCACTACTCAGCAAAATTCTTTGAATACTCCAAATTGGAAGAATTTGTAGACAACAAAGTCAGTGTTGCACTAATGATAATTTCTGTCTTTGAAATGTAGTAAACATTGTGGAAGATGGCTTAACCTACAAAGGATCACACCCTTTTAAAAGCTAGCTTACAAACAATGCTGCATTATAAGTATGTACCTTATGCTAAATGTCTCACAGTGACAAATTTGTTGGAAATTTATCCTTTACCAGAAGACGAAATTCAAGTTTCTTCCAAATTGCAAGCATTTGCAGACAACAAATTACAACTTACCCAAATGATTGGATTCACCCTGCCTGGGAGCTCAGTGGTTAGTTTATCACTTGCGTCCAGGAAGTTGCGTGTTTGATACCTGTTGAGGCAAACTTTCTTTTCAGAGATTTTTTTGCCTCTCGCCTCTGATGCATGTAAGAAAAGTAGTCGATGACTTGGAAAGAAAATTGTTTCAGTACTGGTGTGAGAAAGCCAGGAAACACATTCACAGTCGATTGACAGCTGCGATACGACCTAAACTGTGAAAACGGCGTTAAACTACATTGCAAACTAAATGATGGGATTTGTCTTTGAAAAGGTATGAAAAATTGTGCAAAGAGGAGAAAACGCTGGTTACCAGCATTTTCTCCTTTTTCGACAATGTTTTTAAAAGCCTTCTGCCTCAGGGTCATTAAAACGCAGGATTGTTTATGATAGAGTTAAAGTAATCGTGTATCTAACACTTCAGGATCCATCTGACCCAATTGTACCAAGGATTGGCTATGACGGGGAGAGAATCAAGATTAAGAAGGAGAAAGATCCAGAGAAGAAGAAAAAGAAGAGAAAGTTAGAAGGAGGAGACCCTCTCAAACCAAAGAAGGTAAAGGTCATCACCGTGGGTCTAGATGGGGAGAAGTTGAAGAAGAGGAAAATGAAGTTGATGAAGCCAAAAGTAAAGAAAGAGTTCGATGAAAATGGCTTTGGTGAGTTGATGAACTCGTTATCTTTTGAGAAAAATTTGCCTCAACATCATAGTAATTAGGTGGATAATTGATATCAATCAAAGTTTAATACATGAATGTATGTGATAATACAGTCATGACAGGAGAAATATCTTTCCTTTAATACCATTTCCTTTCCTCTAAATTTTAGTCCATTGAGTGAAATCTGAATAGAAGGAAAATTTGTTTTTTAATTTTAAGAGATGTAACACTTTTAGACTGATCTATAATTGGCCTGTACTGTAATGGTGACTAGCTATCTATTATACTCTCGTAAACAAAAAGCATAGATGTAAACGCGGATTAGCTTGTCCATCTATCTGTTTGTTGTGTTCTTCTCCTTCTACAGGTTTAAACCAGTTGTACTCAAATTTTAATGGAAGTCTTTCAGTGTGGAAGCTTATGCACCTTGCAGTTTTCAATATGATCGGTCGACTGTTACACGAGTTATGTCCCTTTGAATTTTTCCTGATCCTATGTCAAGGCAATGAGGAGCAGGGGATTTATCTGTCAGCCTATGAGTCAGCTGGCTGAGAAAGTGCAGTTCAACCAATCAAAACGCTGTTCAGCATTAGCATTAAACAGAATGTGTAATGAACATTGTTACAATTTATATTTCAGAAATGCCTGATATTGATGATTTTACATCTCCTTTAACCATGGATATAAAATCAGACAAAATGAAAGTGAAAAAGATAAAGAAGCAACTGGAGAAAACAGACAAACCAAAGAAAAAGAAAAAATTAAAGGTAAGGTACCAGGTGCTTTAATTCCCTTGATCTATTGAAACAGAAATATTCATCTCAGTGTTTGTTTACCTCTTTACCAAATGACAAAATTTTTAACTTGTTGAAAATGAAGCATTTACATACAACAAATGCCACTACAGTGATTGAATGTGCTTTTGAAAATTAGAGAAAACATTGATGGAACAGGAGAAAATGCTGGATACAAGGATTTTCTCCTTTTTACCCCTTAATTTTCTAAAGCCTCTTTCAAGGAGTCATTAAAACTTGGGAACTGTGTTGCTATAAAGGCTTAATGATCGTATTTAATGCGAAAGGTGAAAAAACTTGGAGATTGCTGGCAGATTAGTTCTTGCCTTATGATACTCTTTATAGAAATGGAGTTGGTTTGTGATTTAATAGGAAAGAGGGGGAATGTGTTGAATAATTTTGATAGTATATTTGTAAAACAGTTTAATGTTTGTTGGGTATTACAGTAAAGTTGACAATTACAAAATGACCAATTACCTCCTGCAACAAGTTTGCTGCAGATGACTCACAATATCCCTGTACTGAACTGCCATTTTCTCAGAACAGATAGTTATTAGATATCCTGGAAGAAGTCACTGAAAGTTACATGTACCATTATAAGTTGTAGAAGTCATTTAATATTTTATGTGTAAACTGAATAAGTGATAAACTAAATAGAGGATATTTGTTTTTTTTCAGTGAATGATTGAAATTTATTGCACATCAGTAATCATTTCACGAGTGGCACAGCCACAAGCAGAAATATTACTGATGTTCACTCGATGAAATAAATTTCAATCTTTCACAGGAAAAAAAACAACAAATATTCTATTCATTTCATGCTTCCAACCCCTTTTTTGTTGGGACTTTCATCAAAATCCAGTACAGTTGTTTTTTGTAATTCCCCATGGCATATCTCCGCAGACATAAGAAGGCATTACAATAATACCTAAGGAGCGAGAAATGTAGGGTAAATTACTTCGTATTTCCGACTGGTTGATTGGGAAGCACTGCTTATGTAGGTAACTAGTGTGTGGGAACTACTGTTTCCTCTTTCATTTGAAGAATCAAGGACATATTTATGGTTATTGTCACTGGCTGTAACCATGCATCATCGAACCTTATAATCCACCATTATTTCCTGATGAAATAAAGCATCATCTTAACCCTTAACTCTCTACCAAATGGCAAAATTTTAGACAAGACCAAGTTGAAAGAGTTTGCAGACGACAAATTAAATGTGGCTGTAGTGATTTGACTTGTTTTTAAAAGGTAAGAAAACTTTGTGGAAAAAGGAGAAAAGACTGGTTAACAGAATTTTCCCCTTTTCCCACAATGATTCTGTTAGTCTTATTTACCAGGGTCGTTAAACTCTTGATTGTGTGGTAAAGGGTTAATCCTGCTAAAGAAGTTAAAAGAAACTTTGAAGCAAATAGTAAAAACCCAAATGTTTCTATTTTTAGTTAGTTATCAGACAGTGTTGCTTCAAGGTCAGACTGCACATTTTGTGCAGTCTGATCTTTACCTACAGTCTGCAGTAGGTCCTTGTGTCACACTGAGCAGTTTAATGTTTAACCTCTCGTCACTAGGTAAAGGCAGAAGATGGACAGAGTGCAGAAAAGAAGAAGAGGAAGAAGAGAGTGAAGAAGGAAGCATTAGTACCAGATGAGGATGATAGCGATGAAGATTGTGCGGCTCGTAAATGTTTGAAACCAACAGGTAAGATATACAGGAGTCCATACCAAGTCTATTCTAACTTCTTGTACATGACGTCTTAAAATATGACATGGGGATTGGCAATTTTAATGCCAATAGAAGAGAATTTTCCTTTGTGAATTAAAACTTTGATTTTTAGCTCACCTGAGCACGAAGTGCTCAAGGTGAGCTTTTGTGATCGTGCCGTGTCCATCATCCGTCGTGCGTCGTCAACTTTTACCTTGTGTACGCTCTAGAGGCCACATTTTCAGTCCGATACTCCTGAAACTTGGTCAGAATATTTGTCTTGATATTATCTCGGACGAGTTTGAAAATGGGTCATGTTGGGTCAAAAACTAGGTCACTAGGTCAAATCTTAGAAAAACCTTGTGTATGCTCTAGAGGCCACATTTTCAGTCTGATACTCATGAAACTTGGTCAGAATGTTTGTCTTGATAATATCTCAGACGAGTTCAAAAATGGGTCATGTGGGGTCAAAAACTAGGTCACTAGGTCAAATCTTTGAAAAACCTTGTGTACGCTCTAGAGGCTACATTTTCAGTCCAAAACTCTTGAAAGTTTGTCAGAATGTTTGTCTTGATGATATCTCGGACGAGTTTGAAAATGGGTCATATTGGCTCAAAAACTAGGTCGATAGGTCATATCGTAGAAAAACCTTGTGTACGCTCTAGAGGCCACATTTTCAGTCCGATGCTCATGAAACATGGTCAGAATGTTTTTCTTGATGATATCTCGGAAGAGTTCGAAAAACGGGTCATGTTGGTTCAAAAACTAGGTTACTAGGTCCTATCTTAGAAAAACCTTGTGTACGCTCTAGAGGCCACCTTTTTTTGTCTGATACTCATGAAACTTGGTCAGAATGTTTGTCTTGATGATATCTCAGATGAGTTCGAAAATGGGTCATGTGGGGTCAAAAACTAGGTCACTAGGTCAAATCTTAGAAAAACCTTGTGTACGCTCTATAGGCCACCTTTTTTAGTCTGATAATCATGAAACTTGGTCAGAATGTTTGTCTTGATGATATCTCGGATGAGTTCGAAAATGGGTCATGTGGGGTCAAAAACTAGGTCACTAGGTCAAATCTTAGAAAAACCTTGTGTACACTCTAGAGGACACATTTTCAGTCCAAAACTCTTGAAAGTTGGTCAGAATGTTTGTTTTGACGACATCTTGGACGAGTTTGAAAATGGGTCATGTGGGGTCAAAAACTAGGTCACTAGGTCAAATCGTAGAAAAACCTCGTGTACGCTCTCAAGGCCACATTTTCAGTCCAAAAATCCTGAAAGTTTGTCAGAATGTTTGTCTTGATGACATCTCGGACAAGTTTCAAATGGGTCATGTCGGGTCAAAAAACTAGGTCACTAGGTCAAATCGTAGAAAAACCTTGTGTACACTCTAGAGGCCACATTTTCAGTCCACAACTCTTGAATGTTGGTCAGAATGTTTGTCTTGATGATATCTCGGATGAGTTCCAAATTGGGTCATGTTGGGTCAAAAACTAGGTCACTAGGTCAAATCTTAGAAAAACTTAGTGGACGCTCTAGAGGCCACATTTTCAGTCCGATACTCATGAAACTTGGTCAGAATATTTGTCTTGATGATATCTTGGATGAGTTTGAAAATGGGTCATGTGGGGTCAAAAACTAGGTCACTAGGTCAAATCTTAGAAAAACCTTGTGTACACTCTAGAGGCCACATTTTCAGTCTGATACTCATGAAAGTTGATCAGAATGTTTGTGTTGATGACATCTCAGACGAGTTCGAAAATGGGTCATGCGGGGTCAAAAACTAGGTCACTAGGTCAAATCTTAGAAAAACCTTGTGTACGCTCTAGAGGCTACATTTTCAGTCCAAAACTCTTGAAAGTTGGTCAGAATGTTTGTCTTGATGACATCATGGACGAGTTCCAAAATGGGTCATATCAGGTCAAAAACTAGGTCACTAGGTCAAATCTTAGAAAAACCTTGTGTACGCTCTAGAGGCTACATTTTCAGTCCACAACTCTTGAAAGTTGGTCAGAATGTTTGTCTTGATGATATCTACAATGGGAAAATGGGCTATGTTTGGCTAAAAAGTAGGTCACTGAGAGAAATTCTAGAAAAAGCTTGTGTACAAGCTAGAGGCCAAATTTTCAGTCCAATAATTATGAAAGCTTGATATAATGTTTGTCATAATATCTCGAAAGAGATTAAAATGGGTCATGTTTGGTCAAAAGACTCAGGTGAGCGACTTCAGGGCCATCATGGCCCTCTTGTTTTTTTTAACCTGTGTCTTTTAGTAAGGTTATAGTTTGCAAACCTTTGCTAAATAAGATATGACTGTAACAATGTTATAATGATGCCTGCACAGGATCGAAACTTTCTGCTATTGGTCAATTTTCTGCACGTCAAAGGACCATTCTACTCCATGATTCAGTGTTTTGTTATTCATAAAGATTATATGGATCTATAATTATGTGATGCTTTGCTTGCTGTAATGGGTCACAGAGGTGCCCCTTTTCACAGAGCACACGCCAAGCCCCGGTAGTTCAGTCGGTAGCGTACAGGACTTGAGAACAGGGGGTCGCTGGTTCGATCCCAGGCTCAGCCAGTTTCTTTCCGAGGTTTGATGATAGTCATTGTGACAGGATTCCTTCCTCTCTCACTGCTGACCATTGTTTTGAGAATGATTATGTGGGAAAGCAGCCAGTGGCTTAGAAAGAATATTGTGGAGTACTGGTAAAAGAAACTCCAGGAAAGCACGGATAGGCGCACTGGCCGCTGCAATGTAACAGAAATAATGTTGAAAACTGCATTAAACACCATACAATCAATCAATCAGTTCACAGAGCATGGCTCATTTTTAACTAATCTATCTTTAAACAGGTGAGGTGAACTGGGTGCAGTGTGACAGATGTGAGGAATGGTTTCATCTGCTGTGTGTGGGCCTTGCAGAAGACGAGGTATCTGAGGAGGAGGAGTATGAATGCTTCAACTGTAAACAACACAAAAACAAACCGGGCTTGCTTGGGGATCTTAAACCCAATACAAATAGCTTACAGGGGAAAAGTCCATCAGTGTATGGTATGAACTATAATAGTGTGTCTGTGTTTAAAGGTGATCCAGAGGAGAATGTGTTGGTGTGTAATGAGGAAATTGAAGTCGCAATGGAAACGTCCCCTTTGCCGAATTATGGGGGAGCAGTGGACACTTTTGAAAGAACTCTTAGTCATTCCGATAGACATTCTGCTGCCACCTCGTCCAAGATTACTCAGTTTTCCTATGAAACGGATGACAGCTCACAAGATGAGGTGAAATTGGGCTATTCAGTTGGTGCGGATAGAGAAGAAAGTGTTGCCATGGCAACTCAAATTTTAGACTCTAATGAGGATTCGGTAATAAGTTAGTTTTTTTTTTTTTTTTTTTTGTCAGAGGTGAAGTTTTTGAGTTGATTAACCCTTTAACACACAATCCCAACTGTTAATGACCATGAGGAAGACAGCTTTTTGATAACATAGCGGGAAAAGTGGAAAATGCTGGTAACCAGCATTTTCTCCTTTTCCCACAATGTTTTCTACCCAATCAAAGACAGAAATCATCTTTGAGAGACATTTATTTTGTTGTCTGCAAATGGTTTTGATTTTATAGTTGAGTCTGTAATTTAGTAGTATGGTAAACTGATACTCTTTACTGGATAACAAAATTTCAGTTTTGTCCATATTAAAAGCATTTGTAGACAACAATCTATAAGTGACTTGAATGATATGACTCTCCTTTGAAAGGGTAGAAAACTTCGTGGGAAAAGGAGAAATTGCTGCTTCCCAGCATTTTCTCCTTTCCCTCAGTGTTTCCAAACGTTGTCAAATTAGGAGATCGTTTGGTAAAGGGGGCAACTTTTGTCTTTTATAACTTACAAAAACACATAACCACCTGCAGCCAACTTTTCTTAATCATGCGACAGACTACCTTAAAAAACATTTTGACAAAAGGAGAAATTGCTCGAAGTGGGCATTTTTGTCTGTTGTCACAATGTTTTTGAATGTTGATTATCAAATTTTTCCAAGAAGGGCTCAGTGTGTCTGCTGCAAAGTTGTTTCAGGAGGTGATGGGTTAAACTTGGTTTTTGGTTTTGAATGTTTACTTTTCTCTTTACCAAATGACAAAATTTTGGACTTTACCAAATTGGAAGCATTTGCAGATGACATATGAAATGTAGCTCAGATGATGACTTCTGTCTTGGATTGGGTAGAAAACATTGGGGGAAAAGGAAAAAATGCTGGATACCTACAATATTTTCGAAAGCTTTCCTCCTCTGGGTTGTTAAAATTTGAGATTGTGTAGGATTTGGGTTAACACTTTACCACACTATCCAGTGTTCTAATGACCCAGGAGAAGAAGGATTTTGAAAACATTGTGGGGAAAGGAGAAAATGTTGGTAACCAGCTTTTCTCCTTTTCCAACATTTTCTACCATTTCAAAGACAAATCCCATCATTTTATCTATTTGATTTGTCATGTGCAACTGTTTTCAATTTGGACAAGCCTGAAATTCTGTCATGTAGTAAAGAGCTTGATTTCATTGCATTGAAATTGTGTGGAGAAGAAATATTTTTTTATTTTTCGTTTTTTCGTTCTTGTCACAGTTTAAAATGTGAATGGCTATGGCAATATATTCAAGATTTTCAGCTCACTTGTTGCACTTCCATAACAGTTTTTACCGAAATGTTTTGCAGTATGGTTATAAGATCAAGTTTATCCTTCTTTGTAGCCCTATCTTGGTTTACATTGTTTGCATGTGAATATATCCTTATTTTTGTAAGAGTTAACTCTTTACCAATTGGCTAAATTCTAGACTTGTCCAGATTGAAAGCATTTGCAGATGACAAATGTCGCTCAATTGACTAAACTTTTTTCTGATAGGATAAAAAAAACATTGTTGGAAAAGGAGAAAATGCTGGTAACCAGCATTTTCTCCTTTTTCAACAATGTTTTTAAAAGCCCTATTTCCCAGGTATGTCAAAATTCAGGATCTTGTGGTAAAGGGTTAATCTTTTCTGGAGTTTCCAAAAGAAATTGTGAAGGAATCATGCTTACAGAAACAATCCAGAGAAAAAATACTGATATTTTTCATCAGAACTTTGAAGTTTTTGTTGCTTTATTTTCTTAAATTTTCTTTGTCATTTGACACTAAAATAATAAATGATACAAGTAGTATTATTTTCAGTAAATATATTAATCATCATTTATAATCATTGTTTGAAGCACATGACAAGTTTTCTATTTCTAAATAAATGCAATAATAAATTTTTGAAAAAAGTATATAATCCATCTAAAATTCTTTTGATAGTGCTTTTACATGTTTCAGCAAAATACAAGCACATGGAACATGAAAATAAAATCTTATACCATAAAACAAAATTTCATGCTTGTGCAAATTAAAAATATTTTCTGAAGAAAAATAAAAGGTGACTCAATTGATGGAACTTGTCTTTAAGCAGGAAATAATATATTGTTAGAAAAACAAGAGGTGCTGATTAATGGTATTTTCTCCTGTCTCTTTTTTTTTTTCAACAAAGTTTAAACCCTTGTCCATATTGTAAATGAAATTGTCTATTATTTTTTTGACCACAAAAAATACAATTCAGCTACAAATATAGAGATTTTTTTTCATAAGACTATGAGTACCTAAATCATTGTGCTGTGTGATGTAAATAGCTTTGTAAATAAGAGGAATTGACATTTTGATAAACTGTATATTAGAAGAAAAAGTTGTCATGTTCAATTATCTTTCTTTGTTTTCTTTCATACTTTTGACAAGAATCACTGGAAACTTTTTGCCTTGGTAGATTTTTGTGTTGATTTGCATTTTGTTCGAAACTGTCATCACAAGAAACTTAAACTTTATAATCCAGAGATTTTTACCAAAATAACCAAACTTGAAACAGAAAATAAACACTAATAGTAAAGACCTTTGTTTATACATATGTGCTTCAATTTTTAACTCTTAGTGTGCCAGTTAACCCTTTTCAAAACAATTCTTTGTTTTTACGAGGGCTTGGGAAAAGACTTTTGAAAGCATTGTGGGAAAAGGAGAAAATACCAATAACCAGCATTTTCTCCCTTTCCCACAATATTTTTATCCTGTCTATGGTAAATTCCATTTTTTGAGCAATATTTGTCACCTGCAAATGCTTTCAATATGTACAAGTCTAAAGTTTTGTTCTGTAGCTAAGAGTTGAGTGAAATAGATGCTTTCAATGAATGAAAAAAAAAAAGCAAAACAGTGCAATGTCAGGCCTGTTTTTATCTGGATGACTCTCAAAACAATGGGTTGTTTAGATTTAAGATCAGACAGCATCTTCTTTGCAGTCTGATATTGGTCTGCAATTGCTGCTTCTGCAACTTAACTTATTGTAGGGAATTTCACTAACGAAAATAATCACACACTGTTGATTCTCTACAGCTACTTTTTTTTTTTTTAAAAATTAACAGTTTCAGAACTACTACTATTGTATAACCTTGGAGAAGCAATATTGCCTTAATTGGATTTTTGAATGTTTATGTACACATATTTACATATTGTCTTCAACTCTTAACCAGACTGAAAAACTTCAGATTTGTCTACATTGAAAGTATATGAAGTTAAAGTTATGTGGTACAAATGTTTGATTTGCCATTAGAAGGTAAATAAAAAAAAAATTGTGAGAAAAGGAGAAAATGTTGGTTACCAGCATTTTCTCTTTTCCCACAATGTTTTCAAAAGCCTTCTTCCTCAATGTCATAAAATACAGGACTGTATAGTAAATTAGAACTCACTTTCTAACTGTTCTGCTTACGGTACAACCATGCTAAGAGAGTTTGATGTGATACAAACTTTTTCATAACAAAGACCTTTTGAGATGAAAAATATACATACATATTACAAGGGATAGAAATTTAATGATCACAGACCATCTTCACCAACAAATCTCATTTTTCAAATTCTAAATTTGAAGACCATCCTTCTGATTGGCTGAGACAGAGTGTCTCAACCAATCAAATTTGCTGTATTTTGAAATTTAGAATAAGATTTGAATTGCTTGTGAATATGGCCCAAGTTGTATCTTTAGTCAACATTTAGTGGTATGTATCACAGTGTGTGCTTCACCTGGACACGAGAATATTGGGAATGATTTGTATGTTGACATTATTTTATTATATTACAATAAGCAAAGTTCCACATGCAAACCAATTCAAATTTTTGTGTTGCAGTGGGCCGATTTTGAAAACATTTAGGCAAATGTAGAAAATGTTTGTAACAAGCAATTTCTTCTTTTGTCAGATTGTTTTACAGACATTTCTTTATGTATAAACCCTTTTCCAAACAATCCCAAATTTTAGAGACCCCTTGATAGCAGGCTTTTGAAAACACTGTGGGAATAGGTAGATATGCTGGTAACCAGCTTTTTTTTTTTCCCTTTTCACACTTATGTTTTAAATCATATGAAATAAAAGTCCTGGCATTTGAGCCGTGTTCAAGTTGTTGTCTACAAATGCTTTCAATTTGGACAAGTCTAAAATTTTGTTGTTTAGTGAAGAGTTGACCCTTTGCCACATGGCAATATTTTAGACTTGTCCAAATTGAAAGCTATGAAGACAACAAAATAACTGTCGATCAGATGATGAACCTTGTCTTTGAAAGGGTTGAAAACCTTGATGGAAAAGGAGAAAATGCTGGTTACCAGCATTTTCTCCTTTTCCAGCAAGGTTTTCAATAGGCTATTTCCTCAGGGTCGATAAAACTTGGGATTTTGTGGCAAAGGGTTAAACCTTGTAAAATGATTGTCATTTCTATTTGACAAGGAGGATTTCATTTGCTGCAGATTTGTTTCATGAGGTAAAAGAGTGACTGAATGATCATTGTCGCACAGGTAACTTTGTGTTTGTACAAAAACATTGTAACAAATAAAACACAGTGTTGGTATAAAATTCTTGACTCTTTATTGTGTTTGACTTTCCATTTCTCTTTACCACACAATCTGGAGTTTTAACAACCCTGATAAAGAAAGTTTGTGAAAAAACTGGGGGAAAAGAAGAAAATGCTGGTTACCAGCATTTTTTCCCTTTTCACACAATGTTTTCTACGTCTTCAAACACAGCTGTTATCGTTTGAGAAACATTGGAATTGTCTGTCTGTAAATTCCTTCGATGAAACAAGGTTAACATTTGTCTGTGTAGATAACTTACACCTGGGCATTTTTATGCTCTGACAGAAAATGGCCGATGGAAGTTATAACTGTTTCAGCCTTCAAAGTTGTTGTATTCAGGAAGAGATGGTCTTCTTGTCTGGCCCTTAACTTTAACATGTATGGTCGGATTTCAAAATGGTTTGGTACATCAGCATTGACAGAAAATACATCGTATGTGACATGAATACCACCCAATGACAAGTTTTAGCCTTGTCAAAACTGAAAGCGGTTGCAGGCAATAAATTAGATATGTCTGAAATTGGGGAATTTGTCTTTGATATGGTTGAAAACATTATGGAAAAAGACGAAAATGATGTTAATCAGCATTTTCTCCTTTCCCCAAACGTCTTATACCTCAACTAAAACGAAATTTAATATTTGAGTCAGATTTGTTTCTTTTATGCAAATGCTTTCAATTTGGACCAGTCTAAAATTGTGTAGTTTGGTAAAGAGTTATAGACATTCCTGTATGTAATTCATGTTAGGTTAGAACACCAGATTCTGTCATGTCTATTAGAAAAAGAGCTGTCTGATCTTAGATCTTCACCTGGACTATATGAGGCATTTTCTTGAATGAGAATTTCTGGATTCTAACAATGTTCTCGCAAAAGAGGGCCTAAGGCATCTCCGTGATGCATTTTACCAATCAAGACATCACATGAATTATGAATCCATATATTCTATTCTGATACAACAGGCTGAATCATGAGGTGGACTAGTCCTTTGATATGCAGAATATTGACCAATAGCAGCTTGCGCAGGCTTTATCATCAAATGATACTTTTTGCAGATGCAATAAGCCTGCTTTTCAAAGAGCATGGTTCATATCCATTTTACATGGATAGAAGTGCAAAGTTATCTTTACTTAAAAAAAAAACCCTAGAGCGCTCTAGGCAATTAGCATACAGCGAAATTGAGAGTTCGGAAATGTAAGAAATGAATGAGTATCATCAGGTTAGAAAAGGATTCTGCTAATGCTTAGCGGGTGTGTGTCTGGTACACCAACAAACAACATCTTGTTTATAAAAACACTCCTCATCACCTTTGAATGCTTGCAACAGAGTGAGCTGAAAATCTCAGACGAAGAGGCCTAAATACAAAATAATGGAGATTTGGTCTGGCCATAAGTTGGCCAAGCTCGATACATCTATTTTACATGTATCATTGTTAATGCTCGGAGATATATTTTCCAACGCAATAGTTACGCAGCCAATCGACAAGAAAAAACAAATGGATCTCTAGAAGCCAATGCCTAACCATCGATCCTGTAAACGTAATTCAAACCTCAGTCAGAAAGGAGTTGCAGACGACAAATGTGGTTCAAATTACGGGATTTGGCTTTGAATTTACAAATTGAAAGAGTAGGAAACATTGTGGGAAAAGCAGAAAACCCATTTTACCCAGTTTTGGTAATGTTGTTTTCCTCCTTTTCACACATCGTTTTGAGAGGCTTCCTCAGAGTCCTTCAAACAACGGTTTGGTAAAGTATAAACAGATAACATCTGTAATCGCCATGACATATTCGTCAAACTGAATATAAATAAAATAAGGTTACTTCCCTTTTCACAAAAGTCGCCATTTACAAAACTTCGAATTGCTGCAGAAAATTAATATCCATGAAGCTCCGAAAAAAACTCGAAGGAGAAGGAAAGTGAGCATTCGATAGTTCTTGTTACTACTAAATTTCTTTTAAATCAAATAACACACATAAACAGGCGTCATCATTTGCCACAATACAAGCTTGCGGGTGCATGTATTACCGAGTAACACGTGATATACCGAATAATACCTGATATACCGAATAACACCGAATTACACTTTATAATACCGAATTATATCAGCAAAACACTTATTAGGTAAATATTACATTAATTAGACTTGTTAAGATTAGTTCTATGTGGTTATCTACAGTTTAATTCGGTAAAAAAACAATACCGAATTACACCTTTAAACTGAATTCGGTATCCCAGAGAACTCGGAGACCGAATAATACAGAATTACACTTTATAATACCGAATTATACCCGCCAAACACTTATTAGATTATTGTGAGATTAATTAGACTTTTTGAAAACAGTTCAGCGTGGTCAATAGTGTAATTCAGTACTGAAAAACGGTGTTATTCGGTATATCAGGTGTTATTCGGTATATTATTCCGAGTGATCGGCGATACCTTAGTCAGTGTGAAGGTGTAATTCGGTATTTTTTTTAGTACCGAATTAGACTGTTGACCACGCTGAACTGTTTTCAAAAAGTCTAATTAATCTCGTAATAATCTAATAAGTGTTTTGCAGATATAATTCGGTATTATAAAGTGTAATTCGGTGTTATTTGGTGTTATTTGGTGTTATTCGGTATATCAGGTGTTGTTTGGTATTTCCATGCACCGCAAGCTTGCTATCGGAAACTTAAATGTAAACTTCGCATCCGGAAGATTTAGCCACCCATGAGGTTTCACCTCTACTCAGGTGGTTTCGTCCCGGCGAGGGATCGTATATAAGATCCCTACCCCTGACGAATATTTCTATATTACGTCAGTTCTTAGTGACGTCACTTTGCAATGAATTGAGGCACTCGGTACTCAATCTATGAGACCATAAAATAGGGAAATTTCGTTAAATATAATTATGTTGGAATGATAAACTTTTGCATTATAATAAACTTTGTTGTACAGTCAGGTGGCAGGGGACGTGATTCACCACAGTTGTGAACAAGTTTCCAAGTCCCCTGCCACCTAACTGTACAACTAATAATGCTTTCTCCTTCTTCTGTATATTTTTTATTATTATTTATTTATGTCTACATGTACGTATGCAAACCTGGTTTTTTAGTTTGTAGCAAACAAGTCTTGTAATCTAGAGATAATGAGAGAATTCCAGGTCACCAAAATTCTGTAATAAGATCCATGATGACAGGATTCATTCTTCTCTCTCTCCAGAACATTTTAATGTTGTGCATATGGAAAAGCAGTCAGTGGCGTTGATAGAATGTTTTACGTACTAACAGTAAAAGAAACTCAAGGAACACATAAACCAATGCACTGGTTGGTATGATATGCTGAAGTAATCATGAAATATGAATTTTAACACCAAACAAAGGAACCAATCCATAATTTGGACTGGTGCTAACCATAACTTAACCCTCAAAATATTAACTCTGTTCTACACAAATGGAGTTTACATGACCCTGAGGAAGGAGGCTTTGGTAAACAAAGTGGGAAAAGGAGAAAATGTTGGTTGTTGGTTGGTTGTATTGGGGTTTAACGCCACTTTAACAGCTAAGGTCATATCATGGCGGTCGGTGACGCACATGTGTTTCCTGGCTTTCTCACACCAGTACTGAAAATGTTGGTAATAATATGTTTTCTACCCCTTCTGATACAAATCCCATCATTTTTGACATATGTAATTTGTCATCTGCAAATGCCTCATTGTACCAATTCAAAGCAGTCTAAAATTTTGTTGTTTGGTACAGAGTTAACATGCCTATGTTGCTTAGAAGATTTTAGGTCAGGGCTGGAATGGTGATGTATTGAGGGGGAGATCTATATGTCTTGATACTGGACAGGAATGTAACACATAGATCACCCTTTACAGATGAGCCCTTCACCAAATTATCCCTTGATTTCACGACCCTGAGTACAAGGACTATTGAAAACATAGGGAGAAAAGGAGAAAATGTTGGTAACCAGCATTTTCACCTTTTTCTACTATGTTTTCATCTCTTTCTAATACACATTCCATCATTTGAGCTACATTTAATTTGTCAACTGCAAATGCTTTTCATATGGACAAGTAAAAAATTGTCTGGTCTGGCAAAGAATTCAATATGGATTGTTTCTTTTTATATTAGATAACAACATGGCTGAAAGCTTTCTGAACACTGAAACTGGTAGTATAGGAACCGATATAAAGACAAACATGGGACAAGAAACAGAGCAGCTCCTCATAACAAAACAGTTTATCAATGATTTGGAAGGGAGTAAGAATATACTTGCAGATCAAACAGTCAGTAATGAGGTAATTTTTCCATCTGTTGATGATGAAACTTGCCTCGAGGGTCTGGAGAAAGAACAATTTAACTCTTTGTGCCCATGGTTGAATATAACTGATCCAGAATCATGTATCAATGATGTCAATTTGAATAACATTGAACTTTACCTAGAATGCTCAGATGATGGTGAGAATGCTGGACTTCGTGACGTTAATCATGTAATATCATCACATGGAAGTCATGTGATCGACCAGGAAGGGACCTCTGTGATAAAGAGTGACGTTCAGTTGAAAATATCTTTTCCAGACTTTCAAGACGAAAAGGACAAAGGCTTTAAATGTTGTTGTTGTAAGAGAAAATTTGCAAGGGAATGTTCTCTCAGAGACCATGTTAGTATAGAACATGTGGACAAGGCATTTGTCTGTCCTCTCTGTGTGTACAATACAAAGAGTAAAAAATTCTTTCAAAACCACATGAATACAAAACATAAAGAGTCATACAATAGTTGTGGCCAATCACATGCAAGCACATCAGAAGAGGAAAATGTGACAGTTTATTTACTTGCAACAGATAATGAAAAACTAATTACTGAGTCGTCTAAAAAAGTCAACATCATCCGTGAAAATGAGAAGGTAGAATATGGAAAAAGTGATTTTGTAGTGCAAAATGATAATGGGGTTTCAATTTTTTATGATATCACCAAAGTTTTATCAAACACTGATTGTCCAAGCAGTATTAATGACAGAGAAGACTACACATGCTCAAACGCACAAAATGTATGTGACAATCAACAAAGTGTGATTAGGTCCAGCTTTGTTAGCACAGGTGTAACAGTCGCAAGAGACATATCTGACCAAGGATCTGAGATCAGAGAAGTTAAGTCTACAAAATTCATATGTGATGATTGTGGATTCATCACAAAGTCTCAGAAACTGTTGAAATCCCACCAGCTGACAAAGCACAGTGACAAGAGAGAGAAGCTGACATGTACTGTGTGTGGATTTAAATGTTTACAAAAGAGAACTCTAGATGCACACATGACCCTGCATTTTGGTGGACATCAGTATAAATGCACAGTTTGTAGAAAAGGCTTTCTGTCAAAATACAGCTACACAAGACACATCAAGACACATTATACAGAGAGAAAATTTGCTTGTGATTATAAACAATGTGGAAAAACGTTTAAAACAAAAGGTGCTCTCACAGATCACAAAAAGAAAGTACACAGAATGAAGAATTTCATTGCAACATGTCGTCAGGAGAAAAATGTGACGGACACCATCACAGATACACTTCAGGAACATGGAATTGACAACGAGTCATTTCAACATTGTACTTCAAGAGTTATTTTTAAAGATGATAATATGCTAGAGGAAAATAACAGCGAGATAATTTTTTGTGACAGAATCACGAAATTCAGTGATCCTGATGAAAGAATAGATTCCGACTCGTTGAAAATAAAGTTTGCTTCATGTGATAATCTGCCTTTAACCAAAGGAACACAAACTTATTTAATGAATGAGTTTAGCAAGCAATGTAATGGAGCTTCAAATCATTCTGTGAAAGGGAAACCTTTTTCTAAAAAATTTCTATGTCCATATGCTGGGTGCTCTAGAAAATTTCGAGATAATTTTAATTTGATGAACCATATATGTACTCATAATGGAGTGAAGAAATTACATTGTGCATTTTGTGATTTTGTGTGTATTCAAAAAACATCTTTGAATCACCATTATGAAAATAAGCATGGGAGAAAATAGAATGCATCAACAGTTTGATTGGCAGCATCTGACTTTGAAATCATTTTCATAAAATTTGAGTAATTGTAATGAATTTTACCTTTTCCTCACAAAGCAGACTTTTAACGACCTTAGAAGAGAAAGCTTTTGAAAACATTGAGGGAAAAGGAGAAAATGCTGGTAACCAACCAGCATTTTCTCCTTTTCCAATAGTGTTTCCTACCCTATTAAAGACAGAAATCATAACTTTACGACTTGATTTGTCATCTACAAGTGCTTTCGGTTTGGTCCAGTCCAAAATTTTGTTTGACAGTGAGTGAAAGTTTGTGAGAGATCATATATGCAACTCTGGTTATGACAATTTTTTTTCATCATTATCATTATAGAGAAAAAAGCTCATTACAGGCATTCTTCTTGTGTGACAATGGTTTAAAAAATGGTCAGGTGCAAATGTAAGAAATCATCTTGAAGAGGTGATATGTTCATTTAATGACGTATATGACAAATTTTTCTAACGGACAGATTTTTTTTTAAACTTTGCACATACAAAGCTCATCATATCTCTAGTAGATTGCAGTAGAAAAAGATATGGGTCACCATGCTCGTTTCTGAGAAATTTGCCTTTGAAAAAGGTGTATAAAGTACCAAAACTCAGCTTATATTGGAGTTAACACACTTTTCCTTATAGTCAGTTAAACAGAAAAATTTCTGGAAGAATATACAAATATACATCATTTTAATGAAAATTCATTTAGTTTTGCACAAAAAAAATATATAAAAGTATGGTTTTAAGCATGGTAAATGTACAAATATGCATGTTTTAAATTGACCATGGAGTTAAAAAGGGAGATAATTTGACCAAAATAAGGGTAAATCTTTAATAAATACATACTTTCTAACGGACAAATTTTTCTTAAAATTTCCACACTTATAGTATTTATAATTCTAAACAATAAGAAAAAATAAAAATGGCACATGTAATTTTTGTTTAACTCTTTACCAAATGACAAAATTTTAGACTTGTCTAAACTCAAAACATTTGCAAATGACAAATTAAATCACTCAAACAGTGAAATTTGAACTTTGAAAGGGTAGAAATCATTGTGGAAAAAGGAGAAAATAATGGTGGCCAGTATTTTCTCCCTTTCCCACAATATTTTCAAAATTCTTTTTTCATCAGGATTGTTAAAACCTGGGATCATGTGGTAAAGGGTCAATGTGGGAAAACTGCCAGTGACTTTGAAAGAGCATTGTGAATAGCACAGGAGCAGAAACTTCAAGAACACTGGCTACTATAAATTAACTGAAGTGTTGTTGTAAATAGTGTTAACTTTTTAGCAGACAACTACAGTTTAGACTCGTCCAAGTTGAAAGCACTTGCAGACAGCAAACTATATGTGACTCAAATGGTGAATTTAGTCTTTGAAAGAGTATAAAATATTGTTGGAAAAGGGGCATCAATTTCTGCTTTCCCCACATTTTCTTAAGAAAACCGTCTTCCTGATGGTACAAGTATATATGCGAGTTTTTGGTAGAAGGTTAAAAGTAAAGACCCAAGGTCAGGCTGCTCATTCTTTGCCATCTGATTGTTTACTGCACCATATACAAAAGTTTCACACAAGAACCGGTGAAAATTATTCATCACAGCAACCTTGAGACTGTTGCCATATTTTTTCTGTTGGAGGAATCTTACATAAGAAATATGTTTAATAACAGGGGCAGAAAGCTTTTCTAGACATCTTGACAAGTAAAGCAATGAACCCGGTTTCTGTTTCTATTTGCAGAAAGTGTAGATGAAGATCAGACTGAACTGAGCATGTGGTCTGATCTTGGTACTATACTGTGGGTTTATTTGCTAGATATTCTGATGAAACAACCTTGAATTGACTAGTTTTGCATAGATCTATTTTACATTTACTATGAATATCCCTTTCATTTATTTAGCACGAAAGAGTGAATTTTGTAAATAGGAAACTTCCACATTAAAACCTTTTTCGTGGGCACTCATAAGTTTTGTGACGGGAAAATTTCAAATGAGCACCGACAACAAACTAGAACAAAACTTCTGCTATAGTAACGGCTACAATTTGAAGAAACTTGATAGAGGTCTACTAGATAAAGCTACATGCCAAATTTGGTAGCCCTAGGCCTTATGGTTTCAGACAAGAAGGTTTTCAAAGAATTCCAATATTTTTAAGTTTTGTTGCCATGGCAACCAGAGTTTTTGAAGCAATCAAATTCTTTCAAGAAATTCTGAAGAGGACCAAGGCAGGATCATTTCTGTGAAGTTTCATCAAAATTGGATGGGTAGTTTCGGAGAAGAAGATGTTTAAAATGAAAGTTAACGCACGGACGGACGCACGACGGACACCGGGCCATGACATTTATAGCCCGCTGGCCTTCGGCCAGTGGAGCTAAATATATAAGAAGGGAAATTACTGCTACTAGAAAGCTACCTACTATCAGAATGAGTCATTTCTCTTTGTTGTCAATTGGAGTTACACCCCTTACTATACATCCCGTTGAGAAAAGGTAAACACATGATGACCCACTATCTGGTTAACTCATACCTATGTCACGTAAGGAAATATTACACGCCTGTGTAACATACCTGTACAATGGCGACTTTAAAACCAGGGAAAACTTTGATCTTCAAAGATCTTCACGAGAACCTGGAAGTTAAACTGGACGAACCTGGGACTTACTTTTTTGGTGAGTAACTTTCAGTTTCGTAATGATTATTTATAAACTTACAGAATTCTTCTCAACTTCAGTCAGTCCTTTAAACCTTTTCCAAACGACAAAATTTTAGACTTTTCCCAATCGAAATAATTTGCAGACGACATTTTACGTGTGGCTCAAATAACAAAATTTGCCTCTGAAAAGATAGAAAACATTGAGGGAAAAAGAGGAAATGCCGGTCACCAGCATTTTCCCATTTCTTCCACAATGTTTTCAAAAGGTATCTTCCTCGGTC
This sequence comes from Hippopus hippopus, assembly GCA_946811185.2. Taxonomy (NCBI): domain Eukaryota; kingdom Metazoa; phylum Mollusca; class Bivalvia; order Cardiida; family Cardiidae; genus Hippopus; species Hippopus hippopus. Next base: position 50,402,114 of record OX328102.1, on the reverse strand, counting down.
CGTAATACCAGGGATTGTTTCGTTAAGGGTTTACCCTTTGCCAAATGGCAAATTTTAGACTCGCCCAATTTTAAATTAATTTCAGTAAACAAATAAGGTGTGGTAGAAATGATTTTCGATCTTGAAGGAAGGACAGAAAACATTGCTTGAAAAGTATAAAATCTGTTGGTTATCAGCATTTTCTCCTTTCCCCATAAAGTTTTCAGAGGCCTTCACTCGTAGAAGGGTTGAAACCTGGGATTGTTTGGAAAATGATCCAGAAACCAATCCTGCTAGCTGGGGCTATTGCACTAGGATACGAGGGCCGTTCGATATGTAATGTGTATTGTACCACAGCGCGATAACGCTTTGCACGATTTCGTGGATGATGATATGCTTGAATAGCTGTATTCAATACCTTTCCAACGTTATAAACACAAGCCTTCAGCTCCACATAGTTTTAAACTTATAGTCATTTCAATAGAGCTAGTCGTTGACCATTTACTGTTGTAAAAATGGTTGGGAAACGGATTAAGAATATTGAAGAAATTAGAGCTTATATAAAAGTTCGCACAAAACTCGGTCATTCGGTAATGCAGATTTTTACTGAATTGGGGGAAGTTTATGGGTCTGATAAGGTATCTTATGAGACAGTTCGTAGTTGGAGAAAGAAATTTCTGACTGGCACAGAGTCCGTCAAAGATGTAGCAAAATCTGGCCGACCTGTGACTTTAACAGGCAAGGCAAATGTCTCAAAAGTCAGGGAAATAATTGAAAGTGATGGCAGATACATGATTCGTGATATTGCCAACGCTGTTGGCATATCGCTATCACGGGTGCATTTCATTTTGAAGCGTATTTTGAAAGTGCGAAAGATTTCTGCCAGATGGATACCTCATATATTGACAGATGACCAAAAACGGGTACGAGTACAAACCGCTAAGCAATTGCTCAAAATATTTCCCAAATTCAATCAAAGACAGTTTGCAAACATTGTTACTGGTGACAAAACATGGGTTCACTATTTCAAACCAGTAAGAAAAATTGGAAACAAAATATGGCTAACTAAACACGGTAGAAGGCCTGTAGTTGCCAAAAGAAGCACAAGCACAAAGAAGGTTCTTTATTGCATATTCTTCTCATGTGATGATATAGCTGTACAAATTCCGGTGCCGAAGGGCAAAAGTGTTACAGGTCGGTATTACCGAGATGTTATACTAAAAAAGGTCAAGAAATATTATCTTAAACGACGCCCTGTGTCAGGATTTAGGCATGTTCATCTACTTCATGATAATGCTCCATCACATACATCTGAGCTTGTAAAGCAATATTTGAAGTCGGAGAAGGTTACCGTCTTGCCACACGCACCATATTCTCCAGATCTAGCCCCATGCGACTTTTTCCTTTTTCCAGAACTTAAAAAGTTCTTACCTGGTCGTCGTTACAAGTCCCGACAAGCCCTTGGCTCAGCCATCAGTCAGTGCCTCAGAGGTCTACCTAAATCAGCGTACCGTGACGCATTTCAGAAATGGATTCAGAGATTGAAATTATGTATTTCAAACCGCGGAGAATACTTTGAAGGGATGTAATGTTCATTTCACTGTTTGAGTCGAATGCTTTTGAGATATCGTACAATACACATTACGTATGAAACAACCCTCATATTTTAACTCTACCAAACAACAAAATTTTGGAAACTGGACCAAACTGAAAGCATTTGCAGACAATTTGCATGTTGCTAAAGTGTGGGTTTTTACATGAGAATGTTCTTGGGCAAGACACTTCAGAGCCCTTACCTAATACTGATGAAACCCTAGACATTCATGAATATGTGAGCTGTTGATATGACTGAAATAGTATAGCTGTGTAAAACCCCATTCAATCAATCAATCAACCAACCAACCAATCGGTCAATCAATCAATCAGTCTATAAATCAATCGGTCTTTGAAAGGTTCGAAAACAGTATGGAGAAAAAGACAAAATTTTGGTTTCCTGCATTGTCTCCTTTTCCCACAATGCTTTCAACAGCTTTTATTTTGAGCGTCCTGAAAACTCAGGACTGTGTGGTAAAGGGTTAATGCTATTGGACAATGTTCCAGAATTGCTGCCTTGACAGAATACTACTAATGCATAGTGATGAGCAGATTCATTTTGATTGGCCCTTTACCTAATAATTTTGAGTTTTAACAACTGTAAAGAAAAAGACATCTGAAAACAATGTAGAATAGGAGTAAATGCTGGAGACCAGCATTTTCTCCTTGTTTCCCACAATGCTTTCTACACTTCTAGAAAACATTCAATTCTTGTGTCACATTTGTTTCGTAGTTGGCGTATATACAGTAACAAGCAATTTTAATTTTGACAATTCCAAAATTTTTTGTTACGTATGTCCAGTGTTAATGAAACTCTTGGTAACAAGTGAATTCACTCCAGCTATGAGTATGTACTGTCCATTTCAGGCTTAACCACAGAGGGAGTCTTTTGTGCTGAGCAAGATGAGGATATACTGTGTATGAAGCTGTTTAAGATCACTTACGAAAGTAACGGAGGTTGCCTTCTCTCGCCATTAAACAAGGATCTCGCATGTATCGTCAATTCAAAAAATATATTAACTGCTGAAATCAATTTATCAAATGGTAAACATACATTTACATAGTTTGATTCACAATAGAGTGAAGCCAAGTTGGGTAGTGCAGTTGGTGATACACAGGGCTTGAGATTAGGGGGGTTCCTGGTTCAAATCCCCAGCTTGGTCGATTTCCTTGGATCTTCCAAAAAATGATGGTAGTCATTGCAACAGGATTCATTCCTCTGAATGCTGATCATGGTTTCCATGATGGCTATAATTATGGGAGAGCAGCCAGTGGCCTGGGAAGAAAGTTGTGCTAAGTACATGTACTCATAAAAAAGAAACTCCAGAAAAGCATGGGTAGGTGCACTGGCTGCTGCAATCTAAATAAAATAATGTTGAAAACTCTGTTAAACACCATTCAATAAATCACAAACAAGCATTTTCTCCTTTTCCCAATATGTTTTCAAATGCCTTCTTTCCTGGGGTCGTTAAAAGTAGGGATTGTATCATATGTTTGAAACATCAAGTTTTTACTGTACATTTTATATATAAGATGATAAGGCCTGCAATATGTGAAAAGGGGCATTTGGACATTTGCATAAAGTGTCGTTCTGGATCAGCCTACGGAGTTTGTGCAGGCTAATCCGAGACGGCACTTTATGTCAACATTAGATTTTGTCCCACAGTATACTTGCGTGAAACAGAAAATCACACATGATCTGAAAGTGTTGTCTCAGATCAGCCTAGGCGGACTGTGCAGGCTGATATAGGACGACACTACGGAAATATCCAAATGCCCCTTTTCATGTGTTGCAGGCCATATAACCTTTCCTGGTATGTAACATTGCACAGAGCACTAAGTTAACCCTGCACCAAACAATCCAGTGTTTTAGCAGCTGAGAGGAAAAGGTTTTGATAATGTTGTGGCAAAAGGAGACAATGCTGATAACCAGCATTTTCCTCCTTTTCCCTCTATTTTTTCACTCTTCCAAAGGCAATTTCCATCATTTAAACCAAGTTCAAAATACTGTCTGCAAATGCGTGTATTATAGACAAGTCTAAGATTGTCTTGTTTGTTAAAGAACTATACCATTTGCAAAAACAAGTGAGGTTATTCTAAGTAACAGTATATAGAATGTTAAATCTTTAAGTGCTCTTCAAAACTTTAGTAGTTTTGGCAACCAGTGTAGATCAAGATCAAACTGCAAAAGACATGCAGTATGATCTTTGGTCTTCATTTGCAGCTTTGCTTAGGTATTCGAGACGAGGGCAACCTCGAAATTGCTCTTACCAGGGTCTTATTCTTACAGTGAAATATTTGGTAAACTAGGGGTAAAATCAGATTGATTGATTGATTGTTTGGAGTTTAACGCCGTTATCGCAGCGGCCAGTGCACCTATCATGCTTTCCTGGAGTCGCTTTTACCAGTACTCCGCACAATTTTCTTTCCAAGCCACTGGCTGCTTTCCCATATAACCATCACTGGGACAATGGTCAGCAGTGGGAGAGGAATGAATCCTGTCGCAATGACTATCATCAGTCCTTGGAAAGAAATTGGCCAAGCCAGGGATCGAACCCACGACCCCCTGTTCTCGCTACGGACTGAGCTACCAGGGCTAGGCAGGGGTTAACTCAGACTGTTCCAAAAGACAAAACTATGGAGTTGTCCAAATTGAGAGCATTTTGCAGATGACAATTCAAATGTGCCTGAAATGATGAGATTTGGCTGTGAAAGAGTAGAAAACATTTTCTCCTTTTTCCACATTGTATTCAGAAGCTTTCTCCGATATAGTTTTGAACACTCAGGATTCTGTGATAAAAGTTTAAAACTCTCTTGAGGGTAACATTGCACTAGGAAGTTAGTAACATAACTCTTTACAACAATATCCCGACTTTTAACCACCTTTAGAAGAAAGGCATTTGAAAACACTGTGAGAAAAGGAGAAAATGCTGGTAACAAGCATTTTCTACTTTTCCCCAAAATGTTTTCTACCCTTCAAAAGACAAATTTCAGGTTTGAGCCATGTTTGATTTGTCGTCTCTAAATGCTTTTTAATTTGGATCAGTTTACAATTTTGTTGTGTGGTAAAGAATTAAGGACATGCATATCTCATGATTTATTTCATTCTATCATGTCAGAAGATTAATTTTATGTAACCGCATCTATAGATAAAGCTATATGGTCTTAACAACTTACCCTTGAGCAATTTCACTATTTGCAAATTTGCAAACACTGGTAACCAACATTTTCTCCTTTTCCCACGTTGTTTGTGGGAATAGGAGAAAACACTGGTAACCAACATTTTCTCCTTTTCCCACATTGTTTTCTACCAAGTCAAGGAATTTCAGTTTGTTTTTATCACTTTTGAAATTGTTGTCTGCAACTGTTTTCAATTTTAAAGAGTCTAGACTTTGTTGTCTGTAGATGATTTCAATTTGAAAGAGTCCAGAATTTGTCATTTGGTAAGGACTTAACCAAAAGACTCTGAAAGTATTCACGGGCAACATATTAAATTTGGCTTAAATGACAGGATTTTCCGTTGAAAGGATCAAAAACATTGTGGGAAAAGGAGAAAATGCATGTTATAAACTCTTTTATACCCCCGCAAAACGAATGTTTTTGGGGGTATACTGGAATCAGCCTGTCCATCCGTCCGTGTGTCCATCTGTGTACAAAATACTAGTAATTTTGTGTCACGAACTCCTCCTACAGTTTTGCTGCTATTCTATTGAGAGTTTGTTGATACACTGATCGTATACTGAAGTTGTGCACGACACAGTTTTCAATCATCTATTCCCTATGATTCAAGGGTAATCTCCCCTTGAACTTTGAAAATTTTTTGTTAAATTGCCTGTTTCTGTCAAAGCGCTGGCGGGGGTATTAAGTCACATTCAGTGACAGCTCTAGTTTTTCCTTGTTACAGGTGACGATGTTCTCAGTAGCCTTCTTTGGTCATTAATACACTTGTTTTCTTAGGGTCTATGGCCCCTAACTCTCATGTTAAAAGACGGAAGCTGCCGAGATTGAACGAATAGCCTTTACGAAAATGTCGATGTTACACGATATTTACCGATGAGTTAGGGGTCGTAGGCCTTAACGGTTAGAGTATTACACTCATCTATTTACCTAAGAAATACAAGTAGGACAGCTTGTAAATAGTCTGGATTGATTGATTGATTGTATGGTGTTTAATGCTGTTTTAAACATTTTTTAAGTTATATTGCTGCGGCCAGTGCACCTATTCATGCTATCCTGGAGTTTCTTTTACCAGTACTCCGCACAATTTTCTTTCCAAGCCACTGGCTGCTTTCCTACATGACCATCGTCGAAACAATGGTCAGCGGTGAGAGAGGAATGAATTCTGTCACAATGACTATCCTCAACCCCGGGAAAGAAATTGGCCGAGCCAGAGATCGAATCTACAACTCCCTGTTCTCAAGTCCTGCACGCTACCGACTGAGCTACAGGTGCTCAGCATAAAAAAAAACGGAAAAAATGAACAAAAACCACTTGTAACATTTTAGCACTTACTTCTTTCTTCCCAATGTTATCCATATTCAAGAAAGTTTTTTTTTTTCCATCAGATGTCTTGTACTAGTGTTTCTAGAAGGTTTTGAAATCCTTGGTGTCATATTGGTTTGAACTCTGCACTAAATACCAAAGTTGTAGAATGGTCTGTATTAGTTCTAAGCATTTGCAGACAAGATATTAAATGTAGCTCAGATGTTGGCATGTGTCACTGGAAAGGTAGAAAGAGATGTAGGAAAAAGAGGAAAAGGAGAAAATATAGTTTACCAGCATTTTCCTCCTTTTCGATTATGTTTTTAAGGGCCTTATTTTTCAGGGTTGTGCCAAGCTTAGACTGTTGGTAGCATACAGGATCTGAGAACAGCTAGGAGTTTGCTGGTTCGAATCCCAGGCTCAGCCAATTTCTGTCCGAGGATTGATGATTATAATTGCAACAGGTTTCATCCCTCTCTCACCGCTGATCATTGTTTCAACAATGGTTATGTGGGAAAGCAGCCATTGGCTTGGAAAGCATATTGTGGGAAGTACTGGTAAAAGAATCCCTAGGAAAGCATGGAGAGGTGTACAGGCTGCCACGATATTACTAATATATTGTTGAAAACGGTATTAAATACCAAAACAATCAATCTCAGGGTTGTAAAAATATCAGATTATTTGGTAAGGGTTAACTCTTTACCTATGACAAAATTTTAGACTTGCCCAAATGGAAAGCTTTTTAGATGACAAAATAACTGACTTAATAATAGAAACTCACTAGCATTTTCAGCAATTTTTGGTTTTTCCCAGTTTGTTTTTAAAAAGCCCTTTCTTTTTTGCTTTTCAGTAGGTTAAAGAAATCTGACAGTGAATTATATCCTTATAATTCACTGGTGAATGGTATAATTCTGCGGTGAATGTTATAACTTTTATTTTTGACATACCACAGATATTTACAGAACATGAATGAATTTTCAATGGGAGAACGTCACGTTTGATGACATCATTATTACAGCTAGTAAATATCCGACTAGATTGAGTAGATCTGTTTTGCTTGAAAAGCGCATATAATTTTACAGAATGAGCAAAAATTAGGTGTGAAAAGAAAAGTTAAATTGAAGAGCATAAAACAAATAGGATTATTGTCTGTTTCAGTGTTTGATCGAAATTTCTTTTATCTTGTGAAAAGCAAAGGCCATAATTATTTTCACTTGTGTGTGAAAATATAGCCTTCACTTTTCACTCAGTGGAAGAAAGTTCGATCATACACCAAAACAGACAATTATCCTCTATTTCCTTATGGTTGTTCAAACTTGGGATTGTGCTGTAAAAGTTTATTACATTAATTAACAAAATAGCTGTTCGATCAGGAAGATAATGTTGTTGAATTAAGGTAGAGCTTCTTTGAATAGGCTATTGTACCTGTTAGATTGCTTAACACTTTTTCTCATGATAAATTTTGCACTCATCTAAATTCAAAAGATCTACAGACGACAAATTCAAAATTGGTACAAATATACTCAATATTGATAGGATGGAAAATATTATGGGGAAAGGAGAAAATGCTGGTTACCAGCATTTTCTCCTTTTCCCACAATGTTTTCAAAAGCTTTCAGCTACGGGGTTGTTGAAACTCGGGATTGTTTGGTAAAGGCTTTAATCTGTTGCCCTTTATCAAAGTCACATACAGATCCCAGATTTTACAACCTTAAGGAGAAGAACTTTTAAAAACATGGTGGGAAAAGGAAAAAATGCTGGTTACCATAATTTTCTGACCTTTCAAAGAAAGATTTTCTTGTATGTGGAACATTTTAGTTTGTCCTCTGCAAAAGCCTTGAATTTAGATCGGTCTAAAATGTTGTTGTTTGGTAAAGTTGAATGACTGTGTGGAAGAAGTGTGGTTTTGTAACAGGCTACAGGACTTTAAGCACCCCTTACCATATTTCAATCTATTAACCCTTTAACTCACAATCCGAAGTTTTAACAACCCTGAGTAAGAGTCCTGAAAACTTCGTGGGAAAAGGAGATAATGCTGTTAGCCAACATTTTTTCCTTTTTCCCACAGTGTTTTTCTATCTTTTCAAAGACCATTTCTACTACTAGAGAGATATTTAAATTGTCGTCTGCAAATGCTTTTGATTTGGACTTGTTCAAATTTTGTATTTTTTAAGAAGCAAAAAAGTCAAGGTTATTTTAGACCTGCAGACAAGGAAAGTAAGATGCAGAATAGAAGAAATTTAACTTTAATGTGACTAAATTGTATTTAACCTTGCCCTAACTCTACACCAAAACGACACTGCAATTTAAAGACCAATAGAAGAAGACTTTTGAAAACATTGTGATAAAGGAGAAAATGCTGATAAGCAGCATTTTCCCCTTTCACCACAATGTTTTCAAAAGCCTTACACATTAGGGTCATTAAATCATTGGGCTATGGTAAACGGTTGTGTCTTTACTGCGCAGTCACTGGGCTACGGTAAACAGTTGTGTCTTTACCGCGCAGTCACTGGGCTATGGTAAACGGTTGTGTCATTACCGCGCAGTCACTGGGCTACGGTAAACGGTTGTGTCTTTACCGCGCAGTCACTGGACTACGGTAAATGGTTGTGTCTTTACCGCGCAGTCACTGGGCTACGGTAAACGGTTGTGTCTTTACCGCGCAGTCACTGGGCTACAGTAAACGGTTGTGTCTTTACCCCGCAGTCACTGGGCTACGGTAAACGGTTGTGTCTTTACCGCGCAGTCACTGGGCTATGGTAAACGGTTGTGTCTTTACCGCGCAGTCACTAGGCTACGGTAAACGGTTGTGTCTTTACCGCGCAGTCACTGGGCTACGGTAAAAGGTTGTGTCTTTACCGCGCAGTCACTGAGCTACGGTAAACGGTTGTGTCTTTACCACGCAGTCACTGGGCTACAGTAAACGGTTGTGTCTTTACCGCGCAGTCACTGGGCTGCGGTAAACGGTTGTGTCTTTACCGCGCAGTCACTGGGCTACGGTAAACGGTTGTGTCTTTACCGCGCAGTCACTGGGCTTCGGTAAACGGCTGTGTCTTTACCGCGCAGTCACTGGGCTACGGTAAACGGCTGTGTCTGTGTCCAGTCAGTTGTTGGACAAATTGGATTTTATGGATTCATGATCATGTGATGACTTGCTTGGTATAATGCATCACAGAGATGCATTAAGCCCCCTTTTACCAGAGCATGGCTCATATATAGATACCATCTGCTACTAGTTTGAAAAGAAGATTTTATGGATTCATGATCATGTGATGACTTGCTTGGTATAATGCATCACGGAGATGCATTAAGCCCCCTTTTACCAGAGCATGGCTCATATATAGATACCATCTGCTACTAGTTTGAAAAGACTGATATTAAGAACATACATGTACTATGTATCATCTTTCATGAGTAACTACTTTTTAGCTCACCTGAACATGAAGTGCTAAGGTGAGGTATTGTGATCGGTCGTTGTCCAGTGTCCATCTGTCCATCCATCCGTCTGTCCGTCCGTCCGTCTGTCCACAATTCATTTAAACATCTTCTCCTCCTAAACCGCTGGGCCAGTCTTTATGAAACTTGGCAGGGATGTTCCTTGGGTGAACCTCTACCAAATGTGTTCAAGAGATTGAATTCCACCCATAACTCTAGTTGCCATGGCAACAAAAAGGAAAAAAATAGCAAAATCTTTGAAAATCTTCTTCTCCGAAACTAGAAGGCGTAGATCTTTGATATTTGGTATGGGTTCACAAGTTCGAACATAGGAACAAAGAAGGAAAACTTTAAAATTCTTCTTCTCTGAAACTTGAAGGCATAGAGCTTTGATATTTGGCATCTAGCATCTCCTAGTGGACCTCTACCAAGTTTGTTCATATGATGCCCCTGGGGTCAAAACTGGCCCCGCCCCAGGGTTCACAAGTTCGAACATTGGAACAAAGAAGGAAAATTTTAAAATTCTTCTTCTCTGAAACTGGAAGGCGTGGAGCTTTGATATTTGGCATCCATTATCTCCTAGTGGACCTCTACTAAGTTTATTCATATGATGCCCCTGGGATCAAAACTGGCCCAGCCCTGGGGGTCACAAGTTCGAACATAGGAACAAAAAGGGAAAACTTTAAAATTCTTCTTTTCTGAAACTGGAAGGCATTGAGCTTTGATATTTGGTATGTAGTTAACCTGTTCTAAGTTTGTTAGCCCACCTGAGCACAGCGTGTTCAGTGAGTTCCAAACTGGGTCACCTGGGGTCATAAACTAGGTCAAATTAAAGTAATACCTTGTGGCCACTCTTAAGGCAACATTTTTTGCTCAAATGGCATGAAATTTGGTCAGAATGTTTGTCTTGATAAAATCTCGGGTGAGTTTGGATTTGGGTCACCTGGGCTCGTAAACTAGGTCACTAGGTCAAATTAAAGAAATACCTTTTGGGCACTCTAGATGCCACATTTTTTGCTCAATTGACTTGAAAATTAGTCAGTATGTTTGTCTTGATAAAATCTCACATGAGTCTGAATTTGGGTCAACTGGGGTCATAAACTAGGTCACTAGGTCAAATTAAAGAAATACCTTCAGGGCACTCTAGGGGCCACATTTATTGCTCAATTGATTTGAAAATTGGTTAAAATGTTTGTCTTGATGAAATCTAGGATGAGTTTAAAATTGGGTCATCTGGGGTCATAATCTAGGTCACTAGGTCAAATGAAAGAAATACCTTTAGGACACTCTAGAGGCTACATTTTTTGCTCAATTTACTTGAAAATTGGTCAGAATTTTTGTCTTGATGAAATATTGGATGAGTTTGAAATTGGGTCACCTGGGGTCATAAACTAGGTCATTTGGTCAAATTAAAGAAATACCTTTAGGGCACTCTAGAGGCCACATTTATCGCTCAATTGACTTGAAAATTAGTCAGAATGTTTGTCTTGATAAAATCTCACATGTTTGTCTTGATAAAATCTCACACGAGTCTGAATTTGGGTCATGTGGGGTCTTAAATTAGGTCACTAAGAAATTAAAGAAATACCTTTAGGGCACTCTTGAGGCCACATTTATTGTTCAATTGATTTGAAAATGGGTTAAAATGTTTGTCTTGATGAAATCTAGGATGAGTTCAGAATTGGGTCACCTGGGGTCATAATTTAGGTCACTAGGTCAAATTACAGAAATACCTTTAGGGGACTCTAGAGGCCACATTTCTTGCTCAATTGACTTGAAAATTGGTCAGAATGTTTGTCTAGATGAAATATTGGATGAGTTTGAAATTGGGTCACCTGGGGTCATAAACTAGGTCACTTGGTCAAATCAAAGAAATACCTTGTGGGCACTCTAGAGGCCACATTTATCGCTCAATTGACTTGAAAATTAGTCAGAATGTTTGTCTTGATAAAATCTCACATGAGTCTGAATTTGGGTCATGTGGGGTCTTAAATTAGGTCACTAGGTCAAATTAAAGAAATACCTTGTGGGCACTCTAGAGGCCACATTTATTGTTCAATTGATTTGAAAATGGGTTAAAATGCTTGTCTTGATGAAATCTAGGATGAGTTCAAAATTGGGTCTCCTGGTTTGCTAGGTCAAATTAAAGAAATAGCTTTATGGCACTCTAGAGGCCACATTTCTTGCTCAATTGACTTGAAAAGTGGTCAGAATGTTTGTCTTGATAATTTTTTAGATGACTTCTAAATTGGGTCACCTGGGGTCATAAACTAGATCACTTGGTCAAATTAAAGAAATACCTTGTGGGCACTATAGAGGCCACATTTATTGCTCAATTAACTTGAAAACTGTTCAGAATGTTTGTCTTGATAAATTTTTTGATGAGTTCTAAATTGGGTCACGTGGGGAGATAAACTAGGTCACTAGATCAACTTATGGAAATTCCTTGTTGATGCTCTAGAGGCCACATTTTAAGCTCAATTGACCTGACAATTGGTCAGAAATTGAATTATGCACATGAAGTGAAATTTCGCCTATTGACTCAGGTGAGCGATCCAGGGCCATCTTGGCCCTCTTGTTAAACTCTTTACCAAATGATTATTAATGTTTTGATTACTGGCAATATTGGTAACTAACATTTTCTCTTTTTCCGTAACCTCTAACCTTTCATACATAGGTCCCATCGTCTGGGTTCCAATAGATTGTTGTCTGTGATTGCTTTCAAGTTGGACAAGTCTAAAATCTGTTTTTTTTGGTGAAGACTTTTGTTGGGTAGATTGAATTCTCTTGCAGTGTAGACCTAGATCAGACTGCACAGAAACTGTATTTCTGCTTAATCCTGTAATCTTAAGTAGAGTCTCTCAGTTTCATTGCAAGTCAAAATTGTTGGATGTAATTCTACTTCCTTTAAGGTTCTACAATAGAGATAGCAGAAAAGAAAATCAGATTTGTGGATGGAAGTATCCCAAGAAGAAGACGACATCTTCCCCACACACCCGGACAATCCAGAGAAACCGAACCACCACCTAAGCCAGCAAGAACAAATGCTCAGAATGGTGGGATTACAACCAACCATCAGAAACTAGATAAAAATCTTGTACATGTAAGAGGCCACCCTTTGCTTTAACAAAGTTTATTTCCCTTAACCCTTTTCTGGCCGAGTCCAGTAGTGCAATAGGTAGCATACAGGACTTGAAACTAGGGGGTCACTCTTTTTAACTCTTTAACAAACGGCAAAATTTGAGAAGAATTTTGTGCAGAGTACTGGTAAAAGAAGGTCTAGAAAAGTATGGCTAGGTGCACTGACTGCCAAAATATACTGAGCAAAAATAAAAAGTATCCAGTCCACAAAATTTTAATTTTTTTCAAAACTATAATTGGAAATTTCATTAAATTGATTTCAAGTTAAAATCTGATCATTTGTTTATTGAATCGTGAATTTTCATGTGATTTGATTGAGAGCTTACCGAATTATAGGCGTTGACATATCGAAGGGGTCAATTTTAAAAATCACGGGCTAATGAAGAAGTTTCCAATAGGTTATCTAACAGATGATATGGTTATCAAATTGTTTAGTATCGCGTATAACCGCCTTGACTGGCAAGAACGGCCTGGATCCTCTGTCGCATACTGTTCACATAACGTCTGATGATGTCAGGAGTGAAATTATTCCATGCAGCTTGCAGGGTATTTTGCAGGTCCCGAAGGTTCGTCAGGTCCTGCCTATGCACTCTTCTACCCAATTCATGTGCTCGATGGGATTTAAATCCGGGCTGTTCGCTGGCCATTCGAGAAGGTTTATGTTGTGATGCTGCAGGAATTGCTGGGTTAATCTGGCTGTGTGCGGTCTAGCATTATCTTGCTGAAGGGTGACTTGCTGAGCTTGTCTTTGAATGAATGGCACTGCTTCTGGCGCTAGAATTTGGTTGATATACCCCTGAGGATTCAAATTGCCATTCACTACAATAAGACGCGTCTTCAAGCCCCCCATTATACCGCCCCATACCATAACACTGCCGCTGCCAAAGCGGTTTCTTTGAAGGACACAGACATCAGCAAATCGCTCCCCTCTCCTATGGTAAACACTAACATGGCCATCTGCGTGACTAAAGTTAAACCTAGACTCGTCCGTGAATAAAATATTGTTCCAGTCTGCGCGTCAAAATCTCAAATGACGTCGGCACCAATTCATTTGGGCGGTTCTATGGGCCCTAGTTAAAATCTGCCCATAGTACGGCCTGTAAGCACGCACTGGCCTATGCCTAGCCCTTAACCTGTTCCGTACTGTCTGCGCAGAAATTCCGTACCTTCTCCCTGTGACAGTGGCTGTTAGGAAGCGCTGACGCAAATGCGTTAACGTAAGAAAACGTTCTTGCCGCGCCGTTGTCACATGGGGCCTACCGCTGTCTCTAACATTGCCGGTCTGCCGGAAACAATCGGCCAACTTCTGAATAGTCCTCCTAGTGCATCCAAACGCTCGGCTTACTGCGCTTATCGTTTGGCCAGCGTTTAGCATACCTATGGCTTGGTTACACTAGTTGTTATTTAAACGCGGCTTGTTGCTAAAGAAAAATCCTTTTGATTTTCTGAAAGACAAGACGTTAGAGATGCTTACACAGCAAAAGAATTGTCAAGTGATACACGTGGCGTTTATGCACGTGGAATCACGAAATATGGCTGATGTGTGTTTTGAGTCCATACGGCTCATTGCATGCAGTAACAATCACCTGGAAACAAGACAATATAGCGCTACAAATATTTTGGTATGCGTTTCGACATCAGGACTACATAAATAAGCAAAATATTTTACAAAGAAAAGTGGATACTTTTTATTTTTGCTGAGTATATAACTGAAATAATTTTGAAAGTGATGATGAACACCAAACAAACAAATAAGAGTTTTAATGATCCATAAGAAGAAAGCTTTTGAAATGATTGTGGAAAATAGTGAAATGTTGGTACTTGTAACAAGCATTTTCTCCTTTTCTTACAAACTTTACTACTCTACCAAGTGCAACTCCAGTTGAGCCACATCTAATATGTCATCTGCACATGCCATCACAATGGACTAGTCTAAGATTTTCTCGTCTGGTAAGAGTTAAATGTGTTTCATTTGTGCATTTGATTTGCTAAAATACCATAATTTGAACAAAATTGGAAAAGTTTTTATGAACCAGAGATTTGTATTTAAGCTACTGCTTATTTTTTCTTCTCCCATGTCATTTGAGAGTTTAACCTCGCACAAGATATATAGGATCTGACATGATTTGGCATATGAGATACACGGAATATACTGTAGTAACTGTCCTGGTGCTTGTATTTGATTGGAGCAGCATGAGAAAATTTGATACCGTGTGAGACTGAAGGTTGAGAGAGATGTCAAAATTTTCCTACATGGTGAGAAGCAAAATACTAGCGTCAGAAAAGTTACTACAGCATAATATTCTTTTTATTTTCAATGACAAAATATTTCAATTATTGACATTTTATTTGAAAATGGTGAACAAAATAAAACAAATAATTGTGTGGTAGCCAGTAACTTCGTTTTTATGAATGGCAGATGAATATTATGGTGTAAAATTTTGATCAGTCAAATTGCTCATGAATACCTCGCATGAGTTATGTCATCATTACGTTATCATACCAATTTAGAACCGTATTTCACAGTGTGTAGGTACAGACTTTTTTCTGTCATGTGTGACATTTTATTCATGTGCGACACATGTATTTGAGCTGGAAAATTTTCAGGTATATAATAAAATTTTTTATTAAATGCATCTTTGGAATATGTTATAAAGCGAGCCTTTGGCAAGCTTAATAACATTTTTTCTTGACAAGCTTAATAAAATTTTATCTCAAACGCCAACAGATGTCAGATTCTTTTTGTCAGATATATTTCACAAATTATAGATCAGAAGATGCAAAACCATCATCTATAGATGCACGCACGGTAATATCCATAAAACCCATTCACTTCCATGAAATACATACAAAATGACGTCAAAAATGACGTCACACAATTGTGATATCAAACATATATAAGATAAAAACATTCGTGATGGGTATGTTACTCTGAAAACAAAGAAGTTTATGGGATAAAACCATATTTTAGACTCATTCATATGGAAAAGATGAATTTTACAAATGTCAAATGAACGTTTCGAAGGTCAAAAGTGGGTCATATGATTTGATTGGTATTGCAAAGTGAGGGAGTTGATAAACATGAGAAAAAGAGAAAATTCTGGTTTATCAGAATTTCTGTTTTTTCCTATATTTAAAAATAACCCATAGTTAAATTAGGCAGTAGATTGCAAACCAACAATAAGTAAGAAAGAAAAGTGTAACGGAAAAAAAAAACAGATATTAGTCTTAGCACTATAATTATGTATCCTACTCAGGCAGTTTTAGAATTTGTGCCAGAAATTTCACAAAGACTTGTGGGAATGTCACATGATCCTTTTGATCTTTCAGTCCACTTACAATGGCGAAGCAGACAATGAAGACTCGGAGGAGGATGCAGACGACAGAAAGTTGATAGCGAAAAGCTTTGTCATGCTTGACCTTCCAACTAAGCAGCAGAATAAACTGAACAACTTTGACACACCAGAACAGATTGGAGTGCTAGCAGCCAGCCATTTCACCAAACAACTGCGATTGTTTACAGATGCCATAGTCACTGGAGATTTGATTGACAATATTTTTAAACTGTTTATGGTAATTATAACTTAACACATTACCTTACAGTTCTGAGTTTAAATGACCTTGAGGAAGGGCTTTAGACAGCATTGTGGGAAAAGGAGAAAAAGCTGATAACCAGCATTTTCTCTGTTTCCTACAATGTTTTCTATCTTTTTAATTAAAGACAAAATCCACCATTTAAGTGACATTCCATTTGTCATCTACAAATGCTTTGGATTTGGACAAATTCAAAGTTTAGATGTGTGGTATAGAACTAAACAAGGGCACTGCATATAGGTCAGTCTCATTTGCTTTTTGGGTGAAATTTCTATGCTTAAGAAAGGGGCATAACTGTGTCAAAAATGTTTTTAGAGTTACCTTCCCTTTTTGTATTGGTTCCCCAGTTGCAGGTTAACAAACAGCCCAAGGTTAAAGTAAGTTTCTTCAGTAAGGCCTAACAAAAATATATCTGTGTTTAGGGTTTCGGTCGGAGATGCTGTAGGTAGGGTAGGTAGGGATTTTATTTTTTATTCCAGAAACTTTTTACATGGACCATGTACTGAAATCACACCAACATATCAATCATAGCATACAAAGTTCAGGGTCGCAGCATTTTCTAGTTAGGGTAGGGAAACCCTAAACACAGATATTTTTTTATAGGCCAAATGATAGAGATACCAGAAAGTGTCAAAGTTTGCCTAGCACTCAGATGCAGAGGATAACAAGGTCAAGACAATATCTCAAGGTTTTCTTCAGAAACGGTTGGATAATTTAGGATTCAACAAACAATGATTTTGAATTATTATCCCTCCGGAGGGATATAGTTTAGCGTTGTCCGTCCGTCTGTCCATGTGTCCATCCAGGACAGTATCTCCAATACCATTGGATGGAATTTCATTAAACTTTATACATGTATACAATAACCCTTTCTACTGATAAATTTTTTTTTTTTTTTGTTTTTGATTCAATGCAAAATGGTTGACTGGGAGCGATTTTGAATTAAGTGGTCGCATAAATTTTTGATGTTTTGAGTCTTATCTTGAAAACTATATAGAGTTTTTACATGAAACTTGTCACATCTATCAACCACCAATAGGAAATGCAGTACAACAAGTTTCACCCAGATTGACCATGCAACACCACAGTATACCCTTCCTTTTTTTTTCTTAATGCCGTGTTATGGAAAAAGGGGGCTTGATGTATATTTACATAATGGACCAACATCTCTTTGACTACAGGACAAAATGTTATGAAACTTTATATTGTTTATCACAAGTCACAGACAATCATCCTTTGTTTTTATTTAATGAAATCTCATCATGGAAAAAGGGGGTTTAATGCATAATTTCACCATGGACCAATGACCGTCTGTTCATCTGTCTTTCCGGACAGATATCTTCTAAAATCCTTGACAAAAACTGGTAGAAATTCATACATGTGTTCCTTATGATGTCCGCCGACATTTTTTATTTATTTATTTTGCTTTTTTAATATAATGCGGTGTCATAGAAAAAGGGGCTTCACGTATATTTCCATTATGGATCAATATCTCTTTAACTCAAAATCCTTGACGAAAATTTATGAAACTTCATACATGTGTTTTTTATGATAGTATGCCAATATTGTTGTTTTTTTGCTTTTTTTTAATAAATGTCGTGTCATGAAAAAAAAGGGGGAATTGGAGAATTTTTCCATTATGGACTGTATCTTTAACTACTGGACAAAATTTTATGAAACTTCATATTCATACTGTTTATCATAAGCCACAGACAATATTTATTTGTTTTTATTTCATGAAATGCCATGTCATGAAAAAAAGGGGGCTAAATGTATAATTTCATTATGGGCCAATAACAGTCTGTTTGCCCGTCTGTCCACCCAGACAGATATCTTCTAAAATCCTTGACAAAAATTGATAAAACTTCATGCATATCTTCCTTTGGATAGTCTGCTGATACAATTTTTTTCTATATATAATGCCGTGTCATGGAAAAAGGGGGCTTGATGTATATTTCTGTTATTTGTTTTCATTTGATAAAATGCCATGTTATGGAAAAAGGGGGCTTAACGTATAATTTCATCATGGATCAATAACAAAAAGGCCACATGTACATGCAAAACACAATACCTCTGTCTTTTTTGGCGGGGATATCATTTCAACGAAATTGCTTGTTAATAGTAATAATAGCATTGCAAGTCTTTACCACCAATGTTCACAACAAATACAAAGCTATAGAAAGAAACCAGCCAAACATGACAAATTGGTAAGCTAGCACTCTGAATATGCAGGAGAGACTGAGGCTTAATACCACATAAGCATTTTTTTCTGCGGGCTCCAAATTCTGCGTTTTTTTGCTAAAACAGGGGGTCTTAAATTTCTTGGGACTTTTTTTCTGTGCTTGTTAGTTTGGTCATCAGATGGATTTAATTTCTAGGCTTTGTATACATTCTTATCAACTTCTTGTTTGGTTCAGTATAAATACCGTAATAACTTTGTATTATAAATATTGTCGTTATGGTCATTATCGTTTTATGGCAAACAAGGTCAATGCATAAAACGATGCCTTAGGAAGACAAACAGAATGATGTATACTTGGTGAAATGTTTCGCAAAGAAAGACACCTATGTGTTTATATTTGACCAAAAATTTTTCTATGAAGACAAATTTTGTCTTTACATCAACATATTTTGTCTAATATTCACCTGTTTGTCTTTACATGTTGACCTAGTTGACCCCAGTGGTCATGAACACAGCAAACAAACACTTTATAGAACGAAAACCAGCACTGCTTTTAATCATGCATATTTATATATAAAGAATTGAAAATACACAATGCCTTGGATCGAATTACCATCATTTGGGCTAAAACTAGTTTGTCGTATGCAAGGGCTTTCAATTTGAACCAGTCCAGAATTTGGTCTTCTGGTAAAGTGTTAAGAATGTAAAAGAAAACGATGTATAAAGAAAAATCATTCTTTTATGAGCAGTTACTTCTCTTTCCACAATGTTTAAGCAATAGCCTGAAAATCTTTATGACTTTGTACTGGTATAATTACACTCGTTCTACCCATGGGCCAAATTTTATGCAGGTAATTGTGAAAGAAAAGAAATCTACCTGTCAAACTGAAAACAATCAGTCACACCTGTACAAATTTAGCTTAATCAAAGCATTCAAATTGGCTTTGATGGTAAAAAAACTAAATTGTAGTGAGCGATATTCAAATTTTCAGTGACATACCATAAAGTAACGGTGAAAGGATGATACCGATATAATGGATTCAAGTTTATACAGGACCCAAAAAGAAACAACATCAACAATATAATAAACAACAACTTCTGTATTTGGGTTAATTTTTGGTGTATCTTAATTCTGCAGTGCCGTCCCTGACCACGGAAAAAGCAGAGATAAAGTCCCCACTGAAAAAAGTGCTAATACGGTAATAGTTGGTAAAAAAAAAATGCATCTTGTTGTAACTTTCCTTTGACTAATATTTGATTTAAGATACGTAGGAAAATAATATCAATCCAGACTGAAGAACAATCAATAAATTTTGGAATCTCAGAGATTTCACTATTTTCCATTGTTTATTTTCAGGAAACTGTTGAAGATTGTAGGGATTCCTACATGACCTACTTACAGATGGTGTCGAGAGCCCTGTCAAAGGTGCCATCAAAATCACAAAGTTCACCAATGCACAAACCAGCTGTACAACTGGCCACAGACCTTTTGCGCAACTGTTTTGTAAGATTGTAGTTATGTTTTTTTAAGAATTTTAGAACATTGACTTAATGAAATGGATCTTTTCAACAAGGAAAAACAAATGAAAAATTACTATTTTAATCTTTTACCACACAATCCCCAGTAATTTTGTTGTTTGGTTAAGAGTTGAAGTTGTTTAGGCCAGAAAATGTTAGAAAGTAGTAGACCATGTATATCTAGGATCTACAAACATTTTCAAAGGACCTTTGTCTCAGGGTCATTAAATCAATGAATTTGATTGTGTGGTGATTGTGTGGTAACAGGTATATGTGTGGAGAGATAAGCAGAGTAAGCAATAGAATGGCAAAGAAGGCGAAAGGTTTGATGTACCTAAAACAAAATGTTGGTTTGGGGTTGATATATGATGCGAGGGTTGATATATGCTATGCTCACCCTTTTAGCGATACAGAAAATTTCATTGGCCTTTTAGTTTTCCGAAATCAGCTCTAAAAATGCTGAAATAACCATTGAAAAATTCTTTGGTAAGTAAATGAGGTGTATAGAATGAAGCTTAAAGATACATCCTAACAGCCAGAGAGAAAAAAAAGCTGTTAAAATTTGATAGACTGTAGAATGATTCAGAATTTAGTCAGCTGTGTAAACATACCAAACATATTTTACCAAACAACCCTGGTTTTAATGACCCTGAAGAAGGAGCCTTTTGAAAACCTTGTGGGAAAAGGAGAAAATGCTGGTTACGGGCATTTTCTTCATTTCCCACAAGGTTTTCTACACTTTCACTGACAATTAGCATCATTTCAGTTACATTTAATATGTCGTCTGCAAATGCTCTCAACTTGGACCAGTCTAAAATTTTGTCATTTGGTAAAGAGGCAATAACCAATATATGTATATGGTATAACATATGAATACATAGATTGGAAATCTTGGATTTAAAATCAAAAACAATACGACATTGATTTCTTTGACAGCTTCCAGAAATAAAATGGTGGAAAGCAGTGAGGGAAAAGGAGAAAATGCTGGTTACCAGCATTTGCTCCTTTTCAGACATTGTTTTCTAAAGCCTTCTTATGCTAGGGGTTGTAAAACCATTGAATCTGGGTTTTAACTGATGATTGTAGGGTATGTACATACAGTTGTAGGGCTGTGCAGTCTTCGTGCAAAGTCAGAGGGAGAATTTCCTCTCAGAATACAATGCAGTTGTGTCTTTGATTGGATGTACTTAAAAATTCCTTCATTCTGTTATATATTCTAGATACATTTATATTCTATAGATTTATAGAATTAACCCTTTGCCACACTCCCAACTTTTAACGACCCTGAAAGAAAAGGCTTCTGAAAACACTGTAGGGAAAGGAGAAAATGCTGGTAACGTGCATTTCCTCCTTTTCTCACAATGTTTTTAGCTCCACTGGCCAGTGGCCAGCCGGCTTATGTCATGGCCCGGTGTCCGTCGTGCGTCCGTCCGGTCGTCTGTCCGTGCGTGCGTTAACTTTTATTTCAAGCATCTTCTTCTCTGAAACTATCCATCCAATTTTGATGAAACTTCACAGAAATGATCCTGGCATAGACCTCTTTAGAATTTCTTGAAAGAATTTGATTCCTTCAAAAACTCTGGTTGCCATGGCAACAAAACTAAAAAATATTGAACATCTTTGAAAATCTTCTTGTCTGAAACCAAAATGCCCAGGGCTACCAAAATTGGCATGTAGCTTTATCTAACAGACCTCTACCAAGTATCTTCACTTTATAGCCCTGGGGTCAAAATTAGCCCCGCAGCAGAGGTCACAAGTTTAACATGGGTTTATATAGTACCTTAAATTTACATAGTGATCAAGGGAAACAACTCCTATGAGATATTTAGTTTGTCATTATTTACCTCCCTTGATTATCAAAACTGCGCTATTTCATGATTGATGTTGGGTATTCAGGATATTTGGATAGAAAATGTTCAGTTTTTAGGGACAGTGATTTATTTTGATGCTTATGGTTTTCCTCCGAGTTGTGGAATATTTAACAAAAAGTAAGGTTTCTATCATTCAGTTTTTTGTTCCAGAACTTTACCGTTCATGCCACTGAAAAAAGCCTGCATATATTCACTGACATTATCTTTACATTTGAAAAAGATATGACTTTTTTTTTTTTTTTTTTAGGGGGGGTATTTTTAGCTCACCTGAGCACGAAGTGCTCATGATGAGCTATTGTGATCGTTCTGTGTCCGTCGTCAATTTTTACCTTGTGTACACTCTAGAGGCCACATTTTCAGTCCGATACTTGTGAAACTTGGTCAGAATGTTTGTCTTGATGATATCTCTGACGAGTTCGAAAATGGGTCATGTCGGGTCAAAAATTAGGTCACTAGGTCAAATCTTAGAAAAAAACTTGTGTACGCTCTGGAGGCCACATTTTCAGTCCGATACTCATGAAACTTAGTCAGAATGTTTGCCTTTATGATATCTTGGATGAGTTTGAAAATGGGTCATGTTGGGTCAAAAACTAGGTCACTAGGTCAAATCTTAGAAAAACCTTGTGTACGCTCTAGAGGCCACATTTTCAGTCCAAAACTCTTGAAAGTTGGTTAGAATGTTTTCCTTGATGATATCTCTGACAAATTTGAAAACGGGCCATGTTGGGTAAAAAACTAGGTCACTAGGCCAAATCTTAAAAAAATCTTGTGTATGCTCCAGAAGCCACATTTTTTGTCCAATACTCTTGAAATTTGGTCAGAATGTTTGTCTTGATAATGTCGCAGATGAGTTCGAAAGTGGGCCATGTGGGGTGAAAAACTAGGTCACTAGGTCAAATCTTTGAAAAACCTTGTGTACGCTCCAGAAGCCACATTTTCAGTCAAATGCTCTTTAAAGTTGGTCAGAATGTTTGTCATGATGATAGCTTGGATGAGTTTGAAAATGGGTCATGTCAGGTCAAAAACTAGGTCACCAGGTCAAATCTTAGAAAAACCTTATGTAAGCTCTAGAGGCCACATTTTCAGTCCAATAATCTTGAAATTCGGTCAGAATGTTTGTCTTTATAATTTCTTAGACTAGTATGAAAATGGGTCATGTTGGATAAAAAACTAGGTCACAAGGTCAAATCTCGGAAAAACCTTTTGTACTATAATTATAGTCCAATATTCTTTAAACTTTTGTTAGAATGTTTGTCTTGATGATATCTTGCATGAGTTTGAAAATGGGTCACGTGGAATAAAAACTAGGTCACCAAGTTTCATCCTTGAAAAACCATGTGTATGCTCTAGAGGCCACATTTTCAGTCCAATAATCTTGAAATTTGCTTTGAATGTTTGTCTTGATAATATCTTAGACTAGTATGAATATGGGTCATGTTGGATAAAAAACTAGCTCACTAGGTCAAATCTCGGAAAAACCTTTTATACACTCTACAGGCCACATTTTCTCTAAAATACTCATGAAAGTTTGTCGGAATGTACGTGTATGTCTGGATTATTTCTACATGTCAAGTAGGCCGTTGAGACAAATTCTAGAAAAAGCTTGTGTGCACTCTGGAGGCCATATTTGTAAGCCCAATACTAATGAGTGTTTGTCAGAGTGTTTGTCTTAATATCTCTGAAGAGATTGGAAATGGGTCATGTTTGATCAAAAGGCTCAGGTGAGCGACTTCAGGGCCATCATGGCCCTCTTGTTTTATGTAAGTTTAGACTGGCAGACCTTTATGCTGTATGTCTCATGATACATTTATTTTACTCTGTATGAAACAACAAATCTTTTGTCAGGACCAAATTAAAAGCCATTGCAGACAATAGATTGACTGTAGCTTAAATGATTATTTATGTCTTTAATATGGTAGGGAACATTTTGGAAAAAAGAGAAAATACTGGTTGACAACATTTTCTCCTTTTCCCACAGTTTTTTTTCAAAAGCTTTCTCTTTCAGGGTCATTAAAACTCAGAATTGTGTGATAAAGGGTTGAAAGCCAGTGGAGCAATACAGGGCCATCATGGCCCTCTAGTTTACCCTTCCAAACACAAAATTCAATTTTTGAGCCACTTGTATTTTGACATCTGCAAGGGCTTTTGATTCCAACACCCAAAGTTTTGTTGATTGAACAACAAAATGATAGACTCTCCCATATTGGTTGTACTTGTAGAAGATAAAGGTCATGCCTCAAATACTAAAAGAACATATTTTTGAGCACCGGTAGATTGAAAGCATTGTGAGAAAACGAGAAAATTCTGTGATTCAACCGGTACTTTTTCCTTTTCTAATAATGTTTTGAAAACCTGTCTTGATGAAAGTCATTAAAACATGGGATTGTTGGATGAAGATTTAACATATATTTTTCAAGTTTTTGTCTGTTTGAAATATTCTAGATGGAACTTGTATTTTTTTTAGGATCCCATTTCTAATGTAATATTGATACTGAATGTGTTGAGAACGTTCAGCCATTTTGAAAACAATTTACATACGATGATACGCCACCAAACTAGCACTGCAGTGATTGGCAGCATGACAGCATTTAACAGAGTAGCAGAAGTTCAACAGCATGGTTTAGATATTTTGTCAAAAGTTGCTTTATATGCACCTAAACTGGGTGAAAAAGTAAGTGAGAACAATTTACCAAACGAGAAAAATTAGACTTATCGAAATCGAAAGCATTTGCAGAAGACAGTTTTAATGTGGCTTAAATGATGGACTTTGTCTATGATAACACAGAAAACATTTTGGGAAAAGGAAAAAACGCTGGCTACCAGTAAGTGAGAACTTTTGGCCATTCCCATGCTTAAATCTTTACCAAATCACAATGCAGACTTGTCGAATTTGAAAGCATTTGCAGACAATAATTTTAATGTTGCCTATATGATCAACCTTATCCTTAATACAAGCATTTTCTCCTCTTTCCACAATGTTTTCTAAAAGCTTCAATCTCAGGGTCGGTTAAAACTTGGGATTAACTCTTTACAAAAATGTATACATGTTGAAATTGATAGCATTTGCAGATGACATTTTCTAGAATTTATCTTTGATAGGGTAGGAAACATTGTGCGAAAACAAGAAAATGCTGATTACCAACATTTTCTCCTTTTCCCACAATGTTTTTGAACAGCTTCTTTCTCAGGGGTCAGTAAAACTTGGGATTGTGTGGGAAAGAAATAAATGTGGTATTTATTTAATTGATGTTTAATGCCACTTGCAACTGTGTTTTAGTTATATCATGGCAACAGCTTATAACTATCCACAGTTTGACCAGTGCTAGGGGGAGGACTCTTGAATGCCTTGATAAAAGACATCATGCTATGACCAGCTCTGACATTGTGCATCAAACCAGCTTTGCCTGATTACATATTCCCCACCTTAGCTGTTTAAATGAAGATCTTTGAATATGCATGAAGCAAGTGGCAGAACCTGATTCTATGGCATTACTGAAAATAACCATTATGTTCTAAAATACCTATGGTTATTCTTTGATGGTGATTAGTTTCAGTGAAGCCCAGCCCTGGTAGCTCAGGACTTAAGAATAGGAGGTTACTGGTTCGATCCCCAGCTTGGCCAATTTGCCAATGTTTTTCCAAGAACTGATGATAGTCATTGCGACAGGATTCATTCCTCTCCCACCGCTGACATTGTTTTGACGACGGTTATGTTGGAAAGCAGCCAGTGGCTTGGAAAGAATATTGTGTGATGTACTGGTAAAAGAAATACCAGGTAAGCATGGATAGGTACACTGGTTGCTGGGATATATCTGAAATAATGTTGAAACCGGCGTTAAACACCATAAAATCAATCAATCAACCATAATCTTAGTGCAACATATTTTGTGGTACATGGACTGCAAAATAATTTTTAATCATAGTTTAATGCCTTTTTTTTTTCAAAATTAGACACTTTTTTGTTTATCTGTAGCCCCCACTTAAAGAAGTTGGTATAGAGCAGGTCCTGCGTGGAGTGAAACAACACCCTCACAACATTGACATTGGGCGTGCTGCTTGTAGAGTATTGGCCACCCTCAGCTCAACTCTCTTTACACTTCTAAATCAGTGGATAGACTCAGGTAGGGATCATAGCAGCTAGGTCTGTATTCATCAACCATTTTTAAGAATATTCTTAGTCTTATTCTCCAAGATTTTCTAATTTTGAAAGTATTCATAACTTCTGACAGACAAAATAGATCTTTTGAGTCTCATTAATTATGTCTGCAAGTGCTCTCAGTGTGAACAATCTAAAATCTGGATTTCTTGTAAAGAGTTAAGTACACATATTACAGTTGAACCTATTTTACAGACACCTGTATGAACTCTTTATCAAACAACAAAATTCAACACTCAACCAACTTGAAAGCATTTGCATAAGTCAAATTTAACGGACCTCAAAAGATAATTTGTTTTTGAATAGGTAGAAAACATTGTAGGAAAAGGAAAAAATAGTGGCTACCAGCATTTTCTCCTTTTCCAAACATGTTTTCAAAAGCTTTCATCTGTAAGGTCATTGAAATCTGGGATTGTGTGGTAAAGGGTGAAGCAACATATGGCTCTAAGAGACCATTAGTGTAATTCAACATCCCTTACGTCAACATAACTTGCATTGAAAGGCCACCTGCTGTAAGAGAGCACTTTGCTCGCTTCCCATGGGTGGTTTCTGAAGAAAGGTTTTGTACAAAATAATGTCAGAATACCTTTTACCACACAACAAAATTTTAGACTTTTCCAAATTCATTGTAGCTAAAAAGATGATTTTTGTATTTAAATTGGAAGAAAACATTGAGGGAAAAGGAGAAATTGCTGGTTACCAGCATTTTCTCCTTTTCCCAGAATGTTTTCAAAAGCCGACTTCATCAAGGTTGTTAAAACTTTGGGAAAACTTGTGTGGAAAAGGGTTGAATTATGGCTTCCCTTTTTCTTCAAGATACGATTGCCACCCAGGAACAGTTTGAATCTCTGGAACGAATAGAGCAGCTGCTGGAATTTGTGTTTAAAGAAGGTATCCCTGTTGCGCAGCAAGTTGCGGATACCTTTAGTGAAGATCTAGGCGTAATAATGGAGTTTCGGCGATTTGTTTCATTCTACGCTAAACACCAACATTTTAGGTAAGTTTCTTCCGCTTTCCCTCCATATTGCTACTCACAGGGTCTTCTTTGGCTGATGATGATATATGAGCCATGCTATGTGAAAAGGAAGCTTAAAGTATCTGTAAGAAATACTGACCCAGGTCAGCCTGTGCAATTTGTGCAGGTTTTTGCTATTGATCAATTTTTCTGTATGACAAAGGACTATTTTATCTCATGATTCAGTTGGTTGCTAGACAAAATGGATCCATAGTTATGTGATGTCTTACTTGGTATACTTCATTACAGAGGTGCATTATTCACCCTTTATCCAGACCATGTCCCATAGTTATTGGAGCTTATTGTGGCAAAATCTTTTCCCACTGTTCTCAAATTTCTCACATTTTATTGAACAGTCCCTGACAAAGGCGGCTTTGAAAACATTGTCAGAAAAGGAGAAAATGCTGGCAACCAGCATTTTATCCTTTTCCTACAAGGTTTTCTACTCTTTTTATTGACATAAACAATTATTTGGTCCACATTTTCATAGTTGTCTGCAAATCTTTTCAGTTCTGACCAAGTCTGAAATTTTGTTGCCTGGTAAAGAGTTAAATGACTGTGCTCTGCCAATTGTTCGAGTTCTTTATAGTACATGGATTATGGACTTGACTGGACTGGACTCTTGACTGAAAACTGTATGGTGAAATATACTGTATTTTTAGCTGGTATATGTTCAAAGAAAACATCAAGGTATTGTTAAAGCATGGTGTTTATCTGCCTCAATGTTATCCTGCGAAAGCTTTGACATTTTGTCATATCTCTGGTATTACTGAAGATATCATGTACTTATCTCTTTACCACACTGTTCCAACTTAAGGACCCGGAAAGAGACAACTTTTAAAACCATTGTTGGAAAAGGAGAAAATGCTGGTAACCAGCATTTACTCATTTTCCAACAGTGTTTTCTTCCCTATCAAAGACAGAAATCATCATTTTATCAACATTTAATTTGTTGTCTGCAAATGCTTTCAATTTGGTGCAGTCCAAAATTTTGTTGTGTGGTAAAGAGTTTCATTTTGAGTTAGTTCTTTAGTATCAAAAGGGGCAACCATTCCAAAACAGCAGAAAATTCTTGACGCTTTGTTTGACAAAGTTGCACCTCCTTTTTAATTGGGGTGATTTCAAAGAAAATGATCTGCTTTTTATGTAGCCCTGGCATCTGTGTCGTTGTCTCGTCATTGTTGTGGAAGAACTTCGACATTTTGTAGTATCTCTGTTATTACTTAAAATATTTACCTCAAACTTGGACAAGTTTTCAACTATCAAAAGGGAAACTCATTCAACTGGGGCAGATAACCATCAAAATATTTTTTACACAATTATGCTCCTTTTTAGACTTAGAATTTTCTTTGAAAATCAAGCATTTGTAGCTGAGCGTTGGCACCTGCATATGGAACTCTTGTTTCATGTAGAATTTTTATGGAAGAAGGGCCTGTAAGCATAGTGTTGGTAAACACATGACATGCTCTTGTTTATTTCATAGATTGAAGAAGGAGAAGTGGATATCACAAAGACAGGAACAATTTATGACAAGCCTGAAATCTACACTAGCTTCTACAATTGGTGCTCTTTCACTGAACACAGTAACTAGGGGAAACTGTAATGAAGAGCCACCCTTCACCACTGCAAAACAGGATGGTTCACAGGATAAAGAGACTGTTACGGATAAATCAGACCAAAAAACACTGGACCAGTCTCAAGACTTCACTCCTCAGGGTATTCTTAAGAAATCTAGATCCTATGAATGTTTACGTACAAGTGAAAAAAAACTTAACTTTGATGCTAGTACTATTGGAGGTTCAGACAGTGATTCCACGACATCTGATTCAGATTCTAGTGATTTAGAGTTGCATGGGCCGCTTCAACCAAAAATGCCTTTGGAGGTGAATATGGAGGATGACTTTTCATTTCATTTAGTTCAACATCTTGTTAAGAAAACAGTGAAAAGACAGAGAAGCTTTTTGAAACATGGTGAATATCTAGATACAAGTAGTGCGGACTCTGACGACTCTGATAAAGAGTTTCTGGAAAGTGTGAATTATTCTGCGCAAACTAAAAGTACTGATAAAAATGTCATTAATAAAATGAAAGACGGAAATCGTTCAATCTTGTCTGGTTACAGTAGTAGTAATGTTGACAAACACAGAGATATCAATACGTATACAGAAAGTGGAGAGAAAGGAAACAGTAGACTTAATTCAGGAAACAATGATAAATATCCATCTGAAACTTATGATGTTATTGAGGCTGATGTAGACAAGGTTTTGAAAACAAGCAAATGTGACAGTGATTTGAAAGGTGAAGAAAATCAATTTGAAAATTCAACATCACAAGAGATAGGTTTAAGAACTTTACAGGAGACAAAAATTTCTGGTGAAAACAAAAGAGGTTCTGATAAAATGTGTGAGGAAAACTTGAAACCAGAAGAAAAAGAAAACATTATTACAAGGCAAGAAGAAGATGTTCTATGTCAGGATGATAAATTGTTCATGGGAAAACTAGTTCTGACACAGGTAAGGTTCTTGGATGGGACTGGGGTAATTACTTGACTGTGATAGAAATAATTATCTCTTTACCACACAGCAAAATTATAGCCTGGTCCAAATTAACCCTTATCCTGCTAAATAAGTGAAATGAAACTTTCAAGCCAATAGTAAAGCTATTTGTGTGGTGTCCATGGTTGTGAGGTAGAGTGTCGGCCTGGTAACCATCAGGTCCCGAGTTTGATTCCCAGGAGCGGGTGTCAACTTACGGATTTTTCACTGGTCCACACATTCGGCACGAGTACTGGTGTAGTTCCCAGGAAGCAGAATTTTGAGAGATTAGTATAAGTTGTAAGAACTTGTTTCTCAATCAGTGTAAAATAAATATGTTTAAACTAATTAAACAATAGTAAAAACTAAGATTTTGCTGTTTCAAAGTTATTTTTTCGGAAAAGATATGTCCTCATCGAAGAGTGTAGATCTAAGATCAGACTGTATGTTCTGTGCAGCCTGATCTTGATCTACACTGTCTGCCAAAGGTCCTGGAGTCACACTTAGTAGCCTATGGGCTAAAAGCATTCTCAGACGACATATTAAATGTTATTTATAGCATAAAATTCAGCTTTCAAAAGGTAGAAAAACATTGTGGGAAGAGGAGAAAAAGCTAGTTACCAGCATTTACTTCTTTTTCTGACAATGTTTTCAGAAGCCGCCTTACTCAGGGTCATTAAAAGTTAGTATTGTGTGGTAAGGAATTAAAAAATAAATCAATGTTTGTGAATGTTTACAATTGTATGGATAACATTGAGGTTCAATGAAAGGGTTGAAATCCGCAAAATTTAAAAAAATTGTAAAAAATGTATTGTTAATATTGAGGTTTAATCAAAGGGTTTTGAAGTCCAAAAAACCACAAAAAGTGTTAGGAATGATTGGTTTTAAAGGTCATTGGCTCAAATTTCAGGGAGAAAAATTAGTTTTGCAAGGTTTTCTTTTGTTTGTTTGTTTGTTAGTTTATTCCCCATTTAAACCTTTAATGAACAATTCTGTGTTTTCAGGACCCCATGGTCAAAAGGCCTTTGAAAACATTCAAACATTGTTGGAAAAGGATAATATGCTGGTAACCAGCATTTTCTCTTTTTTCCACAATGTTTTCTAACCTATCAAAGGCAAATTTCATCACTAAGGCCACCTTTAATTTGTCGTCTGCAAATGCTTTGAATTTGGACCAGTCTAAAATTTTGGTTTTTGGTAAAGAGTTAACAGTCATGCCCTTATGATTTTTCCTTACTATGATATCAACTTCCTTTCCCCCTCCCCACCTTCTCCCAAATTTTTGGGCCAAAATCTAATTTAACTCTTTACTAAATGACGAAATTTAGGACTGAAATGGATTGAACAAGTTATTGATCACGCAGCTAAAACGACAATTTCTGTCTTTGATGGGTAGAAAACATTGTTGGAGTAGGAGAAAATATCCATTTCTAACAATGTTTTCGAAAGCCTTCTCTTTAAGGGTCTTTAAAATTCGGGATTGTGTGGTAAAGAGTTTATACATATTAAGTCATCTCAAAGTAAAACAGCAAAATAAAATGATATTTTCTCAGATAACTGCTCACATGATCACCATGATTTATCAAGGGGAAGATTCAAAAGTGTTACAAATCATTGACCAATCAGTGAGGTTTTTACTTAATACTGCTGGGGCAGATCATTATATTGTACAGTTTGCTGGGAACCAGTACAGTGAAAATACTACACTCATGGACCTGGAACCAGAGCTTGTGATCAGAATGATTGATGCAGTCAGATATAGGTAAATGTTCAAACCTATTAATGTACAGATAAGGGAAAACATCATGGGAAAAGGTGTAACTGCTGTAAGGAAGCAATTGTTCTTCCTCTTACAGTGCTTTTGTTTTCCTTTTTAGCTCACCTGAGCACGTAGTACTCAGGGTGAGCTATTGTGATCGATCACCATCCAGCATCCATCCGTCTGTATGTCAGTCCGTCCGTCCATGAACAATTACTTAAAAAATCTTCTCCTCTGAAACTGGCACACAGATTTAAATGAAATTTCACAGAAATGATCCTTAGGTGATGCACTTTCAGAATACTTCAAAGATTTTAATTCCATGAAGAACTCTGGTTGCCATGGCAACCGAAAGAAAAAACTTTAAAAATCTTCTTGTCCCAAACCGTAAGGGCTAGAGCTTTGATATATGGCATGTAGCATCATCTAGTGACCCTCTACCAAAATACTTCAAATTATGGCCCTGGTGTGGAAATTGGCCCTATGTTGTGGGGTCTTGGATTTCACATAGAGATTAAGAAGGAAATCTTTAAAAATCTTCTTGTCCTAAATCTTCAGGGCTACAGCTTTCATATTTGGCATGTAGCATCATCTAGTGGACCTCTACCGAAATACTTCAAATGATGACCCTTGTGTGGAAATTGGCCCTTTGTTGTGGGGTCATGGATTTTACATAGAGATAAAGAAGGAAATCTTTGAAAATCTTCTTGTCCCAAACCTTAAGGGCTAGAGCTCTCATAAAAATGTCCTGTGAAGTCGGCAAACAGATTTCAATGAAACTTCACAGAAATGATCCTTAGGTGATGCACTTTCAGAATAATTCAAAGATTTGAATTCCATGAAGAACTCTGGTTGCCATGGCAACCTAAGAAAAAAACTTTAAAAATCTTCTTGTCCCAAACCGTAAGGGCTAGAGCTTTGATATATGGCATGTAGCATCATCTAGTGACCCTCTACCAAAATACTTCAAATTATGGCCCTGGTGTGGAAATTGGCCCTCTGTTCTGGGGTCTCGGATTTCACATAGAGATAAAGAAGGAAATCTTTAAAAATCTTCTTGTCCTAAATCTTCAGGGCTACAGCTTTCATATTTGGCATGTAGCATCATCTAGTGGACCTCTACCAAAATACTTCAAATGATGGCCCTTGTATGGAAATTGGCCCTCTGTTATGGGGTCACGGATTTTCATAGAGATAAAGAAGGAAATCTTTAAAAATCTTCTTGTCCCGAACCTTAAGGGCATGTAGCATTGTCTGGTGGACCCCTTCTAAAAGACTTCAAATTATAACCATAGTGTCATACTGAACCCTATGTTGTGGGTTCCCAGATTTTACATAGAGATAACAAAAGAAATTTTTTTAAAATCTTTTTGTCCCAAACTGTAAAGGCTAAAGCTTTCATATTTGGGTTGTAGCTTTGTCTAGTGGATCTGTACCAAAATGCTACAAATTTTGGTCCAGGGATGAAATTGGCCCTCTGTTGTGGGCTGGGTTAAAAACTAGGTCAAAATGTCAAATCTTAGAAAAACTTGTGTACAATAGAAAATGGATTAATTTGGTCAAAAGTCTCAGGTGAGCGACTTTAGGGCCATCATGGCCCTCTTGTTGTAATTTGTAATACATTTGGCTTTTCATTTGTCAAGAAATAGCACATATATGCATTATTAATAAGTAGGTGCATTTGCTTATCACAATAAGACAAAAATAACATCAGTCAACTTTGGTTTTTGAAGATCTTCATGCATGTCAAAGAAGCAAGATGCCTTAAAGGGAGTTGAAAGGAACAAGTAATGATTTTACAATTGCTTTATGTGCTACTTATTATTTTCGCATCATATTAAGCCATATTAAAACTTGCACAATGTTTTCTTTTCAATTTAAGGCATGTTTATTCATTTGAGCCACTCTTGATTTGTTGTCTGCAAATGCTTTGAATTTGGACGAGTCTACAATTGTTGTTAGGCTAATAGTTAACAGAATATGAAAATGATTTTTTGTATGACTTTGTAGGACAGTTGCTGTGGATCTTTTACATTCGACCGTACTCAGTTTGACAAGGATTTTATCCAGCAAAGAGTTACAACCATCTACCATAACAGTTGCAATGGTATTTTATGATGCTTTGTTTTCAAATTCACACTTACAAGTGCCATTAAAAGGTAAAGTCTGTTTATATCATAACTTAGAAATTGAGTTTATTTACCCTTAAAGTGCCTATCATAACTATTGTCGCTTTTGTGGCCATTGTAGATCAAGATTAGACTGCACCAAATGTGCAATCTGATCTTTGAAATACACTGTCTGTTTACCTTAAACACTATAGACAAAAGCCACATTGATATTAGAATAATTTGGGTATTAATTCGAGATTGAAAACTGTCAGTGTTCTAAGCATTCTAAGGGTTAAAGATTCCAAGCACAGCCAGATCAGATCGCTCAGTTGGTAGTGTGTAGAGCTTGAAACCAGGGGGTCAGTGGTTGAATCCCCGGCTCCACCAAGTTCTTTCCAAAGATTGATGATACTTATTGCAACAAGGCTCCCTCTCTCACTACTGATCATTGTTTTGACAGTGTTCAGCGGGAGACAGCCTGAGGCTTGGGAGGGATATTGTGTGATGAAGTGGAAAAAGAATTCTGTAAAAGCATGGATAGGTACTCGGGCTTATATACTGACTTGAATAATGTTAAAAACAGTGTTAAACACTGTACAAATAACAAACTCCAGGCACAACTCTAGTTCCTTTCACCGTGTAGATCAAGATCATACTGTTCAAGTGTATAGTCTGATTTCATCACTACCTGATATTTTATTAGATGGTTTCACCAAAACAATCTGTAAGTTGCTATATCTAGGTGTATTTTAGTGGCTCAAAATATCTGTTTCAATTATTTTAAACTCTACAATTTGCGAGATGATGTTAACCCATTTCTCATCGATTTGTTTATTTTCACTTGACTTTTGCATGTACACTCATGAAAGGCGTGTAAGGGTTAAGGGTTAAAAGAAGTTTGTTTATGTTGTCTTTTCAGATGAAACTTTCCTGAAAGAGTTCAGACAGTGTTATCAGAATGCCAGGACACAAATAGCAACACCAAATTTTGTTGTGTAGAAACACCCGAACATGACAGCCTGGGTTCCAGTATGATCATTTTTAGCTTGGCTGTTTTCGAAGAAAAAAGTGAGAAATTGTCATAGTCTTGCTGTTGTCGTCTGCATCGTCATGCAAAAACTTTGAAAATCTATAATATCTCATTACTGAAGATATTTACTTCAAACTTGGACCAGTTGTTAACTATCAAAAGGGGAACCTATACAGAAGGGGCAGGTAACCGTCATGTTTCAAATGAAATTTAGCACAGTTAAATGTATTTGGAACAGCCCTTCATTTTGATTGGTTGTTTGGGGTTATGGAACAACCCCTGCAAATTCTTCAGTGGGTCGCCATCACTGAACAACAAAAGACCCACCATCAAACCTCGACACTTCAAAAAATCGACTTCAATGCCATAAATAGTAATGCTTGTGGTCGCTTGAACAGTCTTTGAGGCTTTAATAGGAATATTTGTATCATGGCAGACATCAAGAAATCATTGTAAGGACAAAGCACACTTGTTTGAATTTGGTGGCCCGACAAAGAAGAAATCATCTAGTATATGACTCATAACTGCCCGGTATTTTGATACCATAATCCACTGCAGCGCGGTGCTAAAACGACTAAACAATTGACAAGATATGCTCAGACCCATTACAAGGCAAGCATCCATGTAGTATTCTTCTTTGTCTTGCATCGCCCATGAAAAACCTAAAAGATGTCTATCGGATGGATGAATTGGAATAATTCTAAAGGCATTTTCAATATCTGTCTTTGCCATTAAACAGTTTCGACCGCAAGTTTTTACATTTTGGACAATTACATCAATGGAATCATATTGCACAGCAGTGTATTTATGCGCAATACCCTTATAAATGGAATTGCCTTTAGGAAAGGGCAAATCCTGAATAAGGCGATACTGCCCAGGGTCCTTTTTCGGTACGAGCGCCAAAGGCGAGCAAACTAAATTGTTTGGTTTTTCTCTAAAAGGACCAAGTATTCGATGAGCATCAAGTTCCAGTTTTAACTTTTGATTAACGACTGATTTATTTGCTAGTGCTGAAGGATGATTTCTAGCCTCCCGCTGCAGGGGATTAGGGCCATCAAATGGGATGCGAAAACCGTCAGTAAATCCTTGTATAAAAAATTCATATTCTTTTGCATCATAGCCAATCAAATACTCAGCCAAAACCTTACTTTTTACTGAAGTTGTTATGGGATGCACGAAAGGAATGACCAGACGGTTTATCATCTATTTGCTTAGATAAAGGAAGAGTTCCTGGGTTGCAGCTATTATGACCAGGAGATGAAGCATTTATTTTACACAGACACCTGAACTGGGGATATGGTTTTCTATATAATGCACAAATATGCTCATACAATTAGGCACATGGCATCCTTGTTGTTTATTGTACTTAAAACAATATTTGCCACTTGCACTTGTTGAGGGTCGTTGTTGCACAGCCAGAGACACAGTGGTAGCCCTGATCCATAATTTGTGATGCAGGGACCCCCATGCCAATGGCTGCACTTGCCTATGTGCTCTGAAAATTCTTGTCATAACAATTGAAAGCAGCAACTCCATGAACCCCTTCTAAATCACGAACTAAGTTCAAATAGGCAAGTAGTCCTGAAGCGTCCATGGGATGTTTTTGTATATATATGTCCATATAAATCGTAAAAGCAGATAACCGTTTGGATATGACCAGATTCTTGTTCTCATCCTGTTGTGTAGGTGGTATTACACCTCTCCTTTCGAGCGCAGTAATTACTGACTGGACAATTGCCTCGTGATTCAGAGATAGTGGTAGGGCTAAGCTCTGACCCGATTCAGAGTTTTGAGGTTGGCTATTGTCAGTGTTACTAGTCACAGGATTCTCAGGTCGTTTCTACTTTTTCCCCCTTTCTGGGCAGCCTTTGGTTGTTTTGGTGCCATTCAGAACCTACAACATACAAACCTTATTACGAAATCTATCTGTAATACATACTTTTTTTTTTTTTTTTTTTGCAATAATCTATCTATATACAAATTTTTATAATTAATAATAAGTACTTAATGGGTATTGCAGATCTCTCATTTCAATTCTGGGCATACCAGAACAGTTTCTGCTCTCTTAATGCAGAAAAGCTAGCACTATCTAATTTGAATTGTACACATGCCCAAAGTGTATGCTGGAATCAAGGATTTTGCAGAAAATGCAACTTTCATTGTCTATTAATCACAGAAAACGCAAATCCATGTATAAATATGGATAAATATGTAAGTATGATCTGACCATTAGACACTGTAAGTGATGTAATAAAGTTTCTTCTTTTTTTTTTTTTCATTTTCATGATGTAATAAAAAGTTTTACACAGCCAGAAAGACACAAAGCGTATTGATTCGGTGATAGCTATATAAAGTGAATTACCACATTGTTTAAGTTAAAAAGTCACTACGTAAACTTAGTACATAAACATACAAAGTACATATAACAACCAAATGACATAATACAGTGCAATTTCCTTTAATTTTCCATGAATGAATTATCAGTACATATTGATCAACACAGCAAAGTATAACATCTGATTTAATTTGTTCTACCTTGCATTATACCAGAGTTAACAAAAGTATTCCGCCTAAAAGTACTAAGTTTAATTCTACCATGTCATGACTGTCCAATAAAGTGTGCAATCAGTAACTAAATGCTACAGCTAGAACCCTAAAATCATTCTATGTTGCTGAGAATAGCAATGAAATAAAAATAACTCCTGGTATATGAAACTGTTACTGTAAGGTGATGCAAGGGTAAATACATGCCAGCTCTTGCAAGGAGATCAGAAGATATTTCTTACTACAGACCCAGGTAGACATAGTCTGTTAAATCTGCAGAAAAAAATGCAGCCGACATATTTGGAAATGTGTAGACAAATACGTCATCAATTGAAAATGCAACTACATGCAAAGAACAAGTGCGCAAATACATGCACACAAATAAGGTGATTGTGCAAATACATGCACATTAACAGGGTACCCACATTAACAGCTTTTTTTTTTTATTTACAGCAGATTGAAGTCAATGCAATAAACAATTTAAACAATCCAAGATACAATTTCAATTTACTTTATTGCTGCAACATCACTATGTGCCCTAACCAACACCAGTTCCATCGAGATACACGTATAATGCAATCCCGAATGCTCCTAAGGTACTTAGGATAGCCAGTCGTCCAACTTAAATGTACACCATCAGCACAATAGATGGACTCCACACAATTCTACATACCCCTATGTTTCTGTAAATGATTTTGCAAGTCAGATGTGCGCAGCAAGGATTCAATCGCAACATTTGCTTGTACAACATGTTCATTATAGCTTCCATAAGGCACCTCAGCTCTAGGCAAGAGTTGAAGAATTGCTACCTTTTGGACATTTAAGCCTAATATTAAAAAAGATGCATAGCTCACAATATCCAGAGCAAATTTTTTAGGCGAGTAAGATTCGTCTGTTAAGTCATTTGAACCAAGATCCAGGAGAATGATGTTTGCACCTTCTAAACTCCGATCACGCGAATGTAAACAGCGATGTTAATTTAATGCCAATCCACCTATTCCGACAAATTCTACTCTGTAACAAGACAAATCTACGATACCACTACTGAAGCAAAAACTCTTAAATCTATGCACAAAACTATCACCCCAAAGGACCACACGCAAAGCCACTGTGTATGAAAACTAACTTACTAACACACTGTGCTATTTTTAGACACAAAGCGGGCCACTTCAGTGTGTGCTATTTTAAGGTACAAAGTGGGTCACTTCATGCCATTCGTGTAATAGTCAATACACACAGGTTTAACTAGAAATCAAACTACCCAGTCTCCAAACATATATACTACATTTCATGCAGAATGATTACTGTACTAATAAACATCCAAATAAATATAAAATCAACTTGTCTGTCTTCCTCCCAAACGAATTGTTTGTAATAATTCTGTGTTCCACAATCTGCGTCTTTTGTTGTTCAAAGATGGCGACCCACTGAAGAATTTGCAGGGGTTGTTCCATAAACCCAAACAACCAACCAAAATGAAGGGCTGTTCCAAATACATTTAACTGCACTAAATTTCATTTTGACAGTTTTTAGACTTTGAATGTTCACTTAAAGCAACTGTAGCCATGCATCAGCACCCACTTGCATGTGCTCGTATTTGGCATGGCTGTCTTGGGAGAAAAACTGTGTGTCAAGGTATTGTCATGGCCGTATTGGTGTCTGTGTCATCCTACTCTGAAAACTTGGACATTTGTTCAAAACTCTGTCATCGTTGAAGATATTTACTTCAAATTTTGGTCCTGCATGGCTCAGTGGTAAAGTACAGGACTTGTAACCTCAAAGCCCCCAGGTTTGAGCCTCTGGAAGCACTAGTTTTTCATGGGAGTGTCCTTGGCAAAACACATGAGAGCCCTAGCCTAGTACTAGTGAAACAGGACATACAGGAGTATGTGAGCTATTGTAGTGATATGACTGAAAGCAGCTTGAATCTATACTTCAAACTTGGGCCAGTTGTTAAGTACCAACATAGAAGAAGACCAGCCAGCCTCAAAAATATTTTTGACACAGTTATACCCCTTTTAAGACTTGTTTTCACTTAAAAAGCATCCACAGCTATTTTGGATGCTCTTGTTGTTACTTATATTTTATGAATGGTTTTTTTTTTTGTCAAAAATGACAGCCTGGGTAATCTATAATCTTACGAACAAAGTCCGTAACAAAGAAACAAATAAACAAAAGCATGGCAGAAATACGGGGACCGGGCAGGATTCGAAGCTAGAACGCCCGGACGAAAGGCCAATACCATAACCACTGATCTAAAGAGAATTCTCCCTAACGCAGTTGTTAGGTATTGTATTTAAATCAGGATGAAGCCATGCATGAAGGATTGGTCTCCCGTAATAATAAAGAAACCCACAGGAACATCTAGTTACCCTATTGATCCAGTGGGGTATATTCAAGAACACAAAGTTTTCAAGGTAACTTTTTATTACTCGAAATACTGGTAGATGCAGAAATCCCAATATCCTCAATTTGATCTCTTCTTGTTGGGAGTGCTATTTTGGAAGCCATAACAAAATTAAAATGTTTTGTCAGTTTCATCACATTACAGATTTTGGAGATCTATTCAACTATCTCAACCAATCAATTTCAATACTCAATACTGAAAGCCTTTCAAAAGAATTTTGTAACAAGTTGTTATTAAGGGTCAGGTAGGTATATCTTAAGTTTGATGCTTGTAGTTTGCCAGCGTCTGTGTTTCTTTTGATTAGGTGGCACACATTGCAGCCTCGATCTTCTAGTCATCATTCATCACCAGCATAGTGATATCACACCTAAAAACAATAACCTAGAATTAGATTATTATCAACATTATAGATTCTGCCAGTGAGTATCCCTTGGTGATTAAGAAGATCAGCAGAATGTTACCTAAGATCTATATAGACTGTGATACAGAGATATT
Source organism: Hippopus hippopus (assembly GCA_946811185.2). Classification (NCBI taxonomy): domain Eukaryota; kingdom Metazoa; phylum Mollusca; class Bivalvia; order Cardiida; family Cardiidae; genus Hippopus; species Hippopus hippopus. The sequence goes on along the minus strand of OX328102.1, from coordinate 50,362,268 downwards.
GAGTGGCAATAAAATTATTGGTATAATTGTTTGTATTCACCAACCATTTTTAACATTCTTAGTCTTATTCTCAAGAATTTTCTAAATGTGAAAGTAACACAACTGCTGATTGGCTAAACCAAATGGTTTAGCCAATCGGCAGTTGTGTTACTTTCTAAATCTACAATAAGACTTTTAATGAAACTAAGCATGGTTGATGAATTTAGACTCAGGACCCAGGCTATAAGCCAGGTATCTGAGTGATAAAGCTTAGGCCTGTATTCACCAACCGTTCTAAATTTCATTGTTTGTCTTAATTTAGGTTAAAAAAGTAACCCAATTTCTAATTGACTGAACCACTTGGTTAGCAAATTAGAAATTGTGTTACTTTGAAATTTAGACTAGTCCTGAGACTGAAAATGTTATCAACTCTTTACCAAATGGCAACATTTTGGACTGGTCCAAATTGGAAGCATTTGCAGATGTCAAATGTAGCCACAGTGCTTTGGATTTGTCTTTGAAAGGGTGGAAAATATGGGAAAATGAGAGAATGCTGGTTACCAGCATTTTCATGTTTTTCCACAATATTTTCAAAAGGTTATTTTCCCAGGGTGGTTAAAAACCCGGGATCGTTTGGTAAAGGGTTAAGAAAGGTTAGAGAGTACAAACCCAGCTTTAGTAATCCTTGGGCTGTGAGTCAGTCCCATAACTAAGCCACAACTCTCTCAGAGTATTGATATGTTATTGTGTCAAGCAATTTCTCCATTTGGGTAGAAAACATTGTGTGAAAAGGAGAAAATGCTTGTTACCAGTATTTTCTCCTTTTCCCACAATGCTTTCAAAAGCCTCTTTCCTCGGGGTTGTTCAAAGTTTGGATTGTTTGGCAGAGGGTTAAGTTATTTGTGTTTTGCTACTGAGTTTCCATTTAAAAGAATTGTCTGTTTGAGGTAAGGAGTTCCCACAGTTGGAATCAAAGTGAACCGGAACTAGTTGGTAAGACAGCTGTAACAGGTCATGAAATATGAGTGAATCTTGGCTATATTTAGAAATATAAACCTGTCCTAGTGAAGGGAGTGTCAGTGTTATGTACCTGTTCAAAGTAACAAGAGCTGCCAAAAGTAAATAAAGCTGATGTTACAATGCATTTCAATTTAAATCATACCATTTAAAACTATGGAAATTATTGTGAATATGGCAATCTTTTATTATATGGTTGGTCCCAGTATTAGTCACTGGCAGAGAGATTAATTACAAAACTATGGCAAAACCTTCCAGTTCACCATATCTTTTGTTTACTTTTTGCTTGATTTTAAAATGCATTTCCCTGCCAGCAACTAACACTTGTACCAACCACACAATAACAGATTGTCATCCTCACAATATTTTCTATACATGTAGATGGTATGATTTGAATTTTAATGCATTGATTTTTTGGCTGCTATTGGGCCTTTAAGTTTTAACTGTTAACCCTTTAAGTACTAAGTAAATGAAATTGTAATGTCAAGGCTGTTTTTTTCCTGAATACATCGCAAACACATGGACAATATAGATTTTGGATCAGAATGCACATTGTGTACATGCTGATCTTGATCTACACCGTCTGCATGGGCAGTTAAATGCAGCTTCAGCCTACAAGGGTTAACATTGAAATACCTGTATATTTATTTGTTGCATAATAGTATATGATATATTTACATGAAAATGAATGAAATCCAGTATTTTGCAAGTCATTAAGCCAACAGACATTGCATTTTGACAGTTGTTTTGAGTCAGAATGTAACTCAAAATTGCTGATAATGAAGGTGCAAGATTAGACTGCATATTGTGTGCAGTCTTATTTTGATCTACAGTATTTTGTTCATACATGGGGCTGTGCCCTGTAAAAAAAATGGTTTAATGTATCTACAAGATATATCAACCAGTGTCAGTCTGGGCAGTTGGCACAGGCTGACATGGGTCAAAATGGTTTGCTATTGGCCAATTTTCTGCATGTCATGATTGTATGGATCAGTAATTATGTGATAGCATGCTTTGTATAATGGATCATGGAGATGCATTATGCCCCCTTTTCCCAAAGTGCAGCTTTATTCTCCATGAGTCTTCCTGTTTCTGTCCCATATTTTTGACTTAACCCTTTACCATACAACAAAAGTTTAGATTTTTTTGTATTAAAAGTATTGGCAGATGTGGGATTAAATGTAGCTCAAATAATGGGATTTGTGTCTAAAATTGTAGTAAACATTGTGGGGAAAAAAGTAGGAAATGCTGAATGCTAGCATTTTCACCTTTTCCCATGATGTTTTCAAAAGTCTTCTCAGTCAGGGTAGTTAAAAGTTGGGATTGTGTGGTAAAGGCTTAACTCTTTACAAAACAATAATGAGTACATATATTAACAACCCTGTAAAAGGAGTCTTGAAAACTTTGTCGGAAAAGAAGAACTCTTTTGCCACAATGATTTTTTTTTTCTTCAAAAATCAACTTTCCCGGGGTCGTTAAAGACTTGATTGTTTGGTAGCAATTTATACAAATTTGTGATGGTTTTCTTTTAACTTCTATTTTTATATTTAGGAAATTTCTTTTAGTAAATGTGGAAATCCATTTACCAATATTGTGTAACTGTATTTGTTTCTACTGTTGTAATAGTTATCCCTCTACCAAATAATTCCATGTATTTTCAACCCCAGTAATAAAGGCTCTGAAAAACATTCTGGGAAAAGGAGTAACCAGCATTTTCTTTTCCCAGAATGTTTTCTACCACTCCAAAGACAAAATTAATACCATTATTTTTGCCACTTTTATTTTGCTATCTGCTTTCAAATATGGACTGGTCTAAAATTATGCTGTCTGGTATAAAGTTAACAATGGAAGTTCTCCAGGATGAAGGTGAATATCAAATGAGCTATGCTCTGGCAAAAGGGGGCTTAATGCATTTCTGTGATGCATGATACCAAGCAAGTCATCATATGATTATGGATTCATAAAATCAATTTTGTCTCACAACCCACCAAATCATGAGGTAAACCAGTCCTTGGACATACAGAAAGTTGACCAATAGCAAAAAATTCGGCCAAGTCTGTGCAGGCGGACAGGGTCAATACTTTTTGCAGATGCATTAAGTCCCTTTTTTTTGGAGCATGGTTCAGTTATTATTTCAAATATGGTTGCTTACTTTCAACATTGTGTGTTCATATATATATTTGTTACTTTTATACTTTGTTACACATAAAAATTAGATGGAGAAGATGACAGGAATTATCTTTTGAAAGGATAGGGATTCTGCAGTCAGTTAATCATATACCGGTACCAAACAATCTATCAATCTTAATAACCGTGAAGGAAAAGGCATATGAAAACATTGTGGGAAAAGAAGAAAATGCTGTTAACCAGCATTTTCTCCTCTTTACCACATTGTTTTCAAGCCTTTCAAAAACAAATCGAATTATCTAAGCAAGTTTTGACTTTTTGCTTGCTTTCATATGTGGTGGGTCCGGTAAGGGACATTTTGACTATAACCATGTGGCCAGAAAACAATATTTTTTTGTTTTATACCCCCCACATACGAAGTTGGGGGGGGGGGGTATACTGGAGTCACCTTGTCCGTCCCTTCGTCTGTGCGTGACGAAAAGCTTGTCCGGGCATAACTTCTAACTTCACATACAGATAGATCACATTAAGGAGAAGTGCAGTGTACAAGAACCATAACTCTGCCTTCAGTATATTCAGAGTTATTGCCCCTTGTAAATTTTTAACTTTGGATTTTTGTCCGGGGCATAACTTCCCAAGTATAGAAGCTAGTAACTTCAAACTTCACACACAGATATATCACATTAAGGAGAAGTGCAGTGTACAAGAACCCTACTATATTCCTACTTTTTTTAGAATTATTTCCCTTCGTAAATGTTAACTTTGGATTTTTGTCTTGGGCATAACTTCCCAAGTATAGAAGTTAGTAACTTCAATCTTCACACACAGATAGATCACATTAAGGAGAAGTGCAGTGTACAAGAACCATAACTCTATTCCAACTATTTTTGGGGTTATTGCCCTTTGTAAATTTTAACTTTGGATTTTTATCTGGGGTATAACTTGCAAAGTACAAAAGCTAGTAACTTCAAACTTTATATACAATTAGATCACATTAAAGCAAAGTGCACTGTGCAAGAACCATAACTTCCACTTTTTTCAGAGTTATTGCCCTTTTTAAATTTTAACTTTGGATTTTTGTCTGGGGCATAACTTCCAAAGTATTAAAGCTAGTGACTTCAAACTTCATATACAGATAGACCACAATAATGAGAAGTGCAGTGTACAAGAACTATAACTCTATTCCCACTAGTTTGTCAACTCTTACTTTTGTACTAATTCATTCTGCATTCTGTGACAAAGAGCTGTTTTATGACAAGGAGCTGGTGGGGGGGTATGATCATGTCTAGTGATAGCTCTAGTTTTCATCATATAGTGTGCTTTATTAATCCTGTACCTCACAATCCAGACTTTCAACAAACCTTACAGAAAGGCTTTTAAAAAATGTGGTAAAAGGAGAAAATGCTATTAATCAACATTTTCTTCTTTTCTCACAATTCTTTTTGTCTTTAAATGATGTATCCCATCATTTGAGCCAATCTTAACTTTGTCTGCTAGAGCTTTCAATATGGATGAGTTTAAAGTTTTTGTTGTCATCAAATATTTTTAAAGTTTTCAAATTTTGTCTCACATGTACTGAGGTACTTCACTCTTTACAACTCAAAAAAATTTTAGACTTGTCCAAATTTAAAGCATTTGCAGACAACAATTTGACTGTTGCTCAAATGATGGAATTCATTTTTGAATTGGTAGAAAACATCATGGGAAAAGGAGAAAATGCTGATTACCAGCATTTTCTCCTTTTCCCACAATGTTTTTTAAAGGCTTCCTTCTCGGGGTCATTTAAACTGAGGATTGTGTGATAAAGGGTTAAGCAGATGATGCGGAACCATCATGTCCCTATAACTAATTTATTAATGATTAATTGTTATAGATTTTTTATATTCATATATATTTTATAGTTATTGAATATTAAATTTAATTATTTAATAAATCGGTGCAATAATCCAATTGTATTCTTGTGATATATATTTTTGGCAAAACTTGACAAAGGCCAGTGAACTTATGTTGTGGCCCCATGAGGACTTGTCATAGGTGTATGCATATGGGTGTAAACTGTTTTGTCATCCCCTCAGACAGGTGGAAGAATCTTGTGTTGGTATTGTCTAAATGTCCTGTTCATCTTTCTGCCCATTAATCATGTCCTTCTGATCTTTGTTATCTGTAGAAAATATGCCCTTTTTTCATTGGGATATCACTTTGACACAGTGACATTGTTTATCTTCTCAGCTGAAGCTACCCGACCAATTTTAAACAAACTTTGTTTAAATGGTGCTGCCATTGTCTCCCTGAAATACTTTGGTCCAAAATCTGGTGGCGGCCTTCCTATGCTATTTTGTATAGAATATCCTTTCATGGACTGCCTTATAAAGCCTGTTTTATCTAAAAATAAACAGTTGCTGCAATGGGTTTATTGATTGAAAATGTCTTGTCATGCAATCTTTGAACAAAAAATCACGTTATTAAAAAATCAGAGGGGACCTTGGCATCTCAGTGGTATAGTGTTGCTGTTGTAACCTAAAGGTCCCGAGTGTGAGCTGTACTAGACACACTGGGTCTTTCCTGAGACTGTCCTAGGGCAAGACACTTCACACCCCCAACCTAATACCTGTGAAACCCAGGACATACATGAATAGATGAATATGAAATATTGTTGAAAGTGGCATTGAACACTCAATCAGTCAATCAATCAAAAATCAGAAAAATACATGTATATTCCACATAGAGGATCTACTGATGGAAGAGATTTTAGCTATGCAGGCCAAAGGCCAGTGAGCTTATGTCACGGCCCTCTGTCAGTCCTGCGTCTGTCCATCCTAGCCTTAACTTTTATTTCAAACATTGCTGAATGAAACAGGAATGATTCTGCCATGGTGCATTCAGAATTTCCTTAAAAAAATTTGATACCATTCAAAACTTTTTGCTGTGTCAACAAAACTGAAAAATATTGAAAATCTTTAAAAATCTTCATTCAAAAAAATAAAAAGAAAAAAAGTTGGAATTTTCTACAAAGTGCCATAATTGAGCTCTTCAGAATTTGTTCAAAGAATCTGATTGCATAAAAAACTCTTGTTGCTATGGCAACAGAACTGAAAAATGTGGAAATCTTTAAAAATTTTCATTCAAAATTGTTGGACTTCTTTCAGATTTCTTTATATAATTTTGAGCTGGCAAAGGACAGACAGCATGTTCTATGAAACATTAACATACCACAAAGGAAATGTGGGCATTATCTTGGAATGTCTAAAACATCGTGGGAAAAGGAGAAAATGTTACCAGCATTTTCTTCTTATCCCGCAATGTTTCAAAAGGACTTGTTCCTCAGGGTAAGCATTTTCTTCTTTTCCCACAATGTTTCAAAAGGACTTGTTCCACAGGATAGTTAAAACTTGGGATTGTGTAGTGCTGGATTAACTGAATTTCCACATTGTTTGAGTTTTTATGAACAATTAAACAGACGAGACAATAAAATAACGAATTGTTGTTAGTATTGGCAATAAGAGTAACAATAACCATTGTAAAGTAGAATTAACTTTGCCAAACAATCCCGTGTTTGAACGACCTTGAGGAAGCCTTTTAAAAACATTGAGGGAAAAGGAGAAAATGTCATTAACCGTCATTATCTCCTTTTCCTACAATGTTTTCTTCCCTTTTAAAGACAACCCCAATTTTTTGAGCCACATCGAATTTGTCGTCTGCAACTGCTTTCAATTTGGAAGAGTAAAACATTTTATTGTCTGGTAAAAGTTTAACTCTTTACCACACCACAAAATTTGAGCTTTGTTTAAATTGAAAGCATTTGCAGACGACAAATAAGATATGCCTCAAAACTGAAATTTGTTTTAGGAAGGGTAAAACATTGTGGGAAAAGGAGAAAATGCTGGTTACCAGCATTTTCTCCTTTTTCCTAACCAACATTTTCTTCTTTTTCCACAATGTTTTCAAAGGCGTTGTTCTATAGGGATGTTAAAACATGAGATTATTTTGGTAATGGGTTAATTAGTTTAGTTTGTGATAAGTATTTATTCCCACTTATAGAAAGAGTTGGAAAACGCGACAGAATTATGTTTCTAGAATGTTTGATGCATGCATACAGTGCAGATCAAGATCATCTGTCAGTAAATAGGTCCTGTTACCAACCAGTTGTGGAAGTACACCCGTCACAATTGTTTTTGTAACCAGGAGAATTTCAGTGATATTCTTTATGCAACCTATTTTTATTTCATGAAAAACAAAACCTGACTCCAAGTACTTTAAGTGCTTATTTTCAACTCCGTCAATCATAATTCGCCGTTTCCAACATTGTTTCAGTTATATCGCGTCGAAAAGTGCACCCATTCATGCTTTTCTCGTGTTTGTTTTACCAACACTTGGCACACTCTTTCCAACCCACTGGCTACTTTCCCACAGGCTTTGTCGAAACAATGCTCGGCGAAAGGGAAAGGGGGGGCATCAATAATGAAATAAGATACAAACGAGAACTGTGTTTTTTTGTAATTAACATTATTACCAAAGGACAATATTTTGCACTCGGCCACCTTTGAAAGCATTTGCAGACGACAATTAAAATGTAGTTCAAATGATGGTTTTTGCTTTTGAAAGGATAAAAAAGAAATACGGGAAAAGGATAAAATGCTGGTAACTAGCATTCTCTCCCGTTTCAGTCATGTTTTCAAAAGCCTTTTTCTTCATTGTCGTTAAGTCTCGGTATCTCGAAAATGTTAAACATTTCAGTACCAAAGAAGAAAGAAATTTCTAAGGACAGCACAGATCAAAATCAGACTGCACAGAACGTCTTGGATTGACACAGTCCGCAGTTTTAGTCAGGCCTGTTAGATGATCATCTTTCTAATCTTTCGAATTTCCTGTGGAATTTTAGTACGTCGAAAAAAAATCATTTATTTGGCGCCTCATGATTCATTAAGAAAGCCGAAATGATCAGCTGTCCTGTCGCAATGACTACCTTCAAACCTCGACAAGATCATTTTTCTGAGCAGGGGATCGAACCTTCAACCCCTACATGTTATAAGTGGGCCACGTAGGCTCAGCTGAAGTATTTTAATAAAGGATATAGTATAATGAACATAGAGTGTACCTAGTAGCTGTGAATATCTTGTGTCGATGCTATTTACGAGTAGGCCTATATTAGTTTAGTTTAAACGTATTTATTTTACATCGATTGAGAAACAAGTTCTTACAACTTATACTAATCTCTCTCGATTCTGTGTCTCTCTCGATTTACGAGTGTATGAAATACACTATGATAAAAATATGCTAACATATGTTGAGTAAGGGATTTCATTTAAAGCCTTAGCCCTTTACCCCCCCCCCCCCAAAAAAAAAAAACCATTGTTTTAAGGAGTCTGGGGGAGAAGGCTTTTCAAAAGATTGCGGAAATAAGGAGAAAATGCGAAAATGCTAATAAACAACATTTTCTCCTTTTCCCACAGTGTTTTGTTCCTTTTTTTTTATATAAAGGTAATTATATCATGTCAGAGCCAAATTTGATCTGTCGTCAGCAAATGCTTTTGGTTAACAATTGATATCATTACTAAATAAAAAAATATATATATTCCCGGAAATCCCAAATATTGCGATGTTCACCTGAAAAATCTCACCGTATCGGAAAGTGTAGAACCAAAATCAGACTACGCGTTGTGTGCAATGTGATCTTAATCTACACTGTCCGTAATGGCACAATGAGTAGCGCTTCACAGCCAATAGGTTATTCTAAAGTGTTTCGATAACGATGGATTTGTTTCAATAAACAGTGATTTCTTTGTGAATACTGTTTGCCACGGCAGAAAAACAGACCCATTGACCCGCAATGGTTAAAATGTATGATTCATGCTCTTTGAAGAGGGGGGCCTAATGCATCAGCAAAAAGCATCGACCCAGGTCAGCTTGTGTAGGCCGCTCAGGCTGACCTGGGCCAAATCTTTTTGCTGTTAGTCAATTTTATGCATGTCCAAGGACCAGTTTACCTCATGATACAGTCGGTTGTAGGACAAAATCGATTTTATGGGTTCATAATTATGTGATGACTTGCCTGGTATCGTGCATTAGGGGGAAGCATTAAGCCCCCTTTTGCCAGAGCATGGTTAGTATATATTCTCTTCAGAATATAGTTAACATTTAAAAGGGCGATCATCCATTGTCAAATGATTTAAGCAGGGGATTAAGCCCGGATATACCCAGCTCGATCTCGCCGTAGAGAAGTTCCGAGTTCGAATCCTGTCATGGTCGCGATCGACCTTTCAAACCAACTGGTAACACGCCATGAATAATAGTTAAGATTTCCAGGAAGCAGTAACGGAGAGTCATTTACAGGCGTAAAAATTGTAAAAATCGTTTCACAATTGAGGTAAACTAATAGGTTTACACAAAAGATTTATTCTGCGTGTAAATGTGTACCTTTTCACGTGGTTCGTCCCGTATCAAATATAAAAGGGGGATGTTTATATTCATGATGTTACTTGAACTCTTAAATTTCACAAATGAGTGAAATATTGCATTTACCCAAGATCGAGAAAAAAATACACGTGTAAAAGTTTTGTAAAGATATTCAATTTCAATTGAACTAAACTTTACAATTTATTACGAAACCGTTTCTACCTTCAGCAGCAGTAGTTGCGTGGAACTGTTTGCCACATTCTACAAGGGAGGCAGATTCTCTCTCATCTTTGAAACGCATGTTGGATATAATACTACTCACACTTTGATAGGGGTCATTTCCATATTTCGAAAAAAATTACATTTCAGTTCCGCATTGAAAACACATGCTTTTCCACAGGCAGTCGGTTTTATCAGTGTTACAATGAAATATTCAAGTATCCGAAATATAGCGTATTTAAAATATATCAACTAGTTCTTTATATCAAAACAGATTTTCTGAAATTGAAGGGGATGAAGGGAAACATGGTGACCCCTAGCAAATTTTGAGTAGTATATAAACCAATTCCCTACAAACTTTTTTATAATAGGGAAAGATGACCGCAGATTATACATGAGGTAGAACGGTCATTGGACGAAATAGAATACTTATAAATAGCAAAATGTTTCGACCCATGTCAGCCTGCACAGTCCGTGCAGTCTGACATGGGTCAACACTTTTTATAGATCCATTCAACCCTTAATCACAGAACATGGCCCATATGTATAAACACAGCATTGGGCCAAAAGTGTTACCTCGGCTCTAACGATTCACGGAAACCAAACATCACCTAAGACGTGTGAAGAAGATTGTTAATTGATTGGTCGATTGATTGAATGGTGTTTAACGCCACTTTCATTATTATTTCAGTCATATCATGGCGACAGTTCACAAAGTCATGCATTGCCTTGGTTTCACCAGTTCTAGGCTGGGGCTCTGAGGTGACACTCCCTCGAAAGGCCTAGTGAGTCCGGTTAGGCTCGAACCCGGGACCTCGAGGTCACGAGTCCTACACCTTACCACTGAGCCACAACGGACTACTGTAAAGGAGATTGAACGAAGACTGCAATCAGACCGCCTTTTAAGGACAGCGTAGATCAAGATTTAAACTATCCGCTATGTATTTTTGATATTCTTACTAACCCCAAACCCCGACACTGTAAAGCACTGATAGGTGCACTGACCGCCTTGACCTGACTGAAATGAAGTTGTAAACGCAGTAAAAGATAAAAACAAGAAAAACAGTTGCATATAGCATAAATGACACAAAATAATTGATAGACGGTAAACACTTTGAGAAAGCCGGCAAGCTCTTGCAACACAGTTGTAAGCTTTAAAGATACATTTATACTCGTTTTCAGGCAGTTTTCAGTCAGTTTTTAATCCATGTCATATGTATTTCATAAAACTATAATCATTCTGTATCTTCATGCCAAATGTTGCCCCTGATGGCTATAAGGTAGCACAGATTACGGCGGATAGAAAATGCATTTCATGTTTTGGAGGCCTTCAAAGCAATCGCTATTGTCGTTCCCTGATTTAAATTAGAACAGATCCTTTGTGTTTATCTATCCCTTACACAATATATATTGGTAATTTATCCATGTTTACACAGCTGAGCCATTGTACACACGTTCAAGTTTTAACAGCGTATTTTCTCTCAAGCTGTAAGGATAACCCGTCTCCAAAGCTTTTGGTTTCAAGGCCGTAAATGGTTGTATTTGCACAGTGATTGGTTTACTCTTTTCTACACAATCCCGAACTTTAACGTCCTTGAAAAATTAAACTTAAAGCATTTTCTCCTTTTCCCACAATGTTTTGCTAGTAATCAGCATTTTCTCCTTTTTCCTCAATATTTCCACTCTTCCAGACAAAAATACCATAATTTTAGCCACATTTAATCTGTCGCCTGCAAATGCTTTGAATTTGGACCGGTCAATAGTTTTGTCGTTTGTTAAAGACTTAAGGGTCCATGTCGATCGTTCTACAAATACAAAAATATCGGTACCTCAATAACTTGTAACTAGACAATGTTCAATAGCTACTGACTCTTTACACCCTGTATGTAACTTATATTTCGCCGTGCAACGTAAAATCTTCGAAAACATCATGATAAAAGGAGAAACTACTCGACAGGTAGCAAATAATTTCTCTTTTTTTTGCCACACCGGTTTTCCATGTATACTTGTATCAAAGTATATATAAGCTTGTCAGTTATCAAATATGGCCTGAAATACGGAACAGCCTGCATAGCCTAGGTGGTAGAGGGTAGGACTTTAAAAACATCGAGTCTTGGGTCACTTCAGGGTGTGGGTTCGATTCCCACGACTTGCCATCTAAAATTACTAAGTCTTTCGGATGAGACGTTAAACCGAAGTCCCGTGTGACGATGCTATACACCAAGCACGTTAAAGAACCAGGCGTAACTTAGGATGGGTTTCGTCCTGTATCTTGCACTATCCCCCGTAACAAAACTAACAGTTTTCAGGGAGCGTCGCCCATATGGGCAACCGGTGGCGACGATGAATAAAAGCAATTCAATCAAACCTGTAATACGCGAAAAGGGGCCGTCGGACTTTTGCCTAAAAGTGTGTCTTCCAAGATCAGCTCGTGAATTCCGCACAGACTTATCCGAGACGGCACTTTTTGTTGTTATGTTAGTTTCTGCCGCACGCAAGTCTACTGTAGGACAGAATCTAGTCTAGTCGTAAAGTGCAGTTTCGGATTAGGCTGCGCGCAATGCGCAGGCTGATCCGACACGACACTTTACGCAATGTCCGGAGATCCCATTACGCATGTTGCAGGCCATATGCCATATGTATACTCGACCACTTCTGACGGCTTTGAAGTCGGCCACTGGAACCTCAGAAATATTCTTATCTTATTGGCTTGACTAATCAGCGGACCGTATAGATCAAGATCAGACTGCACGTTCTGTGCAGTCTGATCTTAATCTATGCCGTACGCAAAAGTCCATGTTTTCGCATATGGTGCCAAATCGATTTCACTGGGTCGGGATGGTTATTATGTATATTTGATGCGGTTGTTGTCAAAATCGCTTATTGAAAATTTGTCACGGGTGATGATATGTTAACTTGAATTTTGGCAAACATATTGAAATCTAGTTTATTACGTTATGTGCACTTAATTCATGACCCCCCCCCCCCCCACGCGTAGTCATTTTGAGATCTCCTGCAGTCATGTAGCCCCGGCTGGTCAGCGGTAACGCACAAGGCTAAAAATACGAGGATTTGAAGTCAGTCACAAATCCCATTCCCCTCCCCTAACTAAGCTTAAAATAACGCTCTATGTAGACTTTATTTATGTGAGAAGGCAGCCAGTGGCTGAGCAACACGGGTTCGAGTAGAGCTAATCGATTATCAAATATTTAAAAATCTCTCCTTATCATTCAGTGTATATCAACGATCAGGCTGCACGCTTTATGCAGTCTCATTTCTCATTAAACTCATTTCCAAACGACAAAATTTTAGGTTGGTCAAAATTGAAAGAATTTGCAGACGACAAATGAAGTGTTACTTCAGTGACGAGAGTTGCCTTTATAGGGGTAACAAACATTGTGAGAAATGGAGAAAATGCTGAGTACCAGCATTTTCTCCTTTTCCCACAATATTTTCAAAGGCATATTTTCTCAGGGTCGTTAAAACTCGGGATTGTGTAATAAAGGTTTAAACTCGTTTCCTTCTGAAACTAACTGTGCACGGCACAGATGATGTAGAAATATATACACAATATCTATGAAGTAAGTTTTGATCAAGGTTTAGTACTTGAATATAAACAGAAATATTGTAGCAATAGGCAGAAATTGCACATGCAAAGGTGTTTCTCCTTTGGCCACATTCTTTTTGCAAAAGGATTGTAAGTTGATTATTGGTGTTTATGAATTAAGGTACAAAAAATACTGAAAAAGAAACCTAGCGCAGAGTACCGTTATGTTTCTAAAACAGCTGTTTTTAATTTAGTTTCCAAGGTAAACATCCTAAAATAGCGAGGAGAAAAGTGGATGTTGATTAAATCGAAAGGTGTCTACTTTTATCACAATGTTTTCGAAAAGTTTCTTTTCCTTCTTGAAAAATATATAAAGGTAAAACAAAAATAACACTAATAGCAAATCTCTACATGTTTCCAAACGTTCTTAACTCTATACCAAAAGACCGGCAAAATTTTAGACTTATCCAAAATAAAAGCATTTGCAGTCGAAAAATTAAACATGGCTCAATGGTGGGATTTTGCTTTGACGGGATAGAAAACATTGTGGGAAAAGGAGAAAATGCTGTTCTCCTTTTCCCACAACATTTCCAAAATCCATCTAAGGCTCGTTAAAATTGGGACTGTGTTAAAAGGTTAAGTAGTTTATAGACTAATCACTGATGTGGGATTAAAGTTGTAATATTACAATAATTCGATGACGTCATTTGATTTAACTTTGTGGTTTTCTTCGTATTCCTTTACCCTCTCAGCAAAGAGTGAAAACAGTGGATTTGAGGACGGCATAGATCAAAATCAGACTGCACAGAACTTGTAATCATGAGATCTAGACTTTTAGCTTGTTTGGTCATGCTCATAAGAAATAAATCTTTCTGAGTTTTAGTGAATTGTATCTTAAACCGTAGAAAGAGGTCGAGTTTATATATTTTGGTCCGAAAGAGTTTTAGAAATAGAAAGTGAAGTACAGAAATGTTGTTTTGTGTATCTATAAAACATAGATACGAATCGTCCACTTCAAAACTGCCATTCAAATTTCACTGACCAATCAGATTCGTTCAATATAGTCACTACGGTATTGAAATTTCCATCTCATAGTAGGAGGAAAAAACCTTGTCAGCTTTTAAGGTTTCGACTTTTAGTACTCCCTTAATATTGATCCGTTTATTCCATTTTATGTACCATGTTAAAGACGAATTATCGCCAAACATGATAAAAGTAACTTATTAACTCTAGTGTAGAAGTAAATGTATGGTGGCATATTTCTGCCACGAGATACGAGATAGCTATCATGATAATTTTAGAAAACTATCGCGATAAATTAAAGTTTCCTGGAAATTTTATCGAGATAGTGAAAAGTTTCCTGAAAAAAAAAAAAATATCACGATAAACTTAACATTTTAACGCAAAATTTCTCAGTCGTGCACGAAGCTGACATTCGAGATAAAATTATCGTGATGGTTCTATCTGTTTCTCGATATCTATAAATAGAAAATTTATCATTTGGATGAACTCGGTAGTTTTTGACTTCACAAGATTGCAGTAAATAAGAATTCGAATTATTAACAATTGTAGCTTAATTGGTATATTTTGACAAGACTCGAAATAACAGAAGTCTGTAAAATCACGAAGACAACTTGAAATGCCTCCTACCAACAACTTTAATACTATTCAGGGAAAAGAGGAATTCATAAGGTTGTAGACGAAGATGTTCCGAAACTGTATCTAATTATAGATTACGTGAATGTCAGTTATGGGCACGAAAGCAAAAAAATCATGATAACAGAATTATCGCGATATTTTTTATCGTGAAAATTTTTATTATCTAGAAAATATTTCCATGAAACTTTGTTTTATCACGATAGTTCTCTTAAATTATCGCAATAGCTATCTCGTATCTCGCGGCAGAAATATGCCACCATATAAATGTATGTGAAAAATACTTACAATAAAATAAGGGTGGTGTTCGACAGGAAATACACTTGGACACCCTGTCTTAAATATAAGACCATAGAGAGTGAACCTTGTCAAAAACAAAGCGCCTATAGCTATGCTCCTCTATGAAGGACAAAACGCCACGCTCCTCATTCAAAGACAAAACGCAACGCTCCTCTATCGAGGACAAAACGCCACGCTCCTCTATCAAGGACATAACGCCACGCTCCTCTATCAAGGAGAAAACGCCACGCTCCTCTATTAAAGACAAAACGTCACGCTCCTTTATCAAGGACAAAACAACACACTCCTCTATCAAGGACATAACGCCATCCTCCTCTATCAAGGACAAAACGCTAAGCTCTTCATTCAAGGACATAACGCAACGCTCCTCTATCAAGGACATTACGCCCCGCTTCTCTATCAAAGAGAAAACGCCACGCTCTTCTATGAAGACAAAACGTCACGCTCCTCTATCAAAGAGAAAACGCCACGCTCCTCTATCAAGGACAAAACGCCACGCTCCTCTATCAAGGACAAAACGCCAAGCTCTTCAGTCAAGGACATAATGTCACGCTCCTCTATCAAGAACAAAACGAGACACTCCTATATCAAGGAAAAAGCGCCATGCTCCTCTATCAAAGACAAAATGTCACGCTCCTCTATCAAGGACAAAACGCCACGCTCCTCTTTCAAGGACATAACGCCACGCTCCTCTATCAAGGACAAAACGCCAAACTCTTCATTCAGGGACATTACGCAACGCTCCTCTATCAAGGACATAACGACACGTTCCCTTATCAAGGACAAAACGCCACGCTCTTCATTCAAAGATACAACACCACGCTCCTCTATCAAGGACAAAACGACACGCTCCTCTATCAAGGATATAACGCCACACTCCTGTATAAGGAACCTAA
Source organism: Hippopus hippopus (assembly GCA_946811185.2). Taxonomy (NCBI): domain Eukaryota; kingdom Metazoa; phylum Mollusca; class Bivalvia; order Cardiida; family Cardiidae; genus Hippopus; species Hippopus hippopus. The sequence goes on along the minus strand of OX328102.1, from coordinate 50,346,134 downwards.
CGGCACGCTACTCTATCAAGGACATAATGCACCGCTCCTCTATCAAGGACATTACGCTACGCTTCTCTATTATCATCATCATCGTTGGTCTTCTTTACCCTCGCCATGCGGCATAAAGCCATGTGGCGAGCAGCTATTGGTTTTTTATCTATATATTTTGCAGACAACTGGGTTTAAATATATATGTGTTTTTCTATTAATCAGACGGCAACACTCCACAGTTTAATAAGGTATAATATAAAAAGGGGACTAGTAAAAGGAATATAAACCGGTAAGCCGAAAACGACCCTTTCAGGACCACCATTAAAATAACTGGATAAAAACTGAATATATACAAAATGTACATTGCCGTAGAGCGTTGCCTGTCTAATTGTAAAGTTTTAGACTAATCCATGGTTTTTATGCTATTTATTGGACTCAACAGTGTTTGCAAATTCTAGTTATATATAACGAAGAGTCATGGCACTGTTTGTACTATATATTATTATGATCATATTAATTTATACGACTGGTAAATTATTGGATATAGGGAAAGAATTAGGAGACGAGGCCAACATCTTTCAGAGAGCTCTCTAAAAGTAGAACAAAACAAAAATATACACTATAAGAGCTGCTGGTCGACCGTCAGTCCTGCCTGCTGTACAGGGCGATCAGGACGGCACCACTCAGTAGGGGCATAAAGCCAAGACTACTGGGGTGCTAGTTCTTTCCCTGCCGTCCTAACCACAGCAGGTCTCAAAATGGGTAAAAACTGCCCTAAGAAAGAAAAACTATACTTTGACCAAAAATACAACCCTAAAGGGCAGGACTACGGGGGGCTCAGAGCGACATAATAAAAGCCCCCGTGTCAATAAAAAATGGTGTAAAAGATCTAATATCGACCCGGATCAAATCCGGGGCGAACTGACTGACGATCACGTCCCAGCGATATATATAAAACAATGAAGTTAAATTCAACTTTAAAAAAGAGTAATATACCTGGCTAACACAAACCTGCATGGGTTGAAAAAAAAAATCCCTTGTAAATAGGGGAGCACCCATGCTTGGCTTGGTGACCTGTAAACCCCGCCATATATTTAGTATATGAGGGGTAAAACAGTCGTTAAAAAAGGGAAAGTCCCTGTACTAATGACGGAAAGATTTAGTACAATGTACTAAGTCAATAGGGACTATTTTAAAAAAGGAGCTTATAAAAGGAGGTTAACGGATCCTAAGCTGGTAGGAGAAAAACAAAATAAGGACGAGAAAAAAATAACTCTCCTGTATAAAGTACATAACTCCACGCTCTGCTATCAAGGACATAACACTACGCTTCTCTATCAAGGACATAACGGTATGCTCCTCTATCAAGAACATAATGCACCGCTCCCCTATCGAAGACATAACGCTACGCTCCTGTATAAGGAACACTTTACGCCACACTTCGCTATCGAGAACATAACGCTACACTGTTCTATCAAGGACATAACGTGAAGGTCCGCTATCAAGGACATAATTCTATGCTCCTGTAAAAAGGACTTAACGCCAAGCCCCTCCATAAAGGAAATAACACAACCCTCCTCTATCAAGAATATTACGCCACTATCCACAATCAAGGAAATTACGCAACGCTATCAAGAACATAAGAGATGCGTCTTCTATGGTTGAAGATACCTTAAGGACAAACAGATCAAAATAGAAATAGTTTTATTCCTTCTATAGGAATATTGCAATCTTACATACAAGTTTGTGTAGAGGAAGTACCAGATTTTAAATAAACTGCAGAGAAAATGTCATAAGTGCGATAACTGGAATGCAGGTAAACGGAATATTGTTAACATAAATAAGGGATCCAGGTTAAAGAGCACTAAAATTAGACACTATCAAGTGTACCCAGTTCCCACAATTATAGTCCGTCCGTTAATTTCCGGCCGGTGCTTAGGTCTTTGATATCCTTGCGCAATTGTTTTAGTTTTAGATATAGATCCAATGTTTTTGCGTATTTGAATCATATATGGTCCAACATCAGGTTTATCCAAATTCAAATCTGATTTATAAAACACTTTGTCTTTGTTTATCCTTGACGACCCCTCCCGAGATCCTATTGGTGTCGGTACATGAGAGGGTGACACCGCCGCGCGGAGGCCCTGATAACCCAACTGTACTTTGCTGCTTCTCTTCATGTTTCCAAACGTTTGACATGTTCTGATATGAAGCTTGGCCTTTTCTTCCATTTGTCGTTCCATGTCGGCACTTGCAACTGTGCGACGTCGGTGATGTCCGGAGAAAGTGTCGGTTCTTTCCGTGCGGAGACCGAAGTCCGTAAGAAAATTTCGAGATACAGTATTGTTTGCACTAAATTGTCCTCGTCCTTGTCTCGCTCGTGTAAATGACGGAGAATAAGTAGCAGTGCTGCTGTCTGACGGCATACTAGTATCCTTTGAAACAGGTGATATTCTTTCGTTTGGGTCCTCAAGTTTGTCACTGTCCTGTGACTGTGTTTGTGGTCGCCTGCCAGACAATGTCGATCTCGCAGATTTAGCACTCGTCTCGTCCGAGTCCACCTTCTGTCCCGAAAGTTGCAGCCCGGACGGATAACGTTCGAGCCGTGGTCGGGGCTGCAAGGCCTGGGAAGGTCTAGTCCGTTTATAAACGTTCGTTTCCCCTATCTTACCAAACGAAGACTGATCAAAATAACGCGGTCTCTCTCTAGTTACACTAAACAAGATGTCGTCTGGAATAAGATCCTCATCGTCTTTGTTCAATGCTAATTTCTCAGGCCCCAGTAAGACCTTGAGCTTATGTTTTCTGTAAACCATACCGTATATTGATAAAACTCGATCTCTCCTACAGAAATTGGAGAAACACAAATCTGTCAAGTTTATATAATTCACAATAGATTATCCATTGTCATAAAGTCAAATTATAACGCATCTACATATATATGCCATTGTTCTCAAACCTATCTCATATTCCAAATCGTATCTAAAAAGACTATTAACGATATACACTCAACACTAGAACAGTTATCGGACTGAAGTCTTGCCAAACCAATAAAATCTTATATTGTCGTTGATAAATATCAGAATCTCGTATTACGGCACAATCCGGCTATCGTTTGGCTGACCGCGGTTTATATTGTTGGCCAAGTATGACAAGCGTTGTATTTCATGTTGTAAGTCTGACTGAATGTTTCTCATTTGGTCTATATAATAACCATTTTTCTTATTGAATTAACCCTTACACCGCTATGTAAATAAAGCAAAGTATTTCACCAGATAGACAAACCCCAGCTATAGTGATCTCAAGGCTGTCTTCGACCAAACAATCAATCAAAATACCGATCAATGCAGATCAACTTAATCAATATGTACATTTTGCGCAATCTGATCTCGATCAGTGTTATCCGCAGGTTGTGCGTTCTGAACAGTCTAATCTTGAGCTACAAAAGCCCCTGTTTTCACCCATCAAGTAGAAGGGGTGAACTCTCTACTGCTCACTGAATTATTAGTAGAAACCCAAATATTGCGCCTTCTAATTTTTTTTTTTTTAACATACTATCGGACATTGCAGATCGAAGATCGGACTGCACGTTCTGTGCAGCCTAATCCTGATCTTCAATGCTCACAGAAGTACACTTAATCGCGCTAAGCAACCTGTGGGTCTAGATACATACTGTACATTTGTGTCGATTTCATTTAAAAAATAGACTGAATTAATGGCTATACGTATATTTAACCATTCTGATAGAGAAATAGATCCGAACAATCTCTGCTTTCAAATTAATCGCGATCCACAAATGTGTTTAAACTTGCTACCTTTGTAGACCTTGAGGAAGATGACTTGAAAAAATTGTGGGAAAAGGAGAAAATGCTGGTAACCAGCATTTTCTCCTTTTCTCTCAATGTTTTCTACCCTTTCAGAGACAAATACCAATATTTGAGGCACACTTAATTTATTGTCTGCAGATGCTTTCATTGTGGACAGGTGTAAATTTTTCTCACCGGGAAAAGGTTAAACAGGAGAAAAAAAAAGTGTGAAATAGTTTATACGGCATAAAGTAATGCTTTATATTATGTAATCGAGGAATTAATTTCATAATGCATTACAAAGGCGCAGAAAAGAAAGACAACGAGTTACAAAACAGTTGAACCTTGATATTTCAAATGCAAGAGCAAACAAGAAAGAAGTCCGAATTATGAGTGGGGTTTGATTCTGCTGTCTGCGTGTTACACTTTATGCCTACAGGACGAGAGCCGGGCCCGTTTGTGCAGTGAATAGCGTACAGCACTTAAAATCAGGGGGTCGCCGGTTCGAACCCCAGCTCGGCCATTTTCTTTCCAAGGATTGATAATTGTCAGTGCGACGGGATTCGTTCCTCTCTCATCGCTGATCATTGTTTTGACGATGGTCATGTGGTAAAGCAGCCAGTGGCTTGGGAAGCATATTGTGCGAAGTACTGGTTATAGAGAAACTCCAGGAAAGCATAGCCAGTCGCACCGTAGAAAACATTGTTGGAGAAGACGAAAAGAGAAGACTGCTTGAAAAAAGAAAATGTGAAAAAAACAAAAATGCTGGTTTGAAAATTTTCATGCATAAAACGTTCGTCACAGAATCATGTGCAGTGTGTAGATATATATTTGACATTAACTCTTTTTATCACATAAAAACTCCTCCGGCAGTGACCCATGACTTATTTTTGATAATACACTAGTGTATTTTGTTTTTTGGGTCCCGGTTCTGATCAGTTATCAGTCACGAGCGCGTGAAGCGAGAGAAACCAACCACAGTTTGTGCGGGAATTTGTACTGTTACGCCGTTTCGGGGAAAAATGACGTCACTGTTGCTAAGACGTATACGTGTGATAAGTTTTTGATTTTCATGTTTGAGAAAAACCAAGAAATGCAACGAAAGTCTCCTAAAATCAATATTATTGCGGAAATAGGTGGACTTAACCCCTCCATAAACTATTTCACTCTTCTTTTGGTGTAAATGTCACAGAACTATCTAGTTGTGTATGTACACATTTGAAACCAAACTACAACGTAAACATGGACCCGTGAACGGTATAGAGGCTGAAGGTGATGATGCGGGATATTTTTCTGTCTGTCATTCGTTTTATGTGATAAATAGAATCTGAAATTCGTGTTTATGTATTATTCATTTTTATCAAACTCGTTGACTAAAATGTATTTGACGCTCGCCAAGGCTCGCGTCATACAATTTTAGTCAACTCGTTTGATAAAAATGATAATACATAAACACTCATGTAAGATCCTCTATATCAAACAACAAAATTTTAGATGTGTCCAAATTGAAACATTAGCAGACGACAATTCAAATGTAGCTCAAACAGTGGAATGTGTCTTTGATAGGATAGAAAATATCGTGGGAAAAAGGAGGAAATGCTGGTTACCAGCATCTTCTCCTTTTCCCGCAATGTTTTCAACAGTCTTCTTTCCAAAGGTCTTTAAAACTCGGGATTGTATGGTATGGGGTTAATTAAAGAATATTACATTACGATTGAGAACTTTGATAACCTGGTTTAGTAACAGAGCCCAAAAAGAAGGGTTGTGATTACATTATTTGACACAGGGTTTATGTTATCCTATTAACTGTGATTATAACATTGAGTAGGGTTACCTGTGTTTGGGTATGTTCCATTGATAGACAAGCTATTGTACAGTTCAGACACACAATGCCACGTTTTTACGGCGCTGCCGTTTATAACTGGATTTTGACCTATTTTTTTGGTATCAGTCCCGAATGAATGAACAGCAATTTGCGATTGGTCAAAAATCATGTTTATCGTGCAGGTCTCATCGGGTCTCAGTTTTGTAGACCTCTTTACGGGCTTATTCTTACATCAATATAAAAGGGTTGCTATCGTTGCTCCGAATCCCGTGGCGCTTATTCACTCCATGGTTACTGGATTATGGTGAATAATCCTTTTCATGTACTAATATTAGCAATTTAATACTTTTCATGAGTTGCCCTATTACGCATTTCTGTACAGTCTATATGGATTTTCAGACACACCATACTTAGAAGCAACTGCTCCTTTTTACAACAATAAGTTGGATAAACATCTAATCTTAAAAGATACCAATATCTAATCGAAAATCTCACTTTTCAACAATATGCAAAACAACGAAGAAAAAGGGTCGATTGTTGGCAGGCTTACTTTTCATCATTTTATTCATATAGAACAATAAAAAGAGTTACAGTATTTATATTCTAGTACCTGTAACGTCGTTAACGTGTTTGTTTTAACCCTTAGGCCGCTAAGTGCGGCTCACTGACCTTTTGCGGACAGTGTAGATCAAGATCAGACTGCACAGAACGTGCAGTCTGATCTTGGATCTACACAGTCCGATAAGAAGATATCTGTCTCCCAAAAATACCTTTGAAACAGCAAAATCTTGTTTTTTACTATCGTACGGTGGCACTGAGGTGACATGTGCATTTCTTTTTTATTTATCTCGTTCCCACGAGATAATAATTCGTTTTCTCGAGTTTTTTTTTTTTTTTTTATAAAAAAAAAATGAAAAAAACAAAATTCGTTTTCTCGAGTTCTTTTTTTATAAAAAAAAAATGCAAAAAACAAAATTCGTTTTCTGGAAGTTTTTTTCATTAAAAAAAAAAATGCAAAAAACGAAATATTAGCTCGTTCCCACAAGATAATAATTGGTTTTCTCGAGTTATATATATATATATATATATATATATATATATATATATATATATATATATATATATATATATATATATATATATCTCTCTCTCTCTCAAAAAACGAAATATTATCTCGTTCCCACGAGACTTTTTTTAAATGCAAAAAACGAAATATTATCTCGTTCCCACGAGATAATATCTCGTTCGAACGAGATAATCAGCCAATGCAAGTCATCCATATGTCGTGCGCACGAGATAATAAGTCGTGCTAACGACATAATCATCCAATCAGATTCTTTCCTACTAATTCTTATTTTTCCTATTTTTGCTGTATACATTTAGCCATTTTATCTTTCTACTAAATCCACAAATGCAGCCGTGTCTGCATAGTCTAAATGGCTTCAGTTTATAATAGCCATCTATATGCCAGATAAAATTAGGTCTAATGAATCGTCTGGATCTTCTCTGTTCTACGTCTGCCAAATTGAAAGTAAATATGAGCCATGCTCTGTGAAAAGGGGGCTTAAGGCATTTACGAAAAGGATCGACTCATATCAGCCTGCGCAGTCCGCGCAGGCTGACATGGGCCGAAACTTTTCGCTATCTTTAAATTTTCTGCATGTCAAAGGACCATTCAATATCAAGGCTCTATCGGTTCTTTGACACAATGGATGTTATAGATCCACAATAAGGTGATGTCTGTGACAAGGGGACTTAATGCATCTCCGTCATCCATGATACCAAGGAAGACTGCGCAGCCTGATATGAGTCGATCCTTTTCGTAAATGCATTAAGCCCCCTAATCACAGAGCATGGCTCATATTTACTTTCAATTTGGCAGGCGTAGAACAGAGAAGATCCAGACGATTTATCAGACGGACGTACAGCGCACCTGGGCCTAATTTTAATTGATTCAATGGATGGCTTTGATTGACTGATTATCTCGTTCGAACGAGATAATATCTCGTGGGAACGAGATAATATTTCGTATTTTGCATTTTTTTTTTTTTTTTTTTTTTAATTAAAAAAAAAAAAGAAAACTCGAGCAAACGAATTATTATCTCGTGGGAACGAGATAATATTTCGTTTTTTGCATTAAAAAAAAAAAAAACTCGAGAAAACGAATTTTGTTTTTTGCATTTTTTTTTATAAACAAAAAACTCGAAAAAACGAATTATTATCTCGTAGGAACAAGATAAATAAAAAAAATGCACATGTCACCTCAGTGCCACCGTACTTTCGGCTTGAAAGTTTCGTTTTACTTATTTAACAGGATAAGGGTTAACAGATCTCCCTTGTTTTAAATAGGTTTGTTTGAATAACTTGTTACGTTGCTTTAAACTTTTCGTCAAGATAGATCTACATGTATATACTTGTACCCATCTCTTATCTTAAGTGTTTTTGCTACACGGCAAAATTAACACTTTTCTATGAAAACATTAGCAAAGGACAATGTAATTAACCCTTTACCACAATATCCCAACTTTTGAGACCTTGAGAATGAAGTATTTTAAAAATAATTCGGGAAAAGGAGAAAATGCTGGTTACCAGCATTTTCACCTTTTCGGACAGTGTTTTCTATCTTTCCACAAAACAATATCAATTTTTAAGTCGCGTTTATTTCGTCGTCTGCAAATACTTTGAATCTGAACAAGGCAAAAGTTTTGTCGTTTGGTAAAGAGGTACACTGTAATTATATACATATGACTGAAGTGTCGGCATTTACCTTTGGAAGTCTATGAAACGTTATGGGAATAATAGAAAATGTTTGTTACCACCAATTTCTCCCTTTTCCATGCTGTATTCAGAAGCCGTCTTTCTCGGAGTTATTAAACTTGGAATTGTTTTTTGCGAACTTGACTGTAATTTCGTATTTCCGGTTAGGACTACTTTTGGCAAATTTTATCCTTCCGCACCCATTCTTCACTATTGTTATGGAGTTTGTAGACACTTAATTAATTTGGGTCTTTAGATTAACTTTACGGAACTGATTAAATTGACTATATCTATGTTATGAGCCATGCTCTGTGAAAAGGGGCTTAACGCGTCTTCAAAAAGTAGGCCTATCGACCCAGGTCAGCCTGCGAAGTCCGAGCAGGCTGACCTGAACCGAAACTTGTTGCATCTGCTAAATTTTCTGCATGTCGAAGGACCGGTGTACCTCATGATTCAGTAGGTTGTTAGACAGAAAGAATGTCATGGATACATAATTATGAGATGACTTGGTAGGGATCATGGATCACGGAGGTGCATTAAGCCGCCTTTTGCCAGAGCATGGCTCATACATATCATTTCCTTGTGTGAGGCCCGGCCAGGTAGCTCAGCGGTTAGCGTATCTGACTCGTGACCTGGTGGTTAGGAGTTCGATACCCGTTTGAGGCAAACTTTCTTTCCGGCGATTTTTCGCCTCTCACCACTGATGCATGTGAGAATAGAAGTCTGTGACTTGGAAAGAAAGTTGTGTCAGTACTGGTGTGAGAAAGCCAGGAATCACATGCGTAGGTGCACTGACTGCCGTGACATGACCGAAGCTGTTAAAACGGCGTTAAACTCCAATTCAACCAGTCAATCCTTGTGTGGAACAGACGTATTTGAACAGGCTTGTATTTTTGTATAAAAAATGGGGGCAATTTATTTTCAATTTATTAACTACACCTGTAAAGTGGTGTTTAAACAAAGATTCAAGTAACCGATGAAAGGATCAATCCACTTATACAAACAGTTTCTATTGTGACAATATCTTTTACATGATCTGGAGAGAAAACCTGGATCAAAAATGCTTTGAATAAATATTGAACTTTTCTCAAACTTTGAATGCTGTTTGAATTAGGACATTAGTTTTCTTGCTTGTGCACAAATATGGCGTAAGTCTCCATTCTTTACTAGATAACGAAATTTTAGACTTCTCGTTCAAATCTGAGGGGTTTGCACACGATGACATTATATGTGACTCTATCGATGGGATTTGGCATTTAAGGGTTAACAAAATATTGAGGGAGAAGGAGAAAAATGGTGGTTACCAGTATTTTCTCCATTTGCCACGGTGTTTTCAAGAGCCATTTTCCCTCAAGGTCGTTAACCCTTTATCACACAATCCCGAGTTTTAACGACACTGAAGAAGAAGGCTTTTGAAAACACTGAGAAAAAAAGAAACTGTTGGTGACTAGTATATTTTCCTTTTCCCACGATGTTTTCTACCGTTCAAAGACAATTTCTACAAATTTAGTCACGTTTAGTTTCTCGTCTGCAACTGCTTTGGATTTACACAAGTCCAAAATTTAGTTGTGTGGTGGAGTGCAAAAACTGGGGATGTTTTAAAAGTGTCGCAGAGTGCACTGTCAGCTGAAAGTGTAATGCAAGTTTTCGGTCGGTCGAAGTGAAAAAAAAATAGGCTAGATTTTTGCAATATCTCACAAAATATAGAACAGGACAACTCTTAACTTAAAGTGAACGTTCTGTGCCGTCTGATCCGGAATCTATATTTCCGGCGAAAAAATTACAATCCTGAGGTTTAACCTTTTACCAAGCAACAAAATTTTGGATTTTTCTTACTTCAAAGCAAATGCAGACGACAAAATAAATGCGACTTGAAAGGTGGAAATTGTGTTTTTATTAAGGATATAATACTTTGTGGGAGAAGGAGAAAATGCTGGTTACCAGCATTTTCTCCTTTTGCCACAATGTTTTAAAAAGCCTTCATTCTTAGGGTCATTAAAACTAGGGATTGTGTTGTAAAGGGTTAACAATCGAAAAATCAGTTAATTCTCCACAATCTCCATAAGGGCTTAAGTAGTAAGGAATCCATTCGCTTTTTACGCGTTGAGTTTTTTTCTAATCACGTGATAAATCGTTTGTATTTTTCAAAAGACAGGGTCCGATTTTTTTTTTTTGTACAAAGGCTTTCAGATTTCTTATGAATTGTTGAAGTTTCTAAAGACCTTTTAACGGTTGCCTTAAAGTGTAAACAGTTGCAGTTTTTACAACTTTGATTCAACACGTGTAACAGTCTACAATCTTAAAACCCTTTAACTGAAAATACGATTTTACCAAGTCCATTTTAACAGTTTACCACTCCTTCCTTTCCCGCTGCAAACGATTTCTTTGTCTTAGACCCCCATCGGAGACATGGCGAAAGATGAAACTGCTTGTTATGAATTTCTCTTTTTGCTACAATAATTTTCACTTGCATTCTAGGTTTAAACTTCAATTCGTTTTTTTTTTTTTTCCCTTGAAGGCGTCCGCAGCAAATTCGTGTGAGGAGGTAATAAATGATGTTTTAGATCGACACAAATTCAGGTTGAAAACACTAACGTAAACAATAAGTTAAAATATTATCCAAAAAATATTTTCTGTTTTCACGCAATGTTACAGAAGCGGAAATTTCCAATTGCAATGAGATAACGACTATCTATTTCAAATTTTAACTTTTTATTTTACGCAATCGCGTGTTTTAATGACCTTGAGGAAGAGGGCTTTTGAAAACATTGTGGGAAAATGAGAAAATGCAATTAACCAGCATTTTCTCCTTTTCCCACAATATTTTTTCTTTCTTTCGAAAAGCAAACTTCAGTTTTTGAGTCACATTTATTTTGTTGTCCACAAGTCTACAATTTTGTCGTTTGGTACAGGGTTAAATAGAGAAAAACTATAATTGAGCAATGCTCTGTGAAAAAGGGGCTTAATGCATCACCGTGATATACCAGACATAATTATGGATCCATAAAATCCATTATGTATAACGACCGAATGAGTCATGAGGTATAATCGTCCTTTGACAGGCAGAAAATTTGCAAATAGCAAAAATTTTCGGTCTAGGTCAGCCTGCGCCGACTGCGCAGGCTGACCTGGGTCGATACTTTTCGCAGAAGCATTAAGTCCCCTTTTCACAGAGCACGGCTCAATTACTAGTAAATAAATGTTGTGCAATTAGTGTCTATTTCAGTAGAGTGGTCTAAATCTATTCTAAACTCTGATAAGATCTTGTTGCTTCTCAATACACGTTTCCTTTATTTTCGAAAAATTCAATACCACGTGAAAGAAATCATGGGGACCCCCACAGTGACATTCCACTACACATATTTTATGTAATAGCCAGGCTCTGACAGAAGGAGGATTAATGCATCTCTGTGATGCATGATACCAAGAAAGTCATCACATAATTATGGACCTATAAAACCCATTTTGTATAACAAGCAACCAAATCATGAGGTACACCGGTCCTTTGACATGCGGAAAATTGACAAATAATAGTAGCAAAAAGTTTGGACCCAGGTCAGCCTGCGCAGACTGTGCAGGCTGACATCGGTCGTTATTTTTTGCAGATGCAGATCATTAAACCGCTTTTTGCCAGAACATGGCCCATGTGTTTATCAAATAGTATTTCGGAATGCGTCTAATACTTGTAATTGTTTAATTTTTTTTTCCTTATGAAAGAAATATTTCGTATTTACAAAACACATGAAATATTTTCAGTTTTCCTTTTTTCATGAAATAATTTTTTTGCATTTACAAAATTTTTATTTCGGATTTACGATATAACCTATACAACGTGATATACAAGGGTTAGTCAAAAATAACTGAGCCCTACCTCATAACTTTTTATATAAGTTTAACAGACGTCATATTTGTTTTATCATCCTAGAACGCTAAACAAGATAAATATGAAGTTTCATAAAAATTTGTCCAATAGTTAAAGAGATATCAGTCCATAATGGAAATAGACATCAAGCCCCCTTTTTCGATGACACGGGATCAAATGGAAAGAAAAAAAGAAGAAGAAATCTTTATCGGCGGACTATCGTAAGGAATACATGTATGAAGTCCCATCAATTTTTCATCAAGGATTTTAAAAGATGTCTGTCCGAACGGACGGACGGTCAGACAGACAGTGTAGATCAAGATCAGACTGCACAGACTGTACAGTCTGATCTTGGATCTACACTATCCGATAAGGGGATATTTTTCTCAAAAATATAACTTTGAAATAGCAAAATTCAGGTTTTTTACCATCAGTTTGAAAGTTTTATTTAACTTTTTTTTATCAGGTTAAGGGTTAAATTGGATTATATAGTTAATCAAAAGCACAAGATGTAATTTAGTTAACTATTTAACGACGTATATGACAAAATTTTCTAACGGGCAGATTTTTTTTTTTAATTTGCACATACAAAGCTCATCATGTCTCTCGGTGATTCCATTAAAAAAAAGTTATGGGTCACCGTGCTTGTTTCTGAGAAATCTGCCTTTGAAAAGGTTATACAGTTCCAAGATTCAGCTTATATTGGGATTAACATACTTTTCTTTAATAGTCAGTCAAACAGAAAAATTACCAGAAGATTTACAAAACGAAAACTTTTACACCCCTCCAAATTCAAAGCTGTTCCAGACCATGAAGTTAAATGTGGCTCCATTGATGAAACCATTCTTTAAAAAAGCTGAAAACAATATGAAAAATGGAGAAAATGTTGATAACCAGCATTTTCTCCTTTTCCCGCATTGTTTTCAAAGGGCTTCTTCCCCACTTCCGTGAAAACTCGGTGTGGTAAAGGGTTAATATACAAGACGTAAAATAACAGTTTAACATATCAGTTTCACGGTACACAATGATCTAAATAATGAATGACTGAAGGAACAAGACAAATTTATGATGTATGGCATCATAGAAGCCGCAATCTTCTGGTGGACAATTTCAGAAATGTTGACTTTCTAGAAAATCTTCGATGACATTTTTGTATCTGTTTCCCCTTTCCCCCCCCCCCCCCCCCACACACACACACACAAACGGAAGATCATGACAAATGATACTAAAATGCAGGATAAAAAAGGCAGAAGTTAAGAAAGGAATCTTAAATTATCTTGTACCATTATTATCATCATAATCATCATTATCATTTAAAGTGATGATGCGTATGTGAGAAAACATGTAAAAGCATTTGAGTTTTCAAATTTCTACTCAAAGTTTGAAATTGGAGAAATTGCGCATGAATTCAAGTAAAGAATTTTTCATTATTAAATGGTTTTAAAAAGCAAACTTCTGTAGGGGCATCAAAGGCGACACTGCATAATTATGTAAGTTAGTAATTATTCAAAGTGATATTTAGATCGTTATTCACGTAGATCTACATGTATTTACAATTTTTTAGTGATATTTTCTTTGTGTTTCATTTTTTTACAAAAAGAAAAAGGAAAAAATATTCAATAACTTTCTTCTAAAACATATTCATTTTGCTTGTCAAAAAGAATCTTAGCCTGCTTGTAACAAAGTGAATCTTTACATTTCTGCTCCAGAATTAGAGACTTTTGCATAGTATTTCCAATTTCTTCTGATCATAGCCTTTACAGTTGGCGCAAACCACTAAAAAGAAACAAAATTATTTTTTAAAGTCCTTAAGGATCTGGATATATTCAACAACAACATAGTAATTATTACTCTATATATATCGTTTAATAAGAAATAGTTTGAACCATTTTCTGCAAATGCCTTGTACAAACCTATAAAACTTCTAATGTAAACTTCAAGAGCCATTCAAACCCTTGACCAGCAGCGACGTAAAAAGTTGTATATGCACAGTGATAGGTTTGGTAATAACTTTATCCTTTCAACTACACCGAATGAAATTAATATACTGAGTAATGAAAATGAAACAAGAAATTTTTACGTTTACAATATCTTATAAAATATTTAAAAAATATTACACAGGCTTATGTACTGTCTGATCTTGATCTATTTCTGTCATTTTCGAACAGTTTCAACCCTTACAGCACTATGCACCACTTTGGTATTTTTTTGTGGACAACGTACATCACGATCCATACATTTTTTACGGGTATTGTAGATCAGGACTTTACTGTACAGAACTTACAGTCTGATCATAACAGCTTCGACACACAATACATTAAATGCTAAATTTTACAGGGCTCATAATGTAGATCGTCCATGTTACAAAATTCCATTCGGCTAAAGTGTCGACGAAGGGAAGAAAAAGGGTTAACTCTTCACAAGTAGGCCTATTCTATAAATAGCTGATATCAGCTCTTACTGTGTAGGGAGGTAACCAATTTATACCTTGATCAAAGGTTAACCGCCCTATTATCTTTACAGATTAAAACTGGACGAAACACTTGTACATAAAACTGCTTCTGATTGTCATATTCTAAGATGCTCTCCATCTCATAATTATCATTAGTTTGTTTTGCAAAAAAATAGACAAATGCGAGAACCGTTTAGAGGTGGGAGAACCTATGATAAACGGAAAGCATTGTAATTTCGTTTGGGAACAAGGAAGGAATCCTTTAAGTTGGAAAAGTTCGAGGGACTAGCCAATAAAAGGAAGTTTATTTTTCTGTATTTTCATTGTTATTTGAGAATGAACTTATATTGCAAGAAAACCAGACTTGATGTTCATGTAGGTCTGATTGAATATTCGAGAAAGAGCCATGTGAAGTAATTTTGTAACACTAACACGACATTATTAGGAAATTTCCAAAAATTATAACCAGTCGAATAATTACCGATCATCTACATGGTAAATAGTTTAGGTACATTCCTACTGGAAGCCGCTTTCGAGCGGCTTCCAATGACAAGGGTTCCCTGTCCAGTGAGGGTTTATGTAGCTGGGATTTGGTACAAGTTACCTGGGGGTATCTATTTTTAGATCCATTCATAATTTTAAGTACTCCTGTGTAGGAATCAGTGATCAAGCCTGATTTGCATAGGTCACTTAATTTACATATAAGCAAACATCATGTACCTTATCAATGACATCTTGTACAGTCTATTACTTTGTAAGTAGACATGTTCAAATGGGGATGGTAGAGATTCTGTGCTTTTTGTCAAAATTGTCCTATATGACTAAATTAAGATTCCTAACAGTAATAAATTATTTTCTGTGAGGCAGTATTTGGCAACTGTGGGGTTTTTTGTTTACATTGAGTCTGGCTCAATCTAGATGCCTATAGACTAGCTTCGCTAGTCTAAAAATCATGATTTCGGCAAAAGATCCACAATGTGCTCTACACAATGGTGGCTTTACCAGATTTTAAAGCCATTTACGAGTCACCATTTACGAGACAGACAGTGCAGTTTTCCTGGATTTTATAAATTCCTATTCGTCTTTTACACTTATTTTGTTATGTTTTCACTCAATAAAGGGTATTTGCGACAAAGTATTACAGCGGCTATGTTTGAAACTGAATAACTGTAAACATAACGTAAATGTACACAACTGCCCAGGTAAGTGACTTGAACAAACGTTTATCATTTTATTTTACTCTGCTTTTTAACTATTTCAATTGCTGAATTCTCCATCAACTGATCAATGTTGCATGTCAAACACAATAAAAAGAAAATAGAGAAGTAATGTCTTTCAATTTATATGTGAAATGATCTAGTCCCGTAACTGGACTTGTAGTCCCGTAAATGGTTGGTTCTGGTGGCACAGAAATCGTGCTTACTTGCAGCGTCAGACAACTAAAATAAGCATATCCAAGCACAATATAACCTTAAAGAACTCTTAAAACAGTACGGTTAAGATGTCCTCTGTTTATTATTTTCATGTTAAGAGTAAGTTTTTATTAATATAAAAAAGCAATAAAAATGTGAAACACATTACATTTCATATAATATCTTTTTTTTTACTTTGTGAGATATTCCCTCCTCATCTGACAATTTCAAAACGTTCTCTCTTTCTCTCTCTCTCTGTCTCTCTCCAGAAATAAATGAGCTTTGCTAGCAAACAATACTGGTTAGGACGTTTTCAGTGTCGCAATTTTGAAAATTGTCCCATAACCGGTTCGAAGATAATTAGCCTCTGTTCCAGAATTCCAGAATTACAAGTAAAATCAAGCATTAGAATTAGTTAAAGGCCAAACAGTGGACAGAAGTAAGAAATGCATGTCAATATCACGCCACTTAAAAGTATGGAAATTATTGTGAAGATGACAATCTATCATGGAACGGTTGGTCCATTTATTTGTCGCTGGCAGAAAAGGGAATCTTAAAACAAGGTAAAAATTAAACAAAAGATAGAGCGACCTGGCAACCTTTGACCTATTTTTAAAATTTATCTTTCCGCCAGCGACTTTCACATGGCTCAACCGTACAATAACAAGGTGTCACCTTCACAATGATTTCAATATTTCTAAAAAGTGTAAAAAAAATTAAATGCATTTTATTTGTCTGCAGTGTTTACTTTTGGCCTCTACTTGGGCTTTGATATAACTCTGTGCAGAAAGAAGTTGCTTAATTGCTTTAGGAAAAACATATCTACTGGATATGTCTTTTCATCCATCTGTCCGTCATTGTTTATAAACATATGTACATTCTTGATAATGTCAGCATGACAAAGTCCAAGGTCCAGAGAATGCGTGAGTACAGAGCAAAGAAGACACAGCTAGCCTGCATGTATGATCATTATGGGGAAGAATGGCTTAAAAAATAAAATCAGAGTCAAAAGTTATTTTGTGTGTATTGCAGAACTTAAGCGCAGAGCAACAGCAGCATAAGCCGAAACTGAACAAAATACACTGCGTAACGTTTCCTAAGAAAAGGAAATCGCATGCCGTCAAAGATAAAGAAGCACAGTCGCCGAGAAAGCCAGCCATTAATTAGTGCTTCGACATCACATTAATATTTCAGTTATTTTTCCGAAGATTGAACGTTTTATATTGTTCGTTATCAATGACAGAAAGTTATATAATAATGTATACATCTGCAAGGTTAGCTGTTTCAAAGTTACTGTTATTTCTATAAATCAGTAATTTCCTGCTAATCTTGACAAAAAAAAAAAGTTTTACCTCTTTGTCTTGAATTTAACTATTTACCACACAGTCCCAACTTTTAACGACTTCGTTTTGACTTTAAAGCAGTGCACAGTGTATTTGGTGAGGATAATATTTCACATTTTTAATATGATTGATGGTGCATGTCACTATAGGATTTTCGTTAGAATCATTTACGGGACAACAATGGACCATTTACGAGCCAATATTTCGAACACAGTCTACATAAACAGAGTAAATACACCAACATTTATAAGTATAAGTGATGATTTAATATCGGGAGTCTTGTCAAAGCCAGACAATGTCTGAAACTTTTTCTTTGCTTCGTTTTTAATGGAGTTATATAATTTGTTTGCTTTTGTGTTCTAATAAACACCCCCAAGCTTACAACAAACATGTAGTTTTGCTTTGATTTTTTACACTTGCATATGATTCCAAAGTCAGAGCAACCATTTATTACGATATGAACGGGTTTATTTCATTAGTAAAAGTCGTGACGAGTCATATATAGGCCTCAACACATTCAGTACTTCTTGTTAAAGTGAAAGGACATGTCTCGTAAATGGCTTCCTAAAATAACAGCAGTGGTATTATTGGCACCCGAATATCTGGAAAAATATTATTGTTGTAATCGTAATAATTCTGCTTTATCTCCCCCATGTGCTATCGTTCCGAAAAATTAAAGCCAAAGTCGCATTTTCGAAACTTCAAAAATCATTTATTTTCCATCGACTTTGTCTCACTTAAGGGAGACTGAGTGTGAAAAGCAGCCGGTGGCTTGGAAAGAGTGACGTTAGACAAATTTTATGAGATAAGAATCTTTATTAAACTTAAACAAAGTGAAAACTTACAAGCTTTTACACAAACATACATGGTTAATTTAACCTCAGGATCAAAGTACTGACAGTATGGATAGGTAAGCAGTGTTTCAGTCCTTCACTGCAATGGGCAATTTAAGGATAGGGCACCTTAATGGGATTCGTGTAACATTGCCTTTTATCGCCGAAAAAAACTTTCGGATTCGGCTAAGACTAGGGTAATCCGTAATCGATCGGCCGATAGACGCTGGTTCCAAGCATCGATTACGGATGACCCGAGTCTTAGCCGAATCCGTACCTTTTTTTTTTTAGCGATGAAAGGCGATGTTACTCGAATCCCATTAGCGTGCCCTATCCTTAAGTGGCGTAGATTAAGATCAAACGATACAAAACGTGAAGTCTTGGACTAGTCTATTTTTTATCGTCTGGTAAAAAAAACCATGCAGAACGTGTCATGACAGCAGTAGCAACTTTCCTAATAACCATTAACCTGCTAAATAATATAAAATTTTCAAGGCGATAGCAAAAACCCAAATGTCGCTATTTCAAAGTTATCATTTTTGGTGGAAAATATCTCCTTAACGGACAGTGTAGATCAATATCAGACTGCACAGAATGTGCAGTCTGATCTTAATATACACTATCCGCAAAAGTTCCTTGAGTAGTACATAGCAGCCTATGTTTGTTCTTTCAAGCAGTTATCTTAATTAAGTCTCGAAATTGCGAATTTTTAAATGAGAGACGTTTGGAATAAGACGACAAACTTGAAAGATTTGTCAAAATTGAAGCATTTGCAGATGATAAATAGAATGTAGCTAAAAGAATGAAATTTGTCGTCGAAGAAAAAATGTGGGAAAGGGGGAAAATATTGCTCACCAGAATTTCCTCCTTTTCCAGTAGATTTTGCAAGACCCTTTTTATCAAGATCACGTCTTTCATACACGGAAATGTTTCGTAAAGAGTGGAGGGGACCGTACTACCGAACAAGAGAGTGGTAGAGACTCGCTATGCAGCCGAGAACGAGATCTCAACCTTTGCACGAATTATGTTGTCGGCAGCTGTGCTGCTGTAATGTTCGTGTACGAGTAGAAAGGAATTCAGAGCCAAATTAAATTAATCTGCGATGACTTGATTGCGACATTTTGTACACCAATGGCTTGATAATACGCAACGTCCATTTTTAGACATCACAATCACGTGACTTGGTTGTTCAATCAAAGTTTGTATCGGGGTTTTCCACTCGTGATTCCTATACTTGTCATTCCATTGGCCATCTATCTTTATACAATATCAATTTTATCCTGTTATCTGTTTGTATAAATCTTGGTTAGTTTGTTGGTTGGCCACTACCCTTTACAGCCATTCGTTAAATATATAGAAAAATGATAAAATAAGAAGCATCCATTGCCTTCCATCACTGTATTTTGAGATGACTATGTACAGAAAGAAAACGGTCAAGTAGAATGCTTAGACAGTTATCTTGGCCACAAAAGCCGGTTATGTTTTTTCTGTATAGGCTACCGACTCGTTCAATATAATTTCCTACGTTTGAGGAACGAATTAGAAGGAAATTATTTTCCCTTTTTCGATGACGCTTCCATAAGTACCAGTAGGGTATGAAGCACAGGATTTATGATAAGCATGTTATACATGTAGTTGGTACAAGGTTCAATCAGCTTTGTGAGGGCAACGCGTACAGACGTTTTTTCTTTGTACCTGCTTGTCGGTTTTCGGGAAAATGACGACTAACTAACAGAGTTCAAACAAGCTTTTCGAATACAAACGAAGCTTCTTTTTCGAATAGCAGTGCCTTGTTCTAAGACTTGCAGTACCAACTGTCGAACTGAAAACAAGATGTTTTGCACGAGATAAAGTGTATTCATAAGATAAGTATTAATTACGAATCCTTATTGATGTACTGCGGGTCATGATAATTCAATCATGATAATTCATTGTTGTGCATGAAAAAATAAGTAGATTTTGGTGTTAAAATTTTTCACATTAAGACATGGATATTTATATATAATCACAGTCCATACCTCTCTTCTTAACGTCACTTAAAAATGATAATAATAATGAAAATTGTAATTAATTAGTCTTTGAAAATATCATTTCAGTTTTGAAGTTAATTATGCTTTATGCTAAGTCGGTTGTGAAATGCGACAACGTATGATCATGGGGTTAAAAAAAAAAAGAGGGCTGCTAACACGACAAAGTTAGATATTAGCATTTAACATATTCAGTTGTCATTAATGATTCATTACCCGACTTTTCAGAATTAAGATGGAAAAAAGGGATGGCAACATTTCATGACTGTATGGCTTGTGAGAAATAATCGTCTGTTTCACATTTGGCTTGCGGTGGGGGTAACACTTCCGGCGGGATTGCCTTTACACTAGTTGGAACAGTCAGGTGCATGGTAGTATGCAGACATAAAGAAGTACCACAGAAGGAAAAATCCAAATTAGACAAGATTTTCATTCTCGCCTTCATATGTCAGCGCTCGGCAGTTTGCTGCAAATGCCTCTGAACAGCATTATACAAACGCCTTTCAAGTAGTTCGATACTTCTCGAGTACATAAGAACAAAATAATGTCGAGACCATTGTAAATTTAATCAGATCAGCAAGAAGAAATTTCAAATTTCTAGAAGGAATGAAATCGAATTCTTAAAAAGCATCGTTTTTGACAAATGCAAAATACTTTGGATCAGTTGATTGTTACGATGGTGTTGCTACAGCAACAAATAAACTGTAGCTGTAATAAGCCAATCGAAGCCTACTAAAATGACGTCATTCGGACCTACTTCCACTCCACAACGCATAAACAACTAACCAGAGGGATCGTATATGTAAATTTACGACCCCTGAACTAACCAATCGGATAGCTTTTTTGAATGACGTATCGCTGACAGACGTCTTTTCTCTGTTGACAACATTATTCTGTCTTTATGAGAAGTAAAATTTCAATGAAATAAATTCCTTTGAATCATCAAGTGTTTATACAAAATTTTCTCTTTCAAAGAAATATCTTTTTCTTCTATCAAAGTTGTCCTTGACATTATGATTAATGAATAGGTTATTGTTAGGCATCAGCGTGGCCCAGTTTTGATTCCGGAGACCCGTGAAAAGAAAAAGGTAAATCAGTTGAAATCACAATATGTGTCATTTCGAAGTAGTTCCGGCCAGCATGATGTACCGATGTATAGTAGGGGATAGCCTGGGTTCCAGTCTTATCGTTTCTTTCCTTATATACGAGTATGATCGGACTTCACTACGTCAAAAGTGACAATAACATGATCTGTAACCGTTTTATCACGCAAAAAGTTTTAACTTCTTCTTTTGATCGTCACGGTGCTTAACGTTCAGCAAGTATTCATAAATATTTAACCGTTTACCACTCACTTGTAACGACTCTGAAAAAGCAAGCTTTTAAAAACAACGAGGGAAGAGGGGATATTGCTTGAAACTGGCATTTTTTTCCTTTTACCACAATGTTTCTACCCTATCAAGAGCAAATTTCGTCCCTAATTTGGGCCAACTTGAATTTGTCGTCTGCAAATGCTTCCAATTTCAACTTAGTCTGAAATTTCGTAAAGAATAAACGCTTATTGCAATGAATTGTTATCATAATCACTTACCTCCATCATTATTAGAACTGAAATCTTTACGTAATATAATCCGTTTGTTTTCCTCGAAAAAATTTCCTTCAACTACACTTCTTTTCAAACCTGAATAACACAATGATAAAATTATCTTGACACAGAGAATCCAACAGTTCTAGAATGCATCGGACGTGTTCATGTTTTTCTAAGGACACAGACCAAGGGCCTGTATCTGAATTTGAATTTGCGTTTATTTATCGTCGCCACCGGTTGCCCATATGGGCGACGCCCCCTGAAGGCTGTTAGTATTGTTACGGTGGATAGTGCAGATACAGGACGAAACCCATCCTAAGTTACACCTGTTTCTTTAACGTGCTTGTTGTATAGTACCGTCATACGGGACCTCGGTTTAACGACTCATTCGAAAGACTATTAGTAATTTTAGATGGCCAGCCGTGGGGATCGAACCCACATAATGGGCATGATTGATTGAATTTGCATTTATTTATCGTCGCCACCGGTTTCCCATATGGGCGACGCCCCCTGAAGGCTGTTAGTATTGTTACGGGGGATAGTGCAGATATAGGACGAAACCCATTCTAAGTTACGCCTGGTTCTTTAACTTGCTCGGTGTATAGCACCGTCACACGGGACCTCGGTTTAACGTCTCATCCGAAAGACTATTAGTAATTTTAGATGGCCAGCCGTGGGAATCGAACCCACACTATCATGTTCACGAGTCTTACGCTCTACCAACTGAGCTATGCAGGCTGGTCTGGGCCTGTATCTGTGTAACTGTATACGATATATTATTGTCGAACAAAGGAATAGGGTGTATCTCAATTGACGGGTAGGCAATCATTTTGCTTTCATGTTTGCCGACAAGCTGAACGTACATTCCGGTTACGCGGGATAAATGAAACACAAGCGTTAATGTCAACGAACCCTTAGACCGCTTATTACGTCTGTCTCTTTTGCAGACAAGGAAGATGAATCTATGGTCTGCACAGAATATGCAATCTTATGTCGGATCTGCAGTGTGAGCTACCTTGTAATAATCCGACTAAAACAGCCCTGGATGGAGCTGCAATAATTAAGCATTTTTCCCGAAATGGAAAATGCCAATTTCATCAATCCAGCGCTCTAAGGGTTAACAGGGTCAGAGATTACAAGAATCGTATAAACAGAGAACATCCTCGGACGTCCCTCATAGGACCTATGAAGTCAACCGTCAAATGATGTTGGTTATCCTTAATAGGATGGTAAACATTGTGCGAAACGGAGAAAATGTTTGTTGCCGGTATTTTCTCATGTTCCTGCAAGGTTTCAGAATACTCTTCCTTTTTTTTTTAAAGCCTCATTCTTTAAGGTCATTAAAACTCAGCACATGTATTGTAATCTAAAAATTAAATCTCCGTTTTGAACATCGAAAGTCGTTTGTTTTGAAACTCATTTCAATCTTGATAAAATATATTTCAGATAAAATGGTAAACAATTTTAAAAAAAAAAGGCCTTTTAACCGAAAGACAAAATTTTTACAACCTCAGGGGGAAAAAAACCACTTTTCGAAATACTTTTGGAAAAGGAGAAAATGCTAGTAACCAGTATTTTCTCCCTTTACCATTATGTTTTGTAGTTTTTCCCAGCCAACGGGACATTTTCAGCTGCTCTTAACTTATCATCTGCTAATTGCTTTAATGTAGACGGCCCTAATTTTTTGTTATTTTCTAAAGGCTTTTGTAAAGGGTTACTAAGACCAGGGATCGTATATACACATTTAAGATCCCTGCTAAGATGGAAAAAATTGTCAGAAAGTCAAAAAAATAATGTTGATTATCATTATTTGCTACTTTTCCTACAATGCTTTCAAAAGCTTCTTCTTCAACATTGTTAAAAGTCAGTATTGTGATCTAAAAGGCCGAATCTCAGTTTCTATACTCTGAAAGGCACCTTTCTAAAAACTCTTTGCTCTCTCAATAAAATTGTCCATGGAATAAAATGGTAAAGACTTTCAAGAAATAAATCATCTCATAACAAAGTTACAGTATTTAACCTATCAAAATTGATTGCATTTTCAAGCAAAAACTATTCTTCAACCCTTTACCATACCCTATCAAGTACTGTTTTAACAACCCTGAGAAAGAGGCCATGTAAAAACTTTATTTTGAAAGGGAGAAATTTTCTTAACTCTTTACGGGAAGAAACAATTTCAGACTTGCCAAAATTGAATGCATTTTCAGGTAGCAACTTAAATCTGGCACCATTGATGGAACCTGTCTGAAATAGGATGGAAGACATTTCAGGAAAAGGAGAAAATGTTAGTTAGCACCAAATTCTCCTTTTCACGCCAAAAGTTCACAAGCCTTCTTCCTAAAGACCTTTTAAACTCATTATTGGGGTAATAGAGGGGTAGATCTAAGTTTCTATACAACGAAAAAACATGTACGGGTAATGGTAAATCAAAACTCTTTGCTATCACATAAAATTTTTCCTCCAAATAAAATGGCAAAGAGTTTCAGAAAAGTCCTTTTGTTTTAATTTTTTTCAACACATTTTCACACGCCTTCTTCTCCAAGTTTGTTAAAACTCAGGATAGTCAACTGGTCTCCATTGTACAGGAACATTGCACAACCCTATACACTTTGCTGTAACAGGAGAGGCGATTAAACTACAGGAAAATGTATCGCAATATGTTATGCCTATATTCCATACTCGCCTTCATACTGTACTTTCAGTACTTTGATTTTTCTTCAAGCCGCCGACATTGCCTTCTTCAAACACTTGATAGCGTCGAGGCGGGTGAATCACACAAAAGAATGAACATTCGATATATAGATAATTTGGGGGGGGGGGGGGGTTTGAAAGATTTTCAGTGGCAAAGGAGATCATTTAATAGCTTATGCAAATATTTTAATACGCTTTTAAGACTAGCCATCAAATCACCAGTACTCACTGTAAGTCGAATAGGCCTACACGACGGAATTCTGTCCAATTTTTAAATTTGCAGTCAAACCTCCCCCATCACTACAACCAGCAATTTTACAGACTTTACACGTGTTTAATTCGGAAATGTTTTGTAGTCACCGTTCAGTGCGTTGTGTAAAATATTTATGAAACAATGTGTGCGTTTTTGATATGATTGATTATTTGATAACAGATAAACACTGGAAAATAATACACATCGGCGCCTAAGGCTTTCTTCCCCTGGCATAATTTTTTTTTTTTTGTTAGATTATTGAAAATTAATAGTGATTCAATAATTCTAAACACTTTTAACCGCCCAGAATTTCTTGAAATGTCTATCTTAAAAGCTTCTGTTCATACCTCTATTACTTTTTTTGTAAAGGGAGGTAATAATAATTTCCCTTTGAATCGAGGGTATAGTGATTTTAGAATTGAAAATGATAATTCTATGAAGGCAAAACCTCCAAAAGTGGCTCGATTAAGATGCTACAATAGTGATGATTTTTAATGATATCATATTTTCCATAGTAAAACTACAGCGGAAATAGATGTTCCGCTTCAGGGTAGGAATACCTTTAATCGAGGTAGGTGAATACCACTCGTCACAACTCGGCCGATTCCGAACCTACATCTAACCTCGTCTGTATAACGGTCGTTTCCATTTGGACTGCCAATCACGTGATCTTATACATGGCGGCGCCACTGTAAGTCACTTAGCAACGACATAAACAACCTCGAGGAAGTTATTCACATCTATCTATCTGTTGGTGAAAACTTCAATCGGAATTGATAAACCACGTTAAAAAATGAATGTACGAACTGTTTGTCAACTGATGAAGTTATAAAGATTTCGATCGAAAATTGAGACTGAAGATTTCTTTTGTACGGGGAGCCTTACAATTTTCAGAACGGTAAACCGGCGTATTACCGTGTAGGAGCATATCAAGCTACCAGATACAGCCGAGGGACTTGATAGCTCCCATCACTCGAAGTATGCCGAATGAGGTGAATACAATGATACATGATGGTCGTCGGACTCAGTCGGTAATTAAACTGATCATCAATCCTTGGTAAGAATATTCGCTAGGTTGGGGATCCGAACCAGCGACCTCTGGTTTCAAGTCCTATGCGCTACCGCCTGCGCTACATGGATGGCTTTACAAAAAGAACTATTGACTCAGTTTCGTCCTTAAGGACTGCCCCTTTTCACTCAAAGAAAAGGAATCTTTTTCACAACAGAACTCCTTTTCACACAAAAAAAGCCCTCCTTTTCGCTATAGGAATAGTAATGCAGGACTTAAGAGTAGTCCTATTTATAAGACCCTACATACGTTTTTTTTTTTCATTTTGACATTCATCGTCTACGTAAAAGTGCAAAAGAAAAATAAAATGTGAAATGTCCGATAAATAAATGTTGAAAGGTAAAAAAGCATGTTTTCGTCTAAATATTTGGACTAGACTTTAAACAGAGGTGACGAAAAGGAGTTCTTTTTATGATAGGGATATATTGATTTAAAGAAAAAGACTTCTTAAACTTGCTTAAATTTTCTTTTCAAATGATTACTTAAGTCCAAATAATCCATATCCAATACGGCTGAAGGCTTGCAATACAAATGTAACGCCCCAAGTTTAAAATTATACGCATTGGACTTTATTGTAGGTACATGTATACCGAATACCGGAATGTAACAAAATGTGATACCTAAATACTGGAATGTAACAAAATGTTACAAAATGTTACGGAATGTAGCTGCCTTAAAACCAGAATTATGGAAGCAGCAACAACGAAATGTTACAGACTGTAGTTTGAATTGATTGATTGATTGATTGATTGTATGGTGTTAGACGTCGTTTTCAATATTACTTCAGTTATATCGCGGTGGCCAGTGCACCTATCCATGCTTTCCAGGAGTTTCTTTTTACTTTTTGTCCTCCGCACAATATTCTTTCCAAGCCATTGGCTGCTTTTCCACATAACCATCGTCGAAACAATGATTACCGGTGAGACAAAAATGAATCCTGTCGCAATGATTACCATCAATCCTCGGAAAGAGATTGGCCGACCCGGGGATCGAATCAGCGACCCCTGTTCTTTAGTCCTGCACGTTACCGACTGCGCTACCGGGCTCGGCTTAGTTTGAATTGCTTAAATACCGCAATGTAGCTAATTGAAGAATAATTGTGGATAAAATACACATACCCAAACACATATACGCACGCAATTATGCAAGCATACAAGCACGCTAAGAAAACAGACTGGAAATGAAATTTTGAGCAAAGGAACATAGAAATAGTCAGATTTAGGGGAAGGGGTGGCGGGGAGGGGAAACCATCGTTTTCCTAAGCTTCTTTGACTGCATTCGTACAATGAGTAGAAAATTTGATGTAAGAGTGTGTTACTGTTAGTGGTTTCATTGCCGTGTAGAGCCTAAACACTGTGATCTTACAATTTGTTGCAAATGTTTAAAGTAGCGCAAATATTAATCAATCGACCGATCAACCATTCAATCAATCAATCATTTTGATCAATAAATGAATTTGATCAATAAATCAATCAGTCCTGGAGCTTGCACTTTAGTGTAAAGCCTAGAATCCATAATCGTGCATCGAAACGTTTGTTTAACACGGAAAGTAAGGGTATACTAATCACCGGAATATAACAAAATATGCAGCCTAAACGACGAAATGTTACCGTATGAAATGTTATAAAATGTAGAAGCCTTAACACCGGAATGTAACAAAATATAGATGCTACAGCACTAGATGATAATTTGGAGAGCTTAAATACCGGAATATAGCTTACAGAAGAAACAATGTAGATACAAACAACATCCCCCCCCCCACACACACACAAAACAGGCCCAAAATGTAAATTTTGATCAATTAAACACAAAATAAAGTCAGTGGGGGGGGGGTTTAAAAACAATTGTTTACACATGTTTCCTTGATTGCTCTTTTATAACAAGTGGAAAACTGGGTGTGCGAGAATGCAGGACTTTTCATTGCCTCGTACAGTCTACTGTGATGTAACAATTCCGAAATGTGGAAAGTGCATCACCCGAATGTAACAAAATGTAATTTCAGAGCCTAAACAACGGAATGTAGCAATATTTACGTAATAATGAAAAAGCATAATAACCGTACTGAAATGTGAATCTTGATCCACCCATAAGAAAGAAATAGTTTTTTTTTTTTTGGAAGGGGGGGGGGCAGGAGGTGGCCAGAGGATGTTGGAGGATGTAACTATAATCGCTCTGTTGCAAAAGGTGGAAGATCTGGTACATAAACGGATAAATGTATGTACTTTTCTAGAGTTTGAGGGGTTCTTATGAGGCTCAATAGTCAAGTGTAGGACTCGTAACCTGGAGGACCCGGGTGTGAAGGAAATCGGGTTTTGTGGGAATGTCCTAGAGCAAGACAATTCAGAGCCCTAGAAGCCTAGGATGGTGAAACCCAGGACAAACATGGATAAACGACCTGTCGCCGTGAGATAACTTAAATGATGTTTAAAGCGGCGCAAATTCAATCAATCAATCAATCTTAAGGCTGGAAATTGAATGTAAAGCCTAAACTTCAGAATCGTACAACGAAATGTTCAGAAATCGAGGCGCGGCAGCTGAATATTTGGTCGTCACACGGCACCCGTCGAAGGTTTAGGTACTACGTGTGATTTATTTCAAGTTCACGGCAACCGCGCCCTTTTTTTCGGGGAGGGGATGCGGAGGGGAGTGTCATTGAATAATGCTAAAGCACGTCGGTTGGGCACCAATCGATCTCTGTCCGGGGCCTAGAAGACGTTTGCTTGGATCGGATGGTGGCCGTACGAGAATCTCGTTTTCAAAGATCGTCCGGTATCAATAGTCACCGTGCGGGTACATTTCGGGCCCTATGAAGCGCCCGGAAAGGCACCGCCCTGTACACACTAGTATAAATTGTCGTCAGGGTAACGGGGCATCGGGTGGCAGTTGTTTTGTCTGGCGGGGATTGCACGGCTTTCATGTTTGCATGAGCAATGAAAACTGCAGTCATCAAAATTATGTCTTGTTATAATTTAGTCTGCATTATGAAAAATATGGCCTCAGAGAAAGGTCTGCAGGGTTGGCGCATTGCATTACTTACGAAGAGTTGGTAAGGGCGACCTTCACTGGACCCGGGTCCGAAACTGGCCCTTACCCTGCACTTCTTGGCAAGCGGCAACTAGGACCATTTTTCTCCGTTTGATTTTTCTTTGTCCCACTTTCCTGGTATCTTTATTGCAAACACTGGACGTCAAACTGCTGGTCTGCAAAGGTCAGCTGGACTCTGCAGTAATCGCCCGGAAACAGTTTGATCCACATCTTCATCGCGCGTAAAAAAAGTGAAAAACACGCGGCGCATGTTCGATTTCAAAATTCGCCGACGGCTACTTTTCGTAAAAATCTAGACATGCCCGTCTTATTTGTGACCTATGCACTACATTAGATGTCCAGACCTGTTCAAGGTGTAAGTGTAATTGCACTAAATGAAGATCCTTCAACACGTGAACGTAGTGAGACGGAAAATAAAGGGCACAATATCGTACAGAAATGTAAATTTTGACCCAGTGGCATGGAACATAAAGAAATACCGATAAACACTACATATGAGCCATGCTCTGTGACAAGGGGCTTAATGCACCTGCAAAAAGTATCGACCCCAGGTCAGCCTGCGCAGTCCGCGCAGGCTGACCGGGGCTGAACTCCTATGAGCCATGCTCTGTGAAAAGGGGGCCTAATGAATCTGCAAAAAGTACGCAGGCTGACTTGAGCCGAAACCTATTGCTTTTTGTCAGTTTTCTGCTTGTCAAAGGACAACTGTTCCACATGATTCAGTCGATTGAACGATTCAGCGATGAACTAAGAGGCGCCAACGTGGCGCATTTGTAAAGAGAGTCGACTGGGAAGGCGACGAACCGAGATCGAAACGCCACCAAACCCGCAAACAAAAACCATAGAGAGAAGTGGGAAAAAGAGAAAGACACACCCGGATACAGAAACAAACAGCCGGATAGAGAACGGGCAAGAAAGACACTTGGGTAGGCGATGGTGGGTCACAGGGAAATTACCTTTTACTACTCCGTGTATTGGAAATTATCAATTTGAATACATAGGTGTTTAATTAATATTTACTCGAGTTTTTCTTTTAAGTTTATAGAACTTATTTTCTCTGGAAGAAATAAAGTTTAAGCAAGAACGCCAGAGCAAAAGGAGACAATGTTTTAATACTCAAAATGAAACTTTGATGTATACAACAGAGAAACATTACAAAAACATTAAAAAATAAAAAAATAAAAAAAAAAAGGCTTTAGAAAACATTTAGAGAAAAGGAGAAAATGCTAGTTACCTCTATTTTACTTTTCCCATAATGTTTTGAACTGTACATGTAGTTGTTGACAGCAAATGCCTTCAATACAAATAAGTCTAAAATTTTGTCATCTGAAAAAAGGATCAATACATTTTGTCATCTGAAAAAAGGGTCAAAACACAAATACAACAAAAGTCTTAAGTAAAATCATAAAAAAAGATTGAAACAAGTCCAGTATCTTTCCACCAAACAAAAGCGTTGTAGACATGTCAAAATTGATAGATGTCAAATTGAATATAGCTATGACAATGGACCTTGTCTGTCTAGGAGTCTACGAGTACAAAGCATTGTGGAAAAGAGGAAATGCTGGTTACAAGTACATTCACTATTTTCCATTATGTTTTCAAGAAACCTTTAACATCTTTTTATTCAAAAACAATGGCAAGTTTGAGAAACAAGAGGGCCATAGCCATCATGGCCCTGTATCACTCCACTGGCTTTTTAACCCTTTACCACACAAATTGGAGTGTTAGTGACCCTAAAAGAGAAGGCTTTCGAAAACATTTTGGGAAAAGGAGAACTTGTTGTCAACCAGTATTTTCTACTTTTCACGCAATTTTTTCCTTCCTGTCAAAGACAGAAATAAACATTTAAGCTACATTCAATTAGTCTTTTGTAATGGCTTTTAATTTAGTCTAGTCAAAAAATTTGTTGTTTCTTAAAGAGTAAAATAAACATATCATGCACTTAATTGGTATTGATAGAGACATACAGCTTAAAAAGTCTGTAAGATAATAAACTTACTTGGAAAACAAAATTTCGCCATGTCCAACAACAACAAAAAAAAGGTCATATCTTTTTAAATGCAAAGATAATGTCAGTGAATATAGGCAGATTTATTCATTGGCATGAAAGGTAAAGTTCTGAAAAAAAAAATGATAGAGACCTGACTTTAAATATTCCACTCATGTGAGCATAACTATTAGCATCAAAATAAATCACTATCCCTGAAAACAGAACATTTTCTATCCAAAAAACTTGAATACCTGATACCAATTATGTATTACTACAGTTTGATAATCAAGGGAGGTAAATAGTAACAAATTCTATCTCTTATAAGAGGAGTTATTTCCCTTGATTACTATTTAAATTGAAGTCACTATAAAGCCCATATTAATCTGTGATCCCAGGGATGGGGCCAATTTTGACCCCAGGGCTATTATTTTAAGAAACTTGGTGAGGTCTATCAGATGAAGCCACATGCCAAATTGGGTAGCCCTAGGCCCTATGGTTTTAGACTGAGATTTTTTTTTAAAAAAATTAAATATTTTTTTCAGTTTTGTTGCCATGGCAACCAGACTTTTGAATGGAATCAGATTCTTTCAAGAAATTCTGAAGAGGATCATAGCAGGATTATTTCTGTGAAGTTTCATCAAATTTGGATGGGTAGTTTGAATTTATACAACTTTTTCATGCCATTTTAAAGTATGGATATTATTGATAATATCTTACAATATGCTACAGTACAGTTACCAAAGTTAAAAAAGGTACAGAAAAGAATATTTGTATTTTGTTAAAGGTTGGTAAGTGCTGTTATTCATGATGAGTGATATCTAAAGCTTGATAATGGGTACTACTGATCAGAATACATGGATCTGTGGTGATAAGATAAACCGACTTCCTTGGTTACTGTTGCTAAGGGCTCCCAAACAACTACAGTAAATACATATACAGTATAGCAGATAGGCTGCTTAAATCGTGCTGTCATGACTGTTTCTCTCGATAAAATTCCAGAAAAATATTCCTATAATATGTTTTTGCCGATGATGAATTCTCTGTAAGAAATTTAAAGGTGCTTGAACTAATTTTACACAAGGATATGTACAAAAAGTGCGAATTACGGGGGCTACGGACAATTTAATAGATCTACTTGTTTTAGCAAAGTTTTGAACTTCAATGAGAAAGTATGAAACATGTGAATAAACCTCAGTTTTGCTACAGAATAATAGAATTAAAGATACTTATTGGTTTCGTAAGCCTAGTTAAGTCGTCCCAACATCATACTCAATCAAATAACACTGAATTACAAGCAATTCGAAAAAATTATAGATTGCCTGATTCTACGGAGAGGTTGTAAGTTTATGAAAAATTTGAATTTCAGGTTAAGGGTGAGAAGGGTTGTCTGATGATTTTAAAATGCGTAAAGTTTGCTGTCAATTAACAAATTTGTTAATGTCATTGACGGTAGTTTGTTTTATTTTATGATATACTTAAGACAATGGGTGGTCAAGTTGATTAGAGCGGCAAATTGGTTTGCAATCAAATACACGTCCTATCAATTAACAGTTTACCGCCACACCCTTTGAAATGGCAGATGTGCTAATCCACTTCAATATGACTAAGTCAAAAGTTTATTTAATTAATATAAGTTGCCTTTTGAGCTGAGCTTCCAGCAGTACAGAACAGAAGTGAGACTTTTTCATAATTGAAATCTACTTTTAGTGAGGAATATGTAGTAAGGAATACACGTCAATATACTTATTGTAAATAGCACATAGTTTTAATCCAAGATTAAACTGCATTATTTGCAATCTGATCTATATCTACACATTCAGCATATTCTACACGCACCAAGGGTTAAGATTAAAGTCAAACTGAAACATTGATGACAAGTGCCACTTTTTGGATGTGCAGATGTTATTGAACAAGGTTAGATATTCAAGTGAAGGTATATTCTTTTTATTAGTATTTCATATAGATTTGTTTTTACCTTTGTTTTCCATTTTAAAACATTTTTTGTCTCCTTCAGAGTCTTTCAGAGGGGAAAAAACTATAGCATTAATTAATCCATTGTGTAGTGTCACGCTGATCAGAACTCTTTGCATATGTTCCAATGTCAGTCATTATCATAATGCAAACTTGTCTATAGCCTCTGCGTGATTTCACGTAAGCGGTACATGTTCGCAAAGCACATATTTTAAACTCTTTCTTAAATTCAAACGTTTAAAACACAAAATAAATAAATACTATTGCACCCCTCCAACGTTAACAGTCGTTTATTTGGGAGCCGAAATAGCAGACAATAAGGCTGCATATCGGGTAAAATAAATGCGATGACCCGATTGGTTATTTCCACGGATCCATGTATTTTCACATATATTTAACGTTCTATTGCTGTCAACTGGCAAACATATATCTGGGGCATTCCATTAAACTACTAATTTGTAAAGGACAGTTAAAAAAGGTGGTTCCTATATGGCTAAGTTATAAGGTATAGGATTTCTATCCCATACATAGGTCAGACCACTGCTATTTGATTTGTCATTTCAAACCATTGTAGTTACTCAGTGTCAACCGATTACAGTGCTGACAGCACTTTGATAATTTGTTGTCTGCAAGTACTTTCTTATGTGGTAGAGTAAAATTTTGTGATCTGGAAAAGGTTTTTATGGTGCTGAATGAGTTATAGTTATGTATACACACACCAGAAAGACCAGTTAGTGGCCTCTGTATAACTCAGATTCTGTTGAAAACTGCATTTAATACAACAAACAGGGAACATCATTACCTTCTAAATGAGGTTTTTTTTGTTTGATGCCAACACAAAATAAAATTTTCATCAATTTTTTGTAATATCCATGGGAAGTAACTCATTTGAAATAAATCTAAATTCATTGGGAGTTACCCCCTATCTTGAATACTCTTTTAAAAGATCTTTAAATTCAAAACAGACATTTTGTGTCAATTTTATTCAACAATCATGACTAGAATATATGGTGGACAGTGCAAATTCATGATCAGAATGAGCATGGAATTCCTTACAACAGGAAAATGCTGACAAATGTTTTATAGTCTGATCTTGATCTACATACTCCTGAAAGACAACAATGTCTTTTATTTCAAAGTATGAACTGATTATAATTATGTTTATTAGTTAAATCTTTACCAAACTACACAAATTTATTTGTGCTTTACAAAAGCACTTGCAGACGACATGTCAAATGTGATTACCGGTAAATTGATGAGTTTTGTCTGTGAAAGGTAAGAAAACAATGTGGGAATAGGAGAAAATGCTGGTTACCAGTATATTTTCTTCTTTTCTCAATATGTTTTCAAAAGCCTTACTCAAGAGTTGTTAAAACTTGGGGTTTTGTGGTAAAGGGTTAATCCGTTACCAAACTAATTTTGGTGCCACTGTAAAACGCTGCGGAAAAAAGATGCATGGCTTGCAACAAGAAATTGCTCCTTTTTCCTCAAAGTTATCTCAATTGTTTGGTTTAGACATTTTTTTTTCCTTCAACCACTTTTCCTTTGTGCTACTAGTACTTGTACTAGTTAATCCTTCATAAAACAATCCTTACTTTTAGTGACACTTAGAAGAATTCATTTGAAAATATTGTTGGAGGAGAAAATGCTGGTAATCAGCCTTTTCTCCTTTTCCAACATTGTTTTCTGCCCTTCCAAACAACATATTTCAAGTTTTGAGTCACATTTGAATTGTTGTCTGCAAATTCTTTTATTTTGGACGAGTCCAAAATTGAAATTAGGTAAAAAAATAAATCTTTTACAAAACAAATCATTTCTTTAACCCTTTACCACATAATGCAGAATTTTAATGACCAAAAGGAAATTTGAAAATGCTATTGTGGGAGCAGGAGAAAACACTAGTAACCAGCTTTTTCTTCTTTTCCTCCAATATTTCTTTTCCAAAGACAAATTTTATAATTTGTGCAACATTTAATTTGTTGTCTGCAAGTGTCTTCAATTTGAACAAGTCTGAATTGTATTTGTCTAGTAAACAGTAAAAAACCCTTAGAAAGATGGCATTTTAGAACCTTGTTGAAAAAGGGGAAAATGCTGGTCTGTAGCATTTTCTCCTTTTCCAATAAGGTTTTCGAAAACCGTCTTTATCAGGGGCAGCTACATCTTCTGGTTGTGTTATAAAGGGCTATTCTTTTACCAAAGAATCCCAAGTTTTAACAACCATAAGGAAGATGACTTTTGAAAACTTGTGGGAAAAGAAGAAAACGCTGGTACATGTATATACCAGCATTCTCATCTTTTCCACCAATTTTTTCATCTCTGTAGAACCATAACTTAATATTTTTGAGTAACATTTGATATTTCTTCTGCAAATCCTTTAAATTTGGCAGAAGTGTAAAATTTCCCCATCTGGTAAAGAGTTAACTCTTTACAAACGACAAATTTTTAGACTTTTTGAAATTGAAAGTATATGCAGAGGACAAAACAAATATTGCTCATAAGATGAATTTGTCTTTGAGAGGGTATAAAACATTAAGGGAAAAAAAGAAACATTTTCTCTTTTTCCCATAGTGTTTTCAAAAGGCTATTTCCTCAAGGTCGTTAAAATTCTTGATTGTGTAGTGAAGTGTTAAATCAATACTATTCACAACACTCCTTCCAAAAACAGACCAAAAACTCTGTTAACAATGAAAAAGGAATAAAGCCTCTGGCATGGCTCTCATCAATCCTCAGTCAGTGCTCTCCTTGACCCAAAGCCATGCCTAGTAGCATAGTCGGTAGCATACACAACTTGAAACCAGAGGTCGCTGGTTTGAATTTCCAGCTCAATGAATTGCCTTCTGGGCACTGATGATAGTTATTGTGACAGGATTCATTCCTCTATCACCGCTTATCACTGTTTCTGCAATGGTTAAAATGTGGGAAAGCGGCCAGCGGCTTTGGGAGGTCATTGTGCAAAGTAGTCTGGTAAAAAAATCTACAGGAAAGCATCGATATGTGCACTTGCTGCAGCTATATAACTGAAATAATATTGAAAATGGCATTAAACACAACACAAATCTGAGCAATGATTCAAACCCATAACCCTTGACTACCAGCTATGCATGTTAGTGGTGCTGCATGGGCTTTGCAGGAAACAGAATAAAACATATATTTTTATTTTTAAAGTTTTATTGGTTTTATATGAAGGCAAAATATGAATGACATATATCACAGAATGAGTTATATAAAACAACAAAACAATTTATAACAAACTTCAACATGACAACAAGAACCCTTTTCTCCCAAATAGAGGTGTTGTTCTTCTAATATCTGGCACTCACCATCTTTAGAAATATTGTTGAAAATGTAAAATTACTATAACATCATCCTGTGAAAAAAGATCCAAGAAAACATGCTTTCAGTTTTATCTGGTTTTGTATTCACCAATCATTCTTAAGAACATTTTAAGTCTTATTCTTCAAGATTATCCAAATTTGAAAGTAACACAACTTCTGATTGGCTAAACCATTTGGTTTAGCCAATCAGAAGTTCTGTTACTTTCAAAAGATGATTCTGGAGAATAAGACAAAGAACATTCTTAAGATTGGTTGGTAAATACATGACCTGATCTATACTCTCTGTTACCAAGTAATTTGCGAGATATTTAAAAAAAAAAAAAGTCTTGAATTGTCTTGAAATAATCTAGAATAAGAGTGTAGTGTCAAAAATCATAATGATGATAATAATATTTGCTGTGAGTAATTGAGTAATAAATATTCTCATTAACACAACAACAAAACTTTGAACTCGTCCAAACTGAAAGCATTCGCAGATGACAAAGTAAATTGACTCCAATTGTGAGTTTTTCAAGGGGGTGGGGGGTGGGGGGGGAGGGGTTTGAAAAAAATTATAGGAAAAGGATGAAATGCTGGTTACCAGCATTTTCGCTTTTTCCCAGAAGGTTTTCAACAAGCTATTTCCTCAGGGTTGTTAAAGCTCCGGATTGTGTAGTAAAGATTTAAAGAATACAAGGGAATGTAGTAGCAAAATACCACAAAAATTAATGCAAATTTATCCATCTTCCACCAAGGTTTTAGAAGTACTCAGCTACAGACAATAATATTAACAAACCTATATGGGAAAAAAGGGTTCTGAATCTGTATTCAACAACCATCTTAAATGTTTTAACTCTAAATTTCAAGACTAGCCATTGAGATTGGGTAAGAGATGTTCTGTCTTAGCCAATCAAATGGTAGTCTTTAAAGTAACAATTGAATTACTAATGGTAGGTAAATACATCTCCTGCAATCTGCTTATTCTAACATGTGTGTACCATTATCATGTTTTTTTTTTGTACAAAAATAACAAATAAATATAATACTGATATGCACTTTACCTACAGAGAAATGAAATATACATTTTGAGAAACAGAATAGATTTTTTTTCTACTTATCTAAACAAATATACAGTTGAGAAATAAAACTGTACATGTATTTTGTTTAACTTGTCTAAACAGAAACTGAAATATAGATCTTAAGCACCTATTTCAAGCTTTTAAGATATAAGGTTTCCATGAAATTTTTGTCTCTTCTCATGTGCTAGTTGTTGTTGCCACCATTTTCTCTGGTATTAGTTTGTACATATTTATTTTACATCGATTGAGAAATAAGTTCTTACAACTTATACTAATCTCTCTCGATTCTGTTTCCTGGGAAGAACACCAGTACTCACACTGAATGTGTGGGCCAACAAACAATCCCAGAGTTGACACCAGCTATCGTGTATCAAACTCGGGACCTTATGGTTATGAGGCCAACACTCTACCTCACAACCATGGACACTACTCTGGTATTAAAGCTTCATACCTTTTCAATAAATTCAATAGGCACAGAAAATATTGTAAGCCTATACATAGGTGAAGAAAAGGTCATGATTTTTATGCCACAGTTTATAAATAAATGCATGTACATATTTCCTATGTCCTTGTCAATGAAGAGATAGTCTTGTGGCCAAATGACAGACCGGTCAGCACAACAACGTTGCCTAGTCAGAAGATTACTTACAGAGAGTGATATTCCTATAGATAGCTTTTCAGACAGTCAGCCCAAAGCACCAAGATCTATATTTCAACAATCTTTAAAAACACTATGTTACAAAGATAAGAAAAAGATCAATAATCTACTGAAAAACACACATACAGGCAAACATAGAACAAAGTATTAGAAAACTTAGCTAACCCAGCTGTTCTTGGATTTTTTTTTTTACTTTTCATACACTATTTTTCTTAGCTCAAATCTTCAGGCAAAAGTATTTTTCCCATTTAACTCAAAGTATTGTTTTTTATCCCAAATTTTCATAGCTGTTCATTATTTTAATGATGGTTATGAGGAAAAGCAGTCAGTGACTTGGGAAGAATAATGTATTAAAACTGGTCAAAGAAATTCCAGGAAAGAATAAATAGATGGACTGGCGGCTGCTATGTAACTGTAAAATTGTTAAAATAATAAACATTAAACACCAATTGCTATCCAGTGATAGCACATGAGACTTTAAGCAACAAACTTTTAAGCCACTTGAAGGGGTAGGTTCAGTTTCAAGTGACTCTCAAAAACCTCAAAAGGAGCCTTGGCAAGCTGAGATTCCAGCAAATGACCCCTGTATTACAAGTCCTGTACCCTATCAACTGAGCAGCAGGGCTTTAATCCAAGTTTTCTAAATACCTGTTCAAAAGATTACAGAGGTATGCTATATAAAAAAAAAATCACTCCTGTACAAAAATACTTTTCTGGTAAAGATTGCATTTATACGGGTACAAACTTAACATGAAAACATACAGATCAACTAAAACTTGCAAAAAAAATAAGTGTTTGTAAAACTAACGACAGATTTCTAGTGAGACACACATCATAAGTAGTGCTACAGAAAGACAAAACTGAAGTGCTACCAAAGTTAACCCGATCCCACACAATGCCGACTTTAAACAACCTTGAGGAAGAACGCTTTTGAAAACATTGTAGGAAAAGGAGAAAATGCTGGTTTCTGTCCTTTCAAAGATATATCTCATAATTTTAGTCATATTAAATTTGTCATTCTGCAAATGCTTTAGATTTGGACTTGTTCGAAAGTTTGTCCTTTAGTAAAGATTTAAAGACATTTATGTCTATTTTATATATTTTTGTTTGATTTTAGGCTTGCCTTTACACCTCTGATACAGAAAACTTTAAAGAATATTGCCCGAAAAGGAGCATTTTCTAATAGTGACCAGTTACCAGTAATCCTTTTTGCACAATACTCTTTCTTGATCATCCTTAAACATTATTTCAAATGGAAAAACTTTGATGGAAAAAATCTACATACATTTTGTTATATATTTTCCTATCTACAGTGTGTTGAAATAGTCTGTGCCAGCCTTTACCTTATAATCCAGTACTTTCTCCTTTTCCTACAATGTTTTCCTAAGCTTTCATCCAAAAGGTTCATCCAAAGGGTTGTAAAAATGGGCAATTGTTTGATGAAGACATAAGTAAGTTTGATTTAAAAAATTTGTTAAACGTTTGCGGAATATTTTCTCCTTGTACCATAATGTTTTTCATAAGCATTCTCCCTCAGGGTTGTTAAAATGGGTATTGTTTGATGAAGCTCAGAAAAGTTTAAACAAAGTCAAGCAGATGATGAGCTACTCAAGGAAATATAAATGAGTCCTGCTTTGTGAAAAGTGGGTTTAATGTATCTACAAAAAATATCCACCTATGTCAGCCTGTGTAGTCCATGCAGGCTTACAAAGGCCAAAACTTTTTGCTATTTGTGAATTTTCTGCATGTTGAAGGACCACTGTGCCCCTTGATTCAGTTGATTGTTAGACAAAATGGGTTTCATAGGTAAACAATTATGTGATGTCATACTTGTTATAATGCATAACAGAGATGCATTAAACAACCTTTTGCAAAAGCGCTGCTCAAATATTTTTGTAAAACAGTACTCAAGTACAAAATTCACACATTAATACACATTTGAGCCATGCTCTGTGAAAAGGGGGCTTAATACATCTGCAAAAAGTATCGACCCAGGTCAGCCTTCCCAGTCCGCGAAGGCTGACCTGGGTCGAAACTTTTCGCTATCGGTCAATTTTCTGTATGTCAAAGGACCATTTCTACCTCATGATTCTGTTGATTGTTAGACAAAACGGATTCTACGGATACATGATCATGTGATGGCTTGCTTGGTATCCTGCATCACTGAGATGCATTAAAACCCCTTTTGTCAGAACATAGCTCATTTATAATATTTATAACATACATGTATATAATTTTAAAGACACATAATGTCTATGATTTAAATCTATCCATAAAAAATAGGACTTTTATGATTACAATAGATGTAAAATATAAAGCACTTTTGATGCATATTTTTTTGCTTGGTAAACAAAACATAAATGTATCACACTCAATACTATCTATGGCAAAAATAGATACAAGGTTCCACCAAACCCTTTGCCACACAATCCCGAATTTTAAAGACCCTGCAGAATGAGTCTTTTGAAAACATTGTGGCAAAAGAAAAAAGTGCTGGTTTACCACTTTCTCCTTTTCCCACAATGTTTTCTTAACTTCAAAAGACAAATCCAATCATTTGACCAACATTTAAGTTGTTGTCTGTAAATGCTTTCAATTTGGACAAATCTGCAATTTTGTTGTTTGGCAAAGAGTTTACTCTTTACCAAACCAATAAACTCTAGACTCCTTTAAAAATCAAAGGCATTTTGTAGACAACATATTATGCAATATGGGTCAAATGATAAGATTTGTCTGGAATGGTAGAAAACATTAAGGGAAAAGGAGAAAATGCTGGTAACCAGCATTTTCTCCTTTTCCCATAATGTTTTCAAAACCCTATTTCCTTAAAGGGTTATTTAAATACAAGATTGTTTGTAAAAGGATTAAAAAAGAACAGAGCATGTGACACAAAATTTACAATGGTTTTTGATTAAAGTTTCAATATCCTAGAACACAACATGTCTCCATTTTCACACATTATCAAAAACTGGGTATACCCCTGAATGTCAGTAGAAAGCTTTTGAAAACATTGTGGGAAATAGGAGTGACTGCTTCCTTTATGCAATGGCTTCTTCTCCAGCATATTTCATTCAAACAAAAAAAAAATCTATCCATTAATTATTTCCATTTTGTGCAATGGGTACTAGTTACCTAGTGGTGACAAAAAATAACACTGTAAAGGATAAACTCTCTAACACATGACAAAAATGTAGACTTGTCCAAATTCAAAGCATTTGCAGATGACTATTTCAGTGTGGCTCAAAGAAAATAATGGAATTTGTCTTATGGAAGAAAAAACTGAGAAAAGGAGGAAATGCTGGTTTGTATTATCTCCCAACAATGTCCTCTGTTTTTTCACAGACAGTTCCTATTATATAAGCCGGACAGAATTTGTCTGCAAATGGTTCCGATATGGATGAGTCTAAAATTTTGTTGTTTGGTTGACAGTATAAAGTCAGAGACAATATCAAAACAGAACTTAACTCTTAACCAAACGACAAAATTTAAGACTAGTCCAAATTGAAAGCCTTTGCAGACTACAAAATAAATGTGATTCAGAAATTGAAAATTGTTTTTGAAAGGGTAGAAAACATTGTGGGAAAAGGAGAAAATGCTGGTTATCAGCATTTTCTCCTATTCCTGCAGTGTTTTCAAAAGGCTTCTTTTACAGGGTCGTTAAAAGTCGGGATTGTATGGTAAAGAGTTAACCAATGGTGCAAGCATTTTATTTCAGTAACACTTTAACCCTTCACCAAGCAATCCCATGTTTCAATGACTCGGGTGAAAGTTACTTTTTAAAACATTGTGGGAAAAGGAGAAACTCTACTTTGCCCACAATGTTTTCTGTCCCTTAAAGACAAATTCCAATATGAGCCACTTATAATTTGTTGTCTGAAGATGCTATGAATTTCAGAGTCAAAAAATTTGTTGTCTGGTAAAGGATTACTATGATTGTAATGCTGAAAAACATCTCTTTACACCCTATAGATTTGGTCTAACTCTTTACTACACATTCCCGACTTTTAATGACCCTAAGGAAGAATGCTGGTAACTAGCAGTTCTCCTTTTCCCACAATATTTTCTATACTATCATGGGGGAAAAACCATAATTTTAGCAGCATTCAATTTGGTCCAGTCCAAAATTTTGTCATGCGGTAAAAAGGTAGAATTAAGTTAGACTCTGCCTGTATGGGGTTTTTGAATGGTTATCACCCCATCCCTATTTGAAACATTGATATAAAAGCAGCCATTGCTTTTTGAAAGCAGTGTCAACTTTTTCATTCACTATGTACAAAAACTTGAAAATCCACAGGGAAATAATACATGTTGTAAAATACTGATCAGTTTGTAAGCTGCCAAAATATATATTTGGCAGAGGAAGAAATACTCCAAACAGTGGCAATTTAAAGCCATCTGGGCAGGGTCTGTCAAAAAACATTGGTTAGGTAGATCAAAGATGAGACTGCACTCACTGTGCAGTCTGATTTTGACCTACACTGCCTGCAAAAGCAACTTAAGAAGTCCTTACCATTTTAAACCTTTACCAAACAACCCTTAATTTTAACAACCATGAGAAAGAAGACTTTTGAAAATATTGTGGGAAAAGGAGAAAATGCTGGTTTCCAGCATTTTCTCCTTTTCCCACAATGTTTTCTGCCCTTTCAAAGGCACATCACACAATTTAAACCACGTTCTATGATTTATCTGCAAATGCTTTGGATTCGGACAAGTCAAAAATTTTGTCGTTTGGTTATAGAGTTTAGGGTTAGTACATAAAATATATACTCCGGGAAGTATTTGTCTGTAGGAGGTAGAATTGTAAATTATTCATTACTTTTTAAAGCCGTATTACATTCGTAATAAACCAACCTAATACAAAATACATGTCAGAAGGATAAAGAAGTACAGAATTTACACAAAAGAACATTTTATCAACGTCACAATGATATGATTAACAAGTGATTACTGGAAAAAATAATGCCTAGTGTGCTTTTTCCATTTTTTTTCATTTGCAATTATAATTTAAAACGTCAGCCATGGAAAAGATGTAACTCTATATTACTTCATCACAAGAGGGCCATTGGCCCTAAGGCGCTCACCTGAGTAAATCATCTGGAACTGATAAAGTTGAAGAGATCTTGGTTGTGATGATGTGAAACATATAAATGATATGGCCAATTTTCCTGAGTATCAGACTGAAAATAAGGTCTCTGGTTGCATGCAAAATTTTCCTAAGATTTTGTCCTTGTTACCTTCTCTTTGACTCGACATGATTCAATTTCAGACTTGTTTAAAAGTTATCATTCTGACCCACTTGCATGAGAACTGAACTGAAATTGTTGCCTATAGAGTACACACAAGATAATTGTTGATACCTGCATAACTCAAGACAGATTGATTGAGTGTGTGGTGTTTAACACCGTTTTCAACATTATTTCAGTTATATGGCTGCAGCCCATGCACCTATCCATGCTTTCCTGGAGTTTCTTTTACTAGTTCTCTACACAATATTCTTTCCAAGCCACTGGCTTCTTTCCAACATAACCATCGTCCGAATAATGGTCAGCAGTGAGAGAGGAATGAATCCTGTCGCAATGACTATCATCAATCCTCTGAAAGAAAACGGCCAAGCCGAGGATCGAACCAGAGACCCTCTGTTTTCTAGTCCTGTACCCTACCAACTAAGCTACCTACTACCGACTCAGCACTCAAGAGAGACAACAGACACAACACGATTACAAAAGCTCTGTTTTCTACTCCTTCAATGAGAAATCCTACCATTTCAGGCAAATTTAACTTGACATCTGCAAACATTTTCCATTGGGTCAAGTCTGAAATGTTTATCATCTGGCACAGAGGTAAGGTTCAATTCTTACCTAGAAAATAAAAGCGTTCATTTTAGTCATTTAAAGGACCAAAGGGTAAGGTGTCAAAATACTAATTT
The DNA here is from genome assembly GCA_946811185.2 of Hippopus hippopus. NCBI lineage: Eukaryota > Metazoa > Mollusca > Bivalvia > Cardiida > Cardiidae > Hippopus > Hippopus hippopus. The sequence goes on along the minus strand of OX328102.1, from coordinate 50,302,251 downwards.
CTATTCATCAAATTTCCAAAATGAAAAATGGTCATTAATCATGCTCACCCTTAATGACAAAATATTGAAAAATGACAGTTAATTCTTTATAATGATAATAAATGTACTGGCACTTTATTATCACTTAGCAAAACTGTTCTTTATTCTTTCACTAGCACTGATATCTTGAAGAAGCTTTTACAGATGGTATAGATCAAGATCAGACTGTATGGTACATGGATATACTGCTTCAAGTACCTTATGATAAACTGTAGCAATAGTTGTCTTCACAAGTACTGAAAATCTTTTTTCAGGACTCCTAAAAAAGTGGAATTTCTAAATTTGGTCACGAAAGAGTTCACTCTTTCGCTCATCCCAAATTCAAAACATCTGAAGACAACAATTTCATAATTTATAACAATTAGCTTATCTGATAAGATAGAAAACATTGTGGGAAAAGGAGAAAATGCTGGTCACTAGCATTTTCTCCTTTTCCCACAATGTTTTCAAAAGGCTTCTTCCTCAGGGTTGTAAAACCACAGGATTGTTAGGTAAGGGATTAAACCATGGATCTCTGAATAAACATTACGGGTTGTTTCAGTCTTGATATAAGAGCCCAAAAATTTGATCTCAAGGTAACTCTTGTCTAGAATGTCTCAGTGGACAGTGTAGATCTTAGATCAAACTGCCTGTTTTGTGCAGTCTGATCTTGATCTATATTGGTGGCAATGGTAATTAAAATTGTGAAAGGTGTTTTAACTGTGATGGGATTTGTCTTTGAGAGTGTAGAAACAATTGTGAAAAAAAGTAGAAAATACTGGCAACCAGAGTTTTCTCCATTTCACATAATCCTTTTCAAAGGTTTCTTTCTCATGGTCCTTCAAACTCAGGATTGTGTGGTAAAAAGCAAATTTACAATTCATTACAAAAGAAACATAATCTGTATAAACTTAAAGATACAGCTATACTCATTTTCAGCCAGCTTTTTACCCATCCCATCTTAATTTTATTAAACAATATGTATAACCATTTTTGTTTATTCTTGCCAAATGTTGTCCGTGTGGGTTGCAAGATAGCATAAATGACGACCGATAGATAATGTATATCATTTTCTTGAGGCCATCAAAGAAATCACTGTTGTGACATTTCTGGTATTTGTCCCTTACACCATATATATTAGTAATTTACATAGTTGACTATATTCTGAACCATTCTACAGTCTATCAAATTTTAACAGCATTGTTTCTCTCTGGTTGTAAGGATGTATCTTTAAAACACTAGATAGTTCCAATAAAGTATTTGGCATACTATTCTACCAATTTTCTAACAAACACAATAGCAATAATTGTCTTCAGCAGAAGGTTTTTTTGATTTCTAGTTATTAATGCTTTACGTACATTATGTATGTTGATTTTTACCTTGCAAATTGTGCTTTTATCTTTTTCTTTGGTAATACTGGCTATTGTAAATTTATCATCAAATATCTAAGACTTTGTTACAAGTGTATAAAAACAGTTACATTAAACTGAACTCTGTTTTTTCTCTACACATATTTCTATAACTAGACCAATGCAAAAAATGAAATTAAACCTATACTCAAACAACAGATTTTAGATTCTCCTGAACTGAAAATATTAGCAAACAATAAATTTAGAATTAGTTCAACTGAGCTTTGGGTCTCTGGTAGGGTAGAAAACAATGTGGGAAATGGAGAAAAAGTTGGTTACCAGCATTTTCAGTTTTTCTCACATTGTTTTCAAAAGTGTTTTTTCTCAGGGTTGTTAAAACTCGGGCTTGTGTGCTAAAGGGTCAATGGACATATGTATACAATTTTTTTTAATTCCAAAAAATATTTTGAAGAATACATTTTCCAAATGCTGTATATTTAAGAAGGAATAATTGTAATCAAAAGTTATAATTGAAGGCAGTCATCAGCCATAGACAAATAAAGGAACGAAATTCAGTCAATTAACCCTTTCAAATGACAAACTTTAGATTTCTCTGAATTCGAAACATCTATCTGCAGACTGAAATTTCAAAACTGGTACAACTAAGCATAAGAACTGTGATAGGGTAGAAAACAGTGAGGGAAAAGGAGAAAATGCTGGTTACAAGCATTTTCTCCTTTTCCCTCAATGTTTTCATAAGCCTTCCTGCTGAGAGTTGTTAAAACTCAAGATTGTGAGGTAAATGGTTAATAAGACTAAAGTATTCTTATGTCCAGATTGTTTTGTCTGGTGTCTCATCAATACTGAACATTGAAGGTCCACTATCAGACAGCACAGAATGTGCAGTCTGATCTTGGATCTATGCTATCCAAAAAACAACTAAGTTTGTGAGGCATTCTAAAGCTGAACTATTTAGATAAATTTTTCTTTTATTTACTGGAAGTAATTTTTTGTCTGCCTTTTGACTTAAAAACTATACAATTTCAAAATTGTTTTCAATCAAAACTTTCAAAACTTCATACAAGTCCAAAAAACCATCAATAGTTTTAAAGGCGTCATATGTAATTGAATATAAATGGAAATCAAACATGGTAAAGCCCGATGCAATTACATGTTAACAAGTAATTAGTTTCAAGACTACTAAAAGTAATGGTTTTCAACCAACAGTTTTATCCTCTCCTTTTCGAAAATAATCTATAACAATACATTAACATAAGATTTTAATCAGTGTGCCAGACTTCATTTTGCCCCTTAACAAAATCCAGACTTAAAGCACCAAGAGGAGGGAGGCTTTTTAAAAACATTTTGGGAAAAGAAGAAAATGTTGGTAACCAGCATTTTCTCCTTTTCTCAAAATGTTTTCTACCCTTTCAGAAACACATCTCGTCATTTGGACCATGTTTAGTTTCTTTTCTACAAATGCTTTCATTATGGATGCGTCAAAAAGTTTGGTGTGTGGTAAAAGAGTTAAAAACATTTTCAGTGTAGGATAGATTTTTCATACGAAACACTTTACAAAATGTCCTTTGAAACTATGGATAATCATAAAATGGGGAAAAGAAGAATATTCTAGTAATCTAGTACTTCTCCTATTCCCACAATGTTTTCTACTCTCTAGAAAACAGTTGCATCATTTGAGTCACATCTAATTTGTTGTCCCCAAATGCTTTCACTATGGAGGAGCATAAAATATTGTGATCTTGTACAGAAGTTATACATGAATTCACATGACCCATCAACCAAGTCTCCTTTTATCACACTGTTTTGAAAAATGGTCAGCTGCAAGACAAAAGACAACTTTGTCTGAAGATGGAAATCTGATAACAAATAAAACACGCTGTAAGTTTTCAACAACTGTTCTGATGAGAGTGAAGCCAAAAGCCTGTCTATTTCATTCTACACTGGCACACGACATGTTACGTCCATTGCACATATCACAAAAATTCATCCTTATATTCGATACGATATTGGAACACTGGAACATCGATACAATCCTCTAACACATGAGCGTACACCGTGAAATAATAATTCCCTTCTTGTGGCAGAGTCACATGATACGTCTCCGCATTGTCCACATCACGAATCTCATGATCAATCTGCTCTTCTAGAGTATCGGAATCAATCTCCTTCCCAGGTCCTGCATACTCTAATTGCGGGTTTACGGCAACACTTTGTAACAATACTGTTATACTTAGTCTTCCATCAAAAGTTCGAATCACTGATTTCATATTCAAAGGACGGATAACAAAATGGAACATGGCAGGCCACGTTTTCAAATGACCTTCAAATTCCTCGATTGTGGCAGGAGTGTTCATTAGTAGCCATTTTTTGTCTTTTGGGAAATGAGACAGAATGAGTTCGTCTGGTGATGTGGCAAAAAAATGATCTAGGACAAATTTATCACCCGATGCACCAAACTGTGGATCTACTAGTCTATAATGGCCGTCCATGGATACCGCCACCCATGAATGTTGAAATTTGGGTGACTGTACTGTGTTTCCTGGCAGATAATCTTTGTTCTTAACGTAGCCTTCCACTCGCTCACATTTCAGGCCAGCCACTCTGTAATAGACAAAGGAAAAAGTAACTAATCATCTCTTGAAACACATTTGATTGTTTGTTTGTATGGTCTTTGATGCTGTTTTCATCATTATTTCAGTTATATTGTGGTGGCCTGAGCAACTATCCATGCTATCCTGAATTTTTCTAACCAGTACTTTGCACAATATTCTTCCCAAGCCACTGGCTGTTTTACGACATACCCTATTTCGAAACTATAATTAGGGGTAAGAGAGAAATGAATCCTGTTATAATGACTATCATCAATTCACTAGGAAAAATTGCCTGAGCTAGGGATTCAAACCAGCAACCCCCTGGTCTCAAGTCCTGTATGCTTCCGGCTGAGCTACCAGGCTCTGTGAAATACACTGGAAGCAGATGTTCAAATTGAAACTGTTTTCAGCAGATTCTATGCAGTTTGTCTGCTGGATCATCAATAAAACTGATATATTACACAAGAAGAAAACCTGGAAGACAACTCTAAAAGTCTGACACTTGGAAAGGCGTTAACTCTTTACCAGACAACAAAATTTTAGAGTTGTTCCAATTTAAAGCGTATAATTTGCAAAGAACAAATTAAATGAGGCTCAAATGGTGGTATAAGTATCTGATAGGGTTTCTGAAAACATCATGGGAAAAGGAGAAAATGCTGGCTACCATCAATTTTCCTTTTCCTACATTGATTTCAAAAGCCCTCTTTCTCAGGGTTGTTAAAGCTCTGGGATTGTTTGGTCAAGGGCTAACTTTTAACCAAACAACAAAATTTAGGACTAAACCTATTTGACAGCATTGGCACACAATACAATAAATGTAGCTCTAATGATGATTTCTGTCTTTGATAGGGTAGAAACTATCGTGGGAAAATGAGAAAATCCTGATTACCACAATATTTTCACAAGCTGTCTTCTTCAGGGTAATTAAAACTCGGGATTGTGTGGTCAAAGTTTAAAACTTACTTCAACATTTCTATGTAAACAGAGCAGTAGGTTGTTCGTTTCTCATGAAGTTGTTTTAATCTGCCAGGTGGTGAACTGGACTTTTTATTCCCTTTCTCAAATTTTGTGACATCCTGAGTTGTCAGCCAGCAATACAGGGCTTGTGCTTTGGTGTGTTCTGAATTGAGACCTTTGGTTACCGCGGCAACAAGGCTCTTCAAATCATTGTGTTGCTCAGCAAGGACCTGCAATACAGAATGACAGAATAAACAACCCTTTCCAAAGATTGATTGAATGGTGTTTTACGCTGCTTTCAATGTTATTTTAGTCATATCACAGCGACAGCTCACATAGTCATGTTTTTCCTGGGTTTTACCAGTACTAGGCTGGGGCCACTCCCACGAAAAAACCCAGTGGATCCAGTGCGGCTCGAGCCTGGGGCCTCAAGGTTACAAGTCCCACACTTTACCAGTGAGCCACGTAGGACCCCTCTTTACAAAGAGACAATATTTCAGACATATTCCAATTGGAAGCAATTCAAGATGACAAATCAAATATGACTCAAACCACTGCAGGTGTCTTTGAATTTCCAGTGTTTTCAAAACCTGTCCTACTCAGGGTTGTTTAAATCTTTAACACACAATCCTGAGTTTAAACAAACCTGAGGAAGAACGACTTTTGAAAACATTGTAGAAAAGAAGAAAATGCTGGTAACCAGTTTTTTTTCTCCTTTTCCCACAATGTTTTCTACCCTATAAAAGACAAAATCATCATTTAAGCTACACTGATTTTGTCGTCTGCAAATGCTTTCAATTCAGGCAAGTCAATTTCTTTTTGTTTGGTAAAGAGTTAAAAGCATTCCTGCTCAAGCTCTTTTAAAATTAGGATTATATTTGGTAGACTTAAGGTTTTATCCACTGAAATGAATTTGCAGAAGACAAATTTCAAACATAATTATGAATGATGTATAATATTAGATGAATTAAAGTCGAATACATAAATACATGTGAAAAAGAAGCAAACTAAAGGGAAACTTCATCTTGGGAAATTTGTCCTTCAACCACAATGTTATCAAAAGTGACCTGCTGCAAGATATATAGCTCTTTGATATAGGGTATTCATAACTTGATCAGTTTAACTCTTTACCATAAATCCGGAGTTTTAATGACCCTGAGAGAGCGGGTTTTAGAAAATGTATCGTGGGAAAAGGGAAGAAAAAATGCTGGTTACCAGCATTTTTTCCTTTTCCCATAATGTTTTCTACCATTTCATAGACAGAAATCATCTTTCAAGCTACACTTTATTTGTCATCCCAAAATGCTTCCAATCTAGTCAAGTTTAAAATTTTGTTGTTTGGTAAAGTGCCTTTTGCAACTGTAGTTATCTTTGCGGCCAGTATAGTTCAAAATCAGACGACACAAAACATGCACTCTGATCTTTGATTTACCCTGTCTGCTATGCAGAAACTTTCTGTAAAAAGGCAACTTAGAAATCACAAGCATTAGGGTATTTTGTTTGGATCCAAAATGTCTTCTGGTTTTATAAGGTGCTTTTAGGGTCAAAAATGGATTAAAAGTTCTAGATGAAGCATACTGTAGAACTAATGTGGTGACCCAGATTTTTGTTCAGGACACTGTCTGAAGTGCTCAAAAGATTATGGCCTCATTGTGTCAAAGTTTGTTTTCACTTACAGTTTAATCCACAAATATAACATTTTTCCACCCTTTAACAAAATCCCCAACAAGAACTGAATTCCACAAGTGACCTCAACTCTTACTAATAGCTAATGGTAACTTTTTACCCTATAACAAATTCCTGGACTTGTCCCAAATTCAAAGCATTTGGAGACAAAGGTAAATGTAGTTTAAATGGTAAGAATAATAAGTTATTTTGTTGAAATGATATCCCCCAACTGAAAAAGACTTTTTTCAATACAAACATGTAAGAGGTATTGTGTTTTGCATGTACACATGGCCTTTTTATTATTGGTCCATAACAAAATTATACATTAAGCCCCCTTTTTTCCATGACACTGCATTACACTAAATAAAACAAGAGGGCCATGATGGCCCTGTATCACTCCACTGGCTAATAAGTCAAAACACTACAAGCCAAACATTACAATTCTTGGCCAGTTGGTTTCGAACAAGACAACATACAAAATTTTTTCTGTAAAATCCTACGAGAAAGTTATGACCCCAAGGCAAAGCCATTTTTTACCACAGGACTATAATTACTTGAATCCTGGTGGAGGTCCATAAGATAAAGCCCCATTCCAAATGATACAGGTCTAGAATGTGTGGATATAAACCAGAAGATTTTCAAAGTTTCCTCAATAAAAGACCCTGTAAAACATGAGACCCCTGAGACAGGGCTAAATTTAGTAGCCCTAGGTCTTATGGTTAGTAACAAGAAGATTTCCAAAGTTTTCACTATATAAGCCCATGTAAAACTTGCGACCCCCGGGGTGGGACCAACCTTGACCCCAGGGCTATAATTTGGGCCCTCTTGGTAGAGGCCTACTAGAAAAAGCTACATACAAAATTTGGTAGCCCTAGGCCTTATGGCTAGGTATGAGAAGTTTTTTGAAGTTTTCCCTATATAAGCCCTTGTGAAACTTGTGACCCCCGGGGTGGGGCCAAATTTGACCCTAGGGCTATAATTTGGGCCCTCTTGGTAGAAGCCCACTAAATAAAGCTACATGCAAAATTTGGTAGCTCAAGGCCTTATGGCTAGGTACGAGAAGATTTTTGAAGTTTTCCCAATGTAAGCCCTGGTAAAACTTGTGACCCCCAGGGCGGGGTCAAATTTGACCCCAGGGCTATAATTTGAAGAAACTTGGTAGAGGTCCACTAGATAAAGCTACACGCCAAATATGGTAGCCCTAGGCCTTATGGCTTCAGACAAGAAGATTTTCAAAGATTTTCAATACTTTTCAGTTTTGTTGCCATGGCAACCAGAATTTTTGAAGGAATAAAATTTTTTTCAAGAAATTCAGAAGAGGACCATGGCAGGATCATTTCTGTTAAGTTTCATCAAAATTGGATGAGTAGTTTCAGAGAAGAAGATGTTTGAAATAAAAGTTAACACATGCATGGACGGATGCACGGACGGACGCACGGACGGACGCACGATGGACACCGGGCCATGACATAAGATTGCTGGCCTTCGGCCAGTGGAGCTAAAAATAATGATTGTCTGTGGATTATGTTAAACAATTTAAATCTGAAGTTTCATAAAATTTTGTCCAGTAGTTAAAGAGATAGTGGTCCATAAAGGAAATTTACCATAAGCCCCCTTTTTTCCTTTAAATAAAAAAAAAAAATATCGGCTGACTATCATAAGGAA